>JAPWDM010000005.1:28326107-30726107 GCA_035578155.1 Brachynemurus nebulosus
ATACTAGAAAGATTCTGTATATTGTGGTTTCGCACCAGCGGAATGACCGAGCGCGCTTGTGCATTAGCAGCGCTTGCCGACTGGTAGGTCAGGTGTTCGAATTCCGCGGCCGGCTATGCTCGTGAAGGTTTTCTGCAGTTTCCCTTCACAATTTCAAATGAATATCGGCATAGTTCCTTAAAGAAGACGGCTGCAGACGCATACCTACCAAATCCTAGCCCTCACACCACTTTCCTTGTCCTCCACCCACATCATAAATATATAATGTATCGAATATAATTTGTAGCGAATAAATAAAGCATACAAATAATGATGTGGGTGGCGTTTATTATAGACTAAATGGTCTCAAAAACGGACGTTAAACACATTATTATTATTATTATTATATTGTGGTTTCGCTTTTAAAATGGATATACAGTATCTCACAGAAGTGAGATACTGAATCACAGCAAATATTATAACTCTATTTTAAAAAATAAAATTAAATCATGTATTATAGTACTCACAAAAGTCTTTCGACAGGACAGTAAACAAAAAAATTACAAGTTCGAAACATAGGATAATAACTATCTTTGATATTTTGTTACACATCCCTTTGCTTTAATTATTGCTTTCAAGCGATTGGGCATTGATGCCATTAATTTTGTTGTAAAATCCGGACTGATTTGGCTCTATTCATCAATTTAATGCTTTAATTAAATCTTGTTTATTAGAAATATTACGTTTTCTTATTTGAACACCTAGATATTGGCCATAGATGTTCGATAGCCGGTTTACATCTAGTAACTGTGGAGGTGTATGAAGTAAATGAGGTACGTAATACAAGATAATTTGATCCAAAAAATGTAAATTTCCTACAAGATTACACGCCTACCCCATGATAGACGTATGACCATGTTTGACAGTGTCCAGGAAATTTTGTTTTCGAATGGCTTTATGGCCTCGGATGTAATCTGAGTATCTGAAATGTTGAAATGCTGATGTGCTGAGATGCTTACGAATCCTCGGCTTTCATCCTCAGATACTCAGACTGCATCCGAGGCCATAAAGCCATTCGAAAACAAAATTTCCTGCACATTGTCAAACAGTGTAATGTTGTTGGAAATTTACATTTTTTGGATCAAATTAAGGATAAATATGTTTATCGGAATATTTTAAAAAAGAACTATCGCGCAAGCACATGAAAATTAAATTAAATTTGTCTAAACACTTTTGTGAGATACTGTAAACTTGGTGGCTCGCAGGACCTAAATACCGACAAATTTTTAAATAAATTTTAACAATTTCCATCTCAAAATAACATTTCCTAAGATTTTTCTTTTTTAAAATGTTAGGAGCAAACGATTTCTTTAAAATATTGTAAGAATTCTTTAAAATTTTCGAAAAAGACTACTTTAAAATATTGAAAGGTGTTACACACACAGGGTGACTATTAAGGGTTAAATTATTATGTAAATATGCATATATTCGCACCAATATTATTTATACACCTAGTAACGTTATGTAACGTTAATAAATTTAATTTAGGAGTACTTTAGGGGCATGTTTTATGCATATATATACATATGTAATGTAATATATAGCATACTTAACATAAATATTATATTTGTATAATTATTATACCTAATAAAGTTGATATATCTATCAACTTTTAAGCATTATCTTATATACATGTTAAATATCTGTTCACGTATAATTTACTGAATACATTAAGTAAATTATAAATTATATAAATCTCTACATCTCTTTGAAAGGGCTCCTGTGTAAGGGAATTTATGTATTAGTACAAGAGTTGTTCAACCATTTTGTACAAAGACTTGGGTATCAATTGAAAATTTAGTATAAAATGTTTTTAATGCGTCTAAAGAACATATGCCGGTAATTAGATTGAACTACTCAGTTTCAATACGAATCAGTTATTTATTTAAAAATGTTGCTACGAATGAGTTGTATGTAGATGCTATGAGTTATCAACAGGCCAAAATAAACTATTTTATTTTTGTTAAATCTTATTCAAATTTGCTTGTGATGAATGAGAAAAATGTATGAACTGTTCCGCTTTGTCTACAGAAACAATAACAATTATGATACTGTCGAAAAAAACTTTAAAAATAGAGGAGATCGGGAAAAGGGTCGTCATATCTAACGACTTTTTAACACTATCATCAATACAACAAAAATTTTAAAATTTAGAGCTAACACTTTTGAATGATACCACACACGATATATTAATTAAAATTTTTTTAAAAGCTTTTATTTAACTTGCTATGTTAGTATGTTTGCTTAGATCAAATTTTGCAATCAACATTTAGACAACTTCTAATTAAGCTGGAGGTTTCAAATTTTGCGTATGTGTATAACTTGGATGACAATGCAATGTTATATAATAAGTTTTGTCTTAAATTCCCTCAAAACTAGAATTGCTGATTTTTTGTCTTATGTAAATTTTTGACATTTCGAACGGTCAAATATTGTCCCATGATTGCAGTTTTTAGTTTCCATAGTTATGTTTAATTAGGATAAAATAACCGATTAATAAAACATAGGTAAATAAATTACTTGTTTAAATATTTTTTTAATTACTTGTGATTAGACTAAAAAGTATAAAATAAATTTAAGTAAAAAAATTGTTTTTAAAGCAAGCTTTTATTTAAAAATGAACTTAAATGTATAAAATATCTTTTGAGTGAAGTTTGAAGCAATGTGCAACATAATTTATAAAAGCTGGAGGCGTTTAACTACGTTTGATACTTATCTACTAAGGAGTAAAGTAGCTATTCACATCTGAAACGAAAATAATTAATAATAACGCCTCAAGATTTTATAAATTATGTTGCACATTGCTTCAAACTTCACTTAAAAGATTATATGAAATATTTAGGGGGACATAAACATACAATTAATTTATAATTAGATCTTAAAATACCCCTTGATTTTCTACTTGGCTCCTAGCTCCAAAAAACACTTCTATTCAAGAAAACAGGTATAAGTTGGAAAAAGAAGACCATGCTTCAAACGATGACGAAAATTTAATCAAACACGGTACATTTCATCATACAATGAACAATATCGAACAATGTCGAATATTTCGTCATTAGCTGTACGACATCATAAGCGACAAAATTTTTTAAAGTACCTATGTTAAAAAATAAAATTTTTAACAGATAAAATTTTTTTATATGTAATGATTAACAAAAACCTAAAAATATGGTCTTCATTTTCCAACTTATACCTGTTTTCCTGAACAGAAGTATATTTTGGAGCTAGGAGCTAAGTAGACAATCTAGGGGTATTTTAAGGTCTAATTATAAATTAATTCACTCAAAGATATTTTATACATTTTAGTTCATTTTTAAATAAAAGTTTGCTTTAAAAAACTATTTTTTTGCTATTTTTACCACTTCTTGTTTCTTTTCTGACGGATAGTTTTTTGTAAATATCTCGAAAATACTGACATTTATAAACATTAAAGTTTTTGGAATGATTAAGTTACTTTTTCTACTGGAGCGGGCTGGTTATAAAAAATAAATTAAACCGGATACAAAATTCTCTGATTAAAACGGACAACATCTTTTGGACTATGAATGTAAGTAAGTGAATTCTAATCTCATACATACTTATTTGCATGTTTGCATATGTTTGATTGATTGTGTCAACAATTGCACAAGAGTAACTGTTGATTTGGATTAGATATAAATTACATACCAGTTTGAATTTCAATATCTACTGTAAGTAATTTTATTTGCCAATCAATTAAATTCGGAAAACTTGAAATCATCTTACCAAAACTCGTATATATGTAATTATTAGTTGAAAATACATTAAATTATTTCGAGTAGTTACTTAACGTTATAGAGAAGAAGTTCATTTCGTCTCCGCTCGTATTTGTTTTGGTTCAAAATAATTAATAGTAGGTACTGACAGTCAGGGCCGACTTGAGGACAGTACAAATAGTACACCGGACCCAGCTCTGTGTTTCTGAAGATTTCGCGCCACTGACAAAAAAATCAACCTGTGTAAGACAATACTGATTTACCTAATGAAATAAAAATTTATTGTAGAGCTTTGCGCTCCAGAATCACAATTTTAAAAATATGCATTAATATTTATTTCAAAATATGTTTGTAGTTTATTTGAACTGTATCTAAATTTTGTGACTATTCTGAAAATTATATCAACTCTACCAATTAAATCTCAACACACACATCCTTTAGTCCAGTTCACTATCAAAAATCATAATATTTATAAATGTTTAAGATTGTATCTACACTAAAAATTCGAATTTATGTCCAAAATTGAATTTACAGGGTAGTAACACTCGAATAATAAATAATTATCAATTTATCATGGTTTTATAATTCACAAGAAATAATATTTTTAAATGATTTATTGCTTTTTAATGACACAAAACTTAAAAATGGAACGGGGCACTGAAAAATATATAAATTGACAAACAGAAAATTTATTTCCACGAATATTTACTTCTTTTGTTATTATTTAAAAGTGGGGGCCATAGAACACTAGAAGGAATACAACTATCTCTTTTCTGCAATCACTTATGGGCATTTATGTGTATTTTGCAGGACTATGTTGTCATTCACTTAGTAGCTACCAATGCGTGTGTTTCAATTGTTGTCACATTGTTGCCGTCGTATTAACACGGTATACACTATACGTGGTATACGTACATGATACTGTACTACATACATATTATGTATATGCGTATACAAGACACCCATACACACAACCATCCATCGCACTAACACACACAATTCCGCGTGCACATATATAACATATTGGTGGGATATTTTCTATCCTTTGTCGTTACACTGGTTTCAGTAGTATAGAGACAAGGGGCCAAACTACTGTATAATAGTTAGTATCCCGCTTGTCGCCAAAAATTTACGTCACAAAAATGGGAGGAGCTTCCCCACTTTCTATGGTTATATACATATTTAGAGTTTGTGTCTGTATGTGTGGTGTAGTTAATGTTTGTGTGTGTGTGAGCTCGGTAGCTGGAGGGAGCTGATACCTGCTATGTACGTGATGCCACAGTGGTACGTACACATCGTACACATAATGTGTTGTGTAATATGTATGTACTCTAAGCGCTACGTATTCATGTACTACATTGTTGCAACAATCCATGTCCGAAACGCTACAAGTGCTGTGCACGACTGAATCACCTAAGCTGTGACAAAGCTACAAATGGTTCCAAGCGAGCTACGCTTTTTTGATATTAGTTTGCTTCTATGTAGTGTTCTATGTATAGAGATACTAGCGTTATTTCTGTAATATTCTGTGGTGGGGGCAATTAAGGTCAATGAATTAAATTTAAATTATTGTAAATAATAAAAATATTTGGTTTATTATTTGGATGATATTATAAATTAGGGTTCCGAAGAAAAAATTTCGATACACTTATAGTTTAGTCACGTTAGTCCGTTTTCTGTCTGTCTATTACAATTCCATAGTTTCTATATCCTTTAACAAGTTAACATGAGATTCATTTTTGTGGAATACATTTATTAATTTATTTTTAGATATAAAAGTTGTCAAGCCATTGAGGAATGCTGACTTAATGTGTGCTTAGTAAACCTGCATGTAATTGATGTACCTAATATATTTATTATAATAATTTGCTAGGTGTTTACACGGAGAGAAAATTCCTATAAAAATTACTGTGCTCAGCACTACAATCGACGTGTAAAAGACGAACATATTAAATTCTGTAAGGTAAAAATATAAAGATTATAATTAATCATAAAAAATTTAAAGGATGGAATGTTCTTTTCGTAATATTATCTCCGTAAAATTTGTAAAACAGCACAGTAAAAAGTTCCATTACCGACAAAAAAATAATTTTTAATTGTGTTTATTAAAAAAATTTCCATGCTAACATGCTAATAATAGAAAGAAAAAAAAACAGAAAGAAGGTTGGTTTTGTTGGGATCGCTGTAATGAAATGTACCTCAATCAGCGAGTTAGTTACATGGGTTACATGCGAACCATAGGTGTGGACTGTGGAAGAAACTTTGTCAGACAGCTCCCACCAAGCACCTTGATGCAGCTTAGTAGTCAGTTGCTTTTACACTCTCTTAGGATGATGTCATCGTTTAATTCATCTTTTTGTTATTTACCTATCTTTAGTATAATGTATTACAATATATTGTTGGCAATAATTTTTGTATACATGTTTTTACAGGTACAGTGCAACCAATATAAGGTCGCGAGTCAGATGCGCAAATGAAAAAGTACGACAACAAGAATTAAACTATAATATACATGCATAAGAGTGTGATAAAAGTTGTGTTAGCACCACATTAAATTTTACCATGCTAGCACATATTTTTTATTTTGGTCGTCGATCGCGCACGGATTATAGGGGAGCATAGTAATTTTTCTGAAATTTTCTCTACAAAAATTATAGGATTTTTCTCTCCGTGTACTTTTGATTTCACTAACGATTAGATAGGTATTGCTCACTGTTAAAACCCCATTGACAGACTACTGATTTGAAGTTAGGCCTTTTTACACACTACGAATAATTTGATGTTAATTCTCATTGAAATGTAGAAACGTTATTTTCATCTCTCGTTTTGATTGAAAAGGAAAATAATTTTTTTCAATTCAAAAGAATACTTAATCTCTTTGAAATGGTATTCGGAAAATTCAGCGCACTTATTTCGAAAATACTCATATAAGCCTCTTATTTTCCGTTCGCATATATAGGCTTTGCATATACGTAGGTACATATGTGTACTTATCATAAAATAATAATGCACAAGTTTGATAGGTTGTAAAACTTTCCTTCATTTCATATTTCCCGGAAGAGATTTTCCGGGAAAATTTAATTGATAAGGAAATCAGAGTTTTCTAAGCTTGATAGAGGTAAAAGCTTTTCTTTTTTTTAATTGTTGATTCGAATTAAGAATTTATGTCTGGCTCTGGCTATTAACAATATTAACATCTTAAAGGTCATGAAAATGAATTACCTATGATGAAATGACAAATTGATGCACTATTTTGGTAACTAATACATTTAAAACAAAATTTTTGACGTAGTAGAAACAGAGTCTTTTTAAGTGTCATACTATCATAGAAATAATCAATATTTATAGTTTCTATTGAGAATAAACCTATTAATTAACCTTATTCTTATAATTAATAAATAACATACGGAATAAGATATGTCGCCCAAAATGACCTCGCCTGTATAACTATCCAAGTAAAATTTATGTAAAGGTCCGTCCACACGGCTCAAGCTTTACCACCGACTTACTTGCGTATGTACGTGTACCAAACATGTACGTATGGACGGGAAAATACGTACATGTTTACTTGCACAAACCTGGTTTGCGCAAGTAAGTCGGTGGTAAAGCTTGAGCCGTGTGGACGGACCCTTATAAATATTTTTTTAACCAATTTTAGGCGGTGTGGGTTAAGGGCTAAAAAGTTAAGAAAAAAGAGTTTTTTTTTCGCAATATAGCTTGAGTATATTTCATTAAACCTTCTGCACATTATTAAGTATGGTTTCAACCACATTATCTAATCTTCTTTATGAGAAAATATCAACCAACAAGCTAACAGGACACGGAGTTTTTCCAACAGCGTTTTTTAAAATAGACGATTTGTGGTGTACACTGCACCTCAGCTGGAAATTATCTGAATTCAAAATCAATTAGAATTTAGCCAAAGTATCATTAAACCCTCCCCCCCAACGTTCTCTGATTATTTTTTTTTTCATTTTTAAATTTCTGGTGATCATTTAAAGTGAAAACTGCTAATTTTTATGAAAAATTTCGACATTTTGTGAGTAAAAATGTAGAAAAAATTCTAAAACTGAACGTTGGAGGCAGGTATTTTATATGGAGAAAATGTGTATACCAAATTTGAAATTAATCGGTAATGTAGTTTCTACATGGCAGTGAACACGTACTTTTAAAAAGTAGTTTCTATGGATTATTGCCTTCAAAGTTTTAAAAGCTAAAAAAATTTAAAAAAAAAATTTTTCAACTTCGCTGAATCATCAATTCCAGCTTCATAGAGTAAACTCCCTGCAGGAGCTTCGAAGTCTTCAGCCTCTTTTTTTTCAAATCTTTGCCTTATTCTGGCTTCTTTGCCTTTTTCTTTTGTTTTTGTTTTAAAAGAGACGAGACTAACTAGTCAACAACTTCGAGAGCTTTGCTCTGATTGACTTCAAATTTTGAGACTATATTCTTAAAATGTTTAATTTTAAGAAAAGTCAAAAAAATAAACAAATAAATCAATCGTTTTTTTAAACCTTAACCCGCCCTTAACACACGCTCACGCATAATTTTTCGAACAAGTAAAAAACGCCAAATGGGAAATATTTAGTGTTAGCAAGTTTATGGTCGGATTGCCTATTTAGTTGTTTTTATGATGCATATGTAGATCAATTTTGTTGTTATTCATTTCTCTCTAGAGAAAACGCTTTATAATAGCATCTGTGTAGTATGTTACAAAAGCTACCACGAGTAGCTTTCATATTTTGTTATGTTATTACAACTTTTATCTTTTAACATACATAATATACTTAACATACTTATAAAGAATTATACCACATATGTATTTCAAACAAGACGTTTTGTTTTTAGAAAATTTATGAGATTATATTTTTTTGACGTTTTTGTTAAAATATTCGTGAGTTCAGACGCAAATACCACGGAATTGCACATGCACGGAAGAAACAGTGAGGTGATTACAAGTTCGTAAATCCGGAAATTTTAAAATCATAAAATTACAGTAAACATCGGGTTTAAAAAATATTAATTTTAAAACAACTCTCTGTCAGAGTAAAAAACTATATTTTTTAAACAAATACAGCAAGGATTTTTTTTTTTGATAATACACGTGCGAGACAAAAAGAAACATATTTCGTACTCTTTTTAAGAAAAAAAATTTTTATTCCTTTTAAGCGTGTGTTTCATGCATTAAATATGAAATGCATTTTTAATGCGACATACATTTATTAAAAGCTTTTATTTAACTTGATATGTTAGTATGTTGGTTTAGATCAAATCTTGGAATCAAAATTTAGACTGGTTCTAATTGAGCTAGAGGTTTCAAATTTTACATACGTGTCTAACCTTGATGACAATGCAATATTGTATAATTAGTTTTGTCCTACATTGCCCCCCCCCCAAAAAAAAAAAATTGTTGATTTTTAGTCCTGTGCAACTTTTTGACATTTAGAATTGTCAAATATTGTCCACTGATTTTACATTGCAATTTCAAATTTTTTTTGTTTCCATACTTATGCTTGATTAAGGTAAATTAACCGATTAAAATATAGGTAAAAAATTACTTCTTTAATTTTTCTTTTTTCAAATTAATTGTAATCAGACTAAAAAGTAGAAAATAAATTAAAGTAAAAAAAAATGTTTTTTAAGAAAAAGCTTTTATTTAAAAATGGGCTAAAAAAAATAAAATAACCTTTGAGTGAAGTTTGGAGCAATATGCAACATAATTTATAAAAGCTTGAGGCGTTTAATTAAGTTTGGTAACTACTGAAATGTAAAATAGCTCATATCCACAACAGAAATAATTAATGATAACGCCTAGAGCTTTTATAAATTATGTTGCATATTGCTTCAAACTTCGCTCAAAGGTTATTTTATTTTTTTTAGCCCATTTTTAAATAAAAGCTTTTTCTTAAAAAAACATTTTTTTTACTTTAATTTATTTTTTATAAAAGTATAGGTTTTTAATTAATTATTAAATATTTTGCACTAAAATGTATTGCAAACAATTATCACAGATTTGTATTCTATACACATTGAAATCGCAAGTCATAGTTATCAACCTGTATATTCTGAATTTGTATTGAAAAAGAGATAGAAATCTAATTGCATTTCTATCTGATCAGAGTGTATTATAAAAGGAATCCTTGCTGTATTTGACTGTAAATTCCAAGGCCCAAGATAATATAGTTATCAAATCATTTCAAAAAGTGAGTTGAATACTCATGAAACAATCTGTATTTGTTGTAGAAAGAATAGTAAAAGGTTGGCATATATGTATCAATTTAAATGGAAACCGGTGCATAAGAATGAAATTGACGGAGGAAAATGCGAATAAAAGAAACCACCCATGAATAAATCACTGAGAATAAAATATTATCTTCAAAGACATTGTAGAAAAATTACAATTAAAAAATTTGCATTCGACATTTTATCGATAAATGTAGTGCAATTATTGTAAAATTTTTATTGAAATTGATTGCTATAATTTAAACAAACTTGTTTTATAATGGTATAATTCATATGCATCGAACCGTATCAAAAACGTAATTAAATAATGGGTACTTTAGGAAAATAAGTGTTTTATTTCTTGTTAGCAAAATGTTGTCGCTTGAATTGATGTTTCTAATTCTAACAAAAATTGTCTTTATGTCGTCTTTTTTGTGCGATTTACCAGTTTTTGCGACACTTTTATGAATTCGTTTTCTAATTTTTTCTCGAATTTGTCTCGAACGATATTTATGAGTAAATTTTCATTTACACGTTTGGTGTCTGAAGTATTTTTCTTCAAAAATGAATGCAGTATGTATATTGAACAACATGTGTAAATACAAATATAATATACAATACAGCATAGAACGCGTATGACAACATTGAGATTTTTCAATTTTATTTGTAGTGTTTATATATTCGCACATAAATATGTATATAAATTCGTAGCAGACTATATTTTTCAATACCAAATAATACATTACACTTTATAATAAACTAACATAATAATATAAAAATGTGTACACAGTACTGTTAAGAAGTCTTCGAATATTTAAATTTTTATAAATTAAACGTTCGAGTGGTACAATACAGCCAAAAGTTTAGAATAACCATATTTTATAAGCTTGGATAAAATTGTAGGAAACACAAAAGGGGTTATTTTGATCCCAATTTTTTACCAATATTTAAAATTTATATTACGGGTACCCATAAGTAATCAATTATTTCATTGATAACCAAATAAATGATTTCATTTTTTATTTAATTATACAACTAGTCAGTTATGTAACCTCCGTAGTTATCGAGGAGCTTTTGTCATCTTGTTAACAGAGTTTCAATTCCTTGTTTATAAAATTCAATTGGTTTTTGAGGAAAAAAATGAATCTAGGTGAGCTCGCACATGAACGATGTTTTTAAAATTTTTATTTCTTAGAGAATATTTCATAGATCGGAATAAATGATAATCAGATTGCCCTTTGTCGGAAGAATAAGCAGGATGTGGCAACACTTCCCAATTCAGCTGCCTTATTTTGCTTGAGTTAATTTACTGCATGAGGCCTGGAATTGTTGTGCTGTATACAATCTTTTCAAAAATGACGAGAGCTGGCCGTTTTATCAACAATTCGTTATGTAATCTATCTAATTGTTGGCAATACAATTCAGCTGTAACTATTTCTCCCTGCTTTAGCAGCTCAAAATGAATTATTCCTATCGCTATCGAATTATTCGATCACTATCGGACAAGTCAAAATCACCACTGCGAAATTTTTTAAGCCTACGCTGACACTTACTGACTTTTAGTACGTCTAAATACACATCACAATTTTTTGTTGTTACAATCGTTCCGTTAAAACCCGATCGAATGTAATAAAAACTTAAATTTTTATTATGAATCCATCATAGGTCACGTGTTCCAGTATTAACAAGTCAACACTCTGAATTAAACTGAAGCAAAACTTCCTAAAGAAAAATAACTGATTACTTATGGGTACGCCTTACATTTTTTTAAATGTCTTTATTACATTTTCATAATCAGCGTTTTTCGAACGTCCGAAGGCACACACTTCAAAGAAGTTGGGTAACTACAGTCAAGGTTGGCCCGAGGAAGGTGCAAACGGTCCCATACTGCACTAGGCTCCGCGTTTCTGAAGGGCACGCGTCGCCGACTGATATTGTAAAATCAAAAATTTATCGTCGAGTTTTGTGTTACAGAATCACAATTTTTCAAGTATGTACTACAAATGTTTATTTAAAAACATGCAATTTATTTGAAGTGTATTTAAATCTTGCTTCTATTTTGAAAACTAATTTTATCATTTAAACTATTATCACTTTATTTATAAAAAGATCTGTTTCAAGACTTAATAAAATGTTACTTCGGATCTACCACTAGTCAAGATCGATTCTGGATCGTCAGTATCTTTATCCATCAAATTCCTATGCAGAAAATTGTGACGTCACAGTAGCCCTCTTGCAAAAGTAGAAAGGTCACAGCAGTTGTATATCAAAAGTAGTAAGGCCAAAGCAATTTTGTACCAAAGGTAGTAAGATGACAGTGGTTCTGTATTAAAAGTAGTAAGATCACCGAAATTCTAAATCAAAAAGTAGTGGAATTTCTCTACTAAAAGAAAATTCATTGCTTTAAATGTTTCTACACGATATTGTTCATGTTACGAACAGAAAATTATAAATGAATCGACTAAAAATATCAGTTACGACGACAAAAGTTACGAATACCTAAACTTTTCAATAATTTCTCGCAAAAACACTGACATTAAACATCAACAAATTTCAATTAAAAAATCTTGGTAAAATTAATATTTAAATTTTTAATGAAAAATTCCAATAAAATTTTTCAAAGAAGACAAACCAATTTAACTTCACGAAAAATGTAGCCAATTTTCTAACATAGTATCACAGTCCCAACAAAACAATTTCTTTTAATCTCCAGAGAGTAACACCGTTTTATAATCGAAGCGCTAAAAATTTGTTAATTAAAACTTTTCGTGTTTACTTGTGACGTTAACCTAATACAACATAAAAGTGAAAAGCTCTCGTTTTTTCGAACTTTCAACAAAAAATTAATAAGATGAAAACATTGAATTATGTTTAATTTTTAGGAACATTTTAGATGACTTTCGTGTATGAACAAGTTACAAAAGTTTAGATGAAAATTTAACATTTTAAGTTTTCATTAAATTTACACCGACGAGAAACATTTTACTTTCCAAATTGTTGGGAAACTCCGGGTAAATTTTGTTTTTCATGTTTTGAATCGGAAAACTTTGTTAAATTTAATGTAGATAATTTTTTTTTTTTAAAATTGTATGACAAATTTATTGTATTAAAACCACAAACATATTTAATAAATGTCAGGCTCTAACAAAAAGGAAACGTAATATAATATATAAATGTGTTAGGAAGAAGTTAGCTTTTACTATATATAGAAGTTTCTACACTCATTTCATTTATTACGTTAATATTTCCGTCTCTGTAAGGGTGGGAACACATTAAAAGCTGGTAAATCAGTACGTTTGTTACCAACATATCATTCCAGTGTTTGTCCGAAGAGCTGCGCCAGTTCATTTAAAAAAAAGACTTTTATTGTATTTTTAGAAAACTGGCAACACAATTATAGAATTTTTCCGTTTTCTGTGTGATTATGATACGTTTTATAAACAAAAGGCTTAAACTTTAAATGGAAAGATTTTTAGAATTTGCACCGGAAAAAACGGGAAATTTAAAATTTTCCTAAGTGACAAGGAGTTACAAATGGCGACAATTTTGGCACCATTAGGTAAAGTGTTACCAAATTTTGTCTTTTCATATCCCATATATAGAATTATTTTGAACATGATTTCGTGTTTCTAATCCAAAGCGACCTGGAAATAGTGATCGATTTAAACGCTAATATATATATATATATATATATATATATATATATATATATATATATATATATATATATATATATATATATATGGATTTGACTTTTTATTTTCTACGTTCCATAGGTCATGAAATATGAAGATGCTCTAGAAGGGTCTCAAAAATATTTAGGGTGTCGCGGAAGAAATTGATTACAGATTGCATACACATATAATTACATTTTTTGGAAGATCCTTTTTGGAGGAAATTTTTAAGTACAAAAGGGGACCGCGGACCAAAACCTTTGAGAAATACTGGCGTATATGGATGGGAAAGTAAAAATATTAAGTATAAAATTACTATCAATCTGATCGCAGCTTATGACACGTTTAAACTGGTACACTCTTTACCAGAACTTATAAAATAACCCATCTACATTATTTTACTTTAATACTTCGGCCCGTTTAATGTTAGATAATTTAACAAATTTCATAATTAAAGTACGTATAAATGATATATCTATCCGGGTTTAATAAATAATACACCTGGGAAATAGTGTCAGTTCATTTTTGAAATATCGCCTTAAAGGATTGTCGCATACATAGCAGTTTAGTTTTGTTTGGTTTGGTTTCGTTAACGATAAACGTGTAACTTGTATAGTACCTACTATTATAAAATTATGATTATCAAAGAACGTTTATTTGTCCCCTAGAAATATCAGTTATGATTTCTGTTCAAGCTATTTATATACTTATTTGCTATCTGAAAATTTTGTATTTGTTAATTGTTGAGTTTCTATATTATGCAGTTGTTAGAAAATATACAATTTATACAAAAATAGGTCGTCAGGTGCATATTGTACTTGCGTAAACAGTGTTCCATACTATCAGTTCTTATTTATGGATTTCAGTAATTATTACTAGCGACAGTAATTATTATAAAACTTATGTATATTAAGGCAGAAAATTATTTAAAATATTTTGTCAGTTTCTTTAGATAGCGTGAATGCGGGAGAGATGCCGCACACTTTGAAAACACTTGATAATTCTTAAAGTATGCATTTAATTGATTTGAAATTTGGTACACAATAAATGTAAACATTGTTCTTTAAAATTATTTCTAAATAATTTTAAATTTTGAGACATAAAGGATTCATAATTAACATTTTTGTAGAGCCCGCAAAGCGGCGTCTCTCCCACACCTATGGGAGAGATGCCGCATCAAAGAAGGTGAGACGCCGTATAATTCATATTAAAAATTTTGCATTTTACACACATCTCCATACATGATGCATGCCATATGTAACCATTTTTGGCACTTTATACATCTCAACCAGTGAACTTTTTGTTTGTTTCTGAGTACTTTTCAAAACATTTAATACACAGGTAATCATCATTATTTTCGTTATCTTCACTAATATGAGGGCTCTTCCTGATCCATTACTGGATCTTTTATATTTACGTGGCATAATTTACAGTCCAAAAAAAAAATTTCATAATTAAGGTATATAGGTCTATGTTTTTAACATGTAATATGATGCGGCATCTATACCAACTTTAAATGCGACATCTCTCCTGTTTGCTGGGATAGATGCCGCATGTTGCTATACCAAGCATAGTGCGGAACTCTAACCTAAAATTTTATACAGTACTTTTAAAATATACCTAAATTAATAACAAAACTCATTTTCATTAAAACAATGAAATATATATTCTTAAATTCTAATGAATTAAATGATTGATAAAATATTATGTTAAAAAACTTACTTTTCAATAATAAAAAGTTGGATAATTAGTAAACTGATGGACTAATCATAAATGTTACCATATACAGCTTAAATAGCTAACTTATTTTAAACATATAATCCATTAATAGCCCTATCTATCAATCAACGGACGAACTATGGCTACTGCGGCATCTCTTCCACACTTACCCTATTTTAAATATCTACGCTAACAAATATAAAAGACATAAAAGTAAACTATGTTTAATAGTGTACAAAACTTTTTATAGTTTTTGCCTGTAGACTTATCAAATATACTTATTCCTTCTTCTCTAATTTCTAGAACTAATTTTTTAAAGAATTCACAAAAATACTTGGTTAGCATAACATTGACATAATTTTATCGACGGCTATAAATATCTTGATCAAAGCAAAATGTCTAATTAAATTTTCTTTTTAAATAGAAAGAACGTTCTGTAAGAAAATTCAGTTATATAATCAGATAATTTTCGTTCAATCTCATTCTTAATGTTCATGAATTTTGTCAGATTTTTCTGAGCGATTCTTCTGGTAATAGGGGCCAGGGACAACAATTTTCAAGAGTTTTTTCCAAATACAGAAAAAAATACAGTTACATAATATATCATTTAATTAGTGTTTTAATAGGTCTTAGTTTTTGATACCCTACTCAATGCCCTTGGGGAAAATCTTTTTCACTTTTCAAGTTATCCCCTAAAATCAATGACCAGAAGCCAAATTTAGAGGGATGATGTGGGATGATCTTAAAGATCATCTCACATAAATTTCGAAAATTTCGTTGAAATTGGTCAAATATTTTCAAAGTTATGATCGACATAACAGGAACTAAAATTCTTTAGGTAGCTTTAAAACATGAAATGCGAGTGAAAAATTTTGAGGGAAAAAATTTTCACTTCTTAATTGTGGTTACAATACTTCTGTTATTTTAGTAGAATCGCAAGCAACATTAAATCATCTCGAAGACGTGTGGTATTACAAAGTTCTCGACTTCTGTATGTAACTACATCAGTTTCTAATTTCTTTTATCAAATCAATAACACTTTATTCGTTACAAAAATAACAACGTTTAGAATATTCACCAGTATATTATGATTGTATAATCTAAAATACATACATATCGCATATATATACATATATAGTAACAGATTTTTCTATCAACTGCATTCATTGAATGTCGACAGTGATATTGATTTAACGCGTTTCGACTCACTACTCCAAGTTTAGATATGCAATCGTTCACTCTATCGATGAACTCGACTCGAACTCTCTCACTCATATATAGTCACCTAGATATTGGTATATAACTGGAGCGCACACCTGCTGATAGCGGAAATAAAATTGTTCATATATTTTTGCAAAATAGTTTCCGTTGCATTAATATACTCTCGAACGTAACTCTAACCTAACTGCGACTATACCACTTGATATTTATTTAATTTATTTACTTTTATTTGATTGAAATTATCTTAAAAAATACTGCATCGATTGCAACAAAAATGTTTCTTTTATAAAAATGGTACATAACTAGGTAGGAGAAAATAATTTGATGAAGTACGATACGTTCAAATGTCATTCGTTAACGTGATATTAATTCAGGTAGGTGGTCGATAAAACAATTTTTTCAAAGGATTTTAATGAAACTTCTCTAGATGTTTATTTAATTCAATACCAATAATACGGGCTTATTCCGATTAAAATTGACTACGCCAATTTTGAGAAAAACGATTTCAAAGTTTGTAACTTAACATGAGCTCTTATGGGAAAAATCTTTTTTTTTTTCTTTTGAATAAAATGAAAACGTGTCAAAGGAATTTGATCAAAATTTAATATGTTATAAAATACAAAGTTACAAACCATATTTAACAAGAAATAAAAATTATTCACTACGCCGTTTTTGAAATGCAATATAAACATCATTTTACAACGCTTTTTCAACAATAATTTTATATTGCTACAATATTAGTGCGCGGAAATTAAAAATACCCCTGTCGCAGCATCCTGCATAACATAGCGAATTTCCGTTTATAAAAATTAGTTTTTCTCGGAAACTAGTTGACATAGAAAAAAAGTTTAAAGACCTTTTTTATGTAATTTTTTCTCCTCTTTTAAATGGTGTAAAAAAATTTCGCAAAAATTTTTGAATAAGTAGAAATTTTAGGAAGAAACTAATTTTTTGCAAGATCAAAAACCATGTTCCTGGCATCCGACGTGTTTGGCTGACGAACTCATCCAAGCGTTTGGGACTTCCAATGTTCTCACCAAGTTTCGTAAAAATTGGATACCTCGTTCGAGAGTTATCGCGCGGACGCACACACACACACACACACACACACACATATATATATATATATATATATATATATATATATATATATATATATATATATATAAATTTTAGTAAATATTATTTTCGGTTTCTAGGGACCTCAAAACAAATTTCTGCCATAGTCCCGGGCTCAGGTCGCGTCATGACAGTGGCTGTGATAGCTGAATTCCATTCTGGAAATTCGTTAAAAAAAAAGTGGTATACAAATATAACCACTGAAGAATATTAATACATTATTTAATTTTTGATAAAAGAAAATTTTTCGCTGAGATATACTTTTGTACCTGATTATCTTGGAGCAACTACGTTAAATCATGTTAAAAGAGTATATGCACTTTAACGAAAATGTTCAAACGAAATCTAAAGTGCATACAACAAAGTTAATTAATTGTACCAGAAAAAAAATTAGACAAAATACAAACATTTTATAGATTGTTTACACGTTTATTATATACCTGATTCTCCCATTTTTCGGTTTTAATAAAATCGGAACACACCGATTGCATTTTATTAATTAAAATCAATTTTCATATTTACAAAAATAAGAAAAAAATTGAAAAATTTTATCAATGCAAATGTAAATACTAGTGCTGCTATATAAAAACAAAGTTCTTGATACCTATCCATACCTAAATTAATTTTTTTTTTGCACTAATTGATAATAAAATTACATTACAGTGTCTAAAAGTATCTAAAAGCCAATGCAGGTATCCAATATTTGTCACACCAGTTTTCAATAAATTAATTAACGTATCGTTAATATTTTTACTCTTTTTTATATTTTTATTCATTTATTTCGACCGTGTGGTACTCTGTTTCCAGTGTTTCCAGTATTTGGTCATTCTTTGTCCATTATATAAATTACATAATTTTCTAGGTTCTATGTTTATTCTGTTGCTAACTGAAAGTTAAGCAATTAAATTCACTAGACTCGTTAAGTGTAAGGGTATCATAACAAGAATAATTATATCTCTAGCAATTAAAGATACTGTAAAAATTCTTTCTCAAAGGTCTATGATTATTGATTCGTGATGAGAAAAATTAATTTTGGTTTACAGCGTTGTCTGGGTGTTGTATTTTTTGCAAGATTGAAGCCAATGCAATGCATAATCTAGCAGCACTAATATCAAGATTATTAAGTATGGTTGTGTAACAGTTCAAGTAATAATATTTCTCCCTGGAACCAAATTTTTAAGGTTAAAAAAATTAGATTTTCTTATAATTTTGTTCTTTTAATATTTAATCTGTAAGTTATCTCTTAAAATTGATAATTGGTTTTTAACGGTTTTTTCTGTTTAGCTATATATAAGTACTTAAAAAAAATTATTTTTTATCTATTCTCAATTCTTTTCTGTTAATGAATGAACTGCTAGATTTCTATTGCTTCTAAGACTACCAAAGTAACGCAAGAATTGTGGTCGTTTTGAAAAGTAAAAAATGAAAATTTTCACGTACATTTTACATTTTAGAGCCTGCTGAACAATTTTGACTTTGTGTCCGTCCGTCTATCTGTGGGTCTGTATGTCACCAGATCGCACCAAGTGGTATAACTTCTGAATAATTTGATTCTTTCTAATGAAATTTTTAGAATTTATGCAGTTTTGTTCCTAGATAGCATGTCCCTACGAATTTCAAACATCACTTTAGTAGGTAATATGATAAGACACGGCCAAAATTACTTAGATTGTACAAGTCTGCCGTGAGTACGAGAAATCTATGGGCCACACCTGATAGAGAGCTTATTTTTTTTTTAATATGTTTCTGTTTGTCAATTATTTCTCTCTAATATTTTCTAATACCAAAAATTCCAGACGGGTTTATTTATACCCCATTTCAAATACAATTGATCATGACTCGTCGTTAAAAACTTAAATAATTCTTATATTCGAAACAAATCAATATTTTATTCTTTTCTAAAAACAAACTGCAAACTTAAAGTATATACCTTAAGAGGGTGGTCCAGAATTATGTACCGTAATTGCTGGAGCTGATAGTATGTTCAAAAATAATGGTACCTTTTCATCTACACTTATTTCCAAAACTTAATAATAAGGATGATAAAGCAGAGGGGTAAAATCTAGAGGGGTGGAACGAAACTGACTTCTTTTTTTTTAAATTTTTACGCGCTTTTGATTACTGGATTCATATTCTAGGGGCGAGTATGAACATTAAGATAATTAAATTTATGGTATCAATTATTCGATCACTTATGGTTAAGGGATAATTTGGAAATACATACTTATACTTTAAATTACTCGAAAACGGTAATATTTATCGAAATGTAACAGGTATACCTTTTTTGCGTGAAATTGTCTAAGGAATTGTATTATCAGGGATTTTGTTTAAATAATTGCAACTTAAAAAGGAAAAGACGTGACAACTCACACTTACCATCCAAAACCACCACTTAGTCATGAGTGGTGGAATAAGTGTTGACAAAAATTTAATCCTTCTAACGCAGAATAAACACCCCTAAAATATCAATCTGTTATTCAAAAGCGTTTGGAAAATAATTAAGAAATAATGGTTTTCGTTTCACCCCTTTACAGAGTTGTATCATCCTTATTATTGAGTTTTGAAAAAAAGTGTACATGAAAAGGCACCATTATTTTTGAACGTACTACGAGCTCTACCAATTACGGTACATAATTCTGGACCACCTTGTATAAATGTAATAATGAAAGAGATAAAGGCAAGCAAACCGAAATTAATTGAATAAGTGATGAAGCATGGTTAAATTTAAGTGAAGTGGACCATAGTATGTAACCATTTTCTTTGGCGCAGTCTTGAGGCAAAATTATTTTTGCCAGTACAGTTAACAGCTAATAGTATGTTTGGCTTAAATAGTATGAAAATTTATTATTACAGTTAACTACTGGGTAATAGTGGGTAGTTTTATGTAGTGGTTTTATTATAACACCCACATATACATATTGGTATATACATATTCCTGTGTGGAAATGTTGGAAAATGGAAAACGGGAAATAATTACATTTAGTTTCAATTATTATTATCTGCCGTAAATTGTTTTCGTCGCTTCTGGTGCTAACAGTTATTTTAATCGTCTACTCTTTGCATGGCTCTTTTTTGTCACTGGCATCGCGCTGAATTGTCAGCGACTGAAAATATTTTCATCACTAATAATTATACGTACATACAAAAATATGTATTAATGCAATTATGAGCAGAATGTGTCAATATATGTATACATACAATCGTATGGAGTTTTTTTTTTATTAAGGGGTTACGTTACCTTAATCAATCCGAAAAGTGGATAAATTTTTATGGTTTAATTCTGAAAAACAAATGACAGATGCGATTTAGCGTAGTTTTATAGATATAGGTACATAATATGTAAGTAGGGTGAATGCGGGAGAGATGCGGCACATTTTGAAAACACTTGATAATTCTTAAAGTATGCATTTAATTGATTTGAAATTTGGTACACAATAAATGTAAACATTTTTCTTTAAAATTATTTATAAATAATTTTAAATTTTGAGTCATAATGAATTCATAATTAACATTTTTGTAGAGCCTGCAAAGCGGCGTCTCTCCCACACCTATGGGAGAGATGCCGCATCAAAGAAAGTGAGACGCCGCATAGTTTATATTAAAAATTTTGCATTTTACACACATCTCCATACATGATGCATGCCATATGTAACCATTTTTGGCACTTTATACGTCTTAACCAGTCAACTTTTTTTTTTGTTTCTGAGTACATTTTCAAAACATTCAATACACAGGCAATCATCACTATTTTCGTTATCTTCACTAATATGATGGCTCTTCCTGATCCACTAATGGAACTTTTATATTTACGTGGCATAATTTACTGTCCAAAAAAAAAGTTGCTTAATTAAGGTATATAAGTCTATGTTTTTAACATGTAATATGATACGGCATCTATGCAACTTTCAATGCGGCATCTCTCCTTTTTGTTGGGATAGATGCCGCATGATGCTATAGCAAGCCTAGTGCGGAATTCCAACCTAAAATTTTATACAGTTCTTTTAAAATATACCTAAATTAATAACAAAACTCATTTTCAATAAAACAATGAAATATACATTCTTAAATTCTAATGAATTCAATGCTTGATAAAATATTATGTTAAAAAACTAGCTTTTCAATAATAAATATTTGGATAATTACTAAACTAATGGACTAATCATAAATGTTACCATATACAGCTTAAATAAGTAACTTATGTTAAACATATAATCCATTGATAGCGCTATCCATCAATCAACGGACAAACTATGGCTACTGCGGCATCTCTCCCGCACTTACCCTATATAAAGCTGTAACCTAATATTACTAGCATCAGTATTAGAGTGATTTAATTGTTGCCCTTCATTTCATACCATCTACACAACAGTCTTGATGCCAATAGAGTAAGTAATATACCTACTATACTGATGAGTTTAAACAAAATAATGATAAAATAACATTACTGGATAATTTTTTTAATAGTATATTATTCAACGAGCTGGTAATGATAGCTATTACTTACGAAGATGAAATTGCGATACGAGCCGAGTTTGCGAGGCGAGGTCGTAATGCATCTGAGTGAGTAATAGCCATTGCAAGCGAGAAGAATACGATATTTTTTTCTACGACTTCTTAGCTTTTTGATTTAAATAAATAATAAATTGTTAATCTATTTCTAATTTCATTAAATGTTTGTATAATATGTATAAAACGATCAAAACAAAATGTATACTACTTTGTTTACTTGCGCGTTACTACGCAACATATATTAAATTAAAACTCGATACTTACATACATTAGTTAAAAAACAATCGCAAAGCCATTGAACAATGGTTAATACTGTGATTTCAGTGGTCAAAAATGTATGGAGTAATGGTCATTCCTCCACACCTTTGAATAATGTCTAAACTTCTCAACAATTAACAGATATATAATGAGTGTGTTCTTCAATAGGAGTAGAAAAATTATTTTAGAAACTAAATAACGAATCGTCGTCACGTGCTTGGAGTTTCTGTTTAATTATCTAATTATTTGACGAATCTTTTTTACCAACATTGTAAGAAAAATTATTTTTATTTTTATATAGTATGAAAATATAAGTGAATCCAACTATAATTCAAATAAAGTAGTGAATTTTAACGCAGTTTTTTACATCGATTTTCTCTTTTCCCGTACAACAAACATTGTGTACATGCTGAAAATTAAGTATACAAAATTTGAAAATTTTCCTAAGAAAACTATGTCCCCGATTGAACTACCTTAATCGATTTTTAGTACTTACTGCTTGTATTCTATTCAGTTTTGTAACTGTTATATCACATTGCATATAACGTTGTTCTTAACGGATTGCTAGATATTGTACGTGATTTAATTCAACTGGTTGTACATAAAGAAAAAAACTGCTTTCTTAACATTTCTTTATATTTTACCTGTATTACATATTTTATACTAAATATACAATCGTATAATTTTACCACTGAATCGAATAAGCTATTCTTCTCATGTTTTAAAGTAACCATATTTCATATATGTTCATACAGAGTCAACATAGACAAGTTGATAAATGGTATACCCACCTTTTTAGTTGAAAAAGGTGTGAAAAATAATTTTGCAGTTCATATATCACATTAAAATTTACTTTACATACGTAACTACTGAAATGTATAATAGATTATAATTACTGTTGTTAGAACGTACAAATAATTTAAAATTATATTTTTAGTAAATTTTTCCCGAGGCCATAAAAATAAACGTACGGCGACGAGTCTGGATAAAGTATCTTTCTTTGCAATTAAAAAAAATTTTGAATAATTTGAATAAAATTGTTGAAAATGAATAGTTATGATACTTATGCGATTTGCACACTATAAAACACTAGTGTCCCGTTGTGTTGCCGTTTTTGTCGACCTAGTGGTGCATAGAGCTCTTAAAAATTGAAGGAAAGAAAGTTTTCGATAAATTGCAATAAATTGTAAGTAAATTAACTTTAATTACACTGCATTCATTTATGTAGCCTGAAAATGTAATTAACATTCCTCATCAGTTCAACGAAAAAAAAAAATTATATTGTACATCAAGGGACGTGTGGCTTTTGATTTCCTAATGTGAAAAAGGGCCTTTACAATGGAAACAATTCACACTGGGGATGAAAATAGAAATCAATTTAAAATTATAAAAATTAAAGAACAAATTATTTAAATATTATCGAAGTTGTGAAAAATAAGATTACATTTAAGTGTACCATGAACAAATAACACAAACAATGCAATATAACTGTTTCTCTTTGTCTACAAGTTTGAATTTGTTTATTATTGTGAATAAGTAATTAATTTCCTAGCTCAGTTAATACGTAATTTAAATTTCGTTTGCTGGTTGGCTTAAAAGCAATATCAAAAGTAGTTTTAGTCTCTTGGAATTAAAATTTAGTTCTTTTACTACCTGTTATGAGAGACTAGAGAATGTAGCCTAATCTCGGAATTGCAAAAAAAAAATTTTGGTTTTTACTTATGACGTAGTATGCTTACTAATCTAATTTTTTTATAAAACAAGAAAAATTAGAAACTGTTTTTTCAGTGTTTTTAAAATAGACATCTATCTTGTTGGTTTATTAAAAATTACAACAAACACTGCGATCGATTTCACTACCCGCAATTTCGCACACAGTGCCCGGACTGAATAGAATTTATATTCTATTTTTTCAAGACTTTGTGTGGCTGAAGATAAAATAATATAGGTAAAAACATATTAGTTAAATTATACTAAAACCAAACATTTTCTGGAAATTAGTTAAAAGCTTTTCAGACAAGTAAATTGACTTAAACAAATAAAAACTCAGAGAAAAGCTCACATATATTGTAATATTAATTACACATGGTAAAAATTGAGAAAACAAATAAATATTCACTAATACTAATATCTATTTGGGGGTATGTACAGGTGGATGGTGTAAGAGTTTTAACATAATTTTACTCGGGGACGGAAAGAGGTAGAAAAAATAAAAATAAAAAGCATAATAAATGTTCCACATGTATACGAAATGTTAATGAGCATTATGAGTCAACACGACAAATAAAACAAAGGCAGTGAGTGTATAGTATACATAGAGTTACGGTACAAGAGGGTATAAAGTCTTGTGTTTCCTTCTGCTTCGCTTCCTCGACTCAGTCAGTGGTATGAGCCAACTAGAGTCATATATAGATACAGCGACGCAACCCACTTTATCAACATCAGCGTCACAATATTTTCCATGGATAATAAACTGGAGCTGTACCTAACTATTTAGCTCTTATATGTTGTACCTGCTGGCATAGGTAGGGTATACTGGGTGTCCCGCCGGATGTATACATAAGAACTACATGTTAATTTTTAACATTGGATTCCCATAAGGAAAAAGTTATGTCACAAGAGTGCTTTGGATAAACATATTCCTTATTTTTGGTAATTTTCTTTTATAAAATAATTTTTTTCCACCAAATTATCTGCACTATTTCTTCAGCAAAATATTTTTTTGGTATTTTTATTATTTTAATATTTATTTTCAAGAAAATAAAAAAATGCCTTTTTGAATTTACAGCAGATGACACAAATATTTATTAGGTAAAAATGTGAATTGCCTGAAAATTGCGACATTCATTTCTTTATTTTATTGCATTATTATTGTTAAAGCTATAGTAATGGTAGTTATATGGTTCATTTCAATTAAATTTAACCATGCTTCGTCACTTTGAATTTAAATAATTTCCGTTTTCTTGGCTTTATCTCTTTTATTATTGCATTTATGTAAATTTTAAATTTGCAGTTTATTTTTAGAAAAGAATAGAAGATTGATTTATTTCGAATATAAGAATTATTTAATTTTTTAACGAAAACTCATGATCAATTGTATCTCAAATGAGGTATAATATTAAATTAGTATTATTAGTTTGTTCAAAGCACTCTTGCGACATAACTTTTTTCTTATGGGAATCCAATGTTAAAAATTAACATGTAAATCGTATGTATACATCCAAATGGGACACCCAGTATATAAGTAGGTTAATAATGTTTTTGCCAGGATATGTGGAGAACCGAGTACATGAATAGTACATTTATAAAGTGTGGGTTCAACTCAGAAAGTCTAAATCTCATCACTAAAACTAGAGTTAAAGAATTTTAACATTTTTGATAAGGAATATCAAAATATTGGGTTATAACCATCTTGTGGGGCCACGTTTATATATTACGAAATTGTGCAAGTGTGTTTGGAAACACCTTTTTATGACGATTTTTTCTATGGTACTATATTCCGAAAAATATCTTTTTATTATGAATATACCTACTGTTCTATCAAATAGTTGAACTGTTTCTTGTTAGTTACCAACTCAAATAGCAAAAAAAGAATTGAAAACTGCAATAATTGTTTTGTGGTCAACGATTTCTTTCTCAAATTTTACATCAAAATTAACAAAAAAATTAAAAAAAAAATTATTGTGATATAAGGCCCTTTTGTTTTTGAATTGTTAAGTAACAGGAAAGAAAAATCGGTTTTATTTTTAACAGATTACATTGGTTTCATTTTTGAATACAGCTGAATTGTTTGACGGAACAGCACATTTACAGCAAAAGGATATTTCTTGGAAAATAATATAACAGAAGAAACATTGTATTCGATAGTCCAGCACAGACAATTTTCTCGGAAATTATTCACGGTACAAAATGTGAAATTTTGCACAAAGATAGAATATGGTGGCTCAGTTATAATCGTGAAGTTGAATTTTGGTTCTAAGGGTTAAATTCGGCGGTAACATGAAAAGTGAAAAATTTTTATTAATTCCTTTGAAAGACAGATCCTTAAAAATTGCTGGCCTCTGCCCTTGTCATCAAAAGAATCGCTCGAAAAAATTTGAAAAAAAATTATGAACTTTAAAAATGAAGTTTAGATTGAACAAAAATTACCAGAATTGAACAATTCTAGCGCCATTATTTGCCATGAATTATTTAATTGTTTATTTTCTTATAATTACTGAACCGCTGGTTACAGAGAAAAAGTTTTTCATTAGAGTATTTCTTATAAAATTGTACAGAAAATTCTGGCCCATAAAAAAGTGTACATATTACAATAATTATAACAAAAACAGTCAAATTCTTTAGGGGTTTATCTGCATTCAGAGAACTGTTGATTGTTTATATTGTTCTTTGAAGCAATTAGTCTATTATTTATATTGTCCTTTGAAATGTGGAAAAATTTTCTTGAACGTACTGTACTTATTCCAGGTACCTACATTGTTATAACATCACACACACTAATGAAAGACTTACCTACAAAACAGCAGTGGCACAATCTCATGTGAATTTCTGTTGCCAATTATCTAGCAGGCATATAATTGCTTTCTCTTTTCGTCTCATTTTACTTAGGTTAACCACCAAATTACCTGAAGGTGCAATTGATTTTTATTGTTTCATAAAAAAAACCTTACAAATGTGCTCTATTGTTTTTTATATGGAGCATTGTTTTTTCTTGTTTTGGATTTTCATTAAGATGCAAAATGAATATATATGTACAAATAAATGTTTAGGTTATTTTTGTGCTTATTTTTTTTTTACTTGTGCCACATAAGCTCTAGATAGGCCTATATTATATGATATGTAGTATTCGTTGATAACAATAACTTTACTTTCAGCGATGCGCAGTAATCAGTTTGTCTTACTTTGTTTTATAATTCGAGGTAATTCAAAGGTGAAATTATTTCTGTCACAATTTATCTGCAATTATACCTACGAAAAACTGGTTGATATTTTGCAAAATAAAATGTTATTTCTTCTTATATAGTATAAAACTTGAAATGAATATTGGTTTCGTTTACAAATATCCATTTTAATTAAATGTGTTTTGCTATTTGGAAAATGAAAGAAAAAGCTAATTCTATTACAACCGTAAAAATTTCAATACCGTCCGAAGATAAAATAAATATTTGTGTTCAAATTGTAATGAAGGTGATCCGCCTGGAGCGTAGATACGTAGTAATTAAATGTTTTTTATGAAGAAACTTGGTCTGAAAGTATATAGCAGATATCGTAAACCTGTAATGCTATGAAATTCATATCGTAAGACGTATCCATAAAAATAATTATTAATCTAAATTAAAGAAGTTGGGTTTGTCTGAAAATATTTCTACGATCACTAGAACATTTTTTGTGTTAAACTGTGTTTTTTACTTGCAACGTTGTCGGATGTTACCAAATTTTAAGTTAATAATTCCTTTCCAACTGAATTAATTTCTTCCCAGCAAACTGTCTTCTAATTTATTATTTTTAAACTTCGAATATATCGCTACCTTGCTTTAGCAAGGTTCTAATTAACATTTTTTTTTTAAATTGAGGTTATGCGAGAAATGAATTCCCCTTATTATTAAGGGGAATTCATTTCTTAAATTCCCCTTATTATTACGGAAAATTATTCCTCGCGTAACCTCAATTTCAAAAAAAAAATAAAAATGTTAGAACCTTGTCAAAGCAAGGTAGCCATATGTCTAGACAGAATTACCTGTTTATAACTTTGTAACATTTTGGATTTTTAGAATCATTTTTCACTGGAGTATTACAAAATTCTTATTTTTCATAATTAATGCATTTATTGCACTGATATTCATAATTTTTTTCGTAGCAACAATTTCTGTAAACGCCCAATTAATTGTGTTTTCCTTTTAAACCCCCATATTTGATTTCACCAAAAAATTAAGCAAAATTTTTAAGAAATAAATTCAATGAATTAAACACATGCTTAACTGCAAGAAATGTGACACATTAAAATAATTTTTGTTGCTTTAATAATTTACTCTTTTAAACTTTTTAATGAAACAAGATAATTCCATCAACGAAAGTTTCCCATTAGAAAATTTGTCAAGAAAAAAATTAGTAGGGGAGACGCGGTATAAAAGGCGCACGTAATGAAAGGGACAAATAAAACTATGCACTAACTAGAAACTTGATGAAACAAAACCATTACTATTGTGACATCACTAGTGTATTCGACCCTGACTTTATTTCAAAGATGGTAGTGTTGTCCGCTTAAATTTTTTTGTTACCCAAAGTAAATTTTTGGTAAATTTTTCAAACTTTTTGTGAAATGTTGTAAATCCTTTATTGAATTGTCTTTTATTTTACATTATCAAACATTCATTTTAGTAGAGGGAAACAGCAGGTCTGATATATTTTGGATAAAATTACAGCTTTTTTAAATTAATTTATGTGTGATATTTACGAACCACTTACGAACGAATGAAGCAAACGGTCTATTTGTAAGTGCTAATTTTCAATTGAATTATCTTTAAGAATATAAATGTGAGATTATATTGACTTATTTAAATACTCACATGTCACAGATGATTTTAATAATTAAGTAAAAATTAATTTACAGTTCATTAATATTAACAAAAGACAACATAAAAATAAAAATTTTAATAATTTAAAAAATATCGACAAATTTGTACAATTTGAGTGATACTTAGCACTGTCCCTTTGAATACAGACTATTGACGAAAGGCATAATACATTTTTTTTTTAAATTCAGGAAATTTAAAACTAAGATATTTTTCCTTGAATATAGGTTTCTAATACTGTTCCTAATTACCTACTCAATTTATTTATTTTATTTAAGTACTTTGAATGCTCAGAACAAAAACGTCCCGTTCATACCACGTCTCCCCTAAACAGTGTTAGTAAGGCTTCATGTTTACGATTTACCCGGCTGTATGTAGGTATTTAAGTACAAAAAGTTAAATTAAATTTGGAACGTTAAGTGTTCACTAACAATTTTGTTTACACTGTTTTCTAATTGTTACGTACCTAATATATTTTCAAACTTTCGTATAAAATTTAAAAAAAATAAACAAAATAACAATTTAATTTTATTAAAGAGTTAATATGTTATCAAATCATGATAAACTAGACTCTACACAAAGTTCTCCAAGTACGTGTCTGATACGTATTAAATAGGTGTTCGTCAGTAGTTTTCAAAGTATTCAAAACATGATAAAATATCTGATATTTAATTTTATAAATATTTGTTACAAAAAACGTGTAAGTACTCAAAAGATTTCATTACACCCTCACTGAGAAAAATCTTCAGATACCCCGCAAAACGCCATAGCATACCAACGAAATTGTCTCTATTGGGATCTGTCCAAAAGGAGGAGCTTCAAAAAAATGGCTGACAAAAAAGTGCATTAACATTAGTTTTATATATATATAAACCAGTGCTATATTAAGAAAAAATGATAAATATTAGAACTGTTTGTATTTAGGTTGACACAAGTCCAAAACAAAGAGATTTTGTTGAAGGAGAGAAAATTTTACATCTGCAAAACAGTTAAAATGTGGTAAAAATATGAAAAAATGGATGAATGAGTTAATGAATATTACAATTTAGAGTATACAAACATCAAATTTAAATAGCAAACGTCATAAAATAACTGGAGAATTGTAAGTGAATGGAAAAATCAAATCAATTGTATGTATTTCCAGATTTACAAAATTCAGCTCATAAATGACATTTCAACAAATGCACTTTTAGAATAGTCTGATTTTTCAACACCAGATGTCATACCGCCATTCGACAGATCCCAATAAAAACCTCTAATAATGCATTAACTTTTGTATATTTTTGAGATTTTTTAAAAAACTGGCATATAGATTTTATAATATAATAGTAGTTTACTTTAACTAACATACATACAACTGATTCTTTTCTTGTACGGTGAATAGGGACCGTATAAAAAAATATAGCTACTTAAAAACTTTATAAATTGCTATAAAAAGTATAGTTCGATCCGGATTGTGAAGAAAACAGTTTCATCGAAAAAACATAACCCAAAACGCTGAAAACTTAGAAATTTCCTAAAGCAGCTTCCACATTCTCGCCGAGGTTGGACGAGTCGAGAATGTAGAAGGTCATTTCGTTGTACTTCGCGGTTGGTGTTTCAATGCTATTCTTATGCCTCGGCCAACCTCGCGAGGAACTACTTCGTCCAACTTCGGCGAGAATGTGGAAGCTGCTTTAGAAGTTGCTTTTATAAACAAGATAAAGCATTAATTTCCACGTAGGAAAATTTTATTTCATTTTTATTATATATGTATTATGAAAATTGTGAAAAATACATTTGTGTAAAAATTAAATGATGCAATAACTTATATTATTATGCAATGTACCGATTAAATGATAAAAAACCATTAAAAAGTATTTTTATCAAAAAAATTTATTATAGTTAACGTTTAAGTTTCTTACTTTCTCTTGATTTTGATTCACATTTTAATGACCATTTTTTAAAAACCGCATAAAAAAATCGCATAAAAAAATCGCACAAAAAAACGCACACAAAAAAGGACCGCATAAAAAAGGTTTAGCTGGATATCGCAACCAATTAAGAAATATATATGTCATTAAAGAAGGAAAACGATTTTTAATTTTATTTTTTAAAGTAGTGCGTCTACTTTTAGTATTAGCCTCAAGCGCTACGCCATGGTTTCCTCACCATGTTCTTTCCCCAATATTATTACTACTAGTGTCTACCATTTCTAAAACACCAAAATGCCTTCAACTATTTATTTTGTATACTGGTATAGAAACAAACGCAACAAAGAGTTGTACAGAGCCAACTTATTTGAATAAAATTGTACCTGCATTGTTGTCACGAAGCCATGTCTCGCTATAGAAAATAATTATATTATTTTGCATGTGGCATATGCAAGTTTTTGTTATAGCTTTTGTATGCATTCACCTACAGTCATAATAACAATAATATTATGGTATCTGATTGTACAAAAAGTAAACATGTTGCAACAGCAAATAATATAAAATATACGTATAAACATTTTATATAAAATAGCAGACATCAGACACTAGCTAGTTGGCTACAAGTCATCAGCTACTAGGCATAGCAACATGTTGGTTGATATCTGTCTGTGTATTTACAGGCAACAAAACAAAATCATAAAATATAAAAAAAAAGTATGAACAAATGTAGAAGACAAAATTCTGTGTAAATCTCTTAAAGATTTTAATGTTTTGTTACAGAAAATAAAATCATTTTAACGAAAACGTATATAAACGGAGTGAGGAAAAAGTACATAAACGTACAAATAAAACAGGTACATCTCATAATTTTTGATTCATAATAACGTACAAGAATTATAGTTTGTCTTTTAAATCATTAAATACAATTTTCGGTGTCTGACTCAAAAATATTTCTAGTAGCTACTGGGAATGAATTGCAAGGAAGCAAGGTTTCGTTTCGGTCAACCGATGGTATCAGGTAAAACACAATCGAAGACATGTTATGTCTTACGGTGTTATGTCTTAAGACATGTTATGTCTTAAGGTGTTATGTAACATTTTTTCAAAAATTCATTTTCTGCCAAATTTTGAAATATTTTATGCTGCAGTATCTTATTGAAATTTGGTTTCATTACGTCCAATAGTCCTGTAGAAATTCAGTAATAAACAAGTGCTATTTTATGGGAAGTAGGTATATGTAAATAAAAACTTTTAAACGCTTCTACTGTAAAATTATAAAAATGTTACATAACACCTTCATTCACCCACAGTTTTCTATTTAATGATATCCAAATATATATGATATTCCTTTTTAAAACAAAATACATTTTGTGCAGTAAATAAAATTTTTAAAATTGAGATACCGTAAAACCGTCTAAACCCGGACAGGGGGTCTAGACCCGGACACTTTGCACCAATATTCAAAGTAAGTAGTTTCTACATTAACCTGCAACAATAAACATTTGTTCATGACGTCATTAGAGAGAGAAAAACATCCTCTAAACAGCTCTACCAATAAAACTATGCATTTCAACTTTTACTATCTCATTTTACAGGATTTCTATTCTCCAGTTTTTCAAAGAAATAAAATGTGTGTCTAACTTAGACATGTAATTTTCGTCATAATTGTCATATTGTTTTAATTTTGATATGTATGTGTTCAGAATTTTATCGCGCATCATTTAATTCGATGTATATATAATAAAAAAATACATTCTATATACATATATCCGTTTAGACCCGAACACATCAGTTTATTACACTATGGCCGCGATTCGCACTGGCTGTAACTTCCACTATCCATACGTTATATTCCCGCCAGAATTACGCGGCTTATACCTCCTTCTGGTGTCATGTCGCATGTTTACTTCATAGAGAGGCATACTATGTATTGACCCCTCTCTCTTCCCACAAAATGTTTTAAAGCCTCTGACAGGTTCAAAGACATCAGACGATATAAAACACTGTCCTAGACCCGACGGGAGAGGTTAGTTTGCATGTTATTACATTATTTAAGTAAGTCTCCGGGTCAAGACGGATTTGGGGTGTAGACCCGGACACTTACTAATTATTTTTTATTTTTTTTATTTTTACTTATAATGAAACGAATAGGTCAGGGATATAACAAATAATATACGCTCTTTCTAACGGTAATACTTTTATTGGTGATAGGTATGAAGGAAACATGTATAAACATAAAATTATACCAAAAAATGTAAAAAAGTGTCCGGGGTTTAGACGGTTTTACGGTTCCATATTCATCAGGTAGTGCATTAGTGCGTAATAATTCGAGGGAAAAAGTGAGCATTGTTAACAACTTAAAACGTTAATAAGTCGAGTGACGACTGTACCAGCTGCGTTCACATTAGTAAACTAACTTGGATAGTTTAGCATTTACTTTTCCTCTACCGTTTACTCTAGCAATGCAATGTAGTAAACTCGCCTTAAATGATAAAAACCATTCTTCATTTGTTGGTTGGTGTACTTTTTTATACACACTTAAATTTTGTAGATGATGATACTATGCTCTAATGAAAATTATATATCTATGCGATAATGTTTTCTTGTGAAGAGCGTTTTGTTTAAATATAATTATTGTATTATTTTTCGTATTTAAATAATGTATTTTAACGATGCTGTCTGTCTGTATGGCTGTGCTCTATGTTGTTGAATGCTTGAATGCCTTAAACAATTATTATGGTATGTAGTACACATTTAATATTAAATAAAATACATTAATTACTATTGCTTGCACAATTTAAGATAAGTTTCCTATGTTTATGTATGTATTATAATGATGCGTGTGTTCCTACGGGAAAAAAAGGAACTTGTATTATTTTAATTAAATTATGTAACATAAAACTGAAATATAATTATTATATATAAGACAGAAATTATAATAATAATCATTTTAATTATACAAATACATAGTTGGGGGAATATGGGTTTTGTTGTACAAACAAATTGAACGTGATTACTGTGTAAATAAATGTCAATTTTATTTAACAAATGTGACATATTTTGATTTTATGTTCATTATGAAACAAGTAAAAATTATACTACATTTCATGTAGGCGAGGATTTTACCCTTAAAAAGATGTCTAGAAATTGAAAAAGTGACCACGAGCGTTCTAGTGACTGACTTTTTTTTTGATGGATGCAGAATTTAAAATAAAATATAAAATTCAAATACTATTTTTTGATTAAACCACGGCTTCGATGTTAAAAATTGATAAAATTAAATAATTTGACAAGTATTCTTATAAATGTTTGATTTTAGTCTACGTATTCATTCTAAAATATCATATTTGTTAACAATTTTTTCTCTCTCTAAAGAAATGTTATAAATATTTTTTTATATACCAGTTGCTTTTATAGAATACTACTAATAATAAATTTATCAAATAGGTGTCCGGTGGAATAGTAATTACTAAACGTGTTGGTATTTTGGAGAATTTTCACCAATTAATTACAAATTTAAAACATTTTTAATGTTTTTAGTGAACGAACAATATATATTTCGCTAATTCATAAGCTTTTCAAGTTCAATCTACATAAAATTTTATACATTAGTTATATTATAATAAAATTATGGTATTTTAATGTGTATTTTAACAAATTTGGTATTTTACCAAAAAAATGTGGTATTTTAACAAATTTCAAATTGTTATATTAAATGATTTCTTTCAGCTTCTATAATGACAAATACTGGTACATAACCAAATGTTTTAATTGTATAACTATAATTTTAATATAGTTTTAATCGAAAATATATATAATATTACTGACGTAGGTACACATTGATATGTGAATATTAAGGTAAACACACATTAAAATACCATAATTTTATTATAATATAACTAATGTATAAAATTTTATGTAGATTGAACTTGAAAAGCTTATGAATTAGCGAAATATATATTGTTCGTTCACTAAAAACATTAAAAATGTTTTAAATTTGTAATTAATTGGTGGAAAATTCTCCAAAATACCAACACGTTTAATAATAAATTTATACAGTCATGTATCTTACCTGTTACTTTCATTAATTTCAACTTTTCACAGTGACGCCGGCATTTGGTAAAAAAATAGTATTGGAATTTTTTATTCCTTTTTAAATTTTGAATCGATTAATAGAAAAATCAGCCACTAGAACGCTCGTGGTCGCTTTTTGTTAAAAATTACGGTTAAGTTCTTATTCTAATGCAATCTTCCATTCTAAATACACAATTATGGCAGTACTAGCGGTAAGAATATAGGAAGTATTCAAAGTCTTCATATATAACACGCCTGTACCGATTGGACCATAAAACCATCAATGCTCTTATTTTTAAATATATTATACTATAACTACTTATGGAAAAATAAATTTTTCTATGTTTCAGTTTTTATTTTTCAAAAATGGGTAGTATAATCTTTGGTAGTTTTTATTAAACAAAAATTGAAACATAATTTGAAAAATTGTTAATGTTACTAGTTTGATAAATAGATAAAAATTAAGTGTTTTAAGAACGAATTGACTAAGGTAACTGTGGGTAATAATGCGGGTAACGTTCATGAATTTTTTCAGATTTTTCTGAGCGATCGTTCTGGTAGTGTGGCCCAGGAATAGCATTTTTCAAGAGAGTTTAACTCGCCAATTCCCAAGCCGCGATCTATCGACAAAATATCCTTATTTTGTGCTAGTTTTTATCTTTAGACACTCAACATATAAAAAATAAATAATTAAAAAAAAAATACCTATCAGTTTTTTTTTTTTTAATGGACTGTCATCTATAGGTTACACTGGGCGTTATTTGTAGTATGACCTGAGTAAAACGGTATGAAATTACCGGCAAAAAATCACTTTTATTAGAAGCTTGATTCTTAAATAATAATTTGATATAACAGTAATAACAGTACCTACTCTTTAGACATTTTTTTAACAGCGAAAATACCACAAGATACACTCACACGCAATAAAATAGCAAATCGTTTGAAACAACAGAATTAATTTAACCATCGACATAACTTCAGTGTTGCCAAATTAAAACTATGAATACACTAAGTATCAATATTTTAGTCGTAACACATTTATTTTTAAAATTTGTTATATTGTCTGTCAAAAAAATCACAAATCACTGTCACTTAGGGGTGACACTGAGAATTCTTGAGTTAAAAAAAAATACTAACATCATTGGATTTGTATTTTAATAAGCTTTCTTTTGATACCCTACTCAATGTTCTTAGGGAAACATTCTTCATTCCGCGTTTCAGGTCATTGTCTGAAATTAACCACTAGAATTAAAATTTAACGTTACGTCCATAATCGGCCTACCGCACTCCATTTCGACACTAAATTTAAAATTTTCGCGTCGAATAGTTCCAGATAAAATTGCTTGTGACTGAAGGACAGACACCGAAACGACTGCATAAGTGTTCCGTTTTGCTAGTTTTGATACGAAACACTAAATACGAAATATATGTTTTTTTAAATATAAAATTATTTATTGTATCTCTAAATATTTATATTGAGTTAAATTTATTGAATGATGGAAAATCACCATTAAATAAATACACAACAGTAAAGATACACAACGACAACGTTTGGAGTGAGAGTAGTAGTGGGGGTAGCAGTGGGAGTCAGTAATGGGAACTGTTAGTTTGGACAACGAACAGAGAGCGTATCATTCGCCTCGTTTGAACTATTGACGAAAGATTATGACTTTCATGTTAGTTAGTTATGTTCGTCCTTGAGACGCACACCAGTGTGAGTCAAGCTCAGGCCAAACGACCTTTCGATAGTAACACACGGATATGAAAGCATAACAAACATTGTATATGATGAAATGTTATAGGTTATCTACCTATGTGTGTTCCCTGAATGTGCGTGTTTATGTTAATCGGACAGTATTTAAACAGATCAGAGAAATGGTTAATGGAAATAGTCTTCAAAAGAGACAGATACAAATTTTTTTTTTTGGAAAATTTTGGTTTAAAGTACTGATTAGCTAGTGGTATTCTTATCTTAAGTGTTACTGTTAATATTTATGCTGTTTCTATAATTAACAGTTGCTACTAACCTAGCCGAGAGCATTGCATTTCATTCAAATTGTACCGCCTTGACAGTAAAATTATCTATTTTGAATGATGATATCTTTCGTCGCCTTACAGGCATAAAGTCGTATCTCATTTTTTGTGATTTTTCAGGAGAGCAGAAAAAAAAACTACTGTTAAATTTTGTTTTGTAAATCATAAACGATTGTAGTTACTTGAAGAATATTAGTCTGCAAATACATTGATACATAGAACACTAGAAGCAAACTAAAATAAAAAAAGTGTGGATCGCTAGGAGTCATTTGTTGGCCTGTCACAGCTTAAGGCATTAGCCGTTCCGTGGTGGTCACCGAATGCACAATTGCTATGTATTGTTAAAATCATTGTTATAGTTACACTGCATGGCACTGTTATGTAGTTGTGTGTGTGTGACCATTTACACACATGCAAACATCAAACCCACACGACTACAAACTTACACAACATAGTGGGGAGAAGAGGAAGGGATTTTTTGTCTACGCTGGTATCACTAGTACAGAGATTGTAAGGTCGTTTCTGTATTCTGTGCATTGATACCTTAGGTTCAGATTTATAAAACAAGATGTAATAGTAGGTTTTGTTTTTCTGTTCATCCTAAAAATTCACTAAAAATGAGCTACGACCTTATGCCTGGAAGGCGACGATTTATATATACATTTGCAGGTTTTATTTTTCAAATTTCATTTTAATACATCAAAATGTTATGTTAATATTTATTTTTATAGCAATAAATGAAATTTTCTTACATTGATTTTACAATACAGTTATGAAACAATGTTATAAGCAAAACAAATAATTTGTAATATAACAAAGAAACGAAAATTTACGCCAAGAGAAGAGATGAATTGATAAATGTCTGAGATGAAAGAAAACAAACAAAAAATTTGTCCATTTTTGTCAGATATTATTCATTATTATCAGTTGTCAAACGTCAAAGCAAACAATGCAATAAACTTCCTGATTTTTTATTCACTAGCGCAAGCAAGAAAAAAGGAAAATTTTCACAAAAGAATTAAAGTAATTACCTACTATAGACAGTAAAATCGATAAGCTATTGATCTTCGCACACTGCGAAATGATTCAAAAATTTCAATATAAATGCTTTTTCATAAAAAAAATCTCTACCGGCTTTGCGTCAATTTATTACATAAAAAAAATTTCTTTTTATTCATTGCATTATGAGGCCCCTAACATTCTATATAGTGTATAATGAATACCTATTATTTATTTTAAAAATTTAATAAATTACTGACAAAAGAGAGTCATTATAATATCCGTCCGAAAAGTGAAAAAATTCTATGGAAATTTTATTGAAAGTAAATACAAAAAAAAAAAAAAAAAAAAAATCATAAGATAATAATGAAGCTTTAATATAAAAAAAATTTAACAGTTTCTTCACAGGATGTTGATTATTAACACGGATATATAAAAAGTACTGTGTATTTTATTAGCAGTTTCTACACACCAACCATTTGGACTTCTCTGAAATGTTTGCGAATGAATGCCGCAGTGAAACGATATATTACATTTCATTATATTTAATCAATAATGCTGACAACAATTTAATAGTTTTATTACTTAAAATATTATGTAGCTATTATAGTGCACCATTGTAATGCAAAACGGAAATAATAATTTTATATTTATGATGCCCTCTATGTTTATGTATAATAATTTACACAGAACAGTGCAACGTTACACAAATATCATTTTAATTTAAACTATTAAAACGTTCTTTATTTGTAAAACGATATAACACTATACCATATATAAAACACAATCATAAATATACAGGTTGTAAAAGTCATACGGGACATATAGAAAATCGTGGAACTTTCCAAACCCGTTCTTATTTCAACAAACCGGCTGAGGGTGAACGGTTGGGGTTAGTAAATGATAATGAATTGATATATAAGCATTTAAGAAATCCAATGAAAAAGGTTATTCCAATCAAACGTTACATGCAACCAAAATTTATTTCACGATTTTTGGGGGTAATGGAAACACTTTTGTGGAAAGTTCTCGGAAATAAAGTTGTCGCAAAGTGAAATTTTTACAAATTTTACTTTACAATATATTTTTTTTTTTAATTTTGCTACAGATCCCTCCCGCAAGCGGTCCTTTTCAAAATGCTACAACTCCTACCTTGCAGTAAAATTTCAAAAATTCTTCAATTATAATAACCAGGAAAAGGATCTTTAAAAAAAATAATCTAAATTCTTCTAAATCACGTGACATGAAAACAATTTTAAACCTCATATAATTGTGACTTTTATTATACCTTTCGTCCTTGTAAGTTTCATGGACGTTTATAAACATGGACCGTAAAAAATCGAAAACGATCAAATTTTTTTGATTTTTAAAAAAAGTTATAAATGGCGACAACTCCAGAATCACTAAACACAGTGTGTCAAAATTTTGCTCCTTTCAATGTCCCCTATATACAATTATTCTGAGCCTGGTTTCATTGCTCTAGTTTCCTTGATTTAGATCCAATATACGTAGTTACGTACAGATATGTAAAAAATAAGTATAATACGCACAAAATATTCAGATAAAAATTCGAGATCCGCAACATTTCCATCCAGATTTTTTTTAGATGGGTCTTTAAGCCCCAAAATGTTAAGATCCGATGAAATCCGCATATACCTAAATTAATCTGATTATCATACATTTCCTATTACAATTTCAATCCACTGCGTAGTGAGAGATCAAACTCGAAGTTACTTTCTTTGAATGCAGATAACACAGGCCTGCGATGGTTTCCCCTTTTAATATTTGACAACCGAGTTTGATAGATTCTGGGGCGCTGATTACGAAAAAAATATTCAAAAAAGTCCAGCACATCAGAATTTTTAGATATTAGGTATTAAAATTTTCGACTAAAATTACCTACGTCGACCAAATCAAGAATAGATTATGCCTTTTTATTTATTTCCTATCGAATAAAAGTCATTACGTAGTTGTAATTGGCTTTTAGGAACACATTTTCATAAATGGTTTCATTAAATGGAACCTAATTAATTAAGTGACATATTTTTATTTTGGGAAAATTTTTAAGATCATCCGCTAATGAGCTCATTATTGAGGGTAATTTATTTTTTTCTATTCAGTTTTAATTGACAACTAAACCTCGCAAATTTACGGTCTAACAGGACCGTATGTATATTACAAAAACTTAAAAGTTAATAAGTGGGCGTAAATATATTTAAAAAAAAATTATATCCATATATTCTCTGTTAATCATCGGCTGTTAATAAAAATTAGTTTAAAACAACTAAAAAAAAAGTTGGAATTCATTTAAAGAAGTAGTGAAACATTTTTTAGAAAACAAAAAAGCTCAGATTATAGAAATGTAGTGAATAATATGCTCAGCAATTTCCATAAAGTGGGTTGCAATAAGAGTGTAAAGTTACATTTTCTCTAATCTCATGTTGACTTCTTTCCTGAGAATCTTCATGCCGTAAGTGAAGAACAAGGTGAGCGCTTTCAGGAAGATATAATGTTTATGGAGAGCAGATACCAAGGAAGGTGGGAGGCAAGCATGATTGCAGACTACTGTTGGATGTTGAAGAGAGATAAACCTGATAGAAAGCATAAGAGAAAAAGATTGAACAATAAGAGTCTTGAAGAAAGTAGGAAAAGATATTATAAGTACTTTTAATTTACTTAGTTTCTTTAACTTTTTGTCCTTAGCTGTATTTTAATTTAACATACCTAGATATCTAAAAAAAAACCATAATTATTGGAAGGGGGAGAAAGAAGTCAAATTTCGCAGGCCTGTGTAACTTTCAAAATAATATTCCGATTTCGATGAAATTTTGTGGCAATAATCTTGATATGATTCACTCAAAGAAAATTCCATATACTTTCCTATATATCCGATACTTTTCGTTACAGTTCATACAAATGAAAATAGAGAAATAAACTATAAGCTAGTTGATGACTAGCAAATATTTATAGCACAACAATAATAGCTACAGAATAGAGAGAATAGCGCTCGCTACATATATATTTAGAGTCAGTGGTGGTATTCTAGTTTGAGGGCTTAAGCTTTACAATGCACCACGCCACTCATATGCCACACACATACACACACCATTTGTGATATAAACAAATAACATTACAACAGTAAGAGAAGCACTTATTTCATTCACAGCATCCACTTGTCCCAGTCTATCCGTAGTTACCGCCTATCTGACGGTTGTTTACATGCTAAAGTACATTTGTATTTTTGGACGGCGTACATATTTATTTACTATATGAATTACAGTTGAACCTTGATAAGTGAGAAAAACTGTACGAGCAAACAGGGCCGGATCTATAGTTATTACGAGGGGGGGGGGGCAAACTTTCCTGTTGGCGCTCTGCCCAAGATAAACGTCATGTAAATTTTGATGCACCGAAATTTTTTGAATTTTTCCCTGCAAAAAGTAACTGACGAGCAAAAAAAAAAAAACACATTCAATTCACCGTTCTGGTGCCTCTAGAAATTTGCAAGGGGGGCACGTGCCCTCGCTACCCCCCGTAGATACGGCCCTGCGAGCAAGATTAAATTGTTAGGGAAAATGTACAAAAGCCATGATTGTGAACTTGTTACGAATATATGTAAGAATTAGTATTGTTGACTTTAGACGTCACTGACAGGGCCGATTCTAGGATTTATATTTTGGGTATAAGCCCAAATAAATCTGTACTGTAAACATAAAAACTTATGTGTAACATTTTTTTATTGCACAATTTTAAACTGAACAAAATTTAGCTTTTAGCAACATCTATAAGCCAGTTCAGGTAATGACGTACCACTTAAGAGAGCCTATATATAACCAGGGACGGATTAACCCATTTTGGGGCCCTACATATTTGTATGATGGAAATAATTCCAGGCTACAAGAATTATACTTAAAATTAAAGAACTGCTTTTAAACATTTCTCTGATATTTAAAAAAGTGTCGATATGTGTCTGAATTAGATGGTCGACCAAGTGGTCGGAAAATGACATTTCATATTACACAACCTAATATTTCATATTCCAGATAATAGCGAAAATGATTCCAAGCAACAAGAAATCTATGAGTTAAGGAAGTGCTTTTAAGCATTCCTCGAATGCTTAAAAAGTGTCGATATTTGCCTGAATACATGGTCGATCAAGCGGTCGGAAAACGACATTTCATATTACACGACCTAATATTATTCCAGATAATGGCGAAAATGATTCCAAGCTCTAGGAAATCTACTCAGAGTTAAAGAAGTGGTTTTAAACATTCCTCGAATGCTTAAAAAGTGTGGATATTTGCCTGAATACATGGTTGAAAAACGACATTTCATATTACACGAGCTAATATTTTTCCAGATAATGGCGAAAATGATTCCAAGCTCTAGGAAATCTATTCAGAGTTAAAAAGTGGTTGTAAACATTCCTCGAATGCTGAAAAAGTGTCGATATTTGCCTGAATACATGGTCGAAAAACGACATTTCATATTACACGAGCTAATATTATTCCAGATAATAGCGAAAATGATTCCAAGCAACAGGAAATCTATGAGTTAAGGAAGTGCTTTTAAGCATTTCTCGAATGCTTAAAAAAGTGTCGATATTTGGTCTGAATTAGGTGGTCGACCAAGTGGTCGGAAAACGACATTTCATATTACACGACCTAATATTATTCCAGATAGTAGTGAAAATGATTCCAAGCAATACGAAATCTATTCAGAGTTAAAAAAGTGCTTTTAAACATTCCTCGAATGCTTAAAAAAGTGACAATAACTGTTTAAATTACACACATGGTCGTTCAAGTGGTCGAAAACGAAATTTCATATTACACGACCAAATGATATTCTAACTAACGGTGGAAATGATTCCAGGCTAAAAGAAACCTACTAAGGTTAAGAAATTGTTTTTAAACATTTGACATAAAAACATAAAATGTCGACAGAGCGGATTAATCCACTTTGGGGCCCTAAACATTTTCTTCTTGCTATTTTTCATTTTTCAAAAATTTTTGGCGACCCGCTAAAATCGGCACTGGTGACTGATACGATTTTATCGGTTGTATGAGGTAAGGGATATGTACACTTAGTATATAGCATATCAACAGCTATATACTGTGTATATTAATAAGGAACGACTCTATTGGAAAAAGATTGTGTTATTATGGTATATTTGTATTAGATTGTTCGTCTTGAATGTTAGTCCTGACTTCACCTACGCAGAATATGAAAGTAGAGAAATATATTCTTTGATCTTTATTGGTATATGTATACGCAACCATATTATTAGGTATTAGCAAATAATTCGAATTAATGTATAAGCCGGGTAAGAACTGAGTCACAATTATGCATTAAAACAGTCGCAGATATAGCCAATTTACGCTTTGATGAATTATACTGGTTCGACTGTAGCAAATTTATATACATATATTCAAATATATAATTTATTATTTAGTGACCCACCGTGCCTCATTATGTGCTATGTTGCAGTAAATTTAAACAATTGGTTCAACAAAGTTACAATTTAAATTGCATATATACCCACGTACTCGACAAAACAAAATTATAATAATATTGTTTTAAATGTATATCCATTTAATTTTGTCATGAGGTCATTATATTAGTTGATTGATGATGTATACGATGTATACTGTAGAGAAAAGGTTAAATTTTCAATATTGATCGTCTAAAGTAATATTATTATTAAGTAGGTGGTGTGAGCTTGGCACAGTTTTGACGAATTTGATGTTGCTTATTATTATACGGTAAATCGGAGTGAATTGGGACAGAAGTTATTTATGAACTTAGTTTAAAGATACTAGACGTAGAGACGAATATTATTTTTTCTTAAACTATAGTACCTACAACAATTATTATTTTGCGTAACAGGAGTAACTAAACTTGAAGTTGTATGAAAAATATTAAAAAGTCATTTTATTAGGTCATCCGGAAAGTTCGTGCCGTTTTCGAAGCCGCTCGGACGAATTCATATTTCTCAAAGTTGCAATTGCAAACGAAGCATGCAACAGCATGTTAGTGTTAGGCCGATAATGTTGCTTGTAATATGTATCATACATCTTTAAACAGTACTTAAATAATTTTTTTTTGTCAGTAATAGTAAACAATCTTAAACATCAAGGAACGTCATGTTATTTTATACGAGTTTAGAAAGGTACTAATGCAGCTGACGCAACGAGAAATATTTGTAGTGTTTATGGTGATGATGCGCTTTCTGATATAGAACTTATAGAAAATGGTTTGCTAGATTTTAAAAGGATAGTTGTTCTTTGGAAGATTAAGCCCCTTGTGGTCAATCTGTGCGTATTGATGATGAATTTATCCGTCAAGAAATATAACTAAACCCGGGACAAACTGGCAAGAGTTAGAGGCAACTTTTGAGCATTTAAAATCCACAGTTTTCGGCCATTTGAAGAAAATCGGGATGGTCATGTACACCAAAAACGGCACGAATTTTCCGGATGACCCAATAAATTGAGGTCTTCAATTGTTTATTTCCTAAAACATTATATAAAAACAATTTATTTTTGTATTCTTATGAATAAATTTGGTTATTTTGAAATACGTATGAAAAAGATAACTGCAAATTTTCATTTTTTTAAAAGAAAATCATGATGACTTGAAAATTTGATTATGTTTGAGGTTAATAGGGCCGGGAAAGTGGTGGTAGAGAAAGTACATGGTTTCATACAGGGGATAAAAGGACTAATGGGGGATGATTAGGGTCGAATGAAGGATATATTGGAACATAGGGTACACCACTTTCAAGTTTGTCAAGTTATTCGAAATTTTTGTAAACACATTAAATATGACATTCATAAATGTAAGAAAACAAAAAAAATTTGTATTATGTTTTCAAAAACCAGAAATATTTTAAAAATTTTTGATTGCTGTAATAAAGTAACCATGTTGGAATACATTTTTAACATATAAGAACGAGTATTGACAAAAGAAATAAAAAAAACAATATGATGTGAAGTTTGAATTCGTGTAGATTCATCCCAATTTACGGTGATAAATTTTGAAGCAATTAGTGAGCAAATATTAGAGGAAGAATTAAGAAGAAATTTTATCTTGTATTTTCTCAGCAATTATTTTGAAACAATACTATAACTAATGCAAATGAAAAATTCTCACAGTAAATAATTTATATTTCTGACTAACAATTATAACATTCAAATTGTTTCTACAAATTCAGACGTAAGGTATATGTATATTTACATTACTAAATGGAATAAATATGTATTGAATTACAGGATGTTACACATAAAGACGGATTTTGTATAACTAGAATATCTTCAGTTAAATGAAGAACAATTAGTTTCATCAGGTCCCAAAATGCGTCCAAAATAAATGACTGAACGGATCTTGACCAAATTTTTTTCAAGATATTATCTAAATCTCGCAAAAACGGAGGGTGTCTGGATGGATTTTAACATGATTTTTTTTAAATGCTACGGAGATTTTGAAAAACATGTTTGTTGAAAAAGATGAACGTGGAAATGAGCCTCCCCAGAGTCCTGAGACCCGAAAAATGGCTCTAAATTAAAAAAAATGTTTTTAATGTGAATTTTCATTTGAAAGAAAAGCGTACCTCAAAAAATAAACTGGAACTTTTTGAGATACTTTTTTCTATATTTAAACAATAAAAACATAACTTTCAATCACATTTAGATATTATCTTAAAAACGCCGTGAGCAGCAGAGCCCCATCACGGAAGTCGAATTTTTCCTTTCATCTTCGGTATTGAGTGTCTACAAGCGAACTATAATTGAAAGTCCACAAGCGATTTGTAATTTTGGTGGTTTCAAAACTGATGATGAGTGTCCGGTTGATCGGGGCTTTAAAAAAGGTTTTAAGTTTTTAAGGGCTGAATCTCAGTAAATTTCAATTTTGTGCCGATAGCAGTTAACAGGGAAAAAGCCAACACAATTCGTACGAGGGCATTTCGTCCATGCTTATCCGCCAATTGCCTTTGTGTTTTATTTTTAAATATTAAAAAAGGAACTTAAGGCTTTTATGAAGATATTTTTTCTTTTCAAAAAAATCCAAAATTTCTATTTTATAAATAATAAAAATCTAAAATTCCTAATTTATAAATAAACAGTGACTTTAATTACATTTTTAAATTACTTAATATGTATGTATTTCATTTGTTAAAAAATTATATTCTTTTTTTTTTAATTTTTTAAAATTACTATTCGCCTACTTGTATTTAGAATAAAAGTAATGCATTTAAAACACATTTAACAATAGCATTCAATTCCGATGTAAAAATGGGAGAAGTGGGGGGAAAAATAATGTGGACTCCCTAAAAGGTACTAGCTGGATACTAACTGAATACACGTACAAAATTTCAGCCCTCTAGGTTTCCTTAGAGAGTCTCTAGACGTGTTAGAAAACAAGCAAAAAAATTAAGGAAATATTGGCGTAAAAATTGTGGGGGTAAGGGTTAAAAGTTGAAACCCCCAAAAAACAATGTCTGGCTATTAGCTTAACCTGTACACAAAATTTCAGCCCTCTAGGTTTATTTGGGGAGATTTTGACCCGAACGAAACTGTTAAAAAACAAGAAAAATCATGTTCTTTTGGGTATAAAAATGGTGGGGGGGGGGGGTTAAAAGTGGAGACCCGCAAAAGGCACCCCCTTGATACTAACTCAATCCGAATACAAAATTTCAGCCCTCTAGGTTTGTTTGGGTGACCTGTGCGAGTGGTACAAACTTCGAAAACGTGGAAAAAGCATGAAATTGTAGCTTAAAAATGAGGGGGGTGGGGGTAAAATATTAAAACCTCCAAAAAGCACAACCTAGGTACGAGCTTTATCAACACAGCAAATTTCAATCCTCTACGTTAATTCTGGGGGACTGGGGGCGTATTAGATCCAGCGAAAATCGTTTTTCCCCCCTCTACTCCCACCAAATCATCCTAGGAAGCTGAATTTTGGATATGTTGTAGATAATTGACCGAAACATTATTTCCAACCGGTTTGGAAAAGTTTTATTGCTTTTCCGCCCCCCCACCACCCCCGTATATATATTATATATATATATATATATATATATATATATATATATATATATATATATATATATATATATATATATATATATATATATATTTTTTTTTTTTCTACATATTCGTGTTCTACGGTTCCGAAAACGGATAGCGCCCCTACTCTCGCCTCTCACCATTCTTGTCGTATAGACTGTATAAGTCTAATTTTTCAAGGAAAAATTCGACTAAAAATGTGGAAGATGAGAGAGCCAAATTCGACTCTCGTGATGGAACTCTTGTGCTCAAGGATTCTTTTTATTTATGTTCAAACTAATCTTTATTGACTACGATCTTTTGCTTCGTTATCCTTCAGGGGTGACTTCTATTTTTTTTTTTTAATTATTAAAAAAGTATGTTAAACTTTTTGAATTGCCAAGTATTACAGAGAAACTTTCCGTATTAAAACTAAAAATAACATAAAATTTAATGACTATAATGAAAATTAATATACTTTACAATCCCTATTAAAATAGGTTCATTTTATAACATCTCTAAAATGCATCTTTCGTTCACGACATAAAAAAATGAAACTCTTAAAAGATTAACCTAATTTTAATACGAAATTAATGCACACCCAGTAAAATACCTGCGGAGTCAACAGTAGATTAATTGTCGTAACCACACACATTTTTACTGAAGACACCAGTCTGTCTAAATATCAAAAGTTTCCGAGTGTAGTAATAAATGTAACCATCTTTAATTATGTAAATATTTGATCAAATTATTTAAATTACTTACATACTTACTTCTCGATAAATAATTAAATAAGAAACTCGTTTTGTACAATAAAATTTAATTTTTCTTTATTCCTGGAAACTTTTATATTATACCATTCAATATAAAATTTAATAATTAATTTTTTCTTAAACAAAAATTCAAATTTGGGTATAAAATTTTTCTCCTTCATTTACATAAATATTATATGAAATACATATTTTTTTTCCTATTCAGTTTTCGCCAAGATGAGAAAATAATTCATATTTTATAGGCACAATGAAAATGGGAAAAGAAAAATTAATGGGTGCACAGATATATAAAAATGACTTCGTTTTTCATCGCAATATATGATAAATATGTTAGAGATATAATAATTTTTCTTTTTTGCTCTTGTGTCGGTCGGACAATAAAAGTGTTCGTTTTGAATTGTAATCAGAATTTGATGACATTTTTTGTAATTCCATTCAAGAAACGAAAATTTAAATTTATGCATGAAAAAGAGCGTTCGTAATTTAGGTGAAAATATAATGTTATTGCATATATTTTTTGAGGTTGTTGTATCGGGGAACTGGATCTATTAGGAAATTTTTCAAATTTTGTGTACCCGCCACGCAAAAACTATGCAAAAACGGTATTATATCATTATTTTGTTCACAACTTATCATTATAGATATACTATATCTGGTCTGTTATCAATGTTATTAAATACTGATGTTAGCAATATTAATTCACAACTTTGTATACTTATATATCCCAATAGAGCTACCTTAACACAGAATGATAGTTTCGCTTGTTGATATTGAACACTTGTGTGATTGTCTTGAAATAATTGTGATTGTCTTGAAAAAAGTCTTGAAATAATTAAGGGGACACATACTAAATCGAATTTTGAACATTAACAATAAATAATATTTTATAATTTCTATTCTGAAATGAAAACTTTTCCTTTTAGTACACTTAGTAATGACGATTTTTCTGAACTAAAATATTTCATAGTATTATCGTTGTCTCGAAGACAAAAATATTTTCAAGATTATATTTTCTACTCACGCAATAAAAAGATATATCTTATAAAATTATTGCTGTTTGAAAAAAAAGAAATAAGTAGGGGAGAGGTGTGTCAGTAGTAACAAAAAGAAATATACAGGCTAGTAACTTTGTATTTATTAATCATAGAGAGTTAAATTTTTGGTGCAAGATATGGACATTATTCAGGTTTTCAATGAGCTGCACAAAAATGTTCTATGTTGGTCTATAATTAAAATAACTGCACTTTTGTAGACTAAAGTGTAATGTTACAATCGCCGACATCAGAGGATCAATTGTTACAGTGCTTAAGTTCAATTGTAACATTTATTGTTGCATTTACATATTTGATACTATAATTAATTTAGTTTTCAAAATTCTTCCTCACATGTTGAGTGAGTAAGGTGACAATTACCACAGTCTCTGGCAACAGGTTTGAATTTTTCTCGTTCTATTACTCTTTTAAGGGTATCCAGGTATACTTTATCGAATACAGTTCCTATCCTAGTTTTTCGTTTTGTTTTATATAGCATATTTTCATTCTGAGAACAGCATGAATTAGATTAGGGACTGATCCAACAGGCAAAACTAATCGTAATAGCATTGAATCGAACGACAACCGTAACCGAAAATCGATATATCAAACCAACGGATCTTACCAAAACGTAACTGTTAATAGAAGGTTTTTTTTTTAAAATTATTTATCTAAAGCGTTTCGATTCATACCTGAAATATAAAGTTTAATTTTATTAAACCAAAATTTTTAAAACATTATAAAGCAATATTTAGAAAATTAATAAATTAAACTAAAAAAGATTTTATTAGCTACAAAATTTAAAATTAATCGTCAAAAATCCGAACTCTAAGAAACCGTAAAAATTTTTATACTTCATTTAAAACCCTATACTGGATTAAATACTGGATACTAAAAATTGTGGATATATATGTAAAACTATTGGAGTGTCAATTGTAACATGTTACAACTGACACTATTAAATTTGTTACAATTGTTGCAGTGCTGTCTAATTTTATTAAAAAATTTGTAAAATATTAACTATGATTAAAAAAGCGATACTACCAATCTGATAATATTATTTAATTGCTTGTGATTTCAATAAAATCACTTTACTTTCCAACTGATGGAGTATTTACTGCAAAAATCACAAAATTGTCAACAAACTCAAAAGTTACGGTTAAATTATATAAACACATTTGATATTTCTGAGAGAAAACTGCCAAATGATATTAACTGAAAGTTTTGTCAGTAAAGCACAACTTCAGGAGACACCTTATGATATGTAGTACTTCTCAATAGGATTGATAGATGTCTCGCAAATTTCAAAATTACAATTGACCCACTGTTACTACTGACGCACCTCTCCCCTACTACTTTTATTTTTATATCATAAATTCCTTTTTGAGGTTTTTGATTATTGTTTTTTTTATTCAAATAATGAAATCGCATATTTATTTCAAACTATATAATATATATAAATCAAAACTTCGCAATAAATTGCACTATCAAATTTTCGGTAAAACGATAGGAGTAGTTTTATTGTTAAGAATAGGATGTATTTAAATAAACCAATTGTCTTGTAGTCTTTTTAATTTTCATCGTATTATCGCCCCTGATACAATTCTTTCTTAATATAAAATAGAACATGTAAAGATGAATGAACTCTATAGTAAATGTGTGGGAGATTAAACCGTAGACATTGTAATTTTGTACAGATGGTAATTTTCTTGAACCAACTTTATTTGTCGCCTCAGGAGGTATGAAAACGAAAACTTAATTATTTTATTTCGAAATGTATGGATGTAGGTACCTTCACTTGCGTAAAATCCCACGCGTCGTTGTAGAGGATTATTTGACGACAAACTATAAAGAAAAATTGTTAAACAACCAAACTACAGATATAAATAGTTCGAAGATGGTAAGGTAGCCAACACAGACGATAAATTTGTAATTACTGTAGCAAAAGTTAGTGTAGTTGATCACAATTAAGTATTATAAAAGAAGCCGTAACATTTAAAAAAAATTAAAAAGTAACTGGCGCAGCCGGTAGGATATTCACCTGGTATCTTTCGTGTAAATGTAATTAGATATTGAATGCGATAAGTATATAGCGTTCAACTTATTGACGGACTTGGCGATTTACCAAGTCATTGTAGTTTTCTCGAATTCCCAAATAAACCTGTATTAAAAGAGAGAAAAAAAATGACAACCACCGATTGTGAACGATTCTAAAGAATATTTGCTGTACATAAAACTTTCTCTACATGATTTATGTTAATAATTGTGTGTATATGAAATAAAAAAAAAATACAAACTCTACTCAAAGGGAAAGATAAACTTTATTTAGAGAGTCGAAAACTCGATAATTAAATCACTCGATAAAAACTAGCAGTTAATTTCGATGTGAAAACATTAACTTTTATTTGTTTATTTCAAGTGAAAGATAAAACCTCAATATCTATTTAATCTACTTTGTATTTAGAAACCACACATAGACACATTCAATTCACCCCCATATTAGATGGATACACTTCTGTAAAAACTTTTATTATTGGTACATTAATGTACATATAAATGTCATCCAACAATTGCTAAATTATCAAAGTTTCTTTAAATGTGGTTAGGTGAACTATACTGTTCTGTATATACGTTCAGTTGTTTCCGTTGTTTGGGATAAAATTAACATTTTGTGGTTATTATTTTGTTAAATTAATTTTCACCACAATATCTATCCTCAGAGTAGTGAATTTAGTTTTCGGTAATGTGGTACGAATGGTTTTCTAACACTCACGACTGATTAAATATTTAATTTAGTATTAATAGGTTAGAATACTCGGTGGATTCGATTATAACAATCTCTACCATATCAGCAGGTGGTGCATAAATCATAACATTAAAATATAAACAATGTTTCTGTGAATATATATGTGGACATGTAATAGATATTCCATGGGCGGCTTAAAAACTTTTCAGTTTGATTTTTTTTATTATCATTTTATACCAGATGTTTCAGACAACTAGAAACATATAAATTTTATTATGGGAAAAATTTGTTATAATCAATCGGCCAAATATTCTTTACTTCTCTTTTAAGCGAATTTCCATTCTGGAAATTCACTTGTTACAGCGGGTACCATGAAAAGACCTGAGCCCGGAACTATGGCAGAAATTTGTTTTGCGCATATATATAATAAATGTTTATTTGTATTTGACTTTTTACAAAATGTTTACAAAAGTGTCATAACATAACAAAGAAATCTATAAGTATTAATCTAGTTACATATCTAGGTATTATATATATCGAGATATTATTATTATCTTTTCATCTGATTATCAAATTAATTCATTAATATCATATGGTGTACAATTTATTAAATATTCTTTTAACATTTTTTTGAACTTAACTAAATTATTTATATTTTGTAGTTCATTTGGTAATTTATACATTATTTTATAACCAGTGTATACCGGAGTTCTTTTAGAGAAACTTGTTCTGTGTGTGAAATTGTACAGCATATTCAATTTTGTATAATGGATTTTATCCGTTTGATAAGTGAAAACTTCTTTTTGTTTCATATGTACAATTAATTCTAATTCCCCAGTAGGTTAATATTTTATTGTTTTTGAATAAACTTTTACAGGAACTTCTGCTGTTTACTTTATAAATGGTCATTATTGTTTTCTTTTGTAGAATAAAGATTCTATTTGCTTCATAGCTTCTTCCCCACATAAGTACTCCATACTTAATAGTGGAGTAGACATGAACGTAGTAAAAAGCTATTGATTGTTCCTTGTCTAAATACTGTCTTAAAATTCGAATTTGGAAACAAATTTTATGAAATTTTTACGAAATCTTTCTTTACGAAATCCTCTTTACTCCAATCTTTACGAAATTTGGTGTGTAGATCAAACGTCCCAATAGCTTGGACGAGTTCGTTAGCCAGATACGTCCGATTTTTGGAAGCCAAAATTTTGGCCATTTTTCGCCACTTTTAGTGGTTTTTTGCAAAAATTGGCCAGAATCCAAAAATTTTTTAAATTTTTTTCTACACCACCGAAAAGAGCGTAAAAAAACTACATAAGACAAGCTTTTAAAACATTGTTTTAAGTGAACTAGTTTTTGAGAAAAATTAAAAAATTTGCTGAATTTCATTACAATAAATGCTTTATCGTTTTTATGTCACCGAAGGATGACATATTAATCTCGTTGTGTGATTATAGTGAGGGAAAAATTAATAATAATAATAATAATATATTATATAATAATTATAGAGTTGTACATGCATATATGATAGTTGAATAAACGCAAGAGGGCTGTATTCTCACTGTATTATAGAGTTGTACATGCATATATTGAATAAACGTAAGAGGGCTGTATTCTCACTGTACTTAAAAAACGAGCCAAAAAATCATAAATTAACACTTTCACTGAGGTAACATTACTTAGTGCGTGTCAAAAACACGCCCTTGACGAATTTTTTATTGTCATTATAATAACAATATTTATATCTGTTTCATTTTTCAAAATAAAAATTAACTAGTTTTCAAGAACGCGTTACCGATTTCGAAAATTTTTCACTGTTAGAGAGCTAACCTATTTTAGATGAATATAAGTTACATTATATGAGGTCCGCTAGGGTCGGGAGTTCCAGAAGCACCAAAAATAAATTACCAAACCGATTTTGAAAATTTTTTCACTGTTAGCGAGCTAAACTATTTTACCTGGATTCAGATTGTTACATGAGATCCGCCAGTGTCCAATCTTTGGAAATTCGCTATGTTATGCAAATGCTGCCACAGCGGTATTTGCTTTTATAGTAAATATTTAGCAGAAAGTGAAATGCCATTAAGGCAAAATAATGTTTTAAAATAAATAAAACTTAATAGTAGGAAATTAATTGTAATATTTATGTCAATGTGCAGACAATATTTGACAAAAATTTTTATATTTATTGTAAAAAATGTTATTAGCTGCCTCTAATGAAAAAGGGAAGAACTTACGTCAGAAAATTAAATAAACATCTGGTTGTAGTCGAACTTATTTAGTGTAATTATAGGTACTTAACTTTATTTAGTTTTATGTTAGGAACACATTTGTATACTGTACATATATTGAAGTTAACACTCAGTTTGTCCATACATAAACTGAGTTTTCGAGTCTTTGTAAAATTTTTATGATAATTTTTATTTTTATCCATGTTGAGAGATGTAGGTAAACACTCCGTTAAAAACCTTGTTTACTGTAATTTTTTTTATTTTTTAAATGGAGCCTCCAATATGTTTTTTGATACAATCAAATAGAAAATTGTGGATTCTATCTATTCATATCTTTCTCTCTACCAACATTCAATATTTTGGAAAAATCGACTATTTTTTCGCTTTCGCTTGTAAAATGTAAAACTTTTTATAATATCGATTAAATATTTGTCCATTCCTGTACGCACTCAGTACACATATGTTTAATAAAATACTCTTAGAAAACTAATATTTTATTTACATTGTAATGAGTGTACATTGGCCGTTCAGTCAATACGGACAACAAATTCGAGCGTATGAAAACCGCAAAAGTTTCGTTAGCTTTGTTACACCAGCAATTTACAAGCAGACAATAATATTACGAGATGTTTCATATCATGTAGATAAACACTTTACATTATTCAGCTAGCGGTCTCAATTTACCCGTATGTGTGCAAATATAAACTATTTTAGGATAAATAAAGTGACTGTTTTACGTTGGGTGTACGTGACGGCCTACGCATTTGATCTTTTAAGTCGGCGGGTAACTGACGAATAAAACAATTGACGCAATTGGCAATACAGTTAGTCAGTTATACTGGATGTCCCGTTTGGATGTATACATATACGGTTTACACGTTAATTGATAGCACTGATTTCCCATAAGGAAAAAGTAATGTCACAAGAGTGCTTTGAATAAACAAATAATACCAATTTAATATTGTAACTACGGTTCTATTGCTTTAACAATAATAATGCAGTAAAATAAAGAAATGAATGTGGCAATTTTCAAGCAATTCACATTTTCACATAAAGATTTGTGTCATTTTTTGTAAATTCAAAAGGCAATTTTTAATTCTCTTTTTGGAAATAAATATTAAAAAAAAATAAAATACGGAAGAAACACTCTGTTGAACAAATAGTATAAATAATTCGGTGGAAAAAAATTAATTTTTCTACTCCTGTTGAAGAACACACTTATTACATATCCGTTAATTGTTGAGAAATTTAGGCATTATTCAAAGGTGTGGAGGAATTTTCATTACTCAGTACGTTTTTGACCAATGATATCACCATATTAACCATTATTAAATGGGCTGGCTTTTGTTTTGTGTATAATATACGTATCAATTTTTAATTTCAAATATGTTGCGTAGTAACATCTAAGTAAACAAAGTAGCTTTTATTTTGTTTTCATCGTTTGTACATATGTATATAAATATTTAATGAAATTAGAGATAGATTAAAAATTGTATTCTTTTGATTTAAAAATATTCCATTTTATTTAAATAAAAAAAAAAGTCATAAAAAAAATATCGTATTCTACTCGCTTGCAATGGCTATTACTCACTCAGATGCATTACGACACTCGCCTCGCAAACTCGGCTCGTGTCACAATTTCATCTTCGTGTGTAATAGCTATTATTACCAGCTTGTTGAATAAAATACTATTATAAAAGAAAATTTCCAAAAATATAAATACGTTTAACCAAAGCATTCTTGTAACATAACTTTTTCCATATGGGAATCCAATGTTATCAATTAACATGTAAATCGTATGTATACATCCGACCGGGACACCCGGTATAAATTCAAGTTATCTGGTTTAAACATCGACGGTTCTTATGGAGGTACTCTAGTGCAGAGGGTAAAAGTTTCGGCTTTTTTAGGAATTAATAAAAATAAATCTATTAAGATTTTCACTGTTAAAAAAAATCAAGGACTTGTAGCGATTTAAAAAAAGGAATACAAAAAAGTGATGTGTCGGCTGATATGATTTTGTGGTTTGTGTTCGTCAAAAAATATTTTTTTGACGTTTTTCTTTCAGATTTTATTTTTTCTTAAATAGGAAAAAAATACCCACCATAAAGGAACGTATATTACAGGTAACAGAACTCGATAAACTGAACTCGAGATATCGTGTGAACCAGGTTTCAAAAAGTGTAGTTTCAAGAAAAATGTATGTATAAAGTTTGGAAATATAATACAGTATAGCACCGATAATGGAAACATCAGTTTTGGAAATTTTTTGAGAACATCATATTGGTCAACATCACTTTTGGAAAGTTGCATCAAAAATGTTGAGTACATAAATATTAAATCCATGAGCAAAAGACCATGACGCATGACTTTATCAAAAGAAAGAAATAAATATACCGCTAATAGTAGTGACAAGCAACAACAGACCCTCAAAGCGTGGGAATGTTGATTTTAATTATTGTACATAGAATGTTTATCTATATGTATTTTGTTCTGTGGCGGTTTTTATCATACGTAAAATGTAAACAAAATTATTTCAAAGCAGATTAATAAAACGACAAATGAAAAAATATATATAATAGATAAATAATTTTTAATTCTTCACTTCTTTTTTTCTTTTATCAATATTTAACAAAAAAAAAACATAATTTTAATTCAAAACATAATCTTATGATATTTGTGAATCACCCCTGGTCAAAAAGCATCACTTTTGTCAAGTACCACTTATGGAGATTACTTTTTCTTTTCACAAAACTGGTGCTCTACTGTACCTGAAACCGAAATCTACCGTATTAAAATGGCAATAACTTGGTAAATTTTCAAAATTTTTTAATTTCCTCTTGAGGGTACAATTTTACAGATCCATACTTTTAAAAAATGAAACAATAAAACTGAAATTTTTCAAAATCGACTAGAATACTGGCTTGCCTATTATTATACAGTAAAATCTTTATATTTTTATTTTTGTCTTAAACTTTAAATATTGTTCCGTAATTCATATTTATGACACCTAGAGTGTTGTTTATGTAAATTTACTGCGAACACATTTCCTTATTTACCCTTATATTTCTTACGTTAACGGTTTCCTACATATTATAGTAATATTTACTTAAATATTTATGCTTGTATGTAGTTTTAACATATGTATTATACTACATAGTATTAAATAGTTGACGCTAAATAATTAGAACAAGTGGAAAACAGTTTAAGCAAACAGTCTTATTTTATTTAATTATCTCAAGAGTTATTAATTAGCAAATAGTATGCATACATATACAATATAGTATTTTACAATATAAGTTCGGTAAGTTGCTTTTACTGATCGAGAAAATGTTGCGAAAACGAGACCCGCAGGGTCGAGTTTTTGCAATTTTCGAGATCAGTAAATGCACTTAACGCATCGTGTATTGTATAATATTTTTTGCACGATCGATTTAAAATAATTAAAGATTAAAAATGTGTTAAATAAAAAATAAAATTCAGATAATATAGATGAAACTTATATTTCTATGTTATGACATAGAATGCCATGAATAAATATTATAAATATTCATAACAACTAATATGAATCTTTGTAGTGACAATTGACAACTATATTTGTAAATAAAAAATTAAGTGTCAATATTTCACTGGCGTGAACATTTTTTTAAATTTTCTATTAAAAAAATTGAGGAAAATAGTTTGTTAAACTATAATATTAGTGAGAATAATAAAATGGATGAAGCATTTTATTTTTGGCTGCAAATTTATTCTCGTAAAATGAAAGGAAGATTATGAAAGCCACAGAAAATCTTAATGATTGAACGACCTTTTGAAATGTCAATAAAATAAGAAGACTGATGCCAATAATAATAATAATAATGTGCAAACTAGTGAAAATTTTCATATTATTAATGGATTTATTTTCCTAATTGTTCAAATTGTACTTTTAATTTCAATATAAATAAATAAATACAATCATTTTTGAGCTAATTTAACTTACCACACTCCTATTTACTTACCACGCATCTATTTCACTTACCGCACTGTTATTTTTTGGTTTCCATGGATATAAACAAACGTTCGGGAAATGTAACTTACCAGCATTGTCAACAGCATCGGTAAATGCATGAAAATACACGATCGTGCAAAAAATATATTACGCTACTATGCCAGTATGCACATAACATCAAATACATCGCATGCCATTACGTACATATAAACATTTTACCCCTCTGCATTATCTCCCTTATTATTGAGTTCTGGAAAAAAGTGTAGATGAAAAGGTACCATTATTTTTGAACACATTACCAGCTCCAGTAATCACGGTTCATAATTCTGGACAACTCTGTATATATATATATATATATATATATATATATATATATATATATATATATATATATATATATATATATATCATGTAGAGAAGTGGTACATAAGTGGCCAACGATATGTGGTGGAGGTAGAACATATAGTACAGATCGTAATCGATAGGATCCGTAGTTAGCTAAATTGGCAGTTGAGTCGCCAGTTTTGAAGTGAAGTCTTGAGTGATGATAATATATTGGATATAGGTATTGTATAGTTGTTTGCAAGCAGATGCGAACAAAGGGATATATATTAAGTCATATTTTGAGGTTGGAATTATTTAGAAAATCACTTATAATGGCTACTAGAATGAGTCCATTTTGTGATATGAGTGATGGAAAATCAATTGATAGGTGAATATTAGCGCGTATAATATTATGTTGAGATCAATGTTGAGAGTATTATTGGAACACTGGAAAAGTAAGTGGTTGATATCGGCAATGCTTGTGTTATTGTATGAGCATAAAGGTGAATCGAATACGCCTATTCTGAAAAGATGAGCTGAAGTACAACAATAACAATGTACAAACTTCAATCTGTGTAGAACTGTAGAGTAACAATGTCTTTGCATGGCTTGTCTACTGACCGAAACCATGGGTTTAGCGAGACATTATTTTGGCAATGATAGTAATGTTTGCCTTGATACTAGGGTGAGTAGAATAGCTGAGCGGGTTCTGTGACACCGTAAAACTAAGCAACTTGAACCCTTTTGCCAATGATTGAAATCGTGTGATTTTACGGTACTACACATTCCGAACTGATGAGTCATCAAACTGTATCGATGTGCAAACCTTGACCTTTGACCCGGCACGTACTGAGTACATGTATTTAAAATTTGTTGTTGACATTTGACCCCAACACTCGCTTATACTGTTAGCCTTGAAATTCCTAAGAGGTGAGTCAATACCAGCGACCAAATTAATTTATGTTAACCCATTATGCATCATCACAATTTACTTATAACAATTTCATTTTGTGTTAACCCATTACCAGCCAAACCTAACGCATGCGCAGACTGAATTTAAGTACACGACGCATGCGCAGACTGAATTTTAGGTTACAATTTGATAGATGGGGCACACTACCGCGTCTAAAATGTGGGGAATACCCTAACTCGGGGGTGGCCCCAAATTTTTGACACCGTACTGTACTTAAATTTTTGGTACACTACCGTGTCAAAAGTGTGGACCCCCCTGGTCAAAAAGGTATCCGATCACTTTTTGAAACGTACTGTACGTGCAAACCTTGGCCCCAACACGCGCTTGCCTTAAGTACGTCATCTTAAACGAACTATCACGTCAAAAAATGTGGGGAATACCCTAACTCGGGGGTGGCCCCAAATTTTTGACGCCGTACTGTACTTAAATTTTTGGTACACTACCGTGTCAAAAGTGCGGGCCCCCCTGACCAAAAAGGTATCCGACCACTTTTTGAAGCGTACTGTACGTGCAAACCTTGACCCCAACACGCGCTTGCCTTAATTGCGTCATTTTAAACGAAAGGTACATTACCAAGTCAAAAATGTGGGGAATACCCTAACCCAAGGGGTGGCCGCTAAATTTTGTGGGGGGCACTCTACCAAGCGCTAGCCGCAATCATGACTTCAGACTCCAGATTTCAGACTTCGGGGTCCAGACTCCAAATTTCAGACCGCTACTGTACTGCCGGAAATTTTGGTGTCAATTGTACTTGAGGTTTTTTTTTTTTTGTATATGAGTCAAGTCTTTATAAGATTAATTTGTTTATTTAATAAAAACTCGTGACTTTATACGGCTTGTGTTTGTTTATTTAAGATTTTTTAGCTGACTTAGGATGATGTAATTTCATAATATGTTTGCATCATAGTCAGAGAGGATTTTTATTTAAAAGCAAGTCTCAACTTGTCAGTTCCAGGAATTTGTTTACATTAATGTCATCGTAAATCATTAATTTTATTATGTTTATTTAAGATTTTGCTGACTCATACTCAGATATTTTTTTAATTTGTTTATTTATATAAGTTTTAGTTTAAAAAATGTTTATTTAAGATTTTGACAACACAGCAATTTCTTTGTTTGATTTCAAATACGAAATAGTTTTCTCGGAATTTTTAATTTTTGGCCTAATAATAATCGGGGGTTTTTTCAATTTGTTTATATAAGTTTTAATTTTTGTTTATTTAAAATTAGTCAGGAATTCTTTTATTAGGTTTCAAATGCGAAATAAATTTCTCGGAATTTGACATTTGACCTTCGGTTATTTGCGTTGTAAAAATTCTGAGTCAGCATTTTTTGTGATTCCCCTCCAGAATTTTTCGAGCAGTCAAATTCGTATAAATTGAGGTCTGCGTGCCCCCTCAAATCACTTCTTCAGCAAACTTCAAGCAGTTAATATTGTTATTGTTGCAAGAATTTGTATCGAGATTTTTTTAAAATTAAAATACAACAATGGCTTCATTAAACGACGTGGCAACTAGAATGGTGGAAAATGTACGAAACGCGCTATCATTACTGGAAATGGATACCCGGGATGCAGATGAATTGGAAAAATGGATGAAAAACACAAATACCAACATACGACTAATCAACAAGGCTATACGTGGAGCGGAAAACTTGGGACAACGCAAACATTTTGAATCATGTGCGGGAAAAATGAAAGGATTTCGAATCAGAATGAAGGCGCTACGAAAACATGGTAAGTTTTTTTTAAATATAAATTTATTTTTTAATGATTTTTTTATAATTTTGATATATCAACATGGTAAGTTTTTAAATATAATTTTTTTTTTTTTTTAATGATTTTTTATAAATTTGATAAATAATTTTTTTATGTTGATTGTTTCAGGTGCCGGCATGAATCGAAATCAACGTAAAAGATCTGATAGAATTCAATGGGCTGACGTGGAATCCGCATTTGCAAGTCGAATACGAACGGGAGTGGTTACTAACATAACACACATAGAACCAAAGGACTTTTTAGACGACGCTACATCGATGTTCACTCGGCGAATACAAAATATATTAAAAAAATACTTAACGATAAAAGTTAACACAACGTTTTGCGGGTTATTTGTGAAAACTGATGGTGACGAGGACAAATACGACATGAAACACTTCAATACGCCGAATATCATAATAGATCGTGGAACAAACCTAAAACAATGCTTCGTGGAACATGTACGGGAACCAATTTTGAGAAAATTGAGCGAATTTGCCGAGTAGGGGAGCGGATGGGCTTTATCAAGCATAATCAACCTAGCTGTGAACATCAACAAGTATACACCTTTCCGTGGATCAAGCTACATCGAATTACCTCAAGAAATAAAAACGAAAAAAGCATGTATCAACGTAAAAAACTTCAACGATGACGCCTGTTTCGCGTGGGCAGTGGTATCTGCACTTCATCCAGCTACATCAAATAAAAATCCAGCTCGAACCACCTCTTACCCACACTACTCAACGGTGCTAAATTTAGACGGGATACAGTTCCCAATGACAATTCAGCAAGTGAGCAAATTCGAGAAACAGAATCCAACAATATCAGTCAACGTGTTTATACTAAAAAAACAAAATGGACATTTCGAAACCGTACCTGCTGCGCTAACGAGAGAGAAGAAACAAAACCACATAAATCTACTAATGATCCAGAACGAGTATTACGAGGATGAGGATAACGAACAGGATAACGACAACGATCAAGATTTACGCTACCATTTCTGTTGGATTAAGGACTTATCGCGACTTGTGTCAAGACAACTAGCAAACACCAAGAGTAAAAAATACATCTGTGATCGATGCTTAAATTACTTTCGCACAGAAGATAAACTGATAAAACATACAGAAGACTGCGTGAACATGAACAACTGTCGGGTGATAATGCCGGAAGGGAAAAGCAAATACATATCGTTCAAGAACTATAGCAACAAGAAACGTGTTCCATTTATAATTTACGCGGACGTCGAATCATTCCTACAACCTGTGACTGATAACGAAAATCGGAAAAACACGACAACGTACCAACAACATCGGGCATACAGTATCGGTTACTACTTTCACTGCTCCTACAACAACCAACTAAGCTACTATCGATCATACCGCGGACCAAATTGCGAAAAATGGTTCGCGGAAGAATTGGCAACGTTACGTGAAAATATCTTGGAACCCATATACGACAACATAATACCAATGAACGAGTTAACACCAGAGGAACAACAGCAACTTAAACAACGAAGTACCGGGTGCCACATCTGCGAGAAACCATTCAAACCTGAGGATATTGTGGTTCGTGATCATAACCACTTCACCGGCGAATACAATGGACCTGCGCACAAAGGATGCAACTTGAATTATAAGGATTTTCATATGATTCCTGTTGTATTCCACAACTTGAGTGGTTATGATGCACATTTCGTAATAAAGGATATAGCAACAGCATTCGAGGGACGTGTCGACTTACTACCAATCAACAAGGAACGATATATTGCATTCACTAAACATGTTACGGGCAGCGAAATTACATTTAGATTCATCGACTCTTTCCGATTTATGGCATCAAGTTTGGATAAATTATCTTCATATCTCAACGAGTTCAACATAGTTAAATCACAATTTCCGGATACCGACTACAAATTACTTACGCGCAAAGGTGTTTTTCCGTACGACTACATATCAGGCTGGGATAAATTGGAAGAAACATGTTTACCATCACGGGAGAAATTCTACAATAAACTCAACGACAACGATATCACCATGGATGACTATACACACGCACAAAAAGTTTGGGATACATTCAACATACAGACGCTTGGAGAATACTCGGATTTATATATGAAAACGGACATACTACTACTCGCGGATGTTTTCGAGAATTTTCGGGATACATGCATGCGCACACACGGATTGGATCCAGCTCATTACTACACGACGCCGGGACTTACGTGGGATGCAGCCTTAAAATATACAAAAGTAGAGTTAGAACTGATATCTGATGTGGACCAATTATTATTCATTGAACGTGGTATTCGAGGTGGATTGAGCCAGTGTAGTAACCGATACGCAACAGCAAACAATAAATATATGAACACCTACGATCCGGATGAGGAATCAAAATACCTGATGTACTATGATGTGAACAACTTATATGGATGGGCAATGTCACAATACTTACCAACGGGAAATTTCAAATGGATGGATAATACCGAGATAGATGTTCGAGAAATAAGCGACGAGTCACCTACAGGATACATACTTGAAGTGGATTTGGAATACCCGAGAGAGCTGCACGATAAACACAACGATTTACCATTATGTCCAGAGAGAATGTGTGCACCCGGTACTAAACAGGAAATGTTACTGGCAACGCTATACAACAAACAGAAATACGTGATACACTATCGGAACCTGAAACAATGTCTACAACACGGGATGAAATTAAAGAAAATACATAGAGTGCTACAATTCGATCAATCACCTTGGCTCAAATCCTACATAGATTTAAACACAGCTTTGCGACAAACGGCGGGAAACGAATTCGAGAAAAATCTCTACAAGCTACTCAACAACGCAGTCTTCGGGAAAACGATGGAAAATGTACGGAAACACTCGATTGTGAAATTGTTAACGAAATGGTATGGACGATATGGTGCGGAAGTTATGATAGCGAAACCGAATTTCCACAGCCGCACCATATTTGACGAGAATCTTATTGCAGTGGAACTACGAAAAACGGAAGTGTTTATGAACAAACCAATATACGTCGGGCAAGCAATTCTGGATATTTCGAAAACATGTGTCTACGATTTTCATTACAACTACATACAGCCAACGTTCGGGAACAACAGCAAATTACTCTACACAGACACGGATTCATTGATTTACGAGATAAAATGCCCAGATATTTACGAAATAATGAAACGTGATATTCAATACTTTGATACGTCGGATTACAGCGCGGATAATCAATATAACATGCCAAGAGTCAATAAGAAAATACCCGGGTTAATGAAGGATGAGCTAAATGGACGAATCTTTACAAAATTTGTGGGCTTAAGATCAAAAATGTATAGTTGTCAAGTGGATGGCGAGGATCACACGAAGAAAGCGAAAGGTGTAAAGAACTCTGTGGTTAAGAAAACGATAACTTTCAACGATTACGTGGACTGTCTAAAACACAATACAATCATAAACCGACAACAAAACCTGATACAATCGAAAAAACATAACGTGTATAGTGTAACTCAGAACAAGGTGGCGCTCAGCCCGTACGATACGAAACGACATATTGTGGAGGGGGAAACGGATACTTTAGCATGGGGACATTACTCATTAAATTAGTACGCAAGTGGAAATGGCATCGTCATCATCGGCTTACTGGAAACGGCTACAAATATTTTCAAGTGAACTGGATAAACTACGTAAACGGGTTGATACCTACGAAAAAACAATTGATGCTATTGTAAAAATGCAAAATTTGAAATTGTCTGAACCGGAATCAATGGACTGGGATAAAACGGATGTTTCAATTGGTGAATTTTTCGAACGTGAACCAATGCTGCTGAACGAACTGACTTTGGAAACATTTCTTCAAATCTACAAGTGGATCAGTTTGAATGTGTTGAAAAGTTATGGTGCGAAAATCATACAACGCGCCTGGATTTGGTTACCATCCGATTATCGAGCCATGTTTCAAGAATGTGAACCATGTTTTGAACATTATAATCGACCATGGCAACAAGATCATATTGATGGACCACCTGGTTTGAAAATTCGCTGTGAAATGTGCAAGAATGGTGTGAAAATGGAGGAAAACTTTCAACCGCCCGTTGGTGAACCATTGACATTTGCAACACGGATTTCACACGTTGAAGACATATTTCTGACTCATCCTTATTTGTATACAAAAGTCAGAAATTTCGATATGTTATTATACTTAACAAAACAACTATTGAAATATGATATTTGGGTGCAACATCTGTATGCATATATGATACCCGAATATGCACAACGAATTTGTCAAGTATGGGATCAGTTACCTGAAAACATGAAACAATTACGTTCGGGTGTTATTGAATATATAAACAAATCATACAATTTTTAATATTTATTTATTGTAAAAAATATTTCATATACATTTATTGTAAAAAAATATTTCATATACAAAACATTTATTGTAAAAAATATTACATATACATTTATTGTGAAAATATTTTGTATTCATACTTATATTTTAAAAAATAAAGAACAATAATTATTTACATATATGTGTTATTTATTTGAAAAAAACCTTTTTATCTTACAGATTATTAAAAAATATATTATTTAAACAATATCAGATTCTTGAATCCAGCTGTTGTTATCCGATGGGAAACCAAGCCACTTGACCAATACTTTCCCATCACGTCTCTTCAGAATTCGTTCCACGAGGTACACATCAGGATAATTAACTTTCTGTAGTTCATACTCGTAAAAGCTGCCTCGGATAGGCCGTTGATTGATATCTTCAAGTAGATATGTGACCGGATTTGTATGTTTAACTTTGACGATTTTAAAAATTTCCGTAGACCAATTCGGTGTGTAGCCTTTTTCAAAGATTGATTTAAATTTGCTATTTCGAACAAAGTCGTTAACTTTATACTTGGCTGCACCAGCAATTTTTATATTACTGTATACATTAGATAATAAATATGCTTCATTATCAGCAGTGACATCTCGTGGAGCCATTTTGATTGTACGATGCTTTGTTCTATTATATTCATCAACTAAATCGTTAATTAATTGCAACCATTTATAATTACCGTTTAGAGAAAAAGCACGCCAAAGTTTATTCTTAATGGTACGATTAAAACGTTCAACGATTGAAGCTTTTAACGTACTATATGTAGAATAATGATTAATATTATGTTTTTCCATTAACGCCTTAAAGTTACTATTAAAAAATTCTCGGCCGTCGTCTGTTTGAAGGTGCGTCGGTGTGCGCTTGCTCTGTTTGAATATTGATTCCATGGCAGCAGTAACAAGCACTCCAGATTTATCTTTTACCGGTACAGTCCAAGCATACTTCGAAAATGTGTCAATGGCTGTCAACAGGTACCTATATCCATGATTTTCTTTCGCATAAGCACCCATTTCAACAAGATCAGCTTGCCATAAATCATCGATACCCTTAGTTATAACACGACGCCTTTTGAAATTTTTACGAGCCGGTTTGTGTAATTCGCTTACAACTTGTTCTTTAACTTTACTCATCTTGAACTGTTGGCATGGTATTTACAGTGAGTTGCTTATATAGGTTCGAAATAAATTGTATTTTATTTTCTAATTGCTTAAATTTAACGTGAAATTCCTCTTTAAATACCGCATTTGCAATAGTTTCCATTACCATTTTCAACTCATTATCCATGTTCTCCAAATGACTAAGTTTTGCGGTTACAATTGATTCAAATTGTTTATGTGAATTTTCAAGTGTTGTCATACCGTCCGAAATTTTAGCAAGCGCTTCATTAAGAAAAGCCAAGTTAACAGCATCAGCTTTATGTTTAGGTGTGCGAACGTTTGTCAGACGTTTACCTTTCATATCGTAATCACCATTCGTTGTTAAATTAATGGAAGCGGCTTTTCCGCCACTGCTGAATCGACCGAATTTGTCAACGCTCATGTTTGAAATGACTATCTAATCAGGTTGATCACCTGTATTTATTCTATTACATCAGCCTCGCGCAATTCCTCTAAAATGGCTTGTATCTCATTTTGATGATTGGTGTGTCCAGCTTGCTGTGACGCAACCAATAATATTAGTCTATCGATAAGTTCGTCTATATCATTCCAATAACGATAATCAATCGTTTGATTAGCATCATAATGCATTAAACCGGAACCGGTTGGTTGTCGTTTGGGTGTTGACGTGTACCTTGGTGACGATGGAAAAAGTTTTTTTATAATTATTCTATACTTATAACTTTGATTTGAATTAACTGGTGCATTAATATTATAACTTCTTTTATGCGCATTAGTACTTTTTAAAATGGTCTTATAAGTATCTAAATCCGACTCTGTGTATACATGATGATTTGGATATTTTTTAAACATTAACTCAAAGAGACCTTCAGTACCGGGGTAAACGATGTTGTTAATAATAAAATTATCATCAATTATATCCAATTCAGAATTACCAATCATCCATTTATTTGTTCGCTCATCTATACGCGGTCCATAGGTACGATCAAGGGTTCTTTTAGCTCTACGTGTGGTTGCCAACGTGAGATATTTTTCAGCTAGTGCACCAACATAGGGTTTTGCTGTAGGTTGACTACTTTGTTCCATCACATAAGGTGTTGCTGTAGGTTGACTACTTTGTTCCATAAGCGTTGACCTAAATATCTCAGTATCATCATCATTATTATCATTACTAAGAAAATGTGACTTTATATCGACATCAGAATCGGTTGAAAAACGTGCTTTTTTAATTTTAGGTTTTTCATCTTTAAGCAAGAAACTTTTTATTGGTTCATTTCTTATTTCAGCAGCTAGTTCCTTAAGTGGCTCCGTTATTGGCTTAAATGATTCTTGTAAATTTTTCTCTCGTTTAAACTGACTATCTTTGAGCGCACGGTATTTGGCGCGTATAGATTTTGTAGCATTGATGATTTTTCGTTTTAGCTCCCGTTCGCTATCCATAGTGTGTGCGTGCTTATGCTATTACAGTTTACTAGCAAATGTGCAGTGTGAACGTGTACACAGCCATTTTATAGCTTTTTCGAACCGAATTGATGAACTGAACAGAGATTTCGGTCGAACCGCACACTATTTCGGTCGAACCGCACACTATTTCGGTCGAACCGCACACATTTTCGGTCGAACCGCACACTATTTCGGTCGAACCGCACACATTTTCGGTCGAACCGCACACATTTTCGGTTCAACCGCACACTATTTCGGTCCAACCGCACACATTTTCGGTCGAACCGCACACTATTTCGGTCGAACCGCACACTATTTCGGTCGAACCGCACGCATTTTCGGTCGAACCGCACACTATTTCGGTCGAACCGCACACTATTTCGGTCGAACCGCACACTATTTCGGTCGAACCGCACACATTTTCGGTCGAACCGCACACATTTTCGGTTCAACCGCACACTATTTCGGTCCAACCGCACACATTTTCGGTCGAACCGCACACTATTTCGGTCGAACCGCACACATTTTCGGTCCAACCGCACACTATTTCGGTCCAACCGCACACGTTTTTGGTTGAACCGCACACTATTTCGGTCCAACCGCACTGCATCAGTAGGTATGGGGCCACTTGGCAACGCAGTGTAATTGCCTATATTCAGGGGCAAGTATCTGAATATTGATGCTGAGTAAGTATAGTATCATCTAGCAATGAACTATATGTAAATGGTAAAATGAGTTAGTCTATTTCGGTTCGAAACACAATGGTATTTCATATAGAAATAATCTATATGTTATAGATCAGTTTTTAATTTGAATAAAGATATCGAAATTTTTACGATACCTTCCGCTATTCAACTCACTGTCTTTATCTATAACCAAAAAGTTGAACCTTTCACGCCAACATTCATTGCAAATTTCTTTGAACTGATCGAATGACATGTCACTACCTACATGTTCTTGGAAAACGTGTTTAATATTAGTCAAATCTTGTTTAAATAAAACTATTAAATTAGCATTATCCCTAAGTAATTGTTTTGGTATGAAACTGTACGTCTGACAAAGATAGAAGACTGAAACATCTTTATGACGCCCCATACTGAAATATGCTCTAATATTATTTTGTTTATCCGTTGCAACATCGTCAAATATAAAAATTGAATTATTTTTTACATCTTCTGGTGCTATAACATCATCATTATTAGAAAAAGTAAAATATCCTAAACCCCTTATCGGTTTGAGAACGCGTTTCAAATACTCATACTTTGGTTGACAGAGTGATTTTGAATAGAGATAAATATTTTCAAAACTTAATCCATTCGGATGTTCTAATAAATTTAATAAAATGCTAGTCTTGCCACACCCCGAAGGACCAGAGATTATACATCTTATACTATTCGGTAATAAGGGGCCATGCTTTTTTTCAGCTAGTGTGATTGATACAAAATCCATATTTTTGATTGGCAGTTCAACATCTTGTTTTACGAAACGCATTTTTAACGCTACTGATTTATTATATAAGCGCTCAGCCTCTTATATACTTACGCGCAGTAGTCATCATGAATCACTACAGGGTGGATTGGCGCACCTTAGGTCTTGAATGTATACTCGTCAACAATGAATTTAATTGTTGCAGTGATCCACAAGTTACCGACAACAATGAAATTAAATGGTTTAACGATTCTGATGAACCATTGTTGTCAATAACTTTTAATCATATTGAAAAGGATGATATTATGCATCTATGTATTATAATTTCTAATTGTTGTAAAAAGAGGATTTATTTGATTGAAAGTGATCAAAATTGTAAATTAGCTGTTCATGAAATTGATTCATTTCAATTTTTCATGAATCTATAAATAGCTCGAATCAAATTTTATTAGCATTCAGTTCTAATGTTACGTCACAACCGGCAACAACAACGAAGTGGTCGTGGACTTGTTAATTCATTAATTAACAAATTGCCATTTGAACTTCACATACCTGGCTATCAGTATTGTGGACCGGGTACAAAATTACAAGAAAGATTAGCAAGAGGTGATCCGGGGATCAATAAATTAGACGAAGCTTGTAAGGCACACGATATCGCTTACTCGCAAAGTAAAAATCTCCCTGATCGACATAAGGCAGATTTAATTTTAGCAAACGCAGCCTGGGATCGAGTTAAATCTTCAGACGCAAAATTTGGTGAAAAAGCTGCTGCGTGGGCCGTAACAAACGCAATGAAAGCTAAAGTAAAACTTGGTATGGGTGTGAACAAAAAGGCTACACTCGGTCAAGTGCGACGAAGTGTACGCGGTACCGTTAAAAAATTAAAACGTGAACCAATTAATAATGCTGTAAAGCTTGCTCTTAAAGCGGCTAAAGTTGCAGCTAGGGGTAAAAAAATTAAAACACCACGTATTATTCCAATACCTAAAACGGGTGGTGTTCTACCACTTTTACCAATTTTTGCGGCCCTTTCGGCAGCCGGTGCGCTAGCCGGGGGTGCATCAGGAATTGCGAAAGCTATTAATGATGCTAAAGCGGCACAAAAACAGTTGAATGAAAGTGAACGCCATAACCGAACGATGGAGGCTATTGCTATACGTAATGGCCGGGGTTTGTATATAAAACCATATAGAAAAGGATTAGGATTATACTTGCAACCGTATCCAAAAAACTTATAATGAAATTGCCCGAGCGGGCACTAACAGATAGAGATTTACGTAAATATGCGAAATATTTACCCCATTTTCGTGGTGTATTTATGCGTGATAATTTACCCAAACGTGGACCGTGGTATAATGAATGCGGTATTTTAAATTTAGATAGTTCTACCGGACCTGGTACTCATTGGACCTGTTACTGGAAAAATGGTAATCAGGTAGATTATTTTGATAGTTTTGGTAATTTAAAACCACCGCTTGAAGTGGCTCGCTACCTCAGTGGAAACAATATTACATACAATTATAATAAATATCAAGATTACAATTCCTATAAATGTGGTCATTTATGTTTGGAGTTTCTTTATAATAAATATTACGGTGATGGTGATAAATATTTATAAAAGAAATCAACGCTCACGTATGTTTGTCATTTCGAAAGACGAAGTCATGGCGTTCACATTAACTTTGTCGGGAAATACTTCTATACTCACTGCACACTATTTTCCGGCAATTCAACTTAGAAATCAATATGAGTGTGCTCTATTAGATTTCCAAGTATACAATTCAATTCCTAACGTAACTGCTAAAAATAATTTATTACATTACGGTGATAATGATGTAATATCATTTCCTACCGGCACCTTTGAAATAGATGATTTAGCTACATATATAAACAAAACTATTTACAACAAGTATGGTAATATAATATATAACAACGAAAATGATAAACCATACATACATCTAAGGGCTAATAATAACACACTCAAATGCGAAATAATTAGCAATAAAGCTATTGATTTCACTAAACCTAATACAATTGGTTCACTTTTAGGGTTTACTAAACGGATATTGGAACCAAACAAACTTCACTCATCTAATGAGCCTGTTAGTATTATGAAGGTGAATGCAATACGCATTGAATCTAATATTACGAGTAATGCTTATATGAATGGTATGCTAGCTCACACACTTCACGAATTTTCACCTCTTGTTGCGCCAGGGTATAAAATAGTTGAGGTACCGCGAAATATAATCTATTCACCAGTAACCGTTAGAGAGTTAACATCTCTTTCGTTGAAAATTGTCGATCAAGACGGTGATTTGGTTGACTTTCGCGGTGAAACAATCACAGTACGTTTGCATTTGAGACCATGTTAATTTACAATCTGGAGCAACCCGCCGCTAGGCTATATAATAGAGCGTTTTTACAGCCTGAGCTCATTCAGTTGAATACCATTAAACGTAAAGCATTTAAGCAACAGCGTATTTCACCTGAACGTTTAGCATTTCTTGAAGCATTGGGTCACAAAGTTAAAAGAAAATGGTATACAGCGACGTATTAAATATTCCTGGTGGCTCACAAATTGATGATAGCATTACGAACTTTGAATATCATACATATGCGCCCTTTTTACGATCCTTTAAGAATAATGACGAAGTTAGAATATTAATTCAAAACCAGGACTTGTACATTTTACCTAGTGAAAGTTTTATTTACATTGAGGGGAAAATTTTAAATAATGAAAATGCCGTTCCAGATATAAAATTGGTTAATAATTGTATTGCCTTTCTATTCGATGAAATTAGATATGAATTAAATGGGGTTGAACTTGAACGTGTTAGGTATGTTGGTCTAACATCGACATTGAAAAATTATTTATCGTTAAACGATGATGAGAGTAAACAATTACTAAATGCTGGTTGGTCGATTGATAATGATTGTACAATAAAATTACCACAAGCCAACTTTAACTTTTGCATTCCGCTTAGAAAATTATTGGGATTCGCTGAGGATTACGGAAAAATTATGTTAAACGCAAAGCATGAATTAATTCTTATTCGTGCACGAACTGACAACGATGTAATTGTTTCAGAATCGGATTCGTTAAAATTTGAAATAAATAAACTCGAATGGCGTGTTCCACATGTAACTGTATCAGATGAAATTAAATTATCACTGCTAAAATATGTTGAAAAAGCTGAACCTATACAGATTAGTTTTAGAGCGTGGGAAACTTATATTCAACCTGCATTACCCACTACACAACAAAACACTTGGGTTGTAAAAACAACTACACAGCTAGAAAAACCGCGATATATCATTTTCGCTTTACAGAAAAAGGATAAAAATGTTTCTAAGTTTGATCATTGTGATTTAAATAATTTCAAAGTTTACCTAAATTCACAAGTGTACCCTTATGATGATTTGAATATTAAATTTGATATTAATCAGTATGCAATACTTTATGATATGTATACCCGCTTTCAATCCTCATACTATCATCGTTCCAATGAACCGCTCTTAAATTGGGAAAATTTTAAAACTATAGCTCCGATAGTTTTTATCGATTGCTCACATCAAAATGAGTCACTGAAAAGCGGTTCAGTTGATGTTCGTTTAGAATTTAAATGTAATAAAGATATTCCGGCTGGTACGACAGCAATAGCCATTTTAGTTCATGATGTCATTTTCGAATACATTCCACTAACTAACCTGGTTAAAAAGTATACCTAATTACCCCCACCACTTTTAATTATTCTATATAAAGTTGTGGATTGTGTGAATAATTTCAGTTCTACGGTGGCGGTAAAAAATGGCGTTTCTTGACATACAAGGCTATCAAGGAGCTAACAACGAATTTTATTTTAAAGAAGTTGGTATTGCTGCAGAAAATTCGGATGATATATTACATCTTATATTCGACGCACCGTTTGATTTCAACGAGTTGCCGAAGAAATATCAACGAGTAGCCAGTTGGCTTTACCGAAATTGGCATGGGATACCTTGGTCGTATGGATTTATTCCATACAAAAAACTTCATACCATATTGAAACCTATATTAAAGAAGTATGATGTTATATACGTCAAGGGTGGTGAAAAGAAGAAATGGATATCAAGTTTGTTTGATAGTACCGAAAACCAGCCGTGGATTCTGAATTTGGAAGAAATATTTGATGTACCGAAGATTTCCATTCTGCGAGATGAATATTATTCAAGACGCTGTATGCTTCATTCAGATAAAATTTGTTCATTAGAAAATTGTATTCTTTTAAAAAATTTTTATATGGAAAATAAATAGATTTTAAGTAATATATAGATTTAAGCAATTTAATTTTTTGTATACATATTCTATAAATAAAATTAAAAAAAAATATTATGTGCGTTTTATTTAATTATTACCCTGAATTCCCCTATTTTTTACAGGAAGAAGTTACTTTCGTTAACCTATAAAAGTATTGAAAAAAAATCTTATTTATTATTCTAATTGAAAAGCATATTTCATGATACACCCTGTATAAGAATACACCCCGTACACATGCATTTGTATATTATAATTATATTATGTATTTGTGATGTAAGTTTTAAGATGATATTCTATAAATTTTTTACCTCAAAACTACTATTTTATAAAAAAATTTAGCAAATCTTAATGCTGTTATAATTTTTACATTAAACAACATAGTTAAACTATAGTATACATATTAAGAAATAATTCAAGTATTTATTGTACAGTAATATATACGAATTTATTTGCAAACATATTATTTTTTTGCTAATTAAGCAAATATTTTCCCAATGCTGATAAAAGTGATAAATTATTTTAGTTAGATTTTGTTGACATAAAGACTACAATCATTTACTAGAATTTATAAAATTAAAATTAAATAGCGATTTATTCTTTTACTATACAGGGGTGTATACATAATATACAGGTGTGTAGATATTAAGATAATTTTCATTTGATTTATAAATTATGCTGGAAATACTCAAATTTTTAAATGAGGTTTTACAATCTGATTTCAAGGTCTGCTAAAATAAACATTCAGCTAAAACAAACATTTAGATATTGGTTCTTTGTTTATTTTAAAACTGATAAAAATTCCTGGAACTGACAAGTTGAGACTTGCTTTTAAATAAAAATCCTCTCTGACTATGATGCAAACATATTATGAAATTACATCATCCTAAGTCAGCTAAAAAATCTTAAATAAACAAACACAAGCCGTATAAAGTCACGAGTTTTTATTAAATAAACAAATTAATCTTATAAAGACTTGACTCATATACAAAAAAAAAAAAACCTCAAGTACAATTGACACCAAAATTTCCGGCAGTACAGTAGCGGTCTGAAATTTGGAGTCTGGACCCCGAAGTCTGAAATCTGGAGTCTGAAGTCATGATTGCGGCTAGCGCTTGGTAGAGTGCCCCCCACAAAATTTAGCGGCCACCCCTTGGGTTAGGGTATTCCCCACATTTTTGACTTGGTAATGTACCTTTCGTTTAAAATGACGCAATTAAGGCAAGCGCGTGTTGGGGTCAAGGTTTGCACGTACAGTACGCTTCAAAAAGTGGTCGGATACCTTTTTGGTCAGGGGGGCCCGCACTTTTGACACGGTAGTGTACCAAAAATTTAAGTACAGTACGGCGTCAAAAATTTGGGGCCACCCCCGAGTTAGGGTATTCCCCACATTTTTTGACGTGATAGTTCGTTTAAGATGACGTACTTAAGGCAAGCGCGTGTTGGGGCCAAGGTTTGCACGTACAGTACGTTTCAAAAAGTGATCGGATACCTTTTTGACCAGGGGGGTCCACACTTTTGACACGGTAGTGTACCAAAAATTTAAGTACAGTACGGTGTCAAAAATTTGGGGCCACCCCCGAGTTAGGGTATTCCCCACATTTTAGACGCGGTAGTGTGCCCCATCTATCAAATTGTAACCTAAAATTCAGTCTGCGCATGCGTCGTGTACTTAAATTCAGTCTGCGCATGCGTTAGGTTTGCATTCTAAAACTATGGCGGGTAATGGGTTAACACAAAACTAAATTGTGACGAAAATAGTGATGATGCATAATGGGTTAACATAAATTAATTTGGTTGCTGGTGATGACTCATGTCTTAGGAATTTCAAGGCCAACAGTATGAGCGAGTGTTGGGGTCAAATGTCAACAACAAATTTTAAATACATGTACTTGGTACGTGCCGGGTCAGAGATCAATTCATACTCTAGGTACAGTAGGACCCCAAACTACACGGTTCTTAACATCGTCAAAAAAGTAGTCCGGAAAAATGGGGTTTTACTGTGCTCCAGAACTGTCCTAGCCTATCTACTAGGGTGTGCGGCTGGATACTAGGGATGTTATGGATATCCATAACCGTAACCGAAATTACCGGATATCCGAATTCATTAAATATCCGAAACCGTAACTGAAAATAAAAGCTTCGGATTTGTTTCGGATAATAAAAGATAACTGCCGTTGCAAAACTGAATTTTAATGGAAGCAATTTTTTGCTGTATGTATTTCTTTTAATAGATTTCCACTAATTTTTGTTTAACGTTCACTTTTTGTAATAAAATTTTCCCCTGTGTACTAAAAACAATTTTCACAATAAGCAATTATCCGTAACCGTATAACTGTATCCGAAACATTATCCGATATTTTTACATATATCCGTAACCCAAACCGAAACCAAAAAAATGTTTTTATATATCCGAGTCCGTATCCGTATACGAAATTTCGTATCCATAACATCCCTACTGGACACCTCATATTCTTCTTGCCGAAACCGAATTTTGAATAATTTTAAATTTTTTTTATATACCCTAAATACCTTTATATAATATAATCTTTCAATAAAAAAGGGACTCATGATTAAAGTAGAGCATATTACGACCACAATATACAAGAAACATGTAATTAACATTAATTAATACTTTAGTAAAAAGCGAATACATAGATTAGTGGTTTTTTTCAAGACTTTTAAAATTTTAACAAAAATTAACTAATTAATACGTAAGAACAAAGCAATTAGAATCATTTTTAAATTGTAGTCAAGTACTCTATTGTATCATAATATGTCATATTTTTCCCATAAACATCAATTCTTTAATATGTATTGTTTTCTAGTTATATCGTTAATATTAAAATAAGTGTAAGAGTACCTAAATGATATTGTCAATAAAATTGTTGATTGATTATTCGCATATCAATTATCCAAAAATTTTTCGTGTACCAGAGTGGTACATTCATCAACGACCGACGCGCCATCTAATCATCAGTACTGGCAATTAATCATATCCTTAATATATTACTAAATTAATTTTACGAAATACGCAGCTGATATATTTAATATAGCTAATATATGTAATCATGAAAATATACAGTTGATCTAAAATGGAATATTAATACAATTTTATGATGTGACAACTTAATATTTTGAAAGTGAAATATATGGAAAGTATATTGTCGAAGTTACAGAATGGAACGAACTGTATTAACACTTAACTTAATCAGTAGCAGCTGCTGCAACCAACCAATTAACCCATTCAATGCCATTGGCATGTTAACATACCAAAGGAAACAAAGAGAGAAATTTATGTGACAATAAAAGACAAACACTACTTTTTTAAAGTCATAAATTTAAGAGTTTTGACATTTTTATTTAAGCAACATCGAAACTGTTTAGATTGAAAAATATTGTTTCTTATTTAGTTTTATAAAATTTTATTATAAGTACACTGAAAATCTACACTAGGATTACTTTCCTAATAAAAGTTTGTTCCAGGTAAATGTTAAATTAATGAAATTGATACCTTTGTAATTGTCCACCGTGCTTTAAAACGAAGTAATAATAATAAAAATAAAATATTGTGAATAAACTATTTTCTGTTTCTTTTTATGTTTACACATTCTCTCTTTTTCAAGATAGTTTTATTCGGCATCGAAAAGATTAATGTAACGATAGAAAACCTTTTTAAGCTATCAAGCAGGGGTTCCTAATCTTTTTAATCTCTCGGCTCCCTTAATGTACAAATCATTTCCAACAGCACTCTTTAGTCCCGAAAATTAGATTTTCCAAAAATTTCTCCCAAACCGATAACTGACGAGCAAGAAAAAAAAGTTTTTTTTTTTTTACTTTTACCAGACTTGAACCATTTTCCCATTTTTAGCGAGACAGTCGCGGTAGCCTGTGTGATGATAAACGGAGCTCCTGAGCGCCCCGGCACACAGTTTGAGAATCCCCGCTATAAGGGAACGTATAATAATCAGACTAAGGTAACTGCGGGTAACAAGGTCTAGTTAAGGGAGATTTTAAATCAAATGAAAAATACTGCAGATAATCAACTTTTTTTTATTAATAAATCAGTTCCAAAAGTGTCAATCAACCAACAAAAAAATTTAAATTGGGAATTAAAATTTAGGATTAGAAAATATTTAACATTTTTGAAAACTCTGTTCTTAGGCCTTATTTTACTATGGTAGGATATTAAGGCCTATTATAAAAATCAACAAAAAATGACAGAAAACTACAAAAACTAAAATTCTAAGCAGTATTTGGTAAGAATCTTCATCATTGTCATCAGAATCCAAAGAATAAACCGTGCGCTAGCAGCTTCTTTTAATACACTTAACTGATATTTGACCAGAATGAACATTTGCATCAGATGTTGATACTACAAGTGATGAACACAGCTTTGGTGAGTTGGCTTTTCATCCTTAATTGTCAGGGATTATTTCCATTGAAACTTCGGACAGTATTGAGGGTATAATACAGTTTCAGGTATTAGCAGCATTATAAAGCTTATGTAATTTTGATAGGCCTTATTTGCCGCCGACACCCAGGTAAATAAAAAAAAGATTAATTATTTTGACAGATGTAAAATTATTTAGTGAACTGAATTAACAAAAAGAAGAACTGAACAACAAAATTAGGTGAACAGAAGAATAATTAACAGCATTAATACTATAATTACATAAGATAATTTTCGTTGAAATTTTATTATTCGAGCGATAAAATCTCATCTCATGATATATGGGTCTTTACTGGAGACAACCCGCGGGATGACGACAAGTGGCGCATGCGTTGCAACTTGTTGGTGTCTGAGGCTTGCATGCGTCTAACATTGATACGACTGTGCGAATATTTAAACGATTTATGAATTTTAGGCCTTATTACCCGCAGTTACCTTAATTTGAACATATGTGGTCTCCATCGGGTGTTAATGTTTTGGGGGCTAAAGACTTTCAATGAAAAAAGAGATATATATAAAAAACACAATTTATGAAATTCTTTTACAAACCCACCACATTTTTTTGTTGTTATTATAAATGTCCAATTCCAAGTAATGCGATTTGATTTTTTTTCGCAGAGTCGAGTTTAACTCTGAAAACCCCTATCACAGCATCCTGCATAACATAGCGAATTTCCGTTTATAAAAATTAGTTTTTCTTGGAAACTGTAGTTGACATAGAATAATAGTTTAAAGACCTTTTTTATGATTTTTCCTCCTCTTTCCAATGGTGTAACAAAATTTCACAATTTTTGACATTTGGACGTGTCTGACTATCGAACTTGTCCAACGGTTTGGGACATTTTCACCAAATTTTGTAAAAGTAGTACATTTCGTTCGAGAGTTATCGTGCGAACACACACACACACACATCCACATATATATATATATATATATATATATATATATATATATATATATATATATATATATATATATATATATATATATATATAAATTCTAGTTTTAGTGAATATTGTATATATATATATATATATATATATATATATATATATATATATATATATATATATATATATATAAATTTTAGTGAATATTGTGGCTGCAATAGCTGAATTCCATTCTGGAAATTCGTTGAAACAATCGAAATTTGAAAACTGTCTTAAGAAATTATGTAATTTGTAACTGAGATAAAACACAGTTCAGTGTTCGAGATTTTCTAATCAGATTTATATGTTGAAAGTAAATTAAATCACATAAGAATAATTTATTAAGTCTATAGCTACTGACATGAGAGCAATAATTTTGTCTATAACAATAAATATTCATTACATGAGGTATACAGACAGTATCGAAAAAGCGACAACTTTGTGAAATAGATTTTTACAAACTCAACTTTAACATGCCTAAAAAATAGAAAAGCATTACGAAATTAATTTTTTTTTTATTAATGCTCTTACAACCCACCTATTATTTTGATAGTTCGACATTTTGAAAATCTAGAACTAAAACGATAGGTATAATAAACAGTTTTTTTATACTGTTATTGTTTGCACATAAAAATAAAATATTATTAAATCCGTACTCGGAGAAAGAAAAACTTTTTTCGAAAAAAAAAAGAAAGAAAAAACAAATTGAAAAAGGCGGAAATGAAATGGTACGGTAGAATTTTTTTCTGTTATTTTGTATAATAGGTAAAGAGAAAAGTGATTATTCGTTTTGATAAAATATCAATAAAAAAAAAGATATTATCCATTACAAGTAATTTAGATTTGCCGTTTTGGAACTTTTCGTTTATTGCTTTTCATTTATTAGAACGCGTTCATGTTTGGTCTATTTATAACGAAATGCGTGAATAAAAATAATCATTTAATTGTATTTTTACCACTTTGAAAAGTATTGCTCTCACTCTCCTATTCTCATGTACATTTAATTATGGATAACGTTAATATTAGAGATATAGAAAGTTTACTAGAGATCTTTTCGTTGTAAAGCCGACAACACTATTGTAAGAATTCCCTGTCCCATTCTTATTTGAAAGTGACTAAAATGTGGGAATAGGGATCAGAAAATGATCAAAGGTTCATAAACATATATATATATATATATATATATATATATATATATATATATATATGTATATATATATATATATATATATATATATATATATATATATATATATATATATATATATATATATAAATCCCAAAGAAAAAGCAAAAATTCTGATCAGTGGCTACAAAAAGTTGAAATAAATTTTGCGTTATTAGGGGTTGATGGGAGATTTAAAGGGGAATTTGTCGGAAAATAAAAGCTTCGGATTTATTTCGGATAATGAAAGATAACTGCCGTTGCAAAACTGAATTTTAATGGAAGCAATTTTTTGCTGTATGTATTTCTTTTAATAGATTTCCACTGATTCCTGTTTAACGTTCACTTTTTGTGATAAAATTTTCCCCTTTGTACTACAATCAGTTTTCACAATAAGCAATTATCCGTAACCGTATAACCGTATCCGAAACATTATCCAATATTTTTACATATATCCGTAACCGAAACCGAAACCGAAAAAATGTTTTTATATATCTGAGTCCGTATCGGTATACGAAATTTCATATCCATAACATCCCTACTGGACACCTCATATTCTTCTTGCCAAAACCGAATTTTGAATAATTTTAAATTTTGTTTTTTATATACACATAAATATCTATATATAATATAATATTTCAATAAAAAAGGGACTCATGATTAAAGTAGAGCATATTACGACCACAAATTGTTGAAACAAAGTTGTTACAAAGTAATATTTATTACAAAGCAATTAATAAATATCAAAAAGCACATTTATATACAAAATAAAAAAGTTTAAGAGACCATCACAGTGTGATCAGCCGAAAAATAGTCAATTTTTGCGATTTTTTTCAGATGGATAGGATGGGGGAATGGAGATTAATTTTTTTTTACGACTAATACCACTATTAACAATACAAAAATATTCTTTTTATTACGTTTTATTTATTTTTTATAATTATTATAATTTTTTGAAAAAAGTGTCTTTAAAAAAGGCCGAAATTCGATGCCCATGATTGCGGCCGCAGTGTCTGGAAAAAAAAATCAAATGGATCATCAATCTGTAGGTAAGCCGCTATGTTCCAATGGGAATTTTTTTTTAAAGAACTATGCCCCGGTTTGGGCCATATGGCGTGCGGGGATAATGTCCATAGCAGTGTTTACTTTAGAGGAGTGCATTACCAAAAAAATATTTTTAGTGCTGTTTAACGAATGCGCCTTAGTTTACAGGATGTTAAAAAATAAAAATTATTTTTCAGAATCTTCTTCATCTGAACTATCAGATCTTACGAATATGTTCTCTAGATCTTCTGATGGTGAAGTTACTTGTACACTGTGATGTCTAACATACCCTAAAAATCAGATTATAGTTATTACGTGAACATAGGTACCTATGGTTCGTGCACCATTTTTACAACTACAGTACAATAACCTTTTATTGAATCTTTACCTACTAAGTTTTTTTCTGCTAATACATATACATATAGTATTTTGTTTAATTGATATGTCGGGACTGAATTCTTCCTTTAATAAATAATGAATCTATTACTGTCAACCCCTAAGAAGCAAAATCAATTGCATCGGTGTTGGTACATATTTCAATTCTAAATCTATCATCAGAAGCTATGTGTTTGCCATAATACGCTTCGGCTTCTTTTATTTGGTAACGTCCCAAAGATATTAAATAAACATCTTTCTCTGACAAAACAGGAAAATCCGTCAACATTTCATCAGTGATTGAGCGAAATAGTTTTAGCTTGCGATTAAGATTAGTTTCTTTTACCATTTGTCCTAAGATGTTCTTTTGATTGACATTAGACAACATAATACTACACACGTATGTATGTGGTACATATACCGTGTTAATACGACGGTGACAATATGACCATACAATGACAACAATTGAACTACACTCATCGACTGCTACCGAATGAATGACTACTAAGTAGCCTAACGTGCCCAGAAATGCACACTAGTGATTACAGAAAAGAGATAGTTGCGTTCCTTCTGATATATTCTGTGATTCTGACCGTTACCACCGTCACTATGAGGAGGTGCCCTGGACGCAAGAAGACTTAGGTGTCTTAATGATAGGTATCAAAAAGAAATCCTTTTAATAAAACAGAATTTTGAGTATCTCAGAATCATACAATTGAACCGCCTCTATAACCTCACGCATTCAATGCAAGGATATAAAAACACCAGATTGTTACTGTACTAACTTAGTACTTTATATTAACATACAATTTAACTCTGCACGCTCATGGCCCAAAACCCCCTTTAAATGGGGCACACTTCTTTAAAAAAATGGCGGCGGTTTTAATAAAAAGTACAAAATTTTTTATAGTTTTCCGTTTGAAAAACTATAGGAAGATCTGAAAAAAAAGCTCCCGTAGGAAGATAGCGGTTTACCTACAGATTGATAATCCATTCGATTTTTTTTTTGCAGATAAAAACTACGGCCGCAATCGTGGCCTTTTTAAAGACACTTTTTTCAAAAAATTATAATAATTATAAAAAATAAATAAAAAAATATTTTGTGTTGTTAAATAGTGGTATTAATTGTAAAAAAAAAAATCATCCCCATTCCCCCATCCTACCTATCCGAAAAAAAATTGTGAAAATTAACTATTTTTCGGCCAATTACACTGTGATGGTACCTTAAAGGACAAAATACTTTGTCGTATTTGTTATTGCCGTATAAAATAATTAGAGTTGAATTATGAATGATATTTTGAATGACAGAACCTTGACTTCTTTTGACATTTCGTTTTACATTCACGGATATTGCCGTAATCAATAATTAATTTCATATAAGTACCTCAAAAAACATTCATATCCCGACAATCAAGAAATGTCACTAAACTGACATTTTCTTTATATATATTCGTTATACAGTACACTTTCACGATGGTGTTGCCTTCCAGAAACGATTTTCATATTAAAATGTCTCGAATAATCAGATAATATTGTACGCTTTTGGTTCTCCAAAATTCGGAAATGCAAAACTTCTTGCAATAAAATTACATAATATACATTCTGTATATTTGATATACTCCCGCTTACTCTTATTTCAAGACAATGATTAATTGAAGGTATCGCATATAGTAGTGTACTTACTTCCATTTTTCTTAATCATACTGTATTCCATGTCCCCCCATCGCGAGCGAAACACCATCATACTGTGCAATATTGTTACACAATACGAACGTGTAAAAGTTAGCGGTATTCGATTCATCGTAATACACTAAGTTCTAAGGTTAAATATTATAAAATATTTATCTTCCATTTTGTTCCCAAATACACGCTGGAATCGTACAGGTACAAAATGTGCGAAAATTCAGAGTGTTTCCTAACAATTTTATTGTTAGTCTAACACTTTTGTTTTTTGTTTTGAATGTATTGGGTTGCTCGATAATTCATGTCGTTTTTTTCTCATACATGGCGTGAACTGCATATTCCATGTAGTAGTAATTGTGTGGCTTAATATTATTATTATTATATACTATTTTAAAGATTAGAGTTTAAAGTACCTTTAGTCAAAAACTGAGTGTCATTACTAAACAACAAGTTGATTAAAAATAAACTTGAAAATGGACAATCAAAAAAAGCATTATCGGCATATTTCATTGTTTTACTTCCAAAAGGGCAAAAATGCGGTGCATGCTCGAAAGAAATTAACGCCAGTGTCAGCGTTGGTTTGCTCGCTTTCGTTCAGGAAATTTTAATGTGCAAGATGCACCACATACTGGTCGTCCAACCACTGCTGATGACGACAAAATAAAGGCGTCAATCGAAACTAACTGGCGTATGACAACTCGAGAGATAGCAGAGAAGCTCAATATATCAAATTCAACCGTTTACTTGCATTTACAACAGCAGTTAATATAAATAACTTCACTTTGAAAAACATGAAAAAAAACGACATGAATTATCGAACAACCCAATATGTATATATATAGAAAATATTTAGTTCAGGGATTTGCAGATATGAAAAACGAACAACTGAAGTGTACTATTACAGCAGTATTGGGGAGTAGGTTTAAAATTAAAAGTTTGAAAATCTGAAAATAAATTGTAATGGTGAGTGCAAGCTGAAATTTAGAAATTAAAATGAAAAAATTGAATAAATTTTAATAATGTTTATTAATACAAATTGCTAAATTTGCAACATTATAACCAAAGTACGCAAAACATCACCACTCATAAAACTGCTTCAAAATACAGCCTACAATTGACCACAATGTCTGTAGGGATTAAGAAATCAATAGAATAATAAATTTCAAAACATTAAAGTTATATTTACAAATTTATCAATAACAAAGGATTACCATTTAATGAAATTTACGAAAATAACAATGTCACTAATGATCAAACGATAAACGCAAAAGTTGTCAAATCATTTATAGTTGTTTACTAACAGTTAAATGGAAAATTATTACCTTTGTGAAAAAGAGGTGTAACCTATTAATGTGCAATACTATACCGACTATTACATGTTATAAGTAAAAAAATAGTATATTGTGCAATAAGTGCGGGAAATTGTCGATTGCCCACGAAAGCGAAGTTGAGCGCACGAACGTAGTGAATGCGCTCATTCAGCTTAAGTCTTTTTTCTGAATTAATTATCGTTTAAATTATTTTGTTGGTGGTTTCTATAGAAATAATTATGAATTATTTGCGTGTAAATAATATATATACGCGGCTTTGCGTATTTTGATTAAATTTTGCGTGTTTTATTGTCAATTTGCGTGTGGAAAGTTACTTTCCACAAATAGCTATAAGCAAAGAGCTATTTTGCGTACAGAAATGTGTGCGCCAAGTTAGTACTTCTCCCGCATGAGTAATAAAAAAATATTTACACACATAGAGGTAACCTTGGGAGAAAATAATCTTAATCCTAAATAAATATAATACTAATACAGTGGCCATCCAATGGTACGTACTCCGATTTTACGTAGTGACGTCAGCGATTTAGTGGGGTTCTCCTCTCACAGATATGTTATTGTTTGCCTGTGTTGGTGAAAATTTATGTACCAAGCGAGAGTCAGGACCATAGGTAATACTGTCTGAGGGTCTCGTAGCCTCTAAAAATTTTAAAATTTCACTGCAGATATATATATGCACATATTCTGTATACGTAATATGCAAAACGCAAATGCAAAATAAGTAACGTAAAATTCTAGAATATTCTAATCGTCAACTAGCAGAGATATAAAAAAACAGACTTCACCATTGAATTGGTCATTAAAAATGAGATTAAACAGTGTAGTTTGACAAAAATTCTAGAATGTTCTATTTGTCAACTGGCAAAGATATTGAAAAATCAATTTTACCATTTAATTGTCCATTGAATAAGAGATCAAATTACACATTTTGACAAATGTTTTGGAATACTCTATTCGTCAACTAGCAAAGATATTCAAAAACAGACGTCGCCATTGAATTGGCTACCAAAAAAGAAAACAAATAACACATTTTGAAAAATGTTCTAGAATATTCTATTTGTCAACTAACAAAGATATTGGAAAATCTACTGCACCACTTAATTGTCCAACCGAAATTAAACTAATGTAAACCAAATATCCGATTTTGACAAACAATTTTTGCCATTTGATGAATAGAATATTCTAGAACATTTATCAAAATGTGCTATTCCGTCTTTTATTCGATGACCAATTAAATGGTGCAATCGATTTTTCGATATATTTGTTAGCTGACGAATAGAACATTCTAGAATTTTTGTCAAAATACGTTGCTTAATCTAATTTTTAGTGCCCAATTTAATAGTAAAGTTTGTTTTTTGGTATCTTTGCTAGTTCACGAGTAGAATATTCTAGAATTTTTGTCAGCTCCCGCTATTTGCCGTCTTTTACGCTTATGAATGCGATAGTGAAGTTGGTTCTTCGATAGTTTTTTAAAAGTCCTCACTCATATTCATTAGTATAACATTCGATTTCCTTTGTCTACATAACCGAATTTTAGGTATAAATTGTCTCTTCAGATAATAATGTTTTAAATAAATTCAGATAAATAATATTTACCAACTCCCGAAACAGAAGTTTACCGACGCGCCTGATCTTCCGATTTTACGTACTTCCCCTTAAATTTGTACCGACCACTACGTAAAATTGGATTTGTGGTGTAAATAGAAAAAGAAAGATAAAATTTAAATGATTACAAGTGTATGTAAAATAATTTCAAAACATACAATTGTTAAATAAAAATGAAATTAAATTTCATTGAAAAAAATTTACGTTTAACTAAATATCACCAAATATTATTGGTGTCAAAATATGGAAATATTAAACCGTAAACACTAACTACACTAGATTTCTGCCTTAGTCACCCGAACGTTTTGTTCCGACATAATTAGTATGTTTGGAAGATTAAATCAAGAAAAGTCGCCGTAAAGCTTTAGGAGCCAAACGGCTAAGACGAAGTGTGACGTGTTACCGTCTACACCACCGTCATAGATACATTATATTATTTTATTACAAGGTACCTAAACGGTGCCGTCCAGACTGACTACTGGTGAGTAAGTAAGTGAACTGATTTGTCTTATGAGGTGACTAAAATATGTTTGTATCTATTGTTGGGAGTCGCCATGCGTCCTACATCATAGAATATTCTAGAAATGTAACTAAAATTATTTACTTATGAATTACATAATGCACATGTACCGTTAATTAATTATTAAATATTTTTAAATTGTACATGTGTAATATGTTAGTCATAAAATAGAACAGGGTTGGAATGCGTATGCATTTTAAATGTTATGAAACAATTTTAAAAAATTTATACTGAACATTTTATGCAATATATTAACTACATTTAAAATAAGTTGCACTATTTTGTTATCTTTAGTGTTTTATAGATAAATTGGGAAACCTTTTTAAAGCGTGTACGTCAAAGGAAAACTTCTTTAAGCACAAATTTAACAACAAATTTAAGGTATGTATCTATTTCTTTGTGGCCTTTTCAAAAAAAAAAAAAAAAAACAAAAAACAAAAACATTTTTCGGGGGGAAATGCACCAAAATCACTGCATTTGGCCCTTATTATCAAAAGGTGCGTTTAGAAAAATCAGAAATAATGGACAATGGTATGATGATTGATTACCGAATACTTTTTGCATAAATACGACCTGCACTTGACCTATTTTTTACAGTGAAATTTGAGAAGTTTATATTTTTTCCAATAAAGTATACGAGTATGTTGAACAAAAATTTGTAACACTAAAACACGATACTGTAACTGGAATATGTTTGGATTGACAGCTCTTCCAATTAAATTGCTTTTTGGCAGCAAATGAGTTGTAGAGAGCGTAAATTTTTTCAGAAAAAACATGAAACTCAAGTGTAATACAATATTTATAATTTATATATAAAACCTCATTTCAGATACAATTGATCATGAGTTTTCGTTAAAAAATGAAACAATTCTTATATTCGAAACAAATCAATATTCTATTCTTTTCTAAAAATAAACTGCACATTTAAAATTTATATAAATGCAATAATAAAAGAGATAAAGCCAAGCAAACGGAAATTATTTAAATTCAAAGTGACGAAGCATGGTTAAATTTAACTGAAACAAACCATAATTATTTAATATTTTGAAACCAGATTTATTAAATCAAAATTTTGTTTTATTGTTATCATGGTAACTTAAATAAAATGTTCAATGAAATGTTTTGTGCCATTGTTTCTATACTTGAAAAAAAAATCCCAACTTTTTTTTACCAAAAAATTACAATATCCATTTGGGATGTGATTGGGTGGGATTTAGGTGATATTTGATGATATAGGATTTTTTTTCCTTTATGGAATTACTGTGTTAACAAAATCAAGGATAATATTTTTTGTTGGTTTTCGTAACAATTAAGCGAAAAGTAAAACCAAAAGCCTGTTATAATTAAAAAAACTTTCAGTAATATAAAAAGGTTTTCCGAAATAAATTGTCTGGAAAAATTCGATGATTCGCAGTAATATTTTCGTACATTCTGTACGTCTGGTGCAAGGGCATAATGATAGTGGAAAACTTATATGAATTAAAGTTTGGTAAGGAAAAGGATTTTGTTTGCTTTTTTTCTTTTGGTTCAGTTAATAAATATTTATTATGCCAAGGCAGCGAGCTACAATATACTCATTCTCTATAGTTTTGTATCGTATTCAATGCATAGATAGAGTTTTTGTTTGCCCTATATACACTTAGGAATATAGCTTACCTAGGCAAAAGTATATACCGGGTGTTTCAAAAATTTTGGGACGTAGATTCTAGAGGTCACCTATTCTATTTAAGGAGTAAAATAAATCTGGAAAACTTTCTTGGAGAAAATTTTGTCTTTGTGTCCGCGGCCAACTAAATTCCATACTAAAATTAAATTAGCATCAACAATATTGATTATCAGGGCTTGACTAAACATTTTTTTCTTCCAAAACCATGTGAAATACGGAGGTTTTACAAGAATCAAAAAATGAAAATGGTATCTTCATTGTTTTCGTCAGCGAAATCTTCGTCATAAAAAAAATCTTAGGACCGCATCATCATTCTTAAGAAAATCCTGAACAGATTTGTCAGGAAATTTTTCTTCTCCATCTTATTCTGGGTTACTAAAATAGTAGCATCAATTGAACTGTTCCGATGTCAAATTTCAATAAAATCGGTTCACGCGCTTCTGGACAGCCTATACAAAAATGTGATTTTTTAAATAAACTTTAAATTCCTCCCACGGGCAAACATTTTGATGTATAGAATACGTGGTAGGTCTATGTCCCAGGAGTTTTTGGACACTCTGTATAATGCGGTTGGTATTATAAACATAATATTCGTTGTATTAGAGTCAAGACGAAAATTAAATTTTTTTCTTATTTTTGTTGGTACATATTAACTTTTTTTCCCAAAACGAAAATTGAAAATACATGAAAATGTATATTATTACAGAGCATTGAATTTAATTTTTTATAAAGATACAGAGGAACGAAATGTGCGTATTTCCATAATTCGGCGAAATTATAATTTTAAATAACGAAAAATTTAATAAAATTAGCATTATTCAAAACCGTTTGATTGATTAAAAAAGAATACACAGAGGATGGCTTCTACATACTAGCAATTATAATAATGCTTGCATTGGCTAATAATAACAAGGTTTCCTTCAGATTGGTATGCCGATGCTATGGGTGGAGGATAAAAGAAGTGGTAGAACAAGGAAATTGAAACCAAATATTAAAAAAATGCATAAAATTTCTATGCCATAAAAACCGTAAACAAAGTGATACGAGGAAATTTTCAGACATTCTTTACATTTGTACGTATGGTAAAATTATACATTTAAAATAAAAAAAAAGTTTCTATCGAATTAGTAAAACTTCTAAAACGAATTTCGTTGTTTTGATAGCAAAAATTAAGAGTTTGAATCCATATTATCCTAATTCAAGCAATAACTCAAATTCAAATCATTTCTATGACGTATGATATGAGAACAAATAAGTTTTTTAATTTGATGACGTCATCAAGTTTATTAAATTTTTTCAGTGACTTGAAAACCGTAAATGAAACGATAGAAGGATGAATTCTCGAAACCGTCCTCTTGGTTTTTACGAAAATTAAGCATGTATGTCCACAAGAAAAGTTACTTTTATCGAAACAATTATGAACCTACCCATTACATATACATTACATATTACACATTACTCACAAATGTAGGGGAAAGTATCATAAATCGTACCGTTGCCTTAATCGTACCATGGCAAAATTTCGTATTAGAATGTATTTTTTTGACATCTATCTGTTATCGTTTAAATTATTTTATAAAATAATTTTCATAAAAATTAACAGCTAGCAGTGTAAACACCGAAACACAAATTTATGACAATTTTAATTTTTGACCAGTGTTTCATGTAAATTTTGAGTCATTTTTATAAGACTTTGTTGAAGTATATGGTAGATATTAACAACTATTTTGAAATTTATTCAGTAAAGTAATACATTAGTTTTATTTTCAATTAAGTTTTATTTTCCTAACCTCATTAGTTAATGTAATATACTCTTTTTTTCAAAAAGTAACATAGTTGCCTATATTGTACTAGTACTGGTACGATACAGAAAACTGATAACACGTAATTACCTAAATCGTACCCTTAAAAAGTATTAACAAAAAATTGCGAAAGTAAGATAGCTAAAATTATTTCGTTTGCATTTGTAACCTCTATTATATTTTTAGAATATATTATAATACCTATAAAATTTTTTTCTGTTTTTTAGAATAAATATGTGTGAGAAAAGAAAATATTACAATTGGTCAGAAGCAGATATAGAGATTGCTTTAAAATTATACTGAAATAAGATGTATGGCTCTAATGAATGTTATGTTATTTATATAAAATTCTAAAACCTATATTTAGAAGGCACTTAAAATGTTTAAATTTTGGAGTTAAGGACCATAAATATTAACAGGACACCCGATAATTTTCAATCAATAAATAGAAGGCTACATACTGAAATTTGAAGAACGCTTCTTTGGCCTTACCATATTTGATGTACGAAGATTAACATATTAAGTAGTAAAACGAAACAAAATTCCTCATAATTCTAACAAAAGTAACGTAATGGTTGAGAAAAAGTGGGTCTACTGTTTTATGAGTCGATATCCCAATTCGCATTTGTTGATTTTTTTGTTTTTAATAAAACAATGATCTTTTAAAAAATATGAGGATATTTCCTTTGTCACCTTATGTCTAAAACAAATTCTGTTTTTAAAATTTAATAGCATTTATTTAAGTAATATTTGTTGGTACGACTTAAGAATCTCGTGGTACGAATTATGAATCTAGTTTCCTAAATTGACACCAATTGCACTAATCTTAATTTTTATATTTTTTAAGCATTTTTGATTTAGTTTTCTTATTAAAACATGACAGGATGGATAGAAAAAACTTCAAAATTTCATTTTAACATAAAATTTTTGCCAAATTTTTAAAAATATTTCCATAAAATCAGAAAATGTACAAAGTGGTTTCAAATTAGGCAACTCTCCCCTATATGAAATGGAATCTCGTCCTTTGTAGTCCCGAACAACACGGTTTCAAAGAACACGGAACCAATTAATCGTTTTCTTCGGAGGATTGCTGTATACCTCAAACAGAAATTTCGATATTTTGATAGCAAAAATGGAAAGTTTACTTAAAAGTTATCCTAATTCAACAAGTAGGGTAAGTGCGGGAGAGATGCCACAGTAGCCATAGTTCGTCCGGTGATTGATAGATAGCGCTATTAATGCATTATATTTTTTAAAATAAGTTACTTATTTAAGCTGTGTATGGTAACATTTATGATTAATCCATCAGTTTAGTAATTATCCAACTTTTTATTATTGAAGAGTAAGTTTTTTAACATAATATTTTATCAAGCATTTAATTCATTAGAATTTAAGAATGTATATTTCATTGTTTTAATGAAAATGAGTTTTGTTATTAATTTAGGTGTATTTCAAAAATACTATATAAAATTTTAGGTTGGAATTCCGCACTATGCTTGCAATAGCAACATGCGGGATCTATCCCAACAAAAAGGAGAGATGCCGCATTTAAAGTTTGTATAAATGCCGCATCATATTACATGTTAAAAACATAGACTTATACCTTAATTGTGCAATTTTTTTCTTGGATAGTAAATTATGCCACGTAAATATATAAGATCCATTAATTGGATCAGGAAGAGCTCTTATATTAGTGAAGATAACGAAAATAATGATGATTGCGTGTATACTGAATGTTTTGAAAAGTACTCAGAAACCAAAAAAAAGTTGACTGGGTAAGATGTATAAAGTGCCAAAAATGGTTACATATGGCATGCATCAAGTATGGAGATGTGTGTAAAATACAAAATTTTTAATGTGATCTATGCGGTATCTCACCTTCTTTAATGCGGCATCTCTCCCATAGGTGTGGGAGAGACGCCGCTTTGCAGGCTCTACAAAGATGTTAATTATGAATCCTTTATGACTCAAAATTTAAAATTATTTATAAATAATTTTAAAGAACAATGTTCATATTTATTGTGTACCAAATTTCAAATCAATTAAAAACATACTTTAAGAATTATCAAGTGTTTTCAAAATGTGCGGCATCTCTCCCGCATTCGTCCTACCTTAATTTAAGTCACGCCCATAAAACTTGATTTGAAAAAAATTAATTTTTTGATTTATTGACATCATAATGTTTAGCTACTAAACAGACACAAATATAATAACGCAGTAATGAAATTGGAAGCATATTATAGATTTTCGAGATCGTTCTCTTTATTTTCACCAAAATACACAGAGTTAGAGTTCCAAGAAAATCGACTTCTATCCAGTGAATCACTTGATAGCAGAAATCAATTTGGCAGTTGGATTCGTCCACATTTGGAAAAACCATCAAAAATTTCATACATGCTTTCATGTAGACAAGGACTATATAGAGGAAACCTCAACAAAAGAGATAAAACATTGTGCGACAAATGAATGCGTCATGAATGCTTTCTGTGATACACTCACATTCTCTTGATATTGTTATTTGTGACGTGTTACGTACATACATGAATGACGTCACGTCGCACCAACACAACGAAGATATGTACCTATTCTAACATTTGTGTGATCAAGTAAGCGTCGGTTGAGTTTAAATGAGCATTAATGGGGAGCAAAGCAACGTGGAGAAGGGAAAGAAGGGAATTGATGGCGTTAAGATATATTATTAGTCTTGTACTCGTGTGGAAACCATTCTGGTTGATTGTAGTAGATATACCTTTATTGTATAGTAATAGTACGCTGTGGATTTTTGCACCAGCAGGTGTGCAGTTTAAACATTTTCCTGTCGAAGAAATTCTTTTATTTATTTAATTTTTACTTTGGAAAAAATGATCGAATGTCGTTTTGTTAATGTTCGAACACCATTTCTTTTTTTGCGTAATAACCGTAAAAGCTCCTAATTTCTTTATCAAGTTGCTATTTTCGTTTGTGCGTGACATATGATACTTTTTTCGAAATACAGTATTTTGAATGTGATGCTGAAAAAACGGTTAGGGAAATTGTTTTAAATTGTACTCGCTAGTTACAAAAACATGGTTTTACACGGCTTGGAAATAGTATATTACGTGATTGAGGTTGTAAGCTGCATATTACACACGAACGAAAATGTTACGCGAGAACCGCGCAGCGGCGAGTGCGTAATTGCGCGAGTGTGTAATATGCCTTACAACCGAGTTACGTAATATACTTTATCTACGACTAACATGAAATACACAATAAAAGATAAAAATTTGGTATAAATCTACAATTACAATACATTAAAATTATGTAGTATTTGAAATTTATTAAAAACAAACGTAAACATTCAGTTTCTAGGTAAAATTTTTGTACAGATTTTAATATAGTACATATGTATCATGTATATAACTGTATAATACAGTATAGCACCGATAATGGAAACATCAGTTTTGGAAATTTTTTGAGAGCATCAAATTAGTCAACATCACTAATGGATCAAAAATGTCAAGTACATAAATATTAAATTCATATGCAATACATCCATATACAAATGACGTATGATTTTATCAAAAGAAACAAATAAATATACTGGTAATGGTAGTGACAAACGCCAACAGACCTCAAAGGTTGGGAATGATTTTAATTATTGTATATAGAATGTTTATCTATATGTATTCTGTTCTTTGGCGGTTTTTATCATACGTAAAATGTAAAAAAAATCATTTCAAAGCAAATTAATAAAACGACAAATGAAAAAATATTTTCTGAGATAATAATTTTTAATTCTTCACTTCTTTTTTTCTTTTATTAATATCTAAAAAAACTTAATTTTAATTCAAAACATAATTTTACGATATTTGTGAATCGCCCCTGGTCAAAAAGCATCACTTTTGTCAAGTACCACTTTTGGAGACTACTTTTTCTTGACTTAAGAATTAACAAAACTGTAGTAGGCTTTGTTATTTTTATTATACATGCGTGTAAAGGGCCATTTTTTGTACAGCTGGATATGTGGCTGTATGTAAAACGTCGCTTACTTAGATAGTCTTTTGTACAATAAACGAGCAATTTCATGGTATTCGTAGATAATAATATTTATCTGCCTTTCTTACTGATAGCTTTCAGATGTTAAACATGATATTTTACATTATATTTTCATTGAATTTTTAAAAAAAAATTCCGTGAGATCAATTTAGGAAATCTATTCTCCTAAATTGTACCATATGGTCTTTTATTGCTATGATATCTCCGAAACTATTAGAAATACACGTACGAAAGTTTGCCAGGTTATAAATTATGACCTTTGAAATTAAGTAAAAAGAAAGTTATTTTCGCGACAATGGCAGAAGCTTTCTATTAAAGTGACGATAGTGTGTTGAAAACAAAGCAATTTTTTACAGAATATTTTCCCATTCTCTGCCACAATATTTTCTCAATATTTCTAACAATCTGATGAAAACTGAATTTTTAATTTATTTTGTATACGAATTTCATTTATGTATTCATGCGAAGACACCTGTTTAAGATTTAATAGAGTTAGTTATGTTTTTATCGTCTGTTAAAAAGTTTTAATATGTCAATATCAACTTCAGAAGAGTCTTTAATATTTATAAATTGCAACTTGAAGAAAAGTTTGCAGGTCTTGACGCAACATCAAAATAATGGATAATTATCATAATATCTATTCACTTTTGTGTTAATATATTTTTCAAATACTTTAGTTTTATTATGAATAAAAACAAAATATCTATTTTTAATGACAAATTTCGGAAAGCAAATTCGTTCATTTAATTCAAACAAAATTAATTAATTAATGCCTGTTTTGTAGAATAGCGAATATTTGATTTGTTTTGTTTTAATTTCGCTGTGTATCAAGAAGCTTTTCATGTAACTGACAAGAGAATAAAATTCAATACGTTAATTTCTAAAAGATTTCAAATTTCTAAACATGATAATTACTGAATAAAATTTATTTGTATTTAATTTTATTCGAATAAAACAATATTTAGCTGAACAAGACATGTGCCTAAAAAGCGATTTAATTAATATTAAAAAAATTTGGGAATTTGTCCTGAAATCAAAGAAACATAAACATGTTAAAGGTTTTTGTTACTAACATAAATAACTTATTTGTTCTATTGAGATAGTAACAATTATTTCCACATAATATTAAAATTAAGTACCTAATTTGATTAATATTCTTGTTTTTAAGGTTCTGTACTGTAACAGGAAAAACAATTTTAGTGTTGTAGTCCAAAATTTGCTATAAATGACCACCTCTTTCTGATTTTAATAGGATTAATAGATATCTGTTGAGTCATAGAATGTAAGAAAACTATAGTCTGTCTCGAAATGTAGGTAATAGTTACTGAAAAAAAAAATATTTTAAATAACGGCGATAACGGTAAGATGAACGGTATTTTTGCGCTCATTTTTGAGCATAACTCAAAAATTAACGCGACTTAAAATTAAAAGAAAGTAATTTTGAAATGTGTAAATAAAGCCCATTCATATGATATCCCACTTGACTTTGATAATCTACTTTTAAATTTCAACCCGTTTTCGAATAAAAATAAAAATATTTTTAAGATTATTTCACCTAGAATATAATTATGTAGACAAATGACTTCCAATAGTGTACCAAATTTCAATTAAAATAATATGGTTACTGATAAAATGCCTGTGACATACGGACGGACGGGCATTGAAGCCTCACCTCACATAGGTAAAATTTCTTTTTGTGAATGATGCAACTTGTGTTCGGGACTATGTATATATATAAATATGTGTCCGCGCGATAACTCTCCAACGAAACATCCTATTTTTACGAAATTTGATGAAAACTTTGAAAGTCCAAAAATCTTGGATGAGTTCTTCAGTCAAACATGTCCGATGCCCGGAACATGGTTTTTCGAGGATTTTACATGAAAAAGATAATTTTTTTCCAAAATTTCCCCAAGTTTACTGTTTTTGAACAATTATTCTATATCAACTAGTTTCCGAGAAAAACTAATTTTTATAAATGGAAATTCGCTATGTTGTGCAGAATGCTGCGACAGGGGTATTTGATATTTTTATGGAACTCTAAAAAAAGAAAATAAATGCAATGTAAACAAAATCATTATATCATTAGTCATTTTTTGTATGTATAGGTAGGTACATATACATATGTATTTACTTGCACCTATTCGAATTGAAACGTCGTTTCTCAATATTATGTTGTGTTCGAGCGTGTTTTCTGTTTAACTATGTTACTAATTAATCATATGTGACGAGTATAAATGAAAATGATTTACATATTTTCAACTAAATAACTTTTTACCGTAGAATGTGTTATGTTATGGCATCGCATGCCATGCCACGCCACTATAACTGTTATTTAACAAAATATCTTAAAACCATCGTGTTCGGACAAACGGCGATATTTCATTTCAAAATCAATTCTTGCGTCAATATGCCATAAATCAAAACATAAGTATAAACCAACAGTTTTTGAAATTAGTGGTAAGCCAGAATCAGTAGTTTAGACTTTAAGGTAACATTAAATGTAGGTCAGTTGGCTTGGCGCCAACTTTAAAAACTATTGGTGTTTATACTTGTGTTCCCTTTTAAGTAATTTGGCCCTAGTAAACGTAATCAGTTTATTATCGAAAAGTATCTAACCGGTCACTGCCTCTGAGGATCACCTGAAGAGGATATTTCAACAAACAAAATGGTGGGGGTGTATATCTCTTAACGTACGAAACTGACTTTAATAAAATTGGTACACTTTCCTAAGCTGGGAAATGCCTAAATCATCGCAAAAAAATCATTGCAGTCAGCTTTGTAGTTCCTAAGAAATACGTAGTCAAGCACACATACAAACATACACACACATACTCACGAAACTTGGTAATTTGTTCAGATACTCACATATAGACTAACTTATATGAATATTACCCACTTCAAACAGTATTACGTATAGGTACATACGAATCGAATTGATAGCCTTCTTTTTTTCTGAAGTCAATTAAAATGGTTTTCTGTTGTGGCTGAATACGCCAATATACCCAAACTTACAATTTATACCCCTATATGCATGCGCATATATCTATTGTATGTATATTTGGAATGTTTGTACAACTTGCGTTAACATGTATGAGGTTTATTTTGTTGTTTTGTTATATAAAAGCGAACAAACAGACTGACTAGTTCGGTGTTTTGTAAATAGTTTTGAGATCTAGTAGTGTTTTACTACTAAGTAGTATTTCAGTTACACTGCCTGCATAACTTTCCACTACCGATGAAATATTATAATATGTATGAAGTTGGAAGAACCTTTGTTGACATTTTTGTGAATAATCAAACAATTTTGTGTTTTTGTAAACAAGTTTCAAAACAATTTTGATCCGTTCTATCTAATTCTGTTATATTTGGTATAAAACTAGCCGTAACTTTTTACACACAAAATATTTACATACTGGTTAATTCGGGTTATATGTTATTTAATCATTTGATTACGCAACATATCGAAAATGTTGTCTCTTAACCAACACCCAAATAAGTAAGTAAACAACTTCTGGGAAAATCGTTCAACGATAAATAAAAACGATTTCAAGATGTAACTCTTAGGGGATATTTAATAAATTAAAGTAAAAAAAATGTTTTTTAAGAAAAAGCTTTTATTTAAAAATGGGCTAAAAAAAAATAAAATAACCTTTAAATGAAGTTTGAAGCAATATTCAACATAATTTATAAAAGCTTGAGGCGTTATCATTAATTATTTCTGTTGTGGATATAAAGAGCTATTTTACATTTTAGTAGTTACCAAACTTAATTAAACGCCTCAAGCTTTTATAAATTATGTTGCATATTGCTTCAAACTTCACTCAAAGGTTATTTTATTTTTTTTAGCTCATTTTCAAATAAAAGCTTTTTCTTAAAAAACATTTTTTTTACTTTAATTTATTTTCTACTTTTTAGTCTGATTACAATTAATTAGAAAAAAAAATTAAAGAAGTAATTTTTTACCTAAGTATATTTTAATCGGTTAATTTACCTTAATCAAGCATAACTATGGAAACAAAAAATTGCAATGTAAAATCAATGGACAATATTTGACAATTCTAAATGTCAAAAAGTTGCACAGGACAAAAAATCAACAATTTTTTTTTTGGGGGGGGGGCAATGTAGGACAAAACTAATTATACAATATTGCATTGTCATCAAGGTTAGACACATATGTAAAATTTGAAACCTATAGCTCAATTAGAACCTGTCTAAATTTTGATTCCAAGATTTGATCTAAACCAGCATACTAACATATCAAGTTAAATAAAAGCTTTTAAAAAATAAATCAACAAATTTCGACATATAGTGTATTGGTAATTTAATTTTAAGACCGAGAAACGCATTCAAAATTTATGTCAATCATAATGACTATTTAACTAAACGTTTTTTACTTTATTTTATTTTATGTTATTTTAACTATAATTTTATTAAAGAAGAATCTCCTTTTAAAAACAATTATAAGATTTATATTAAGTTACATGAGACGCATAGATTTGAACCTGGAACCTCTCAGCCTGGAACGAATAAGCAAGTCCACTAACACACTCGACTTCGCGTCGCGATAATAATGTCTGAACATGTCTTATCGGCCCGGCTTGCAGCCGAGCGGATACACTAGATGTTTATCAGTCCAAAAATATAGCCCGGTTCAGACGCAGCCAGTAGTTTAGTAGAGTATAGTAATTTAGTCGAGTGGGGATACTGTTCATAAAGGGCAAGTAATTTAGTAGAGTTTGTTGAAATACTGTGAGTCAAAACAGTCGTTCACATACAGCTCTAGTATTTAGTTTAGTCGATTAGTATAAAGTCGAGTGCTTGAGTCCTTATATTTTCTTTCTTTCCTGAGAATATGTTGATCAAGTACGCTGCTAAATTTGTTTATTTTTGTAATTTTCATTTTTCACATCCCATAGACATTTATTTCTATTTAACATATTCGGTAACGAACTTAAGAGCAGGGCCGGCACGTACCCCGGGTGCCGCGGGGGCACGTATCTCGGGTGCCGCGGGGGCACGTATCCCGGGTGCCGCAGGGGTACGTACCCCGGGCACCAAAACTGCAAATTCGGGGCCGCCAAACTGTTGAATCTGACGTTTTTTTTCGCTCGCCACTTGCTTTTTGTAGGGAAAAAAGTTAAAAAGAAATATTTCTATTGTCATTTTACGGAAAGACAGGGGTACTGATTTTTGCACCGTGCCTCGGGCGCCACTTAGGGTAGGTCCGGCCCTGTTTAAGAGTGGTACCTTTTGACCATCTTGCTATTTTAATTAGTTAATTAATTTGTTATTATTTCAATAAGAAATCTATAAAAAATAATATTAAAATTACTAAATACAATTATATTTATTTCTATAAAATATTACACATTTTTTTTTACGAAAAACCGAAACTGACAAATAAAACAATAACCCAAATAACTAAAAAACAACAATAATTGCAATAATTATGTATAAACAACTTGTGTAACTGTCTACACGTGTTTAGTTGGGATACGAGTTGTCTGAAAATAGAGTGGGGGAATGCTACTCGACTATAAAAATAGAATAGAGTTCTATTTACTAAACTCGACCAAGCCAGTTTACTTGACTAAAATGAATTTGTTCAAACTGGGCGAGTACTAAATTACTCGACCACTCGACTGAACTAGTTGCTGCGTCTGAACCGGGGTTATTACTTATTTATTACCAAGTAATTGATACACATTCTTGGAATTCAATAATTACTTATCAATCTACCGATCCAACCTCCTTAATACGATATTTTCTGCTTTCTTTAAAATTTTTATACTTATACAAGAACAGTATCAGATTTAGGGATCAGGGATTTCGAATAGATTAATAATAATAAAATGATAATAATAATTTGAGCCAATACGACTTCGTTTAGAAATTAAACCCCCGAAAAATTACGAAAATCATAGCATTAGTTTGAAAATGGTAATGTCCACAACAGCAGCATGTACACGGAGAGAAAATTCCTATAAAAATTTCTGTGCTCATGCTACAATCGACGTGTAACAGGCGAACATATCCAATTTTTGTACGGTAAAATTATAAAAATTATAGTTATATTATTGTAATTTTTATAATTTTACCGTACAAAAATTGGATATGTTCGCCTGTTACACGTCGATTGTAGTATGAGCACAGTAATTTTTATAGGAATTTTCTCTCCGTGTAGCTGAAGACATCAATGGGCTGGTTTACAGGTGCGGCTGATACGTTTCAGGTTCAAATCTAAGAGATCAATTTTTTCAAAATATTTGACGAGTAACTTTAATCTGAAGTTAATTTTGTTCTTGTTCGCCCTGTTATTGATAGCAAAAACTAATTTATAAGGCATATGGTACTTTTCGTGTGTTCGGACTTAACTGATTAAGATATTGTTACTACACAGTACTCATGGAAGTTTAGAATATATATTCATTCCTTCCAAATTCGTGATTCTGAAGTTTGATACTCACTACTACCCTAATATTTAAACCCTAATACTGAACACGGGAACCTACATTCAAGAAATAAAGCATGCCTAATTATGCTGATTACAAAATAAGTAATAAAAGAGACTGCCTGTTGGGAAAACAATCTTAAACCAATAATTTTTAATCAACATTTGTTCGTGATTCTCACAAATTAGGAGTGATATTTCAGTTTGGTCTCTTACGTCAAACAGAGACGATACATTTTCTAGATAGTGTTGTCTGTGAAATTTCTACCTATACAAGCAATACCTCGTAGTACCTAACAATTTAACATGTAAGCATAAACACGTCCCGAGCACCTAACTCTATATTATATAGAGCGAACATTTCAAACAAAATTAATAATAATTTTCAATTTCGACTGGCTTAAGTGTTATCTAACTGCTACAAGATTCAACCATTCAAACATTTTGTAATTTAATGTCATATTCTATAAAAAGGTCAAAGGTCAACAATAGATAAGTATTTCCCAATTCCCATTCTCTCTATCCTTGTTTTATGTCATAGTGTCTCTTTTTGTGTTATACCTAAATTATTGTGATGCTAAATACTGTGTAAAATAGAAATTTACACAGTAATACTAACACTAACTGCATATTTAATTTTACACTCTCAAAAAGATTTCTTTGTTCAAAGATTAAAAATTCCTTTGGTTTTTGGCACGATCGAAGTGATTACGATCATTTGCCTGAGTGGGTAATCGACAACACCGTACGAGTTGCACATACTAATTTTTTTTATTACGCATACGTGTTTATGCGTGTGTGTAGGTATTTTGTAAATTAAATACTGTTTAAATTACTTTGTTAGTGGTTTCTATAGATATAATAATAAGATCTTTATTAAATAAAAAGTCAAGAAACGGCTTTACGTGTTTTAATTCAATTTGGGTGTTTTATTGTCAATTTGTGTGCGCAAAGTGTGAAAAAAAAACAAAATACGCTTAAATTATGTGGTAACAACAGAATGGGCAAGTAATTGTTTGTCGGACAAAAATACATGCAAAAAGATGGTACTTATCCCACATATGTAACAAAATAGTATATTGTGCAATAAGTGCGGGAAATTTTCGATTGCCCACGAAAGCGAAGTTGAGCGCATGAACATAGTGAATGCGCTCATTCGCTTGAGTGGGGCAATCGACAATCCCGCACGAGTTGCACATACTATTTTTTATTACGAATTTCACATAATTTTTTCTATTATTATCACCTGTTTTTGACATTTTTATTACTATTTAAAATAATATTTTTAAGTGTTCGTCTTTTTTTCTGAGTTAATTATCGTTTAAATTACTTTGTTGGTGGTTTCTATAGAAATAATTATGAAATATTTATTAAATGAAAAATTAAGAGGCGGCTTTGCGTGTTTTATTGTCAATTTGCGTGTGGTAAGTAACTTTCCACACGCAAAAAATATGCGGGAGTACAGTGAGTACAGTGGGCAAACAGCTATTTTGCGTACAGAAATGTGTGCGCCAAGTTAGTACTTCTCCCGCATGAATAATAAAAATTAACTTTTTTGATTCAAATAACTAGTTTTTTTTCAGAAGAATAAAATCAAAGAAATTTTTTATCTTTGAACAATTAAATCGTTTTCAGAGTGGGTATAAACGCTTTTGAACTACTATCTTCGTATAAATATCTTCTAAAAATTAGATAAAAGATACAATTTTTAGCAAATTAGGGGACGGGAAAAGTTCAAAATGGTATTTCTTCGGTCTCAAAAGAAAAATAACTTAACTGTGGTTACCTTGAAGGGAAAAACATTAAATATTTGTTATTACTGTTATAAATATTCTACGTCCCGACCAATAGGAACTTAAACATACACTTATTATTTTAATAAAAAGCTAGTAGACTATGAGAAAATGGAAATATATTACAGTTATCGCCATTTTTTGAAGTCTCGTTCTCACTTGATTAGTTCTCTTCAGATATGTAGTAGAATGACTTTCCTTACCGACTGGGATACGTAGAAAGAAAACGTTTTCTTACCTGAAACAAACAAATTTACTTTTAATAAATATATTTTAATATAGAAAATTTTCAAAATGAATATTTAATATAGTAAAATCTTTGTGTAATATCAGTTGTGTGTTACAAAAATCAATATAATTCTGACCTACATAAATAAAAATTTTATAAAAAATCGACACCGATTACGCAGTGTAAAAAATTTGTTACCAGATACAATCATTTTCCAATTTGACCTATATGCAACTGTACATAATACATTTATAAAAATTTTATTTAAACTCGTATTTTGAATATTGTAATACTCGTCATTGGCCAATTGCATTTTAATATTCAAAATATAGCTAGGATGAGCAGCGTACATGCATATATCTACAAACGATGCAACGACTTGTATGCATACACATTATTGCATTCGACCAAATGTTACCAAACAAAATCTAAATTTCGGTACGGTATAGAAAATTTTTGATGGTATTCAGTCTAAGATGGGTTAAGAAATATTGCTAATCTACAAATTAAAACAACGTAGCAATTTTAAATAGCTTAAATTAATATATAAACCATTATAATAAAATATTAGCTCGCGAAATGGCGCCCAACGTGGGGCTCTCAAATTACTTTTGTCAATTTTCTCGTGACTTAATGACAATTTTTTTCGGATGGATAGGATGGGGGAATGGAGATGAATTTTTTTTTTTCGATTAACACCACTATTTAACAATACAAAAATATTTTTTTTAATTTTTAATAATTTTTTATAATTACTATAATTTTTGAAAAAGATGTTTTTAAAAAACGGCGATATTTGCTGCCCACGATTGCGGCCGCAGTTTTTATCTGAAAAAAAAAATCAAATAGATTATCAATCTGTAGGTAAGCCGCTATGTACCTATGGGAGCTTTTTTTTTAAATCTTCCTATTTTTTCACACAGAAAACTGTAAAAAATTTTGTACCTTTTTTTAAAACCGCCGCCATTTTTTCAAATTTCAAAAAAAGCCTCCATAGGAACATAGCGGCTTACCTACAAATTGATAATTTATTTAATTTTAGCGAATTTCCAAAACTGGAAATTCAGCTTTTACGCCAGGTGTCATGGTGCGACCTAAGCCCGAGACCATATCAGAAATATGTTTTGAGGTCCCTAGAATACGAAAATGATATTCACTAAAATTTATATATATATATATATATATATATATATATATATATATATATATATATATATATATATATATATATATATATATATGTATCCGCGCGATAACTCTCGAACGAAGCGTTTAATGCTTATGAAATTTTGTGTGCGAATTCGATTTTCCAAATCGTTGGATGAGTTCGTTAGCCAGACACGTCGGATGCCCAGAAGTAGGTTTTCCGGGCGTTTTTTGTCAACAAAATGAGTTTTTTGCCAGAATTAAGCAATTTTTCAAATTTTTTTTTACACTAAGCCATTGTAAAAGGTAAAACGCATAAAAAATGTTTTTATACCGTTGCTCTAAATTACTTACTTTTCGAGAAAAACTAGGAAATATGTCGTTCTCGCACTCGCATTCTTTTTTTTTCTGTCTCATTTTTTGCGAGCTAAATTCGAAAAAAGCCGCTTTATAAGTAGCGTGTCATGATTTTTTTAATCCAATTTAACGATTCGGCTATATTCTATTTCTCTGTCAGTTAAATGTTTTTATAATGTATCTCTGTTCCATTTTTTTTTACAAAAAAAATCCCGACGATATCTGTTATGTGATATGATCCGAATTTAGATTATATTTACACCTTCCTAAAATTAATAAGAGTTTGCTTCAATCGTATAAAAATTACGTTAAATCATATTCAAACAATAATATTTTTACGTAATTTTTTATCCAATTGACAATACAGTTATGATTAGAATTGTATAATCAGAGCATTCTAATATTAAATAATTTTGCACATTCAATTTTTTTTTTAACAAAGAAAAATTTTTTTAAATTTTGACACATTCTTTTATGAAATTTCGATTAAGAAATATTAAAAAATTTTAAAGTGAATCATTTAAAAAGAGTTAAAAATAAATTAAAAAGGAAACATTTCTCTATTTTAACATATTTGTAAAGAAAATTTTACAGTTTACTTACAGTTTTTTGAAAAAATGTAATAACATTTTTACATACAATAAAGATTATATTTGAACGGTAGGAAATCCACAAATTTTTTTTTATTTCTTTAATTAATTATTAAATTTGGTTTTAGAAGAAAATCTTCGTCTAATTCGCTCCAAGCCGAAAGTATAGCCACTAATAAGGACATTCCACTGTTAAAATAAATGGAAAATATATTGAAATTTATTTAATGAAAGCCATTCATACACATTTTTAAAATATCCTTTTGAATTATATAACAAATAAAATCTGTGTAAAAAAATCTAATTGACGTGTTTTTTCTCAATTTGCTAATATTAAGTAAGGCTCGTTAATTAGGGAGTGATTGTGTTAAAATTTTAATATAAAATATGGTAATTTTAACCCTCTTTAAAAGAACATTTCGATTTTAACAATAAAAAAATTTTAAAAAGTGTTTTCGTTTTTCCCGGATTACCAAAAACTGTTCATAGGCATATCTGTGACTAAAGTTGCCTCCCTTTCTTAAGAAAATAAAGTATTTTTAAAATTTTGTGCAAAAGAATAAAACACAATTAACGAAAAAAAAGTACGCGTTTCCATATTTTTAAGATTTTGTAGTACAAGAAAATCCTTATAAATTCATCATATCTGTTATTGCATTTACTAGCTTTTACGCAATTTAATAAACAAAAGTCTGAAAATGGACGTAGAATCTCACTGTTATTAATTATTATGTCTTAGTCTTTTGAAAAATTATTTTTTGAACTAAAATAAGAATAGGAGGAATATAAACTTAGGGGTAAACGACAGGAGTATATAAACTTTATTTTAGATTCTACGTTTATTTTTACAGAAAATCATCAAGTACCTATTATTTCTTTTTTGAATGTATAAATACAAAAAGTTCGAAATTATTTTATATTAGAATTTCAATTTTGGTCGACCCTACGGGTTGTCCCCATTTACTCTTTTCTCGTCTCTTTTGACCCCAATTTTTCACAGAGAAGAAATTATACGATTTTTGTTAATTTTTCAAAAACCACCGATATTTTTAAATTTTTTTGAATACTGCTGATAAAGTGACCATCTTCGCGTAAATTTTTAATATATTAAAGATTAGGTACTCATAAAATAAATACAAAAAAATACGGTGTGAAGTCGGAATGCGTACCTATTCATCCTTGTCTACGGTAGCACATTTTTTATTGACATAAATATTAGAAACGCAGGAAAAGAGACCAGGAATCAACATAGAAGTGGATTATGGTACGATATATTTTCTGAAAAAAGTGCTTAGGACCAAAGTTATAGAGTTCAAAGTGATGCACTTGATGATCTTGAAGCACTTGACTCTCGTGATGCACTTGACTTTGAAGTTGACCTTGAGGTCAATTTCCAAAGTCATTTGAAAATCATTTAATATTTTTCAAAAGGAGTAGTTTACTTTTCATCCCTAAATGGTTCAAAGTATATTCGAACGAATTTCACATGCAAGATAGAAAATAAGTGATCAAGAAGTAATTTTGAAAAATACTTGCTCAATCGCAATCGGAAAAATAATAGTTAATCATATGTTGAATTTAATTCCTAATATGATAACTATAGAGTAGCAATAAAAATTTTAAAAAATTTTGAAAATTTCTAATATAACATAAAGTTAATGTTTAACTTACAATTGGAGTGATATTAAATCTTTTCTTAACTTCTAAAATTACTTACAAAAATGTTTTCTTCTAATTTTTTCTATAAATTTGCGCCTATTTTTTCATTTCGTCAGGTTTTTATTTTTTTTATTTTAAAAAAATAACGCAACAAATCAATTTTGAAGATAGATTGAGTCAATACATGAAATTACTGCTTATAGGTACAGGATATGGTCAAAGTTCGGCAATGGCTAATCATTTTCAACTGACCTTGAAAATCGATTTCAGGGTCACTATCAAGTGCATCGCTTTAAATTCTACAAATTTGGTACTCAGCCCTTTTTTCAAAAAATATGCCGTTTCAAAAATATTTAGCTATAACTGTTTTCATCTACAGAGGTTGAATGGTGTTTTCTACCCCTAAAAAGCGTATTTAGCCGAAATAAAAAAACACGTATTTAATATTTTTCGCTGTTTAATAAGTATGTTAAGTTTCATTCAAATTGGCAAGTATTAGTTGGGTAGTGTTATTTGTCAGAATGTTTTGCCGATCTAGTTTTTTCAATATTTCTTTGCTCGTTTTCAGAATTTGTATTTTAATTTCTACGGACAAATAACTCATTCTTTTCTTCGATTTTAGTAACTTTTATTTGCTGATGTTGACCATTAATTGATCGAAACATATCAAATATTTTTCAATGATTTTTTTAGCGAATGTCGAAAATTTTGAAAATTTTTTCACCGTTAGTAAGTTAAAGTATTTGAATTCATTAAGTAATTAAATGATGTCCACAAGAACCTTACGAACTACCATAAGTTATATGAGATCCCTAGGACCCGTTTTTTACTGTTAGGATAAACTTTTTACTAAAATTATTTTAGATGAATAAAGGTTATGTTGTATGATTTCCGCCAGGGTTTACTGTTCCCATTATTGTAAAAAATAAACTAACCGACCGATTTTGAAAATTTTTTCACTGTTAGAGAACTAAATTATTTTAGATGGATACAACTATGCTGCACAAAGTCCGTTCGGGTTCTTGGGTTCCAAAAATATCAAAACTAATTACCCAGCCGATTTTAAAAAATCTTTTACTCTTAGAAAGCTAAACTATTTTAAATAGGTACAGTTCTTAGATGAGATCCGCCAGTCCCCAAAATTTGGAAATTCGCTATGTTATGCAGATGCTGCGACAGGGGTATTTTTATTTCAGATAAAAACTACGGCCGCAATCGTAGGCACCAAATATCGCCGTTTTTTAAAGACACCTTTTTCAAAAGTCATAATAATTACAAAAAATAAATAAAAGTGAATAAAAAAGATATTTCTTTATTGTTAAATAGAGGTATTAGTCGTAAAACAAAATTCATCGCCATTCCCCCAACCTATCCATCCGAAAAAAAATTCGAAAATTGATTCTTTTTCGGCCGATCACACTGTGATGGTACCTTAGGGTAGTTCTATTAGTTCAAGTTGTATTAGATTGATTAGTTATTATTTTTCTCTATACCAACATGTAGGTAACAGTTTTGATGCCAACAAATCGGCTAATACGCATACACAGATAGTAGGCTTGAGTTGGTGATTTATGAACAAAATAATGATAAAATAACATTTCTGTTATTTTTTTTTTAATTTATCTCAGAAACTAAACAGTGAATCGTCTTCAAATTATGTGGAACTGTTGTTTTTATACATATATGTGTGCAGAAATTTGTTTCTCCATATTGTAACAGTACTAATAATTACATAATATGAAATACAGGTGAATCAAACTGCGACTATAATGTAATTCAAATTGCGTAGCGAATTTCGACGCACACTTTCACTTCGATTTTCTCTGTTCCCACGCAGAAAGTAATTTTTTTCATTATAACAAGCTGTAATCAGCACAGTCTGAATAATAAGTAAAGAAATTCATTAGCTTCACGAATAGTTTTGGATTCCTTCTGAATTTTTGACAACTGTACTCAATTTTCGATACAAAATACACACAACAATCAAAACCATAAAATAAGTCAAAGAAAACATAAATAAACCAGTTTTATGAACATTTTTTTTAGCCTCTCACTTGTTTTCTATTTAGAGACTAGGGCGGTTACTATGTAACAAGGAGGTTATTGCATAATAGTTTCATTTAACAAAAACTTGATTTTTTTCAATTGCCTGTTAATCGGTTGGCTCATATTGAGCATAAAAAATTTTTTTGTTTCAAAATAACTTCGGGAACTAATTTACGGACACGGTAAGATTTACTCACCGTTAAATTTTTGGTAATTTTTTTCTTTTACACCCTGTATATTTAAAAAATATGACAAACTCAAATCAGCTACATATGGTAGTCAGTTTGCATTAGGCATTACCTAACCTACTACCTATGCTGCATCATGCTCCGGTATCCATTTAAATATCTCGAATGTAGTAATTAATTTAAGATCAAGTGACCTGACAGTGTATGAAATATACATTGCTTGTCTGGTCGCCGTTTATTATCTATGAAGTATCTTCATGGCGACTGTATTAGTACGGGAGTCCGGTTTAGAGTAGATGATGTTGAATGTGTAATTTAATTTGCACAATTCTCCTGTTCTTTGGTACAAACTATATAGTTCTGCACTTAAATGGGGACTATATTCATAATAGGTATCTCATTTGCTTTTTACTTAGGTATCGTGTAATATACAATTTCGTACTTGAATATTAATTGATATATTTCTTTGAATAAATTTCCAGTTAAATCGGTACGTGATATTGATATTACTTTAACAGTTATTTGTGTTTCTCATAATTAAAATATATGGATAGTTTAAATGTTTAGAAGTATGGCTGCTGCACAAACGCCAATAACTGGTAATGAACAAAAAATATCGGCCAGAAATAATTAAAAATATACTAAGAATTGTAGCGTGGAGAGAAATAGCGGGACCCGGGAATAAATTTTAATTTTTTTAAATTTCTCCTAAAAAAGTAAGTTGTAAGCAAAAAAAAAAAAAACTTTTTTCCTGGGTTCTCTACCAACAGTTACAGATCCTCTTTTCAAAATTGGGCCCCGGGGCTGCAATCCCAGATACCCTACCCTCTCATCGTGCCCGGTTATACTTTCTAAAAAGAATTTCACTATTTTGATAAAGAAATGTAAAGTTTGCGTCTAAAGTATTCTAATTTGAGCAATCAACTCAAATAAAACTCCTTTCAACTGATGAAATTTTTTTCTCAATTTGATGACATCATCAAGTCTATTATAATTTTTTAATACCCGAAGAACGGTCAATATGACGGAATGATGAAATTCGAAGTTTTTAAATTCTTACCAAAATTAGGTATGTAGAATTACTAGGAAGACTTCTATCGAATCAATCTATTTCTAAGAGGGATTTCGTCATTTTTATAGCAAAAATGAAAGTCTTACATCTATATTATTTTAATTTAATCAATCAGCGTCTGAAAAACCATCAATAGATGACAGAATTATATGAAACTGGAAGCAAATTATAAGATTTTCAAGGTCGTTCTTTTTATTTTTGACAAAATCATGGATATAGGGCCATTAGGAAAAAGTCATCTATCCAATTAGTCATATTTCTAAAAAAAATATCGTTATTTTGATAGCAAAAATGCAAAGTTCATAATCAAAGTATTCTAGCTCAAGGAATCAAACTAATCCAAATACCTTGCAACAAATTTGATTCGAGGAAATGATTTATAACATGATGACGTTATTAAGTTCCCTAAAATTTTTTAATGCCTGAAAAACAATTAACTAGATGAAACTGAAGCGAATTATGTTCTCGGAGTTGTCCTTTAATCAAACTTAGGTGTGTGGAACAAAACATTGATAGAGAAGCGTGGTCAAATGCGTTACATCCCCCCCCCCTTGGATTGAAACTTTACTGCGAATTTCGATACTTCTTCATGGATCTCTGTCAACAAATTTCAACATAGTAGGTACAGCAATCCTCCGAAGAACACGATTAATTGGTTCCGTGTCCTTTGAAATCATATGTTGTTCGAGATCACAAAAGATAGGAATTTTCTACTACAACTGTGAAAATAAAAAAATATAAAGGAACGTTCCGTTTAACTTGCAAGTTGTGGGTATTCCAAACATACTGGGACTATCAAAATCTACTTTTCGTTATCGAAAATTATCGATACCGCCTAACTTATCAAATGGTTATAAGTGGTTAATTTTGGCTCTGTTAATCCCATTGATTTAGTCACCAATAGAATATTTTCGAAAAAATTAATTTTAGATGCTTTTCGTAAACGTAAATTTTGATCGTAAATATCTCGTAAACAATGCGTCGTAGCGACAAAATAACGAAATTTTTGAATGCTTAAGCGAAGCACGTTGTGGGTATTCCAAACATATTGGGACTGTCAAAACCTACTTTTCGTTATCGAAAATTATCGATGTCGAAAATAGGGGCGTAGCAAGAGGGGTGCAAGGGGGTCTATTATGCACCGGGCGCCACTTGCAGAGGAGCGCCAAATGTGTCCAAAGGCGGCAGGTCTTGGGGGCGCAAAAAGATTAGGTATGAGGTTTTTTGTTACTCGTCACTTGTTTTTTGGGAGGAAAAAAGCGATATTTTTTTCTACAGGGGCGCCAGTAAAGTGTCGTGTCCCGGGGGCTGGTTATGTTCACTACGCCACTGGTCGAAAAGAACGATATTTCCAGAATTTAAATATGTAAATTTCTACATATTCGTTATTATTTCTATTATAAAATTCTCTAAAATTTTTAGTAGTTTTTATTTCCAATATTTTTCCTTTTATAATTGACAGATTCAAATTAGACGATTTTTATTCGTGTAAAATCGTGTTGTTTGAAACCGTTTAATTCGGGGGAAGGTTACCCGTGTCTTCTAGACCCGTGTTCTTCGAGTACCGTGTTCTTCGGGCGTTACCTGTAATTAAAAATGTATGACCCCCGCCTGATTTGAGCGGTACATCTGCCTATGTTACTACAGTCTTGTAATATTTATCATTTGCATCTATGAATTTTGTACTTGTGGATATGTTTATTTAATTCTGGTTCGTATCGCATTTAATCTCTGAGAGATTGCAAAATTATATGTACGTAAAATATATATATATATATATATATATATATATATATATATATATATATATATATATATATATATATATATATATATATATATATATACATATTTCAAATAGAACTTTCATATTAGGTACTTATAAAATATTGTATGTATATTTGTAGATTTTGTATGTACAATGATTTTATGAATATTTTATGCATATATTAAAAATAATGAACACGGGTGTTACGGTGCTAAGTAACCAGTAAAATATCATTCATACAAGTTGTTTTAAACTAGAGCCACTAGAGGGATTTACATATTTTATTTCTAGAACTATCAATGGTTGGCGACGAATAGAAATGAAAATGTTTATTTTAGATTATTTTACACATATAACTTGATAAAAAATAATAGGTGATAATCCATTCGATTTGGCCATACTTATCACCTACGAAGGTAGTTTCGTTTTATTAGCGACTTTTCATTTTGGAAATTCAGCTATTACAGCCACTCGTATATGGGAACGGTTGAGAATTTTGAGATGTGAAAAAAGCAGGATATTTCAGGTTTTACAGGAATAAGAAATTTGCCCCCCCCCTTTCGTCAGATATTTAGGGAAGAGTTAATAAAATCGAAATTAGTTTATATACTTTTCGTTTTTTGGGAAAATGTTATTGAAAATGTTATCGAAATTTTAGGTTAGAACAAAATTTTTCAGTTTTTAGTAACACATTCTGTATTGTCATAATAAGAAAACTTACTTGAAAAATAAAAAATAAAAAAAATTAGGACTGCTGTAATCGGTTACAATTAAGGATACTAACAGTAAGTTAATAAATCTCGTACTATTAGATTCTTGTCATACCTACCAACAAATTTTGCTAAAATGAAAACCACTAAAAATGTGTTTTATTAGAAATAAAATTAACAAATGCGTACAAAAAAATTAATTTATTTAAGGGGGTATTCTAGTCTAGAAATTCGAAAAATTGATTTTCCTTTCTTTTAATATTTTCAAAGTTTAGACCTTTAAGAATAAGCTTCTAAAAGGATTTACAGAAATTCGAATTATTTTCAGAGTTATGGTTATTTTTCCTTGTGTACTGTGTATCCTTTCAGTGTTAAATTCAAATTTTTAAGATAAATTACTCGAAACTACCTTTTTAGATATGGTTGACATGATATCTCAAGTTCTAATGCACCGATTTACTTGAAATTTGGTACAGACCTTAATACTATCAAAAAGGGTCCGACGTAGGGGTTTTTGGATTTTTTTTAATTTTACTATTTTTAGAAAATTTCCAGAGTTGTAAAAACCAGCCGGAAAAAAGATTTTTTTTTTAAATGGACGCCATTTTGTGAAAAAAATTATTTTTTCAAATTAGCTACGTTCAACTAATTCTACATCCATTAACAATTAACTAAAATTTTATGTTTCAGATCATCAGAGGGTTGAAATCACGTCAACCAGGAGACACCGTTTTTTGAGTCTCCACTTTGCCGGCCTGTATCGATTTCAATTTTGAATTTTTTTTATATTTTGTATTCATTTTTATACCTTTCAAATATCAGTAAAAAACTGTTAAAAAAATGGATAATAAAAATGTTTACTGTTTTTTTTTTTTTTATTACGCCCCTAAAATTACCTCAAAATCGAACCTCTAGGCTGGAATGCACCCTTAAATTTAAATGTTAAGGAGTTTGTTTGTAAAACTACAAATATTTTCTTTTAATTTCGCTTTCCTCAGATGAGATGAAATTTTAGTGAAACGTTGCATTGAAACAAGAACATTCAATCGTTTGAGACATGATATAATCTTGGAGGCAATAGAAATTAGTAAAAATAACTCGAACCAATTTTTAAATGATTACACAGATATTTACAATCTTGTTTTATTTTCTATATTATAATTTCGTATGATGTTTCTTTCTTTTTTTTGTGTAAGACTATTACACAAATTTAACTACTTTCAGTTAAATTTTCCACCCTTGTTTTTTACATACCGGAATTTAATTTTCTGAAGCATGACAGATGTGTGATTCAAAATTTTTGATCGACAGTGTACATTCATTTTATTTTTAATGCACTGTTCTACACTAATCTTGTGATATAGTGGTATTAACATAGAAAAAAGAGATGGCGACACTATGGAGTGATATTATAAAAGTCTACTTTTAATTTTAACATATTTAATACGATGGCATTTAAAACCTCAAATATTTAAAACCGGCGAGTGGTATGTAAATCTGTGTGAGCATATACCATAATGTATCATTATCCAGCCATATATGTGTGTATCGTCAGTCTATTAGCATTACACAGTTTAAAACTATGGTAAGATTGGTCTATTCATTCCCGCATGACTATGCGGTGAGTCCATTTTGAATTACTAGTTTCATAAGTGCGTTATATTACAAGTGTTATGTTAGCACGTGAATGTACCATCAGAATCGAATGTACAACGTGTACAAACATTCGGGGACAAGTGATTGTAGCACTGGGAAACAGATATAAAGTATTGGACGACGTATTTGCTCAAGTTGGTTTCGAATTCGTCATCTATTTGGAGAAGAATCGAAGCTACTAACAACAAGACAAGCCGGTCTCAACACAAGTCTTGCCAGACGTAGTGAGTGAACAACCCCGAGTTGGTCATGCGGTTAGCATCTCCGCTCTTGTTTGGTAGATCGTGAGTTCGAAACCGACCGGGGGAGATTCTTCATCTCCACAATTACCATGCCTCACATTTTAATTATCAGTAATCATTCTCCCATCATCAAAAACAATAGCACTATCTAAAAATGATGCATTTCACCTTAGTGGTGGCGCATCTAAACAATAGAAAAAAAATTGGACTTTTCCGTCCTGTTTTTATTTAATGGGTTATGGATGGGAGGGAGAGAGGATTAGCGTCACCAGCGGATAAAGAATTGAATAGTCCCAAAATAACATATCAATTAACATCAACTCTAGAAACAACAATATTTCCGAGCAAAAATGTCCCCTGACCGACAACAGTCCCAAACAAAAAAAAATTCAGTGGCAGTATTGAATGGTCAAAAAAAAATCCATCAGAGAGAAATACATTTAATATTAATTTTTTTTAAAAAAAGGATTAGTATATCTATAAAACTGAATTATGTTAGCCTTTAGCGAGTATAAGGTTCGCCTCTGATGGAATGCCTGTGTATGATCTTTATATATTCTAACTTAATCATTTCCTAAAGTATTCATACTCTAAGACGTTATATAATATATATTAAATATATTAGCCCTGGTGAACACCTTTTTGTTTAGGACTATTTTCGGTAATGATTTTCGGGGGAATTAAGATTATAAACATTCGGTCATAAGATTATAAACAATCAAAATTTATTGCAGTTGTAGAAAGAAAGGGGTGGGGACATTTTTAAGGAAGTTTCCGGAGATCAGGTTACTGTAAAATAAAAATTCTAAAAATTACTTTTAATTTTTTTCGTAATTTCGCTGCCAACTAAGGTTAGATGAGACAGTTTAGATTTCTTAGAACCCCTGCCCAGAGTGCCACCATTTTGAAAGAATTAGGTGACAAGTTTAAGATATATTACTAGTTCTGTCGCGCTGTTCTAATCCTAACGAGAAAGATCTACTAGGAATCATAAAAAATTCAAATATCCCCAAATCATGTGAGCTGGGAGAACATTTTTGTTCCTAAAGCAATGAGGATTTTTTGTACTAAGTTTCATCAAAAATCGAATGAAATCAGAATTTTAAATTTATTTCAGAATTCCTGCACCACTCATTAAAATATGATCAAATTTTCTATATTAAAGAATTGTTTGGAGTAGGGTTACATCGCAACATTTCCAGTAGATTTGGACGTATATTCATTCGGTTTTTTTATTTTCTGGAGCCCTTAGGTCCTAAAGTGTCGAGACCCAGCGAAAACTGTATTGATTCAAATGACCATACTTTGATGTTTGACTACCATACTTTGCCTTCATTGTAGTCTACAAATAGCCGCGATAAATATTCAAAAAATTTAACTGATCATCCATTTAACTGTCCAATCCGGTACGTACGCTAATATGAAAGATATGAAGAGATTGATTCTCAGTAACAGTCGGTTTGTTTGGTGTATTGTGGTTTTCATTGAAGCGTACGATGATAATGTTCTGTAGATTAAATTCCATAAAGTCCACCACTACGTACGGCCATATACTGACAATATTTCTCTCAATATTAGACCCCGACAATGTAGTTGGATAGATACATATAATATGATATCCCGAAAATATGTTCGACATTATTAATATTATCGGAATATTATTACATTCATAGATGTGGTCGCGGTTTGTTAACTTTCACTGTCAAGGAAAATATTTATGAAAAATATTTGATATTATAATTTTAAGTGGATTTTTTATCGTAACCGGCCACAGCCGCAAGAATTATAGAATCTTATAGAGAGACGATTACATGAATTGTACTTGAACGGTGCCCGTGGGTATTCGCTAGGCCAGAGAGAATGTAGTTTTAAAAGATTGTGGTTAAGACATGAATTATTGGTACAGATATTTGGCGAGCACTTGTTATTGACTGTCTGACCAAAGGATCGATTAATTACATGAATTTGTTTTAATGGTACTCTGGTGAGAATAGCTTCTTCTTAAGGTACCATGGTACCATCACAGTGTGATCGACCGAAAAATAGTCAAATTTCTCGATTTTTTTCGGATGGATAGGATGGGGGAATGGGGATGAATTTTCTTTACGATTAATAACACTATTTAACAATACAAAAATAATGGAACTAATTGGATGGAACTAAATGGAAATAGGTGATTCATAAGGCGATTTGTGGCTTTTACAGATGTTTTTTTCTAAAAATGATTTTTCGTTTCTTCTTTTACTTTTTTCTCTATTGCAAGTTTCGTCTTCAGATGTTTTTTTGTTGTTTCACATTTCCGTTTTCGTATATCAATTTTAGTGATGTACGTATTTCCTTTTTTGCAACCAACGAGTTGCTATATTTGACATTGTTTGATTTGACTGGTTTTGATCTAAACTAAAAGGTTTTTAGTTTCTTTTCTTTATGAAAAATTTTTTTAAATTTTTTCATTTTTTATTTTTATTTTATTGATTTTTATATTATTGTCTTGATAATGGTGTTTTGAGACACCGAAACCGGTTGACATGTTGAAGATTGGTTAAAAAATTCTGTTTGGTTTTTTGCTGGTCTTAATATTGAGGTTTATCGCCAAATAAAGTCACATAATGAAATTACAAGTTTAAATTTTTTGGCGAAAATAGAGGTAACAATTTATTTAATACAAATTTTTTTTTTATTTTTTATTTTTTTTTATAATTATTAGAATTTTTTGAAAAAAATGTCTTTAAAAAAGGGCGGATATTGGTGCCCACGATTGCAGCCGCAGTTTTCATTTCGAAAAAAAAATCAAATAGATTACCAATCTGTAGGTAAGCCGCTATATAACTATGGGAGCTTTTTTTTTGAAATTTGAAAGTTTTCTGTGTGGAAAAATAGGAAGATTTAAAAAAAAGCTCCCATCGGTATATAGCGGTTTACCTACAGATTGATAATCTATTTGTTTTTTTTTTTTTCTAATTGAAAACTGGGCATCAATATCCGCTCTTTTTTAAAGACATTTATTTTCAAAAAATTATAATAATTATAAAAAATGAATAAAAATGAATAAAAAAAATATTTTTTTATTGTTAAATAGTGGTATTAATCGTAAAGAAATTCATTTCCATTCCCCATCCTATCCATCCGAAAAAACATCGCGAAAATTGACTATTTTGTGGCCGATTACACAGTGATGGTACCTTTATTGAACCAACTCATGTAAGTAACGAAAGATGAATTTACTTTGGACTGGCGTAAGTCGAGTGTTTGAATTCCACCGACGATTAGGCTCGTGGAGGTAAGAACGTCCCAAAGTCCCAAAACTTTGGACGAGTTCTTCAACCAGACACGTCCGATGCTCGGATCTTCCCATCGCCCAAAATTTGGCACAATCATTAAAATTTAAATCTTGTTCATAGAGATGCTGCCCAAGCCTACCCGGGTGTTAGACTAGTTCATATTTTGAGAAAATGCCTCATTGTAACGTTACCAATTTACTTAAAAAACGGCACATCAACAGACCTCTCCCTTACCGATTATCCCAATTATAAATTTACGAAAAAATAGTACCGGCTATTATCATAGATAGTAGACGTTCTAGAAATAAGGTTTTCAATCCAATCTGGATTACATATGATATTCACAATAAAATTACCTTTAGAATATTTACATTGTATTTATTAAGTTCATGCATATTCATTCATAGATACTATTGGATAGGTACATTTTGAATAATATAAGATGTCCATCTATCCCGTGTATATTCCACAAGGTGTCGTCTCCTGGGTCGCCCATCTGTATACAAAATAGATTAGATGATGATCGATACGTCAACCGACTGACTCCTGTATACGTTCAAAACGAAAATGTACATATTAAATGAACGTTAAATTATACAGAAGATTTGAACTGATATCATTTATTCAAACATCATTTCCGATTCGGTCGGAAATCGTACCGTATCAAACATCTGGTGAACGAATATTAAGTTATAAGTTGATTCATTCGTTGCTAGTTTACCAGCTGAAATAAACGCTCAATGTTTTAAATCATTTACAAAAGATCTAGTATTATTGATAGAGGTAGCAATTTTTTATTTTGTACAAAATTATCAGAAAGAGAATTTGATGGAATAAAATCTGAAAATATATAGTGGAAGCTTTCTATATAACGTCAAATTTGTCTTGGGAAAGTGTATCTGTACAGTAGTGTCATGCTCTTCCGTCACATTCCGTCTCACTCCCTCTTGTATCTGAAATAAGCGTGTACATTTTTCAATTCAATAAATAAATAAATCCTCGAAATAATTAAACTTATGCAAATACATATATTTTTCATAAAAATAAAAAATAAAAATAAACATAATAACAATAAAATTAAAAAAAGTATATAAAAAAAAAATACTTAGAATAATTAATTACATATAAGAAAAATAAATAATAATAATTGGTAGGGTTGCCAACTGTCCCAATTTAATCGGGATGTCCCGATTTTAGGTCTGTGTGTCCTGCGTCCCGGCAACAGTAGTGGTGGGACGCTTTTTGTCCCGCCACATTTTAACATCTACAAATTTTTAAATTTTTAGTCCCGCCAGTCTCGCTATTGTTGTTTCCAGATTATCGCGCTTGCATATCGTGACGGCCAAGGAAGTAAGTATACTTGCTGTACCTACTGATAAAGTGTACTCTGTCTACTGATTTATAACTTATACCGCTTAGAGTGTTGCCAGATTAACTCATTAAAATTCCTCCATCATTAAAATCGCTCCAAAAATGGGAAAAATTATTTGACGTAGAGGAAGGTCGCCCAAAGCGGGTACCCCTCTTAAAGCGGGCAAGCGCTTGTATATCGTTGTATCGAATGTTTTTGTCAGGTCGTGTGTATACCGAGATTAACCGAATATCAACCAATGTCAATCAGTTGCACTTGAACGCTTGTGTCGTTTAATGTCCTAGTTAAGCTTCATCAAATTTTTTTGTTGGTTTTATTAAAAATTTTGACGATAAACATTCTGTGACTAGTCACAAACCTTTTTATTTGTAATCTTTTTGGTATTACCATATTATGTTATCATCATTTGACTTTTAATGTAGAAAAAGGTAGACATGTATCGGCTTTCATTTTGAAATTATTCTAAGTTAACAAAATTAAGTCTTTTTGGGCAAAGCGGGTATGGGTAAAGCGGGTAGACAAAATAGAGGCATTTTAATGGAAAAAACTGTTGGAAGGGGAAAAAAATAAATAATCTTTTTTTACGACGAAATGAGGGAGAAAACTTAAAAAAAATATTTCTGTCTTGTTTGTGGCGATTTTGATGTGGAATCACCTGAAGTAATATATTCCAATATGGAGGATGTAAAGAAAGTTACAGTTAATTGTTATGAATTTATTATTTTTGCCCTTTTCCAATTTATTTTACTTAATTATTATTATTGTTAAGTTCTATATGATTAAGAAAGTTTATATTAAAAAATAATAACAGTATTTAAATACATAATGTACTTACCCGCTTTGCCCAAAGAGGGTTAGCCGCTTTAGGATACCTATACGGGCAAAGCGGGTTTTTGCAGAGGTTTTGTATTTTCTTTATTAAAAATAAATATCGTATAAACATTTCTTAAGCGAAGTTTCATTTTAAAGTTCGATAACTGTTCTATCTGATAATATAAAAAAGATCTGCTTATTAAGGTCAAAAGTCACTTTTTTGGGCGTTTAATCTTAGCTTACCCGCTTTGGGCGACCTTCCCCTACATGAAATACGTAAGCGGCGTTCGAGTAGCCTAAAAATAATCAATGCCATGATGAAAAATGTTTTTCTTCAGAAATAATATAGTTGATAAGCAAATAGAAAAAAAATTAAAAAACTAAAAATTTAAAAAATTCAGTTTACAATTTTGTAAAAATTTTACGATTACGTAATTAAAAATAAAAATTTTTTGAAATGCGCCAAATCTGAAAGTATAAATATACTTTTAAGAAAAAACGGAAAATGTATTGTATGTACCTAATAAGTAGTTCTGTGCAGTGTTTAAATTTGTAGTAGAAATTTTTACCTTTTGTTTATTAATGATTAAAAACTTTTTTTTTTAACAGTCCCGATTTTACTTCTCCCGTTCCGATTTTTTTCGCATTAAGTCCCGAAATATTCATTGGTAGAGTTGGCAAACCTAGTTACTGGCCAATCACAGTTTTTCTGGATATCACAATTCACACACATGTTGTGTGAGCGACCATTAAAGTTTGTTTATAATACATATTCATATGGTATTTTATACGTAGGGTGGGGACTTGCATTCACATTGTTGCGATAAAGAAGTGAAAGGTAACAAGCACGCATACTTTATATATAGATAATTTAAAAAATAATATTTACAAAAAAAAAATATAAAAATAAGAAAACTATCGAATGAAAACAATTTGGGGGACAGGTCTACCCACACTGTCAACTTCCCATTGGGTGTCCTTAAAAATTAGAGATTACTGTACATAAATAATTGTTTTTTCATTTCAGGCAACGTCCCCCTTGGGCCCCCAATAGAGGCTTTGCCCTTTGCACCATGCTGGGGGCTTCGCCTTCTGTACCTAAGGATGGGGGCTTCACCCTTATCAAACAAATGATAACATCATTTGTTCTCAAGATATGCGAGAAAATATATTTTGGCAAAAAACTAATTTTTTCAATTTTCTTATTTCGGTATTTTTTTTAATTTTGTAATAAAATACTGGCGTTTTTTACATCAAGGAAGGTTCTTAAGCCATTATATAATAATGTTATGTCAAAAAATCTATATAATCTATGTTATCTTAATAAAGTTAATTCCGTTTTTTTACCACAAAAAAACAAACCGCTAATCCGAATTTGCTGAAAACTTTGATTACACATCTAATGAAATTAGCCCGGAGTTGATATCATCATTTGTTCTCGAGATATGCGAGACGAAAAAAAATTCACGAACGAACGAACGAACGAACTAACGAACGCACACACAGACATCACGCTAAAAACGATCGATTCGGATTCTAGTGACCTTGAAACGTGGAGGTATGTCAAAATTAGCGATTCGTAATATCGGATCCATTACAATAACTTCCTATGGGAAGTTAAAAATAAAACTTTGAAACTATTGCCTGGGCCTTTTTTTTAGAAAAATATAAGTAACAAGGAAAAAAGAAAAACCGTATTCTTTCGAATGATATTATTAAAAACTTGTACTCCTATTGAAAATTTTACAGTTTGCCTTACGACACAAAATAACTATTGATTTTGTAAAACAAAGAACGGAAACAAACGCTGTTTTCATTTTATGACTTTTGAAGTAAACGTCCGTATTATTATGTTAATAATTAATTCCTACAAATTTGTTTTCTTACAGTAATCTCGTACTTGTAATCGTGTCACAAATTTTCAAAATAATTATTATTACATGCCCGTTAAACAAAAAAGTGATAATCTTACCACTAATATCATCCATTAGAAGGAAGAATATTATATCAAAACCGTTACCACAGTTGAATTTATTGTTAATTACAAAGAATATATTTTATCAGTTGACGCAATAATCTTCCGCTACATTTGTTTTGCGTTGGAAATTCTTAAATTTGTAAGTTGTTGTAATGTTGTAATGCGATATCTACGCGTATATGTATGTACAGTATGTCAAGTTTTCATTCGCTTTTTATGTAGAGTATTGTTCAGGCTTAAAATAAACAGATAGACGGAACTTGAGTACTAAGATAATAGTGATTATGGACCACTGGGTAGTAAGGTCACAGTGATTGCGGGCTATTGAGTAGTAAGATCACAATGATTATGGGCCTAAATAAACTATTTCAGTATAAATGAGTAATTACTGGGCAGTTACACTGAAATAGTTTAGGTACTAGATAGATATTAATGTTAGATAAACTGTTTAAGGGGGTATTCTAGTCTAGAAATTCGAGAAAACTGATTCCTTTTTCATATTTTGATGCCCGAAATAAGACTACAACCATTAAACGCTTTTTTCTCGAAACAAATTTTTTCGATACGGTTGACATAATATCTCACTTCTAATGCACCGATTTACTTGAAATTTGGTACAGACCTTCTTAATACTATCAAAATTGTTTCCACGTAGTGGTTTTGGCAATTTTTTTTTACAATTTTTTAAAAATTCCCAAAGTTGAAAAAAGGAGAAGAAAGACCTTTTTTTGAAACGAACACCATTTTGTGAAAAGATTTATTTTTTCAAATCGGCTACGTCCAGATAATTCTAAATCCTTGTTTATTAAGAATTAACTAAAATTTTTTGTTTCAACTCACCAGGTGGGTTGGAATCACGTCTATTTTTTGGTCTCCACTTTGCCGGCCTATACCGATTCCAATTTTGAATTTTTTTTTTTAATTTTTATACATTTTTATACTTTTTAAATATCAATAAAAAACTGTTAAAAAAAATGGATACTAAAAATGTTTAGTATCTTTTTTTTTATTACGTCCCTAAAATTACCTTAAAATTAAGCCTCTAGACTAGAAACCTCCTTAAATCAAATACATAACCATAGCGATTTTATTATTTAGGTACTCATCTCAAAATTTGGCAGAATAATGTAAACGTCCATTTAATTTGTATCTACCTATCACTTGAAATTATTTCTTTATTTTTGTTAGTACACCGACTTCTCTTTAAACGGACGACAATACACAAACGTCGTCCGCTTAGACAAGTCATATATAGGGTGTTTCTCTACACAATTTATTTTTATATAAAAATTAAAGTAGTTTTGTTAAAATAACTTTCTAAAGAATATTATTTTCTAGCTACATAATACTTACATCTAATTGTAAGCTTGGAAATTATACATTCATATGTGTATTAATAATTTTTATTATTGTTATTATCATATACTTATGTTAACTTTCAAGATAATCGCCTGTATATGTTAAATATTGCAAATTTGTTTACATAAAAATATTGTTTATTTTAAAAATATTCTCACGAAGACTGTATATGTGAATACAAACACATAAACACCGTCCCCTTAAAGAATGTCCGCTTAGAGGAAAAGTCATGTATCGTATGTATAACTATTATTTTTAAAATTTATATTCATACTAAGGACTAAATATGAGAATTGAGCTTAAAGCGAGTGAAGTTGCGGGTCCAAATTTGTTGTTAAATTTTTACATTTTGGATATTCTTTCATGTGTTTTACTTACTATAGTGACCGAATGTAAATTAGACATGTTATACAAGATAAATACCATTATCTGGATGTTAAAAAACTGGGTAATATTATACATAATATTTTGTACTAAAATTTAATTACAATTATTACGATTGTTACTAGAAAATTACAAATGAAAAGCACAACGTAAACGGATTAAAATAATTACAACTAATTTACGAAATTTATAATAATTATTAAAATTATAATAATAGGTAGCATTTAATAATTATTATTTCGTATTGCAAATCGTATAAAATTTGGCAAAATGGCAGCAAATGCATACAATAGACGTAATATTTATTAGACAATAATACATTATTGCATATAATAATATTTACAAATTATATTACGACTTCAATTGTATTGGCCAGTTATAAAAAATTTGTAATTGAATCGATGAGTGGAAAAACAGTATAACTCCAAAATTGACAGTTTGTAATGGAGATAGCCAAAATTACATTTAAACGTGGCTCTTTCTGATGAATCGAAGAACAATATAACTAACACACTGTGTACGCATTTACGAAGCTAGCTGTTTTTGTATTGAGTGGAAGAACGATACAACTCCTGGAGTTATATCGTTCTTCCATTCAATTTATGTTCATGCTAATAGCTAGAAGTCGTCTGAAAGGAGAAACCAAACAAAAAAATAGGACCACAACATTTTCGTATTTTATACGAAATGGCTCAGTGAGACTTTCAGTTTATAAAACACCTTTTTTAGGAATACATTCAATAACTAATTCGCGTCTTCAGCGACTGAATAAATTACTGATTTCTGGACAGACTCCTAAAGATTTGCGTGGCAAGCATAACAACAGACCACATGTATTGCCCCCTGAAATAATTGCTAAAATAAAATATCACATAGAATCATTTCCCACAAAGGTTTCTCATTATAATTCTAAAGAAGTTTACTACCTTGACGCCTCTCTAAATGTGAAGATTATGTATGACCTTTTCACGAAAAAATATCCAGAAGAAAGGGAGAAAGTTAAGTACGAATTCTACTTGAAGTTTTTCAAGGAAAATTTAACTTTGAGGTTCGGCAGACCGCAAAGCCATTACCAATCAACGCGAAAAAGATCAATGATATAAAAAAAGTCTTAAAGTATATATGAGTGGCGAAATCTTGGAATTTTACTACCATATTACGTCTTGGGAGACAAGCAATGAAAATCATCAGGATTCATAATGTAAACATTACAGTTCTAACCTATTATATTGCGTAAAAATTCATTAATAAAGGCATTCTTATTAAAATTAGTTACTTTTTTTACGTTTCACAAATACTGAGTGGAAAAACAGTATAATTCCAAGTTCTTATTTTGCTGTACAGCTTCTCAGAATACACATAATGAAACTTGCTCGGCAAGTTCTTGTAGAGGGAGTCATTCCCTACAACTTCTCTGTGCATTTGATTGTTGTAAAATGTACTCTTTCTAACCAGAACATATTTTTGGGTTTTTCTCAAAACAAGCATTTTGGAATTGTACTGTTTTTCCACTCACCGATTCAATTTTAGGTCATCTGAACAAAATTCTTTGCTTGTAAATGCAAAAAGCCCAACCGAGAACGAATTAGGCTCACGCAATTAGAGTTCCGTACTGTAAGCAGTCAATAGACTAAATTAAACTTTCTTTTAATTTATGCATATTTGAATCTTATCCAAATTTGCTTGTACAGTTCATGAATGCATGAACTGTACTGAAACATTAGTAAATACGTTATCTATGATAGTGTTTTCCCTAGTTATTTCCATTTTTCGGTAATCTATGGCTCAATTTTTCGGTAATCAATTGAGTCTATTAAAATAAAATTTTTACCTTTAGAAAATCAGAGGCGAAATGATTATTTCTAGAAATTTTTAAAATATGTCATTCAAATGAATGGACAAAAAATTATAAAGAAAATTATTTTTTAAATCATTAAGGGGAGGTTTACTCGAAAGTCCTTAAAAATAATGTCTTTTTCTAGAATTTTTTTCTCAAGAACGGAAGCAAATATCAATTTCAAAATTTGTACACATATTTATTAAGCATTAAACTATACAAAAAAAAAATTTTAGGAAAAAGATAAAAAATTATCCATTTTATAGATACTGCAATGTGACGATCCGAAAATCCAATGCCTTGTTGGCGGACATCCTAGCGCCGGTAATAAACCACCGAAATCCAAAAACAAAAAAGATTTATAAAATATATGAAGTGTACCGGCACCTCTACCTATAATATCAATAAATTGCTGAAAGAAGAAAAAATGGCGGATGTTTGAACTTCTGATTACGATTTTTATCTTATTTTTCGCTCTTTAAAGTAAACTTAAAAATAAAAAAAAATATTGAGTGTGTCGAACTTAGGTAGAGGTGCCGAAGAATTGAATATCTTTAAAATAACAAATTAAAAAAAAAGATCCATCGAATAGTTTTTGAATTATCGTGTCCGCCAGTTCCAAAAATGTAGTTCCGAGATATAAAATATATATAAAGAAACCTATTTTCAAAATTTTATATTTAATACCCATTATTGCGTGAACTACGTTTTTTGAATTTTTTTTATAGAAAGCTGGATTCAGTTAATTTGCAAGAATCTTGTTTTTAAATTATTTTCAGTAAAATCCCTTTGGGAACATATTCTACACATAATTTTCTATCAATTTCGGCAAAAAAAATCGATTTTTTTTTATCAAATCTCAAGTAAACCTTCCCTTAAATTACTTTCAGCAAAATCACTTTGGGAACATATTCTACACATAATTAGCTACCAATTTCTGCAAAAAAAAAAAAAATAGATTTTTTTTAACGACTCTCAAGTAAACCTCCCCTTAAACGTAATTCTTTTAAAGGATACCTTAAATGAAATATTAATGAAAACTTTCATTCTGGGCTAAACTGGACCCTTCATTTTAATTCTGAATAATTTTTTTCTGATCGTTGACTGGCGATGTATGTGCGCCTCATTAAGATCTTACCTTTTGCCTTTAAGATTCTTATCTTATATAATTTAAGAGAAAAATTTCTGTGACACACGGACAGACGGACACGAGATTTATCTTGTGAGCGTTTCATTTTTCTTTTAAGGTATGGGACTCGAAAAAAAAAAACGAATAGTTTGATTATGTATGGACTTAGACCCGGGGGTTTTCATCTATCTATTAGCACCATCACGTGGTTACTTATTATTTTTGTACCAAATACAGTCAGCGTTTTCATGAGAATTTGTTTGAGCTACGGAGTTGAAAATAAATCCCAGATTGAGAATCATCCTTACATTTCTATCAATTATGTATTTTACAATCACCTTAGCCTTATTTCCTTAAACTGATTTTTTAGATTCTGTTGCAGAAGACTCCTGGTACGTTTATATATAACTTTGTTCGTTACATTATACATTATTGAACCTGTGAAAAACGAATTTTTAATGAATGAATTACGATTAGAGGTCGAATTAATAAACGACAAAAAATCTTGTCCACATATACCATCGTATGGAATATCGTTAAAAATTTCTTTTGAAAACGAGCTTTTTTTATTAATTTTCCAAGATCTGTGTGCAGAATATTTATCCCTTTAAGTTCTCAACGTTGCACTTAAGAAATCTGATACCAGTACAGTGTATAACTTGAGATCTATTAAATTTTCATTTTAAACTTTTTAATTAATCTTTACATCAATTTCAAAGAGAAGATTTCAAAATGAAATATCTTGTTCCGTATACAATTGTTGTATACGATGTCTAAAAGGTATTCTTTTTAAATTATTATTCTCTTATTGTATTCTAACACACAGGAGCTTTATAATTACGTTTAGTGGTTTTAAAATAATTAATGATAGTATGGTTGAAATTAGAAACAAGTTGACAAGGTATAAAGGTAACTATTTAGTGTGCTAGTTTCATTAAAATGTACCTACTGTTCGTAAACTTACTGTGAATATAAATTTAAATTAAATACAATAGGGGAAAATCTGTAACCCTGTAGTATTCCTTAGGTAGGTTATCGAATGGTTTTGTGGTCTTTCATATTTTCGAATTCATATTAAAAATCTATTTATTTTCGAAGTTTATTAATTCTATTTCTTTCTTGCAGTTTAAAATTAAAATTAAGCAAAAGTTTGAGACAGAAAAACTGAGATATCTCAACTACTAACAACAAAAAGTTTTAACATTCTTTTTTTGGTGTCTTAAATTGTCATTATTTAAACTGTTGAATAAATTTTTAATATTATATTCATGTCAAATTTTACATAAATAATGAAAGACACTAAGAACTTGATTTTGTGGAGATGTTACGTCACAAGGCGAGTTAAAGATCAACAATTTCGCCCTACACTTTGATATTTCTATTTCTTTGTTATTTATTGACGGACTTTAAAAAAAAAATTGTTTTGGTATCTTTTTTTATTTAAATATAACTCAAACTTCGCCAATTAGTTGCAAATTGCAAATATTAAAAAATATCAGAGGATTATTGGTCAAACACTTTTTCAAAAGGAAACAATCGATATCTCGCTTTTTTTCGAGATAATTTTTGAAAATAAAAGTTAGTTGTTTACATAATTTATTAACATTAATCACCTACGTGATTAGCGTTTCTAGTATTTCTCTTTGCTTAAATTTCCGCATCAATTTTTTTTTTTATTCTTAAATACAAGTTTCTTTTGATGGGTTTTACCGGAATATACACTCAAAACACAACGTTACTGTGAAGTGTTTTTGAATTCTGAGGACAGGTTAACAATAACCTTCTACCCATCTTTCGGCATCTCGTTTCGCTAATGAGAAAATATTTTTATTCAAAACGTGTCAGATTAAAAATTAACCTTTCAAAAAATGAAAACTGTCATTTTTCAAATTACAAAAATATTTTCTTTATCCTTTTGTCATAATTTCACGGAAATGAAATTTATACACACAACGTAATTAATTAATGAATGGTGTTTTTGACTTGGTATCCTTTTTTTTTGTCACCATGTTTTATTAAATTTCACAATCTCTAAATAATCCTGTTTAAAATTCAATGTACAAAACCATTTCAACCGTATAGTTTAGTATTATGGGTGCGGTATACGCTATTTTCTTTTTTTTACGTGTATATAATTATCAGGGTTGTTGCGGATATGATACTTGAATGTAGATGCGGAAGCGGATGCGGATGCGGCTTATTGAAAAACAATATCTGCAGATATGCTTATATGTGGCCTATGTGGGTGTTTAAAAATAATATATTTTTCCGAGAGGACGAAATTTTATAGTTTTTACCATTTACTTTTTCTTAATAAAATAAATTAATAATTAAATTTTAAAAGAGGTAAGTTATTTACTTTAGAAATAAAAGTTTTGCTGTTATAGTTAAATTATTTCAAAGTTTAGAAATATTCTTTTTGATTAGCTGCAATAAAATCTCATTAATATTGAATTGTGTGGCTAGGTTATAACTTCAAAAGTTTGTTCATGATCTTGTAGACATTCGCATTCGCATCCGCGTCCGCATTAAAATGGTGAGGATGCGGATGCGAATATCCGCAACAACCCCAGTATGTATGTGTGTGTGTACGTTGTATGTGTGGAGTATATAAATTTAAAACTGAATTACGGAGTTGATACCATCTACATAATATAACAAGCGACACTATACACACTAACTGAAATACGTCGCAATATGCATACTAATTATTTAAATAAAATAAACGTGTCTATGCCCTGGAGTCGAGGCATATACATAATACCTATATATAACTCAATATCCTCGATATATGCTCCATGTCTATCGGTTTGTGCGTGATACGGAACGGAAACGGTGTCGCTATAGAGAGGTAAGTCTACCTGAATTTAAAAAAAGTTTCAAACACCGTCGATAAAAAACGGTCAAAAAGTTTCATATAAGAATTGCTGTACTCAAAATTTCATTATGATTTTGAATAAGCGAATTTTTATCCGTCAGTGTCGTGTCAGATATTACCTACATTGTAGAATACACGACAAGACACACTACAGAGCCAGACCTAGCCTAAGTGGCGCTCGGGGCAGGGTCAAAAATTGGCGCCCCTGTAAAAAGAAATATTTCTTTTTTCCATCAAAAAAAGTCACTTACCTAATTTTGACGACCTCTTAGATCATTAAATCACTTTTATGGCGCTTCCCAAGACCTGCCGACTGCTCCCCCCTAGATCCGGCCCTCGACACGTATAACGAATGAAAATTGGCTTGTTCGAAATTGTAATGCAATTTGGAATACGGAATTCCGGGAATTTTTACGTAACTATAAATTTTACGCCCTGGAGCGAATTTCAGTCAAGCATGCCTGTTTCCAAAATTCTCTCTTTTCTGCAAAAATGAGACTGGCGAACAAAATACCGTAGCAGAGCAAAAATAAAAATAAATAAATAAATAAATAAAATAAAATGTTCTGTTGCGCCTGTTTCCGTTGTAAGTCCTGGAGCGGTTGCTCCACATGCTCCATTGTAATAACGCCTCTGCCTTAGTGAAGTAACTAGATAGTTTTACAACTGTTTGTATTGTTTACAACTAGTACCTGCTTACCACAAGTAGCTTCAACGGAAAAATATCGCAGTTAGATACTTTGGAAAAAGTTTGTAACTATTATTATAGTAACTTTTTGAGGAAAATTAACATGTAGATAATAAACAAATAGGGGAGACAGGGGCTAGTGTTAACGGGGGTAAGTATTAACAGGCCATTTTCCGCCAAACTACGGACGGAAAAATTAAGTAAGTCCGGTTGCTGTCATCAGTAGATGACCACGGACACATTGTGACCAACCAGTCTTCGGCCGGTTGCCGCAAAACAAAGTTGTGAGTAAGGCGTAGATTTTATTAGGTAAAATAACATTTTTAAGTCGACGGTTTTTTGATTTGAAGCATGATTGTATACCTAAAAGAGACTAAATTTATTTCAAACGGTAGCATATTCCATCTGGTATTGTATTTTGTTTAAATTTTACCGCATTATCAACGTACTCTTTAAAAATTTAAATTTGTAAAAAATTTACCTTCGGGGCAAGTATTAACAAAATGCATGGGGTAAGTATTAACATGTTAACATTTACCTCGTTTAAATTTTATGCAACAAAGACTATGTTTTTAACTTCCCTATAAGGAGGTTATTGTATTCATCCCGATTTCAAAATCCAAATATCGTCATTTTCATGCTTCGAGGTTACCAAAATTTTTTTTTGTGACATTGCCAAATATGTTTGCATGTATGTGTGTGTACATATGTGAGTGTTAAATTTAAATGGTTTTAATTTTTATATCTTTTCTGCAGTGAAGCAGAGGAAGAGTTTTGCTTGATTTGAGTTATCATATATTTCAAGAATTATAATAATGTTAAATAAGACGAAGACTAATTTTTTAATAATTAAATATTTTTTAATATAGAAGATATTAAACGATTGTGGTTGTCTATCGAAAACTGAAAATTTACCAATTTTTGTTTCGTTATCAAGGTCAAAGTGACGTAATTTGCTACTTAATAAGGACTGACTAACTATTGCCTCAGAAAAAAATTAAAATAATGATTAACTTTAAACAATTAAGTAAAGATAAATCTAAAATAAGAATTTTCTATGTCAAATTAATTCCTTTCTAATAATAAACACGTTAAATATGATATTTTGTTTTATTTCCTATAAGTATATATCTACAAAATATCATAATCATATTAAAACTCTAATGTTAATACTTACCCCAACGTTGTTAAAACTTGCCCCAAAAGTGGGGTAAGTATTAACAAACACATTTTTTAAGAAAATGGGGTTTTCCATAGAAAGTACAAGGGATATGTAAGTTTTTTTTATCAAAAATTATAGACAGATAGTTGATGCTTCATAACGCTTACAAAAAAAATCGCTAACTAATTTCACTTCCGTTTAATATGTAAAAAAGTAAAATCTGTTAGTACATGCCCCTGTCTCCCCTACTTTACTTTGCAAAATACCACTTTTATTTTTGAAACTGTGACAATATTGTTTCGACCCGTTAGTTCATTTTCAAATAGAATAAAAATTATATTCGACACATGCCCTTATGTACTAATTTTACCTATCTATACTTATGAAGGAGAAGTGGTATATTGTGTGGAAGTGGAAGGGGCGGGGGTAGTGGGAGAATTCGAAAAACAAGAAAAACAAGATTACATTACATGTGAAAAATGCAAACAAACACGTGACAAAAGATTGAAATTGACAAAAAGACAATATTACAGAAAAATACAATTTTAAAGGTTTAAATAAATTATAATATTAAAAGTAAAGCTGAACTGTAAATATCGGTGTAGTCATTTAAAAGGTGATCGGAGTTATGTTTATTTATTTCTATTGCTTCTAGGATTGTTAACTTCTGTCTTTTCTTTGCCTCGTGTAGCACTGTAATTTCCCGTTCTGGTGTCAATTAAATGCCTCGCAAAAGCAGAGTCGGATTTCTAGTTCCTATAGGATCTGAAATGCTCTGCTCTCCGCGTTTTTAAAAGTTTCTGCCAGTTTGACCGATGTAAAAACTATTACAGTCTTGGTAGTTTAATTTGTAGATACCCGATTTCTTAAGTTTATCAATTTTTGTTTTATTGTATTAAAGTTTTTGTATTAATTTTTTACCTTTTTTTGGGGGGAACCGCTTTTCTACATCTGCTACGATAAATATAACTTGTTTCATAATGTGATTTTATGTTCTTTCAGCAAGAACAAACAGGTTGAAAGATTAACTATTTTACTAGCCTCTTTAACCCAATTCTTCCTACTGTGTGTGAAACAATTTCAGAAAATTTTTTGTCTTGTATTGAAAAGAAAATATTAAAGCAAAAATCATTTTATTAAACTAAAAACATGTCATTTTGAAGATAATTAAAATATTACATTACATCGAAAAAACAAGAGAAATTTAGGTATCAACAAATTTTAAACATAAATATTTGATTTCCTTCCTGACCATTGTGTTTTAATAAATAAATATTTTTATGCTTGCCATGTCTACATCAGGACAAAATTACTTAATAGAATTATATTCATATTGTAATTCTATAATAAAGTTCTGTTATTTTTAATAAAAGATTTTTTATATTGTTTAGTTAGTTCTTCATCAATATCAAAAATCAAATCCTCTTAAAGGATCAAAAATGTATAACTAAATTTTAATTTTTCTTCTTTTTTTTTACGAAAGAAATGAATAGGGATACTTTTACACAAAGAGGTTATATATAGATACAAAAAAAAGTTTTGTGTATAAATTTCTTTTTCGGAAAATTAATTTTTTTTTTATAATTAATACTTGTGAGCTTCATTCTTCAAAGAAAAAAATATTATAATAATTTAAAAATTTTCTAAAGCGTGGAAAATTTAAAGCAAATTTATTACTGACGCAAAATTTATAATAATTGCTTTTCGTTTTTTTTTTTCGTTGAATATAATTTAGTAATCGACACCTAAATTTTCCAAAAATTTTTCTGTTTCTGAGTATTTTAATGCTTCGTCAATTTTGATTCAATAAGTGGGTATGTAGGCAGTGGGCATATATAAAGGTTTTGAAGTTTAAACCACCGAAACATAAAAATAAATAAAAATTCTGGGACGGAACATTTCCCTCCAGACTTTTGGTTTCATGGGTTTCTTAGGTTCCAAAATGTGAAGATCTGGTTTCGCTATATAGCTTATATATATATATATATATATATATATATATATATATATATATATATATATATATATATATATATATATATATATTAAAAGTGATACCAGACTAAAGAAGGGGTTGCGATAAGGCCCTTTATCGGCTCCCCTAAATAAAATTTTTATTTTATTGTGATTTTATATTTTTACTTATATTAAGTATATTATCTACTATTATTTCATAAAAGTCGAATCAAATAACACAACAAAAATATATATTTTAAAAACCTTACATCTTTAACATTATTAAAAAATATAAAAATAAACTCGATTATAAACTTCAAAAAATTTCAATCAGGAAGGCCGATAAAGGGCCTTATCGCAATCCCTCCTTATTATTATTTCCTGAACATGTGTTTAAAACTTCAAGTCAATTTATCAGGTATATTAAGGAATATGGCGGAAACCCTTATGAAAAAAAGAGTTTGGAAGAAAACGTGTCTAAAATTTGAATTTATAACGCCTCTTCAGAATAAGATCGCTTTTCCTGTCGCTTAACTCGACCTTTTCTCACAAATTTACGTCAAAATAGATATTTTAGTTTTAGATGGGTTCACTCTACCCGCCTATAACTTTCGAAATTTTCAAAGAGATTTTTGAAATTTTTGAAAATTTCACTGTATGTTGAAGATATAGATTATCTTGATAAACGTGTTTTTGTGGGTAAATGATTCAAAAAGAATCAGGTAGATTTTCGCGGAATTCTAAAAATACATAAATTATTATTATCAATTTAATGCTATTTTCGGTTAATAGTCTATGACTGGTTGACTACCCGCATAAAACGTTGTAGTTAACTATTATATACCCTTATTTCTTTGCAACTGAATGAAATTTTAATAGGATTACATGTTTAATACTGTGTAGGCATTCAGGCATAAAATAATAATATAATTAAAATTTATTTACAGTAATTTCAAAACATACAGACATTCACAGGCCATCTAAGCTTCAGAGAGTAACTTATGAACGAACGAACAATCTATTTTCTTTTGCACGTTTCAAAAACATTGTAGTAATAGTTTGTGTTGATGTAATTGTATGAAGAGCTTCTCAGGCGTTCGTACCTAATGAAAATTGAAACGTTTTCACTGGATACCCTAGAGAGAGCGTAATCGACACAAAACTACATCTAAATAAATAAATAAATATATCTATATATAATGTGTACCAGAGGTGATGATTTTTTATGTATAGTAATTTTTGGATAAAAAAATAATAATTCAATCAATTCAAAATTTTATGATTTGTATTTTATATAGGTATTTGAAACGAATTTAGCAAACTGAAAAACAAAGTTTTAAATTGAGCAATAACTTTTTTCCATTCAGGTTTAGGCATTCTTGTTTGTATGTGTAGCAGATAATAGTATTTTACAATATAAGTTCGATAAGTTGCTTTTACTGTCGAGTTTTTGCAATTTTCGAGATCAGTAAAGGCACTTAACGCATCGTGTATTGTATAATATTTTTTGCACGATCGTTTTAAAATAATTAAAGAATAAAAATATAGTAAATAAAAAATAAAATTCGGATAATATAGGTGAAATTTATAGTTCTATATTATCACGTAGGATGCCATGAATAAATATTATAAATATTTATAGCAACTATAATACGAATATTTATAGTGACAATTGACAACTATATTTGTAAATAAAAAATTAATTGTTTATTTTATTGGCCTGATATATTTTTTTGAATTTTCTATTAAAAAAATTGAGAAAAATAGTTTGTTAAACTATAATATTAGTGAGAATAATGAAATTGATGAAGCATTTTAATTTTGGCTGCAAACTTATTCTCGTAAAATGAATGGAAGATTATGAAAACCACAGAAAATTTTAATGACTGAGCAAACTTTTAAAATGTCAATAAAATATGACGACCAATGGCAACAATAGTAATGACAATTGTGCAAATTAGTGACAATTTTCATAATGATCAATTAATTTTCCTAATTGTTCAAGTTAAAAACTTTTAATTTCAATATAAGTAAATAATTACAATCATTTTTGAGCTAATTTCACTTACCGCACTTCTATTCACTTACCGGGCACCTTTTTTACTTACCGAATTGTTATTTTTTGGTTTCCATGGATATAAACAAACGTTCGAGAAATGTAACTTACCAGTATTGTCAACAGCATTGGTAAATGCAAGAAAATACACGATCGTGCAAAAAATTATTTTTTAAACAAAATTAGTAGTTAATCAGTAGTTTCGGGAGTCTAATAATCAATTAATCGACTAAATTTTTAGTTACCTAAATTTATGAATAATGAATAATGAATGACTATACAAAAGAATAGTGTTTTTAAACAAAATTAGTTGATAATCGATAGTTTCGAGCGTACAATGAGCGATTAGTCGACTAAACTTTTAGTCAAATTCATGAATAATGAATAATTAGTAATCATGCAAATAAACAATTTCTCTCGATTTTTCTAATCGTATGAATAATACAGAAAAATTAATTATTATTTTAGTCATTTTAGTCAAGATTAATATGATAATTGACTGAAAAATGACTAAGTGATTTAAGCAAAATGAATAGAATTTTCGGACAAAAATTAATTATTAATTCATAGTTTCAAGCGCACCGCAGTCGATTAATCGACTAAATTTGTAGTCAAAATGATGAATAACGAATAACAAATAGAGAATAATTATACAAATGTATTATTCTTTTTAGATAAAATTAATGAATAATCGATAGTAACGTACAATAATCATATTTTAGTGAATAATCATATAAATAAACAATTTCTTAGTTTTAAATTTTTCTTTAATAAAAAGTAATACTACGTTACTACTATTAAACGTAAATTTAAATAATTAGATATTATCTGAAACACCCGGTAAATACATTCACACACATTATAGCGTGTCACGAATGATATTATAGATGTCATTTACACCTGTAATAAAATCATCTAACATTGCACGAACATTAATTTCACATTTCAATTCTGTTTGGTGAATAAATACCAACCTAAGTACCTACATATTATACGTATATATACACTACCAAGCAGCCTACTTACAGAGCTATACAGCTCCATATAATATTAGGTACCTATATTATATTACATTCATTATAGGGTGACATTGGTTAAACGTGCTTAAAATAATAATTTAATTACTTGTTAAAATTTTGATTGTAAGAAAACAAATATAATGCTTAGAAAATTTCACAATAAGCAAATTTTAAGGTAAATTTATCGCTAGTACTGTTTCGATATGATTTCTAATAAAAGTAGGAGATTTTCTAACTTATCAGTAGAGTAATACGTCCTTGAACTACAATTTTACTCGAAAATTCATTTTACAATAAAATCAGTTTTTCTAGTTGTTTATTTTGTGTATAATCTTATCGGACAGGTAAGTTTACGAGTATAAAAAAAAAGATACAATAATAAATTTATTATTTTTTTTTTATTACTCATGTGGGAGAAGTACTAACTTGGCGCACATATTTATGTACGCAAAATGGCTGTTTGCCCACTGTACTCTTCCCGCATACTTTTTTGCGTATGGAAAGTAACTTTCCACACGCAAATTGACAATAAAACACGCAAAATTTAATCAAAACACGCAAAGCCGCCTCTTAGTTTTTCATTTAATAAATATTTCATAATTATTTTTATAGAAACCACCAACAAAGTAATTTAAACGATAATTAATTCAGAAGAAAAAGACGAACACTTAAAAATATTATTTTAAAAAGTAATAAAAATGTCAAAAATAGTGATAATAATAGAAAAAAAGTATGTGAAATTCATAATAAAAAATAGTATGTCCAACTCGTGCGGGATTGTTAATTGCTCCACTCAAGCGAACTTCGCTTTCGTGGGCAATCGACAATTTCCCGCACTTATTGCACAATATACTATTTTTATGATATTCCATCTGGTAAAATAAAAGCACCATTTTTATTACTACTTTATTATCTATAAGTTTAAAATTTCTGGACATGTTTCGGCCTATTTAGCCATTCGCAAATAGTAAAAGACTATAATATGAATTTGAATTAAATTTGGTATGCCCTCTTAGATTAGTAGCAATTTTTAAGTTAAGAAACTTATTTTAAAAAAAAAGTTTTACTGTCTGTAAAAGAAAGTTATCCATCTCTTACTTACTGTACATTGAAGCTTAAAATCATACGAACGAGTACATACTTTTTGTTTAAATTATTTATTAGGATGATTAGATGTAAGTTAGTTACCTTTTGTGTTATTCCCGATTAAAATACCTATGAACTGTGGGACTACTGTTCGTCTGTATTCCTACTCTGATATCCCCGGAGCAACATCCAACTCCCTTCTGATCCTTGTGGTGTCATTAGGGTACTTTTGTAAGTAGATTAATATTGTAATAATAAATGGCTGTACAATACTATTTGAAGCCAATAGAGCTTTTTTATAAAAAAAAAAACTTATTTTAGATTTGGTTTAAAAATTGTTCAATCGCGAAAATAATAAAGGGCCATTTACTCAATCCCTGTATCCCCCTATATAAAATATTATTCCAATTTACATATGTATTAAATTATGTTAAAACAAGTGTGTAAAATATATTTAATTTGTTCTGACTTCCTTTTATTATTACCTAAAAGCCGACTGGTTTTATTCATTAATTTTATTCTTTGTGTGGGCAACACAAAATTTAGTACCTACAAAGCTTGTTTGCCATGTTAATTCAAAAAGACAAATTTATTGATTATGAAAAATGTATACTTTCAAAATTTTGCTACATTTGTCACTAAAATTGTAACTATAACTATTGATTAATATTCGTATATATTTAAGGCGGTTCGCATACTTAGGTAACTACTATATTCCTGAAATGTTTCCTCAAACAAGTTTCTTTATCATTTAATCTGTTGAAGCTGAAGGATTTTATTTATTCGGTTAAGTATTAATTTTCGATGCATTTTGAAAGATTGGGAACCCCTTCAGTTGCGTGTTAAAAATATATGCAAAAAGCATTCACTAATCTTTCGAACAATTTACTATAACCATCTTAATTATATCTGAAAAAAACATATTTTTCACACCCCTAGAAATGAACATGAACATCTCTAGAAAATATATCAACGAATTTATAACTTTTCAAGTGCACATATTTTGGTTTAGTTTTCTATTTTTATCGTGTGGTTGAAATTTTTAAAATTCGCATTGCTTACATTCAAAAAGAAGTATTTTCTTTTTCTCAAAAAGAAAACTATCATAGACTTTTGGACGCTATATATCAGTTTGAATAATAGTAATCCAACAATTGACAGCACTACACAAATACCGAAATTTATCAGATTTAATGCGTTATTCTTAAATCCTAAAGCATAGAAGAAATATTATTATTTTTAGTTTTTTTTTTTAATTTTAGACAAAATATGAATTTTGTTGAAAATGTTTTACCAGAAATAAAAGAGTGGTATCTTTATAAAAGTTGATACATTACAACAATAGGATACTTTGTTAAAGTATCAGTTATTTCATTTATTTTCCTTTTTAACAAGTTAACGGACATGGGTGCCGTATGGCATCAAGGAAAACCTGATTAACTGCGACACAACGCCATATGGCGTCAATAATTCTACATAATGTGTATTAATTGTCAAAATAGTGTTTAAGTTGGGCTTTTCGTCATTATAGGTTATGACCATCAATAAATAACTAATTGTAAGATTATTAAGGGGGGAGGGTCCTCCAGAACTTTCAAATTTTTCATTTTTTGTTTTGCTTTAAAAGTTCAATTGAACCTTAAGGAATATATTTCTAATGTTTTAATCCCAACAGAAAGATTATCTTAGATAACGATAAACTGCTTTTAACTTTACTTTTCAAGAACGAAAAGTTTTTAATAGCGTTTTCCTCAAAACAGGTTTTTTCCCGCGCCGTAGAACATAACCTAAATGTTATCATGGTATTCAGTAATATCTGTGTAAATTTTACATAGATATTCTTTAAGATATTGGTCTCTCCATATACCTAAAATTTTGTATAAATTATTACTATAAATATTGTTTATAACAATTTATTTATAAAAAAAGTGACATTATTTTCTTTTTAATTTTAAATTGTGAAATTTTCTCATCAGAAATAGGTATACCTATGCAAAGCGTAATGAGTTATTTTAATAAAAATTTTTTGTTCAGTTGAATTCAGTTAATTACAAGAGGCTGGACATTCCACGGCGCAAATTAAAAGAGTCAACTTGGGATAGCTATAGTGCCGCCATTTTTTTTTTTTGCATAAAAGTTTATGAGTGAATACACCATAACCTATACTATGGTGTATTATATATATACTATATATCTTCTCCCTATACTATAATATATCTTCTCCCAAATGGTTGGTAATTAGTAAATTTGTGCCGAGTAGAAGAAATAAATTTGTAATTAATTTATATAGGTTCGATGTCCACTGAAATCTTATAATTAATGTTAATTATACCTATCTGCCACATTTGTGGTGTCAGGGCCGGCACGAGGATGGTGTAAACGGTGCACTGTACCTGGTCTCATATTTCTGAAGGCTCCGTGTCACTGACTGATTTTGTAAAATCAAAAACTTGAATGAAACTTTTGAAAAAAGATGTTTTTTAAGACTGAAGATAACAAAATTTTACTTTGGCGCTAGCGTTATTCAAGATCGAATTATCGAGCGAGGTCACAACAGTTCCATATCAAACGTAGTAGGATTACAGCGATTCTGTGCCAAAAGTAGTAAGGTTACAGTGATTCTGTACCAAAAATAGTAAAAGCACAGCAATAATGCACCAAAATTGGTAAAGTCACAGCAGTTCTATAGCAAAAGTGGTAAGGTAAGGTAGGTCATCCAACCCGTGACCGAATTTGAACAATGTAAAAGTAGCAAAATGTAATAAATTTTTATATTATTGTACGAAGTTTGTTTCAGGGCCCCGCCAGTCAGGGCCGGTTCTGGTTGTAGTTACAAGTTATGTTGAGTTAGATTAGACTGGCTACTATTACAGCCAAGCCTTAAGCGTACGTGTAAAAAACTGTGGATAGCAGTGTGTTAGAGTGTGTCAGATACCGCTTAAGCTGACTAGTCGCGCAGCAGCTGTAGCTGTAGATGTGAAGATCGATTGTTTGTAATTATTGTCAACCACTTTCCAACAATAAGTGAATAATATTAATACATTTGAGCGTTACTTTATGGTTTTCCATATTTGTAAATAATAAACAAATATTTTACTTCGCAAAAATACCACTTTTATTTTTTTTTTTAAGCAAATAAAAGTGGTATTTTTGCGAAGTAAAATATTTGTTTATTATTTACAAATAAGTGAATACATACCATATTATATGTAGGCACCGTCCACACACACAGTGCAGTCCCCACATTTCACAGATTGAGTGTGACGTATGACACACACACACACACACACACACACACACACACACACACACACACACACAAGCGTACATCCCGTATACATAGATACGAGATTTATGTAGTAACATTTTGTGCGTTTGGAATGAGAGAGAAATTTGAGTCATTGTGACGCCAGTTTTTGTCTACCCCATGTAGGAATAGGCAGACATGGAAAACAAGCCAGCAGTTGGCCGATCTTTGGCTTTCCACAAATGGCCAATAGTAGTTCCCTCAAATCGGCCAATGTTTGGTAAATCAACGGGAAGAAAATATTAACTTAAAACTAAAAATTTTTCATCAGCCAATAAACGGCAAATAAACGGCAATCTTCAAAGCTGGTAAATGGCCCGCTTACGTACCCTTGAATGGATAAATAGTGGCGCCATTCAGCAGCCAATGAACGACCAATAAACGGCAACCTCCAAAGCTGATTAATGACCAGCTTAAGTACCCTTAATGGGCAAATAGTGGCACCATTTATCAGATTTGGAGATTACCGTTTATTGCCCATTCATTGGCTAATGAGTGGCGTCAATATTTACCCATTCAAGGGTACTGAGTTTAAAAACTAAAAATTAAATTGTACAATTTTATATTTCATTTTTTTGAAATTGAGATTTTTTAGCTAATAATGAGCCTGGGTTTTTTAATTTTTTATCCATTAATGGGCCTTAGTTTTTTAATTTTTTAACCATTAATGGTCCTGAGCATTTTAATTTATTAGCCGTTAATGGGCCAGGATTTTTTAATTTTTTAGCCATTAATGGGCCTCAGATTTTTAATTCTTTAACCATTAATGGGCCTGATATTTTTAATTTTTTAACCATTAATGGGCCTGAATTATTTTTTTCCAGCCAGTAATGGCCTGATTACAAATACGATAATCGACCAATTATCGTGCCAGTTACAGGTCCGATGTTATCATCCAGTAGACATCCATTAATTGACCGTTAATGGCGCCAATCATTGGCCATTAATTCATATGTATGGCCCAGTAATATACCAGTAACGGCCCAGTTTCCAAACCCTGTTTGGGACGCTGAGAAAGCTAGTATAGGGATACGAAGTTTGTTTTTGATAATAAATTATATTTTGTGTTAAAACCTTCCGATAATTCTTCAATAAAAATAATTTTTATCTTTTAGTAATTCTTCTAATGCACAATTAACGTTAAATTTATATCAGATTATTTATAATTTCTGTTATATAAATATTTTTGGAATAAATATCACATTTCCAAACATATCATTTACAATGTGTCTCTGATTACATTGGTCGGTACTACAATTACAAATAATTAAAGTCAAATTATTTATCGATTACTATCTGTTGTAGCAGTCAAATAAATAAATAACTCTAAATAAAGTTATTCATATAATAATAATATTGTATGCTGTTATGATATTTAGCTCGGTTGTAAAACAAAACTGTAAACATATAAATGGAAAAACCACATTAATAAAATATTGTTCAGCTTATCCAAGCGCCTACGTATACACGTAGGTATATCATAATCAATTTATGATTATTATTATCAATATTATAGGCGTTATATATACATACACCGAGCACAGATATGGAACATAAATAATACACCGTTGGTTTCGATCATATAGAACACTAGAAGCAAACTGAAATCAAAAAAGTGTAGATCGCTTGGAGTCATTTGTTGGCTGTCACAGTTTAAGGTATTTAGTCGTCCGATGTCGGCCACCGAATGCACGACAATTTTTATATATTATTAAGACCATTGTTACTTAAACTGCACGTTGCTCTGTCCGTATGTATCGGTGTTATGTAGTTGTGTATATGAACACTCACACACAAGCAAATATCAAACCCAGACCACTACAAATAGTGTGTACCTACACAACATAGTGCGAAGAAGTGGAAGCGATTTTTTTGTCTACACAGGCATCAGTAGTACAGAGATAGCAACGTTTTCTCTGTTCTCTGTGGTTTCAATTATCTCCGCAACCAAAACGAACTAATTCAATGGCCACGATCATACCCGCCCGTGATTACTTTAATAAACTGTACATAACCTAAAATTGTTAGTTACATTGTGTAAAATTGGTGTGCCGCACAATTTAAATACATACGCTACATGCAGGGCCGCGCCAAGGGACATTTGCGCTGGGGTGCAAGACAAAAATTGTCGCCCCTAAAACGCCAAACTTATTTGTAATACATTTTTGATAATAAAATATATGCCTCCCGGCTACCAGTTTACTTACTATATATACTTACTTTAATGAAATGCAAGATTGATAAATGTTTTATGTGTAGAATTCAACGACGGTTTTTATAAAATTAAAGCATGCAAGAGCATGTTCGATCCCGATCCCATTTGATCTCGCCGATTACCGCGCAAATGATTGTTGTCGCTGGTCAACAATCGGAATAATCGGATTACCGACGGGTCACAACAATCATAATAGACAAGTATTTAAGCAAAATGCGGGTAACATTTAAGTGTCATCAAAATTACCACATAAAAATAGTAATAATTTTATATTTTATTTGCCGCCCCCAAAGCCTGCCGCCGGGGTACTAGGCACCCCTAACACCCCCGCTTGGCGCGGCCCTGGCTACATGCCAACAATACGTGTTTTAAACTGGCAGTCACCGCGTATATGAATGGAATAAATGGGGTAAAATTTTGTTGATTTAAGTTAATTTGTATGCGATCAAGCTTTGATTTATTTACATATATTATAGTGGGATGTTTGTTGAATAGTTTTCTTTTTCCGTTTTTTGTTGTTTTTAAAAATTTAAAATCAAAACAACGGAAAAAGAAGATTAACTGAGCACTGAATTGAATTTTGCAAATAAAAAATTGCACATGTTTTAAGGGTACTTTGAAGTTAAAATAAACATTTTTAGGGTTCTCTGTTCTTTAAAAAGAAAAACGAACTCTTTATAAGATAAACAGATAGTTTGTGTTTTATATAGTTTGCGCCAAACTTTGACGTAAGAAAAAAAATTTCGGTGATTATATTCTTAAGAATTTTTTAAATCAGTATTCGTTTTTCAAAATCATTATTGGACTATTTCTAATTCAGATAGGGATTCTTAAAAACGGGGCAACAATTTCCAAAATTCTTGGCGCTGCACTGATTTAATATTTTTATTGAGTACATTTGGACTAATAGTATATTATTCAACGAGCAAGTAATGATAGCTATTACTCACGAAAATGAAATTGCAACACGAGCCGAGCTTGCGAGGCGAGTGTCGAAATGCATCTGAGTGAGTAATAGCCATTGCAAGCGAGTAGAATACGATAGTTTTTCTACGACTTTTTTCCTTTTTGATTTAAATAAAATTGAAGATAAATTTTAAATCAAATTTTTAATCTATTTCATTTCATTAAATGTTTGTATAATATGTATAAAGCGATCAAAACAAAATATATACAACTTTGTTTACTTGAAGGTTACTACGCAACATATACTAATTTAAAACTTGATACATACATCATACATAAAACAATCGCAAACCCATTGAATAATGGTTACTACTGTGACTTCATTGGTCAAAAGGGTATTGAGTAATGGTCATTCCTCCACACCTTTGAATAATACTTAACTTTCTCAACAATTAACAGATATATAATGAGTATGTTCTTCAACAGGAGTAGAAAAATCTATTTTCAGATGCTTTAAATATTTCAAATTGTTCAAACTTCCATGTAAATCTCTATGGAAACACAGTGACTTTGCTAAATAAATTTAATGAAAATCAAAATTTTAAATAAGACAATTTAACTCATATGTATCAAGTTCCATAAGAATATTGTAGTTATTTCACTTTTACATTGGAAAAAAAAGTTAGGACAGATTTTTACAGCGGAAAAAACGGCACAAAACATTTCAATCGTCATTTCACTGTAGGTAAACACGATAAAAACGTAACAAAAATTCGCACTGGCTTTAATTGATTTCAGAACCATAGTAACAATGTATTAAATAATAATATGATATACCTATACTAATTTATTTTATTCGTTGAATCGTCTTACCGTATTACACTTAAGTTTTATATTTTATATAACTCAAATTCTTGCCTAAAAGCAATTTAATGAGAAGAACTATCAACTAACAAAAACGCGACAGCGAAGTTGAAGCGTTTCTAGGTTGACAGTTCTTCGAGTTGGGTTGACAGTTCTTCAAATTTTCGTTAGACAAACCCAAATTTATTCGAAAAAATACAAACCTCTCGTGTAATATGTACTAAGTGATAAAAGCTTAAAAGACTTGAGAGAAAAAGAGGAGACATTTTTACAGAATTATAACAAATGGTAATATTGTTACCAAAAATACAAAACCCCCAGAAATCTAGAATTACGTAAAAAGGGCACAGAATCATTTTATGATTATTGCGTTTGGGGTTGAAATTTCTTTTCAATTTAGGATGAGATTTTCTATATTTCTAATTTTTCTAAAACCGAAATCTTCTTTAATTCTAAGAGACGAATATAGAAGCAGAATTACATAGTAGGTTGTAGTAGTCTTTTAGCGAATTTTCAGAATGGAATTCAGCTATTACAGCCATTGTCATAACGCGACCTGAGCCCGGAACCATGGCAGAAATTTTTTTTAAGGTCCCTAGAAACCGAAAATAATATTCGCTAAAATTATATATATATATATATATATATATATATATATATATATATATATATATATATATATATATATATGTATATATATATATATATGTATATATATATATGTATGTATATATATATATATAAATATCATTATATATATATATATATATATATATATATATATATATATGTGTCCGCACGATAACTCTCGAACGGAATGTCCTAGGTTTACGAAATTTGGTGAAAATATTGGAAGTTCCAAACCGTTGGACGAGTTCGTTAACCAGACACATCGGATGCCAGGAACATGGTTTTTGTTCGTGCAAAAAATTAGTTTACTTCCAAAATTTCCACTTAATCAACAATTTTTGCGAAATTTTTTTACACCATTTAAAAGGGGAGGAAAAATTACATAAAATAGGTCTTTAAACTATTGTTCTATGTCAACTAGTTTCCGAGAAAAACTAACTTTTATCAACGGAAATTCGCTATGCTATGCAGGATGCTGCGACAGGGGTATTTTTATATCGTCGAACCTCGGCTTTCTTCGACGATATATTAATTTACTTGTGTGACCAAAGGATTATTATCATTATTATTATTATCTTTCGATTACTTCATTTGCGTTTCTATGAAAATTTATTCTCACTTTGGTGGGGCTATTTTTAAAACAGAAAAAAAAAACTATTAATGAAATTTTTTAACCAAAACAGATAGTTTGACATTCAAATAGTCGTACTATTATTAAATTTAAGGCTAACTTAACAACCAGAGACAAGAAAACACACGAATAACATTAAAAAATTTCCCACGTCCCTGTGTACAAATATATGTATTATACTGATGTTGAAAGCGTAGTTTACACGATACAATAATTTTTTCTTACTGTCTCATAATTAGAAGATCTTTAAATTTGATACTGAACAATATTAATTTCCTATAATAGCTTTGAGGACATTTAATAGCAAATTAAATATATTTTTTTATTCATTTTGCATGTTCAAAAGCTAATTTATTGGAATTTATAACTTAGTAAGTTGTAATTGACTATTAAATGATGTGTCAAGTTTACACATGTAAACTGAACTATACATATTTTGTTTTCAGAATAGCTAGTGTCATCTCTGTTCGAATTTATAAACTATAATACCGGCCATTTCAAAAGATTAACATAATTTTTTGTATTTTTTCAAATAAATTTATATTTTACAGTTAATTACGGGTAAATTGACTACACTGAGAGAAAAATGGCAACTTAAAAATAAATACGGTCATTATTATTTCAATAATGTCCAACTTAACAAAAAAATGATATTGGAAATCCTTATTTTAATATTTTGAATTAATGTTGTTTTCATATACTTTGTGCACACGATATGAAATCAATATTGTTTTTACGTTGAACAACATTATTTCAAGCTTTTTACAATATTAACTCGGAAGGTAAGTTTCCAGCATATTAAATCAATAAAAAACGTTATTAAATCAATAAGAAAGATTGTCAAATCAATATGGCGTCATTTTAATCTGAAATGGAAACAATTTAAACACATTCATTCGCTATACATAACAATACTCATACCTAAACAAACTGAATTTCACAGTTGGTAAGTTGTGTTCAGATACTAAATTTTTTGTGTGAAAAAATGTCGGGAATTAAAAGTGATTTATAATTAAAGTTAATCGATGGTGTGATAGTGTGGTGAAATAGTTAATTTGTGGTGAAATAGTTGATTTTATTTCAAATCAGTTAAATGAAAAGGACGAAGACGCCGAAAAATTAACCAAGTGGTTACAGCAGTCTGGCTTGGAAAACATTTTGCCATATTTACAAAGTAAGTTTTCTTACTTCAATGTTCTTATATGTGCCAAATATTATTTTTTATTTGATTTAAAATAAATCGTTAGAGAACTTCTGCTAATGCTAGAAACTAGAAATTAAGTTTGAGCGTCCATTGGAACAGATTTATAGCAATTACAACTAATTTTTTATATTTTATACAGTTTGAATCTGTTGATTGTTTTGCTAATGTTTGTTCCATAAGAGATGTGAGATCGTCGAAATGAAGAAATGAAGCCTACACACATATTCACACACATTACACACATGTAAAATAATCAAAACGAGATGTATGAACTTCTGCTAATGCTAGAAACTAGCAGGTACTCAAAAATATTCACTCAAACATGTGATAATTAATTTTGAAGCTTCCCGCTCTGTTTTGGATAGAACATGGACGACATGTCACGACTCTATTTATTATAGGGACTCTACTCTAATTTAGAGTCCCTATAATAAATAGAGTCGTGACATATCTGCTGAACGCTGATTGGTTCTGGCATTTTGTATCCAAAGTTTTCGTAAAATATATTGGAAATAAATTAAATGTTAACAAAAACCATTTAGTTTAACATAGAAAGAATAATTAAATTAAAAATTTTTAATTGTTCATTAATTCATAATTTATTATCGATAATTATATACTCAAAAATATTCACCCAAATATGTGATAATTAATTTTGAAGCTTCCTGCTCTGTTTTGGATACAAAATGGATGACATGTCACGACTCTATTTATTATAGGGACTTTACTCTAATTTAGAGTCCCTATAATAAATAGAGTCGTGAAATGTCTGCTGAACGCTGATTGGTTCCGGCATTTTGTATCCAAAGTTTTCGTAAAATATATTGGAATTAAATTAAATGTTAACAAGAACCATTTAGTTTAACATAGAAAGAATAATTAAATTAAAAATTTTGAATTGTTCATTAATTCATAATTTATTATCAATAATTATATACTCAAAAATATTCACCCAAATATGTGATAATTAATTTTGAAGATTCCCGCTCTGTTTTGGATACAAAATGGATGACATGTCATGACTCTATTTATTATAAGGACTCTACTCTAATTTAGAGTCCCTATAATAAATAGAGTCGTGACATATCTACTGAACGCTGATTTGTTCCGGCATTTTGTATCCAAAGTTTTCGTAAAATACATTGGAAATAAATTAAATGTTAACAAAAATCATTTAGTTTAACTTAGAAAAAATAATTAAATTAAAAATTTTTAATTGTTAATTAATTCATAACTTATTAACAATAATTATGTACTCAAAAATATTTACCCAAATATGTGATAATTAATTTTGAAGCTTCCCGCTCTGTTTTGGATACAAAATGGATGACATGTCACGACTCTATTTATTATAGGGACTCTACTCTAATTTAGAGTATGTGGATAAATAACCGCAACCAAATAACCGTGTACAAAATAACTGAATGACAAGATAAACTTAGACAAAATAACTGTGGACAAAATAACCGAACGACAAAATAACTGTACGACAAAATAACCGAACAATCAAATAAACATCGTTAATTATTCTTTTGAGTTAGGGTACATGCGGCTGTGATATGATTAAGATTTTTCTTGCTCCCAATATATAAAAGATGGCTAAATTGCAATAGACCTTAGATGTTGGTATTTAAACTATTGCATTTAAAACGAACGTTAATGGGTGAAAACTATTGTATTTAAAAAGCTAGGTTTGAGAAACATTAATTTGAAAAATCAAATAGTAGATGATATAATACCCCTGTCGCAGCATTCTGCATAACATAGCGAATTTCCGTTTATAGAAATTAGTTTTTCTCGGAAACTAATTGACATAGAACAATAGTTTAAAGAGCTTTTTTATGTAATTTTTTCTCCTCTTTTAAATGGTGTAAAGAAATTTAGCAAAAATTTTTGAATAAGTGGAAATTTTGGCAAAAAACTAATTTTTTACAAGAACAAAAACCATGTTCCTGGCATCCGACGTGTCTGGCTGAAGAACTCATTCAAGGGTTTGGGACTTTCAATGTTTTCAACAAATTTCGTAAATATTAGATACTTCGTTCGAGAGTTATCGCGCGGACACATATATACATATCGCTCGTTTTCTGTCCCAATCTCTCCAAGTTTTGGACACACAACATAAACGTATTTAAATCTGTGTTTTCATCGCAATGAACTTAAGATTTATGCTAATTACTAATAAGATATAATATAAAAATCTCATGTCACAATGTTTGGCTAGGATAAACTCTGAAACTACTGAACCGATTTTGATGTGAGACGATATTACTTAGTGCGTGTCAAACACGCACTTGACGAATTTTTTTTATTTTATTATAGCAATGAGTCTCAAGCTTTTGAATATCTATTAGTAGATTCCCTTGATGAAATTTAATCCATTCTATAGTAAAATAATTCTCAAATAGCAGAGGCTGCACTTAGAGAAATTACCAACAAAATTGACAGCATAAAAAGTTTCCGAATTCCGAAAAGTGCTACAGATCATTGCCTTAAACCTTCTGATTATTTTTTTATTTTATTTTATCTTCATTTTTTCAAAATTTTTGGTTAACCTTGCGCCTACTTGGCCTACCTGCTAAAATCGCCATAGCCCCGTAGCTCTAACAATTAGTTTTTCACTGTTATCATGATTCAGTAATAGAATTTCACAATTAAATGTAGCTATATATTAATGTTGGTACATTTTTAGTTACCGAGATTCTTATTTTTTTAAGTAATATTTGGATAGGTAATACAACTTGTATACACAAAAACCAATTTAAATATAATTTTGATTTATAAATAGTTTTGTAAATATATTAAAAATATTATTTCCCGGAATAACCTAAATCATTTTTATTTAATTTCTCATCTATATCTATTTACATATACACTTATTAAACTTACTGAATGGATCGTATACAGTAGTTGCAAGTGAAATAAAAACACTGGCAACATCAAATCGTTGCCATTCCAAATTCGTTAAGTAGATCCTGTGTTTTAGCGAATTTCCAAAACTGGAAATTCAGCTTTTACGCCAGGTGTCATGGTGCGACCTAAGCCCGAGACCATATCAGAAATATGTTTTGAGGTCCCTAGAATACGAAAATGATATTCACTAAAATTTATATATATATATATATATATATATATATATATATATATATATATATATATATATATGTATCCGCGCGATAACTCTCGAACGAAGCGTTTAATGCTTATGAAATTTTGTGTGCGAATTCGATTTTCCAAATCGTTGGATGAGTTCGTTAGCCAGACACGTCGGATGCCCAGAAGTAGGTTTTCCGGGCGTTTTTTGTCAACAAAATGAGTTTTTTGCCAGAATTAAGCAATTTTTCAAATTTTTTTTTACACTAAGCCATTGTAAAAGGTAAAACGCATAAAAAATGTTTTTATACCGTTGCTCTAAATTACTTACTTTTCGAGAAAAACTAGGAAATATGTCGTTCTCCATTTCACTCGCACTCGCATTCTTTTTTTTTCTGTCTCATTTTTTGCGAGCTAAATTCGAAAAAAGCCGCTTTATAAGTAGCGTGTCATGATTTTTTTAATCCAATTTAACGATTCGGCTATATTCTATTTCTCTGTCAGTTAAATGTTTTTATAATGTATCTCTGTTCCATTTTTTTTAACAAAAAAAATCCCGACGATATCTGTTATGTGATATGATCAGAATTTAGATTATATTTACACCTTCCTAAAATTAATAAGAGTTTGCTTCAATCGTATAAAAATTACGTTAAATCATATTCAAACAATAATATTTTTACGTAATTTTTTATCCAATTGACAATACAGTTATGATTAGAATTGTATAATCAGAGCATTCTAATATTAAATAATTTTGCACATTCAATTTTTTTTTTTAACAAAGAAAAATTTTTTTAAATTTTGACACATTCTTTTATGAAATTTCGATTAAGAAATATTAAAAAATTTTAAAGTGAATCATTTAAAAAGAGTTAAAAATAAATTAAAAAGGAAACATTTCTCTATTTTAACATATTTGTAAAGAAAATTTTACAGTTTACTTACAGTTTTTTGAAAAAATGTAATAACATTTTTACATACAATAAAGATTATATTTGAACGGTAGGAAATCCACAAATTTTTTTTTATTTCTTTAATTAATTATTAAATTTGGTTTTAGAAGAAAATCTTCGTCTAATTCGCTCCAAGCCGAAAGTATAGCCACTAATAAGGACATTCCACTGTTAAAATAAATGGAAAATATATTGAAATTTATTTAATGAAAGCCATTCATACACATTTTTAAAATATCCTTTTGAATTATATAACAAATAAAATCTGTGTAAAAAAATCTAATTGACGTGTTTTTTCTCAATTTGCTAATATTAAGTAAGGCTCGTTAATTAGGGAGTGATTGTGTTAAAATTTTAATATAAAATATGGTAATTTTAACCCTCTTTAAAAGAACATTTCGATTTTAACAATAAAAAAATTTTAAAAAGTGTTTTCGTTTTTCCCGGATTACCAAAAACTGTTCATAGGCATATCTGTGACTAAAGTTGCCTCCCTTTCTTAAGAAAATAAAGTATTTTTAAAATTTTGTGCAAAAGAATAAAACACAATTAACGAAAAAAAAGTACGCGTTTCCATATTTTTAAGATTTTGTAGTACAAGAAAATCCTTATAAATTCATCATATCTGTTATTGCATTTACTAGCTTTTACGCAATTTAATAAACAAAAGTCTGAAAATGGACGTAGAATCTCACTGTTATTAATTATTATGTCTTAGTCTTTTGAAAAATTATTTTTTGAACTAAAATAAGAATAGGAGGAATATAAACTTAGGGGTAAACGACAGGAGTATATAAACTTTATTTTAGATTCTACGTTTATTTTTACAGAAAATCATCAAGTACCTATTATTTCTTTTTTGAATGTATAAATACAAAAAGTTCGAAATTATTTTATATTAGAATTTCAATTTTGGTCGACCCTACGGGTTGTCCCCATTTACTCTTTTCTCGTCTCTTTTGACCCCAATTTTTCATAGAGAAGAAATTATACGATTTTTGTTAATTTTTCAAAAACCACCGATATTTTTAAATTTTTTTGGATACTGCTGATAAAGTGACCATCTTCGCGTAAATTTTTAATATATTAAAGATTAGGTACTCATAAAATAAATACAAAAAAATACGGTGTGAAGTCGGAATGCGTACCTATTCATCCTTGTCTACGGTAGCACATTTTTTATTGACATAAATATTAGAAACGCAGGAAAAGAGACCAGGAATCAACATAGAAGTGGATTATGGTACGATATATTTTCTGAAAAAAGTGCTTAGGACCAAAGTTATAGAGTTCAAAGTGATGCACTTGATGATCTTGAAGCACTTGACTCTCGTGATGCACTTGACTTTGAAGTTGACCTTGAGGTCAATTTCCAAAGTCATTTGAAAATCATTTAATATTTTTCAAAAGGAGTAGTTTACTTTTCATCCCTAAATGGTTCAAAGTATATTCGAACGAATTTCACATGCAAGATAGAAAATAAGTGATCAAGAAGTAATTTTGAAAAATACTTGCTCAATCGCAATCGGAAAAATAATAGTTAATCATATGTTGAATTGAATTCCTAATATGATAACTATAGAGTAGCAATAAAAATTTTAAAAAATTTTGAAAATTTCTAATATAACATAAAGTTAATGTTTAACTTACAATTGGAGTGATATTAAATCTTTTCTTAACTTCTAAAATTACTTACAAAAATGTTTTCTTCTAATTTTTTCTATAAATTTGCGCCTATTTTTTCATTTTGTCAGGTTTTTATTTTTTTTATTTTAGAAAAATAACGCAACAAATCAATTTTGAAGATAGATTGAGTCAATACATGAAATTACTGCTTATAGGTACAGGATATGGTCAAAGTTCGGCAATGGCTAATCATTTTCAACTGACCTTGAAAATCGATTTCAGGGTCACTATCAAGTGCATCGCTTTAAATTCTACAAATTTGGTACTCAGCCCTTTTTTCAAAAAATATGCCGTTTCAAAAATATTTAGCTATAACTGTTTTCATCTACAGAGGTTGAAAGGTGTTTTCTACCCCTAAAAAGCGTATTTAGCCGAAATAAAAAAACACGTATTTAATATTTTTCGCTGTTTAATAAGTATGTTAAGTTTCATTCAAATTGGCAAGTATTAGTTGGGTAGTGTTATTTGTCAGAATGTTTTGCCGATCTAGTTTTTTCAATATTTCTTTGCTCGTTTTCAGAATTTGTATTTTAATTTCTACGGACAAATAACTCATTCTTTTCTTCGATTTTAGTAACTTTTATTTGCTGATGTTGACCATTAATTGATCGAAACATATCAAATATTTTTCAATGATTTTTTTAGCGAGTCGAAAATTTTGAAAATTTTTTCACCGTTAGTAAGTTAAAGTATTTGAATTCATTAAGTAATTAAATGATGTCCACAAGAACCTTACGAACTACCATAAGTTATATGAGATCCCTAGGACCCGTTTTTTACTGTTAGGATAAACTTTTTACTAAAATTATTTTAGATGAATAAAGGTTATGTTGTATGATTTCCGCCAGGGTTTACTGTTCCCATTATTGTAAAAAATAAACTAACCGACCGATTTTGAAAATTTTTTCACTGTTAGAGAACTAAATTATTTTAGATGGATACAACTATGCTGCACAAAGTCCGTTCGGGTTCTTGGGTTCCAAAAATATCAAAACTAATTACCCAGCCGATTTTAAAAAATCTTTTACTCTTAGAAAGCTAAACTATTTTAAATAGGTACAGTTCTTAGATGAGATCCGCCAGTCCCCAAAATTTGGAAATTCGCTATGTTATGCAGATGCTGCGACAGGGGTATTTCATACACTGTCGAAACGATTTCATTGTTCAAAGAATAAAAATTTCTTTGATTTTTTTTTTTTTTTTTGACTAAATAAGAAAATTTTGAAAATATTTGTTTGTGTAAAAAAATTTTTTTCTTTAATTCAAAAGAAATTTTTAAGCTTTGAATAAAGAAATCATTTTGAGAGTGTAGCTGTCGAGATAAAATGAAGGGTATTAAGTATATTTTTTATAATTTATCTTGAAAATAATTAAGGAAAGTGAACCAAATTTGAAACCAGATACTTTAGTTCTCTATACTAAAATATTACCACTGAACTATTTCGAGTGATTTTAGCTCTAATATATTTTACGTATATTGAAAAAAAAACTATACAAATATAACTGCTGCAGTATTTAAAAATATGGATTGAAATTTTCCGAAAATTATACTGGAAAATACTACAAGAAATTAAGAAAAAAATCTTTTGTTGCAAATTAACTGATATCACACCACACGCAGATATTGATGCTCATACTTAGGATGAAAGACATAGAAATTATGGTGCCGAAGGGACAGACAGACGGATCTGACGAAATTATAAAAATTTCAAAATGTTTGTTTGAGACCCGAAAAGAGCTATATTTTTGCGTATTTAATTTAAAATCGTTTTCGTTTACCCGCGGGGTAATTAAATTTGAAACTAGTGGAACGCGGCGATCATTTCATTGGACATCACTGTACAAACACTAAAATATATTTGACAAAGTAAATATAAAAATTCGAATATAAATATTGACATGCATAAATTACTTGTGTATATTTTTTTACTAAAATAAATTATTTATTTATTTATAAATTTTTATTTTATATTTTTTATTTCATCTTTTTTTTCATTTTAGTAGTAATACTTCTGTAATGGTTTTAATAAACAAACATTAAATTACATTTTCTATTAATTAATTTTTGGTAATGCAAATTAATTTTTTGCAAACATGAAAATTCAAATTCAAACATGTTACTGACTAACTGTAAATAAATAATAATTTAATCAAAAACTGAAATAACAGAAATAAATTTTTTTTATCAACGAAAAAAAAAATATTTTTTGATATTGAACTTTTGTTTGTATTATAAAAAACGCCGTGAGCAGCGGGGCCCCATCACGGTAGTCGAATTTTCCCCTTCATCTTCGGTATTGAATGTCTACAAGCGAAATGTGATTGAAAGTCTACAACCGAATTGTCATTTTGTTGGTTTCAAAACTGGTGATGAGTGTTCGGCTGATCGAGGCTTTAAAAAAAGGTTTTAAGTATTTAAGGGCTGTATCTCAGTAAATTTCAATTTTGTGCCGAAAACAGGTAGCAGAAAAAAAGCCAACACAATTCGTACGAGGACATTCCTGCCCATGTTTATCCGCTAATTGCCTTTATGTTTTAGTTTTAAATATTAAAAAAGGACCTTCAATAGTAAACTGGAAGGCCTTTATAAAGATATTTTTTCTTTCCAAAAAAATCCAAAATTTCTATTTTATAAATACTAAAAATCCAAAATTCCTAATTTATAAATAAACAGTGACTTTAATAACATTTTTAAATTACTTAATATGTATGTATTTCATTTGTCATAAAAGTAAGTTCACTTTTTTTTAAATTTTTTAAAATTACTATTCGCCTACTTGTATTTAGAATAAACATAATGCTTTTAAAACACATTTAACAATAGCATTCAATTCCGATGTAAAAATGGGAGAAGTGGGGGGGAAAAGTGATGCGGACTCCCTACAAGGTACTAGCTGGATATTAACTGAATACACGTACAAAATTTCAGCCCTCTAGGTTTCCTTATGGAGTCTCTAGACGTGTTAGAAAACAAGCAAAAAAATTAAGGAAATATTGGCGTAAAAATCGTGGGGGTAAGGGTTAAAAGTTGAAACCTCCAAAAGACAGTGTCTTGCTATTAGCTTAACCTGTACACCAAATTTCAGCCCTCTAGGTTTATTTGAGGAGATTTTGACCCGAACGAAACTGTTAAAAAACAAGAAAAATCATGTTCTTTTGGGTATAAAAATGGTGGGGGTAGGGGTTAAAAGTCGAGACCCCCAAAAGGCACCCCCTTGATACTAACTCAATCCGAATACAAAATTTCAGCCCTCTAGGTTTATTCGGGTGACCTGTGCGAGTGGTACAAACTTCGAAAACGTCGAAAATGCATGAAATTGTAGCTTAAAAATGAGGGGGGTGGGGGTAAAATATTAAAACCTCCAAAAAGCACAACCTAGGTACGAACTTTATCAACACACCAAATTTCAACCCTCTATGTTAATTCTGGGGGGCTGGGGGCCTGTTAGATCCAGCGAAAATCGTTTTTCCCCCTCTACTCCCACCATATCGTCCTAGGAAGCTGAATTTTGGATATGTTGTAGATAATTGACCGAAACATTATTTAAAACCGGTTTGGAAAAGTTTTATTGCTTTTCCGCCCCCTACCACCTCCTTAAAGTTCGGGTCAGAAAAAAAATTTGCCCAAAATTTGACCCCACTTTGATAGTATGAGGTGCCTCGAAAATGAGCCCCATTTACCAAATTTCATCTCTTAACTTTAATCGGGGGGCCCTACACAAATTAAAAGGTGGCGGGATAATATATATATATATATATATATATATATATATATATATATATATATATATATATATATATATATATCAGACATTTTTTTTTCTACATATTCGTGTTCTACGGGTCCGAAAACGGATAGCGCCCCTACTCTCGCCTCTCACAGCTCTTATCGTATAGACTGTATAAGTCTAATTTTTCGGAGAAAATTCGACTAAAAAATACCTTAACCTTTAATCAATATACACAGTGGTCCAGAATTTTGTACTGTAATTGCTAAAGCCGATAGAACATCCAAAAATAATGTTACCTTTTTATATACATTTTTTCCAGAACTTAGTAATAAGGGGGATGTAGAGGTCAATAGGGTCAAGATGTGGAACGTAAAAAGTGAAATAAAAACTATTTTCTTTTTTAAATATTTCCTAAACGCTTTTGAATAACATATTCATATTTTAGGGATTCGTATAGATATTAAGATAATTAAACTTATGGTACCACGTATTCCATCACTTGTGATAGATACTTGCATTTCAAATTCATCAACCCAGAGTACAGAGGTAATGCAATTATCTTTAATGTGTAATCTGCAGTGTGCAGTTCTATGAAATTTAGGCTACTTAGTAGTCACTCTCTCCGTAGCAGTGTATGAGTGTAGATCAATCACAAGTCAATTGTGTTGATTGTTGTTGGCACTGTAGAACCCCCACACGTAGCCACATACATGCGTTGTGGTATCATACATATGTATACGAAACACAGCCACCACCACCTACGATCACTCACACAAAGACAGATTACCGCACAAATACAAATTAAAGCCAGTGCACATATATAACATAATTTCTATCCTTTACTGGTTACACTGGTTTCAGTAGTATATAGAGATAGATATGTTGTCTCTGTACTCTGGATTCCTCAAAAACGGTATTGCTTATCGAAATTTTAGCAAGTGTACCTTTTTTACATGAAATAGCTTGGAAAATTATATTGTTAGGAATTTTGTTTAAATAATTTTATTATTACAAATTTAAAAAAAAAAAAAATAAAGCACTTGATAACTTTCCCGTACCTACCATTCAAAACCTGACTACTTAAAGTACTGGAAGTTTGAAGTGAGCGTTTTTTGACCTATAGTTGACATTAAAAACGCGAGTTGTTTATAACTAATTGTTTTCAAATTTGGGACGAATCTTCAATTAATATTTCTCTATGGTCCAAACTTGATAAAATTCAAATTTTTTTTTTTAGTATTTTTTTTAAAGCGTAAAAAAATTGATTTATAAATTTAGAATTTGTACAAATTGTAGAATACTATGTTTTTTTTACCATTTAAATTCATTTTTAGTTTTTAATGTTTTCTGAAAAAACATTACTATAATAAATCCATTAAAATATTAAATGGCAGTTTTAGGTGGGATATTAATGAACACCAAAAGTAATTACTTAAAAGCTATCAAAAACATTTTTAAACATTAAAAAAAAAACACCATAATAACATAATATGTTATATATTGTGGACTATATACCCTATGTAATATTATTGGAACAGTTTTAAATTTTCGGTTTTATTGTTTAATTAATAATCCTTGATAATATTTAATTAATAATTTGTACGTATGTATGTTTGTATTAAATCATTTTATAACAATTTGAAATAATTACCCATGTTAATAATCCCGTTGTTGTTAAAAATTATTTTACATTTCAAAAATTAATTTAATTTGTTGCCAACGTTGAAGCAATTAGAGCTTTTTTTTCACAAAAATAAATTACAAAAGTAATTTTTTATAAATTGTTGATCCTATTTCTTTTATATCTACATGATAGAGTATAAGTAAAAAAATTAATAAAACCTAAAAAATAAAGAAGTAAATACTTTTTACTAAATCTATTGTTAGGAGAGTTAAACTTTCTTGTACTATCCAATTAGACTAATAACTATTCGTTGGATATTTTTTTTAAAATGTGATACAGAATAATAAATTATACCTACTATTAATATTTGAATGGAAAAGACACTGTTAAATTAGATGTTATCATAATATTGCTTCCGAGACTACTAAAGTAGCGAAAGTGTTGTGATCACTTTTGAAAAATAAAAAATTCTTTCCCTCCAGAATAAAATTTTTTACGCACATTTTACGTTTTAGAGCTTCCTGAATAATTTTGGTTTGGTGTCTGTCCGTCTGTCCATCTGTCTGTCCGTCTGTGTGTCGCCAGTTTGCACCAAGTAGCATAACTTCTGAACTATTCGATTCTTTTTAATGGAATTTTCAGAAATTATGCAATTTGGTTCCTAGATGATCCCCTATGAATTTAAACGAAATCGGAGTAACGGTAGCTACGCCGCTACCATGTCATTCCATTAATATACTAAATTGCATCAAGTGACATAACTTCTGAACTATTCAATTTTTTTTTTTATGAAATTATCATAAATTATGTGGTCTGGTTCCTAGATGGTCCCCTACAAATTTTAATGCATTCGGAGTAATAGTATCCACGGCGCTACTATGAGATCCCATTAAATGGCAATATCTTATTTACTACTAGACCCACTTCGCTCAATTTTTATGAATCGTTTTGTTTATTTATTTTTATTAATTTATATACCTATATAAAATTATACAAAGATATATTGGGCATTAAATTAACCCCTTATCGTATACAAAGCCATATATGGATTCTAAGTTTTACTATTTTTTTTTTCAACATATTAAATTTTTTTTGAAACTAATGTTAAATCCTAACTTTATACTCTTTCAAGTAACGGAACATAATTTTTGTTGCCTTTGATAAGTACCGGTTGTCAAATTATTTGAAGTTATATTCAGAGTGTTCGACCGTTACAGTGCAATTAATTGGTGCTAATTTTATTTGTGAAAACTAAACAATAAAACGGTAAGTACTAAAATCAAAAATTTTCAAAACACATTCTTTATATACTGAAGAACATGGAATAGTTGTGATTCGTGTGTGTTTTCTTGTTTTCTTCGATTTTTGGGGCTTATTTTGAAGTTGCCATATTTGGCTTCGTATGCGTTTAATCCAAATTATTATTGGGCATATATGGCTTCGTATGGCTTTTGTGGTACATCCCAGCATGTCAATTCTATTCCTGGTGATGGCTTCGTGAGTGACGAAGCTTTTACTTCTGATTCCCCAGTACTCCCACCAGCCAAGGCAGTCCATCAACTTTGGTGGCCAGAAAATGTACTGCAACAAGCCGAAAAGGTACTCCATCTAGCTTGCCCGACTCACCTATACTCATTGAAAAACTCCAGTTAGGCATCAAGACCTCCCTTTGAATTTTGTGACCATTTCCCCGAATAGACAAAACTAAATTGACAATTATGTTAAAACTGCTCAAAATTCCGTTCATTCGCCAAATATGGAAAGTGTCAAGTTTATTTATGTTAAAATCGCAAATAAAATTACATACAGATTTTCATAAAATATAATTGTATTTTTTATTTAACGCATACGAAGTCATATATCGATTATAATTATGATACTAGAATGCATACGAAGCCATATATGGCTTCGTTAAGTAATTTCTAAACAATAAGACTTAATTTTTTTTTTCTTAATTTCACTACTAAAATAAAAGAAGTGAAAGACATTTTCAGTAAAAAAAATTTTTTTCTTCACCTCCTTCATAATTCATGCAATAAGGGGTTAAGAAGGTGCTTTTATGATTATGAGGAATATTTTTGTTTAGTGTAAGCCGATTTTAGTTTAATACATTATATAGTGTATTTTTAACACTATGAGGCCCGAGCACTTTCATAGTAAACTTCCCCGGAAGCCGGTAATATTTAAAAAAAAACTTTATACTAACAAATACATAATATGATTCAAACACTGAATAGATTCAACACAGTTCAACATGTATGTGTAAAACTGTAAACATACGTACATACTACATACATATACACTGACATTCAAATCAATTTTATTTAAAAACATAAATTATATTTTTTATGTATTTTTTGTTTATCTTGAAATTTTTATGCATAGAAGCCAACAGAGTAGTATGTGTTGGTAATGGTATGTTGTATTTTTGTAAGTAGGAACACATCCGTGTGATGAATGATGATACACATCACACACATAATGCGTAACCAACTAATCAATTAACCATTGATCGCGATCGGCCTCTGGGGATGTTTTGTTTGGTTTCGGATGCCGAAGCCATGGGACTGAAAGTGTTAATATGAAAGTAGTAAGAAAATACATATACAGCTAATTAGACGAGCGATTTAATCCTAATATTTGACAAAAAGTGTCCACCAACATTCTATTGGCAGAATCAAAATTTAATAAAAAGGATAAAAAAATCCCAATAGGTACTATATTTCCGTTAAATGCCGGCGTTTTTATAAAAAGTATAATTCATGAAAATTACAGGTAAGTTACATGCATAAATTTCGTATTAGTAACATTCCTAATATACTCGTAAAAATATATTGTATAATATATTTCTTTAGAAAGAGGGAAAACTATTGACAGTATGATGTAGGTAGTATCTACTAAAAGCACATTCAAAAATTTAGCAAAAAAAAGATTTTTTTCTGTTACAAACGACGAACGAACATGATGAAGTTAGAAGGGTTCCAAGTTTTTTTTTTTTTTATCTGGAACCCTAAAGAATAAATAAGTCACAGATGATAATAGGATAATATTTTGCTATTAAATATTGAATTTTATTTTAAGCTATAAATAAATTTCTAATATTAACAAGCCAATCAACCATCATAGTGGAAGCTTCTTATTGCCTTAATCTTTATTGAATTTAGAACTGATTATAATATGTATTTGGTTCACTGCTACAGCAACCAACTAATTCTAGTATTGGTTAATAACGTAGTTATGATATTATAATACAATACGTAGACGCTAATCTGTTGATCCTCTATTACAATTTATCGTATACACATATACATAAGTCAATAAGCATCTTATGTACAACTGTGGCCAAATTAAACAGAACCCATACAAAGTAATGAGACAATAACACAATATATATTGTGCAATAAGTGCGGGAAGTTATCAATTGCCCACGAGAGCAAAATTGGGCGCACGATCGAAGTGAGTGCGCTGTTTCGCTCGAAAGAGACCGGCATAAAATTGGCTTAAAGGAGATCGTAGGAAACACGAAATATTTTGGAAACACTTAAGCCGATGCTCATCAAATCTGGTTAAGAAGAATCTTGTATTTATCAGTTTTTAAAGTGGGTTTTTAAAATATTTAATGTTATCTTGAAAATCCTGAAATATGCTGAAAATGGCTGAAGGAGTTTTCATTAAACTTGGAACTATCTTGAAATTACCAGTTTTGATGTAAAACTACCCCTGTCGCAGCATCCTGCATAACATAGCGAATTTCGGTTTATAAAAATTAGTTTTTCTTGGAAATTAGTTGACATAGAATAACAGTTTAAAGACCTTTTTTATGTGATTTTTTTCTCCTCTTTCCAACGGTGTAAAAAAATTTCACAACAATTTTTGAATAAGGGGGAATTTTGGCAAAAAACTAATTTTTTTCACGAAAAATGCCCCAAAAACCATGTCCCGGGCATCGAACGTGTCTGACTAACGAACTTGTCCAACGGCTTGGGACTTCCAAAATCTCCACCAAATTTTGTAAAAGTAGGACATTTCGTTCGAGAATTATCGTGCGGAAAATTATCGTCTGAATATTATTTTCGGTTTCTAGGGACCTCAAAACAAATTTCTGCCATAGTCCCGGGTTCAAGTCGCGTCATGACAGTGGCTGTAATAGCTGAACTCCATTCTGGAAATTCGCTAAAAGGCCCATTGTAACAGACCCACAAGCGCATACACACCTCTTACACCAGACGTATATATCTCTGCCTTATAGATTTCAATTACTGTAAAGTGTATACAGTTTTGTATGAATTACAATTTGTGCAAAATAGGTCAAATCAATTAAAATAATCTGACGTCATCAAATAAACGTAAGAAAATTGGACGTAGTTACCTATATTTTCCTGTCTCTTTTCCTTATAGTTATTTTTATATTAGAGTAACTGTTTAATTTTATTTAAATTCGTCTAATTTTGTTCCATTTATTAATGATGTTAGACCCTTTACATTTGATTTGACCTATACAAATATTTCATACATATTAAATTTGAATTTATAAATATTATGAGGGTATTGTAAACGTTAATGAGTAGAATTATTTTGGAATAAATAGAAGGATGGCCAGCCTTTGCCTGGTCGATTACATTAAACAAATAATAAACGATTATAAATAATTATTAATACTGTTAAATATTAATGATATGTACATGTTAATAATTAATATAATACCAAACTATCAAAACTACATAGATATACATAATATATTAATTATCCAAATATTTCAATTTAAAACGACACCATGGGGAAACATATTGTTTGAAAATCCAGAAAAAAATTTAGTTACCAAACAAATTTATGGTTAATTACAACTAATAAACTTTATAAGTACAAAAGTGATTATCTCTGTTTACGGGTTCGATTTAACCCATTTATCGTCCGGAATTTGTAAAACAAAAGTTTTAATATAGTTTTTTTTTTTTTTTTTTTTTTAAATTATTCGCTCGGAGACGAAAGTATAGCCACCTACATCAAATGATTATTTACACAATTTATCAGGACATTTTACTATTTAAATAAATGGAAAATATATTAAAAAACTAAAATTTGTTTAATAAAAGCCACACATCTGCTCATTTTACGTCATAAATGTCTGAAAATAAAATATTTTCCAATAATTAACTAAGAAAAAGCATAAGAGATAATTTTTATATTTTTTTTTTTTTTTTTTGAAAATTTCAAAATAAAATGACGTTTGATAGTAGGGTTACAAATAATTTTTTTTATTATTTTGTAGAATCTGGTAAATAGAAATCGTAATAAGTACTCGCCTTGAAAAAATCAAACAAGTATTTAAAAAAAAATACTTTTTCTTAAAGAAAATAGTAAAAGTATATACAAATACAGTCCTGATAAACATATATATTTGTCCACCATGAGCGCTGTAGTCGATTTTTGTATCTGCTCCAGGCAAAAGCTCATAACGAATACATTATGCAAGTGATTTTAATTAGAGGGATTAGCTGTACTGATGTAACCTATAGGTGAGGACATTAATTTCATTTTTGCAATCAAAATGACAAACTTCTTTTAGAAACACGACTAATTCGACAGATGACTTTTTTCTAGAAGTGCTACGCGCTAAATTTTGACAGAATGAAAAGAACGACTTTAGAAATCTATAATTCGTTTCCAATTTCATCATTCGATAATTACAAAGGTTAGATTTACATTAAAAATTATTATAAGCTTGATGATGTCAACAAATTACAAAAAACAATTTTTTTCAAGTCAAACATTATGGAAGTGATTTAAAATAGAATGATTAGTTTGAATTAACGTAATTTAGGTGTGAAATTTCTCATTTTTCTAACCAGAATTTTTCTTTTTAAAAATATAACTACTTATTTTAAACGAAGTCTTTTTCTAGAAGTGCTACATTATGTTTAATTTTGGTGAAAATGAATACAGCGACTTTGAAAACCTATAAGTCGCTTCTAGTTTCGTTACTGTATCATTTTGTTTACGATTTTTAATACACCAAAAAATTTTTCAAAATTCTTCAAGAAGTTATTATCTCGGAAACTATACAACCCAGTAACAGGTGATATTAAGAATTCTTGCTTAATTTGTTATGAATTGTTACATATTGTACCTCGGGGCAGGGGTTAAGACACACCCTGTATAATAATAATTTTGTATTAAACATAGGAAATTGGCACTGTATCACTTTAAGTGGCGTTTACTGTACCCGTACTTACTCATTGTGCCTTGTATCAGGAAAGGATTAAAATGTCATAACTAATATTTTATATAGGCAATACAGACATAAATGAGAAATATTTACATTTCACTAACCACGAATTTAATTTTGGTGTCATGTATATTTAAATATATGTGTTTCAACATAATAGCTACATATTTACATACAAACATCCAAAATTAGATGATATACAGGGTGAAGATTCAAAGATCTATAAGTACGTAAGTATATATAAAAATTAAAAAGAATCACCACAAAGTTAAATCTACCTTCAGATTTAAAACAAGAAGAAAATAAAATAATATTGATCATTTTTAAATGCGCTACTTACCTCTACTTTATTAATGTCTATTTGATGGAAAATGATAGAAAATTCACCCTGTATAAGCACATAAATACAATTATCTGAGAATATAACGTTGTATATAATAATTAATTATAATACACTCGTACATATATTTATTAATAATTAAAACTACAATGATGAGTTTTAAATATCAATTACCGCTCTCACATACATTCTAATGAAATGCTATATAATTAACTATCACCACGGTAATCCAAAATTTATGGATCAATTTGGCCAAAACGGAAATAATCGTGACAATACTTTCCAAAAACTTTCGATAATACATTTGTAATTATTTATTTATTAATTAATTTGTATTGAAATTTTCATACATTTTCTTACATATTAGATAACCTAAAACAGCCTAAATTTTCGTGCCGGTAGCTTAGGTCTTAATTTTAATTTTGGAAATATTTTTTTTTAATTAGTCAAATTTAGTTATTAAATTAATAGATTATAGAGTAAACAACAAATACAATTTAAATAAATTAGGAAACAAAATTTATAACCTAAATCTTGCTCTGTCTTACTAAAAATATTTCAAACTTATTTTACAACAAAAATTAATTTAATCTATACGACTACCATGAAATAAATTGCTTGTTTGTTGTACAAAATACTATCTAAGTAAGCTATGTTTTTACATACAGCTGTACAAAAAATGGCTTTTTACACGCATGTATACGTGAAATACCACAGGTTACTACACCTTTACTAATTCTTTATTATTATTTTTCAAATTCTACATAATTTTTATCGTTTATTGTGCATTTCACATTAGTCGTAGATAAAGTATAGTATGTAACTCGGTTGTAAGGCATATTATACACTCGCGCAATTACGCACTCGCCACTGCGCGGTTCTCACGTAACTTTTTCACTCGTGTGTAATATACAATTTACAATTTCAATTACGTAATAGGTATACCTACGTTACTAAATTCATAATACAACCGATTTTTATATTAAAATTATAATAGTAACTTACCACAAACTCAAATACAACCGTCTTCAAACTAAAAACTATTTACTGTAATTTTTAAATGGAACTTCATTAATTTGACAGAAGAAATGAAAAGTTCACAACCAAATTTGAAGAATTTAAGTCGAGTCAGTCAAAGTTTTAAAAGAAATCCATCTCTGAATATAACTCACAAAAGAGATTACTTGGTTTTTTGCTAGCCACGTCCATTGTATGATATATTGATTTTTAACCGACTTCAAAAACAAGAAGGTTCTCAATTCACCCCGTATGTATTTTTTGTTTTGTTTTATGTATGTACACCGATTTCTCCCACATTTCTGGCCCAGTTTGCGCCATTTTTTTTTAGTTAGTAGATAAAGTTCTCCAGGTGATCCAATAAAAATTTTGTTGACGTTGTTTGAGTAATTTTTTAACCATCTTCAATAATGTGAACAATATGAATAGTTATGGCAAATTTAAAATTTGCATATTGAAAGTTATTTACTTTGATATCTACCGAAACATATTTTTTTTTTTTAATTTATGTTGATCCAGTTATTCTAAAAATAATTTTTTTTACTCCTACTATTAAAAGTAACATTTTGTGCACGGCTAACTATATGTAAAAATTAACAATTGCCCATACTGTGCGGAAATACAGTGGGAAATTATTTCCCACGCGTTAATATAATAAAAAAGGAGGCTGTTCCGTTAGTTTAATATATAAATAATATATAGAGATAATACAAAATTATACATATATGTATGTTGATTATTTATTATTGTTTCCATAGTTTCAAAGTATGCTTTGGCAAAAATTTGGACATCTTAGCACTATTATAAATTTAAAAAATTTTTACGACTTTTTATTTTAATTATTTATCTTAAATTTTATGAAAAAAAATGTGCTCGTAGAAAAAGTATAGTGTAAAATGCGTGGGAAAACCGTATTTCTCACTCATACGAATTGTTGCACTCGCCCTGCAGGCTCGCGCAACAAACTCATATTCGTGAGAAATAAGCCTCTTTTCCCACTTGTTGTACAATATACTATTCTGTCAGTACCTAGTTTAAAAAATTTTGTGATGAGTTGAAAAGTTGGTGGATTTTCATTGATTTCTTATTTTCCTACTAGTTATTACTTCAAACATTATTAATGTTCCAAATTTCATAGCAAAGTCAGTGAGTGCCCAAAATTATGATTTTTGGACGCTGGTATTTTGGAAACTATTCCACCTAAACGTATGAAATTTGGAATTTAATAAGAAAAATTTAAAACCAAATAAAAAATTGTAATGGAGTGTACTCATAAACATTGTCACTAAAAGGTATGAAATAAAAGCTCTTTTAAAAAACCGACTTCAAAAAGTAAAAAATAATTACGAATTTTGAAGTCAGGCGGGTAGTAGTATAAAAAAAAATGTAGATCTAGAAGAATTCATGAATTTTTCAGGCACATCCAATAGCAATTTTACATACGACTTCAAAATTCGTAATTATTTTTTACTTTTTGGAGTCGGTTTTTTAAAAGAGCTCTTATGAATTAATGAGTCTGATATGTTTACTTACAATAATTAGAGTTTTGATGAATATTGAATCTTTACAAAAGTTGTTCTTTATTGTACCAATGTGTATGTTCGAATACAAACATGGAATCGTAAGAGTATTAAGTTATAATATATAGTAAACGTACTTAGTCAATACTGTTCAGTCAGTACTTGTGCTGTAATACTGTAAGCTTACATTTTAATTGAAATACTGAAACACCGGTACCGGCATAGAGAGCAAAATCATTGAAATTTGTTAATGAGATTTTAGTTTGAGTAAATACGGTAAATTCAATCAATACATCTAACTATTACCTATAAGCCATTGAAAATGTCTTTAAAATTATCAAATTGAAATAAGTTTTATTATCAATGATGTACCGTGTAAGTGTTGCAAAAGAATTTAAACGATTTAAGACAAATTATTGATTTATTTTTCAATTTTTCAATTATCAATTTATTAAACGGTAATGTTTAAAAAACTAAAAAATATATGCCGCACAGTCAAAGCATTTTAAAACATTGATAAATTATAGTAGGTTATTAAATAAGCATAATATTTTGGTGTGAATTTTTCATTTGTGTTATTAGAATATAAAGAAACTTTTAGAAAGGAACTTCAACAAAGGTTTCAATAATTTGTATAGAAGTGATTTTTTAAAACCATGTTTTATAGAGGTGATTTGAATTAGGAAGATTGCAATTGAATTTGGGTAATTTGAGTGTGAACTTTTCAAAACAATTAAAATGACAAAATTTCGTTTTTAAACATGACTGTTTCGACAGAAATTTTGTTTCTAGTGGTTCAACAGTCAACACAAAAAAGATTTTTAACTTCTTATTGGACGTTATTGTAATGGGTCCGATTTTACGAATCGCTAATTTGGACATAATTATCTCCACGTTTCAAGGTCACTAGAATCTGAATCCATCGTTTTTAGCGTGATCTTTGTGGGTGCGTTCGTTAGTTCGTCGTGATTTTTTCTCGTCTCGCATGTCTCGAAAACAAGTGGTGAGATAAACTCCGGACTAATTTCATTAGATGCGTAATTAAAAAATGAAGACCGGATAAAATTTTCAACAAATTCGGATTTTCGGTTTGTTTTTTGTGATAAAAAAATGGAATTAACTTTATTAACATAACATAGATCATATGGATTTTTTACCATGTCCTGAGAACCTCCCTTGATATTAAAAACTCCAGTAAATTATTATAAAATTTAAACAAATAAATCCAAATAAGAAACTTTTCGTGAAATATTTCTTGTCTCGCATATCTTCAGATCAAATGATATTATCATTTGTTTGATAAGTGTGTAGTGCAAGTGGCAAAGCCTCTAAAATGGGCCCAGGGGAGGAATCCCCTGAATTTAAAAAAAATTGCAATAGCCTTTAAGAGCATCCAGTGGGAAGTTGACAGTGTCGGCAGACCTGTCTCTCCAAATTTTTCGTTTTGGGTTTTTATTTAAAAATTTGTAATATAGTGTTAAAAGCTACAAAACCAAACTTTTCAAGGGGAAAATATATTTTTCATACTCAATAGTCTATAAACAACGTAGAAATAGTGGACAAGACAGATTTAGGTGTCGTGAAACTGTTGACTAAGTTGGGTTCGATGCCTTTTGTGCTTTTTCCAATTCTAGAAAATGAAAAATTTCCACATAATACACATAATTTACTTAAATTCCATTCACTGGCACCATCCGAAAGGAAATTAGACGATTTCCATCTTGGCGATGCAAGCAAATACACTTCAAGCTTCACTCTAAAACATTTCCATCAGCTAACCCAATTTTCGTACGTTTTCGTACCCAATTGTATGTATATATTCTTATACGTACACAAAATATACAAGTTTGTTTATATGTTATAATATTATAATATAATAAACTTATATGTATTTTGGGAATTCAAAAAATGTACGCCAGTAACTCAGTATCAGTACTAGATAGCAACAGTACCATGCAGTATAAGTTTTCGTCGTTCCGTTACATGGTTAAGCGAAGATATTTTCCATGCACATCCCTGCATTGAGTATGTATTCCAGTTTCAGTAGACTTAATAGTATACACACTGCATTTATAGTCTATAGTTATATAATAATATTAGGTATATAATAAAAATATTGCATAGTAGCGATCATAAAAACTATATCGTGTTTTTAGCTGAAAATAAATAAATTAAAGTAAAAAAATGTTTTTTAAGAAAAAGCTTTTATTTAAAAATGTGCTAAAAAAATAAAATAACCTTTGAGTGAAGTTTGAAGCAATATGCAACATAATTTATAAAAGCTTGAGGCGTTATCATTAATTATTTCTGTTGTGGATATAAGAGCTATTTTACATTTCGGTAGTTACCAAACTTAATTAAACGCCTCAAACTTTTATAAATTATGTTGCATATTGCTTCAAACTTCACTCAAAGGTTATTTTATTTTTTTAGCACATTTTTAAGTAAAAGCTTTTTCTTAAAAAACATTTTTTTACTTTAATTTATTTTCTACTTTTTAGTCTGATTACAATTAATTTTTTACCTATATTTTAATCTGTTAATTTACCTTAATCAAGCATAACTATGGAAACAAAAAATTGCAATGTAAAATCAATGGACAATATTTGACAATTCTAAATGTCAAAAAGTTGCACAGGACTAAAAGTCAACAATTTGTTTTTTTGGGGCAATGTAGGACGAAACTAATTATACAATATTGCATTGTCATCAAGGTTAGACACGTATGTAAAATTTGAAACCTCTAGCTCAATTAGAACCTGTCTAAATTTTGATTCCAAGATTTGATCTAAACCAACATACTAACATATCAAGTTAAATAAAAGCTTTTAAAAATAAGAATATACAGGAAAAAAAATTAAAATATATTAAATTATATGATTATTTTGATAGATTTAGTAGTATGGTACGTATATTAACGTCTCCTACAACAAAATAATAATAATTTTCTTTGTGATTTTTCACTGAAAATAGACTCGTCCGTTACTAGCTAGCTTTCGAGTACTTAACTCATCATCAAGTATAATACAGTTGAAAGTTCCATTAAGGATCACCACATTCTATTATCAATTGATTGGTGTTGTGTATCAGCCGGGATTATATGGAAGTATACATGAAGACATACATGAAGACGTAAATACCACTGTCGCAGCATCCTGCTATTGAATTTCCGTTTACAAAAATTTGTTTTTCTCGGGAACTAGATGACATAGAATAATAGTTTAAAGACCTTTTTGATGTAATTTTTTCTCCAACTTTCAATGGTTTTCAACAAGGAGAAATTTTTGCAGAAAACTAATTATTTTCACGAAAATTGCCAAAAAACCATATTCCGGGCATCGGATGTGCCTGGCTAACGAACATGTGCAACGATTTGGGACTCCCAACATTTTTATCAAATTTCGTAAAAGTAGGATATTTCGTTCAAGGGTTATCGTGCGAATATATACATATATATATACAGGTTGATTGTGAATAAGTGCGAAATATTTTAATGGGTGATTGCTGAGGTTTTTTCATGTAAAAAAGTTCATATAAACCCATGACCGAAAACGCTTAGTTTCCAAGATACAGAGTGTTCAGTTTCTCGTCTTTTTTAAATATTTTCTTAAAACGTTTTGAGATATTTACACAAAATTTGGGATACACTACGACAGGATAAATACCCCTATTTTTAAGTAGACAGAATATTTCCACTTAAACACACACACATGTGATGATATACTTTTGAAGAAAAAAAAGGCACGCCAATAATTTTGTTCAATTTAAAAATGTTTTTTTTTTAAATTTTTTTTTAAATTTTTAGTTGTTCCACAACTCTTAAAGTGGAACAACTCCTAAAAATTAAAAAGTGAATCTTACACAAAAATCCACCAAACAAACACTAGAAAATGTTTTTTTAAATGTTCTATAAATTCTTAGTATTTTGTGTTTCATGCATCCGTTTTCAAGCTAAAAATAATTTTCAATTACTTTTCTTACCAAAAAACCGGTTTAGGTTCTCGTATTAACTACTGAGGTAATTTTATGAAAAAATCTTACCAATAAAAAGGCGAAGACGCTTCACTTCCACAGTATGACAAGAAACAGTATGACAGTATGACAATTTGCTTTTAATTTAATACAAAAAAATATTTTTAAAAAACAAGAAACTGAACACTCTGTATCTTGGAAGCTAAGCGTTTTCGGACTTGGGTTTATATAAACTTTTTTACATGAAAAAACCTCAGTAGTCACCCATTAAAATCTCTCGTATTTATTCCCTAACACCCTATATAATATATATATACACACATACATATATATATATATATATATATATATATATATATATATATATATATATATATATATGTATATGTGTATATATGTATGTATATATATATTATATACAGGGTGTAAAGGAAATAACTCTTATCCTTTTGAGGGGTGACGCGAATGTTAATTTCGAAAAAATTCCTGCGGTTTTAGTGACTACAGGGTGCTATGAGTCACTCCACAAAAGGAAGAGAGTTATTTGTTTTACACCCTATATATATATATATATATATATATATATATATATATATATATATATATATATATATATAAATTTCAGTGAATGTTATCTTTAGTTTCTAGGCAACTCAAAACTAATTTCTACCATAGTCCCGGGCTCAAGTCGCGTCATAACAGTGGCTGTAATAATTGAATTTTCGATTTGAAAATTCGCTAAAACCAAAAATTTATATCAGTATAAAATCTGGTGTAATAAGTAAGCAAAAGTAATAAAATCAAAATAAAAAAATACATTCTTCCTAAATCTTCCTACCTCTGACTATATGAATTTGTGTAATGCTATAATAGCAAAATGCACTCTTATACGAAATTTGTTTCAAGGCCTCGTAAGTTAACTTTGCACGACCACTGTTTTTGGTTAGGTCGACTCTGACGATGATGGGGTTTAGCGTCCGTTTTTTTAGGCAACCTAGGATTTCGAAGGTATGCGTTATCTTCTTCGAAGAACTATAAAGAAAAGTTACAGATAGCATTCACCAGCACACTCGACCAAACACATTGGCCATAGTTTCTGAAACACCCTGTTTCGTACAAATATATGTACAAAAACTTATATGCACACACACGTACAGTTTTGCCTTACAGGCGTTCTATAAAATAACAATAATAAATTTTGTTACATAGAGCTGCAACATAAAACAGAGTCAGGCAAGACATACTACAATGTTTCAATGTTGCCTGCAACATCAGCTAAATAATGTACATTTTTGTGTATATCAAAAAATATACCAAACAATGCATCCAGTTTCAATCTAGATAGAGGAATCTTTTCAGTATATATTATACAGTATAGTCTGTGTATTCATAACAAATAAGTTTTGGAATCATATTATAATATATAGTGTGTGTATCTTGTATAAAAAATTCTATAATGATCTTCTTTTTTACGTCCCTGTGTTACAATAGTCGACTGAGGCGTGGTATATGAAAGGTTAGCGAGGATATACTGTTATCATGTGTTGAAATAGCGCCCGGAGTGTATAAATTTGTTTGAATATGTTTATTATTGTTTAATTTTTATACTACGAGTAGATTGAAAACGTCAGAAAACATTGCTTTTTAAAGGGTCATTCTTTCAATGTTACGAAAAATATATGAACCGCGGCGCTTTGCTCAGTGTGTAAAGTATATTGACTTATGGATGCGACTGAGAGGTTCCGGGTTCGAATTCACGTGTCTTCTATATCCTCCTTTCTTTTAATTTTTATTTCTAATTTGGGTAATACCGCAAAATTATCAATCACAGTATACAATATTATATATTTTTTTAAAGCAAATTATGACATTTTTATTTTTGTGTTACGCAAACTCGAGAACTCCTTCAGAAACTAGAGAAACAACGATTTCCGTAGGGCAAATAATTTCTACTAGCTATAAGTAGGTAAGATAGGTAACTTTGAATACAATAGGCACGAAACAAACTTCACAATAAAAATAATGACTTCTTATTTACAAGTCAGTTAATGCAACAACAATAATAATAAAATTTAAAATTTACTAAAAATAAAAAAATATTAGATTGGAGACGCATGGTTTCGAACCTGTAACCTTTCAACTACGTCCCGACGTCAATACACTTAACACATTGAGCTACATATCACTGTTATGCACAATACAAACTAACCGAAATAAGGTACTTGTGTTTTTGGTAATTTTTCAGCCGTCTAATTGTTAAGCAAAGACGCACATATAGATATCTCTCTTTAAATAGAGCTACTTTTAATCAAGTTACATTTTTAAGAGAGCTTGCAACAAGACAAAGACACTTGAAGATAATTCTGACTACAACAAGTAGATGTATGTATATATAAATACGATTTAAAAATGATTCCTTTAATTTTAAGAAAGAAGAAGAACGCAAAAAAAAAACGTACAGTAGAAGATATGTAAAGCGATGGAAAAAAAATAGGGGAAATTCATCATTTCACATTATGGTAGTGAACACGAACATTTTGAGTCTACTTAGACGTCCCAGTACAAACTTAAATCTCGTACTCCTCCACAAAATGCTAAATAAAATAAGACAGTGCTTTAACCACTACACTCCTTATAATAAATATAGGTGTGTATGTAAGAATTGTAAGGAACAAGGAATACAATGTTCCTTGTACAGATGTTACAAGTTGAAATATTAGAATTTTATTACAAAATGTTCAACCAAAATGGTGTACTTTAAGTGATTCTAGGTAGCACTAGCACTGATATTTTAAAGTAAAAATATAATAGCTTTGTACAATAATAATAATTATTGTAAATTTAACAAGTGAAATTTTTAAATTATTAGACTGGGTGTCGCATTTACTTTATAAGTTTCGATAAAAAAAATTACAAGGTTTAATCCGTTTAAAAGCAAAATACCCTTGTGGCACAACATAGCGAATTTTCCAAGTACATAGCACGCTCTAATATCGCACGCTCCCATTTAACAATTTCGTCGCACACAAGATGTGTATAATGGCACCCCTCCGTGTTTTAAAGCAAACATGTTAGTGTCCAAGTAATAGTTTGTAACAGTAAATCATACAAATATATAAATCAGAAACATTGACGCCCGTGATCTTTGACTTTCTCATTTAGCAATTTGGTCCCAGTGTATTGCGTAATGGGAGTTTCCTATGTATTAGTCTACTTCAGTGCAAAAAATGAAATTTTCAAAATACTACAAGGCTTATAGTATTTAAAAATGTTGCTGGGGTTCTAAGTCCGTTTTTCGGACTTTGATCTAATACATACGCCACTCATATCATTTTCTTCAAACCTACAATATCATTGGCCTACAGGATTTGTCAGTATAGGGACATAATTTAAATACCATTCAATATTCTGTACAAGAACTAAAAAATTTTCATTCCCACTTTTAAATACGGAAAAGTACCTTAGAAAATCAAGAAAATTGTTTCCGCTTATTAACTAAAATATTTAAGAGTAGTATCTAGATGTAAAATTTCTTCTTATGAATAAATCCTTGATATATTTTTTTAAATATGTACCTACATAATTTTTATTGTACATATATTATGATCATTTAAATAAAATATATTATAATGTCTGTTCAAATTAAACTTAAACTTGTCAGGTGACTGTCAATAATACCCATTAAAAACATTTACATTTTTTGTTTACATCAGGCTTATTTTGACTTGAACATATTTTTACACATAATATATGAATTTAAAATTTGACTGTTTACGTAATAATCATTAGAAAATAACGAATTACTTATTTTTTAGATTTTAAGTAAAATATGGCTCTTACGAGATACTTTCTGTTTGAATGCAAAATTGTAGATCTTGACATTGAAACAATTTTGGCTATGGGTACAAGAACGACTGAATGTGATTTTTTCCGAATTTTTGTAACAAATTTTTTAATTTTTCTCAAAAAATAATTTTCTTAGAACAATCGTTCAAAAACCTATCTTATGTGATTTTTTTTATACTTTCGATTAGTGTAAAGAATGTTGAATAATTTTTAAATTCTGACAAAAAAACGCATTCTTTTTACAAAAGATGGTCAAAAACATGGTTCTTAGTAGGGATGTTACGGATATGAAATTTCGGATACTGATACAGATACGGATATTTGAAAAAAAATTTTTCGGTTTCGGTTACGGATATGTAATAATATCGGATAATGTTTCAGATACGGTTACGATTATGGATAATTGCTTTCAGTGAACATTTTGTTTTTAAGAAAAAGGGGAAAATTTTACCCCAAAAAGTCAACGCCAAACACAAATCAATGGAAATCAAGAGATCAATTAAGAGAAATATATGTAGCAAAAATTTGCTTCGATTTAACCTCTGTATTCCAACGGCAGTTGTCCGTTATTATCCGAACCAAACCCGAAGCTTTTACCTTCGGATACGGTTTCGGTTTGGGATATGTAATTATTTCGGATATCCGGTAGTTTCGGTAACGGTTACTGATATCCATAACATCCCTAGTTCTTAGGTAGGTACTGGACGTGCGTGGCTAACGAACTCATCCAACAGTTTGAAATTTCCAACATTTTCACCAAATTTCATAAACATTGACTGTTTCGTTGAGGAGTTATCGCATGGATGTATATATATTCCCTTTGAAATACTCACAATGTATACCAGACATGATTCAGTTTCATTTTGTCTACGAATTTTTCCTGTTTCACGTTCGTGTGGTGGGAAAATTCCACTCTTACGAGACGAACACGTACATATAGTTGAATTACATGAGATATTATTGTTTTAGTATGAAAATGGGCATGGAAAATGTTGGAAAATCGTAAACATAAACGTATATATCCTGTTGTTATACAAATGTTGTTTGAAATAATTTCAACTCCAGTCTCGCATATGTCTCCCAAGTGTGTGTAAATTATCTATTATGCTGTCAAGTCGCCGGAGATTTACAGTAGACGAAAAACAAAAACCGAGTATATACTTACTGCACTACTGATAATAAATGTACGTGATGTGCAGAGGTTTTATTGTACCTGATATATAGTGGAGATAATAAAATTACGTGCATAGGTAAACAACAACAATATAAATTATATATTAATTTTTATTTTTAATTTGTAAAAATATAATTAAGAAAAGTATAATTAACACGTAGACATTGCCATATTATTTCAGTACAGTTCGTCTGTCGGCTTCTGGTGTTATTTCAAAAGTCAGGTAGGTACATAAAATCTAAGCAATTTCGAACGTCTAAAATTCTTAGCGTAGAATTGAACCACGATTCTAGAGTTTTAACGATGATGCAAACTTATACATTTTTTTTAAATGGGAGTCTATGTTAAAAAGTTTTTAGCGAATTTCCAGAATAGAAATTCTGTTACTATGGTAGTTCTCATGATACGCCTAGAGCCCGAGGCTATAACAGAAAGTATGTCTTGAAATCGACAGAATCCGAAAATGATATCAACTAAAATTTACATATATATATATATATATATATATATATATATATATATATATATATATATATATATATATATATATATATATATATATACCGTGTGAGTTTTTTGAGTGTTGCCATTTTTATTACAGCCAAACCGTTGATTTAATCGAAAAATTGTTCAAATAAAAGTTTTTAACAACATAAATGAGGGGAAAAAATTTTTTTACCCAAATTTAATTTTTGAATTTTTTTTTTAAATTTATCATTCAGGCCCTAAAAATATACATATGTACTTGAGGCTACTTCAACCGACAGTGTTCTTTTTGGTTACATTTCTATTACATCCAAGAATAGACCAGTACCATTTCTATCATACAAATTTGGCTGTAATAACAATGGCAACTCTCAAACAACTCACCTAGTATACATACATATATATATATATATATATATATATATATATATATATATATATATATATATATATATATATATATATATATATATATATATATATATATATATATATATATATATATATGTAGGGTTAGCTACTGGGTTCAAATTAAAATTTACACGTAATGTTAAAAGTACTTTAATCATAAACTAAATTTCACAATGCTGTTGTCAGGTTGTTTACATTTAAGTTCATATAAAATGAAGAAACAGATATTAAACTTAAAAATAACGTTCGTACACTTTAATGAAATCGACTTAAAATAAAATTACACTTAACAGTTCGTCCACAACTTAATTTTTCCGTCTTAAAACTTCTTTTTCCGTCTTGAACGTCTTGATACGTCTTCACTTCACGCGGCCATCATTACTCTCCTGTCCGTCGTCTGTCTCATTTATGTCCGTTGTCCGTCTTTGTCAACCTTGTTCGCGCGTTATTTAAATTTTAAATCCTACATATATATATATATATATATATATATATATATATATATATATATATATATATATATATATATATATATATATATATATATCTATGAACACGATAACTCTCGAACGGAACATTTAAATTTTATGAAATTTGGTGAAAAGTTTGAAAATTCAAAACTCTTGTACGAGTTCGTTAACCAGACACGTCGGATGCCCAGAAGTAGGTTTTTCGAGCATTTTTTGTCAACAAAATTAGTTTTTTGTCAGATTAAAACAATTTTTCAAATTTTTTTTATAACATTCGAAAAAAGGAAAATATTACATACGATTAGTTTTTGTACCATTACTTTACGTACTCTAACTTCAGAGAAAAATTAAGAAATTTTTTAACAAGATTTCCAAAGGAATGTTAGCTATCCTCTTTTTAGATGGATCAGGCTATGTGAGATCTGTCAGTGTGCAATCTTTGGAAATTCGCTATGTTATGCAGATTCTGCGACAAGGGAATTTTAAAATTATCATTCAAAACTGCTGGTAATACTCAAATTTCTATTATGTTGTTTCGGGTTGTTGAGTAGTTATAAAAATTCAGCTCTTCAACAAACTTCATACGTCATAAATGTGTAGCGTAGACGCCTAACTCCCATTTAATTATAGCGAGGTTAGATTTTCAACATTTACTGAAGTAAAAAGACAAAAAAAAACATACTTTTTATACCAAATAGACTTTTTCTTAGTAATTGTGGTTGTAACCGTAAAAATATCTCTGCAAACTACATTTTTTGATATAATTGGTTAAAAATTTCGGTTATGGTCGGTAATATACAATATAAATATATGAAATAAGTATTCTATATAGATAAAAATTACACATGAAATGGTACAGAAAACATTTCTTCAAACGTGAGATTAACGATGGTAATATATTAAGTCAAGAATGTTATTCATTTTAAATTCACAAAAGAAAACAAAAATTTATACGAGGGATATTATTTTTATCTTTATCGAAAAAGGAAAAATGGAAAAAAAGCAGAGCATGCTCCTGTTTCTTTACTATACAACAACACCGGTAAGTGTAATATTATAAAAATATTTCTTTAAAATTTACTACTATACAAATATATTAACATTTGGATTTATTTTTTAAAATAGATATTTTCATTCAATTTGCCAAGATATGAACGCATTTAAGCTTTTTTTTGTTAAATTACGTCAAATCATAAATTTAATATGAAGCAATTTCTTTTGAAAAATTACTTTCAACATGTGACTTGTAATTCATTTTTGACATATATTAACGGATTCTGGCATAATATGTGGTTATGGCAATTTGTTTACAGCAAATGTTTCGGGAAAACTATGCGCCTAAGGGTTCCACAACAGCCACTGGGGGATTTACCAGCAGGCTGAGTAGGGTGGAGCCTAGGGCAGCAGATTTTAGGGGCGGCAAATTTTGGGAAAAAGGACCGGAAAGCGTAGAAATTTTTCTCTTTTTGCTCGTGAATTACGGTTTTTAAGAAGGGCGGCAAAATGTAGAGTTGAGGTGTTTTTTTTGTTTTGTCCGCACTTACGTCTTTATACGTTTTTAAGAAGGGCGGCAGATTTTTAGGGGCGGCCAAAATGCAAAAAAATTTTTTAGGAGCGGCATTTTTTACTGAGCCTAGAGCGGCACTTAGGGTAAATCCGTCACTGCACACAGCTATAGGTATATTATATAAAATAAGACGCCTTAATTCCACAAACACGATAATTATAAATTTTATAACTTTCCGGACAAAGTCTCTAGTCTATCAAACAATTAATTTTCCTTTAAAATATTGAAGGTATTCCCAAATCGCTGAAAATATTTTACGTATTTACACTGCCGTGTTTGTTTCTTTCCGGGCGGTCTGGTTCCTACCAGTACGGGGACCCGGATCATTGCTTGTAATTGTTGTGAAATTGAATTGTACCCAAGTGGATCATAATTTCTGAACAATCAAAAAAAAAAAAAAAAAATAGTTAATGATTTGGTACCAAAAAAATTTAATACCTACATAATTTGATCAGTTAATCAATTGGTCACATTTTCTGTGTTTGTCAAGTATTACAGAATAACTGAGGACTTAATAATAATTGAGGACAGCTTAGAGGGCTGAAATTTATAGGGAAAAAGCAAAACGGAAGTTTTTGAAATTTTTGTAAGCTATTGTTAGGTTACCCTTAAAACTGACAACTCTGCCTATTGATGGCAGTTTTGTCAAACCACATTTTATGTGAAGTAAATTAAAATTTCGTTACTCATGAGGTCTGTAGCACTTTTTTCAGTGACAGGGACATTTCTAACAAATCAGTGGTACACATCATGAGCAAGGAAATTTTTGAGAAAGTTATCACTTTCAGCAGACAAAGTTGCCAGGTCTGATGGTTTCTGACCCATGTCTGTAGCAATAACTATTACGTCATATAATTGTCACAAGAACTGTTTGTTAAACCTGTATATTTTTGTTTGTCCAAACAAAATATTATTGCAATTCAAAAGTCATAAACATCTGACTCTGTTGAAACAACAATTTTACAAATACTACACTGAGAAAAAATTACAGTAAAAATTACGGAGTTGCCTCCGGTAAACCAGGCTCAAGTGACCAGTCGGTAGGAAATTATCAAGCAAAAATATAAAAAATGCCTTTCAAACATTATTTTTTACGATTTATTTGAAAATTTTTCCTGTAGGTACAGCTTAAGAATTTTTCCTATACCGCTCCGTAAAATTCGATGGGCTAGTAAAATTTCAAGTGGATACCAGGAAAATTTACTTAATTTTTGTTAAATTGAAACCTGTCTTTCAGCATCTCTCGCAGACAAGCATCGCACTAATGTAACGCTAGAGGACAAGCACATACCTAACTGCTATGGCACGCGTAACTGTCCGCACCAAACCAAGGTCATTTTGAATACGGCTTCTATTGCAAACAGACAACTAACTTATTGTTGTGTGTGCCTTGTATGTGATGTGTACCATGAGTGTTATAATTTTTTTTCTGTTTTTTGTTATAATAAACTATTTAATGGACTTTACATTTAAAACAAAGAATTGTTATTTGTGTTTCATTAAAATCGCATTATTTTATTATTGATAAAAAACTAATAATGAAGATATAACAATTAAGATTTTTATATGTATTGATGTTTATTGAAACATGTTTTTCTACAAATAATAAGAAACCACAGCACATTTTTTCATTATTAATAATTTCATTTTAATCCTCACCCTTCTATCAATATTTTTTCAAACTATTTTAATTCAATTATTTATTAATAAATAAAAAAAAAAACCTTATAAATAATACGGTAAGAGAGTAGAATTTTTCCTGTACAGCGCCGAAATTTTTACGGAGTCACAGTGTAATTTTTACTATACTCATCGTACTTTCTCCTTTGCCTGTCACTTATGCCCGCATTAAACAGAGAGCTCCGTAATTTTTTACTAAAAATTTCCGTAAAAATTACCGTATTTTTTTTCTCAGTGTATGATAGTATGATTCACACCGAGTTACACACTTATACATGTGACGTCACAACACACTAAAAGTTTTGTTAACAGAAAACGTAAAAAAGTTGTTATATCTCAAACAGTACGACACTCTAACCAACTAAGTAAGTTGGTTTAAAATATTAATAACACTTATTCATTTAAATACTTAAAAGTTTATATGGTTTTTGATAATCATTTTACAACTGCTAATGCTTCTTCTGTTGTTGCAATATTGTACGAGAGTTAGTAGTATAGTAATAGTAACACTGCACAAGTTTATTTGTGACAACTACCAAATGAAAATCTTTTAATAACAGATAAACTTATTACACAAATAAATTTTATCAAAACTCAGTTTGCTACTCCAACTCCGTGCTTGCTTGTGAACTAACAGAGATGAAAATTCGTAGTAAGAAAAAGTTTAAGTTTTAGTACAGATAAACTCATTAACCCGGTATAAATTATTGAGTTAGTGAGAATTTTATTATTTTGTTTTATAAAATATTTATGTCATGGATGACTGGATTGTTGTGCAAGTGATTTGTTTGATAGTTTTATTGAATAAAATGGATTAAGTAGTTAATCGAGGGAAAAGTTTAGCAGCATGGATAAAAGTAGTTTTAATGCAATTTTAAAAAACGAACAGTTTGTAAGACATTGCTGATAGGTGCGGGGTTGAAATCAGTAACAGCTAAATGAAAAAACCATTCGGTTACGCAGATTACAAAGATTATCAAGAACTAAGCTATCCTAAGAATTCTTAGTGAGTTGTTGCGAACTGATATTTCTAAAATTTATATTTTATAAAACACTTTGAAATTTAATCCCCAGTTTACTGAAGATGGGAAAGTTCATATTTCAAGTCAGCTCACTACCTTTCTGTCATCCCTACTGACCCAACCTTCTCACAAAATTTAACGAATTTTTCAACATTGATAAAAAATGACATAATTTCTCCTATTTGTTAAAAAATTTGTTAACTATTCTGAAAATGGTTCAGAGGAAAGAAATGGTTTTCATTCAGGATAAATAATTATGTATTTATATTTTAATTAATTTTATTTAATTAAAACTTGTATTTGTTGTTTACCAAAAAATGTTAAAATTACATAATTATCTGTACAAACGTCTATAATTTTATAAAAAACAGAACGAAAATTAAAAGTTGAATTTCCCTTAATCGCTCTCTTTTTAACTCGACCATTGGAGAGAAAACATCTCTTTCGAATCGAACGCGAAATAACAATTTAACTTAAGAATTCGATTTGATTTTCGTTCTGTATAATTAAAATCTTTTTTTTTTTTATTGCCTTACAAATGTCGAAAAATCATAACATCTGTGTTAAATTTTAATTTGTGTAATTTTGGAAAAGAATCACTGGAAATTATTACGGAATTAATCAAGGTTGTAAAACTAGATTGTCTACGTCTCTGGTCCACTTGTAATGAGTTTATGACGTAAATCTCCCCACTCTGTTTATGTAGATACACACTGTTTGCAGTGTATTAGTTTGGTGTTTTTTAGTAGTGTGCGTATTTACGCACACTACTGCAACACAAGTATTATCAGAGAGAGCTGTTCAACGTGTTCAACTAACAATGGTAACAATGTACATACAATGCACTGTGCGTTCGACGACGGACACGGACTGACTAAATGCCTTAAGCTGTGACACGTGTCCAAATGACTCCAAGCCAATTACACTTTTTTGATATTAGTTGGCTTCTAGTGTTCTATGGAATTAATAAACTTTTGAAAAAACGAATCATTTGATTTTTTTATTCGTTTTTTAATTATTGAAGATCCTAATCTTCGGGTGAAGGAAGAAAATAGGGGAACACCTCCGGCAGAATTTTTTTTGTATATTTTGGTACTGTATATTGACATCACGGAAGTTATCTGGTAAGTTAATTTTACCACATGGTTAGTACATCACCCTAGATCTCTTCCAGCAAATTCCAATTACCTGCTTCCTCCAGCGGTCCTTTTCGTAATTTCTCACAAAATCGACTTAACCCCAATTCAGACAACATTTTTTTTTTATTTTAAATGAAAATTTCTTTCTCTATTTTATTTGGCTTTGAATTTACAATACTTCTGAACCGTAAGTGGAATTCCACGACTCTCCAAAAATAAAATTTATGGGCCCAGCACAAAATGTCATCACTCTCTTAGCAAAATTAGGATCCACTACTGGTCGCTGGAGGGAAAATATTGGGTGCGTGTGTGCTAACTAATTCTGCTCACCAATAATCCCGGAGGGATTATTGGCATTACTACGCCACATTACACAAAAATTTTTTAAAATCTAGTTTCATATCTCTAGCTCCAATAAAATCTAAAAAATATTCATTAATTTAGATACCAGGTTATGTACATGTGTACAGGTTTTCTGATTTTCTGGCCCTAAAACCTCACAGTCCCATGAAAAACGCCTAACTGGTCTGATTACCACACTTTCCCTTCTTGTAGTTTCGCTATGACCTATAAATTTTAGATGGACGTGGAAATAAAAAGATTTGACGAGTAGTCGTAACTCGAATGTATAATTTTTGGTGGTACTAGGGGGGGGGTCTCATTAGTTCTTTATGTAGGCAAAAAATTTTGAAAACGAGAAGAAAAATATACCTATAGTGGTATAAATATGAATTTAAAAATCACGCCTTTTGACTTTTTTCTCGTTTCAAAAATATATTTAAGTACAATAGCGACAAATTTTGTTTAATTTATTAACACTGATGACATTACATAATGCCTAGGTAAACAAAATATAATTATGTGAATAATTTGACTGAGATGCTATTGTAACTATTTGGTAATGTAAGTTATTTACTCTGGATACACAAATATTTGTTAATTTAGAAACATTTAACAGTTCAATAATATTAGTTATGGTTATAATATTAGTACGCACGGCCCTAATTATAGTAATTATTTCCTAGATATACTCACTAAGAAAATTGTTGCACCACAGTATTATACCTAATCTTTAAAGTTCTAATTTATTTTAAACATTTATTTGAACTGTTATATATCGTATTAAGGCTTGAATTTTTTTTTAACAGATAGGTGGCGACAATTAGAATACCTAGTCAATGTCAATGGTCAATATATTTAAGGGTGGGAATTGTTTTGTTTATAACTGTACAGACTTATATAAACCCGTAGGTGTACTGTTAATTAGCATAACAACAGCTAAATCGTCATACTTCCTACCGTTAAATTAAATCATTAAATACGTAATATAATCCATGTTTTCGTGCCTATACGGGCTATGATTAAAGTCATACTGAAATATGGATACGTGACCAGAGCTGTGCCATGTGATGTAAAAAACCAATTTTTTACATTTTTTAGTCATTTGTCATTTCACTGACAAACAAGTTATTTTGACGGTTATAACTTGATTATAAGTTCACATGAAAAAACGTGTAAACAAAATGTCGACACAAAAGTGATTTTCTAGTGGTGAAAGGCCAACTACAAAGCTTAAATTTCCAAATTAACAAATTGAATTTTGACAGATCAGAAAAACTACTACATTGTATTTATCTCTCTTTAAATTATAATAACAATAAAATCACTGATGATAGTGATGATGAAGATGATTGATACCTTTAATAAAATTTAACTGAATAAATGAAAATCTTTTTAATATTGAATTCTTAAATAAACGATTCTATTAAAACTAACCTTTCTTTTTCCTGTTTGCCCCCCTTTAGATTTTTAATTTTCAAATTACTTAATTATTAAGTTTTACTTTGCAAATATAGCAAATACTTCAATAGCAAATATGGAATACCATTAGTAACGCTTACATATCTATTAAATTTAAAAAATTTAATTTTTTACATTTTTTACATTTTTTGAAGTTTTTTTATCAAACAAGTATGTATAAATTACAGTTTTTTACATGTAAAAAACTGTGTAATTTACCCGAAGTAAATTACACGCACAACTCTGTACGTGACAATTTTTGGAAACTTTTTCAGACTTTTACTAAAACATTTTATAATTTCCTCAAGGGGTTATAAACACTGATTTTTCAGAAACATCCACAATTGGTGCACTATCTAGAAAAATTTTGTACTTCTAAAAAAAAAGTGATTTCAAGTGCAATCTAAATATATCAGAATGTTTTCCTGATGGTCTTGTAATTGATGATTTTGTGTAAGCTAAAAGGATATCAGGATTTACTTATACGGAACATTACATGCTAAACTTTAAACACGTTACAAAAAGCCTGCAGACACGGTGAGCATGATTTTTAAAAATTACTGTAGGTATTGATTGCTTTGTTTACATACTTATTTCTTATTACAGTGGCCGATTCGAAAACGAAGTATTATTTATACTACAGATTACTTTTCTTTACAACCAAAAAGAAAAACAAATTGATTAAAGTCTTTAACCTCTTTTTTCACAGACTTCTACAAATGTTACAGTGGCCATCCAATGGTACGTACTCCGATTTTACGTAGTGACGTCAGCAATTTAGTGGGGTTCTCCTCTCACAGATATGTTGTTGTTTGTCTGTGTTGGTGAAAATTTATGTACCAAGCCAGAGTCAGGGCCGTAGGTAATATTGTCTAAGGGTCTCGTAGCCAATAAAAATTTTAAAATTTCACTGCAGATATATATGCACATATTCTGTATACGTAATATGTAAAATGCAAATGCAAAATGAGTAACGTAAAATTCTAGAATATTTTAATCGTCAACTAGCAGAGATATCAAAAAACAGACTTCACCGTTGAATTGGTCATTAAAAATGAGATTAAACAGTGTAGTTTGACAAAAGTTCTAGAATGTTCTATTTGTCAACTAGCAAAGATATTGAAAAATCAATTGTACCATTTAATTGTCCATTGAAAAAGAGGTCAAATTACACATTTTGACAAATGTTCTGGAATATTTTATTGGTCAGCTAGCAAAGATATTTAAAAACAGACGTCGCCATTGAATTGGCTACCAAAAAGAGACCAAATAACACATTTTGAGAAATGTTCTAGAATATTATATTTGTCAACTAACAAAGATATTGGAAAATCTACTGCACCACTTAATTGTCCAACCGAAATTAAACTAATATAAACCAAATGTCCGAGTTTGACAAATAATTTTTGCTATTTGACGAATAGAATATTCTAGAACATTTATCAAAATGTTCTATTCTGTCTTTTGTTCGATGGCCAATTAAATGGTGCAATCGATTTTTCGATATCTTTGTTTGTTGACGAATAGAACATTCTAGAATTTTTGTCAAAATGCGCTGCTTAATCCAACTTTTAGTAATCAATTCAATAGTGAAGTTTAATTTTTGGTATCTTTGATAGTTCACGAGTAGAATATTCTAGAATCTTTGTCAGCTTCCGCGTCTTTTAAGCTGATGAATGCGATAGTGAAGTTGACTTTTCGACAGCTTTCTAAAAGTCGTCACTCATATTCATTAGTAGAACATTCAATTTCCTTTGTCTACACAACCGAATTTTAGGTGGAAATTGTCTCTTAAGATAATATTGTTTTAAATAAATTCAGATAAATAATATATACCAACACCCAAAACAAAAATTTACCGACGCTCCTGATCTTCCGATTTTACGTACTTCCCCTTAAATTTGCACCGACCACTACGTAAAATTGGATTTGTGGTGTATCTCATAAACTGGAATTTTTTTAAATTTTGAATTTGTGATAAGCTGTTAATGCCATCGTGCTCGCCGCAGGCCACCCAAATTTTGTATATAACTTGTGTTTTGCATAAATAGATTTTAATAATTTTAGTTACAAGAAAAACAAAGAGTCCACTTCGTGCACCCAGCATTAACATATTTTACGTTTGCGCATGCACAGTAACTATCACTGCTTTGATTGTGTTGAAACTTATAACGGATCCAATACAATTTCCCTAAAACGGTAGCACGGTTAAAACAAAACGGTAGCATCTTTAAAACAAAACCGAACAATTTATAAAAATTTTGTTGAAAATGGTCAAACCGGTTTGAAGTACAAGAATGACTGACGCGAAATCAAAATTGTTCAGGTCGTTCTGAAACATAAAACGCTGGTGAAAATTTTAATTTTGGAAGAAAAAGTGTTTTATGTTGCAATTCTTTCGCTACTTCAGTAGTCTCGGAAACATGAGATAAATAAATAGGCGAAATTTTGTTATTTTTTATTACTCATGCGGGAGAAGTACTAATTTGGCGCACACATTTCTGTACGCAAAACAGCTGTTTGCCCACTGTACTCTTCCCGCATACTTTTTTGCGTGTGGGAAGTAACTTTCCACACGCAAATTGACAATAAAACACGCAAAGACGCCTCTTAATTTTTCATTTAATAAATATTTCATAATTATTTCTATAGAAACCACCAACAAAGTAATTTAAACGAAAATTAATTCAGAGAAAAAAGACGAACACTTAAAAATATTATTTTAAAAAGTGATAAAAATGTCCAAAATAGTGATAATAATAGAAAAAAGTATGTGAAATTTGTAATAAAAAATAGTATGTGCAACTCGTGCGGGATTGTCGATTATCCCACTTTAGCGAATGAGCGCACTCACTACGTTCGTGCGCTCAACTTTGCTTTCGTAGGCAATCGACAATTTCCCGCACTTATTGCACAATATACTATTTCCTTCACCCTAGTGCATATAACCCTTTCAATTTTTTCGGTATTTATTTTGAGAAGACGTCGCAGTAATTTTGTTATTTTGCCTTCACCCTAGTGCATATAACCCCTTCAATTTTTTCGGTATTTATTTTGAGAAGACGTTGCAGTAGTCAATTCTCATAAATTCCACTGTAGGCATGCAATACCAATACTCAGTACTCTGTAATAATACAAATCGGTTGCGTTTCGATTGCCATAATTATTTGCAATATATAGAATATTAATAACAAGATTCTATATTAAAACCATAATAATAATTGTCTTAATATCTTACCTACTGTAATAATTAGATTGCTTTGTCGTTACAATATTGGATTGATATTCAATAATTATCATGTAACATTGTCTCATCATTTGGTTGGTCTACCTATTTGTGTTGGTTATCTAACGTACATATACGGAATATATCTGTGTCATGCGAATAGGAATGTACGGTTGAGTGTTACGAAATTAGAAATTGATTTTGATCAGAGTAATATATACACAAGAATGTTGACAAGAATAAATGGAACTAGGTATGTAAAGATGCCGATTCCGATACCCATATAACGGTTGATATAATCGGCAAGTCAATATATCAGCCAATATCACACAGTTTGGAAAGCGAAAATTCAAAAAATTTTCAACCGCAAGCCTCATACAAAATGGTTTGCATAACATATTTTCTGCAAATAATTTGAAATAGCTTTGTATTCTTAAGGTAGTTGGTCGATAAAATGACTTTTTCAAAGGAATTTAACGAAACTTCTCTAGATATTTATTTAATCCAATAACAGTAAATCGAGTCCTTACCCAAAATAAAATTGACCATCCCAATTTTGAGAAAAACAATTTCAAAGTTTTGTAATTTTAACACGGGCTCTTATGGCAAACTTTATTTTTTTTTTTTAATAAAATGAAAACGTGTCAAAGGAATTTGATAAAAATTTCATATGTTATTTAACACAAAATTACAAACCATATTTAATAAAAAATTAAAGTTACTGACCACGTCGTTTTTGAACTATTATTTAAAAACATCATTTTGCAACGTTTTTACAACGCTTTTTCGACAATATTTTTATATTGCTACAACATAAGCGGGCGGAAATTCAAAAAAACAAGTGGTGTACAAATATAATCACTGAAGAATAAGTATTAATACATTATTTAATTTTTGATAAAAGAAAATTTTTTTGCTGAGATATACTTTTGTACCTGACTATCTCAGAGCAACTACGTTAACAAAAATCTATCAAAAGTAAACTTTAATTACTGACTTTATGTATCGGTATATTTTTTCTGAATTTTGATTTGACATTTTTTTTACTCTTCCCACAAGATCGAGTCTCTCTTAAGTATCTATAGGTAAGTTTTATGCATATAAACGCCCGAGGTACTTATAATTTGGTTTATTATCTACTGAGGCATCGATATCGGTATCGGTATCGGTATCGCCAATTATTTACTACAATAATCGGTATCGGTATCGTATCGACAAAATTAAGTATCGTTATATCCCTAATTGGAACTGTGAGAGGAAACAATGCGTAGTGACTATCTAACGAAATAACACTGATATGGTTTTTGGCTGAAGTACAGGTACCGTCATTTGGGGTGAAATTGATCATCGGGGGTGAGATTGTTCACTAAATCATATTTTTTAAAATTGAATATACCGCCAGAACTATAGTTTAGAATGCGATTTTACCGACCGATAATGGAAGAAATAAGATGGCTGAAAATACCCTATGCACGTCAAGTTCAGCAGTTCTATATACATATTTAAAAAAAAAAATATAGTGTATTAAAAGAAGTCGTATTTTTGGCTGAAATTGAACTTTTAAAACTTTATCTGATAAGTCAAAATCTAAACACAGTCTTTATATTTTAATAAAATACACATAATTGTTGTTGCTTTGTAACCATCACGTGTTTGGCTGTACATAATCAGTTCAGTATTTTTTGTCATATTGGTCATATTATTGCGTGAGGTGAGATTAGTCATATACATGGGGTGAGATTGTTCAATTATTGTATTGAAAGATTAAGTGCGTATAGCCGTATACAATATATCTGACCATGTTTTATACTCTTTAAAACTGTTTTAAAGAGTATCAAATTTATTATAAGCATCAAACAAACTTTTTTTACAATAAGAATTTTTTTGAAAATTTAAAAAAAATGGTGGTCAAACAGATTTTTCTTTTAATTAGGGCCATGAAAAAAAATTTTTTCCCCAAAAAATAGGCGATGAACAAAAAAACCTTTTTTTTCTGACCTTCTACGGACAGCTACGGACTCCCTCCTTAAGCCCGGGCGGTGAGGCTGTAACCCCGGTTACACCACCCTCTCGTCAGGCCTACTCTTAATGAAGAAAGTGCGTTTTTAGGGCTGCGAATTCGTGTGAATAATGTCACCCCATAACAAGTATGAGACTGTTCATGGCTTGCTTGCTTCCTGTAGACTATGATTTGAAATGTAAGGAAACGACATTTTGCAATAAGGTCCGTATTACCATCGTCTATACATATAAACCCATTTTGCTCCGATTGTGTTTTATTTCTACAAAATTAAGACCAAAATACGTTTTTTTTGATCAATTCCACCTCAAATGACGGCAATCGTAATTTAGTGAACTAGATAAAGGACTAATGTTTGTTGTTGTCTTTACGTGTGATACTGAATTGATTTATGATAAAGATTCAATATTTCTCCGTGTAGCGAATAGAAATTTCATTCAGTTATTTAGAGAACTTTAATCGTTATAGCACCCGTAAGGTCCCACCAGTTATGCTAAATCATGTACAACATTCACCAATGGATGATCTATCTATCTAGTGTGATGCAACTGACACAAAATAGTACATTACTTGACAAAGACCTTAAGTTTAGACATAAAAAGGACCAGTACTTGTTACAATAACTTACCATTCGAGAGGTTGAAAAATGTATTTTTTTTCAATAATAAGTTATTGTACGTCTTGATAAATTTTTAAAAATTTATACAATTCTTAAATCGATCTCAGTATACCTATGATAACCTCTATTAGGGCCCCATACACGGTGAGATCTGTATCGATACCTTGTATCGATACAAATAGCGATACATATATCTGAGATTTGTATCATGTTTATTTAGCACACACACGCTGAGACCGAATCGTAAAACCTCAGCACAGATAAAAAAATTTTATTAATAAAGAAATGTGCGATCTACGACCTGTGGCACCTGTGCTATTAGCAATTGCAATACAAACATCTTTACATATTGAATCCCGTAGACATGGGTATAATTTATACATATTAATAAAATCTTCCCAAAAATCTCTATCTGCAGACATGATTATTAAAATAAATAACAATTATTTACTTTATTAACTGTCAAAATAAAAATGCAACCATAGTTACGACGATACTTGAGACAAGCACGATACCAGCTGATACTTGCTGATACTGATACAGTGATACCGAGACAATCACATACACGACGAGATCTGTATCATGATACTGATACCTGTAACATGTAGCGATATAGATCTCATCGTGTATGGGGCCCTATGATTTGATATAAACTAGTTTCACAAATATTTTCATATTTGCGTCACCTACGTCACTTTGAGGCTGAATTATTCGTGTCAACTTAACAATATGAAACTTATATATGGAAATGTACATTTCTGTCGAGGCATCTTCCGCGCAATCATATATATATATATATATATATATATATATATATATATATATATATATATATATATATATATATATATATATATATATATATATGCTGGTTGGTACTTGCAATGTAATTATTGAATGTAATGTATCTTGTATATATCAAACCATCAAAATTACATTTATTGTTTTGGAGCAACACTATTAAAATGGTACGATGCACAGACAGGGTGTCCTAATTTCACATAATCATCTTATAAAATTTAATTCGATTTGAGGCGCCCGGCCTAAGATATATTCTATGTATTTGTTAATAAAAATTGTACAACCTTTTTTATTCTAGTTAGAGATGTGCACTAGTCTCGTGACGAGTAATTTTACCCATTTTTGACCGTCACAAAACGATTTTGTGACCGATATAGTTATGACAATACCGTCACAAATTACCGTCATCTAGTAGAATACATTTGAATTAAAAATCATAACATATATTAAAAATAGTAACGTGATGTCATTCGTGCTATGTTTATTTACTGTATATAGGGTATAATATATAGTGTTCATTTTTAACATGTAATAAATCAATAAACCGAAATCCAATAAATAAATAAAAATATTTTATATCTCAAAAATGTCTAAAAATGAATAAATAGATTTCCGTTTTATTATAATATGTATATCATAATGTTAGTAATAAATTTAAGATATTGAAATAATAATTAGCAAAATTCTTTTTACAAACTATTATATTTAAAAAAAATCTGGTAAGTGGGTACATGCACTTAAGGGGGGGGGGGGGTAAGGTTTTAAAAGCAAAAAAATGGCATATTTTCATGATTTTTTTTTAGAGATATGAATAATGTTGGCTTATTTATTTCATGTACACGTTATAGTATAATATCTGAAGTATCTTTGAAAAAATTTTCAATTACAAATATCGATAAATAAGTCCGTGACAGCGAATTTCCGGAGGCGCCTCGAAAAAAAGTTGTTTTGCGGTGAACATCATAACTTGGTACCGGATCATCCGAGACAAAAAAATCGAAATGCGTTTAAAAGGGGATATGTCTCCCTAGGGAGTCAGGAAGAGTTTTTTGTATTTTTCGATTTTTTTATTTTTGGCAGCATTTTGAAGTGAAAAACGCAATTTTTGCTAAAAATTTCGGTTAATTTTTTATTATAAACTGGAAAAAAATAGCAAAAAAAAAAAAAAACTCGACCTGATTACCTGTTGATTTATGTGTAGAAACAGTGTACAAAATTCCAACAAAATTGGTGAAGTAGATTTTGAGTTACGATGTTCGCGGACTTCAAAAATGTTGTGTGCGAGAAAATGGATTTAAAGTTTTTTATACTCAAAAATCCAAAACTAAGCATCAATAAAATGATATAATATTTTATACTTACGCGGTTAATTATAGTAAGTATTTGTTTTGTATAAGATTTGTAAGTATAAAATTAAAGTAAATTTTATACTTAGCAGGTAGGCGCGTCGCGCAGGTACCAGACAGGTATAAAAATCGAGCATGAGGGGCGGTCGCTTGAAACGCTGTATCTTCATTAGTTTTGCTGGGATTTACTTGAAATTTTGACACAACACGCTCGACATGTTGTACATTCAGAAAAAAAATTTAAAAAAAAAAATGCAAAAAAAAATTTTAAAAACCTTACCCCCCCCCCTTAAACATTTTTTTCGGTAAATTATATAAGCATACTGGGATCAGACTTTACTATTTTAAAGACGTTCGAGCGCGTCCACAAAACACTACAGAATAATGTTATGTAGCTACCACAAAACACTATACCTGTATGTTATGCATACAGAGCTTGTACTTGTTCATGTGTCATATCGTGTCGTGTATATGGGTGATTGCTATACGTACCACTTATATACTGACCTATGACATCTATATTATGTACGTTTACACTTCAAATTTTACCAGAATACTAATTTCAATAATTAATATTTCATTTTAACGTTCGTCAACACGATTTTTTTTGTGCAACTATATAAATTGCATATTCCTAAGAATATTTTTAAACATTTTTTATTATGGTATCTACTCTTATTACTTACTATAATTTTTAAAATGAAGAAATGCTGTTTCGAATACTTTTTCCTAATAGCTCTGCGTTAAAAATTTGATTTTTAATAATCAATTACTTTAAGAAATGATCTTTGAGGGAAGATAACTATGTAATTGAACGTGTCAGTTCTCTAAAATTAAAATTTTTATTAACTATTAGGTTTGACACACGAACGTCCTTAAGATCATAAAAAAACCAAAAAAACCTAGAAAAATTGTTATAACTAGATAAACAATTTTTTTGGAAAAAAACCGTCACGAAACGTCTTATAGTTGTATTTGACGGTCACAATTGTGACTAACCCTGTGATCGTCACTTACCCAACAGACTAGTTAAAAAAAAATTGTGACGTCAATAACCGTCATAAGACGGTATTTGTGACGGTTACGTCAGATGAATTCTAACTACCGGTAATTGCACATCTCTAATTCTAGTCCATTTTGTAGCTATTATTGTGTAGACGAATATATTAAAATTTCAAATCGGTCGGTTAGATAGTTTTTAAGTTATCGTGCACGCCGATTATAAAAACGTTGTTTTGAGTAATTAGTATCTAAAGTTTTGATTAAGTGTATTCCCCCATTATAGTACTTGGCGCCATAAACTTCGAAAGTGTTTGAAATTTTCAGAGAATATTATTGAAATACAATACTTTCCAGTAGGACACTTTTTAGAAAAGTCGATTTCTTCAACCCGATAAATTGAAATGTAGCATCAAAGTATAGCAAAAGAGGAATCGAATTTTTTGTTTCTGTAAGACTGAAAATGTTCTACTTCCCGGATTCCAGTTTTTTTACCAGTTTCATCGACGTAAAAATGTGACACAAATTCAATCAATTAAATAAAAGTGTTATTTTTGCAAAATCTTTTCAACAATTAGGGCCGATCCACATTATTGCTCCGCTCTCGGTACAATATCACTACCTTTCCGATTCGATAAAATATTCTTACACAAGAAACAGTGTATTCACATCATCGCTTCGATATCAGTCGCGGTCCAGTCTCGCTCTACTACCGCTCCAATACGAATACCACTCAGATAACATTTTATCGGAGTGATATCAGAGTTGTTATGACTTGTACCTACAGTGTAAACACTTATTATGATTCCACTCCGCGTCGATTGCATTTAGTTGTTATAAAAAGATGTTTGTATCGAACGAAGACCGAACTGATAGCGTACTCAGAGCGGCATTATAATATGAATGGAGAACGAATAGGTACCAGCATAGTATTAGCACTGTAATGTGAACACAACAAGATTATATTGGAGCGCGACCGGAGCGGGAGTGTACCAATATCGGCACTGTAATGTGGATCGGGCCTTATTGGGAATCACTTTATATGTAATTCATTTCTTGTATACGTTTAAATTATTATATAAATTTATTGAGAATAAACTTGAACTTCCAAGAAAAAAGCTATGTATCATTTCAAAACTTTAAATAGCTCAAATGAACTTAGATGATTATTTACTTGCACCAGTTAATGTTGAAAGTAATCAAAGAAGTTTGAATTCGTCTCCATTTAAACAGAAAAGGAAAACTGGCTCACATAATAAAGTGTTTCGTACAAATCAGAAATGCAGGAATGGATACAAAATTTATGTGAACGAGAGTATCATCAAACCCAGTATGTTTTTATCACTTGCCCGCCAGGTAAATTTCAAATTGACAAGGATGTTGCATTAAATGAGAAAATAAATTTTACATTACGTTATACACTTGAAGGTATCTATGTACATGTAGCGTTGAACATGTCACATGTTGATAATTGCATTACGTTTAATTACTCTTTGTTTATATACAGCATGGTGATGGAAATTTTTGTTGTTAAAATTCAATTTAATCTCCAATACTGATATAAACAAGTTCATACTTACCAATTTTATAGCTCGCTAACGCCGAAGTGGTAAGTAGGACGCATAAGTAGGTGTTCCTGTTTTACCAGTGCGTTTTACTTACTATTTATCACTTAGGTACTATTAAGCACTTCGATGTGAATGAATAATTATTGTATGTGTAAAAGGCACTATTGGCGTTCACTGCTGTAGTACAATTAAAATATATTTTTCAAATTTAAATTGATTTAATTCGATTTGCAGCAGTTTCAGCACTTGGAAGCTCGGGTTTGTCAGGTTGACTCGCTGGACAGCGGAAGAGAAAACACTTACGTGGAGAAATGTCTTAGGCAGGCGAAAATAAAGACAAATTCGGTTAGGGTAAGTGTGGGAGAGATGCCGCGTCGGGAGAGATAACGCAGTAGCTACAGTTCGTCCGTTGATTGATAGATAGCGCTATTTATGGATTAAATGTTTAAAATAAGTTACTTATTTAAGCTGTATATGGTAACATTTATGACTAGTCCATCAGTTTAGTAATTATCCAACTTTTTATTATTGAAAAGTAAGTTTTTTAACATAATATTTTATCAAGCATTTAATTCATTAGAATTTAAGGATGTACATTTCATTGTTTTAACGAAAATGAGTTTTGTTATTAATTTAGGTATATTTTAAAAGTACTGTATAAAATTTTAGGTTAGAATTCCGGACTATGCTTGCTATAGCAACATGCGGCATCTATCCCAACAAAAAGGACAGATGCCGCATTTAAAGTTGGTATAGATGCCGCATCATATTACATGTTAAAAACATAGACTTACACCTTAATTATGCACATTTTTTGGACTGTAAATTATGCCACGTAAATATAAAAGATCCATTAATGGATCATGAAGAGCCCTCATATTAGTGAAGATAACGAAAATAATGATGATTACCTGTGTATTAAATGTTTTGAAAAGTACTCAGAAACAAACAAAAAGTTGACTGCGGTTAAGATGTATAAAGTGCCAAAAATGGTTACATATGGCATGCATCATGTATGGGGATGTGTGTAGAATGAAAAATTTTTAATATGAACTATGCAGCGTCTCACCTTCTTTGATGCGGCATCTCTCCCATAGGTGTGGAAGAGACGCCGCTTTGCAGACTCTACAATAATGTTAATTATGAATCCTTTGTGGCTCAAAATTTAAAATTGTTTATAAATAATTTTAAATAACAATGCTTACGTTTATTGTGTACCAAATTTCAAATCAATTAAATGTATACTTTAAGAATTATCAAGTGTTTTCAAAATGTACGGCATCTCTCCCGCATTCATCCTACTTTTGTTAACAAGGAAAAAATTTATCTATATTTTTGTAGATTATCATTTTATTTACTATGATCTTAAAGTTGTACATCAGATTTTTTTTATTTCAAGTAGTTTTTTTTTGTGATGAGAAACGAAAAGAACAATGTTTTAAAATTTGAATAAAAATTTTACGGAATAAAAACGAATAAATATATGATTTGAAGGCGTTATAGTAATATTTGAGCTGAATATTTCAAATTTTGGTCAATACTAATGCCTTTACCAAAAAGATCTTAAATTCTTAAATATTCTATGTAAAATTTTCGATAATTTATTTGCGGGAGACAGGATAACATAATTCTTCCTATCCTACGTATATTTGATACTACGAAAATTCTGAATGGTACAAATATAGATAAATCGCTTTACAATACAATCCAGTCAAGCGTTGTTTAATTGGCATTAGATTTCAATAACCGTAAATTTCTATTGAATAAAATTTCTAGTAGTACCTAATAATAAATCAATAACCTACCAAAAGGGACGCGTCACTTTAAAATGTATACGTTGGTTTAATTTACAAAGTATCCGAACTATTCTTAGGAAAATTGTCTCTATCTCTTTGCTGTCCTCCTTTCTTTTATATAACTATTTATTACTGTCAATCAGCTAGTTATATGACTAGTCTGCTACCTCCTCTCTTGTCCTTAATTTCTTCGTAGATTTGGGATCGGTATTCACTTATAAGTGTGCCTTTATATTTAAACCACATATTAGTCAATATCGAACGTTTTATACTATATTAGTGTTATTTGTAAGTCTATTGCGTGTAAGCATTTAGTAGAATAAATAACACTAAACCTCTAAGTTTTTGGTTTTGAATAATTTAAGACTAACCACAACATTTCGGTCAATTTCGACGAAAATATTTTGAATTTTATAGCTTTGTCCATAAAAACATTCTGGCATCTACTTAATGTATCTCCAACACTGACTGACAAACAAACAGACAGACAACGCGCAGCCCAAACCGTTGGGTTTAGAAGAAGAAAATTTTGCATGGGAGTTCCTTATATAATGTAGGTGAGCACTAAAAAAGAATTTTTTAAAATTTATCCCCTAAGTGGGTTAAACAAGAGATGAAAATTTGTATGCAAATTCGTCATTTCCGAAGTTAGTGATATATAAAAATATGTTACTATGGCTATTAAAGTAAATAATATCTTATTTAATAAATCTTTAACATCTGACTGACATCCTGAGATGTTGCCGATATTACCCATCGGGTGGGTATACGGCCAGTCGTATATATATATATATATATATATATATATATATATATATATATATATATATATATATATATATATATATATATATATATATATATATTATTTATTTATTTTTAATCAGAAAAGACTCAAGAAAAATTAAAGAAACAATTTTATTTATTGTATTGTATTTGTATTTTTAGTCGAATTTTCTCCGAAAAATTAGACTTATACAGTCTATACGATAAGAGCTGCGAGAGGCGAGAGTAGGGGCGCTATCCGTTTTCGGACCCGTAGAACACGAATATGTAGAAAAAAAAATGTCTGATATATATATATATATATATATATATATATATATATATATATATATATATATATATATATATATATATTTTCCCGCCACCTTTTAATTTGTGTAGGGCCCCCCTATGGAAGTTAAGAGATGAAATTTGGTAAATGGGGCTCATTTTTGAGGCACCTCATACTATCAAAGTGGGGTCAAATTTTGGGCAAATTTGTTTTCTGACCCGACCTTTAAGGGGGTGGTGGGGGACGGAAAAGCAATAAAACTTTTTCAAACCGGTTTTAAATAATGTTTCGGTCAATTATCTACAACATATCCAAAATTCAGCTTCCTAGGATAATATGGTGGGAGTAGAGGGGGGAAAAACGATTTTCGTTGGATCTAACAGGCCCCCAGCCCCCCAGAATTAACGTAGAGGGTTGAAATTTGGTGTGTTGATAAGTTCGTACCTAGGTTGTGCTTTTTGGAGGTTTTAATATTTTACCTCCACCCACCTCATTTTTAAGCTACAATTTCATGCATTTTCGACGTTTTCGAAGTTTGTACCACTCGCACAGGTCACCCGAATAAACCTAGAGGGCTGAAATTTTGTATTCGGATTGAGTTAGTATCAAGGGGGTGCCTTTTGGGGGTCTCGACTTTTAACCCCCACCCCCACCATTTTTATACCCAAAAGAACATGATTTTTCTTGTTTTTTAACAGTTTCGTTCGGGTCAAAATCTCCCCAAATAAACCTAGAGGGCTGAAATTTGGTGTACAGGTTAAGCTAATAGCCAGACACTGTTTTTTGGAGGTTTCAACTTTTAACCCTTACCCCCACGATTTTTACGCCAATATTTCCTTAATTTTTTTGCTTGTTTTCTAACATGTCTAGAGACTCCATAAGGAAACCTAGAGGGCTGAAATTTTGTACGTGTATTCAGTTAGTATCCAGCTAGTACCTTGTAGGGAGTCCGCATCACTTTTCCCCCCACTTCTCCCATTTTTACATCGGAATTGAATGCTATTGTTAAATGTGTTTTAAAAGCATTATGTTTATTCTAAATACAAGTAGGCGAATAGTAATTTTAAAAAATTTAAAAAAAAGTGAACTTACTTTTATGACAAATGAAATACATACATATTAAGTAATTTAAAAATGTTATTAAAGTCACTGTTTATTTATAAATTAGGAATTTTGGATTTTTAGTATTTATAAAATAGAAATTTTGGATTTTTTTGGAAAGAAAAAATATCTTTATAAAGGCCTTCCAGTTTACTATTTAAGGTCCTTTTTTAATTTTTAAAACTAAAACATAAAGGCAATTAGCGGATAAACATGGGCAGGAATGTCCTCGTACGAATTGTGTTGGCTTTTTTTCTGCTACCTGTTTTCGGCAAAAAATTGAAATTTACTGAGATACAGCCCTTAAATACTTAAAACCTTTTTTTAAAGCCTCGATCAGCCGAACACTCATCACCAGTTTTGAAACCAACAAAATGACAATTCGGTTGTAGACTTTCAATCACATTTCGCTTGTAGACATTCAATACCGAAGATGAAGGGGAAAATTCGACTACCGTGATGGGGCCCCGCTGCTCACGGCGTTTTTTTTTTTAATCTTATCTTAAGGTACATACAGTTATGCATGTTCTCTCAAAATTTCTAATTGAAATTCGAATTATTACGGCCGCTACGACCACGGATCAATGGCTTCAGTCTAAATACAACATTCTATCGATCGATTGGCGCCTTTTGGCGGGATGTTATACCATTTTACATTCAGTGCTTCTACAACCAGTGCACGTATAAGATCAACTGTTACCACCACAGTATCACATTTTTGTTAACACAATTATCTGAAACAATTTTGAGACAGAGTTTAAACGCGGATGTCTTGAATTGCCCTTTTTAAAAACGGTACCCACTCTCAGGGAGACAGTTCCCAAGCCATAAGTTTGGAATTTTGACAGAATATTCTTTATTCCATTCTCCATGTACCTATAGCTTTTTTTTTTTAAAACCTTTCTGTTTTATTTAGACGGGAAACTTCTAAAAAAAAAGCCTAAATTTTGTCTTTTTTAAAGATATTTTTTTAAAAAAAAATATAATAAACATAAAAAATAAATAAAAATGAATACAAAAAATGTTTTTGTTTTGTTAAATAGTAGTATTAATCGTAAAAAAAACTTCATCCCCATTCCCCTATCCTATCCATCCCAAAAAAAAATTGGGAAAATTAATTATTTTTCGACCGGTCACAGTGATGGTACCTTAATAACAAAATACAAAAAAGTGTTCTATCAACGTATAAAAATTATATCAGTATATTGAGCTGTAAGTTTCTTTGAAATAATTTAGAGAACCATCATCAGATCAGCTTAGTGGTAACATCACATGATATCGTCACATCAGCTCGGTCGGTTAATAGGAGCAGTTAAAACTCAAGTTCATGTATAAATGCAAAAAGATATTTACTTACATACTTATATACAAGCATAACAAGTTAATTGAAAGCTTCTAAAAATATACTTAAATGATGTATGTCGTGTATTTCATCCAGAAAGTTGTGTAAATTAAAAATCACAAAGTGATTGAAAAAATTATCCGGATCGGCCGGAAACCGAACCCAGGATCTCCTGGTAACTAGCCAGGCGTGCTAACCTCTACACCAACGATCCTATGCTTGGCAAGCGGCCGAGCCGGCCACCCATTCAGTCACCTATGTGTATTAGTACTCTCTCTAATTCGAGAAACAGTTACAATTTTAATTCCAAATATTATCGAGTGCCTGTGAGACACTACTACGTATGACAAACTTTTGTCTGCATTTCAACACACGCAGTATTGATATGTTCACTTATCGTTCAGCTAAACTGAAACTTTAAGCACGCCTGGCTAGTTACCGGGAGATCCTGGGTTCGATTCTCGGCCGATCCGGATAATTTTTTCAATCACTTTGTGATTTTTAATTTACATGTGGTTTTTGGTCATACTATACCAAGGAGATCGAGTGCTTAAAGTTGCAGTTTAGCTGAACGATAAGTGAACATATCAATACTGCGTGTGTTGAAATGCAGACAAAAGTTTGTCATGCGTAGTAGTGTCTCACAGGCACTCGATAATATTTGAAATTAAAACAGAAAGTTGTGAAAAACTCTAGTCGGAGAAGAACCCTGTCTTAATGCGTGTCTCACATACACTTGAGGAATTAATTCTGATAAAACATCGGTAAAACAAGTTACTTCATTACTTCAAAACTCTTTTACTTATTTATTTATGCAAATTTCAGTCGTTTTTTTCCGGAAGCAAAAAATTTTATTTGCTAATTACATTAAACAAAAAACTTAATTCACAAAAATAAAAGAGAATGTATAAAGGAAAAAAAACTTTGGTAATAAATAATAATGGATATAAATAAAAAAGAAATTTAAAATACTTTTAAGGATTATCAAACAAAGATTTTCATTTTTTATAATTTATTTTAAGGATCGTAGATAGGTGCTATGTAGCGCTGTGTATGTATTCTATATTCTTAAACAAGTGACACAGGATAACTTGAAAAGAAAATATAATAAGGTAGACTTTTGTTTCGGTTGTGTGTTTGTGAATGTGGGGTTTTGTTGTTATGTGAATCCTCTCCACTGAGCGTCTGCTGTGTACATAGCAGGTACTCACATGTATAGTCAGTAGCAGATATACCTTATTTGTTTTACTAAATAGAATGTAAGGAAAAAAATAATTTATGAATAAACTTACCTTTCAGTTCAACATTTTTTCATTTTTGTTCTTCTTTTTATATAGGATGATTTTTGTGTTTGATTTATCACCAAAATATATTTTAAATAATCGGACATTCGAAGTTTTAAAGTCGAAAATTTTTTGGTTAAGAAAATGAAAATGGGGGCAACTTAATAGTTACTTATGCAACAAATTACAAAAAAAAAATATTTTCACGAATCGTACGTTTGTCAACCTCGACAAACTTCGTTGGACTATTACGATGATTGTACATTCCATTTATTTTTTTAATTATTTAAAATCAATGAAAATCCAAACAGTAGTACCATAAATAAACAAATTCATTTATTAGTAATACATTTTACCGACAGAGCACCATCGTGACAACTCCGTATTCTTATCAACTTACAAAAATACATTTCTTTCTGTCCCTAAGCTAATAATTACAATACCTTTTAGAGGAGCAACTTAAACCTAATTTTTAACAAAAAGCAACCATGAGCGTTCTCGTGGCTGATTTTTCTTTTAATCGATTCAAAATTTAAATACCCCTGTCGCAGCAACTGCATAACATAGCGAATTTCCAAATCTTGGGCACTGGCGGATCTCATCTAAGACCTGTACCTATTTAAAATAGTTTAGCTTTCTAAGAGTAAAACAATTTTTAAAATCGGCTGGGTAATTAGTTTTGGTATTTTTGGGGACCCAAGAACCCGAACGGATTTTGTGCAGCATAGTTGTATCCATCTAAAATAATTTAGTTCTCTAGCAGTGAGAAATTTTTTAGCATCGGTTCGATAGCTTATTACTGGCGTTTTCGGATCGGCAAGATCCCGGTGGACCTCATTAAAAAATCAGCTCGACCGTATATTCTAGGCGGACTTTATGTAATATATATATATATATATATATATATATATATATATATATATATATATATATATATATATTCAAAACCCGTTGTGTAGCATTCTACGCCGCATTTGCATCCGCAGGACAGTTGTGGATCTCAGATAACACAACCTGTACCTATCTAAAATAGTTTACCTCGGTAATAGTAAAAAAGTTTCAAAATCGGTCAGTTATTTTATTTTTGACACTTTTAGGTCCCACTGACACTGTCAGACCTTACATAACGTAATCTATATGTATCTAAAATAGCTTAGCTCTCCAACAGTGAAAAAATTTTCAAAATCGGTCGGTTAGTTTATTTTTGACACGTTTGGATCCGATGGACCCTGGCAGACTTTACATAACGTAATCTATATTTAACTAAAATAGTTTAGCTCTGTAACAGTGAAAAAATTTTCAAAATCGGTCGGTTAGTTTATTTTTACCACTTTTGGGTCCCATGGACCCTGGTGGACCCTAAATAACGTAATGTATGTCTATCTAAAATAGCTTAGTTTCCCAACAGTGAAAAAATTTTCAAAATCGGTCGGTTAGTTTATTTTTGACACTTTTGGATCCCATGGACCCTGGCAGACCTTACATAACGTAATCTATATTTATCTAAAATAATTTAGCTCTGTAACAGTGAAAAAATTTTCAAAATCGGTCAGTTAGTTTATTTTTGACACTTTTGGGTTCTATGGACCCTGGTGGACCTTACATAACGTAATTTATATTTATCTAAAATAGTTTAGCTCTGTAACAGTGAAAAAATTTAAAAATCGGTCAGTTAGTTTATTTTTGACACTTCTGGATCCTATGGACCCTGGCAGATCTTACATAACGGAATCTATATTTATCTAAAACAGTTTAGCTCTGTAACAGTGAAAAAATTTTCAAAATCGATCAGGCAGTTTATTTTTAACACTTTTGGGTCCTATGGACCCAGGCGGACCTTACATAACGTAATCGATATTTATCTAAAATAGTTTAGCTCTGTAACAGTGAAAAAATTTTCAAAATCGGTCAGTTAGTTTATTTTTGACACTTTTGGGTCCTGTGGACCCTGGCGGACCTTACATAATGTATTCTAAATCTATCTAAAATAGTTTAGCTCTGTAACAGTGAAGATTTTTTTAAAATTGGTCGTTTAGTTTATTTTTTACAATTATGGGATCAGTAAATCCTGGCGAAACTCATACAAGTCTAGTACTCCAACAGTAAGAAAAGGGTTCTAAGGATCTCATATAACTTATGGCAGTCCGTAAGCTTCTTGCGGACATCATTTAATTAATTAATTCAAATACTTTAACTTACTAACTGTGAAAAAATTTTTAAAATCCATCGTTAATTAATTTCTGGCCTTTTTAGGTCCCGAAAACCTTGACCTCACATAAAATACCTTAAATCCATTTGAAATGGTTTAATTATTTAACATTATTAATTATTAGTGAAAAAATTTTCAAAATCGATCCAAAATATTTTTCCGTGCATACATATGTACATTGTACATATTTTGTTTTGTTTCAATTTCTTGTTTACTTAAAAATTCAATAAAAAAAAAAATTCTTCATTACATTAGCTTAGAAAATCTGTTTAATTTACATTTTTCAACTTGAGATAGAACCATGCTAATTATAATGCAATAAATGACAAACAAAACTCTATACATGTAAGTGTGTTATAACACATGTATGTGAATAGACTTCACTTATTCTCACAAAATTCTTTAATAAAAAAGTGAAATATTTTTATACTTCATAAAGAACTGAGATATAAATATAAATTACTTATTAGACTAACAAAGAAAGAAAACTAATATAATGGTGAAAATTTACATTTTCTCGAAAAATACTTAAAATAGAAAGAAAATTATAAGAATATTTTCTTCATAATTTTTTTTTCCTTTTCAACGATGTAAAAATCGAACTGTCTTATAATAGGATCGAATGATAAAAAATGGCCAGAAAACCTACTTCTGGGCATCCGACGTGTCTGGCTAACGAACTTAGCCGAGCCAATTCAGAATCCAGTCCGCACACAAAATTTCATAAGCATTAGACGTTTCGTTCGAGAGTTATCGTGACGACACACACACACACACATATATATATATATATATATATATATATATATATATATATATATATATATATATATATATATATATATATATATATATATATAAATTTTAGTGAATATCATTTTCGTATTCTAGGGACCTCAAAACACATTTCTGTTATGATCCCGGGCTTAGGTCCCGTCATGACACCTGCTGTAATAGCGTATTTCCAGTTTCACTTTTGGAAATTCGCTAAAAGGAATAAAAAATTCCAATACTATTTTTTTTATCAAATGCCGGCGTCACTGTGAAAAGTTGAAATTAATGAAAGTAATAGGTAAGATACATGTATAAATTTTGTATTAGTAGTATTCTATAAGCACAATTGATATATAAAAAAAAAATTATAATATTCTTTAGAGAGAAAGAAAACTATTGAAAATATGATATTTTAAAATGAATACGTAGACTAAAATCAAATGTTTATAAGAATGCTTGTCAAATTATTTACCTATCAATTTTTAACATTGAAGCCGTGATTTAATCAAAATCAAAAAATGGTGTTTGAATTTTTTATTTTATTTTGATTTTTCGATGGATTAAAAAAATACCGGCCACTAGAATGTTCGTGGTCACTTTTTCAATTTCTGAGCATCTTTTAAAGGGTAAGTTCCTCGTCTATTTCAAAAATAGCCCTCCCCCAGGCACTCCTAGAGTGACAGTATGTGTATGTACCAAGTTTATTAAAACAACTAGCAGTCCATACTGGTTTCGCTCAGATGTCCACAATCACTATGACCTTACTACCCAATGGCCCATAATCACTGTAACCTTACTACTCAGTTCGCCATAATCACTATGACCTTACTACCCACTGATTCATAATCACTATATGATCTTACTATCCTGGTTTTGCCTAGCTGTTTATTTTGAGCTCTTTTTTGGTCTTTAATACCCTGAAAGACATTTTTGACCTCACGCTATTCTCACTCTCTTAATTTAATAGTATTTGAGAAGAAATTTTTCCAGTAGAATCTTGGGCAACCTAATATAATAGAGCCTATATGTGAGCCTGGCGGATAATGCAATCTAGCCAGTATCAATTTGGAACAATTTAACTCTCTAAGTGAAAAAATTTTCAAAATCGGTTGAATAGTTTATTTTAGATACGTCTTGGGCCGCACGGGACCTCACGCGACCTTATGATCTCATATAATATAGTCTGTGTTAATATGGAATAATTTAGTAGTCTAACAGTAGAAAAATTTTGAAAGTCGGTCTATTACTTGATGAGTTTACTTCGGATATATAAAGATATTTTCTCTCTTTATTATATTAGTACCTATAGATTTGCGTACATTTGATTTTATTCATCTGTATAAAAATATTTTTGTTAAATGATATCGGCGTGTATTTGGATACAACTGTAACTTTTTATATTATGCTAGAAGCATTATTTGAAATAATTTGATAAACATTTTATTCGCGAAGATTTAATAGGAAATTGTCTTACTTTTTACTTTTCTTTTTAAAGTAATAAATAAAAGATGGCATTTATTTAAAAGTTGGATTTTCTTCTTTAACAGTAAAACGAAATAAACTTCTACATTAATTTTAAATGGAGTATGTTTGTTTGTTTGCAAGGAATAAATTCTGGAAGAAAACTGCATTGATTTTGAATAATTTTTCACTGTTAGAAAGTTAAGTTACTTCATGTGTGAATAAGTTATGTGATATTTATGAATGATACAGAAATAAGCCAGCGCAAATTTCCAATTTCCTGGCATGATGGTATATATTCGCTGATTATTTTGCAAAATATAAAATTTGGGAAACATTAGCCAACATTTTTGGAACGGCTTACGAGATAAGACAATTAAAAATAAACATGGTATTTTTGGCTATACTAGTTTTATTGTTGACAAAATTCTCCTTTATATCTGGATTCGATTAAAATAAGTATATTCACTTAAATTTGGCCAATCGAGCATTTGTGATTTGTTAACAAAGTTCTTGTACGAAATTCTGATTGCGTGAGCCCGACTCCATCTTAACCGGTTTTATTTTTTAATTGATATATTTTATTTTATTTAACATTTATAATTGAGTGTTTTATTACAACAATAATATTGATATCTATTATAACTTAAATATGTGAAAAGTAATTATTGGATATTTGAATGCATTTATAGAAAAATATTTATATTTAAATTTAAATAATATTATTAGGGGAGACCGGGTCAAAACCGTATACCTAAGGATTTAGATCTGTAGATCGTCATTCATTTTAAAACATATGTGTATGAAACTAACGTTTATAATTGGTCAATTTCATAAGGAACATAATCACGTCAACATATTTTGAATATTCACAATATTAAACAAAAATAACATAAAAAATTTAAATCACTATTTATTACGGTTTTACCCCGACACATGGACAAAACCGTATACTATATTTAACACCGAAAAAATCGATTTAAATTCTCTTAAACCTTTGCGTGTTGAAGAACCAAAATCATTTTTTTGTTTGAATTTGTTGACTAAATCTTGTATAATATTGATTTTGATACCTGACATATTCCAGCAGTTTGAAGTAACCCATGGTTTCGTCAAATACCGCTTCAATGGTTTTTCTCATATTATTCCAATATTTTTTAACTAATATAGTAGCTCTTTTATGATTACGTAGCATCATTTTTGCAACTAATAATAAAAAGTCAGTTTGGTTCATATTTATACATCCAAGCCAAAATTGTATATAGACCAATTTTACCCCGTACGGTTTTGACCCGGAGACTTATGCATAAACATATAACTCACTTCTACATACGCAAATCGATTTCGCCGGTACAAATATTGTAAATTACGAGTAAATACACACACTTTAACCTAACTGATTGGAGACTAGTTTATAGTGCACATAAACTTAACTATTTTTACTTGAATTTTCACAAAAATAAGATCAAGTCTACCGAAAAATACGAAAATGAAATATTTTGAAAACATTCGTGCTTGTCGCTACAAGTGTTTGTTGACAAATAGCTCTCATTAGTGAACGCTGTTGAGCGGCTTGCGTTCCGGAAATTTTAATTAATGAGAAAAATAAACCTACTATACTATTTTACCCCGGTATACGATTTTGTATAGGTTTCCCCTACAGGTTGTTTATCAATATTAATGAATATTTATATAATAAAATATAAAATACACGTACATATATTCATAATACAGCTTTTAAAATTAATTCAAAATTATACTACCTAATATGTATTATTAATAATATAGTTTTAATTAATAATTTATAAATAAATTAATTTTCTAAAATAACCAATAAATACGGACACTTATGGTCAAATTATCAATAAAAATATTTTAATAATTATTTTATTATGTAAGTATCTACAACATATTATCAAATTTTAATTTAACCACAACTGTAATATTTTTAGATTTTGCCAGGTGTAGGTTATTGAGTATGCTCCAAAAATTACTGTATAAATATTTAAAACGTGTACTATTTAATTAATAATGCATAAATATTTAAACGAATTCGAAAAAAAGTCTTCTATTGAAAATTTCATTTAAATTATAGTAATATTATGGCATTAAATACAAAAATAGGTAAAACTGTTGCGTCATTTTGTGGTATTAACCCTAGAATCATACGTACACGTCAAAACGACGTACGAACTTCTCTACCTGCTCCAATACTACGACTTGTTGTTACTTGTTTGCCGTGAGATTTCTGTTATCTAATTTATTTGTTATTATAACACACCACATATATTTTTTTTGTTTATAGTCATTGTCGTTTTGTTTGTATTGAAATAGTGTCCGTCAAAAGGACGTCGATGTATGATTAACGTATGTTTTTTTTTGAAGATTTTGTACACTACATATAAAAGTTTTCCTAATTTTTTTTTTAAATTTATTAAAGATATGGATGTTATAATTAATTTATTCAATGATTATGACAATGTGAAAGATGATTACAGCTGTTAGACTTATAGAGACGACATAATACTGAAATTTTAATATATTGAATCGAAAACTAAAGAATGCATTTCGAATGACTTAATAAAAGATTAACAATTTATTTTGTGGAAAATATTTTAATTTTTATTATTTTTTGAGATCTTATTCGAAAAATTACCAACAAATTTTAGAAAATTTACAAATGTGCCTAATGGGGAAATAACTACATATCTATAGGAATATTTATGACTGAGAAATTTCACATTCTGTAAAGTCACACATGTCCACTGACTCATAATAGTTCATAAATTAATTATTACAATAATTGATGTATTTATCTATTTTCTAATTTTTATGATGAAAATATGCTTTGATAAAAAGATTAAAAAAATTAATAAATATTTACATTAAGAAATTTTTCCAAATCCAATTTTTTTAAATATTTTGTTCGCTTTTGTAGTATTGTTATGTAAAAAAAATGTTTTTTGCAAATAAACTCTAAAACTCGCCGTAGAAAGTCCATCCGTCAAAACGACGTCGATGTATGATTAACGTTTCTCGTAGACCAACGTATGATTCTAGAGTTAAATATACAAACAACTAATAAATTTAAGCTATAATTATATTAATATTACATATATAAATTGGGCAATAAATAATTTCCAAAAAAAATACTGATTTCTAGAATTGAAAAGATTTTTTAAACAATAAATTTTGATTTAAAATCTCTGCTAATACACGAAGAGAAAAAATATCGAATAGTTAGTGTGCACCACATTAAAGTGGTCACAGACCAAATATTCTAAGTTTATTCTTGACTTACACAGTAAAGATTAGAGTGTCAGCACTAATAATTTTTATTAAATAATTTTTTCTTTTTTTAGGCTGGTCTTTTAATCTTTACCATATAAGTCAATAATAATTTGGCCTGGGATTACTTTATTGTGCTGCACACTAAATATTCAATATTTTTTCTCTCCATGTAGGTATAGTTGATACTACAGTTATTAAATTTTTGGAAACACTACAACACTGGGATAATAATTAATTTGGAAGACAAGACAAGAAATTCAGAAAATTTTTAAGATAGAGAGGTTTGATTGCTTTTGGAGCTTGAAAAATGAAAGAAACCTTTTTAAAGATGTGGGACTAGATTATCAAAATTTTGTGCTTTCATCAATAAAAATAACAATTTTTACGTCTTGAAATGTTTCAACGAATCTAATGATGCTATTTTATTATTAAAATTATAAAATTTCATCAGAAAATATAACATTCGCCACCAAGGATCAGTTTTTGCGTAATTTTACATATTAAGATTTTTTCAATATTTGAAATTTCACAATTTGATCACTTAAAGATGGCAAAGTTCATCCAATAAATAAACAGTTTTATATTTCAAGGTTTTATAAAAATAATTTGAATTCTACCTTCGAATTCAGTTTTTCTTAACGAAAGCCTAGAAGATTGTTAAAGCTCTTTTATGAATTAATTAATTGGAATTATATAAGATGTGATATTTATTACAGCCGCCTTTAATTAGGTACATTAAGAAGATTTTCTTTATTTATTAAGCAATAAAAATATTTATTAATATAAAATATGCTTTGAACCATTAAGGTGTAACGTTACATTGAAAATTTTATATTGATAATAATCTATGGCGTTTTCCATACATTTGAATATACATATAATTATTACCTTTATTAATGATCAATATTTGTAACTGTAACTGAAGTAATCAAAACTTTGAAATTATACTGCATATCTATTCCTATATTAATTAAAGTAAAAGTTTCGAAATAATTATGATAATCTAAATTGTATGCAATTAAAATCGAATTCATTGCGAGATGATAAAATAACAACTATTATTAATTATTTATCATCCATATTATTTCATAAAAAGTTTCTGATAGAATATGAAAAAGTTACATACGGCTTTAATGAACGTTAATATTAATAGCTCCAGTTTATTGCTTGAAGCGATATGTTGATGGTATAATAAAGTTCATATTCTTTTTGAAATGTTTCATAACATTAACTACAGTGAAAACTTTCAATAAAACGTAAAACATCCGTAGTAAATATTTGAGATTGAAAATCTCAATTTTTCAGTAGCAAAAAGTTTTTCTAGTGTTATTAGAAAGGGTTCGTAAAATGAAGTTGGGGTTTTTGTTACCACTGTACTGGCGTGAAATCTGTTTAATCTATAAAAAAACAAAATTTATTTTTATTACCAAATACCAAGGATTTTCTTGAGATCGCTGGCCAATTGTGAAAAAAATCATGAGTTTTCGTGTTCTTCTATAGTGTACAATTTAAATAGGCATAAAACATAGACACAAAACTTTCAGTATACCTAAATGAGATCACAACAACTCATCATTGAAGTATGACACGTCCTTGAAATTTTTAAAACTTTAAGATAAAATATATTATACAGTTTCTAAAAAAAAAACTTTATATGTAAGCATACAGTGTAAGTAAACATACTATTGTTTTAAATTAACATACATCAATGCTTCAAAATAAGGAAACGCAATTGTATTGGTGGATAAATATAAAAAAAATTTACAAAATATTATAAGCAGCTTCTAACATAATCAAATCAATTTAGTATATAATATGAAGAGTAGGGTGTTTCATTTTGCAAGGAAAAAAAATAAAATGTAAAATATTAATAGATTTGAGCGTTACTTTATGGTATTCCATATTTGTTTATTATTTACAAAAATGTAAAATTTTTGCAGACTTTGCTTATGCCCCGAGTCTCAGTGATATAAAAGATATATATGTCAAATTTCAAGAAGATTGGCTAATATTTAGAGGTTGCACACTTTGATCAGTTTTGTAAAAGTATTGTAAAGAATTGTTTCTGTTGTTCGTCCCTGACCGATTAGACCCTCACATGGCTCTAATCATTTCATTTCCTTTTCCTTTGTAGGTTTGGTTTCTAAATTTTTAGTCATATTTTACTGATCAGTCTGAGTAAAACGTCCGTCCAAAGAATCCAAAAGACAAAGAAAGTTTCTAGCAAATACGAAAGATGCTTTAGGTGATTAGCAAATATGAGAGCACTTATTAATATCTACATCTGAGTAAGTGCTCAGAAACTAGCGTATTCAAATCATTATTTGAAGCCCATCGACTCACAATTGCCTCGTGCCCAAAGTGAACCTATATGAAGCTGACAAAATGTGAATCAGCTTTTTGGAAACTGAATGAAGTTTAGTGAAGAGGACAATTTTAAGTTCATAGTTGCCTTTACCATCCACCATGTTCTTGATGTAGAGCCACTGGAATCCTGAAACTTAGTCGTTTTTAGACCAGTCACCGAGGCACAGGAGTGAGAGTTGTAATAATTTTTTTGTAGTCTTCTTTTGGATAACTTCCATTTTTTTAAGACATTTTGAATGTAGTTAAACATTTCGACTTTTTATTCTTCTAGAAAACCTTGAATGCGATTTTCTTCATCCAGCATTGTCGTATATGACTATTCCTTGTCAAATGAAGCCCACAGACTTCGGAACTTCCCAAAAGTTAGGACCACTTGATTCTATGCTACAGCACACTTCTCAGACACTCCCTTCAGTATTATTTATATATTAGTACATGAGAATTCCATTAGTACAAAGTACTGCAATATTAGCAATTTCTTTAGTTAGAGAAAAAAGTGATTAATGTGTGCAACCCCTAAATATTATCCAATTTTCTTGAAATTTAGCATATATGTCTTTCACATCACTGAGACTCGGGGCGTAAACAAAGTCATATGAAAACCACATCTTTGGAAAAATTAAACACCCCCTAATGAAGAGGGTATAATTTTATAAGCTTTCATTACCTTTTTCTGTTGGTGAATTTTAATAAAATTTTATTCGATGATTTTAGATAAGATGCTTAAATGAAAATCATAATATTTGTTCCAATAGAACAGTTAAAGTTCCTATGACATATTTTTATGAAGCAGGACGATAGCATCGAAGAGAAAAGTTAACGGTAATTTTAAAAAGTAAACGTTTTTAAAAGGTCTTGTTCATTATAGTAGTGGCTTCGTATACTGGGACAAATATCATGATTTTCACATAAGAAACCCAATCTAAATCATTCGGTAAAATTTTATCAAAATTCACAAAAGATACAAAAGATAGAAACATTTAGTAAAATTACAACCTGTATTAATAAAATGGTTTATTTACCTTAAAAATTGTTTATAATATTATGTAATTTTTTTATATCCTTATAATCAATACATACACAATTGCCGTTCCTTATTTCGAAACGTTGGTGTAATTGTGTTACAATTTCCGTGACTTTTACTGTAACCATGTGGCTGGTTAGTAGATAGCTACGTTTATTATTAAATGTTTCCAGGCGAACAGAGTAAATGCTAATTACCTCTACCTGGATTTTCAACAACCATTTTGTTTTAAAGTTCAAGTTTAAGCAGAATGACAAACAAAACAACAATTCTTCTACTTGTTAGAAAGTCGAAAGATACCTATCTATGGTAACCATTGGTAACTGATGAGTACTTACTGTGTCTTATGCGTCATAAATTCACCGGGCACATTTTGTTTCACTTTAAATTCACTAAAATCTCTTCTACAAAATGAAATTTGCATTACATAGTATCTGGAAAAACTTAAAACATAGATCACTTACTTTTGAAACGTCAACGTCAAGTGTATTTTTCTAGAAAACTTTTTTTAACGGGTAGATTTGATATAATATTAATGAACTATTCTGCCAGGACTTAAATTTTTATTTTTCCCGAATCAAGTATCTTGAAAAGGATCTAAAATAGAGTAATTGGTTGAACTAGGGTAACTTTAGTGTAAACTTATTTTAAAAATATGACAGCTTCGACAGAAGTATGTTCTCTTGGAGTGCTACATGTTACATTTGGTACACCTTCAAAAACGTACCCTATCATTTGAATTACTTTTTTTCAAGGACTAAAATTTTTAGTCAATTTGATGATGTCATAAAACTGAAAAATTTCCCTTTTTCAAGCCTAATGATAGCAATTTGACTGAATGTGACTTAATTTTAATTAGAGTAATCTGCATGTGAACTTTCGATTTTTACTATTAAGTCGACGAAACTATGTTAAAAAATATGAGAAATTCGATATGGATATTTTTTCTAGTGATCCTGTTTGTTTAGTTTTGATAAAATTGAAAAGAATGTCTTGAAAACTTGTACTTCAATTAAAATTTCCACAATCTGACATTTCGTTTACTAGTCTTAAAGCACTGACAGAATTTTAGTAAAATTCATGACGTCACCAAATTAAAAAATTTATTTTTTATCAAATCTATCATTATGGAGATGACTTAAACCGAAGTAATTGGTTGAAAGAGTGATTTTAATGTGAATGTCACATTTTTATAAGCCAAGCGATGGAATTCTTTTTAGGAAAATGATTGTTTCGACATTTTTTTTTAGTATGGTTTTACTGTACTCACAAAGAGACGATACGTCCTGGGAAATTGACTTCGGGATGGGATTTTACAGCATTATAGTCCCTCCAAAGGTTAATTAATTGTGATAATATAAAGACCCATTGGCCAGTTAATTTCGAGAAAAACGCTTTCAAGGTTCTAACTTCATTTACTGAATGTTTATATATAAATTGCTGGTGTGTCAAATCAACGATTAGGTAACTCAGTCGGCAGCGTGCTAGACTGGCGACTAAAGTGTACGAGGTCAATTCCGACTGATTGCAAGTATTATTATTATTTTTTTTTAAATTTTGTTAAATAAATATTAAAATTAATAAATTTCAAAAACAAATAATTATTTCTAACAATAAATATCATAAATTAAATTATAATTGTATTTTTTTTTTAATTCGTAACCATTTACTGAATAATTTTTAATAAGTAATTTGGTTTTTCTAAAAAGGTAAATAATAAAATTACCAAAACAATTTTTTCAATTATAAAATTACTTATAATTATATAGATACAAGAAACGGAATGAAAATTTTTATAAAAATATTCAAAACAGAAAATATTTTCGCATCTTGTAGAGTTGATAAAAGACGATTTTGTACACGAACATAAAAATTATCATTCCGATTTTTGTATCTATAATTATAGGTAAATTTATAATCAATAAAATTCTTAATTTTTTTAATTTAAAAATGGTTTTTATAATTTCATTAAATCACTGTTTAAATAAAGCCAAATTACTTATTAGAAAAGTATTCAGTAAATAGTTACGAATTAAAAAAAAATACAATTATATTTTAACTTATGATATTTATTGTTAGAAATAATTATTTATTTTTGAAATTTATTAATTTTAATATTTAATTAACAAAATTAAAAAAAAACAATAATAATACTTGCAGTCAGTTGGAATCGAACCCGTGAACTCTATTCGCCACTCTAGTACGCAGTCGACTAGGCTACCTAATTGTTGATTTGACACACCAATAATTTGTACATAAGTACCTAAGTTGAAAGTGATTGGCCAATGGGTCTTTATATTTTCACAATTAATTAATCTTTGGAGGGACTATAATCCTGCAAAATCTCATCCCGAAGTCAATTTCGCAGGTCGTGCCCTCTCCTACACAGTTTTGATAGAAATATAAAGATCGGCTTTGAAAACTAATAATTCACTTCCAATTTCATTATACCGTCATTTTATTTATGATATCTGAAGCATGAAAGAATTTTAGTAAACTTAATGACGTCACAAAGTTAAAAATTTATTTTTTCTTAGATCAAGCGTTAAGCAAGTTTGTTGGATTCGAATAATTTGATTTTTAATTTTGTTATTTCAATATCAAAATAACTGATTCGACAGTTTCGTTTTTCGAAGATTGCCTTTCTGCATAACATTATTTAATGTTTTTATTCGATAAAAAATTCAATGAAATCTCAATTAAATATTCCAGGAAAAGTAGAATATAAATTTTGTTTTTTTTGTTTTTTCAAATTTACGCAGTAAAAAATTTATTTACTCCTTATTTGTAACTTATACGTGGGAACGTAGGATACTCAACTTTCATAAAAAAATATTATTTATTAAGTGTATAGAGAAAGTAGAGAAGAAAGCGTGGTGATCGAAGACGAATAAAGCCTTCGCTAATTTTAAACAAATATTTTTATACCAAACGAGACGACATAAAAAAAAAATTAATTTATAAAATGCAAACATCTATCGAATGTATTATTTCATACCGTCATCGTCAGTCTTTCCTTTACTCGCTGATGTTTACAATTTTACTACAATGTTTGTTTTTTTAATACACGGCACGCCATAAAAATTTGTTACTCTCAAGAACGGAAAAATATGGATATTTATATTTATAAACGAAAATTTTTACATATTTTCATCGTCTTCATTTTTCGAAGGTTCTTAGGTTAGATTTACTAAAAAATATAGTAAAGATCGTTGGGAATGCACAGACAGAAATGAATTTCATTATTAACCTCTTTCTAAAAATAGGCATTAAAGATTAAGGGGAGATACGTTAAAAAAAAGAAATCGATTTTTTTCTTCACAATGATGTTCTTTAAGGTGTTAGAAATATTCTCCTAAAATGTTATTTAAGAGAAATGAAAAATCAAAAAGTTATGGGCATTTTAGTGCACGCACTTTACTATATTTCAACTTACCTAAATAAAAAACTTTAAATGCTTTTTTTCGAAAGTACGCTTTTCGACATGGTTCCTCATGTATCTCGAAAAGTATTTGAGAAATCGACATAAATTAAAGTGCATATCATTGCACTTCGATGCCGTCATTTTAGCAGGAACTAGAACCTTCAAAATGGCGGCTGTTTATAGTCGAGAAAAAGCGGAGATTTTTAAAAGTTTATTTTGAAAATGCAATTTCTCGCTGGTTTTTGTATTTTTTTCTCAGATCCTAGTTAGTGCCATAACTGTATATGTATATTTTCAGAAAATTCTTGATTGTTTGATTTTAGTTCACTGGGGATTACAGAACGCGAGCAACCATCAAGATGGAAAAATCTCGCAGTGTCGACTTGAAAGTCATTTATACTCATCATTTTTGCATTTTTAAAAAAACATTTTGTAATCTCAGTAAATACCTACACGTAGAAACAATGTTGTATATTTAGTTTTTTAATGAAATATTTATTAATACAAAAGAAATAATAAAAAAGGTCGATTTTTGATGCTTTTTTGGTGAATCTCCCTTTAAGACACAGTAACTTTTATCACTAAATTCGAGAGAGCTGTATCAATCGGTAATAGGTTACAATAGCTAATCGACCTTCAATGACACAAAATTAACTATTATTGGATTAAAATCGATGTAATGAAAATAGAAAATTTTTATTTGTAATGTGAAAATAAATTCTTTAAGATAATTTTTTTTTCTTTTTTGTCATTTCTTTATTAGTCTTAGAATTCTTCAATAACATTGCAACTATAAACATGTTTGTTCTTGAAATAAAATATTTGTAGTAAGTATTTAAAAAGAATAGAAAAAGAAAAACGAAAATTTATGTCAAAAAAATTCAAGGAAAACATCTCCACATAACTGAAATAGGAGAAAAAAATATCACAATGTCAAATCACAATGAGAAAACGAAAAGAATAAGATATTTTTTTGTTCAAATTCTGAATACAATATTTCATTGTGTTAAAGAAACTACCACCAATTAAATTTATATGTATGTTACATTTTTATATGTGTATAGAGTGTACAGTATCCGTTACAAATATCTAAACAAATACATTATTTACTCAAATATGTGTTTTCGCAAAAATACCAGTGTTGTTTACTGAATACTTACATTTAAAAATATTATCATATTTATACTTAAGGAGGACCACAGTGTCACCTGAAAAAAGGTGATTTTTGGGAATTTTTTTAAAGAAAACTTCTGTATGGAATGTTTTAATATTTTAGCGATATATTCGTGGATATATAATAAATTCATGACAAAATTTTTGGACCAAAAACTGAAAATTCAGTGAGTTATTCGCGATCTCCCAAGGCTTCAAAAAAAGTTCCCCCACTGCTGCAGTGATAGCGACCTTCTCACAGTGCCTGAAATCAAAAAAAAACAAAAAGCCTATTAAACTAGAAGATATTGCTCGTGCCATGAACCTCAATCAAAAAAAAAGGTGAAATTTAACAAAATGGCGGAGTTTTTTAAAAAAAAGTTTCAAAATTTGCGCGAAAATTTGATGATTTTTGGCCTGCAAAAATTACATTTTTATTCGATCGGAAAACTGGAGGTTCATGACACGAAGAAACATATATAAAAGAAGCTGCAATAAAAGTCAAATCGTTCGAATGATTTGTCTTTGAGTTATAACTGCAGCAAATTTGAAAAATGTAGTTTTTTTTTTACTATACCTTTTAGTTTTAATCACTGAGAATTTTTTCTAAAATTATTTACGATATACTAACTATAACGGTCATAGAAAAACTAGATGAGTCGTTTAAATGTGCCAGGGTCTAGATTCTCCACACCATGTGACTGGCAGCCATGTCCAAAAACTCCCGAACTATCAACCTTCATACATTTCTCAATACCTCAAAGTTAACAATGAAAATCAGAATCCGCTCTTCGGATGGCTGTAAGTAAAAAACTATTTGAGATATGCACTTGAAATTTTAGTTTGTTATTTTTATAAAGGTATAGACTATCGAAACATGCAAAAGAAATTTTCCAATTTTTTCAAAATGTCACACTAGTGGTCTCCTTAAGACATTATATCACTTTGGGAAAAAAAGTTCCCTTTTTTGTTGGCTTAAATGATATATTAACATCTCTAGAATCATATTCAATAGAAACTTTGAACCTGATTTCTGAAACGACTTTAAGAAGTTGAAAACGTTTAAAAATACCGCTCTGTTGCCCGTAGTATTCTGAAATCTTTCAGCTTAGTAACGTCTATTCGTTACTTTATTCAAAGTAACTTCCTTACTTTTACTATTTTTCATAAATAACTCAAAAATGATGAACGCGTAACACGTGCTGAAACTTTCCGTCATGAGTTTTTCTTGAAACTACGTATTCCGGAACTAGATAACTACAAGGTAACTACAGCAATTTTTATCCAATTGAATTCAAATTTTAGCTCCATCTTCTTAAATAGATTGTTTAAAGCGGTACACAAGATTTTTGAAATTTATTAATAAATAGGAGAAAGACTTAACGAATGGGACGATTATTGAATGGGACAAATGAGTTTTAGCTAACAAAGAACCGTTAGTGGAAATTTGTTTTACAGTCATTAGGTGTCTTTTATATAACTATTTTTATGTGGGATATATGTGTTAACGATTTTCCGTTTGTTTCAACAAAAATTAGAAAATACTTTTATTTTTATATAAATTACTAAATATTCTACGATAACTATTATGCTTAGATTAATTATATTAGTTGATTACTGAACTGCTTAGTATAGACTATCATTAAATAAGTATTGTTTGCGCATTGAGGTTATGTACTTTTTATTTTTTGACTTTAACTTGTTACTTGACAAGGAATATTGAATGGGACATTATGAATATGACCTTGAAATTTGATCTTGACCTCAAAGTCAAGGTCACCATCGGATGCGCCGTGAAAAATGCTGAGACTTTGTCTTCATCATCTATTCCAAAAATGCTTTCCCGCTGAGATTTCTGACCATTTCCATATTTTTACTAACCTGCATAAACTACATGAATTTTACATTGGATTACTGCATATGCCCATTCAATATTCTTCTTATCCCATTCAATGAGAATGGAATTACTGAATGGGATAAAATCTAATTTTTTTAAACAAAAAAATTTCCTATTATTTAAAAAGAGTAAAGTTTTTTTTTAGTTTAAAATATAAAGTAATGTTTGAAGTATCTTATGCCGCAAAAATTAAAATATTTGATTACTTGGTTTTGAAGTTAAGACGATTTTTTAAAAAAAATGTCCCATTCATTAAGTCTTCCCCCTATATTATATTTTTATAAACAAATTAAGGTTGATTTTTTCATCAATTTTGAAAATTTTTAAAAAAAAAATTTGAATCCTCTGCAATTAATCACCGGAACCGAAATGTAACTTCCCGTTATCTTTGTGCTAAATTTCAAATTTGCGCGTCGAATGATTCCGAAGAAAATGGCCTGTAACTGATGGCAAGACACCAAAGTGAATTTTGGTACAGCACACTAAAAAAAGTTCTCAGACCGAGGACAGATATTTAATTATGACACCCACTACTGTATATTTCCGTTTTAAATCCTATATATAGTATTTTCTTTATCATTTTTATTTCATTTTCATTTTTCTACCAAATGTTGTATAAGTGATGGAAAACATTACAAAAAAAAGTGGACGAAAAAAGAGAAAAGAGAGACAAACGATACGTATAGTACTAGCCAGACACGAAAATCGTGATATACAATTTTCCGGGTATTATTTCGAGAATGTATTATTTTGTAGAGAAATGAAAAAAGATCTTTTTTGTTATTATTAGGGGTACTTTTACATGATCAAATAAATAATGGTAAATTTTTTCTTTTTCCCGAGAAAGAGACAAGACGAATGTTAAAGTTAAATTTGACCAAATAAATAAAACGTCTAGTTTCTAAAACGTATATCTCTATATTCTCTACGTACACAAAAAATGATACCATAGGCTACTGTATAATGTATTGTAGTGGTTCGTGAAATCTTGTAAGAAATATTTCTGAAATAGTTTCGTATTTTTCATATTTAGAGATTAAATGGCAGTCGGTAATAATAAACAATTTAAATGAATCCACGTAATCCATAATACACACACCGGCATAATTAGCGGAACATAAAAAAAAAAATATTTTAAAAAACCGACTTCAAAAGGTAAAAAATAATGAAAGCATGTATTTTGAAGTCAGGCGGGGCGCATAGTATAAGAAAATGTAGATCTTGAAGAATTCCTTAATTTTGAAAGAACATCCGATCGCAATTTTTTTATGATACGCGCCGCCTGACTTCAAAATACATGCTTTCATTATTTTTTACCTTTTGAAGTCGGCTTTTTAAAATATTTTTTATTTCATACCTGTTAGTGGCAAGCATATCAGCCTGCCCCATTGCAATTTTTAAATCTTTATAATATATGTATGTATGTATGTATGTATGTAACATATGTAATAATTATTATTGATTAAAGTAAAATGTGATTTATATTGCAAATAAAGCACTGTCTCGATTCGCCCCACACATAGGGGCGAATCTAGACACTATATAACCAAAAAAAAATGTTGCAATAACAATTTTGATATTTCTATTACTGCCCTATATGCACTGTGAAAAAATTTGTGTTAAAATTAACACATTTCACATGTCCAGAACGGTCTACTCAATTTTTTGTGTTATTTTAACACAAAGCATATGTGTCAAATATACACAAGATTTGTGTCAATAATTTAACACAGAAGGGGAGCAAGAAAGACATACATTTTGTGTTAATTTTTTAGATTTATCAGAGTTAGAGTTGTGTTAAACTTTTATATTCACTATTTTACTTCCACTATTCCGCTTGATATTTGAAAATCGTCAAAAATTATAACGATTTTGTTCAAATATTATTATAAATGAGATTGAAAGAACTCAAAGTAAGTCAGTCCTTTGAAGAAATTCTTATTTGTTTCCATGTATATATACCAACATATGTATAATAAAAAAGATGAGAGTAGTTTTTATTATTAAACAAAACCGAAAAATTTAAAAATGAAACGTTTAAAAATGAAACAATTTTTTTACATTTTAAGGTTATTTTGTAACAGGTTCAGTTAGAAAAAATCATGTAAGCTTACGAAATTGTATATTACATGATACAATCCCGTAAGGTTACGTGATTTTTTTTAACTGAATCTGTAACAAAATAACCTCAAAATGTAAGGAAATTGTTTCATTTTTAAACGTTTAATAAAACTATATTCGTCAATAACTGAAAAAACTTATAATGTTTCGGTTTTGTTTAATAATAAGAACTACTCTCATGTTTTTTATTATATACATTTGGGTACATATATATTCTAAAAGAGTTTGACACTTATAACATTTTTTTTCTCTACACAAATCTTGTGTCAGTTCTGTGTTGTTAAAAACAGGTTAACATTTTTATTCTGGTTAAATCGAAGTTTGTGTTAATATTTTAATTTAACACAAACACGAAATGTTACATTAACACAGGGTTTTGTATTTTGTTACTTATTTGACACAAAGATTTTAACCACTGGTTTTTTTGTACGCAAACACAAATGTTTTTTACTGTGTGCTCGTGATATTATAAAGCATTTAAATTATTTTTTTAGAATTCTTTAGATAAACTCTAAACAATTTATTGCCAAAAAACTGAAAAAATCGTCTACATTCGTCCCAACTGACGGTACATAATAAAAATAATATATGTATTATCTTATCTATATTATTCTTATTATTAGATATACATATGTATCTGTTGAAGTGTTGGTAGTGTTAGAAATACATAAATGCTATTTACTATTAAGTCTGATAAAAAAGATATAAAATATGTATCGTCAGCGTTATTATTTCCAAATGAAACATACAATATTTTCATATAAAATTGCCATAATTATTCATATTATTGAAGATGGTTAAAAAATTACTCAACCAATGTCATTAAAATTTTTATGGGACCACCTGGAGAGCTTTATCTACTAACCAAAAAAAAGAATGGCGCAAATTGGTTGAGAAATGTGGGAGAAATCGGTGTACATACATAAAAAAAAAAAAAAAAACATACGGGTTGAATTGAGGACCTCCTCGTTTTTGAAGTCGGTTAAAAAATATAAAAACCTATTTATTAAAAAAAAGTTGGTGGTTTTTTTCCATTTTTATTTAAAATAATATTGAAGTAACGAATCAACTGACTTTCCGTAGAATTGTTTTTATTTATTATTGATGCAATTCTTTTTAAGAGGTCTGTCACTTTCGAATTCAAATGCCGTTTCTTCTCCGTAATTGAAAAATGGCAAAGACTGTCCCAGGAAACTATAGATAAGATCATGCTGAGTATTGAAAAACGAATGGAAGCTTTAATAAGAGCACGGGAGGAACCTGGCGGGATTAAAACGCTGTGTTTCATCTTCTATTTGTTAAATAATCTTTAACTTAAATTATTCTTAGACGACATAAGATTCCAAAAATTTGCCATATTATATGGTTACTTGTTTTGCTACCGAAAATAAAGGTATATCGACTTGTGGACATGTAATTTTAAGTGAATAATTAAATAAGATTAATATTTTTTTGAAATTAAACCGTTTGTTTGATTCTTACAGATATTTTTTATGTTCCGCTAATTCCGCCGGTGTGTGTAGTCAAATTTAATTGGAACATACCATTAAAAATATTTTAATAAGTAAATACTAGTCTTGCAACATTGTTACTAAATAGCCGAATATTCGTATTTTCGTATTTTTGCTTTTTTTTTTGCATTTCTATAGAACAAGACTTTTTAAACGAGATCCCACACGATATGGGTATGAAACTAAAAACTTTCAGTTTTAACAAAGGGTCAAACTAGTATGACTAGCAAACTGTGCCCGCTGTAACGAGTGAGTGACGTAACACAGCACACACACGAGCAAAACACATAATGTATGGACACGAATATACCAATGTGTTAGTATGATATGTTGATGATGATATATGCAGTTGGCATGCATATAGTATATATAGTATAATGGCCACCGTATGTTACCACTAGTCAACAATTAAAAATAAATTTATTTATTTGAAGAAAGATATCCTTTTATTTTGAGAAATTTTTTATTCAACAGAATTTTAACACTTAAGTACGACACACTTCATATTTTTTTCTGTTTAAATTTCATGTGTTGATTAATAAAACATTGCAACTTTGTTACTTATTGCAACTTTCGGATTACACTTTTTTATATGTAGGCTTGATCTGTTCATCTGTGAGTGTTAACCTTTTTTTTGGTAAAAAATCATAAAAAACGTAAAATATGATACAGATACATAAAATAATTAAATAAAATATATTAAAATGTATCAGTTACGAATTTTTAAAATATTTTTTTATAATTCTGGTAAGGGGTTTTGGGTAATCCAAAAATTAGGTGAGCTTTTTTTATTCAGTTTAGACTCCCCTCACCCCTTAGGTGGGATTTAATGAGATTTGGTTATACCCCCTCCCCCTTATGTGAGATCTACGCAAAAATTTTATTAAAAATAAATGATTTTAATAATATAGCCATGAAATTTTTTTAACGGGGCAAAATGAACATTCAAAATAATTTTTTTTTATTATCTGTAAAATAATTTATATTTTTTAAGAGTTGACGTGAGATTGTCGATTATGCCCCTACTCTTCAATGAGATTTAATGAGATTTTTTCTGACCCTTCCCCCATTTTGAGCTCACGTAATTAACGGATGTCACCTAAATTCAATAATGAGCTGTAGCAGTTCAAGTTTCTTTTAATTGTTTCAAATTGGAAAATTTTTATATAACGTATTAAATAGTACGCCTATTATGACTATACAGCTCTATGTGTGTGTATTTGGGCTATATATTCATGGCTTTGTGATAATATATTCATGGCTTGTTGCTAGCTATGTAATATGTATGCATTACCAGCCGGTACCTACATCGGAGAAGATTACTCCGTCAGCACGTCGTCATTTACGACGGCGACGTAGGCAATTAGGTATCAAAAAAATTAAAATAAATAAAAGTTTTTGATGTATGAATGTATGTGCTCCCTCAATAGAAATGATATTTTCTTATCATAAAATTATTATTTTTATCAATGGAAATTATTTTCATATAATTTTAGAAAAATTCCACACAAAAGAAAAATTCAATTTTAAAAAATATATCATTTTAACAATGGAAAAACGTTAAAAAAAAAAAAAACGTCTACAAATAAATTGATATCATTTTTACAGTTTGTTGATTTTGGCGTTGTCAGACTAATAGGAATTTGTTACCGAACGTTGAAAACCGAAAAATGTTTATTCTTTAAAATATGAATTTAATTCATTTTTTCTATTTAGTTGATATGTGTGTATTCAAAAATTTGCTATTTCGAATGATGTAGACAAATATTCCTAAAAATATTTACTGACGTATTCAATTGTGTGAAATTTTCACAATATTTCAAAAAATCGTGGCGGAAGCACTGGGAAATTAGATTTCATTTGTTTTGTTGCACAAAAAAATTATTCCAAATTGTATCATTATTATCTTACGGTGCGTATCTTATTCAACTATCAAAGTTTATATTAAATACTTAAGTTGCTACTAATATAAGAGAAAGTATCATATTTTATTCAAAATTTACACATGTAATCTCTTTTTTTAAAACTATATCCCATTTGTGTATTTAACTTTTACGGTCATGATCAGTAAAACAATATATTTTTTGAACCATCATCCGACCTAACTTATTCTTAAGTTATCTTCGCCCTCACTTAAATTTTATGTTTAACAGGTGACACCACTGCAATCAGAAGACATATTTTTGACATTTTCTTTGAATGAAAGGAAAAGCATAAGGAAATACCTACTGACAATTAGACAAAAATCAACTCTCTATTAATCAATCCTATATTAAAATCCTCTATTCAAATTCAGCATGCCTTGGAGGAATAGCTATGTAAGCTATGTTTTACATACAGCTGTACAGAAAGTTGAAATTTACACGCACCTATGCGTAAAGTGACACAGCACACTACACTTTTATTAATCTTTATACTGTGTATCATATTAAAATCTGTACAATAACTTTACCCAGCAACTGACTGTTTACATTTGTTTTAAGTAAATTTCAAGTTTTACATCATTTTAAAAATTTATATTACTTATTGTAAATTTCATGTTAGTCGTAAATAAAGTAAGTATAGTATAAAGTAAAGTATACGAGGTCTGTTTCCGCTTTTTGTCTCACGTTTTGGGATTGCCGCTTTATAGGAGGGTTCGACTGTATGTATTTAGAGAAAACTGTTTTTAAGTGTTTAACAAACGCCTGTTTAATGTCCTCACAATTTTAAATACGTAAAACGTTAAGTAAGTCAAATAAGAAAAAAATTAAACAAACATAAAAGAGACGGAAAAAAATTAGAAAAGTTTGATAATAAAAAATTTATAAAAAACTTTTTTCATAGAAGTTAATTCAACTTATAAAAATGTGTTCTTTGCAAGTTGTGTATTAGTAGCAAAACATTATTACAAGGTATTTTTCTTTCATTTTCATTCGCAAATTTGCAAATGTACGTATGTTTTAAGTAAATGAAATAAAATTCATAATAAAATATTTAAACACTTTGTAATTGTGTTAATAAATACATTACTGTTTATTTTCAACTTTATTCTTTCCTGCTATATTTCATTTAATTACTGTATTGTTTTAAAAGTAAATATTTTCCTTTGTTTATTACTTTGCAATGTATACAGATACAGATATCTAGTAAGGCTCAAAATTGAATTATATCCCGAATGAGTGTCTAGAAGAATGTGAAATTGACGACCCATTTAAAGTACGAACCTGCCGATAATGAGCAGGTCACTGAGTAACTTTTAAGGTAATTTCGATTTTCTCAAACACGTATAAATAAATAAATAATTAATGTTGGAGTTACGTAAACATTCTAACAAAGGAAGGTTATAAGGCGAAATTTTTTTCCAATCGAACTGACTGAATTTTCTTTCGACTTTCTAGGATGAATGGTTTATGAAATTGTGCATTGGCGTAAAAGGCTGTAAACGCAAAAATCGGCGCGAATAGGAAAACCAAAATGGTCGCCACACTTAAACGATTTTTAGATAACTGGGACGATAGAAGCAACTGGTCAAACAACCAACTTTAATTTTTTTTTTTTTTTAGATCATTTGGTTTGACCCTTAAGAATAACTATAGTTAAAAATAACAGATCACGAAAATATTATCTAGATAAGCGCAACACAATAATTACTGGATACTATGTTCTTATATTTGACAACAATGTAAGTCGAGAAGAGAATAGAAACATACAAAATGTATAAATATTTGACATTCCCCTGACTTTCATGAAAAAAGAAAATTTTAGACATTCAATAAAATTCCTTTAACAACAACAAAAGACAATCGAATGAAACAAAAAGTTTAATTTTTTTCTTTCTTATTCCCTTTTTTCTTACACTTAATTATTTCGCCTACATTTTTGGTTGGGATTTTTAAAAATTTTCAGATCATTTGAAGAGAAATGCTGAGAAATTATTTTATTGATGTTTCAAAACAATGAATTGTTATGTACACAAAGAAAAAATGTTACGGTGCCATTCAACATTAAAAAGGAATAAATTCAAATTTCTTATTTCAAAATTATGGTTGGTATATTGGTAACATGGTTGCGTAGAGTGCCTATTAAGTAATGGTTAAGGTAGTAGTCTGGTAACATTTTTTGGACTTTTTTTTTGAGAAAGAATAATTATGAAAAGTTTTGAATTTTGCTTCCGAGACTACTAAAGTAGCGGAAGCATTGTGATCACTTTTGAAAAATAAAAAATTTTTCCTCTCCGAAATCAAATTTTTTACGCACATTTTACGTTTTAGAGCTTCCTGAACAATTTTGGTTTGGGCCGTCCGTCTGTCTGTCCGTCTGTGTGTCTCCAATTTTGCACCAAGTGGCATAACTTCCGAACTATTCAATAGTTTTTAATAAAATTTTCAGAAATTATGCAGTTTGGCTCCGCGATGGTCCCGTATGAATTTAATCAAAATCGGAGTAACGGTAGCAACGCCGCTACCATGTCATTCCAAAATTGCACCAAGTGGCATAACTTCTGAACTACTCAATTCTTTTTTATGAAATTTTCACAAATTATGTAGTTTGGTTCCTATATGGTCCCCTATGAATTTAATCGAAATCGGAGTAACGGTAGCTACGCCGCTATCATGAAATCCCATTAAATGTCAATATCTTATTTACTGCTAGTCCTATCTAGCTCAAATTTTTAGGGTATATTGGGGGTTAGTTTCTAAAATATTTTTGCTATTATTTTATAATTTAGCCTTTAAGTCTTTTGAGTTACAACAGTTTTTTATAAACTTCAAGGCGAAAATATAATTTCACGGTATATAATATGTATATTTGGTAGAATACTGTTTTAAAGCCTTTTACGACTACGAGGAAGCTGTGTGCCCACCCTACTGGCAGCATATTTCATATGTTTTTATTTACGTTTTAAAGTAAAAAAAAATATTTTTGAGTAAATTAAATTTTGTTTTATTATTAATATTATCACTTGAAGTTGGCGCCTAAAAAAAATCACATGGATGGCCCGGGTGATTTTGACTCTTGGGGACATCTGAAATGAAAAATTCTTAATTAATCTTAATCTATAGATCAATTATTCTGGTCGGAAATATAGTTATGAAACTTTATCGAAAAATAACAAAATGGCAGACTTCGAAAAAAAAGTCATTTTTCTGTCGCGCAAAAAGGGTTGTAAAATGGAAAGTTAAGGGTGAAAAAATTAATTTTAGTTCCGACGAGAAGTACAAGTGTGTGGAATAACCAGTTTTTGAGCAACCGGTTGAATAGAAAAAAGTTATGACGCGAGTCGACCATAAAAACGCTGTTTTGAGAAAAACGCGTTTAAAGTTTCAGCAACAAATTTTCATAAATAAACTCTTACTTACATTAATCGTCGATGCCCAACCGCTTGCAGCTGCCGGCTCGCACCAATGAGGAGTTCTCGAAAATTCGTTGTAACTCGGTTCCTTTTTCGAATTTCGGTTTAAAATTTTCACAGTATATACTGTATCTTCGAATTAAGCAACAAAAAAAATTCGATTTTTTCAATCCAAGTTACCAGACTACAATCTTAAATTACATTTTTACGAATGTTTCTTGGGCAACACTGTTTTTAGGATAAAAATGTTGGCTTTTACACCTGCAGCTCATGGGGATGAACTGCTACTGATAACTACTGGTACTATTTCATCGAAAAATACACGTTATCTGCACAATTTGCAACAGATACACTTGAATAATAGTGCAACAAATCCATTTCGCGTACAGGTATCGCTTCGATTACAAAAATGTGACAAAATTATGCATGTAACTGGGTTATATTCATCGCCTGTAGGTACGATAATGTATAATTTATTGAAAATTCTATTATTTAACAGCTACTAGGGCATTACAAATTAATTATTGCCTCCCATGTGTAAAATAATTGCTCCTGTTTTACGCATTCGGCTGAACATAATTTAATTTCTATGGTTATACCATTCTTTTTTTAAGCCGGTACGGTTCCCTTCTCAATTTATGCTTTTTTTAGGTGTACATAATTATTTAACCTACACACCGGTAGCATAATACTGGTGATGCACTTTTGTGCCTAATTAACTATACAGTTATTTTTAGTCGAATTTTTCCACTGAACAAATTAGACTTATATAGCCTATACGATAAGAACGGCGAGAGGCGAGAGTAGGGGCGCTATCCGGTTTCGGACACGTAGAACACGATTATGTAGAAAAAAATGTCTGATGTATATATATGTATATATATATATATATATATATATATATATATATATATATATATATATATATATATATAATATATATATATATATTTTCCCGCTACCTTTTAATATGTGTAGGGCCCCCCATGTAAGTTAAAAGCTGAAATTTGGTAAGTGGGGCTCATTCCGATACACAACATTAATATCAAAGTGGGGTAAAATTTTGGGCAAATTTTGGATCCGACCACTTTTAAGGGTGTAGTGGGGCCGGTAAAACAATAAAACTTTTCCAAACCGGTTTCGAACAATTATTGTTTGGAACAAATAATGTTTCGAACAATTATTTACAATATATCCAAAATTCAGCTTCCTAGGATGATTTGAAAGAAAGTATTTTGGCTGAATCTAACACGCCCACGGCCCCCCAGAATTAACACAGAGGGTTGAAATTTGGTGTGTTGATAAAGTTTGTACCTAGGTTGCACTTTTTGCAGTTTTTAATATTTTACTCCCATCCCCCTCATTTTTAAGCTACAATTTCATTCTTTTTTGACTTTTCGAAGATTCTGCCACTCGCACAGGTCACTCAAATAAACCTACAGGGCTGAAATTTTGTATTCGGATTGAGTTAGTATCCAGGGGGTGCCTTTTGGGGGTCTCAGCCTTTAACCATTACTCCCACCATTTTTATACCAAAAAGAACATAATTTTTCTTGTATTTTAACAGTTTCGTTCGGGTCAAAATCTCCCCAAATAAACCTAGAGGGCTGAAATTTTGTGTATAGGTTAAGTTAGTAGCCAGCCACTGCTTTTTGGAGGTTTTGACTTTAGCCCTTACCCCCACGATTTTTACGCCAATATTTCGTTGATTTTTTTGCTTTTTTTCTAACACGTCTAGAAACTCTCTAAGGGAACCTAGAGAACTGAAATTTTGTACGTGTATTGAGTTAGTATCCAGCTAGTGCATTTTAGGGAATCCACATTAATTCGGAATTCAATGGTATTGTTAAATGTGTTTTAAATTCTTTATTTGTATTCTGTTACAAGTAGGCGCATAGTAATTTTAAAAATTAAAAAAAAATAATTAATTCAGTTTTATAATAAATGCAATATATAAATATTAAGTAATTTAAAAATGCTATAGGTATGTTTTATACTTACAAAGTAGGAATTTTGAATTTCTTGAAAAGAAAAAATACCTTTAAGTCCTTTTTTTAATATTTAAGAAAAAAAAAAACACAATGGATATTGACAGGTAAGCATGGCTAGAAATGCCCTTGTACGTATGTGTTTCTACTGAATTTGAATTGTGTTAATTTTTTTTGCTGCTAGCTGCTATCCACATAAAATTGAAATTTACTGAATTTCAGTCATTAAAAACTTACCCCTTGTGAGTAAGAAATTATTTTTTGAAAGTCGAAAAATCCTTTGAATGGCTTCACGGATTTGGTTGAAGTTTTTATATGTTTCAGATACCTCTATGGTGTATATCTCAGAAAATATTTTCAGCTTCAAAAAAATATAACCTCCTATCCTCCGCCCGTCCCAAAAATAATTGTTTAATTTTCTAATATTTTTTTATCAACTTGTAGCTATGGTAAAATGATCTAAATTTTTTTGCCACCTTCTTACTATGATCCATGCAACATATAATTTTTTCAGAATTAATTTCCGGGTGCGTCATAGTTAAAAAAAAATTAAATGCCTGAAAAGCTTTTTTAGAGATAGGTATACGCTTTCGAGTACTCAGTTGATCGGAAATTATTTGCAAATTTTGAATATGTTCATAAAAACGTTTGCGACTGCGTAGTTTTCGAAAAAAAGAAAATAGTAGATTCAAGTCTTATTAAATTCCTCGATCAGCCGAACACTCATCATTAGCTTTGAAACCATCAAAATAACAATTCTCTTATAGCCTTTCAATCACATTTAGATATCTTGGTGATACCGAAGATGAAAGGAAAAATTCGACTTCCGTGATGGGGCCCCGCTGCTCACGGCGTTTTTTCATTATATTATTCGTTTCATTATTTACGTATATTGCTTGGAGGCTATTTTGTAAAATACACCCTATTTTTATTTTCGAATGTTTAATATTCAGTTGTTTTGAACCGTTACTACTACAGTTTACTACACTGTAAATTTAGTCCTGTTCAAGCCGATATTTTTACGATATTAAAATTAAATAACTCTTTTTACTAAAAACTTTTAAAAATTATCCTAATTTTTTTATTGACTTTTGTTAATTTTTTTAGTAAAAAATTATTTAATGTAAAAAAAAATATTGCAAGTAAAATTTATAAAATTCTTTATTGTAAGTCGTTCGATTAATTAATGTTACTCCATTGATATAGAAGAATCCATTGATAAAGAAGAGGTCCCTAGCAACCGAAAATTAATATTCGCCAGAAATTATAGATAAATTATAGATAATTATTATAATGAAAATATGCTTTGATAAAAAGGTTAAAAAAATTAATAAATATTTACATTAAGAAATTTTTCCAAATCGAATTTTTTTAAATATTTTGTTCGCTTTTGTAGTATTGTTATATAAAAAAATGTTTTTCGCAAATAAACTCTACAACTCTCCGTAAAAGGTCCATCCGTCAAAACGACGTCGATGTATGATTAACGTTTCTCGTAGACCAACGTATGATTCTAGGGTTAATAATGATTGTGTAATAATATTAATTCGCGGCTATGTATACTTACATATCCCAACAAAACTATAACTCAAAAGTTGTCAATGAAATAAATAATACTTTATTTTTCTGGTGTGTAAAATTTTAACATACAGTCTTGATCCTAGGATACCCTTCCGCAATTTTATAAACGAAAAAAATAAAATGTTATTCTTTCATTTATTTTTTTACTTGTTTTTCACTGTAATACGATGAGAAAGAGAATAAAAATTACCCATTCTTTTTACAATGATCCTTTCTGTTTCTTTCAAATTGTTTTGTATTGATTTTTATTTTTGATGCGGTTTTTAATGTCATGCTTGAATAAATACGAATGATATAAATAGAGAAAAACGTCGAGTAAGAAATAAAAAAAAAAAAAATTAGACATTTATAATAAAAATATCTTTGATTTTTCCTCGTGTGTTGTTCATTTCATTCAGTTTCTTTTTCCTTCTTTTTTGTGATTGAAATAATTCGTTTGATCACATCATCCGTGTATCGGCTCGACATCATTCATTGCCGTTCCAAATTTAACCATAGTCAAGCGGTAATTAAAAAATGTCCCTTAACAAAATAACAATAGGAGGAGAATTTTTTTTTTGTTGTGTTCAAATGATTTTTTCTTTTAAATGCTAAAAAAATTTATTCAGTGCGATTTTTTACTAAATGTGAAAAAGAGCTTACAGTTTCAAAATATAGGAAAATAATCTAAAAAATATGCCAAAAAGTTGGAGAAATTCCAAACGAATAATCCTTTATTATTAGATTTTGATTTTCTGTCTGTTGGAAATTTAAAACAGCGGCAGTTTTTGCAAGTAGGTGCATGCCTCCTAAAAATATATGTAAGAAAAAATATAAATATCTACTTATTACGGTTGAAATAAAAAAAGAATGTCCCACATTACCACTCTTACCATTTTATAAGATAGTAACGGAGAGAATATTTGGTAATCTTCAATACGAAAAGTGTTATTTCGAAAACGAACTTAAACTACCTAACCATTTTTTATAAGTTGATAGTAAAATTTTATACTCAGCTGGAAAAAATATAACTATTTTACTATTTGGCTTCTTGCTTGTGTGCGTGTGAAATATTTTACTTAAATGTAATTATAAATTCCGTGTTTTTATTTTAAATAATCTAGGTATTTAATTTTTAAGTCAAAATTTTATGTAGATATGCATGAAAAACTAAAAACCGAACCAAAAATTTTACTAAATTTACTATTCTTGAAAAGTGTGGTAAAGCATAGTTGGTCATGAATATCAAACTTTAACTGACCAGTATAAAATTAATTTCGTCAATAATTCTATTAAACTTTCTAAAATATTTCCACCACTCAGTGTTCTATACACCACGTCAATAATTAGCTTTCTACATTAAGGGGGACCACTAGTGTGACATTTTGAAAAAATTGGAAAATTTCTTTGGTATGTTTCGATAGTCTATACCTTTAAAAATAACATAGTAAAATTTCAAGTGCATACCTCAAATAGTTCTTGAGTTACAGCCATCCAAAGAGCGGATTCTGATTTTCATTGTTAACTTTGAGTTATTGAGAAATGTATGAAGGTTGATAGTTCGGGAGTTTTTGGACGTGGCTACCAGTCACATATTGTGGAGAAGCTAGACCTTCGCACATTTAAACGACTCATCTAGTTTTACTTGGACCGTAATAGTGAGTACATCGTAAATAATTTTGGTAAAAATTCTCAGTGATTAAAACTAAAAGGTAAAGAAAAACTACATTTTTCAAATTTGCTGCAGTTATAACTCGAAGACAAATCTTCCGATCGATTTGATTTTTATTGTAACTTCTTTTATACGTTTCTTGGTGCAATGAACCTCCAGTTTTCCGATCGATTAAAAAATGTAATTTTTGCAGGCCAAAAATCATCAAACTTTCGCGCAAATTTTGAATCTTTTCAAAAAAAAAAACTCCGTCATTAGTTTAATAGGCTTTTTGGTTTTTTTGATTTTAGGCACTGTGAAGGTCACTATCACTGCAGCAGTGGGGGAACTTTTTTTTGGAATCTTGGAGATCGCGAATAACTTACTGAATTTTCAAATTTTTGGTCCAAAAATTTTATCATGAATTTATAATATATCAATGAATATATCTTTAAAATATTAAAACATTCCATACAGTAGTTTTCTTTAAATAAGTTCCCAAAAATCAAAAAATCTTACATCATAGCCCTACAATATGTTATTGCGATGGAATTACTTACAACTATTCGTTTATAATATTATCATTTTACGTACAAATATTAATAGTGAAAAGGTTAAAGGCGAATGTTCTGTTCGTTTATATTTGTCTACTCTATGGCTCGGTGGGTTTATTGTAACACCACCATCTACTACTATAAAAGATACACCTATTTAACTGAAACTGTCATAACACGTCACATGAATTATTCATGTAAAGTCACACATATAATGCCGGTATCATGTTTCAACTGCATTACGCTTGTTTGTGCCTTAATATAAGTGAGAGGGATCTATAGGACACGGCACGTTAATAAACGTAGAAAGACGGTGATGTTTGTTGAGTTGAAGGTGTAAGGATATTATAAGAAACTGATACTATATACATTTTGAAATGACGATAAAAATAACATGTTATAGTATTAAAACAAAACTTTATTTCATATTTTAGATAATGCTAATATATTTACAGGTGATACATATATTCATGAGCAGCACGTTCTTAAAAATCGGCTTACCTTCTAGTAGGACCGGTGTAAGGGATGTGATGGTACTAGGACTCAAGGTTCTGGAAGTCTCGCATTGCTGACTGATTTTGTAAAATCAAAAACTTAAATGGTGTCCGGATAATCACCACCACTGACAATCGTCCCCAGTTTTATATTTTCGATGGTTGTAAAAAGGGTACCCTGTCAATCACCACCACTGACAATCGTCACTAGTTTTATAATTTTAAGTCGTTGTAGAGAGGAACTTGTCCCTACATATTACTTAAGGAGAGGACATTAGTAATAAAATTTTACAAGTTAGTTTTATACTGAAACAATATATTAAAAAATATATCAAATATTTTAAAAAGAAATCTCATAAAGTTCAAAAATGTTGCAGCTTTAACTATCGGGTCCGGGAAGCCGCATTTCTTTTTACATATGTCTGTATAACTTGTTAAATGGCATCAGTTAGATAAAAGTTAATTTATTGGAATCTTTATATTTGCTTTTCTTACATACCGACACACAGTATTACCATCTAAGTTTACTATTTTCCATCTACCTGTTGAATGTAAACACAGTGAACCACACGGCCAGGTATAAACAAGCTAATATACTGGGGGCTATTGTCACTGGTGATCATAGAGCCAGGTATAAACAAATTTATGGTTGGGGCGATTGTGGCATTTTTTCATTTGGGGGCAATTGTCAATGGTGGCGATTGTCATATATTCACTTAAATGTGAGCTTTGAAAGACGATATTGACTTACTTAATGAAATTAAAATTTGTCAAGGTGTTTTACTTTCCAATATGACTAGTTTACAAATACCCATTATAAATAAAATCTATTTAAAAATACGTAATTTATTTGAACTGTATCCAAAAATGCTATATCAGCTTTACCAATTAAACTATTATCATAGTATTTTCAGAAAGATCTATTTCAAGACTAATAAGTAATAATAAAATATTACTTTGGACCTATCGTTAGTCAAGATCGATTTACTTTTTCAGTAATTTTATTCGTAAAATTCCTATATCAAAAGTAGTAGGGTTACAGCAGTTTTATACCGAAAGTAGTGAGGTTACAGTAATTCTACTTCCAAAGATTTACGTAAACGAAATAAAAATTACACAAGAATATTATGCGTTATTTCATTGTAATTTAAATTTTATAATATAGAAAACAAGAGTAACTGTACATTCCGTTCAGGGTTTATTTTCAACTGAAATTTTGTATTTAAAAATTTGGTGTGATATATCGAAAAGAGCTGTTTGTCTCATAGCATCATTCCAATGAAGTGATACAAGAACTTTTCCTCGGCAACTTGGACAAGATTTGAACTTTTTAAGTGATGTAAAGTTTGCTAGAAAAAATCATCGATTCAACATTAAAACTTCACATTATTCGAAACTACCTCCCAGGGTTTTGTCTTTGTATTTTTCGGTACTAAATTTATTGCTAATATAAACATTTAGAAAATGAAAATTTATTTATTTAATCGAGAATTTAGCTTTTTAAGGCTTACAAAAGGATATGGTATTGTACGATCCATTTCATATTGTAACCACTGATAGCCTATATCGTAAGGAATAACCTCAATTTTTTTCGCATTTTTTAGGCCTACACATCCCGAGATATATTCATCACAATTCTATATTCACTAAAATTTGATGTTTGTCCGACTCCATTATAACTCTGATATAATATGTTTAATCCTAATAAGTGTCTAACAAATTTTCAAAATTGATTTGAACGAAAAAGCTTTCTAATATCATAAAAATTATTAAAGGCACCCAAAAAGTGGTTTACAGTTACCAAACACACAGTATCGTCTGAATAAAGCAACGAAAATATTTACCAAAAAGTAGTTGAAAAATATTAGGATTATATATTAACTTCACACTGTGCAACAGGGAAGAACCGTCTTCCGTTTTCGAACATCAACTTGTCGTTTCAAATTTCATTCCTTAAGAAATACATTTGAAATATCTATTTTACATGCAATAACATTGACTGACTGTACGCTCGACTGCCAAACTGACAGACTGAAATGTTGGTTTCTTCAATTTTTCGTTGAAAATTTTTATTACGGAAAATACATATCAACAAACTAACAACTATACGCTGTTCTAGAATCATTTATAGAATTTTAGCGTGCAATTTTCCATATTATATCGTAACGCCTACAAGAAAAACATATTAAAAATTTCCCAACGAATTATTTATTACATTTTTCCATTTTGAATATTACAACCATATCCGCATATTAAGTGGTAAATATGAAATTTTCATCTAGACTTTCTTGTGGCGTAATATTTTTAGGATTGCGTAGTGAAAATCACAGGGCCGCCTGTAAATTATATATAAAAATTATGTCGCAACATTCTGCATAACATAGCGCATTTAGATAGAATAATAGTTCAAAACCTTTTTTAAGTGATGTTTTCTCTTTAATACTGGTGTAAAAAAGTGTCACAAAGACGTTTGAACTTACAAGGGGAGTATCAGACATGGGAATCACGGATTGGGAAGAAATTAACATATGTTGTAGAATGTATTTCTTTGAGTATTATAGTAGTAATAATTTAGGTTAATGCGCCTTGGTTTGGAAATTAAACGCACGAAAAGTTTCCAATAACATATCGTGTTTGATTGGTACTCTTCGCAACAGTGGCGCTTGGTGGTGAGGTTAGAGTATCCTCTGATGTATGTAACTTTTTTTAATATACACACGAAATCGAAAAGGTTCTATGTTCGAACCTATACCTTTCCAACATAATTCTCTTTTCAATTTTTTTTAAACTTTTGCAATATTGTACGATACTATAATTATTTTCTAAAAAAGGAGATATAATATTTTTTATACATGTTATACATTATATTTACATAAAATATATGTTTACATATATTTTTACATAAAATCAAAGCGATGTTTATTATAAATTAATTATACTATGTTTAGACATTTTTCATTTTATCCTTATTTAAAGTATGGCAATTGTAAATTGTTATATAATAATGACATAATAAAGAATACCATATCTCCGTTTAAAAAATAATTATAGCATCGTCAATGCAATTGATCATTGTACAATATTGAAAAAGTTAAAAAAAAATTAAAAAGAGAAGAATTTTGTTGGAAAAGCATAGATTCGAACATAATACCTTTCCGTCTGTATATTAAAAAAAGTTTCATATATGAGAGCAGACTCTAACCACACCACCAGCGGCCATTATAGGCTAGCAACTTACCCTTAAAAATATGCTTAGAAATTGAAAAAGTGATCACGAGCGTTCTAGTGGCTGGTTTTTTTTAAAATCGATGCAGACTTTAAAATAAAATATAAAATTCAAATACTATTTTTTGATTAAACCACGGCTTCAATGCTAAAAATTGATAAAAGTAAATAATTTGACAAGTATTCTTATAAATGTTTGATTTTAGTCTACGTATTCATTCTAAAATATATTTGTCAACAGTTTTTTCTCTCTCTAAAAAAAATGTTATAATCTTTTTTTTTTGTATATCAATTGTGCTTAGAGAATACTTCAAATACAAAATTTATACATGTATCTTACCTATTACTATAGTAATAGGTAAAATACTAAAAATTGTATTGGAATTTTTTATTCCTTTTTAAATTTTGAATCGATTAAAAGAAAAATCAGCCATTAGAACGCTCGTGGTCGCTTTTTGTTAAAAATTACGGTTAAGTTGTTACTCTATTAATACCTAGGTTTGTTTTTGACCAAGAATGCTTATAGAAAAAAAGTTTTGTTATGGAAATACTTAAATTCTTAGTGTATGCTGCTTCTATGCCGAAAATTAAACTTAAATTGATAGATTTTCTGTTAACTTCGCGTTAATGCAGAAAGGAGAATAAAATACGCGCTTGCTTGGACCAGCAAAATTTAAAATAAGGATCCTAGATGTGTTGAGGAAAACTTTAATCGTTCGATAAAATAAAAATTTGTTACTATTGAATGTAATAGCATTACAAATGAAATGATCCTTAGTCTATCTATAAAGTAAGTTAGAGTAGAGTATTTCAATAATATTTCCTGAAGACAAAGCTAGAAGCACAAATCAGTAACAATAATATGTTTTATCTGCCGTATTAAATTATTCTATATTTCTACCTAACTATACAATACCGCATAATACATATAGAAAGTTCTAAGTTAGTTGTCAATAACGTATGTGTCCGTATGTATATGAAATTATGTTTTGCAGAAGCTGTTTTGCATAATATATGTAGGGTACAGTGTGTCTGAATCGACATGGCACATTACTTTTAAATGTTAAGTGTAACTTGAACAAATTGGTTTAATATATAGGTATACATACTTTGAAAAATGAAATATATTTTTGTTGCTAAAAAAAATTCGATCAACTGTTTTTCAATTATAATTTAGGTAATGAATTTTTGGAAAAAAAATCACCAGTTTCTATGAAAGGGTTTTTTTAATAAAAAGTATTTATTTTTTCGCTACGAACGTTTCGAGACCATATAATCTCATCATTAGGCCTTAAACAATAGTATAAAAATGTTACAAAAATTTTTAGGGTAAAAATTAATTAAAAATTGAAATTAATTACAGTTTTTTTTTAAGAGAAACAACTTTTTAGTAAAATGTCAAATAAATAAATTAGAAACATTCATTATCACATAAATAAAATAATATCTACAAAAGAATATTTTTCATCTGTATAAAAGGATTAACAATTAAAAACCTAGAAACAATAAAAGATTATAATTGTGTAATATTAAAATTAAAAATAAAATGTGTTGGAAACATTTTCATTGATTAGTAATACTGTTGTCATATCTATGTGGACCATTGTATTTCGCGATAAAAGCAATTGCTACATTATCGGTTATCTTGACAGCTAAGTGTCTTCTGTGCAGTTACACACAAATTTTGATATGCTGTCAAATTTGTGTTGTCAGTTTGGTTATTGCAATTATTGTATGTATTTGTCCAAAGGCTTTCTAAATTTCTCTCGTTTTATGAAAATTAAAGCGATGATCTCTTTCGTTGGAGCGCTGCGCCAGACCAGTACGAATATCTCCCCTAGCCAGACCCCACTGATGTTGTTTGAGACGTTGTTCCAGCTGTTTAGACGTCTGTCTAATATAAAGAAAAAGATCGATTATAGTTTTGAATTTAGTATACCTATATAGGTGCGTTGGGCAAGCAATGTAAGTATGCCATTTTTAAAATCTAAATGAACTAGATGTGACTATCTGAACAGAAAATTTCAAACTGGGTTCAAGAACAAAATCTCTTTTCAGTCTTTCATTGCGACAAAATCTCTAAAAATCCCATATCATACAACACTTGTTTCACTGCTGCGTACCAAACAAGCTGCTGTACTGAACACCGTGATAGCTATTCTACGATCTCGCTCACACACGATGGTTTCGATACGCTTACCATTACTATTGTCTACCTGTACCAACGTGACAAATGTAACTTTCTCATTGGTTAACGATAAACTATAGCAGAGAAACAAGCACAAAGCCTTCCAGCCATTTATACTTTTTCTGAATAAATTTGTGTTTTTACAACTCAAATTTCTTGCCTAACAGCAATTTAACTCGAAGAACTGTTAACCCAAAAACGCTTCAGCTTCACTGTCGCGTTTTTGTTAGTTGGCAGTTCTTCTCGGTAAATTGCTAAGCAAAACAAATTTTCGGTAGACAAACCGAAATTTATTCGAAAAAATACAAACCTCTCGTGTAATAATAGGTGATAATTTTCGTTATTGAAAACTTTGATCATAAATATCTCATTAATAATGAAAGTTTTAAAAGTTTAAGCAAATCAAGATGTAGGTTTTCCAAACATATATTTTGACTATTATTATGTAACTTTGGTTATCTAGGCCTTCCGTTAGGGCCTTTGTGCCTTCCAGCGTACACGTAATGGAGTCAAAAGTGACATACATTATTTTCTATCGCTACAATCAGCACGACTCCTATTAGATGACATTATTTACAACAGATAACCTTGCATTGTGTACCATAAAAATATTTTCTCAGTAGCATATTTGCAATATAAATTAAATGAAAATGTATCTAATCGCGCTGAACACAATGTACTCACACACACGTTCATATATACATAATATGTGTAATACCGCAATATTTTCGGTGAACTGAATAAAATTCGTTGGAACATACCAATCCGATAAAACATCATTGACAGGCTGTCAGATATAATCCAAGAACGTATGAAGTACAATTCTATCAACAGAGATAGACAGCTTGTTCTGTTCTATAATACTTATTACAAACTTATTTATTTACTTTTCTTGGTACTACCGGTAAAATACACTGTAAAATAATTGGTTACGAAAATATTACAGTTTTTGAGATTTATGTAAAATATTTAATTGCGTAAATATTATTTTTAAGAACTGAAGTGTGTTTAATTTTAAAAGAATTATTTCAATTCTCAGGTTCACGATCAGTTAGGTGATAAGTGAACTATATACTTATATCGCCCTTTGAAAATATATGCTGTAATGAAATTTATTAATTTGTTAAAACTGGAGTTAATAAATAAATAAATAATTTTTTATACTATTCATTTAAAACTTTAACAATAAAATTTATAAAACGTGATGCTTTAATTTTTATAATGTTGGCACGTTAATTTTTATTGGGTCGATTTATAACATCCATTATGAATTATTTATTAGAGTGCTGGAACTATAATTTTTAGTCCGAAAACCAACAGTAATTAAAGAAATATCGTTCTGTGTCAAATCTAATGTGCTGGCACACTAAAATATCAGTGATTTTCCTCTAATTTTCCTCTGAAAAAAAATTCATATCTGAGTCGTAACGTGGAAGCTTCACTTGCTTCGCTCATTCCACTCCAGCAAAATGTCACGAAATTTTGATGAATTTTGAGATATACAAAAATTCCGAATTTTTTTTTGTCATATAATAATAATAATAATGTGTTTAATGTCCGTTTTTGAGACAATTTAGTCTATAACAGACTCCAACCACATCATTGTTTGTATACTTTATTTATTCTTTACACATATTCGTCACATTATACATTTATGATGCGGGTGGAGGACAAGAAGAGTGGTGTGAGGGCTAGAATTTGGTAGGTATGCGTCTGCAGCCGTCTTCTTAAGGAACTATGCCGATATTCATCTGGAATTGTGAAGGAAAACTGCAGAAAACCTTCACAAGCATAGTCGGCCGCGATGATAAATTGTAACATTTTTTTTTTACAGTGTATGTTATTTCTAAATTTATATGTATAGAGTTAGCTTTAGCAAAAGTTTATATTGTGTTAGTTGTTTGAATATAATATCTATTTTTAATAATAGATACAACCCATGTTTATAATATAATATAAAACATATACTAGTGTCGGTATTAGATTATTAAACATTATCTTTTTTGTTATACTAACAATATTTTTTTATTGACTACTTAATATTCATGAGGATTATCATTAATATTTGATATTCCCTTCCTTCCAAATGTTCTTATTAGCGAAAACTCGAAATTCAGCTATTACAGTAGGTCTCATGACGCAATCTGAGTCCGGGACTATGGCAGAAATATGTTTTGAGGTCCCTAGAATACGAAAATGATATTCACTAAAATTTATATATATATATATATATATATATATATATATATATATATATATATATATATATATATATATATATATATATATATATATATATATATATATATATGTATATTTAGGTGTTCCCGCGATAACTCTCGAACGAAACGTCTAACGCTTATGAAATTTTGTGTGCGGACTGGATTCTGAATTGACTTGGCTAAGTTCGTTAGCCAAACACGTCGGATGCCCAGAAGTAGGTTTTCTGGCCATTTTTTATCATTCGATCCTATCATAAGACAGTTCGATTTTTACATCGTTGAAAAGGAAAAAGAAAATTATGAAGAAAATGTTCTTATAATTTTCTTTCTATGTTAAGTAGTTTTCGAGAAAATCGTAATTTTCACTTTTGCCTTAATTTGCTCTCTTTGTCATTGTAATAAGTAATTTATATTTCTATCTCAGTTGCTTATAACATATACAAAAATTTCATTTTTTTTACGTAAAACAAACGGTAGTTATTCAAAATCTATGTATTATAAATACCATATCTCTGTCTCATTTTTTTTAAATTAAAATTAACCAGATATTTTAAGCACCAAAAATAAATTACCTAGCCGATTTTGAAAATTCTTTTACTTTTAGAAAGCTAAACTAGTTTAGCCAAGCACCTTTTGCGAAAAAGCGCCAAAAATTAACTACTCAACTGATTTTGAAAATCTTTTCACTATTAGAAAGCTGAATTATTTTAAATGGATACAGGTCTTAGATGAGATCCGCCAGTGCCCAATATTTCGAAATTCGCTATGTTATGCAGATGCTGCGACAGGGGTATTTGTATACTATACAAGTGGATCATTTACATGTCAAAAAGAAGAAAAGTAACTAATTTGATCGCAAGGAGGAGTCATTAATTTCAACAGTTCAAAAGTAAGCCACATCGCTATTAGCTTTACGCACATCGGATTTTTATGAATATTAATGATAATATGAAGTAACGAATAATAATAACTTGATATACGCAATTCACTGATGTAAAATACACTAATGAGCGAAGACATCTTCTTATATTCTTATAATATTTTCCCCGTACATCGTTCTTTAAAATACCTTTGAGAGTAATTCTATATTGAATTAATAAAATCAACGATCAAAATACAGTTTGAGAGTATCCTTTCAAAAAGTATCATTAACTTTTTATCCACCCCAGGGAATTGATCAAACAAAAAGTTTTTTTTTGTTTTTAAATGGCACAAAATTTTGGACAGAGTACGAATAAAAATTCACTATAAGTGCAAATTGTATTTGCGCGAGTAGTGTTCCGTACAAAGCGTATACAGTCGTTTTTATGGATTTTTATTTTTTACAATGACAACTTATGCGTATCAATAACTTTTTCACTTGCATCGAGAAAACAGTTAGGATCGATTTTTACGCCAATAAAGGTAGTAGGAAACTTTTCATTGGTCATTTCATTATAGGTAAACATGATAAAAATGAAAGACAAGCTTTTATTGGTTTATGAATTACTAGCATTTACCCGTGGGTTCGTCTGGGTGACATTTGAAACTATGACATCTAGTTAAAACGTATAAAGTCTACTCTTATCGCGTCACTATTGAGAACTGTTACTTTTTTGGGAAAAAAGTAGCCTATAACATTCCTCTAACAGCAAGCAAAGCTCGAATGAAGTTAATTATTCTTTTTTTTTTTGTATCGTTTTAAATACATTTTTCCACGGGAATAAGACTTCCCACGGGGTTTATAAATTTTCCTGGGGTAAAAGGTAGTCTGTGCCATTTTTATCCACCCTCAAAGTTTGAAATCAATCCTCAGTTCTTATTAACAGTTAATTATCGTTTACACTAATGATGTTATAACTCAAGAAAATGTAATCCTGATAATTTTCGTACAATCTATTCCTGATTCTTAATGCTTATGAACTTTTTCAGATTTTTTTTTGAGCGATCTTTTTGGTGATAAGGAAGACTGAATTTCACATCTATAATTAAACCATAGCATTCAGGGAAAATTTATTGCCATAAGCGGATGGATATCAAAGTGATTTCATAAGTGTTCCATTTTGTCAATGTTGATACGGAACACTAAACAAAAAAAAAAAAATAGAATGAAAATTTGACACTTTTAAACGAAAACGCAAGAAGCGAAAACTCCGTGGAGAACGTAACTTTATTTATTTATTTGAACAATTGATCCGTCACAATATGAGTCCCCACGGCTGACCGTAGAGTGGTATGAAAATTTTATTAATATTGGTGAACGAGAAAACACGACAAAACAAATTTGGCAGTTTTAAAAGTTTACAATCGCCGATGAGAAAGAGTGGAATTACGTTTGGTAAAGTTGTTTTCAATATATAGGTCACATGAAACGATGCTTTGCGTTTTGGCGTTGTATGTCAGTAGTCGAGAGAATATAAATATGGCCGATTTTCCACCAATGGATAAAACAGTGGTTTTTTGCTTATAGTTTTTGATGTGTACTGGAATTCAAAAATTAATATTAAAAAAAAAAAAACACATTCTAAAAAAGATGTCCTACCTACCAAAGACCTATTTAATTTTTTTTTTTTTAATTTCTGGTTCAATGTTCTTAATGATAGCTGAAAATTTGCTAGAAATGATCCTCCCCTGTAATCTGCTGGGATTTTAGAGATAAAATTTTGATTTTTTTGATATAGTTAGGAAATTGAGTCGTTGATTAGGGGAAAAAACGGTATTTTTACATAGTGTAAGAATTGAAGAAAAAAAAAATTTTAATTTGTAACAAGGGAAAACACGGTAATGGACAACATATTTTACTACTGCCTCAGTAAAATGTGGGACTAACTGTGCGAGTTCGGGACGCTTTTGGTCGATTTTTTTTTTACGCATATTTGGATATCCAGAAATAAAAAGTTGTTAGCTATGTCTTTCCGTATCAGGTTGACTTCTACCAAAAATGAGTATTTTGGACGCTTACTTAAGGTGAATCGATCAGTATGGACAAATTTGTGACAAATGAATTACTCTATAAGTTTATTTTTGTCTCTGTAAGTAAATATAATTTATGTGTGGAAAAATAAGTTAAATTTTATAATGCATGTAACAGTATTAATTTTTGATTATTGTTCATTCTTCTAATTTTAATAATTTTAAAAGTAATGAATTTGATTCTGGTAGTGATGTGTCCGCACACACAATAACTAACACGTACACAAATATATTATGGGTGTATTAGTATAAAATGACATTTTTATAGTTTTTTTTTTTCTATTTATTACAATAACTAAACGTACAATATTAAAAAATAGTATATTGTACAATAAGTGAGAAATAAGCTCTTCCCACGTATTTTACACTATACTTTTTCTACGAGCACATTTTTTTCGTAAAAAACATAAATAATTAAAATAAAATTTAAATAAGTAGTAAAAATTTTTGAAATTTGTCAGTGGTAAAATGTTCAAATTTTTATCAAAGCATACTTGGAAACAATAATAAATAATCAACATACATATTATGTATATTTTTAGAATTACATATGACATTATACATTAAATCAGACATAGCCAACTTTTTTACTATATTAAGCTGTGCGAAATAATTTCCCACGGCTATTTCCACATAGTGTGGGCAATTGTTAATTTTTACATATAGTTAGCTGTGCGCAAAATGTTACTTTTAATAGTAGGAGTAGAAAAAAATATTTTTAAATGATTCAAAAATATAAAAGAGAATAATTTTTAGTTTTTTAAATCTTAAAGTTGGTTTTTAATGACACAACTTACTTAAATACATACTACTGATTCATCTCTAATCATTCTTTGACATTTACCCGTACGTTAAAAATTCTAACTTTGAAAATTTATTTCTTCTAAACTACACGTCAGAAATTATTCAAAATAGTGTCAGTGAATGTATCATATCTTTCTCTATAATATACTAAAATTTCAAATTCTAAACTTGAAAAATTTCAAGTGATCGATTCACCTTAATTTAACAGCTTCGAGAGCTAGACCATTATCTGTTACAAACACTTCTGTAGTTGTTAAAAAAAACTATAAGAAACAACAACCACAGTTTCACTTCTCGCCCATTGACCAAAACTTGACCTCTTTTACACTCCCTACCTTTATTCAGGTTTTACAAGCTGATTAGAAAAATGTGGGTATACTGCTAACTATAATAGCACCAGAAATCATTTCACCAAAATTTTATTTTTTCATCTTTAATCAAAATAGAGTGACGAATTTTGACATTAATATAAAACTTTTACCGAAAATGAAAGCAGACAAGGGAGCAAAAATTTCATTTGAACTGGCCTCCTCCTGGTCGTCATCATCATCACATTATCTTTATTACAGTTCATTTTTAATTAAGCAATTTCAAATAGACTCACTTTGACTCTCAGCCTTTTCTGACTCAATGTTTTACAACAAATATTAAAGATTCATTTTGAAATGTCAAAAATTTATTCATAACGTATACATGCATATATAATAAAATGTAATTACAGAGTGTCCTATACAAAGTTCTACTTAAATAAATAGAAATAATAGTATCAAATTAGACTTCCGTTCCTTGTACCCTCCATTTTATCTAAAACTTTTGATAACGAAAATTATAAATTATAATAGTCAAAATATATGTTTGGAATACCTACATCTTGATTTGCTTAAGCTTTTAAAACTTTCATTATTAATGAGATATTTATGATCTAAGTTTTCGATAACGAAAATTATCACTTATTATTACACGAGAGGTTTGTATTTTTTCGAATAAATTTGGGTTTGTCTAACGAAAATTTGTTGCCTAGCAATTTAACGAGAAGAAATGCCAACTAACAAAAATGCGACAGCGACACACAAATTTATTCAGAAAAAATGTAAAACTCAAGTGTAATACACATATGGTAAGAGAATTTAACGAATAAAATAAATTAGTGCAATTCATATTTTTATTTAATACATTGTTACTATGGTTCTGAAATCAGTTAAATTTACCATTACGAATTTTTGTTTCGTTTTTATCGTGTTTACCTACAATGAAATAGCCAATGAAATGTTTTGTACCATTTTTTTCGCTGCAAAAATCTGTCCTAACATTTTTTCTCATGGTAAAAAAGTGAAAAAACTACAATATTCTTATGGGACTTGATCACATGAGTTAAATTGTTATTTAAAAATAAATATAAAAAAATAATTCACATTTGATAGTCCCACTTCTGAAGTACTTGTTGTGACATTACTACGCATGACCAAACGAATACATAAAAACTAATATGTAACTTAAGGGGTGATTCATCCCCGCAGTGCAATTCAAACTGAATTTTGAATTCGACAATCTCATTTCCACGTTATTCTAACTATCTTAAACCATTAACCATGACAAAAAAGGTCGTGAACTTCTCAAATAGTACAATTATGTCGACACAATAATCCTCTACTTAACCATCTCGAGACTTAACAGGTTTTAAATTTTGTGTCGCTAATTTTCATTGACACTCAGTACAAAAAGATATAATAAGATGAAAAATGAAACGAAGTGAACCGGACTCATCATATCTTTTCTGCTGTTTTCTTCTCGAAATTTTCATTAAAATACATCCCCGCACCTCCTATTACCCCTCAACTACCATCATCGGCATCTACAAATCTACACTTTGTTCATCCCAATTTTGTGTACAATGTTCCGTTTCGTTTCAACTCCAATGTATGACATCACTTTCGGCACGATTGCGTCTCTGCGAGCGTACACGGTGGCATTGTGACGACGACGTACGACGTACAAACACGACGATGCCGTTGAAATTAATGAAAATAAAAGTCTTGTGTACAGAGAAAAGAGTGAAGAAGTTTTAAGTGCTTTTCTAAATAACATCTCTCAACAGCCGCAGCATGGTCAATTATAATTTTTTTTTTTTTAAATATCAAATTTCAACATTTTATTTAAGGAGTTCACTTTATACTATGGATATAATGCACAAGTTTATAAAGTTCAATTTTAGGGTTTCGAAGGAAAATGAAAATGCATCTGTTCGCACGCTTGACAACCTTTCGTGCAAATCAATACATGTTTCTATCTTGACAATTTAATACAGACCGATACCTGTATATTTTATTCTTTATTTCTTGTAATTATCGTTCACCGTTGTTTCACGTGTCTAGTTTTCCCCAACGTACTCTAGTCATTTTATGGATATTACACCTAACCAGTTTAAAATAATATTAGTTGTAAGTACCTTTGCAAATAATACAAAAAATTTAGTTTTATTAAAAATTGGTCAGCTTGGGAGTTCCCCTTACATCTGTTTTGATGTGATTATATCTGCCTCTATCTCTAACATCCCCCACCAATACATTATTTACTTCAATTTATATTATAAATAGTTTTCGCCTAAAAGAACAATTTTAGTTATGTTTTTCACCTGACGATGGTGTAAAAGCCGAAAGTCGACTCGTGTTTTTTCTACGATTTTGTTGTGAAAAGTAACAAAGCAACGATCCCATGTTTTAATATGGTATTTATTTATTAATACACTAATGATATATACATACACTAACGGTAAGTACTTATTTGTTGGTTGAGTTCGTCACTCTTAAAGAAAATATTGCAATAGTAACATATGTACAAGTAATATTGTCGAATTTATTCAGGTACTTTTGTGATAAACCGCAAAAAGAAATACTTAAATGACTAGCTCCTGAGGAAGCCTGACTTATTGTGTACGCAGCACATACTTGACTAATTTTTTAAAATTAGTTTCACTGCGAGATATGAATAAAAATAAATCAAACCTCCGCACCACACCCTCCATTATCGCCCAGTAAAAATAAATTTGGCGATTATATTATTAAACTTATTTATCTAAAAAATAGCAGAATTAAATAAGTAAAATAAAATTGTATGTAATCTTTTCACAACTCTTTGACCTATTTAAACGTTACCCCAATGTTTTAATACGGAAATAATATTTTCCTTTTGAAAAAACATTCAATGTGAAAATGTATTTCTATTGAAAATTCAACGTATCGTAAAAAGTGGAAACAAAAAGCAGAAAAAACGGTATTTTAAACTTTTTTTTCCACTTATATATTTCTCTTCTCATCAAAGTGTTATGTGTTAAATAAAGATAACAGATTACTACACACGGTTAAAATTGAGCGCACATTTAGTTCCCGATAGTCTACGGCCTAGTATACAAGACTACCTACTACGTATAATATATACGTACGTTAAAATTAATTACAACTTAGAATTGGGGCGTTATACGATGTCAATGTAAATAAACGTTCGATAGACTATAATACGTGCGATATTTAGTGCGATTGGAATCGAATTTTATACAAAGGTTTATGGTTTAGTGAATATACAGGGTGGAAAATAAATAATTCTCGTCGTTTGCAGGGGTGTGACTCGTAGCATCCTGTAGGCACTAAAATCTCAGGAATATTTTCGGCATTAACAGTTTGAGAAAATTGAAAATGAACTGGTACTACGATGTTTTCAAATTTTTGCAAAAGTGCGGCCCTGACTAAATTATGCATACACCTTTTTAATACCAAAGATACAATAGTATATTGTACAATAAGTGGGAAAAGAGGCTTATTTCTCACGAGTATGACTTTGTTGCGTGAGCCCGCAGGGCGAGTGCAACAATTCGTATGAGTGAGAAATAAGCTTTTCCCACGCATTTTACACTATACTTTTTCTACGAGCACATTTTATTTTCGTAAAATTTAACATAAATAATTAAAATAAAATTTAAATAACTAGTAAAAATTTTTTTAATTTATAATGTCAGTGCTAAGATGTTCAAATTTTTGCCAAAGCATACTTTGGAACTATGGAAACAATAATAAATAATCAATATACATATATGTATATTTTAGCGAATTTTCAGAATGAAAATTCAGCTATTACAGCAGCTCTTATGGTAAGACCTAAGCCCGGGACTATGGCAGAAATTTGTTTTGGAGCCTCTAGAACCGGAAAATCTACTTCACTAAAATTTATATATATATATATATATATATATATATATATATATATATATATATATATATATATGTATTTATGTGTGTACGCGATAACTCTCGAACGAAACGTTTAATGCTTATGAAATTTGGTATGCAAACTGGATTCTCGATTTGCTAGGCTAAGTTCGTTAGCCAGACACATCGGATGCCCAGAAGTTGGTTTTTGGGCACTTTTGACAAAAAGTGTCCTAAGTGCTAAAAACATTAGAATTCAAAGGTTTTTTTTATACCATTGCGAAAAGCACACGAAATTTAATTAAAAAGGTCCTCTGAGCTATACCTGTTTGTCAGCTAGTTCTCCAGAAAAATTAAAAATAATTTACAAAATTTTGGGTTAAAGATTTTTTGTCCTTGTCTAACATCAGTTTAACATACCCCATGTTATTAGTTTAATTACACGCATACCGTAAACTCTGTTTAGACTGCCCTTAATATATTTCAAAAATTTGATCAGATTGATTGATGATAAAATACTAAAAAATAATGTCTAATAATTATAAGCAAATCATTATATTTATGATATTTTATCAATTAAACTGTAATTTTTCTTTAATCGAATAAATCTTTTATATTATCCACCAGCATAAACGTGTCTTTATATATCTATAAACAAAGTAGAGGATTGTCAAATATCATTGTCATTTTGTTTTAATTAAAAAATATGAGGCGTTCTAAAACGAAACTGGCCTAATTCATACAAAACGAGTTATTTAACGAAAAAAATAAAAAAGACGATTTTTATCACAACTAACTGCTAAGGCCAGTTTTACTATAACTATAATTTGAAACAAAACCCCTTTTTGATTAAATTGTAATAAGCAATACAAGCTGGAGAATCCATTTTCATCACTAACTCATTTTCGACCAGAACTGAAATAGATGACTTATTTGAAACGCCTCATGTTATTTTTTTTTTTTTTTTAGTTTGACATTTCAAATAATTCTTTTTTTTTACCAATAATAAATTCAAAATGAATATTAATTTCTAACATAAAATTCTTGAATTATACGTATTTTATTTATGTATTTGACAATTCAGGTGGATGTATTCATGCATACGAAATGTATAAAAATTTTAACATATTCTTTTTCATAATATATTTTTTTTGAAAATAATTCTCCATTTTATACTCAAGTTCATAGCAATTACCGAAAATACACCAAAATTCTATAATTTCCACATATTTTGTCAATCATTTCAATTCGTGAACAGTATAATTTAAAAATGGAAAGCAGATTTAGCTTAAAATAGTGCTAGCATACTGACACATTCTATTATCAAATTATTTAGTAAAATTACACAAGAAAACATGTTTTTATTATTTATTTATTTTTTTAAATTCATTAATTAATTATTTTATGATTTCTGGTTATTTCTCTTCATAAGGCAAATATCTCCTTCATTTTTTTGCTTCGTAACTTTTCTTTCAGTTTGTAAATAAAACTTCCAGTTTAAAATCTGTACAATACAAAACAATTTTTACTTCTATTGAAGCAAAATCAAAATTACATTAAGTAAAAACTCATTTAATTTTAGTCTTCAATCGTAAATCAATTTAACTTTGTCTAAAAATTCCTTAATCGTTGTTCAATCTAGAAAAAAAAACATCAAATTTAACGAAAAAAGTTCATAAAATGTATATATGATTATGAATATAGATAAGTATCTACTTACTTGTTATTATATTATTATATTATATTTAGCCGGCGTTTAGCTTAAATTATAAAATAAATTAATAATAACAATAAAAATTAATAAAAATTGACAGCTTGCAAAATCAAATCAACAAGCATTATATATCTATTGTAGTACCTATGTAATAAACAATGAAATTTGAATTTAAAAGTAACTGCTATAATCAGAGAATAAATTCGAATTGTAATAATTATATTGGTGATGCAAAGTTTACGCGAGCGCTCCTGGTTTTTTAAATTAGAAGCTATATCTGTATATCGTTCTGTGTGTATATGGTATTATGGTATATATCACTGACTGTATCAAGTAAGGCTGTCTACACAATCAATGAAATAAAGAATAAGAAATAAGATTTAAGAAATAAGGAATAAGAAATAAGAAGTATGCCATCTAGTGACGTTGAATGGAACTTTAACGTAACTGCTCATAGGTATATGTATTTAGGTATTTTTGTACTTCAAAATTCATGAAAAAATAACGTTCGTGATGACTTTTATGTCACTCAAGTGAAAAAAATCACGAATTATGACGTACAAAAGTACCTACATATTTATATCTATGAGCAGTAACGTTAAAGTTCCAATCAACGTCACTAGGTGGCATACTCCTTATTTCCTATTCCTTATTTCTTAAATCTTATTTCTTATTTCTTATTCCTTATTTAATTGATTGTGTAGACAGCTTAAATATTTTGGATACGTTTAAAATGCATTTATAGTCCAGTAGCACTAATTTTAAGCTCTATCTCACTCACTAAACATTAATTTTAGAATAGATGTAAAAATTTTTTAAAAAGAGATTCTTGTAGGGATGCCGAAGAGAACATTTGTGCAAAATATTAACTCCCGGAAATGTTTTTTTTTTGTATTGTTTAAACAATATTGAAAATTCATGAAGAGCGTTTTTTTACCTTTCACCGCTTACGTAGCCAAAAGGTAATAGATACAATAAAAAGTGTTAAGACCTTTTTTGTAGAGAATCGAATTCTCTACAAAAAAGTCCGGGAAAACATCTGTCTATCTTGAACAGGTGAAAAAATACAGCGCTCCAAACGCGCACTCAAAAATTCACTTTTTCCAACGTTCCGGCAAGATGTGTCGTCAGAAGGGCCTTTGTTTCCCAATAGTCCCAAAAGTCCAAAAAGCGTGGATGAGTCCATCAGCCAGATACGTTCGATCTTTAGAAGCGAAATTTTTGGCCATTTTTAGTGGCTTTTTGCAAAATTTAAATTTTTAAAAAATTAACCACTCAACCGATTTTAAAAATATTTTCACGGTTAGATAGCTAAACTATTGTAGATAGATACAGGTTGTTATATGAAATCCGTCAGTGTCCAATCTCTGAAAATTCGCTATGTTATGCAGGTGCTGCGACAGGGGTATTTAGTATTATTATTAAAAGCTTTTATTTAACTTGATATGTTAGTATGTTGGTTTAGATCAAATCTTGGAATCAAAATTTAGACAGGTTCTAATTGAGCTAGCAGTTTTAAATTTTACATACGTGTCTAACCTTGATGACAATGCAATATTGTATAACTAGTTTTTCCCTAATTCGCCCCAAACCAAAATTGTTGATTTTTAGTCCTGTGCAACTTTTTGACATTTAGAATTGTCAAATATTGTCCATTGATTTTACATTGCAATTTTTTGTTTCCATAGTTATGCTTGATTAAGGTAAATTAACCGATTAAAATATAGATAAAAAATTACTTCTTTAATTTTTTTTTCAAATTAATTGTAATCAGACTAAAAAGTAGAAAATAAAGTAAAAAAAAAAGTGTTTTTTAAGAAAAATCTTTTATTTAAAAATGGGCTAAAAAAATAAAATGACCTTTGAGTGAAGTTTGAAGCAATATGCAACATAATTTATAAAAGCTTGAGGCGTTTAATAAGTTTGGTAACTACTGAAACGTAAAATAGCTCTTATATCCACAACAGAAATAATTAATGAAAACGCCTCAAGCTTTTATAAATTATGTTGCATATTGCTTCAAACTTCACTCAAAGGTTTTTTTATTTTTTTTAGCCCATTTTTAAATAAAAGCTTTTTCTAAAAAAACATTTTTTTTACTTTAATTTATTTTCTATATATTATATATTAAACTAACCGAACAGCCTACTTTGTTATTATATTAAGGCGTGGGAAATAATTTCCCACTGTAGATCCGCACAATGTGAGCAATTGTTAATTTTTACATATAGTTAGCCGTGCACAAAATGTTACTTTTAATAGTAGGAATAGAAAAAATAATTTTCTGGAGCAAAATTCAATAAAATTTTGTAAATATGTTTACTTTTAGTTACTATTAATTGTATGTTGCTTTTTTATACTAAAAATGTGTCTGAAAATACAGGATGGTCAGAGCTGGATTGAAAAATATCTTAAGGGCCATTTTTTGACCCATATTTAATATCAATTTTTCTCTGTTAAAGAAAAAGCTTCTGGTTTAAATTTATTGGCAAATATTAATTACATGGGTGAGATCTACCCACTGTTTTCGCAGCGAGACTTATATACTTTTCACCCTGTATATATACATATATAGTATGAATATGTACCTAAGATTAATTCAAGGGAAATACCAACATTTAACTGGGTTTTGTCCGCGTGATATTTGAAATTATGACATCAAATTAAATTTAGGGAATAAGATGTTTCCCCGAAGCGAAAAGTAGCGTGTGTTCTTTTTCGTTCTCTCAGCCATCTCTGTGTAAAGCTTCAAGTCAACTGGTTCAGCAGATGAAGATTGAATACAACACAAACGCTCCAGTTACATCCTCGTGTTCTTACTAGTCGACAGTTGTTAGACAATAAATTTGAATTTATTATAATACGGTGTAAGGTAATTCAACAAATAAAAAAAACGACGGGTTGCACTCCGGGAGTGCCGGCAGAAGTGAAAACTTGAATATTAACGTTGTGTATTTTTGATATTTTGGAATGTGGTAGAATCATTTATGTGGTAGAATACAGTATTTATTTATTGCGCTATCGTACACGGCACACCCTGCCGGAACGCTAGAAAAAGTGGACTTTTGAGTGCGCGTTTGGAGCGCTGTATCTTTTCACCTGTACAAGATAGACAGGTGCTCTCGCTGACTTTTTTGTAGAGAATTCGATTCTCTACAAAAAAGGTTTTAACACTTTTTAATGTATCTATCACCGTTTTCGTTGCGTAAGCGGTGAAAGCTCAAAAAACGCTATTTATGAATTTTCAATATTGTTTAAACAATATAAAAAAACATTTCCGGGAGTTCACATTTTGCACAAATGTTCTCTTCGGTAATCCCTACAAGAATCTCTTTTTAAAAATTTTTTATCTCTATTCTAAAATTAATGTTTAATGAGATAGGGCTTAAAATTACTACTATTGGAGTAAACCCGTATATATCTATCTGTCCTTTCGCGTTACACTAGTTTCAGTAGTATAGAGATACTATCGTTCGTTCTGTATTCTGTACTACTGTCTACTGTTATGTACTGTCGTCTTACGAATTTTCGATCAGGTCACGTGTCCTGACGCCAGTTTAACATTTTTTATCCATTGTAAAAAAAGTGTACAACGCAGTTTATTGTCTGCTCTACTGACTGTCTACTTTCCATCCGTCTTACGAATTTTTGATCAGATCTTACGAATTTTCGATCAGGTCACGTGACCTGACGCGAGTTTAACATTTTTTACCCATTACAAAAAAAGTGTACAACGCCGCTAAAGAAGTTTTCACTTCAATAAGTTATTATACCTAGTTTTGGAATCAGTTAAATTTACCAAGAAAAATTTTCTTTCATTTTTATCGTGTTTATCTACAATGATGTATATACTCTACAATTTCATCTGTGCGGTTTGTTTGTTTTAGATTGAAAAGTGGGGTGCCGTAAACAAAATGGGATGAATTTATTATTTAGGTACGTATTTTAATTACATACGTATTTTTGTGAAAAGACACCCGCTGAAATTCAAAGAGTGAGAATATAATGCTCCATAGAGCTAATAAAAGCAGAGCTACAACTCTCGGTTGTAGCAATGAAAAAATGTATGAAAAAACTAATAAATAATCTTAATAGTATTTTACAATATAAGTTCGGTAAGTTGCTTTTACTGATCGAGAAAGTGTTGCGAAAACGAGACCCGCAGGGTCGAGTTTTTGCAATTTTCGAGATCAGTAAATGCACTTAACGCATCGTTTATTGTATAATATTTTTTGCACGATCGATTTAAAATAATTGAAGATTAAAAATGTGTTAAATAGAAAATAAAATTCAGATAATATAGATGAAATTTATATTTCTATGTTATGACATAGAATGCCATGAATAAATATTATAAATATTCATAACAACTAATATGAATCTTTGTAGTGACAATTGACAACTATATTTGTAAAGAAAAAATTAAGTGTCAATATTTCACTGGCGTGAATATTTTTTTTGAATTTTCTATTAAAAAAAATTGAGGAAAATAGTTTGTTAAACTATATTATTAGTGAGAATAATGAAATTGATGAAGCATCTTATTTTTGACTGCAAATTTATTCTCGTAAAATGAAAGGAAGATTATGAAAGCCACAGAAAATCTTAATGGTTGAACGACCTTTTGAAATGTCAATAAAATAAGAAGACTGATGCCAACAATAATAATAATAATGTGCAAACTAGTGAAAATTTTCATATTATTAATGGATTTATTTTCCTAATTGTTCAAATTGTACTTTTAATTTCAATATAAATAAATAAATACAATCATTTTTGAGCTAATTTAACTTACCACACTCCTATTTACTTACCACGCATCTATTTCACTTACCGCACTGTTATTTTTTGGTTTCCATGGATGTAAACAAACGTTCGGGAAATGTAACTTACCAGCATTGTCAACAGCCTCGGTAAATGCATGAAAATACAGGATCGTGCAAAAAACTTATTTCGTTCATTTATAGGTTGCAACCTTGCACGTAAATGACTTTTAGCAAACTATACTGAACTCAAGAAACGAGGCTGGAAGAGGAAGGCCTTAGCGGTCGGTAGAAGCTTGGAAAAAACTTATTTTTCGAGGAGAAATTTTTAAGGGATGTGCTTTTTTCCTAGGGCCCGTCAAGTCTCTCTACGGCCCTGGTTTTACATGCGAAATACTTCGAATGTCGTTCAGAAACACTTTAGGAGTATATTCTTAAGATGTTATACTAATATCGTTCCAAATGAATTTCTTTCCTCCAAATAAATTTTATCTGATTTCAAAAATTGTCGAAAGTAATAACTCTACTCTACTTTTTAATGATATTCAGTTAAATTTTCCGCACGCCTAATTTTACTTTATAACAATCATATTTCTAATTTACCACAATCAATGTAACATACGTTAGGTACTTGTAATAATATATCTACATCAATGAATTATGTAAAAAATCTCTCTTGCTCCATTGTATCTCTATCATATATGTATAAAATTCCCCCGGTAAACCTGTTAAATTATTACCTGTAAAATAGCCTAAGGATAATATACGAAAGGATATAACAACGTAACGATAAAATAGTTTTATTATTTAGATGGAAAATATGTCACAAAAACATGAGGTGTATGGCATAGAACAAGAGTGTTGATGATATATCTACTAATATGTCGTATCAATGTGATATTATTGGGTGAATGGGTAGAGTACAGTCTCAAAAATATAGTGCCATAACTGTAATAAAATCGTCCGATAAATTAAACAATAGAAATGCAAATGTGTAATTCAAGCCGCATTTCTAAATAGACAAAGTAGACAATTGCCTATGGTCTCGAAGGTCGTGTAGCTCGTGTTCAAGTATCAGCTAAAGCTGGACATTGGTGTATGTATAAATGCGAACAAAAAGTTCGCCGTACATTAATAATATTTCACAGGTACTTGATAACATTTGAAATTAAAAAATAAAATAAAAATACGTTAGTATTCATATGCTCACATAAGGCTCGTATGTTTAAATATGAACAAAAGTTCGCCATACATAGCACTGTTTCACAAACGTTCGATAACATTTGAAATTAAAATAGTTGTTTCTCGCAATCAAAGACGGTGGTATATACGTGATTGAATAGCTACCGAATTCGGGTGGCTCTCGAACAAGGATCGTATGGCCTAGGTGGCAAGACACTTGGCTAATTACTGAAAAATCGTGGGTTCGAGTCCCAGCCCGTCCAGTTTGTGATAATTTTTCAATCGCTATATGATTTCGGCACATTTCTTTTAGAAAACAATTTTGTATAAGTACTGTAATTTTTCTATAAGTTCATAAAGCCTGATAAGTACCTATACACATCAACATTATTTTCGTCGCCAATAAAATTGCCTAAGGACACGTTGTAATGTGACTATAGCACTTTTTAGCCAAAATTTATGTACATGATCTGTTTTATATGTTCTACAAACAATAACGAGACTTTTGACTTATTCAAAATATTGTTTTGTCGATATTCTATTTCTAAAACAAACTTTTGAAAATGAAAGGTTATTTATTACATACTGTCATGGTCGACCTATGTGACTAACAACTAACAATTAAAAATTTATTTTTTATTTTATTTTAAGAAAGATATCCCTTTACTTTGAGAATTTTTTTTTTCAATAGAATTTTTACACTAAAGGTGGACCACTAGTGTGACCGCCTGAAAAAAGGGTGATTTTTGGGAATTTTTTTAAAGAAAACTACTATATGGAATGTTTTAATATTTTTAGGATATATTTGTTGATAGATAATAAATTCATGATAAAACTTTTGGACCAAAACATTGAAAATTCAGTGAGTTATTCGAGATCTCCTAAGGCTCCAAAAAAAAAAGTTCCCCCACTGCTGCTGTGATAGCGGCCTTCACACTACCTGAAATTAAAAAAACCAAACAGCCTATTAAACTAGAAGATATTACCCGTACCGTGAACCTCAATCGAATAAAAAAATTTGAAATTTAACAAACTGGCGGAGTTTTTAAAAAAAAGTTTCAAATTTTGCGCGAAAATTTGATGTTTTTGGCTTGCGAAAATTACATTTTTTATTCGATCGGAAAACTGGAGGTTCATGGTACGAAGAAATATATACAAAAGAAGCTGCAATAAGAATCAAATCGATCGAATGATTGGTCTTCGAGTTATAACTGCAACAAATTTGAAAAATGTAGTTTTTCGTAATTTTACCTTTTAGTTTTAATCACCGAGAATTTTTATTAAAATTATTTACGATGTACTCACTATAACGGTCATAGTAAAACTAGATGAGTCGTTCAAATGTGCCAGGGCCTAGCTTCTCCCCAACATGTGACTGGTAGCCACGTCCAGAAACTCTCGACCTTTTTTATTTGCTTATCAGTTGTTTGCTCGTTTCCTCCTCTAATTTTACAGAAACACCGCCCTTAAAATTTTTTAAAAAATTTAGAAAGTTTTCATTTCCTATATTCTCTTGGGGGGGCGGGAGTAATGCCCCGGCTGTCCCAGCCTAGTTATGGCCCTGACGACGTGAAAGAACAGTAAGAGATTAAATCAGAAACAATGTAAATTGCACAACATTGCACTTTAAGAACTACAGATTTTTATATAAATGTACTCTTAATCTATAGTATATCTATGGACTACATATAATTTAAGTACGGGTAGTTGAAAACTATTTATGTAATCGAATACTCTGAAATCTATAATAATTGTGCGCGCAAGTTTAAATCTTAAAAAAGTTGTAAATAATTAATTTTTACATATAGCATTTCATCCACAAGTAAGTAATCTTAAAACACTTTATGTATAGTACAATAACAATTGTACATCGACCAGTTGTCAAGTATTCGTTTGTTAATTTACATTTAATTGAATGATCATCATCTTCAGCTCATCAGCAAACAACTCATTAAATTTATTAAAATAAAACCAAAAGTTTTAATTGAAACACAACTTAATTAGTCTTAACTCAATAAAATAAAGTTCAATACAATACTTGTTCAATATGAATGTTTGTAGATATGGTCCATTTCAGTTAAATTTTACCATGCTTCGTCACTTTGAATTTAAATAATTTCCGTTTTCTTGGCTTTATCTCCCTCATTATTGCATTTACGTAAATTTTAAATTTGTAATTTGTTTTTAGAAACGAATAGAAGATTCATTTGTTTCGATTATAAGAATTATTTAATTTTTTAACGAAAACTCACGATCAATTGTATTTGAAATGAGGTATATATATGTATGTATGTCTGTATGTATCTTGTACTATCATTCACAGGTTATTGCAAATGTTTAAATATACAGAGTGTTTCATATTCAGTGAACTAAAATTTTATAACTGAATATTTTATTTCTAATATTGGTACGGAATATTAGTTCAAATATAGTTGACGGCTAGAAAACGCAAAAAATAACTTTTTCTTTTAATAATTCAATGACTAAAAACACTCAATTTTTGTTTGAATTCCGTTTTTAAACCACGCTAGATATAAATAATCCTTATGTTTAGATTAAAATATTGTTGTTTGTAGAATTTCTCTTCGATCTTCGCTATAATTTTAATTAATCTTTAATTAATCGTGTCATAGGCCGCTATTACACTGTCATAGATATATGTCAAAGTTTTATTTAATCAAAGAAATATTATAGTGTAATAAGTCAACTTTTGTAATATAAATTTCTGTAACCATAGTTAAAGATACTTCTTAATATTTGATCATAGATTTGATCAAAGATCTTTGACATATATCTATGACAATGTAACAGCGGCCATATGTTTGTTAATATTAAAATGATTTCAATTACCTACTTATATAAATATACGTGAAAATTCGTAGATAGTTCCAAACTGAAGGAAGGGTATTTTTTTTATCTACGACTACTATGAAATTGCTTGTTTATTGTACAAAATACTATCTAGGCACGTTATATTTTACATACAGCTGTACAAAAAATGGCTCTTTACACGCACATATGCTTAAAATACCGCAGCTAACTACACTTGAATTAATTCTTATATTGTATATAGGTAATGTTTACATTTATTTTGAATAAATTTCAAATTCTACATAATTTTAATGTATTTTATTTGTATCAAATTTTTATCGTTTATTGTGAATTTCATGTCAATCGTAGATAAAGTATAGTATGTAACTCGATTGTAGGGCATATTGCACACTCGCGTAATTACGGAGTCGCCGCTGCGCTGCTCTTAGATAACATTTTCGCTCGTGTGTAATAATTATGCAACTTACAACCTCAATCATTATAATATATTATAATCAATATACTACAATGAATCCAGTAGAGGAGATCTACCTACAATAATAATATTCAGTTTTCCTCTATCAAATAAATAGAGATCAATATTCCAACAAGTAGTATTTGATACTCAGTTTTATAAATTCTACCTCATTCAACAATATTTCCATCATTTCCTACATAATAAATTCAAAAATTGTTTATTTTCCTAACATCACATATTAATGTTTATTTTAAAATGTAAATTGTTTGAACACTCATGACTTCTATTATTTTTACCTCCCTTTTCTATGAATAGCATGAAACAATTACTATCACAAAATAAACAATATAAATATTAATAATATTAAAATGATACTGCATTATGATATAACATTTGACAGGGCCGTGGAGAGAAACGTAACGACAGTCCCCAAGGATAAATGAAATATTTAAACAATTTTTCCTCAAAAATACAGTTGACGAGTTTAAAAAAAAAAAGTGCACATTTTCCCGAACCTCTCACAACCATCATATACATATCTTCACAAATTGTTGTTAAACTTTTTCCAGTTGACGGTCTAATTTGTAAGATCCTGTACAGATGTGCATGTCAGTCTAACTATCAACATCTTTATCGAACTCTTACCACCAAATAGAGATTGACAGACGAGCGTAGACGTAGAGAATAATGGACTAACAGACCATATATATTTGTTCATTTAATAATACATTTTCATTCAAGTAGAACTTTATAATTTTCCAAGTTGGTACAAGAAGTATTAGAGTAGAGGATATATCTACCTACTACAAGCAATTCTAATAACGGACTTATTATTACAAGAGCGAAACTAAAATGTCTATTTATTAAAACGAAATCGTTTGTTAATATTATATCAAATGCATTTTCCAGTACCAGCTAAGTAAATTTACAAAATTTTAATGCATAATTGATAGCATTTGGTAAATTCCTATACACAGGGACAGATCTAGGCGTCAAATTACGGGAGTCTAACATTTTTGGAACCACTCTGTAACGGGCATGAGTCTAATAATAAAATGTTAGGAATTTTTTTGTTCTTTGAAGGAAATAAATTTTTAAAAATGTTTTATCGTAATAATTAATTTTATTGTGTGTATTTATCCTCAAAATACAGAATTTCAATTTAAAAACAGACCCCCACATATAGGTTATCCTACACATTCCATCTTGCCCACATAAGCTTTCTATTTTGCCTTCAAGATGAGGGCATAATGGAATGTAGGGTGAATGCGGGAGAGATGCCGCACAATTTGAAAACACTTGATAATTATTGAAGTACTCATTTAATTGATTTGAAATTTGGTACACAATAAACGTAAACGTTGTTCTTTAAAATTATTTATCAATAGTTTTAAATTTTGAGTCATAAAGGATTCATAATTAACATTTTTGTAGAGCCTGCAAAGCGTCGTCTCTCCCACACCTATAGGAGAGATGCCGCATCAAAAAAGGTGAGACGCCGCATAGTTCATATTAAAAATTTTGCATTTTACACACATTTCCATACATGATGCATGACATATGTAACCATTTTTGGCACTTTATACATCTTAACCAGTCAACTTTCTTTTTGTTTCTGAATACTTTTCAAAACATTCAATACACAGGCAATCATCATTATTTTCGTTATCTTCACTAATATGAGGGCTCTTTCTGATCCGCTAATGGATCTTTTATATTTTTTTTTTTATTTTAATATTATACTGTATTTGTAACTACACGGTTATATATATATAGTACATAAATATAGATCTTATGATTATGTAAGTATAATACGTAATATTGACAATAATATCTGATAACGTGAAAATAGTTTAGTACTTATTAATATCTAAGTAAACAGCAAAACAAAATGATATGTGAGTATAAAGGCTGGTTAGCATTCTACACTTTAATTACTGGTATACACAAAGCAGGTAAGTATTAAAATTTAGTAGCGTGAAGACTATTTATTTTTTATTTTATATATATATATATATATATATATATATATATATATATATATATATATATATATATATATATATATATTTTTTTTTTTTTTTTTTAGATCTTGTGTAGGAGTTTCGTACTCTTCAGAAAGGTAAGTAGGTTTTTGATGGCCTCATCACTGTCTGATAAAATTGAAGTAATATCTCCACTTATATTTGCCGCAGCTTTTTCGGAATTAAATGCTGGACAGTCGGCTAGAATATGTCGAACGGTTAATGGGGTTTGGCAAATTTGACATCTGGGTTGTTGTTGGTTTTTCAGTATGTAGTCGTGGCTTAATTTTGTATGACCACATTCAAGGTGGGTAAGAGCTATTTCGAATGTTCTTTTTAAAATATTCCTAAAGATTTAAATATAACCCTAGTAATTGATTTTTGTATAAAAAAAGGCAATTTAAAGAGCAAAAATTTTAAAAAAAAAAATTTATTTGAATTTGGTGCGAAAACACTTCCTCACTTTTCATTTCCAATACCAGTTCATCACTTTGCAAAGCGATGTCACTCTCCTCGCGATATTATTGAGTACAGCAGAGCTCTGAAGAAGATACCAATTTTTATATAAGGTACCTAAGGCATTTAAGGCCCAGCGGGTAATAAGGCCCATTAGCTATATTTCTTACCAAGAAAAGTTCTCTAACTTATCAACAAGTTTAAAATGAACTTTCAATCATTTCAAAACCAGATACAAAAGTTGAGCTACTCAGAGTAACAAAATCATGTCATATTTTAACAAATAAATTTAGAGGTTACATTTTCGTTCGTTGATATAAAAATTGTGCACATTGTGAGTGTAATATTAATGATTTTTTAAAGGTATGTTTCTTTCAAATTGTTATCAAAATTGAAAAAAATTAATATTCTTTAAGTTTTACATCAATTAACTTAGTTTATTTCTAAAGTATTTATATAAAATGTATATAAGCATAAATATTGACATGTTGATAATAAGGCCCATGCAAATTTTGTTTGGGCTTTATTACCAACACCATTGAAATCAAACACTACAAAGTCAAATCAATTAAAACAGGTCTGAAGTCATTAACAAATGAAGCAAAATTAGACGCACAACCTTAAATTACTATAGTTACTCTAATATAAAAATAACAAAGAGGAAAAAGGACAAAAAACTAAGTACATTTAATTTTGATTTATTTGTTGCATTTGTTTAATGAGCCCAGATCAGTTTTAGTTGGTTTGGTCGAATTTTTATTTTTATTCCTTAGTTGTTGGAAGTATGTCTTTCTTGTGATCTGACGAAGCACTGGCATCAGCCTTATGCTATGTCACTCGACATGGCAATCAAAGAGAGGTTGCAAGGAGATTCGGAATTCTAAGAAGAACTCTTAGATTTAATATTTATTTATTTCGACTTAATAATATATTCTAACACCTAGTACTTGACTTATTCGAAAAATATGATAAAAAAATTAAAAATTAAAAATAATGACTTAGGTAATTTTTTTTATTGTTGTTTTCAATAACAGTCACGCAGTCAAGCGGGATTCAGGGATTTTCGAAACGTTTTTGAACGTGTAAAAATAACAAAATATTTTGATATATAAGTTCAAGTTATTCTTAAAGTATTTTCAAGTTCAAATTATTCTTAAAGTAATTAAAATCCCCCAATTAATTTAAAAAAAAAATAATAAATGTACTATTTCAGGCAGTTGTAATAGGTGGGCCTTATTTTCTACACCCGTCCGAAATAAGGCCCAATTGCAGACACTTTTTAGAATCAAATTTTTGACTTGTATAATTAGAAATTCATTAATTTTTTTAGGAATTTTTATCAAAAAATAAGTAAATTTTTATAATTAAATACTATATTTTTGATATTTTATAAGATATATAAATAATAAGCATATTTTGCTTAGGTGGGCCTTAATTGCCTTAGGTACCTTATATATTTTTATTTACGCTGTTGGCAAATACTATAAATGACGCTGAATACGGTACAATTATGTATATGTATTATAAATGTTTATAGAAAAAGACATAATATATACACTGAAAAATTAAAATACTAAAATCAGAGACATAGTTCCTGAACATTCTATACAGAAACCGGCAAAGATATTAAAAAAACTGACTTCACCATTGCTTTGGTCATTGTAAAAGACGCCAAATAAGGAAAGTTGATAAAAATTCTTGCATATTCTATTCCTCAACTAGCATAGATATCAAAAAACCGATTGCACCATTGGATTTGTTACCGAAAGAGAGGCCAAATACTTCATTTTGGCAAGTGTTCCAGAATGTTCTACTCATTAACCAGCAAAGAAAACGAATACCGTCTTCACCATTGGGCTGGTCTTTCCAATGGTAAAGATAAACTAATAACGATAACATGCTTTTGTAAAGAAACCATATGAACCTACTCATAAATAAATTTGTGAATAATAAATGTGTTAAAATTTCTGAAAACATGTATAAAAAAAATTCAGACAAAAAATTCTGTAAACCGCCTATGGAATATCTATCACACAAACACACATATCCATTTACATAAACTTGGTTTATGTTTTGTTCTGATTTATGATACAACTTGCCGTTAATCTGTAACTATTGATAGAGTCCTTATAATAAAAGTCTATAGACACCGGCCATTTATAGTGAAAATAATCGCACACTTTTTGTATTTCGTATGGAAAATACAATTGCCAATTCACACGCAGACACAGTTATTAAATAACTGACAGGAGGACATCAGTGCTACCGCTACTAGTTTGACTTGATATGTGTCATTATTTTGAAAAAAATTTTCCCTATAAATGGCCGGTATCTGGACTCTTATTATGCTTATTATAGGGACTCTAATCCACTACCACTGACAACGACATCTCTTCTTGTTATGAGGAACTAGTTTTGACCACCACGTCCAAAGAATCGTTCTCATCACATCAACCGGCAATTCCAAATTCATAATTTTCATTTAAAAAAAAATATATTTATATATATTTTTTTAAATTAATTTAAATGGTTAATCATTATTATCGTATTATACTCTATGTTATTCACAATATTTCATTACCAATAACTACATCAGTCAAATACCCAATTATATAATACCTAAATGTTACTAAAATTTAAAAAGAAAAAAATCGGCTTCAACGAACAATAGCATCATTCAATTATAATTTCACAGTCTAGGGTTTCGTTTACTACCTGTTTTAAAACATTAACAATTAATTTATACTAACCGTGTATACTAGATATTATTTTCTATACAAAACCTTTTGTTTTATAAAAGGAAGTTAACCACGTTGGCTATATAGACTAGATACTTAGTTTCCTCCCGTTATTAGAATTTTGTTTGATACCTTTTTGTAGCGCGTGGTGGCGTTTTGTATAGAAGGAAGCTCGGCTATTGACTTATTCACAGACTGTCAGAACACCTTTATACCGGTACACCATTATTTTCATGTCAGAAGTTTGTTAGAACTTCTCGGACGGCAACTTTAATTCAACAGATGGAAAACTGAACAAACAACAAGGGATAAACAAATTGCAAGCATTTGAAGGATTTTCTTTATGAAAATTCATATTAGTGGAAATATGAAAGTGTTTTCGGTAATAATAATTTAAATGAAAAATTTTTTTACTTATCCGAAATAGTACTGACCAAAACGTACTGACTACTAAAACCACATTGATTCGAAAAAATATAAACTTCTTGTCAGCCCCGAATCTACGATTTTTCAGAACCGGAGCGGAAACTTGATAGTGGCGCCTTCTTTCACCAATGTTTGAGATAAATTCTTAAAAAACTCCTAAGTATCTTAAAAAATTCCTATTTTGCCCATTGTGGCAATAGTGAAAATTGAGGGTTTTGTAAAAGATCAATATACAAGTGGATTTTTTATAGTAATAAACCTACTCCGAAAATACTATAAGTTGTGCAAATTTCAGATTTTTATCACCAGCCCCATCAAAGATAGAGAGTTTGTGAAAATTAAAAGATACAAGTTTCATAATTGAATTTTTTTGGGTAGTTGTACTATACAATTATTGCCACAAAAAAATACAGCTGTTTAAAACACTCCTATAAAAAAAAGTTCAAAAAGTGAATTTTTCTAATTTTTGATATCCAACTTTAGATGAAGCTTTCTTGTGGAATGAACGAAAATATGCCAAATATGAACATAGAATAAAGAGAAATTTATTACCATTTAAATAGTGCTAAAACAGTTTATGAAATAAGTGTGTTGGCGTAAAACGCTGTTAGGACAAAAATCAGCACAGATTGTAAAACAAAAATAGCCACTACGCTTAAACGGTTTAAGATAATTTTTTTTAAGATTTGTTCTTAATACCTCAAATACGATAGAAACAACTGGAAGAATATTAATTTTGTTCTGAAATGATCGGGCAATCAATTTTTTTTGGACCATTTAATATAGATCGACCCATTATGATTTTGGCGCCCCCTAAAACTGCCGCCCAGGATAGGAGCTCCGGTTTGTCCCCCTTTAGATCCAGGGCTGCTTCTTGTGTAATAATAAGTAAAAAAAATTTCTCCTTAAAATTTGTGGTTTCATGTGTACAAAACAGAATGGTAATAAACCCATTCATTTAATTTAAATAAATTTCGGAATTGCAACCTTAAATCATTTAAACACAAATTGATATCATCCCTTAATGGGCTAGGAGGGTTTGAAAATTTCAAGAAATCTATTTTTTTTGTCTTATTAAATAGTATAATATGTTTAAAATATTCTCCTAAAATTTCAAATCGATCCGAGTAAACTTTATCTCAAAACTCAATTTTTTATGTCGGTGGACATGATTTCTCGAAAAGTTATAAAACGATTTTGTTCAAATTTTGCACACATCTTTGAAATAACATTATCTAGTCATTGAACGGAGGATTTTTTTAAATTTTTATTACAACTAATTTTTTCGAGCCAATACATGGCGAAAATTTGACTAAAAAATGTGTTTTTTTGTTCAGTCTATCAAAAATTCAAATTTCAATTTTTTTTTCCTTCGTCCAATCAACGAGATTTATCCATGTACTAACGAAATGTTTATGTTGATTTTAAATGAACCAATAATGAGTTATGCTGTCCACGGCAAGAGCATTTTTTTTTGAGACGTCAAGGGAGATGAGATACCAACGGCTGAGTTTTCGGAATTTTTAAATAAATATTTCACAAAATTTTTTTGAACCTCTGAAACCCGCCTAACGCCTTAAGTGAGCCAATTTTGGTCATCCATTTAAACGAAATGCAATTTATATATTTAATAAGTGTCAGCCTTTATAAAATGTATAACCTACGAAAGATATAAATTTGACATGAGAGGTTTTAGTGAGACGCGAAACTACAATAATAAATAGTGGAAGTGAACACTTCTAGAACGTTACGTAATATGTTGGATAACATAGTCAAGCATACGTTTGGGAATATGAACATGAATAATGGCCACTAAGCTCATTACTGGATATTTTTCGTGCAGATATTTTCCGCAACACAATATTTCTTCGAGAAATTATCTTGAAATTTCACTTTTTTTGCTTGGCGATGAATAATTACGACTATAACACTGGAATGTATGTAGATATTCCCGGAAAAATAAACTTTATTAATTCAAAATTTTTAAATAACACTCATTTCAGGAGCACTTACCAAATTTCGAAATTTTCTTTGTTCTTGTTAAGCAGAATTCATGACTTACCTGAAATAAAAAAAAAAAGAATTTATGTTAATTAAGTAATAATTTAGTAAATTCATCAGGAATGAGTTAATCAATAAGCGTCCGTTATTACCCAAGCCGAGTTCTAGTACAAACAAATAGCTTCGATCTATATAAATAAAAAATTTTCGACGATCAAATCATTTTAAGTAGGTTCGTAAAAGTTTACCTAATACCCAGTTGTAGCTACTAAAATTTGGCAGATCTTAGAATAAAAAATTTCATTGAAAACACAAATTTCAAATTTTAATTCAATAACAACACTTTTGGTGATTTAAAAAAATTGGTATTTTGAAAAAATCGTAAAATCGAATAATAAAAAAGTCATTTTGAGAGTGTAATCTCTAATATCGGCAACGTCAATTCAAATGAGGCGTGGTGGAAGAATTAAAAATAAAAAAATTTCCATTCATCATGGAAATATTTGTAGACTACACACAAAGTTTAAACGACGTATTACGCAATAGTCCAGGAGGTATCGGCGCAGGAGTACCGAAAACTATTCCACCACAATTTTTTTATGCGATCCTGTTCAAATTTCCCTACTGATGATATAAATGCATATTGTCATGGGGCAACCCGGGGCCATATTGTTTAAACCGAAATTGTTTAAACAATTGCCAGGAATTGTTATTTTTCAACCGGATAATTTTTTTTTATATTCTTTATTGAAATACAAATGAAAAAGGTCCTATGGCTTTTCACGATAAAATTCATACTTCTAAAAATATTAACTTTATCGTGAAAAGTCATAGAAACGTTTGTATTTATATTTCAATAAAGAATATAAAAAAAATTTGTCCGGCTGAAAAAATACTTAAAGGTAAGCGACGCATACTTGTGAGCGCGCGAAATTAACAATTAAAAAACTGGTATAAACCCTGAAATTTTTTTAAATCTCTATTAAGGATATTAGTAACTATTGTATAAAGATTTAAAAAAATAGTATTTATATTTTATTTTATTTTTTTAATTTATTTTTCATGGGTCAAAAGTACCCAAATTTGAGATTATTCGAACCTTTAAAAATTCATATCTTTAAAAATATTAATTTTATCGTGAAAAGTCATAGGACATTTTTATTTGTATTTCAATAAAGAATATAAGAAAAATTTGTTAGGTTGAAAAATAACAATTCCTTGCAATTGTTTAAACAATTTCGGTTTAAACAATATGGCTCCGGGTTGCCCCATGGTAACACACATTTATATCATCAATAGGGCAATTTGGACAGGCTCGCATAAAAAATTGAGGTGGAATAGTTTTCGTTAGTCATGCGCCAATACCTCCTGGACTACAATTATTTCAAAGTCACGTAAAAGTGAAAAAAATAAATAATTAAAATGTATTTTAATAAAAATGTATTTTTTAGTTGTAGGTATAAATAATAATTACTAAAATGACTTTTTTGTTATAACGATTAAAATATATGTATTGTTTGCCACCATTAGAGTAATATTACTTGCTAATAAAATTTTAAATGATCAGATAATAGACATTATACAGGGAGTACCAACTCGTCAATCAATACACCGTTACACATCCATATTATAGAATTTAATCTACACTTGTTTGGTAATAATCGTATTGACCGAAACATGTCATAAGAGTCTAACAAAAAAGTTGTTAATATTTTGCGTCAAGAGTAAAATATGTTTATTTTTGGCAATATCGTAAGTTGTTATGAAAAGAAGTTGATTAGAACTAAAAACTACATTCGAATATGCAATTACAGCGAATTCCCCCCAAAAAATCAGGTTTTGTTATTTTTTAAAAAATTTTCTACACATTAATTCTATTTAAACACATTATAAATTACTTCTACTAGTGTAAATTTTAATCCTTAAGTAACAGTCCTTGTAAAGGACTAAAAGAATCTGATATATGATGATTTCATTTTAAGTTTTAGACCATTTAAAACTTTTCATAAAGAATAACTTTTGTTCGTAAAGTTAGTAATAAAAATATTTTCCATATGATTCTAACTTAAGTAGACACATTGTATATAAAATCTGTGCAATAACAAGGTACATGTTCCATAAAAAATTTTCGAATGGAATAATATTTCACTATAATATTCTTAGTCAGATTTATAGATTTTTATGTAGATAAATAATTTTGGCGAATTTGAGATTGCAGACAACCTGGCATCACGGGCCGCATTTTTTGAGTGCACCGCTGACATCTGGCTTGTAGACCGAACTTTCGAAATCCCTGGATTTTAAACAATAAATAAAAAAACTTACACAGATATCTTTAACCAAAAGTATGTATATAGAAACGAAATATTTTTCATACAAAAATTTACCTTGAAAGGATCCATTACAGATATTAAAAATTCTTCGATGTCTATTGAAACACGAGAAAATATCAATAGACCATTGCAGATCGAATATATTTACCTAATAATTTCTTTTACAGCTACACATAGCTTCTACAATTACTTTGAAGTTGCAAACACGGAAACTATTTCGAAAACAACAATTTTTTGAGAAAGAAAAAAATTCTTTTGATTTTTCCTACGAATATTTTTGAAAGATTCAAACAAGTTTTGTGAAATACGAGTATGATTCACGCACCAGACATTCCATCGAATATCAGTTTTTTTACGATAATGTACAATAAATGTCACCAGTAGCGATCTACGTGAAAAATTATTATCAGATTTTTTCATCCTCTTTGGAAACTATAAGTATTTGGAAGTATATTTTATTTCTAATATAATACACCTAGAAGTTTGTATTTATTTATTTGAATTATTTCAGATTTTTCCCTTTGATTGGGGAAACTATATTTTTCGCATGTTTTTGGGCTTTAGTTAGAAATATAGAAATGAGCGTAAACTTAAAATTGAAAAAAATTCAAATGTGAATTTCAAGTAAAATTTGCTGAACAAACGTTTTTAATTAATGTGGCAAATATGTCGGATATCCGGATAGACGAACGGACGGGCGAACATCGAAGACCCACCATAAAGTTTCCTTTTTACGTTTTAGACACAGAACCTTAATTATAGTAGAAGTATGTATGTATAATTATTTTTTCCCTTGCTCTTTTATCTTAGTTGTAAAGACAAACACCCTACTATAATGGGGTGTGGCACACAGCTTCCTCGTACTCTAAATAGACTAATAGACTTTTATAAATGTTTAAAGTGATTTTGTGTTTCAACTGTTGCTAAAATATCATGTTTTATTATATAATTTTAAGGTGATGTTTGAAATAAGAATAACTTTAAGGTAGAAAATTTTCAAGTTTTCCACCAAATATATACTCTGAAATTATATTTTCGTCGTACAGCTCACGAAAATTTGTTGTAATTAAAAATATTTAAAAACTAAATTACAAATTAATAACAAAATATATTTTATAAACTAATTGCCAAATACTCAAATTAGCAAATTAGAAATCCACATTTAATGAGATGTCATGGCAGTGCCGGGATTACCATTATTTCGATTGAAATGAAATTTGAAGGGGACCATCTAGAAATCAAACTATAAAATTATTTAAAATTTTATTAAAAATAATCGAATATTTCAGTTACACCATTTGGTACGATCTGGGGGGGGGGGGGTGCAGACTGACAGGTGGACCAAAAGTGATCACAATGCTTCCACCACTTTAGCAGTTTTCGAAGCAAAAATGTATTTTCTTTGCAATGTGTAAAAAATACGCTTTCTCTCTATGCGTGAAATAAATTTAAATCCTCCTGTAGATATCTACTTAGGCATGAAATTTATCAAATATATTTTAAAATTATTACCTATACATAAGCAATCGATATTTTCAAAACAATATGTAATCAATTATCGGCTGTCAATTTCAGGCACACTCATGTAGCAGAATGCACGAAAATTTCAAATAAATTACCATTTTGATTATACAGGATCAGTGTCAGGTATTATATGTGGTATGCTTATATGAGAAAAATGAAACAAAAACAAACAATATATAACAATTAGGGCATTGAGAAGCAAACATTTCGGTCAAAAATAAACGCATAAAATGGAATCATATTTTTTACCCGACTGTATCAGAAGGAGGGTAATGTGTTTCGAAAGTATGTATGTATCCTCTGATTATGACTGTTTCTGCGGCGCAGCCTACAGCCTAAACGGCTTGACGGATTTTGGTAAAAAAGGTGTCGCTGGATTCGTCTCAATCTGAGGACTGCTATAGACTACATGAAATTTCAAAATTCATCCCCTAAATAGGGGATGTAAAATTTATACAGCAAACCATTGGGTCTAGAAACATGAAATTTTGTAGACGAGTTCTTTATGTAACGTAGGAGAGCACTAAGAAAATATTTTTGGAAATTCATCCCCTAAGGGTATAAAGTTGGGGATGAAAATTTATGAAAGATAAAATTTTGCATAGGGCCACAGGGATCCTTTAATAATGTAGATGAGCATTACGAGGGAGAATGTTTGTAAAAATTTATCCATTAAGGGTGTAAAATAGGGGATGAAAATTTATATAAAGAACCCCTAGGTTTAGAAACGTAAGATTTTGTATATAGGTTCCTTTAGTAACGCAAGCAAGCACCAAGAGTGGATTTCGCTTCCTAAGGGTTTAAAATAGGGGATAAAAATTTATATAGAAAACCGCTAAGTTTATTAACGTGAAATTTTGCACAAAGGTTTTTTAGTAACTTAGCAAGTACCAATAGTGAATTTTTGGAAATTCGTCCCCTAACGGATTAAAATAGGGGATGAAAATTTATATAGGAAACTGTTGAGCCTAGAAATGTGAAATTTTACATAGGGGTTTCTTATATAAAGTAGGTGAACACTAAGAAGGGATTTTTGAAAATTTGTCCTACAGGGGAGTAAAATAGGGAATAAAAAATTATATAAAAAATCGTTTAATTTTAGTGCGTGAAATTTAGTACAGAGATTATTTTAGTAATGTAAGTGAGTACGAAGAGTAGCTTTTTGAATATTCATCCCCTAAGGCGGTAAAATAAGGGATGAAAATTTATATGAAAGCTAACTTTTCTCTACGAATTCGTTTGGGTAGGTGGAGTTGATAACGACATAGTGTGTACAACTAGTCAATCTACAACGAGTTGACGCAAAAGAAGTGGCGGACAAAAAAAAACTAGTATACGGTAAAAAAATTTTTTTTGTCAAATTTGTGATAATTTTGGCTACCAGCCGGTGTAATCTCGTATGCGTGCTTATATATTTTTTTTCTAAATAATTAAACAACACTAAAAAGACCTAAATCAAATAGTTAATTAAAAAAATCAAAAGACCCGACTGCGTAAAAAGCTAACTAAAACGGTGAAAACAAGATGAAATAGAGAAAAAGGAAAATGAATAAAAAAGTAAAGCAGTCGGAGGCATACATATGGTACTAAATAAAACAGAAATGTATGATGCCTCCGACTGGTTTACTTTTTTATTCATTTTTCTTTTTCTCTATTTCATCTTGTTTGCACCATTTTAGTTTGCTTTTTACGCCGTAGGGTTTTTTGATATTTTTAATTAACTATTTTATTTTACACCTTTAAAAAATTATTTTCGTTTAAAAGATAAAATTATAGGAATTTAAAGAGAATATTATTGACTATCTCCGTACTTATGGGATAGATAACTAATATATTAGCTAGAATATTGATTACAGAATATATAGAAATTTTCTCATCTGTTCTATTTTGTCGCTCAAGGCCAGATAAGTTATAAATGAGGCAAGTCATAACGTATTTGTCCGTAAGTTACTTGTGTGATATGCGACTCTATGTTTGCCTCTTTTCGTTTATTTTATTTTTTCTTATTCCCTATTTTGAAAACTAGTATGCTTAAATGTCATCAAATTGTTAAATAAAGTATTTTTCGACCTGCCGTGGAATTTTATTAACTTTCGATAAATTTGATATGTTTGCTATCAAATAGTCGAAATAATAGGGTACTTGACTGAAGTTATAAAAATATTCTAAAAGTATTGTTTTTCCATAACAGTTAAGTGATTTTTTTATTTTCCACAGATTTTGTAAAAAATCATCAAAAAAAAAAATAACCCTACAATATTAAATGAGAAAAAGGCGGGAAAAACACCTCACTATAGTGACGTCATAGTTTGAAGCAACTAAACATCAATGTCAATATTTATAACCTCAAAACTTTGATTATATTCATAAAATGTCAAAGTAAAAGCAAGTATTTATTAGAAGTCTGGCCGATTATTATTACTATATATACAAACTAATAGAAATATTCAAAAGAAAACACAATTTCACCTCACCGATGAAAATTATCAAAATCGACATATCTAGCTACAAAATGTTACGCCATATTCAAGAGATGGCGCGTTTTCACTAATTTGAATATTTGTTGAAAAATGGCGATTTTCAAAAGAAAGTTTCTAAATAGTTATCAATTTTTTTTATGTTTCATCATTAAAATTGGACATATGTAATGATAATGCATAAAATTATTTAACATGACACAAATTTTAAATACAGTCAAGTACCGTATTATATCTCTTAAAATACAACAATACTATTTTTCCGGTTTTGTCTTTTTTCAGATAATTGTTTAAATTCAAACGAAACCCAAATCATTTTTTCCTGCTTACAAAATTTACCAACGCAAAAATACCACTGAACAAAAATTCCGCAAGTCTTTTTACTTATTTACTCGAAAACTGGTTTATATAGAACACTAATTCAAACGGATCAAATAAATATCGTAATGTTATATATAGATGTAAATTTTAATGTTTCTTTAATATAAAACATAATCCAAATGATATTCCACAGATTCTTTGATAAGTTTTTATTTATTTGGGAGTAAGTCTTTCAATTTTGAACCAAAATGTTAAACTCTAGTTTCGAAATATTGGGATAAAAAATTCGTAACTGAATATTCTGCTACGTAATTCAAGAAATTCAAATTCAAAAATCATCCCATTTAGAAATTTTATGATCGAAAAACATATCTACAAGAATTTGATGACGTCATAAAAGTGAATTTTTAGATAAAACTTCATTTAAAACGAATTTTCTATGACTTAATGCTCTTGTTGGTTTCTGTTATAAGACGGAAATTTTGGGGTTCTTTTGTATAGGTACATATCGTATCTTTGGGATATGACTGACATAAATTACATATTACTATGAATTGCCTAGCGCACAGTTTAGGAATATTTAATATCGTATACACAGGAAGACTATTGGGTGCCAGGGGGTATCAAAAATAATGGTACAGCATCAATAATACCTACTGATGTTAGTAATATAGGTTCACAACTTTATCTACCAATACGTACGTGTTGGCAATTCACAAAAATACAATTAAGTCAGTGGTGCTTACCACAGAATACAGAACCGACACTACTACCTCTATCGTGTAATCTGCAGTGTGCAGTTCTGAGCAAGTTAGGCTAGTTAGTAGTCACTCACTCGGTAGCAGTGGATGAGTGTAGGTCAATTGTTTTGATCACGTTTTGATTGTTATTGGCATTGTAACCACCACCGTACGAAACCACATACATGCGTATGTAGTATTATATGTATATACGTATGCGACACCACGCAGCACACCTCCGATCACTCACACACAAATATAAAGTAAAGCCAGTGCACATATATAACATATTTTCTATCCTTTTTTGGTAACACTGATTTCTGTAGTATAGAGATAGCAATGTGTTGCTTACGATATGTGTAGGTATAGTTATGCAATGTACTTTTTGGAACATTTCAACTAAAAAATTCTTTTATTATAAATGATAATAATAATAAAAATAAAATGACGTACGTGCCACATATATATACAATAATAGCGTTATCCTTGTCACTCATGCACTGTACATTTTCAAATTATTAAAATGCGTATTATTTTTCATCTTCTCAAACGGTGAAATGTTTTTTCGCTTATTTTTCTCTAGTTCAATTGGTAGGTACTAACCATGCGATATGCTATACCAAAATGATAGTAGTGGCACATTTAGTAACAATAAAAATATATATGGCCTCATTTCTTCGACTGTGGTGAGGCTATCCCCGCAAACGATTGAAATACGGAAAACAAAGAACAAAAAATTAATTTTTTGGGAATACATTTTTCTTCTTCTTTAAATATACGTGGCAATAGGATTTATTATGTTATTATTGATCATTTTCTTTTGGAAAATTTGTGAAAATTTTTTTTGCCGCATTTGCCGCAGATTTTCGGGTATTAGACTGACGACTATTGCCGTTCATTATTGCCTTGATATAGAATAAAAATTGTTTTTATTATATTTTTTGATATTTTCATTTTTCAGCTGATGGATATCTTTACCATCAATAATCTTTTAAATTATATGATAACCAGAGATTACATCGACTGTATTAGGGTTCCGAACGTGTCTTTGAACGTGAAATTTTGCATATACATGCCATAGGCATTTATTTGATGCCATAGGCATTTCATTAGACAGTTCGCTTAAAATAAACTCAAGATTTCTTTTACTGTTTTAGCGTATTTTTAGATGAAAAACTGAGCTATTACAATTACTCTCATGGTCCTACTTGAATCGAAATCTATAACAGAGTGTATATGTGCTGGCACGATAATTCTCGAAAAAAACATTCTAGTTTATGAAATTTGGGGAAAAATTAGAAACTCCGATCCCCTGGACGAATTCTACAGACAAATGCGTCCGATATCCAGAATATGTTTTTTTAGGAATTTTTCTAATTTTCCAATTTTTTTAAACTACAAAAAAGATCGGAAAAACTCACGTAAGGCTGGTTTTTAAATCTTCTAGATAAATTGGTTTTTGAGAAAATTTTAAAAATACCGATTTCGGTCTTTTTGTTCAAATTGAAAGGTTTTCAGAATTTTTTATTCCATCGATGTAAAAATCGGAATAAATCACAGACGATGACCTTCTGAAACATTTTTCTATGTGAACTAGTTTTTGAGAAAAATAATAATAATAAAAGGATTTTTAATTTCTTTTTATTTTATATATACGTACAGGGTGTAAGTAAAATAAGTCTCATCGTAACTAGTTTAATATAAATCGGGAGTAAAAGTAAATCTCATAATTTACAGGTCCGGTTCATAATTAACCCTTTATAGGTTATTGTAAAATAGTGTACCACGTTATTAAAACATTCTAATTTAATAAGTGTCTTGGAATACCTACATGTAAAAAACTTACATATTATAATATAATTATTTAATAATATTATAAAATGTTACCATCTACACTAAACATCTCGAATGAAACATTCTATGTTTAAGAAATATAGTGAAAATGTTTCAAACCCTTGGATGAGTTCCTCAGTGAGACATGTCCGATTTTCATATTAAAGTCAAATATATCCGATTTTCACGTAAAAAATGTATATAAATATTCGAAAGCTGTGAAAAACATCTGCTACTTAAGAACCCTAATCTAATATGGTCTTAACATACACTTGACCAATTTTTCCCTCATTTTATTAATGGATTTGTCCCTTCAACCAACGAACCGATGGAATGCGTAATTATTTGACGATGCAACCACAGAAAAATTATATAAACAAGCTTGTACTTCACGTTCCGGCAATATACGTAATCTTCTTGTATATAATAAATATCGTAAGATCAACATGAGAAATTAATTCGATCGTTCATCCGAACACCCGAAATAATCCCGCTGTGATTCTCGTGAGATTACGACAATATGTACATCAATTGACGTTTTATATCCATCAAGCTTATGAGACAATGATCTTATTTCCCAATGTATATCATTCAATGTACACTCATGTGAATACAAAATATTTACTGGACCAGAAAAGTTAAATAAACCTTGAACTGAAAACTGGAACGAAAACGTATGTACGTACATATGTACTTTGGTAAGAATAATTTTACCTCTAGACTGTACTTATGTACGGTGCGTTCTGCTTTTGATGGTTTTGCAGATAAAATGGAGTTGGAGTTAAAAATAAAAAGGTGAAGTCGTTTGTTTAGTAATAAAAAAATTTACTGTCTTTTACTGTTTTTTAACTGTAGATTTAAAAAGATTTACTGTCAAAAAGTACTGTAAAATACTGTCATGACGCGACTTGAGCCCGGGACTATGGCAGAAATTTGTTTCGAGATTTTTAGAAACCGAAAATAATATTCACTAAAATTTAAATATATATATATATATATATATATATATATATATATATATATATATATATATATATATATATATATATATATATATGTGTGTGTGTGTGTGTGTGTCCGCACGATAACTCTCGAACGAAATGTCCTACTTTTACAAAATTTGGTGAAAATATTGGAAGTCTCAAGCCGTTGGACAAGTTCGTTAGCCAGACACGTCCGATGCCCGAAGCATGGTTTTTGGGGCATCAGGGCAATGGTTTCTAAGGTCAACTACTTTCCAAGAAAAACTAATTTTTATAAACGGAAATTCGCTATGTTATGCAGGATGTTGCGACAAAGGTATTTAAATTATCAGAACTCAATTTTTCAATTCAATTTAAAAACTGAGTGGGACAAAAATGTTTTAATACCTGGGCAAACTACTCTTCAACATTGTTCTTCTTAAGAATGGGGGATTCAATCAGACTTTACATTGATTTCTCATAGGAATATTGTGCAATAATACCGTCTATTCATTGCTTCCCATATAAAACGTCTACCTTTTTAATGAAGTGACTTAAGCGTTTTGTAAGTTCACCATGAATTATCTCAAACTTTATACCTCATGCCTGAAGGGGGCCTTGCATTTAAATCGAATATAATGGAATGCTTCCTTTCTCCACTTCCGAGATCAACATAGCCTTTTCTTCCACTCCCCACTCCGCAAACAATAACCAAATCTCGTTGAGTTTTAATTTCGTTTTCGATTTTTATTCCGAATCCCGAAATGCAGTATCGCTTTCCCACAACAACATTCTTAAATCAAATCATTTTTCAAATCACTACGCACGCGCAGGTTTGTCAATTTCCTCATTACCTAAAATTCCAACGTAATCAGGTACTCATACAGAAAAATGATGTTTTAATTATCCAGTTCTGAAAAAGTTTCTTGCATTCCAAAATAAATTTTTCAACCTATTTTCGGAATTAATTATTATTCCACTTTTTTTTAAAACATTTTTTATGATTTAAAACTTTTGATTCTGATTCTGACAATGTGGATGTCCACAAATTCTATTTCTAATAAAAAATTTTCTAAATTATTTTGATTTTGGCGCGATCTGCGCGTAGCGACTAATAACTATGCATTCTATTTATTCAGCCGTGACTGTAACACGTGTTTTATTCCGATACGAATAAAATTTATATACATTAGTGATTGATAGCGTTTATTATTTGTGAATATTAGTGATAAAATTGTGTTTTTTAAATGTTCTAATATAATAATTGAAGCATGCAAATTCTAAAGTAGTTTTTAATCAACAACAAAGAAGCATAATTCCTAACGTTCTTACATAAGTACACACATCCACCTTAAAAAAAAAAAAAAAAATGGAACCAATGTACCAAAATTGGTAAGATAAATATTTAAATATCTTTAAAATCGGTTCATTGCGTGTTATTTTTTCAAAGCCACGCGTATTTTTATTTTTGTATAAATAAATTTAAATAGAAAATAAACATAACAAAAAAGAAAACAATAAAAACTAATTTGAAATCACATTGAATGACTTCTTGGTTTTCTTCTTTATTTTTTGAGAAAATGATATAAACATAACATTCTTTAACATTGATGCGGAATTATTTTATAAAAATAGTGTTTCCTCAAAGGAAATCATGTCAGGGAAAAAATACCAGGTATATCCATCGATAATACTTTTTATGTCACCGAAGGATGACATCCTTCCTTCGGTGATATTATAACACAGGTCTGTTATCAAAAATTTGAGAGAGGTGGCAATCGGTAATAATAATAATAAAATATAAAAAATAATTAATGAGTTGCACATGCATGTACTAATAAATGCAAGAGGGGGATGTATTTTCACTGTGCTTAAAAAATAAAAAAACCAGCCAAAAATCATAAATTAACACTTTCACCATTATATGTGAAAAATACATAAAGAAATGACTACAGCAATTTTGCGTTTTCATAAAAGAAAGCTATTTTTTTTTTTTTTACAAACAAATATATTGTGCTCTTGTTTATTTTTGTTGCATATTATCTTTATGAATTGTGCAGTCGCCTTGTACATTGTATCTTTTATCCTTCTAATATAGATCAATTGTATATATAATCTATCTCGCTTGTCATTATTATTAACATGCAGACTGTGCAACGTAATGAAAAAAAAAATATTACTTAAATACTTATACATATCGATCGTGTTCCATTTAGAAATCCCAAACAACACTTACTAGTGCATTTGATGTTTCACAAAAAAAACTACTTTTTTAAAAAATTTTATTGCAATACTAACATTTTAAATGCTTTTAAATGCAATTAAAAGGTTAGTCTAGCATAAAATTTAAAAAAATTAGTTTTTTGTAAAAAAACAAATGCATTGTGTTACACAGTGTCGTTGTGTGTCCTTAATGGAACACGGCCATAGTATAACTAGGCAAAGAAACACCGTATGTGCGGATAACTCGGATTACAGTAAAATGGGACACATTTTACTGTATATTAAAATTAACGTTTTGAAGAAATTTAATTAAATTGAAATATTTTTATTAAAAATTAATGCGAGAATGTAACAATACTTACCTAATTAAACAGAATTTCTACAGTGTAAAAAAAATGGATTTGCAGTCAAACTCTTCACGGGTTTGATGAAATACGTTTAAACAGAATTAATATCGGTTCGTTCAAAAACAAATTAATAATTAATAATATTCCATTTAAGGTTTTTAAGAAAGTGGAGGGGGAAGGTTAGGTTGGCTATATTGTCCTATGTTAAATACATAGGATACCGTAATGGTTGCCAACTTTAAATAAATGAAACTTATGCCGTTAAAACTTATGAAATTATGTTTTTTTTTTTGTTAAAAGAAATACAGTTACTAATAATGATATTTCAAATTTGATTGTTTCCAATACTTTTTATAATCTAAAATATTCTTAATGTATTTAAAACAATGCACAATATGATGTGTAAAGTACGGCAACAGTGTAAAGTTTTAATAGTTTTTCCCACAGAATATCACAGAACGAACGCTAGTATCTCTATACTACTGAAACCAGAGTAACGACAAAGGATAGAAAATATCCCACCAATATGTTATATACAGTGATGGGCGCGTAAACTGCTTACAGTGTTTACAAGCATAGTTTACACGTAAACACGACTTCTGTTTACAACATATTTTTTGGATGTAAATATGTAAACAGCGCAAACAACGTAAACAGGTTAAAAATTAAATTGTAAATTGTAATAATAAAAGAATTACATTACTTAATAAGCAAAACCCAAAAATGTGTTTTATAACTTCATATTTATTTTTCACAACTTCGTATTTATTAACAAATTCAAAATTCAATTGAACAAAATATGAACTGAAAAATGAAAATTTTAATATCAGATTTTTTTCTAACCTATGCACTTTTAATCTTTGGATGGCCACATTGGACAAAGTTTTTTTTACAAATTAAACACAAAGCACTATATTTTCTCCCTTCTTTTTTTAATTGAAAATTTAATTCTGTATATATATATATATATATATATATATATATATATATATATATATATATATATATATATATATATATATATATATATATATATATATATATATATATATATATATATTCCTTTTGGGAACTGCCATTTTTTACTTTATTTTTAAAGTTTTAAATTTAAATTACGTGTAATTTATGACTCTTTACGTGTTTACCGTGTTGACTTTACTTTACGGTTGTTTACTCTGTTTACATCTCTTTACAAGGTAAACGTAAACACCGACTGTTTACACGTAAACGCCCATCACTGGCTATATATGTGTACGCGAAATTGTATGTGTTAGTGCGATGGATGGTTGTGTGTATGGGTGTCTTGCATACGCATATACATAACATGCATGTAGCACGCATCATTCACGTATACCGTGTGAACATGACGGCAACAATATGACAACGATTGAAACACACCCATTGGTAGCTACTAAGTGAATGACAACATAGTTCTGCAAAATGCACATAAATACCCATAAGTGATTGCAGAAAAGAGATAGTTGTATTCCTTCCAGTCACAGATGAGACAGATCAAGCCTACGTATAAAAAAGTGAAATCTTAAAGTTGCAGTAACTAGCAATTTACACCATTACTGTTTTAGTCTGTTACTGACTGCCGTGGTGTTCACGTCAAAATAAAAATCATGTTTTTTTAATCAACTCGTGAAATTTAAACAGAAAAAAAATATGAAGTGTGTCTCTATTGAATAAAGAATTTCTCAAAATAAAGGGATATCTTTCTTAAAATAAATAAATTTATTTTTAATTGTTGACTGGTGGTAACTTACGGTGGCCATCATAGTATATAGTATGCGAACTGCATATGAAGGGCCAGGGAGAAAAAGGGGTTAAGTCACTGTAATCAATTTTTTCAGGAGATCAATAAAACTTAAAGAAACGTTATAAACATTGTGTTGTTTATTTGAGAAACAGCTGTAAGCCAAGTCAGCAACAGTACACAAAAGTTGTGGACTTGACTCCTTATTCCCTCTACGCGCTCGTTTGACCCCTTGTTCCCTCTACGCGCTCGACTTGACCCCTTGTTCCCTCTTTGCCTCTAGTTGCGAACGGGTTTTTTTAGGTGACTTGACCCGTTTTTCCAATAAATTGTTATAACACGTGATAATACTCTTGAAGAACTACAACAATCAATCAATAACTCATTTTTCAAAAAAATGTGACTTGCTCCCTTTTTCCCTTCGACCCGTCATATATAATCATCAAAATATATTACTAACACATTGGTATATTCGTGTCCATACATCGTGTGTTGTGATTGTAAGGGTGATGTATTACGTCACTCATTGATTACAGCGGGCACAATTTGGTAGACATTCTAGTTTGACCCCTTGCGTCTAGTGTTCTATGGTTTTTGAATGTTGATGTTGAACTGTATGTCAACCTAACCAAAAAGTTTAAATAATTTATTACAGTTTGTTAATGAAATTTCGTCGTTAGTGAAATTTAAATAGTTTAGTTTCTCAACAACGATGCTCCAAAAAAATCAAAATTACAAAATAATAATGACAGTGAATTTAAAAGTTTTTAAAAGTTCGGACATTATGAAAAAAAATACAAAATAATAATGACAGTGACTTTTAAAAGTTTTTAAAAGTTCGGACATTATGAAAAAAATAGCAAAAAAGTCAATTACATACGATATTATAAAGCAAAATTAATAACAAAATTCGTGTCACTCAAAATAAAGGAATATATACTAAATGTGTTAGAAAATGAAATAAAGAAAATGTGTTATACATATCTTAAATTTTTAAAGAATAACAATAATTTTAACTTAAAAGAAAAATATTAAGATTAATAATTTTATAAAAGTGTATAAACATATAAGTATATATTTTATAAAAGTGTAATACTATGTTCAAATTGTGCGCGCCATCATCGCTTCTTTGTCACAGAGCAATATTGCCATATTTACTGCGGCTAATTACAATGTTCAATAACTTTAATATTAATATTACTTATATAAAGATTTTTATCTCAGAAACAAAGAACAAGACTGTTTTGAAACTTGGTGCAGGTATTCATAAACCTGTGATAATTGCTATGCATATTTTTTGTAAAACGAACATTTCTGACTGTCAAGATACAGCTTTTTATATAAATGTGTGTTAACCTATGTGAAAGTGTAACTTCCAAGATTTTTTACTCGCTAACTAAGAACAAGATCGACTTCAAAATTCGACAGGACATTCTTTATTATTTCAATAATAAATTGTCAAATTTTTAAGAAGCTGTCATTAAAATTTTTTTGCCTCTTAAATTTCTTATCAACCTTAAAAACAGTGTGCAAAAATATGATATCGAAAATTATCTGTTTTTCGTTATTACATGTTTAATTTTCTTTTTTATTAGAACAAATATCTTTCTAGTGATTTTATTAAAGAAATGATTCCCATCGTCGGTCGAAGAATAGATTTTGTACAGCACTGGGTAGCGAATTTCTACCTAAAAACAATAAAACCTCATCCCAGTAGGGATGTCGTTTTTTAATCGATAAATCGAGAAATCGATTAATCGGAAGTATGGAAACCGATTTTTAATCGATTATTGATTTTGAGATCGATTCACACATCGATTTTTATTTTATGGAAATCGCGAAACGATTTTTTTTTCAAAACATAAATTGCTTTTTTATTTTATTTATACGTTGCTATTTATTTATTAATTTATATTTATTATCGGTACCTATTACGATTATTAAATTTTAAGCATCAAACGCATCAAATGCATATAATCAGTTGTCTATGCATTTCAAATCAAATTGCTGACAACTGTACCATATACAAAACAATAAAGTTTATGCGGGAAATTTAAAGCAAAAAAAAAAAAACTTTCATATTTTTTTTTATCTCTTAATCTATAAAAAAAACTTTGTATGTTATTAAATAAAAACTTCTCAACATTTAGTACAATTTAGATAATATTTATACAATTCTAGAGAAAGCAACGACAACTGCAAATGAGTCATTCTCATAAATGTATCTCTTAGACAGACTCGTAATATAGCTATCTCTCAGAAGATCTACTATCTAATATATTGAAAAAGGATAGTAGAAATTATATCTTTTATATGTGACAAAACTTTATTTTTGAAATGAGTCATTTTCTTTATATATATGAATTTGACTAAAGTGCCCTGTAAACGATCAAATTTGTTTGACAAATTTGTTTGTCAAACTTCACGTTTTCATCAAACAAGAGCTTAAACGATCAAACCAAAGCTCAAACAAATTTGACAAACTTGCGCGTAGTTTGTCACACTAGTGATCCCCATAAAATAATTTTGTTAGATTAAACTTGACCAAACATAGAATAAATAATGAAAATTACGGAAAAAATGTTGCTCGTACAGAGATTTGCAAAAATTTTGTCATATTTGCTATTCATTTCGGGGCAATTTAATAGAGCTTGTTTGACAAACACAACAAACACCGCCGCTCACCTTCAAACTTGTTGGTCAAACACGTCAAACAAGTTGATCAATCAAGATTTTCATCAAACATGTCAAACACGTAGATTGTTTGACAAACGCGTCAGACAAAGCTGCATACTATCAAATAATTTGACAAACACGTAAAATTTGACAAACAATTTGATCGTTTACAGGGCACTTAACATTTTTATATCAAATGAAAACAAAAATTGTCAACTTTGTTGTGATGTTGTGATTCATCTCTGTACCATAGAATAAAATTCTAAGAAAATGTTGGTAATTAAGTACGTACAGGCTTAGTATTTTTCATCTTAAAAGACTTCGAAAGTTCATCTTTCTGAATTATACATAAATTTTTACTTAAAAATTACCGCAACTTTTGCAACAGCAAATTTGAATCGATTTCTTGGAATCGATTTTGAATACAATCGATAATTTAAGTATCGATTCTTTTGTTGGCAATTACGAATCGATTCAAAAATAGATTTTTTTTTTAAAAAACGGCATGCCTACATCCCAGTGTTGTCAGACAGTTTTTCCAAAAAACTGTAGGTGGCAGCTTTAAAAATTTGTCAAGTGCGTGTTTGACACGCACTAAGTAATGTTCCTCACAATCAGTGGTCATAACTAAAACTTCGTAAAATATAACAGTCCGGACACATACGTTCACGATGTGACACATACGAACACGATCGTTTTGAAATCAAAAAATAGGTTATACTTTAGGAATAAAATTCATTTATTAGGAAAAATATTTTATCCACCTTCATATCTCGTTATAAAAAATTCCTAGAAACAACTGATTGTACGGAACACTGTTAGCGCAAGTACAACTTGCACTTGACTTGTTTTTATTAAAGTTAATTATGTATATAATAAAAATTAGAAATAAATAAAGGTTTAAAAAATATTAACTACGATTTTTTTATTAGAAACACAAAATTACAAAGACAACGTATTTATTATATCATCGTTTTTTAGCGAATTTTCAGAATGAAAATTCAGCTATTACAGCAGCTCTTATGGTAAGACCTAAGCCCGGGACTATGGCAGAAATTTGTTTTGGAGCCTCTAGAACCCGAAAATCTACTTCACTAAAATTTATATATATATAGATATATATATATGTATTTATGTGTGTACACGATAACTCTCGAACAAAACGTTTAATGCTTATGAAATTTGGTGTGTAGGTTTGAATTCAATTTCGCTCGCCTAAGTTCGTTAGCCAGACACATCCGATGCCACAGACCGGATATTTTGGGCTTTAAAGTCTTTTTTTGTGTTTTTTGATCAGAATTTATAACTTTTTCAAAAATTTTGTTATACTATCAAAAAAATTGTAAGAAGTTATATTAGCGAGCTTTTTAAACTTTTCCTCTGTATAAACTGGTTTTCAAGAAAAATCAAAAATAATTTTTATATAGAGTCTCTTTTTATCGTATTATCTCTTTCTGTTGTATTGGAAAAATCCTATTTTTATTTATTTTGATTATACACGTATTTTAAGGGTATTACTACACTTAGTACTTCTACTACCTATCATATTTCAAATTTCTTTGGATAAATATTCAGAATAATGCCTTAATAAATTTCTACGGTTATATAAATGTAATATTATTAAATTTAATTAATTAAACTATAATATTTCTTTGATTAAATAAAATTTTAAAATTATATTTTTGGTAGTGCACAAATAGCCTTATGCATTTGTAAACATAATATCTCTAGTATAAGTAGATTAGATCTGTTATTTTGTTTTCGAAAATTTATTTTTGCTTTCAAATTCAAATTGTAGTAGAATTGATTTTTTTTTCCTAAATACTGCACATTATTTTAATCTCTTTATTTAACACATTACGTTAAAAAATTATAATAATATTTTTAAAATTATTAATATTTTTAATAATTTAATTATTTAAACAAATTCTTTAAATATATTTAATAATTTTTTATTTTAAAAATTCTATTGTGTCAGCGTTTTTAACCAGATAGCACCACAGGTATGTACAATACTGCCAAATTAGCTTGAATTTAAACTAATATTTCAACAATCAGAATTTTAAATCAACTCGTCTTTGTGTTGAAATGTTGACATATAGATTCGGTGCTGATATTTGACTGATATTTGAGAAAAATAGGTAATAATTCATGTTAATTTATATATTACATTTTTAAAATCAAATAGTAATTAATATTTGTCCTATTATTTGTTTTTTGTTTTGTTTTATATAGGTAAAAAATTTAAAACCACATTAAAAATTACATGAAACCGTGAAGCAAATGTTATTTATATACGAGAAGAATATAGCTAAAATAAAAAAGAAAATATAAATTCTAAACAGGCAGTTATTAATAGAATTTGTCAACATAATAAGGTAAATACATATCTATTAAAAACTGTGGATTTTGTGATTGAATTTTTTCTAATAATTTGAATGTACATGTTAAAAGCTTAATATCAACAGCAATACTTTTATGTATTATAAATTCCTATTTAAAACATGGATGGTGAATTTAAAGATATAATAAGAAGAAAAAGAGAACACACAGTAAACTAAAAACTTGGATTAAGAAGGAAAACATCAACTAAGTACATGCCGGATAAGCCCTTGAATAAAGGTCCAACTTTAGTTTTGTTTCCGTGTCGAATGGTTATTTTCTTCAGCAAGAGAATTTAAAAAGGTAAAATCGTCGGTACACAGAAAGAGTGACACAGTTCAAAAAAAAAAAAAACAGCTACTTCAATATCTCTATTCAAAAGTTTTATTATTTACTTCAAAAGTTATCATAGTTTCGGATTTCTAAAATTTTCAAAATTTTTTTGGAGATAACCCGTTGATACTCACCTTGTATTCCAACAATAAAAATAACAAGTTAATTTTGATAACATTAAAGATTTTGATAAAAAAAATTCGCTACTTTGAAGTAAGGAAAAAACGACAAAACCGCCTTCTAGCGGTTAATTTTGGAAGTAGCAATATGTCGTTCTGGGACATAAAAATATGCAAATTTTGCTATACATTTACACAATAAACTCGAAAATGTAAATTTTTGAGTTGTGTCACTCTTTCGGTGTACCGTCGAAATGTTTTGTTACGTTTGGAAAATAAATTCCGTTCTAAATTTTTTTTCGTAACCGTTAAAAAATTTAGCTCAAAATATTAAATTCAGTATTGGTAAGGCAAAGATTCTCAGTTGCGCCTCTGGTGGTAAAATTAGACCTAGTGTCAAGTAAAAATACGTATATGTTTAATTGGTGATAAAAATACACATAATTTGTATAATAGATATTTCACCGGTCATTTCTCTCACCGGCCCTGTACATAAACGCATCTGTTATTAAAATACCCCTGTCGCAGCATCCTGCATAACATAGCGAATTTCCATTTACAAAAGTACGTTTTTCTTGGAAACTAGTTGATATAGAGTAATTGTAAATAAAAAAAACTTTATGTGATTTTTCCGTCTCATTCCGCCAAATTTTTTTCACGAAACGTTTTCACGATATTTTTTAAAAATAAGATGTTTCGTTTTTGAGTTATCGTGCGGACACACACACGTATATATATATATATATATATATATATATATATATATATATATATATATATATATATATATATATATATAAGTTTACTAAGTGTCCGCACGATAACTCAAGAACGAAACATCTTATTTTTAAGAAATTTTGTGAAAACGTCTACGGTTTTTTGGACATTTTTTTTGAAAAAATTTGGCGGAATGAGGCGGGAAAATCACATAAAGAAAGTTTTTTTTTATTTACAATTACTCTATATCAACTAGTTTCCGAGAAAAACGTACTTTTGTAAATGAAAATTCGCTATGTTATGCAGGATGCTGCGACAGGGGTATTTTTTTATTAGATTGTATTTTAGGATACCTCGTTTGTAGTACTTTTCTAAAAATAATTTTTTTTTTCAATGTAACTAAATCAAATATCAATCACAAATATGCGTATAAGAGTAAAAATGTAAGATGAAATTTGAGTGTAGTGGCATTTCAAACGCGCGCTCCTAAAATTTTGTTTTCTTCCGGACCGAGAGATGGCATGTAAATAGTGGTTTAGCACCGTTGTACAGAGATAGTTATCTTTAGTGTATTTGATCTGTGTGTAAAACGCTAAAACGTGTTTCACGTGTTTTAGGCTGTATAAACAATCAATGAAATAAGATTTAAGAAATAAGATTTAAGGAGTATGCCATCTAGTGATGTTGAATGGAGCTTTAACGTAACTGGTCGTAGATATAAATATGTAGGTATTTTTTTACGTCAAAATTCGTGATTTTTTTCACTTAGTGACAAAATAGTCATCACGAACGTTACTTTTTCATGAATTCTGATGTACAAAAAATACCAAAATACGTTTACTTATGAGCAGTTAAGTTAACAGTTTCATTCAACGTCACTAGATGGCATACTCCTTAAATCTTAAATCTTATTTCTTAAATCTTAAATCTTATTTCATTGATTGTGTATACAGCCTTATACGTCCTCCTTTGTTTTGTTGAAATGGCGGAAACGGACAAACTATGACGAAACGAATAGGTATAAAATGAGCGAAAAAACGGACACTGAGAGCCATCTTACGGTTGGGGAGAAAGTACAATGATGTGCAATATGGCCCTATTTTTGATAGGATTCTCTATGTATATAATTTTTTCTGTGAATTATGTGGGCTTGTCGGTAAGTATGTAATTATCACAAATATGTAAAGATGGCTCTGTGTGTATTAAAATAAGTTATTAGACAAAGATAACAATTTTTAGAAGCTGTCCCATTATTAATAATTTTAAGAAAAAACAGCGAAAGAGTTTCAACTAGTTTTCCTCATTTTGATCCTAGGAACTCAAAGTCCTTGATTTACAGTTTGTACTTGATACGTATTTTTTATGTCACCGAAGGATGACATATTAATCTCGTTGCGTGATTATAGTGGGGAACCATATAATATAATAATTATAGAGTTGTACATGCATATATTGAATAAACGCAAGAGGACTGTATTCTCACTGTACTTAAAAAACAAGCCAAAAAATCATAAATTAACACTTTCACTGAGGTGACATTACTTAGTGCGTGTCAAAAACACGCACTTGACGAATTTTTAATGTATGAAAAATGTTAAAGTATATAGTGAAAATATAAAGTCGAAAATTGATAACCATCTCCAAACACGTGCGTACTATACGTAGGTATTATCTCATATATTTTTTTTTAGCAGGTATAGTTACAAGGCGAATTGTTATATAAATAAATAGAAAAGGGAATGTCAAGACAATGATTTTTTCCAAGTCATAAATTTTCTTCACTGATAAAATTTATAAAATCAATATTTAACTTTGCCTTGAAAGAAAGGAATTTTTTTTCGGAAAATGTGTGTATTTATTTAATAATACATATTAGTATTGATCCAAGAGATAAGTTTAGTGGAAACGGAAGACTGTAGAGAGGTCTTCCGAGAGGAATTATTTAAAACTTTAAGGAGATTCTCGGTGGACACTAGAAAGAAAATACTAAACATCTAGCACTCTCACAAAAAGTTGGAATAAATTGAGGGGTGCCAAACCATAACGTTGTCAGTGCCACACGAACTCAAATACATTTTATTGCAATAAAGCGTTGTATATGCTGGTGTTTACCTGCAACCTTAAATTTCAGACTGTTCAGACGTTGTGACCTCAATATTGTTAAATAGCAGGTCATTACATTGTATGTATCGTGATATTTCAATTATTAAAAAAACAAAAAAGTGTGCAAAGCCACCTTTGCGAAAGACCTCATTGGAGCTTGTTGCGAATGCTGCTGGTAAAGAAATATCATTCTTAATAGAGGAAACTACAACGTTTTTTTGATTGGATGAATCTGGCTAAAACATTATTAACACCAAAAAACCAAATTAACACCAAAAACTACAAATATCTTCGGCTACTATGATTCGAGTAATATCTGAAAATTTTGGTATAATTTATGCAAAGAAAATTTACGGCGACTTTGTTCCATGGATAACAATTCCAGGGCTGAAACTTGGACTCACAAAGGCGAATTTTGAGCACTTTGAAATTGAGATGAAGGAAGCACCTGTACCTTTAGCTGCTGAGAAGAAGAAAGACATTGATGCCATGTTGCCGTATTTATCAGGAGAAAATAAATTGTTTTATGAAAACTTCATAAAACAAATATCTTAAAATATTTGTTTCAGTTTTTTTAAATTAATAGATACTCGTATTAAAGTTATTTCTGTTTTTCGGCATATTACAAATTTGTAGGTTAATTATGTGTATTAAATGAAAGTTTAATAATCAATATTGTATGCATTAATTCGTTTGTAATTTCTCAATTAAAACAATTTTTGTATTTCCAACGAAAACTTATTTTTTTGGCACTTACAGCATTATTGTTTGGCTCCCCTCTATTATATTTTCTCATATAGTGTTTTTTCACTAAAAAAACTCCATATAACCCCTTAAACCATGTGGTAAGAGTAAAAAAGAGAAAATAGCTATTTGTCGTACAGAAATGCATGCGGCGGTCACTACTTCTCCCGCATGAGTAATAAAGAATTAACTTTCAAACTCAACTGAGACAAGCAAATTTATTTTTCTCAATCATTGCAACGGACAAATGAACTTTGGCATATTACCTATACCACTATTCAACAGAATGTCTTAACCTTTAACCATACCAAAATCCATTAAGATTGCATTTGTTTTTCAAGTTTTCTTCATACTCTTATCATCTCTCATGGCGTGTAAAAATATAATAAGTAAAAAAGTTCCATCCATCGCGTAGGTATTTTCGAAAATCGTTATTGGCGCCCACACAACGTTTTTACAGTAATTTGAAATGACGTTCCAGCATGCTCGATCCAGTATGGAATATATTTTTATTAATCCTTTGAGACCGGTGAAAATTTGATAGAATAAAGTAATAAAAACAAAAAGGAATTTATAAATGAAATTTAGTTTCATTTCTATGTCGACAGCGTAATAGTGTAGTGAGTGAGAGCTATATTAGAGCGATACAACCATCAGGTATATGATATATTAAAAATTTAAAAAATATATACCTAGTAAGCACTGTTGTAGAATATACGTCGAATTATTTTACTGAGGTATGAAACACGTGTCGATATGAATTTGATGTGAAAAGTTCGAATGAAATAGTAAATTGAAATTTTTCTCTAAACAATGGAAAAATTCTTATTAAATAAACACTAGTCGAACTTGATTAATGTTCTATTAAGGGAGGAGTTCACGCCAGAAACGGCTAATAAACTAATTTTTTTCGAATCTCGTTTTTTGTTTTTATTTTGCTCTGTGCTTCTTTACAAATACGGTGACATATAAAACATGGCCAAAAAAATTTTTTTCAAGTAGAAAAATATTTATTTGTGAGCCGCAGCACAGCCAAGTTGCTGCTCCTTTGCACACAACGCTCGCCCCCCCCCCCTCGCGATTTGATCAGTAATATTTAGTTTTGGTGTGTACATGAGTGTTATAGTATGCACTGAAATAATGTTCTTTTATTTGTATGCTTTTGTAAACGTTTTAATAAACAGTGAGTAAACCGCTTCTTTTGTTATTATTTTTGTTTTTTACCGTTTCTCGAAAGTTGTGTTTTTCCCGACAAGGAAAATCATATCTCAAGTTCTAGGAAAGATAGAACCGTAATTTTTTTTTAAATTTTGTTCATAAACATATTGCGCATAAAGTGGAGTATGCTTTTTCCATTTGAACAATTGTAACTATTTTTAAACATTTTCTTTTAATAAAAAATGGGGTTTTGTAATTTTTAGAAGTTTGGGATTACAATTTTATAGTTAATTTTTAAAATTACCTGAAACCCATACTCAGCTTTATGGACAGGTCCTTTAGGAATAAAATAATGAAAAAATATTTAAAAAATATTCATTACTTTTTGAGATATGGCGTTCCTTGTAAACGCTTAAAAACTTGAGAAAAAGGGCCCCCTCCCCCTGCAGGGAAGAGTAGTGAATGTTTCAAAAACAAAATTTTCTATTTGAAACCCTCCCTAATTTGGAAAAAAAATATCAACAAGCAAAATAATCATAAATAAAAAAGTTGCTTTTTTATTTGAACTCCCCCCTTAAGGTGAATTGAAAAAAATGATCCATAGTTTAAAGCTTCAGGGATTCTCAAAGTTTTGCATCAATAAGACAAAGAACATCCCCTCCCCCCACCAAAAAAAAAAAAAATTAAATAAATTGAAAGGAACAAAAGAGGAAAAAATTTGACTAGTGCTTATTAGTAAGACACACACTGAGTCTAGATGTCGTCATCCAGTAAGCTAGAGTTTATCACAATTCTCAGAATAGAATATTTCTGGCTTTTTATATTAAAATTAGCCTTTAATTTGTTAACCCTTTATGGGCCACTGTAGTCAAATGGCTACGTGAACTTTAATTGTAATTTTTATTGTATTATTAAGAATTATACATTTAAACTAGCATACAAGCCATTATAAATTTACTAAAAACTTATACTGTTGCCAATTGAATACACTGGCTTAGATAAATAATTTTTAAATATAACCGTTATGAACAATTCTTAGCCATATGGATACATTGGACTTTAATAACATTGTTCATTTTTGGAATATGAGACGTGCGGTTTACTCACTATAGCAAATTTTATGGTAAACCCTGTGATGTGGCTATTTTACCACCAGATGTATCCGATGTATCAGATTATTCTGAGTTAGATAATGTGGACACAGAAATGCTAGCATCAGAATCAGATTTTGAAGAACCTTATTATAAGAGTCACAAACGTTCGTAATCTAGCTTATTGTCACAAAAAGATAACTTTATACATCATTGGCCGGTTTATATCAATAAAAGTCGATGATATCATTATAAAAATTCATTCACGAGATTAAAATGTGTAAAATGTGATACACGACTTCATCTCACCAAAACAAACAAATATTTTATTTCATTTCATCAGTAATAAATTGTAATATTATTTCTGCTTGTAAATGAATAAAAGTGTTTTGCAGAAATAGATAAACATTCTATTTCTGTTGAAACGTTTGTTATATTCAAAAGCCAGTGTAGCCATATAGCAACATTTTACATAAAAGCAAGATTTACAGATAAAGGCCAATGTATTCATATGAATACGAAAGTAAAAACCAATTTCCATACATTTCCCTGGTAAATACATGATAGAATTTCAATATTTCTACAAAAATCATACTTGTACAATTGTTAAAAATAGTCATGGCCCATAAAGAGTTAATAATAGGATAATATAAGCCTTTTACTTTCTATATATAACAACGACAACAACAACACTGTCTTTTAAATTGCGTACGATCCGACACTGACTATTACAGTATGGTTAAGTGCGAATAGACTACCTAATGCGATAACAGAAATGACAAATTCATAAGGAATTCGTTGTTAAGACAACGAAGTTTTAAAAACTGATAAGTGATAACTAATCATGAGCGTAGTCATTTTTGACTGACAATAATTATACTGTTTTGGATTTGTGGTAGTTATGTATCGTTAAACTTTGAATCTTAAGCCAGTTGAATGAATATAGATATTTTTAACACCATTTCTAAACGTTTGGACTTATTGATTCCCCTGCAAAGAGAATATGGTTTGGTGATAGCAGTTAAGGAAACCGTATCCTAGAGATCAGAAATAAATTTTTAATGGGAAACCTGTTAATAGTTTGCAAAAATGTACAAGGTAATAAGTAATTATACTTTCGTCATTGACGACAAACAAAGATTTGATAAAAAAAATTTTTTAATTTAAAAATATAATTAATGATGTTATAATTAATTTGTCTAATTTCGTAGAAAAACGATTATCTTTAATATTTAACTTTTAAAATTTAATAATAAATTTTCGTTTATTTTACATATTATTTTTAAACTTCCAAATGGCTACATTTTAAAGTAGGTATCCACTCTTGAAACTTTTTTCTTCTATAACATATACGCCTCAATAAACTCAATGTTTGTGTCATTTATTATTAATTTTTTATGTCTTTTTTTTCTCAAATTTATTCTTTCCACAATATTAGATAATTACAAAATACGGAAATTTTAAACTTGAAAAATATAAAATTAACTTTTTAAAATAAAAACAAAAAAAGGAAAAACGTAAATTATATAACAATAACACAATAATGAAAAATACTTTGCATGCTCTAAGCTCTCGAATATTCTCGAAGATATAGATCAAACAGTCCGTAACACAGCTCATGTTTAATAATTAAGTCGTCATTTAATTAAAAGAGAAAAAATATATTTAGGAAAAAAAAAATACTGACAATGAGTAAAAAAAAAGTTATTTTTTGAAGTATCTATTTTTGAAGATGTCTCTCGGGTACACCGAAGCTTTTGTTAATTATTATTTTTGTACTAATTTGGAAAAATAATGAAAAATTTAAAAAAAGAAAAATTAATTTGCCCGTGTAGGGTTGACCGGGGTAATTGTGAATTGGGGCAATTGTGAACGGCGCCTATAATTTCTAAACTAACATTAATATTGTTAAAAATCAACTCAATATGTTTTTCTTTCCTTTCTTAATATGCTATTAAAATTACATAACAATTCTCCAAGTATTAATTAGTATCTTTTTGAAAAAACCCTTGCAAAATTTTATGTATCTTACTTCGACCAATCCTCAAAAAAAAATTTTTTTAAATACATTTTCTTTTTTTAAAAGGTAAGAAATGGTTAAAACTACTTTTACAGAAGTGGTCTAAGCCCTGAGAGGGTCCCTTATTAATTGCTAAAGAAATTGGACAATTTATCACCAATTCACAATTACCCCATGATTTTAAAATTGTGGGGTAATTGTGAACGCCATTCACAAATGCCCCCATTCGGTCAAAAATTTCAGTAGTGTCCATTTCAGAGTTGAAAATGTTGGTGAAGGTGCTGGTGACCTTATTGTACAAGTTTCCGTTGTACAAACAACAGAAAAAAAAATGTTGTTTTTTATTTATGTAAACTAAATGTATTTCCTTGAAAAAGTCTTATTTTCCTTTTGTTTTTGTATGAATACATGGAATTTTTTGATTTTTTATATGATAAAATGACAAAATATCATCAAGATATCATTTTTAGCTTGTAATAAATTTGTTCCTACAATTTCTGTTATTTTTCTTTAACCTTGATTTTTTGTAGAAATTTGAGGTATGCGTAACTTGCATTAAACAAAGAGAAATTGTGACCACTAGAGTATGATGAAAAATTTGAAAGTGGAGTAAATGTGAAGAATTTGAGGTGGGCTTTACTCTGACGTACCACACTTCTCTTGTAATCCATTTTAAATAATTTTTCTGATGGCATTCACTTTTACCCCGAAATTCATAAGATTTGCAAAACCGCACCGGGGAAATGTGAATGGCTTATAAAATTTTTATTTTTCATACGAATTTGCTTAAAATTTGTGTGGTGCATCCTGAATAATGTAGAATTAAAAATAATTCAACCATAATGTGATATATAAAATAAAAAATACTTAAAACGACGCTTTTATCTCAACTCATGAAAATCCATTCATAATTACCCCGGTCAACCCTATATCTAGAGGTGATATAACGGGTGTATAATCATTGTTTATCGCTATCGAATATTATCAATTGGCTACTTGTAATTAGGGCAGTATTCTGAAATTTCCAGTAGGACATATTTATATGTATGAAGTTGTCGTTATTCTAATGAGACATCAATTACGCCTTGGCGAAATGAATCGAAATAGTCTACGCACAGTACTCGGTCTACCAGTATAAATATATCTACATAGTCAGTCTACATCATACAGAATGAATCGCAAATTCTACCTCAAAATAAAACTGAAGATAGGCCATAACAAACTGAACAAAAGATTGAAGACTGCACTGCCGGCTCGGTATAATATAGGTAATATAAAAGCAGTACGTCGACTTTCGCCGTTCTATTGTATTGTTCGAAATTTATTGCCTTAAAAAACATTGGAGCAAGTGCGGATAGACTTTCGAACGTTTAACATCGAATATAAAGGAAACAAGCTTATCACTTTAAAATTGATTATCTGAGAATCATATTTTTTGGAAACACCATTGCGGTGGACACGATTAGGTACTAAAAAATTATCAATCCGATCAATACCAAATTTATATTATTACTGATTTATTATGATAATAGCTATAGTTATTAATCCAAGGATTTTAAATTTAAGCATTTTAATAGACAGTATCGCTCTTTTAAAAACTATTATTGTTTTTTTTTTTTTTATCGTATTTATAGACAGTTAAATGTTGAGATAATGATATTATTAACCACAGATGAGACAGATCAAGCCTACATACAAAAAAGTGTGAACCGAAAGTTGCAGTAAGTAGCAATTTATACTGCTTACTGATTAGTCGTCCATCGGCTCTTCAAGCGTACACATTCATTGTTAAGTCGTGGCCACAGTGGTGGCTGTTCATTGTTACATCACTAGTAGCAGGTATATGTCCATGGTTGTTCTAGTATACGTATGCATTCTCACCTTGGACCATCGCTACATACATACAGAGTATTACACACACAAACATCCACTACTTTACACATACCAACAAAAACTCTAAATACGTATATAACCTTCCACCTCTTTGTCAAGTCTGATGACGTAAAATTCTGATTGCAGTCGGGATGCTAACTATCGTAATAGTAGTTTGGCCCCTTGTTATTAACAAATCAAAGATGAATTTTATAACATTAACATCGATATAGAAGAATATGAATGGAGACTATTTTTAAGAGAGAGAGACAAGATATAATATAATATGATATATTAGAACGAATACGTAGATTCCTTTGAATGTGGCACAAAAAATAAGACTTGGGGGCCAAGTCTTGAATTCAAATATCACATAACACATGTGGAAAAATGAAGTCATGTGAGAAATTAATACATTTTGTTCCATTTGGAAGTCTTGAATATTTTATCACAAAATCTTAAATGGTTATTATTTTCACAGTGATATAATATCAACAAAAATATAGCCACATCTATATAGGTAGTGCTATTTTGTTTTCACATGTGATACCAATTAATTTTTTAACTAAAGTCCAAATATTATCAGCAGATTTTTTGAAAACTTAGGCCTTTTCGTAAATATTAAATTATTACATCTCAAATCTATTAAATTTAGTAAAAGTTTACTCAATTTTAACCAATTATTTTTTAAAAATTTGGACGTTTTGAACATTTATTTAACATTTATTGTTAGTCTATTGGTGGTGGATGTAGATCTAGATTTTAGACCCTCTTATTGTATTAATTCCTTATGCTTAACCATATCGTACTTTTAAACGAACTGCAGACCAAAAACATCCAATAAATCTAGATAAATTTCATAAAATTATTTTCTATATACTTATAGGGTGTAAAACAAATAGCTCTCGTCCTTTTGTGGGGTGACTCATAGCACCCTGTGTACACTAAAACCCCAGGAATTTTTTCGGAATTAACAGTCGTGTCACCCCTCAAAAGGACAAGAGTTATTTCCTTTACCCCCATATATATAATATATACAGGGTGTAAAAGAAATAACTCTTATTCTTTTGAAGGGTGACGCGACTGTTAATTCCGAAAAAATTCCTGCTTTTTTAGTGTCCACAGGGTGCTATGAGTCACCCCACAAAAGGACGAGAGTTATTTGTTTTACACCCTGTATATAAAACGCAGTATCTATCAGGAAATTTTCTTTAGAAGTTTCTTCCGATTTTGTTGCTTGAATAAAAACTTTATACAATTTTCTTCAAAAAATTTAGAAAATATATAAGAGAATTTTATTTTACCTGCGTGAAACGCTTCTAAAAGATCAAATTAGTCCCTGAAGTTTGGAGTTTCAGAGGATTTTTGCGAAAATTCGTACATTGTACGAATAATCTGTACCTATAATTATTAGTAATATCAAATAATAATTGAATGAGACTAATTATAAAAGAATATTTAACATAAATATGAAGCATACGTTTACTAAAATATTTGATGAATTAACAAAAGTTTTCAAAATTTAAATTAATTATAATGTTATGTATCTCAATGGAACTGTTTTATAACTATAGGTATAGACAAAAATTGAAAAATCGAAATCTAAACCAACGGCGATAATTAGATGAAACATATAGGAATTTTGCGCTATTCTCGCGCTGGACATAACTGCTATTAAAACCTTTCCAACATCTATAGTTTCCCGGAAAATCGAAAAAATTCATTTGATCAGCATATACAGACAGAAATTGAAAATGTCGAAATCTAAGCCAACGGCGATAATTAGATGAAACATATATAGGAATTTCGCCATAGGTTAAGATTTCTACATTTCCATTTTTTGTCTATATACCTTTAAGCTGGTCAATTGAATTTTTTTTGATTTTCCGGGAAACTATAGATGAAAAATTTTATAAGTGAAATATTTAGTTATTTTATTAAACAATATTACTTGCACTAAACCCGAACACAACCCCAGTGTTGCCCGTGTCCCGGCTCGAATACTTCTGATGTTACTAAAATTGATAGCCACCTCATTCAGTCACGCGAGTCAGAAAATCTGTCCCCACCGCGTCAATTATTTAATTGATTGGCAATCAATTTCAGCAAAGTTCGCAAATTCCACAATAATTTCGAAATTTGCCCTACAAAATTATTGTGTATAAATGCGACGCCTATATACAGGCGGTTCGCTTCTCAACATTTATATTTAACACGTATTCTACGTGATCTGTACGTGTTAAGTATATTTTCACAGTATTACGCAAGAATTTCAAGACTTACTCTTTGTTAACCCTAGAATCATACGTACACGTCAAAACGACGAATGAACTTCTCTACCTGCTCCAATACTACAACTTGCCGGTACCTGCTTGCTGTGAGATTTCTGTTATCTAATTTATTTATTGTTATAACACATAAGACGTATTTATTTTGTTTATAGTCATTGTCGTTTTGTTTGTATTAAAATAGTGTCCGTCAAAAGGACGTCGATGTATGATTACGCGATGTTTTTTTTTTTTAAAGATTTTGTACTTCACATATAAAAGTTTTCCTAATTTTTCTAAAATTTGTTAAAGATATGCATGTTATAATTAATTTGTTCAATGATTATGATAATGTGAAAGATGATTACAGCTGTTTAACTTATAGAGACGACATAATACTGAAGTTTGAATATACTGAATCGAAAACTAAAGAATGCGTTTCGAATGACTTAATAAAAGATTAACAATTTATTTTGTGGAAAATATTTTAATTTTTATTATTTTTTGAGATCTTATTCGAAAAATTACTAACAAATTTTAGAAAATTTACAAATGTGCCTAATGGGGAAATAACTACATATCTATAGGAATATTTATGACTGAGAAATTTCACATTCTGTAAAGTCACACATGTCCACTGACTCATAATAGTTCATAAATTAATTATTTGAAACACATGTTTTATGATACAATTGATGTATTTATCTATTTTATAATTTTTATAATGAAAATATGCTTTGATAAAAAGATTAAAAAAATTAATAAATATTTACATTAAGAAATTTTTCCAAATCCAATTTTTTTAAATATTTTGTTCGCTTTTGTAGTATTGTTATGTAAAAAAAATGTTTTTTGCAAATAAACTCTAAAACTCTCCGTAAAAAGTCCATCCGTCAAAACGACGTCGATGTATGATTAACGTTTCTCGTAGACCAACGTATGATTCTAGGATTAATATCATATGTGGTATGTGAAATTGCAAATGTGACAAAAATAACAATAATGAAATTGTGATATCCGTAGCTCATTTTCAAGACTTGGCCTCCTGATATGTATAAGATCGAATCCTACAAAAAATTAAGTTTTAAACAATATTAATAAACGTAATACTTAATAAATATAATATTTTCGTAAGTAAATATTGTATTTATTAATTAGTAAATACAACCATTTGTAGTGAAAATTTGTTTATTTTACTAAATATTTCATTTAAAAAACAGATTAATAATAAGCGGGAAAATACCAATTTTGGCATTACACAAAGTAAAGAAATTACCGAAAAAGGAATTATGTACTCTAAGTAAATAAAGAATTCGTTTTTTATTTAAAATATGTGATAATAACAACATAAATTTTAAAAATGTTGTAAAAAATAAAATTATGTAAAAATTAAAATATAGGTTAAATTGACACATCATTTCAGTGGCATCTTTTATGTAAAATTAATGGGCATATAAAAATTTAGCTTCAAGATTATGTATTTTGTGGGTATTTATTTATTTATTAATAAAATGACAATTGAATAACTGTATAGTTTTATTTATGTTTGTGTCTAACCTTATCAAGAAGATGTCTTATTATTGGTGTAATACTATAAACCAAAACGTAATATTTTTACAAAAATTGTTATAAATTGTAAATAATCGAGTAATTTAAACAATTTTTGTTTTCAATTTATGGTAACTTATAATAATATTTAAACACTGTTAAAAAGTCAATGATTTAGTAGACCATTTAAAATTCGAAGAATTAACTGATAAAATAGTCGAACAGCATTCTTAAGCAGTGAATTATTGATTCAAATAAAACAGATTTTGAAAATAATTAACAAATTGTTTATGTTTTTATATAGAAATCACAATTACAATAAAAACATATTAAATACAAACATATATTGTTTTAAAAGCAATGGTAATGTTTCAACTACATTAAAACCATTACTGTTGATTTACAAAATGACGTCATTCATAATAAGCACATTAACATTCATAATATGTTTATCAGTATTTTGGAAAATGCTCCTTCCTTTACAATATTTATATACCTTTTCTTCTTCCATGAACATTAAATAAAAACATTAAATATTTTATCACCAGAATTGTGAAAAATTGTAGCTACTGGCTATGAAATCCTGACACAATGCGTGTTTAACACACACTTGATGAATTTTTTATTCCTATGTTATTAGCTACATTTAATTTTACATTTTCAAGTATTCCATCTTGCCTGCGTAAGAAGACAAAGCAGCAAATACACGTATGGTTATGAAAACTTGAACAAATCCAATAGTAAGTATATAATGGAATTATCTGTTGACTTGCAGCCGTCAACAAATTGACAATGACTAATTGAATGTCAAAATAGTTGCGACGACATCACTTGAAACATTCACATCCACCAATCATAAGATTTGCCTATTATGAATGTGACATATTTGAGAAATCTCAAAATTCATTTAACACAAGCGTGTTTGTGTGGCTTGTTATAATAAAATAATAATATGGAATATCAGTGGTAAACATCGGTGCTACTTATAATATTAAACCTATTGAATACTACGTATACCGGGCAGATGCGAATAACTATGCTCCCAAGTTGCACAGGTACCTGAAGTTGCGATTCCTCGTATACCTACTAGTGTCTCCTATTGAACGTAAATAGAAATGGGCAAAGATCGGTAATGTTCACCTATCAGCAAATTATTTTGTTTTGTCTCATTTACGTGCGCCCTGTAAAACAAAACAATTTAACATTTATTGACAAGAGTGTCAACTGAACTATTCGTGAAAAAAAGGAATACCGTGGTTCATGCGGCGCCTCAAGACAATATGCTCACCAATAATTCAAAAATGCGTCGAATCTTTACTCGTATAAGTACAATAAAGATTGCTTGAATAAAAACTTTTAATTTTTACGGTTCGCCTATAGGTGAAAAATGGTTAGGCTATACAAACCTCTTTTAAGAAAGATGAAAGATACGTTAAAAATGGCTTCAAGTCCTTTCTTAAGTAGTTAGGAAACATATGTTTTTATTCAACCAAAATTAGAAATAAATGCGACGGATAATATGATATCTCTACTAATATAATAAGGAGAAAAAATTTTTTTAAGTATGCCCGAAGTAAACTGAAAAAGTAACATTGATTGCCGAAAAATATGCATACCTTAGTAATTTAAATAACACGTAGGTAATTTATAGTAATTTGCAAAAATTAAAACCATGGGAGCATACCTTTTGAGATCGTATAATAATATTTTTGGCAAATAAACAAATTATGGAAGTTTGACAAATTAATTCTTCCGATTACAAATGTTCATTGCACATATACACAGAATACAGAACGAACGGTAGTATCTCTATACTACTGAAACCAGTGTAACGCCAAAGGACAGAAATATGCCACCACTATGTTATATATGTGCACGCGGAGTTGTGTGCGGTACACAGTGGTCTGAAAAATCATTCTAGCACGACAAAAATAAAAAAAATTTTGTCGCGAATTCTAATGATCATTACAGTGTCTTATTGTCAAATGGTTAAACTAACTTTTTTCAACCATTATTTATCCAAGAAGGTCAAAACCTGTTGTTACGGCAATAATAAAGTTGTTCTTTTATTAGTTGTGAATGATAAAGTGGCATGAGGCTGTTTAAAGAAATATTTGTTTTTATTTTTTTTTTTAGTATTCCGTTGGGTAAGATGGTGGAATCTATTTATTGTTAATATTCGTACATTCTTAGAGTATTTTGATGTGCATTTGGTTTATTTTAACAGTTAGGATATAAGTGGCAGCTCGTTGAAGATTTGTTGTTTTTTCACTTTAAAAAAACAAAGAAAGAAATTTTTACATAAGCTTTTAAAAAGTGTTTTAAGAGGTTTGAAATTCTAGTTTTGATTAACTTATTCCTTATAGCATAATTAAAAAGGTGAAATAAGTTTTATATTCGTCGGTGTCCGTCCGTAAATTTCACAGCTCAGTAACCAATGCCGCGAAAGTTGGAGTCGCGATATTTTGATTTTGTTTAATTTCTTGATTTTAATATTATGACAATTTTTATATTATTAATTAGCATCCAATTAACTATAAAATAACAGTATCACTTACTATTTCCGAAAAAAGTAAAAAATTGTGAAAAATCTTCAAATAAATGGTTATTAGCCTATGATTTTCAGACGTTTTTGAAATTATTTCCTCAAAAACGAGTACGTATTTCGTAAAATTTTTTCTTATATTTTTCCCAATTTGTAAGATAAAAAAAAAGCTATTAAGCCAGAAAAAAAATTTTGTCGCGCTAAAAAAATTTTTCAGACCACTGTGCGGTAGTGCGATAGATGGTTGTGTGTATTAGTGTTTTGCATACGCATATAACATAACATGCATGTGGCATACATCATGTACGTGATGTATGTATACCATCAACACAACGGCAACAATATGATAATAATTGAAACACACCCATTGGTAGCTAGTAAGTGAATGCCAACATAGTTCTGTAAAATGCACATACTTGCCCATAAGTGATTGCAGAAAAGAGATAGTTATATTCCTTCTTATGTTCTATGCACATATGTGTTTATAAGAGGTACATTTATCCTTATCACATATGCTTAATACACATGTGGAATCAGTGTACACATTTAATTTGTACTGTTAGATTAATTATAATTATACTTAAAGAATCATACAGAAATACGGGAGATTTTCTAAGTGTAAGAATTTATAATTAGTTAATATTTTAACAATTGAGTTGAAACTGTTATTATAATTACTACTGATTAAATTTCTCCTTGAGATTCGAATGTGAAATAAGTCAAATACATACAATATCAATATCAATTTCATAAAAGAGATTTTATAGAGTCCTTAACGTAACCCCTTAAGCAATATTAAATTATTTTATAATTTAAAATCGTATGAGTGTTTGAAAATCCTATTATTTTAAAATATCAATGTGAAGTAACTCTCGCAAGAATTTCTCACAAAAGTTCTGGTAAACTTTGTCTCAAATCTACACCCCTGCTTAAACATTTATGAATTTTTTCAGTTTTTCTGAGCGATTATTTTCATTATATGGATTTTAAGTTTCCCTCCGACCTCTTGAAATGTATAAAAAATTCATTAATAATATTGTTGAATTTGTGCTTCCAAAAGCTTTCCCCTAACACCTTATATAACAGTCGCGAAAGATTTTCTTTATTACTTTGGGATATGTAAAAAATTGTAAACTTCAAAGTAAAACTAAACCATCAGGTGTCCGCCAAAGTTGGTAAGTTCCGAAAATCACCCCTATAGATGTCAATATTTGATTTCGTTACACTTGGTCCGAAATGATAACTTCATGTGCACCGTTTTGACGAAGCACTTTGTCAAGTGACGGATCTCCACGGTTTAGGTAGTTGTCACGACTAATGAAACAAGAATCGAAGTTGCTAACCAGTGCAGATATAATAAACTCAAGGTTTTTCAAAGAATTGTAAATAAAAACTTCGAACTTTCGTAACAAATTTCATTAAAACTTTATTGAAAATTTATCTAAAAATAAGTTATAAATTATATAAATCACTGGAGAAAATAAAATATTTCGATGAAGTATTTAAAATTTACAGCTGAAATGTAATTTGATAATATATATATATATATATATATATATATATATATATATATATATATATATATATATATATATATATATATATATATATATATATATACATAGATATATAAGTACGAACATATGTACTAGTTACTATATGTGCTGGTGATTTTATTAGCATTTAGAAAATTTTATTATCATATGTAAATTTAATATGTGTGACTTACATGTTTAATATATCTTAAAATTTTCGCAATCTTACATTTTACTGGGTAACGTATCAGTCAAACGTAAATAATCTATGGATAATTGCAGGCAAATTTTTGCATAGATACTTTATATTTGTTACATTTTTAAATGAAAAGGATAAGAGAAACTATAGTCTATCTGGAGCAAACATGGATTAAAAATAAAACTTGATCACATTTGTCTCCAATGATTCTGGGGTTATCGCTATTTTTTAAATTTTTGAAAATTTAGAAATTTCGATTTTTTTCCATTTTCCCGATACTCTAAAAATCGAAGACACTTGGATAGAAGATGGTGTATCATTAGTATCCAAGAAATCATCATTATTTTAAGAACAAAATTTTATGTGTCCTTTTCTACGACCACTATTTTCCCGTTTTAAACGGCAACTAATTTCTTCGAAATGGTGCAAAAATAGAGCTTTTAAAAAATTTCAGTCTATAACGACTTTGTAACAACTTTTTTTCTAGTATTAGCCATCCTCTAAAATGCAATAAATTTTGAATCTTTGTAACTTTTAAACCGAATAATTTCTTTCATTTGGATTTTTTTAGGTATTATTTTAATTATACGTTATGCTGTATTAGTTACAAACAAATTTTATTTCTCATATCTTGCATAACATAGCCAATTTTCACTTTAAAAAAATTAGTTTTTCTTGGAAACCAGTTTACAGAAAATAATGGTTAAAAACCTTTTTCTTACGTGATCATGTGAATGGTATAAAAAATATCGCAAAATCTCTTGTAATTTTGGAAATTTTGGCAAAAACCTTATTGTTTTACGAAAACTGTCCAATAAACCATGTTCTAAACAACGGACGTGTCTAGCTAAAGAACTCATCCAAGGGTTTGAGATTTTTAATGTTTCCTCAAATTTCACAAAAATAGAATGTTTCGCTCAAAAGTTATCCGACTGATACATAAATACATAAATACATAAATACATATATACATATATATCTATATACATATATGTAAATTTTAGTGAATATTATTTTTGGGTTTTAAGCGCTTCCCGGTTTTAAGTCTCGGATTCAAGTCGCGTCATCAGAGCGCCTATAACAGCTGAATTTCCAATTCGGAAAATTACCAAAACATTGCAAAAATTCTATCTTGTGTATTTTTTATTCAACTGTATACGTTTATCATCACAAAAATTATCACACTTGACTAGTTATACGACAATTTATTTTTTACAATATACAAATCCTTCTATATAAGAATATCAATACACTATACCTCTAAATTTGTCTACCATTACCTATATCATCTACATTTTAACTTCACTTGTAAACTTTCTATATATGAGAAAATGTCTACCAGTGAGTAGTTCATATCTCTTAATATTTCGTATGTACCGTATCATTCATATATATGTGTCCCACTAACCCAGAAAATCGGTTGATCTTGATATGAAAATAGAAAAGCACATATGTATGCTAGTTACATGGTCCAAAACACACACAAAAGGAAATCACTTAAATAATCGGGTAAAAGATATTGTTCTAATTGAGCAAATTATTTTTCCCTTTTCCACTGACGTAATTGTTTCATTGATCGCGGTGAAAAGAAGAAAGACAAACGTATATGTAGTGTTTTCATTTCAAAGAGAATGTCGAAATAAAGTAACAGAAAAATTATCTAGAGTTTCTAAATTAATATACTTTGTAACAAGAGAAGTGAAAGTAATTACAGTTTTATGTGAGTTATGAACGCCATTTTTTTACGCGACCACATGAGGAATAGAAGGCGATTTATGTAATACGGTACGGCTAACAAAGTGTCAGGAAGACGATGTATGTTTTTAGGATTCCAAAGAAAACATTTCAAAAGCCTTATAGTTTGTCTGTCATACTTTCAAAATTTCTATATGCTACAGGCAGAGATCTAAATTAACCCAAAAACAAAAACTCTCTCCTTTTGTAGAAGTATCAAAATAATGATGAAAATGATTTTCACATACTACATTGCATGGAATGAAATTCAAATTCCTTTTACCATTTTTATTTTTTTTTTATTTTTGAGCCCAGTTTGAAAAATTCTGAACTTTAATGCTAGGTTTTTCTGGGTGGATTCAGAAAATTTGAACAAAATACAGAAACTACCATTTGCTAAAATTTTCGAAAAGAGTTTCGCCGGGTAAGTATATGGGATTTCGGCCCAGCGGCTTTTTCGGCTATTCTTTTGCATGATGTTACTTATGGTGAGTACCTAATGTTCGAAAATATGGGTATTAGATCTCTACCCCCTATATATTTACGAGTGTAAAAAAAATTGTATAATACAAATAAAGCTACTTTATATCAACATCTTTTGTTAATTTCATCTAATGGAGAAGTTTACCAATTTTTTTTTTACGAACGAAAATAAAAATTAAAGCAAAATTAAAGAAAAGTGTAAAAGAAAAATTAAGATATCCCAACAACTAACAAAGTTATGGGACTTTAAAATTTCACTTTTCAATTTCATTTGAGACAGATGTGTGACGTCATTTATTCTACGGCATCGCAAATAGAACGAAGAGTTTTTTTTATTTAATTTTTATAAAGCCGGTCAATACGTTAATTACTACGGATACTATATGGATTCGACCATTTTGAAACTTTTATCTTTTACATATTCAATATTTTGACGTTTTGAATTGTCATTTTTTGAACTTTTGAAGATTTATGAATATATAATAAAAAATAATTTTAAAGAAATATTAACCCCGAGCTGGTCTAGTGGTTAGCAACTCCGCTCTTGACTAATAAGATCGTGAGTTCGGAACCGGACGGGGGAGATACATCATCATCAAACTACCATACCGCACCAATCATCTATAGCACATCAACACCAAAATCAATAGTACAACATATACCAAACGATGCATATCACCTTAGCTGTGGCGCATCTAAACAATAAAAAAAAAAAAAAAAATAAAAAAATAAAAAAAAAAATAAAAAAAAAATAAAAAAAAAAAAAAAAAAAAAAAGAAATATTAAATCCATGGTAATTTAATATAATTAATTTAAAAAAATATTGTATAAAAGACACTCGGTGTCCGATTGTGCGGGTATTTGACGTCATAGGCGAATTGAAAATCTATCATTGTGCCTTAAACTTTGATCTTCTATTTCTCTATTATTTGTTAATGGATTCCAAAAATTGTTTCACCAGTTTATTAGTTTTGGTCTTTATTTTTGTTAAATGTAACTACATATTACATTATCCACACTACGATATTTCTCCATTATCTTCAATAGTTTTGAAGAAAAAAAATTAAATTAATGGTTGTTACTCCCATATTTCTGACAATATAGGGGGTAGAGGTCTAATACCTATATTTTCAAACATTACTCAACATAAGGAACACTCATGAAATAGAATTGTTGAAAAAGCCGCTGGGCCGAAATCCAATATGCTTACCCGGAGAGACATTTTATAATATTATTTCAATATTAGAAAACATATTCCAAAAATTAAGGAAAATACTGTAAACCGGATAAAATTTCCTAAATAACTTCAACTAATTTAGCCACAATTATTAAAACAGAGAGCGTTGCCAAATATTGTTGCAATAAGCAGGAAGTGTTTTACTGTTATTTCAAATATTTTTGGGTCGTACTGTAAAATTCTACACAGAAATAATTAAAAGTTTAAAGTATACACATGATAGACACCGTGCTTGATATACTCGTAGATACATATACAGAGATTTACATATGTGGCTTGTAAAATATGAAGTAATCTTTATTATAATAAGCACTCAACAAAACAGTAGGATTCTGTTTTATTTTATTAACTTATATATAATATTTAGGTATGAAATATGAAAATATCAAAAAGGCAAAATAAATTAAGCAAAATTTTAAGAGAAACTTTTTAAACTTTATTTTAATCAACGCACATACACGCACATTTTATGGGCCAATAAAATTTTCATGCGTGAAAATTCAAACAATTAAACTGTCGAAATGTTCATCCATTATTTTTAACCTTGAGATATTTTATATCAATACGTCAAGCTGTTTCAAGAATAAAAATTTCAAATATAATAACAAAAAACTGACAGTCCCGTTTTTATTTTTTGAAACCTATTGAGGTGTGATTGAGGTCAGTAACTGACTGATAAGGGATTGTTATACAAGCATTTATGAATAGTAGCAAAAAAAAAAAAGATGAAAGAGACCATTCAGTTTAAACTACAAAGAATCAAAATTTAATTTGCGAGTTTACAGGTAGATGGGTATATTTTTAAGGAATGTTGTTCGAAAACAGTTGTTGCAAATTGAAATTTTTACAAATTATATTTTATAAAACTCTTCGAAATTTTGTCGCCAGTCCCCCTAGAAAGGTGAGAGTTCATTCTTCAAGTCACTTCGATACGCCATCTGGGAAAAATCGGCTGCTGCTTAGAAGTTTTCTACGAATCCTATCATACTGTAAAATTTCAAACATTTTTCAGTGTTAATAAGGAAGATAAATTCTCCTAGGTCATATGACTCAAGAAAACAATTTTTCTCCTAAAATAATTGCGGCCTTCTATAATACTTTTCGTCTAAGTTTCGTCAATTTTCATAAACAGGGTCTGGAAAAAATTGAAAAATATTTTTAGTTACAACTCATTATAAGAAAGATTACAATTTACTGAAAATTTTATTTTGGTAACCATTATTTCTTTATTGTGCTTACCGTGTAGTGTTTTATATAACGCAGAAGCCCCTATACACGAACGCGTTCAATACTCGAGCAGTTTTAATATAATAACGTAAAAGCGCCCATTATGGAACGATATCAAATACTGGAACAGTTTTGACATTTACATATTTATTTCTTTAATTAAGTAAGGAAGCATTAAATGCGAGGTGAATTTAAATTGAAAAACAGTCATTCTATTAATAATAATTTTTGTTATTATCATAATTTTTGTTATTATCAGACGTTTCTTTCAGAAATAACTTCATTAATGTGTAAATGTCAAAACTGTTCCAGTATTAAATACCGTTCTATAATGGGGGCTTTTACGTAATATCGATTTTTTTTCCAGAAATAACTTCATTAATATATAAAATTTCAAAACTGTTCGAGTTTTGAACGCGTTCGGGTATAGGGGCTTTTACTCTATAACGTAAGCCGACTAAATATTTATGAAAACTATAATCCAAGACGCTTTTTGAATTAAACCAACTCAACAGAGGGACACTTGCTTTATTGATTCCAACTAATAGTACGGTGGAGTTATTAAAAAAAAAGCCTAACCTCAACATCCAAAGTAACAATTTCATTCCAACTCAGAATTGTTCTATACAGTCCACATACTGTTTGGCAAAAAGTTACACCATTTTGAGCGACGGGTTTTGGGGCGAGGGGGGTAGCAGTAGTCAAAACAACGGATTTCATCAGTTTTTTTTTAAAATATTTCGGAAATTTTGGGGTTTAGCGCCAAAAGTGTCATATATAAAAATAATCTACATTAAATTGCGAACAAAAATGGCCCTGTGCATAATCTTGCTAAAGTGAACAGTTCCAGAGTTACGAAGGGTGCAAAAGTAGCAATTTTTAGTATTCTTAGCCACTGCTGCACCTATCACCAGGTGCAGCAGTGGCTGAATAAGAAGAATAATCCGCTCGAGTGGGGGTGGATTGACGAACACCTGAAACCACGTACAACAGCACGTCCTACAGCTCCCGAGGAATTACTTTCCCTCATAGTGTGCGCTTGTAAGGACGAATGCGTCCGTAACTGCGAATACAGAAAGAGTGGTCTAAACTGCTTAAGCATATGTGGTAATTGCTCAGGCCTAGGATATGATAATAGGGATACGAACATCATAGACGAAGATTTAGAAGAGGAGGATGCTATGTTTGAAGAGGACTAATCACAATTTCCTTTTACAAAACACAATCCTGTATAAAAAAATTAGTTTCCTTAGTGATAATGTGTCATATTTTTTCCAAAAAATCTAAAATGCTAAAAATTGCTACTTTTACACCCTTCATAACTCTGTTAGTCCGTGTCTGGAATTCTTCACTTCAGCAAGATTATACACAAGACTATTTCTGTTCGCAATTTAATGTAGATTATTTTTGTATAGGCACTTTTTGCGCTAAACTGCATAGTTTTCAAAATATTTTAAAAAAAAAAACTGACGAAAATCGTTAATTTCCCTACTTCTACCCACCTCCCTCTCAAACCCGACGCTCAAAATGGTGTAACTTTTTACCAAACAATATGTGGACTGTATAAGACAATTTGGAGTTGGAGTGAAGTGGTTACTTTGGATGTTGAGGTTTGGGTTTAATTGCACCGTACTGTAAAGCATAATTATCAATTACGTTGTTCATTTGTTTTTCCTATTTTATTAGAGATTTCATCTGTGCGTTTCTGTAACAAAGGCGCCGACTCAATTATTTTATGAATACAATTATTGTTTTATATTACCAATAAAAAGGCAAGCCTGATGGACAACTCCACAGACTATACTAACCATGGTAGCAACTTCTGAAGTTCGTTGCTGTGTATTTTCCAGTAAAAATCCAATTAATATTCTAAAAGTAATGAATATTAAATTTTATTGTATTTGAATATCAATCGAAAATCACTTTTTTTTCCATAATTTTTTTTTCTACGATGCGAAAGTCGTGCAATGTTGAGCGAATGAACTAATAACTACTGTTCTTTGAGTTTTATTTTCATTTTTTTTGTTCTCATTTCTAATAGAGTGAATATGGTTTGTGTAATGTAATCATTGAATCAAAGTTATGGAAATTTTTTTGGATACGGTTTTTTAATTATTTTGTAATCTTAATGTGTTATAGGGCAATTCCATGGAAAAGGCTCCATAATTGAAAAAAATAAATAATTGTTATTGGTAGTAAAAATACGTTAATATGATGGCAACACTATAGTACTTTAAGTTCCCAAAATTTCAATAAAAGTTTGTTTTTAGTTTTTTAGAAATAGTGTAATTTTCAATGTTTTGTCGTAAGTATAAGCTAATAGTGTATTTTATAGTGGTGTTTTAATTAAATTTGCACGGCAAGTATTTAGAATTATTGTAATCCTAATTGAATCCTTAACGGGAATAGAATTTATTATAAATTTACAGATTTTGAAAAATCTTAAGAAATTTTGTATTTTAGGTAATGAATAATAAAAATAAGTACATTTTTGTACCTTTAAAATTATTTTAAAGTTCCTATTTTATGTCTTATAGTGTCAGTTTCTAAGATTTCATTTAAAAATACTACTTTTTTGCAATTCAAAGTGATGGTAGTGTCAGTCACGTTTTGATCTGTAGTGTCAGTCACGAATTATTTTTCGAATAACTACTTTTCTAAAAAAGTAAAGTCTTTCATTTTATCATTTTCCAATAATTTTTTTCATATACTTCGGTTAAATATACAATTTAAAATTATAACGTCTGTACAGAGGAAGATTTTCGAAGTTTAAAAACACTCTCGAAAGCGACTTCCTTTTGCATGTAGTGTCAGTCACATTTACATTTTATTAAATAAATCATATTTCACAACTTAAACATAGTGATATTCGTAATATAAGGCAAAATAAAACGTAAATTGTGTCAAATGTAGAGTCAGTCACATATGGAATTGCCCTATAGTATGTATAGGTGAATATATAATATTGATTGATTTCCCTTATTAATTTTTAGGAGTTGTTCCACCGTGGTTGGAACCACGGTGGAACAACTCCTAAAAATTAATAAGTGAACTTTACACAAAAATCCACCAAACAAACACTAGAAAGTACAAACTAATATTGATTGATGTATATACTCATCAAAAAATAAATAAATAAATAAATAAAAATAAAAATAAAATTAAAATAAAAAAAATTTAGTCATAAATATTTAAACTTATTATAATGTTATTTCCCTCCCAAAAAATCTCATTTCAGCGAATTTCCATTAAGCGAGAACTCATTATAAAGTTGAAGTTACTTGGATTTCTACAAAAGCAAATGTAAAGATATTGTAGAAAAGTTGCTAAGTGGTTCCATTTGTCGAATATTGGAGGTATATTATATTCATATCTTCATTTGTATGGAGTAACTTTTAATTAGAATCCTTCAATAAGGAGATTTACCAATATCATTGTTATAAAATCGAAGAATATCTCAAGTTAAACAATCATTATGAATCTGCTAATTGTCTGTTTGACTTAAATAGTTTTATTCAACCAATAACATTAAGCATAAATACTTGAATTGCACTTACAAATTCCGCGAATTCTGATAACTGCATCCTCTTGAATTATTTAAAGAGAGATTAGAATGAATAATAAAGTTCTCAATATTAATATTACGTTTAATTAATGTACAACTTTGTGTAAACGTAAAAACTTATATAGAAAATACTAACAATAAGGTACAAAACTTAAAAATCTTTCTTTATATTAGAATAACTAGAATATTACAAGTAGTTACATCAAAGTACATACTTTACGTTCTAGAAGATCTAGAATAAAGGCATTATACTGAAATTTCTTTACTGTATTTCTGGAATATATGATTGTAATTATAATGGACAAGTACACCAGTAATGGCAATAATGTTTCATATTACCTATAAAAATAATGTTCGATATTTGAAAAAGTTACATGTATAATCTATAAGTAACTTCGGAGTAGGATAAAATACGTACCTACATAATACATGTGTAGAGAGTCATATATAACAAACATATGTTTCGCTACGTTCTAAAGAGGTGATTCTTAACTGTTGTTTCAGAATTTTTATCAAAAATTATTAAAAAAAGTTAACAACCCAGTTAAAGCACTTTTTTGTCCCTTTTTAGGACCCCTCAGAGTCCTTATACATTCTCCACAAACCGTCAAGTTCGTGTTTGACGTGCATTAAATGACAATGACTGTATCCTTTGTATGCTTCTATGAGGGATTTATTTAACATTTGAGACCTGTTAAAGAGGAAGGGTTGGAGTCGGTAACAAATATTGATTTGACTACTCGGTTCAAAGGTCGGTTATCGAAAACAAAATTATTGCAGATTAACATTTCTACAAATTATATTTTACGAAAGTTTTCAAAATTTCGGCGCCGGTTCTCCTCAGAGGGCAAAATTTATATCTTAAGAAATCACCTACACTTGATGCTATATTGAAAAAATCAATTGAAATGCTATGACTCTCACATTGTTGTAAAATTTCAAAAAAAATTTCAGTTCTGATAAACATAGTTAAGAGTGTTTGAAAAAAAATCAAAATTTTCATAAATCATCTGACTTATGAAAAGAAAATTGCCTTGAAAATAATCAAGACCTTTTGTGATACCTTTCATAATATGGCGATAACTCCAGAACCACTGTGTCTAAGCTCGGAAAATTTCTCTCCTGAGAAAAACCGCATATGCGTCACTTTTGGACAACAAAACAGTTTTCTCCAATTTTCCGAAAAATTATAGGCGTTGAAACAATTTGAAAAGTAGTTATATTGAGCGCGAAAATATCTAGAAAATTCCTAGATAAGTTTCCTTTTATTATCGCCGTTGGCTTAGATTCTGTTGTACTCACTTTTTTCCTGTAAGCCAGTCAAATAGATTTCTTTGATTTTTCGCTTTTCTACTGAATTTTGGAACAGCACGAAATTACTGCTCGACAGCGCGAAATAAGCGCAAAAATATAGTATAGGTCATTTTCCCTATATCCGGAAATGACTAGTTCACTTTTCTGACCTTATTGTTCGACATAATGATTTCTCACTCTAATTAATCCGAGTCATTTTTATCTTCTTTCTTTCTTAGAGAAAAACAACGTTGGGAATCACGTTAATATTACAAATTAGTTTAGACTAAAATCGTACAAAATTTTTATAATTTTCTGCGCGGCCTTGCTTATCTGTGTATTAAATTGTATGTTGGAATACCGTCACTTGGGGTGGAATTGATTGAAAAAAAAAACATATTTTGGTCTTAATTTTATAGAAATAAAACACAATCGGAGCAAAATGGGTTTATATGTATAGACGATAGTAATACATGTAATACCTTATTGCAAAATGTCGTTTCCTTACATGTCAAAACAGTCTACATGAAGCAAGCAAGCCATGAACAATCTCATACTCGTTATGGGGTGACATTGCTCGCACGAATTCGCAGCCCTGAAGACGCACTTTCTTCATTAAGAGTAGGCCCGACGAGAGGGTGGTGTAGCCGGGGTTACAACCTTTCGGCCCGGGCTTAAGAAGGGAGTCCGTAGCTGTCCGTAGAAGGCCAGAAACAAAAGTTAAGGGCATTTTTTTGTTCATCGCCTATTTTTTGGGGAGGAAAACTTTTAAAAAATACGGTTTTGGAACCAGGGCCCGCCATTTTTTTCACGGCCCCAATTAAGAGGAAAAACTGTTTGACCACCATTTCTTGTAAATTTTCAAAAAAATTCTTATTGTGAAAAAAGTTTGTTTGATGCTCATAATAAATCTTAACAGTTTTAAAGAGTATAAAACATGGTCAGATACATCGTATACGGCTATACGCAATTAATCTTTCAATACAATAATTGAACAATCTCCCATGTATATGATTAATCTCAACCCACGCAATAATATGTCCAATATGACAAAAAATACTGAACTGATTATGTACAGCCAAGCACGTGATGGTTACAAAGCATCAACAATTATGTGTATTTTATTAAAATATAGAAACTGTGTTTAGATTTTGACTTATCAGATAAAATTTTAAAAGTTCATTTTCACCCAAAAATACGACTTCTTTTAATACATTATATTTTTTTAAATATTTGGAACTGCTAAACTTGACGTGCATACACTCTAAGAAAAAAGGGTCAAAAATGTGTAAAATAACTTAAACTTAGAGCAAAATTACTCCTCGCTCTGAAAATATGCACTATTATTTGTGTAATATGAAAAAATTGGTGTATTTTTATATAATTTGTGTATAATTACTGTTTTTTTTTTTTTACACAAATAAAGGTGTAACTTTGGATTTTTACAACGTTTTTGGTTTATTTTTACACCACTAAATAGCAAAACCCATGCGCGCGCATATGATTTTATGTATTTTAAAATTATCTGTTATTGGATTGCTGTAATATTTATACGTACATAAGTAATATTCTTAAAGGTTAAAAATTATGTGTTCAAATCAGCTGAATTAAACAAAAGTATTTTTTGATAGGATATATAGTTAATATAATTATAACGTGTATAATAAATTAATCTTTAAATATGTTACAAAAACAGTGTTATCGTGGTGTACTGATGTTTTGTTTTTATATGCATTGTGTAAAATGGCTTCTGGAATAATGTGCAAAGAATACTGTAATATAAATTTGTTTGTTTCCAAAATGCTGTCCTGATGATACATTTAAAATATTTCAGGTAAGTTAATTTTTTTAATTTTGCTTCATACAAATAGTTATGTAATTTGACGAAAGTTTATTTTACAATTTGACTAATAATTTATTTTGTGGGGCTCTCAATTTCTGTGAAAATTAAAACATTATCTACAATTCAGATATCTTTCATTCAGATATGTCTAAAAAATTATATAATGCTTGTAAATTGGTAAAATCTGTAGTGATAAAAGAATTATACATATTTTTTTTTACTAAAATTTATTGACTTGGGAAACAAAATACCTACAACTATTTATCAAATTTTAATCAACAGAAACCCTAATTAATGTAGGTATATAATATTTCGTTTTTATGTCATCGAAGATGACGTATTAATATCGTTGTGTGATTGAATTGAACACGTGATTGAATAATTATTGAGTTGTACATCCATACTGAACAAACGCAAGAGGGCTACTAACTATAGAGTTAACAAACAACTATAAAGTTAACAAAAAATCATAAATTAACACTTTCACTGAGATGGCATTACTTAGTGCGTGTCAAAAACACGCACTTAACGAATTTTTTTTTTTGCTTTACAGTAATATAAATTCGTAACAGGTTTAAATTGAAACGACGTATGGAAATCGAGTTTTTTAAGTAATAATAGCAATGGTAATAATAATAATGGAATTTAGCGTTCGTTTTTTAGAAAATGGTATGTAACGGACATCACTCACATCATTACTTCTCAACTTTTTCATGATGATATGGGCGGAGAACAAGAAAAGCGGTATAAAGATTTGGCAGGTGTCCGTCTGCAACCGTCTTCTTAAGGATGATGTCGATATTCATCTGGAATTGCGATGGGAAATAGCAGAAAACTTTCACCAGCATATAACCGGCTGCGGAATTCAAACCCTCAGTCTACCAGTACCTAAGCACGCCGGGTTACTTTGCTGGTGAGTTTTTTAATCAAAAATTTGATATCTGTACATTCATTAAAGTAACCTAAAAGTAATTGTGTAGCAAAAACGAAATTTTCTTAATTTTAAATTGCTGTGAAATAGTTATTGAAAAAAGAAAAAATAAATAAGCAAAAATGGTTATAAAATTAAGTAACCCTTATTTTCTGATTTGTTTAGAAACCGGAATTGGTGAAGACATCTGTGAAACCGCAGCATACATTTTCCCTGAAGTTCTAGTAATTGCAAGAGTCAGCAGAATATTGGGCGGAGGACAAGAAAAGCGGTATAAGGATTTGGTAGGTGTCTGTTTGCAACCATCTTCTTAAGGATAATCTCGATATTCATCTGGAATTATGATGGGAAATAGCAGAAAACTTTTGCCAGCATATAACCGGCAACGGAATTCAAACCCTCCGTCTACCAGTTCGGAAGTGCCAGTGCCATAAGCACGCCGGGTCACTTTGCTGGTGAGTTTTTCAATCAAAAATCTAATATCTGTACATTCATTAAAATAGCCTAGAAGTAATTTTGTAGCGAAAGCGAAATTTTCTTAATTTTAAATTGCTGTGAAATAGTTATTAAAAAAAAAAAATAATAATCAAAAATGGTTATAAAATTAAGTAACCCTTATTTTCTGATTTGTTTAGAAACTGGAATTGGCGAAGACATCTATGAAACCACAGCATACATTTTCTGCGAAGTTCTAAGAATGGCAAGAGTCAGCAGAATATTGTTTTTCTTATATTTAAGTATTGTTTAGTTAATTTTCTTAAACTATATTTTTGATATGATGTAACTACAATTTTAATCCATAAGTTTTTAATATTATCATTGTAATCTAATTACAATTAAATTTTTATAAGATATTGCTTAAATAATTGTGTCTGCAAAACGTAAGCATTGTAAAAAAAGTCATATCTCAAAATTTTGACCAGTTTAATTGGCAGTTACACTGCAAAATAAAGATTACCTATGTTCATGAAAGCAAGTAAACGTTCATAATAAAACTTTTATAATCTTACTTTTTTGGAGTGTTTATTTTAAAATTTACCAAAAAAATTATCATTTTATCATACGACACACTTATATAGAAATTTAGACATAATAAGCAAAATATTTAACATCTCGAATCTTTTTGTATATAATTCCAAATTATTCTATACTTCAGATTATTATAAATATTTATGTAAAAAAACCATCAATAATCTTTTTTGATTCTTTATTTTCAATTAAGTTGAATCAGTTTATTTTTTTCAGCACAATAGAATCACTCATACTGATTCAGTTGAACTGAATCAGAATGAGTGATTCAGTTGGAATAATATTACACTTTTCTGGGTGTAAACATTACTATATAAGTGTGTAAAATTACATTTTCAGGTGTACAGGCGTGGTTTAAAAATACATGAATATGATGTAATTTTACGTTTAACTGCGCACTATTGCGAACTGAATGTGTAAAATTACATCTTGTTGTGTAGTTAATACACAAATAAAACGTAATCTATTACACACCTGGACCGTAATTTTACGTACGACATGTGTAAAACTACACATATGAGTGAGTAATAATTACGCCATGATGGTGTAATTTTCACCTTCGTACATTACGGTTTGTAATGTTACTGTCATTATAGAAGGCATTTAATTGCCTCCTATAATAGTAGTAAAACGGTACATTTTTTTCTTAGAGTGTAGGGTATTTTCAGCCATCTTATTTCTTCCATTATCGGTTGGTAAAATCGCATTCTAAATTATAGTTCTGGCGCTATATTCAATTTAAAAAAATATGATTTAATGAACAATCTCACCCCCGATGATCAATTCCACTCCAAATGACGGTACTCTCGTAATGGAATTTTAACACCACATAAAAATTCAAGATCACACCCAAAGCTTATCGTAAGTAAAATAAATATCTATCATACTTATTTATTTCTTATAAAAAGTATGTAATATACGCTAGATATTTATTTTAAACAATATTATTATATTTAAGGATCGGAAGGAAGCAACACCAATATTTATTTTAAAATTATTATAAAGTTGTTTATCGATAAATATTGCTAACGATCCCGATACGACAAGAGTTAAAGTAGTCACGTTCAGTTCCACTGTTATCATTAGATAAACAATTTTTTTAATATAATTGAACAAATAGTTACAGAAAAGTATAATTTTTTGAAAATTTATCCCGAAGAACTGTCTCTTTAGTTATCAACTGAGAAAATGAACTACACAAATTTTTAGTTGAGTTGTTAGATAAAGGAAATTCTGAACGAATTATTTTTTTCCGTAAAATTATTAGTCTAAATATCAGTAGTAAATTATGAAGCTTTTCGCTCCAACGAACATTGTGTAGCCTTTTTGAGGAGGGGAATGGGGTGAAAATTTTCTTTCTGGCCAATTTCTTATGTTTTTCTTTTTTCAATTTTATGGAAAAAATGGTTTACTACAAAATTAAAGTTTAGAAAATTGCCTACAAAATAGAATATATGTAGATTTCCGCCATGTTGATATTTTTTTAAGAAATGATCTTATAAAGGACAATGGGCAAAACTCTATGGGTGGCTGCCCCCTAGCGCCCAAGGTTGAGATCGGTGCCGATCAATAGCCCTGGTCAAGTAGTCCAACTTTGTCAATGGGCACGTTCATGGAGAACCTAGCTTTCAAAAGTTATAGGGCGTCAAATGTACAAAAAGTCTGCACGTGGCCATAGCCAAACGGGATACTCTGTATAAGTACAAATGGGTTAAAAGAAATGTCGTGTATCGGCCTATCACTGTGTAAAACCACTTTCCTGACAAGTGGTCTAACCTCGTTTTTTACGTGGCCTATGGCAGAAGTCGTACCGAGCGGCTTCAAACCTGTACATTGGGAGTATCCGAAGAGAAGTTTGATAGTCCTACCGGTGGCGATTCCTGGCAGACCCCTTGGTAGATTGCCAAAATAAGGTAGTGCGAAGTGCAGCCTCTCGAAGGGGACTCTAGTGCCCGCTGCAGGTCAACACACATTCTTTCCTTAAGAAATGGCCACGTGGCGTGTGCAAACCCTAGTGCATGTCAGAACTGTTGAACGCCAGATTCTCCATACCGAAGATGGGTATATTTGTGACCTACTAGGAAGGGGTTTTCAGAAAATACATATCTCACCAGTGGGCGCTGGCGGGGAGGGGGGTATAGTAATAATATATTCTCAAAACGATTTCTTTGTTCAAAGGTTCAAAACAAGGAATAAAATCAAGGACAGCTCTAATATATGAACACAGAAAACGTTTTGGGAGTGTTCTAACAATAAATTATTGACAATAATATTGCTATGTATGTGTCGGAAGCCTGAAGCAAATAAAAATTGTTAATAGAAGTTTATTATCGTCACTTCCACCACATGTTATATATCTTTATGACATTGTACAATATTTATTTCAATTTTTTTTTTAAACACATGATTTCATATGAAAAAAAAAACATTGTGACAATCTCACCATACAGTTATTAATCACTTCATTAGTGGACAGAGTTATCAATATTGGCATATTCAAAACGGCAATACAAAAACCAAAAAAAAAAAGAAAATCAAATTATAAACGGGATTTAATGAGTAAATAATATACATGTATTCATTTATTCCGTCAGCTGCCCCACATAACAATGAGCAGCATGTTTTCATAAATTAAAACTCCAAGGCAAAGTACAGTAAAACATGATTATTAATCGATATCTACTACTTATTATAAGTAACACATTTCACATACTGTTTCACATTCATTAAAAAACGTTAGAAAAAGGTATTGCGTTTCATTTAAGCAATTTTTTGAGCGACAGAAAATTTAAACTATTCAACATAAGAGGGACTCTTTCAGAATCGGTGACTCTAAGGCCTGACGTCCATTGAAAGGACAAAACTAACACGAAAGTGCCTCATTCGCATAATTGAGATGTTCGAATAGATCCAATTTTTGTTCTTGGGGAGGGGCATATTTTTGTTTTAGGATATCACCTAAACTGAATCATGAACACACGATTCAAAAGAGTAATATAATATATGATTGATTCCTTATCAAAATGGAGTTGTTCTTCAAGGATCGGTAGCCTAGTGATAAGGCACTTGATTAGTTATCTTTAAGGGTCATGGGATCAAATTCCAGCCAATTTCCTATTTGGTAATTTTTCAATCACAATGTGACTTTTATAAGCATCTGTACCATTCTAACAATAAAATATTCAGTTAGAGATTAGTTACCATAAATATTGTATACTAGCTGTACCTGCGACGTCGTTCGCACAACGTGTTGTTATAAACTAAATGAAAAGTATATAAGTATAATAATTATACAGAACTTGCATAGAACAATAACTTTTGCGTAATGCATGCACATGGTCCAAATGGTTTTTCTATTTTCTCGTGGGAATGAGACACTTTCCCGCAATAAAGAGTATTTTAAGCGTTGACCTAAGTAATAAGTTATCACCACACCAAATTTAATCTAAATCCGTTCAATAGTTTTTGCGTAATCTGTGCACATGCTCACAATAGTTTTTCTCTTTTCCCGTAGGAATGAGACATTTTCCCGGAATTTTCCAGGAGTAAAAAGTATCTTAGATGTTTATCCAGCTAATAGGTTATCATCACACCAAATTTGATTAAAATCCGCCCAATAGTTTTCGCGTGATGCGTGAACAGACAGACAAAAATTTTAAAAATTACGCTTTTGATATCTACATCGATAACTATTTACAGTAGCAGTACAATTATTTTCAAAAAATATTCCATGTACGGAAATGATCTCGTTACAGTTTAATTATATGTATATGTGTATGGATTATAGAATACAAATACCTTCTCTATTTTTAATTTTTATTTTTATGTTTATTTCATCATGAAAATGTAAATTTTTACTTCCCGATGATTAATGTATTTTTCAGTACTTACTTAATTGGTAATTTAGTCATGTGCATATTTGATTACTCCTATTCTATATTTTTTTACAGTTTTATTATATGTATAGATTTAATGCTGAAAAAATTTCCCAGCAGACACATAATTTTTAACTAACGAGTAAATATGTGTATCCGTCCGAATCATGCAAATTTTTGCTAGCAAAACACACTAAATCAAGTTTGTATTAAAACCAGCTTAAAAAAAATCCACTCAATTGCTATTGTTGATTAACACCAAACTATAAGCTCTAACAATACACCACACATAGCTTGGTACACATAGATCCGCGTTGAGCTTGTCTGCGTTGAGCTCAACGACAATAATTTAAACAAATGTTCATAAATGTTATATTTATGAACATTGACAATAAACTAGCAGTGAAAATTATAAAATATGTATCACCCAGAAACAAAGATTCAATAAATTAAACTTTGCGATTATCACTGTGAGCGGTTGTCTCTCTCTTTTTTAAAGCCGTCATTGTTTATAATGTAATAAATAAATTGTGATCACTAATAATAAATTATATATTTGACAAAGCTGATGGTAACAACTTAATGGATGTGCAATAAAAAAGAACGAAATGATTTTATTTTTTTTAAAAATATTGCCTTGTTTTATTGTTAAAAAAAAGTATTCAATCCGACAAAATATAAAAAGTAGGAAAAAAGATCAATGTTTTAATTTTGTTTAAAGAAATTTTTTACAATTCAAACGATGGAATTCGGAAACAATTCATCATGCATTAGGCGATAATAAAATTCATGGGTTGTATATTTTTGAAATAAAGAATTAATGAAAAAATAGTTCAATCTGGTACTAGGCGAAATAAAACACATTTGAGCGAACATGTGTGAAACTCAGAGAACAAAGAGAACGAACATTACTATGTCTATACTAGCGAAACGAGCGTAACCACAAAGGATAGAAAATAAACCCCCACTATGTTATATATGTGCACGCGGAGTTGTGTTAGTCCGTTGGATGTTGTGTGTTTTAGTGTCTTGCATACATACATATAATAATATGTACGTGGTGGTGGTACGTATGATGTACGTATACCACGTACATATACCGTGTTAATACGAGAGGTAACAATATAACAACAATTGAAACATACCCATTGAGTGCTGGCGAATGAATGAGGACTAAGCAACATAAGATGCACATAAAAGCACATAAGTGATTGCAGAAAAGAGATAGATGTATTCGTTCTATTTGTTCTGTGGTGAAACTGATATAAAAAGTATTATTTATTCACTTTAAACGGCTTTAAAAATATTCTCGGAATATAATATTTGCATGTGACAGCTAGAAAAATGTTTGGACCACCTTTCTTCAGACGTCCAAAATATTTAAATTGTGTAGAAAAATACATTTTAAAGTTTACGCTGAAAAAAATTTTAGTTATAACAACCGAAAAATTACTAGATTTTTTTCGTGGTCTTTTTTATTTAAAATTAAAGTCATGTGAGGAAAAGTTATTGTATGAAAATATGTAATACAAGATTTTCGTCACCCACCTGATTAGCGGACCCATTCCTCTCACTGGTCCAACAATACCGAATTTACCCTATTCCGAGACTTTGAAAATTAATAGAAAATGTTTCTCCTCTTTCGACAAAACATAGTAAATAAGCCTGGATGTTTTATTAACAAAAACATTTTTATACGTTTAGCTAATCAGCATAAAATAAACAGAAATGTCTCTGGCTCTTCTGTTCCTAATAGCAATGACTTGGAAATATGTACATTTCATTTTCCACTTCCTAATAGACTTTACCAATTTTATTGCTCATTTAATCATATCTCACACAAAATGAAATGCGTTTATTTCCTTTAAACGATGTCATTTCATCTCACTACATCTTACATTACACCATAGAATATTAACGTCAGCTATTGCGATCTCTTTTATAGCAGCACACGACAAAAGTACTATAGAAAATTTGATAAAAATTAAATTGTTAAAAAAAAAAAATAGAAAATAAAAGCGGGGTAAGTAAGTACTAAAAACGGAACAAAAAGTACAAAATTGTTCCATAAAAAATAATGTTTTATTACCCAATTTTCTGATCATTTATTTATTTTTCTTCTTTTATTGCACGCATGAAATTTTCGATTTAAATTACTTTTTTTTATTATCTTTTTGTTATGACATCTTTTTTGTCTTTTTACAATTCTCCTTGCGATTAATGAGTAAAGAAATACCCAGAAATGTAAACATTAAGATTGTTCATTTCAATACAACTCAACCCACCGGGACGCCATTCTGGAAAAAAATTGATTGCCGATGTAAGCTTTGATTCTAATTTTACTTTACTGCAAAATTTAAAAAAATTGTCGACACTGGTATTAAGAAAGTCACCGGTTCTTGAAAAACAACACGAGATATTTAAAATTCTCTTATTTACAAGGAGAAACGCCTTTAAACAAGCGAAAATGAAGCCAATTTCGGGAATTCTTTTCAGTCTTGGCATTTTATTTACTATGATCTTAAAGTCTAACATCATATTTTTTTGTTTTAATATATAATTATAATAAAGGCGATTGCATAAGTTTTTTGTTTGAGCGTATCACTTGACAACTTCCCAAGTGGCACTCTAGTAATCGTAATTACCTATTATTTAAAAATCTAAAAAGCTTTTTCCATGTTGTTGGCATAATATGTAGAATGTCGGTGAACTAAAAAATGTTAAAAAAGTAACCGAATGAGGGAGTTTGTAGGAATTTATTTAAATAACTTAAATTTTCATGAAATTTTCGTCTATTTTTGCATTACAGGAACTCTTCTTGTTTAGATATTGACATTAAAATTTGGTTCACATAGAAGGTAATAATATAGAATATATGTATATGGTGGGAATTTCAAAAAAAAAATTGATTGTGTGTTTTCCACCAATTTTAAAAATACTGTTTCGAGAAAAACGTTTATAAAATTTGGGCAAGTGTTAATAAAACCGAAACTACTTTGGCACATAAATAGTGATACAAATAAATTAGTAGTCTAATGGAACAGAGTGCCAGTCCCATTAAAAAATTCAGCAAAAAAAATTCCCAAAATCACATTTTTTCAAACTGTACTATCTCAATATCTCTAAAAAAACTCGACATAATTTTATATCGTTCAATACACAGGGCCGTGTATAGAAATGGCAAGCTTCGGCAATAAAACACATCGTTTAGAAATTCTCCCCGAAAAAATAAGTGATGAGCAAAGAAAATAAGACGTTTTCACTTTTTTCCCGAGCCCCTAACGATCGCTACGGGTCTCCACTTGCAGCAGGTGTCCCGGGGCTACAACTCCGGCTATCCCACCCTCTCATCGAGCCTGTTGATATACTTTAATTCGGTAACCAATATTTAAAGCTCGCTGAAGCTGATTATAAGTAATTGTACGCTGTGGTTGAACAGTGTTTAGAAGAAGCAGATAGTTAATTACTTCTCATTATGTTCCATTATTGTAATTTTAATTGATTTCATGTACAGAAATATAATTATCGTATTTTTAGAGTAATTCTTCCCGAATAAATGAAGGCGCCGATGAAAGATATCAATAGAAAGATAAATTGTGATATCTTAAATTGAATTTTTTTAAAATATATGGCTTGGTATTACTTGCATATCTACTTATTTACTGTATTACTGTAGGTGCCTACTCTGATGTGCGGAAGTGAGAGAGACACAATAAAAAGAGTAAAAAAATTCTTAATGGTACCTACTAAAATGATGTGTATTCTGTAATGGTTCAACATTAAATAGTGACTATCTATTTAATACTTCGTTATTTCATGAAATAACGTGACATTGTCATTATATATAGAATGATTGATAAGTTCCTGTTCGTTTTATTTTGCAAACGTTGATAATAAATGCAAGATTAAAATTTAATCCTTTGGAATTAAATAGTTTGGAATAATCGTTACATACATACAGGACGGTATCAAATTCATCGAAATGGGGGTGAGTTTTAGATTTTCGAACATGTTCTCATTCTCACCACATTACAAAAAGAACTAAAAGAAATTTTATCATTTTGATAGAAAAAATGAAAATTTGACATCAAAATTTCCCCAGTTTAACGAATTACCAGATTTCAAATCATTCCAATAAAGCTTGATTTGAGAAAATAGAAATTCTTACTTTGATGACGTCATCAGGTCTACTAAAATTTTTTAATGTCTTATAAACTATAAATAAAATGATCCAAATGAAAGTGAATTTCAAATTTTGAAGTGGTTCCATTCATTTTTACTAAAATTAATCATGTGGGTATATTAACCAGTAAAATCACGTCTGTTGTATCAGTCTATATTTCTAAAAAAATTTCGTCATTTTGATAACAAAAAAACCCCACACTTAAATTACCCTAATTAAAACAATCATTATCTTTGTAAAATTGCGATTCTAGAATGCAACAATTCACTACAAATTTTGATTTTGTTAAATAAATCAATATCATTTGTCAGAAGTCATGCATATCTAAACTTTTGATTTTATAAAGCCAATCAGCGGTACGAGGCCTTCAGAAATGCGGGGGTTTGTGCGGTGCACCATTTCCATTGCCCTCGGGCCGACCCTGGTCTTCAAGTTTACTAGAAAAATTTTCGGTACCTTAATACTTTTAAAAAAACATATCCTCATTTTAATAGCAAAAATGAAAATATTCCACCGAAATTACACTTTTATTCAATAAATTACCCTAATTCGAATTACTTTCACAAATTTTAACTTAACAAAATCAACTTAATCAGAATCATATAGATAAACTCAAATGTTCTCATTTTTGAAAATCGTTATTAAATTTATTATTTTCAAAATTACAATTTGAAAAAGTAGGTGCCGCAACTAGTGAACCGCAGACCGTTCAACTGCGACAGTTCAACCCCGACAATCAATCTAACGACAGATCGACCGACGACAGATCAGTCGACGACGATTCAACCTAACGACAATTTAACTGAAGACAATTTGACCGTTGTACAATCTATTAACTAATAAGAACAAAGGCATTTGAATTTTATCTAACAATGAAATTTGTCTCCTTTGAGACTTGAGACTAAATTAGTATTTATGTAATCCCAAGTCCCAAAGGCGACTCTTTACATAATTAAGGGTATACTATTTGGTTGGGTTGTGTTGGATTTGGTTACATTTATTAGTTAAAGGTTTGTCTGGTTAGATTAGGTTGTTAAGTTCTATTTGGTTATGTTAGGTTGGATTTGTTTATATATTATTGAGTTCGATTAGTTTAGGCTGGGTTTGGTTAAGTCAGTTTGGATTTGCTTATAACTTGTCGATTTCGGTTAGTTAACGTTGAGTTTGGTTAGGTTTGCTTATAAATTATTGAGTTCAGTTAATTTAGGTTGAGTTTGATTAGTTAAGTTTTATTTAATTGTGTTTGGTTAGGTTTGGTTGGGTTTATTTATAATTTATTGAGTTTAAATTAGTTTAGGTTGGGTTTGATTAGGTTAGGTTGAATTTGTTTATAATTTATTGAGTTGGATTAGTTCAGGTTGGATTTGGTTAAATTATATATTAATGTTAAGTAGTTAAAATGTCCTGTGATTTAATTGTTCTACAGTTGAATTGCCATTTGGTTGAACTGTCGTTGGGCTGAACTGTCGTCAGGTTGAATTGTCATCGGCTAATCTGTCGTTAGGTTGGATTTTCGTCGGTTGATCCGTTGTCAGGTTGAACTATCGTCGGTCGAACTGTAGCGGTTTAATTGTCACGGTTGAACTGTCCGCGGTTTACTTGTTATAGAAGCGAAAAAATTTTAAAGAGGATTGATTTTTATTATAGTAAATTACTAAAAAATTCATACTATATTTCAGAACAGAGATAGAATTATTACGAGATGGATGAACATACCTACCTAATATTAGAGATTGTAAAACATGGTAACATTGTATCTATATATCTCTATACGGATGAGAGCTGAGATTAAATAAATATCCTGGATTATAACTTCATCAGAATTTAATGATTGCTCTATATCTTAAAAGCAAGACACTAAGCCTCAATCTCACTTACACAATCAATTCAAAAGTCCTTCAACGTCACCAGATACTCATACACACACATTATACCCACATTAGTACATGTGTGTATGTAATTATATGTGCTATTATATTGGTTGTAAAAAAAAAAAAATAGGGCATTGGAACTGTTACCGAATAATATAATAATGTTATGCAAAAAAAAACCTATCATTCAGGTGACATATATTGCCTTTTCCTTATTCCCATCATACTGGAAATGCGAAGATAGTTGACTTAACCAACAGCGGCTTTCTTCAGTAGGTCCAAAACTAGTCTAGGCTCTGAGAGTTTGTAGTTCTTCCCAGCTTAAGATCGAGAAAACTTATTGCTTCTTTTGAGCAGGATACCGTTGAGCCATTTAACAGAAGCAACTTTTTTATTATGGGGCTAGGAGAGATCCTTCTCTGTCACACTCTGTTCTATATTCTTTTAAGACACTGTTTTCACTGAGCCTAGGGTCTTGAAGAGCATTGGGAGAGCTAATTTTAGGAGACTCCTAACATTTTACGAAGGACTGGACCGAGGGAATTGTGTGAGTGAATCTCTTTTAACTCATAAGGAGCAAGTGTGACACTAGGATACTTTACAGATCCGTTTTAGGAGATCTACGTGCGACAGGAACCTGAATCTCGACCAACATTCTGTATTCATTTATTCATTCCTATGCTTTTCTGGCGGAAGATACTAAGATTCTTTTAATGAAGCTAAATTTGGCTTCTTAAGGAAACAGTAATTACTCTCGCTAAGCCCTTTCTTTTGAAATACGAAGCTCTACTTTTACCAAATACATACGTAAAAATTCTTCCTGTTCTACTTTCAACAATTTTTGAATAAACTAAGGGAAAGAAATCATTATTTACGTTCAAAGAATTTTTGTTTCATTAAATTTGTGAATCTCCTGTACCGCAAACATGCTTGTATAAATGTATCTGCTATAGGAAATGAACATTTAATTTTTGATAAGGGTAACCTGTGTCACTATTCTATATTTGTATGTTCTAAATACACCGTCAAACTAAAACTGAATGTGAAATTGGGTCAGAAAGTTTTAAATTAAACCATAAACTATTTTGGATACATTTCAATTTAGGTCAAAACCCACAGTACATCATATCATATCTTCAAAAGTTTTTTTGAAAAATAATACTAAATTTTATATTTTAAGGGTTTTGAATCAGTGAATACGGTTCTGAAGCTTTCAGATATAAATTTTTTTTTTGAAATAACTCTTGTGATATGATGTCATGCAAGGAATTTTTCAAATTATTTGTTAATTTTTTTTAAAGGTAATATATAGCACATGAAAAACGTATCGTTCTTTTCATAAAGTTCTAAAAAATACATAAAAAAACATCGTAAAATAAGAATTCACTAAAATAAGTACAGTAAACGTACAAAATGTAGAGATACAGTTCATGCAGTTTAATAACTTTTGTAGAAATGAAAATTAAAGTTTAAATTCTTAAACTTTGTCGAAATTGTAGATGTAGAATCCATAAAACTTAATATTTGTATTCCTTTTAATCGAACAGAAATTCCATAGTTAATTTGTTGACAAAAGCTAGCAATAAATACGTGAACTTATTAATTAAACTTTTATTAATTTCGCGTCATGTTTCGATATACATATATGATAATCAGACATGTAGAATAGACAAAACATTTCGCAAAATTAATTTAATAAAAGTCGTATTTTTGTAAAGTGTTTTATTAATTACTAACCGTATACCCACCCGATGGGATTTACCACCAGCAAAATCTCAGGATGCCAGACAGTGTTAAGGATTTATTAAAATAAAATGTTATTTATTTTAATAGCCATTGTAATATATTTTTTTATGACACCCGCTTCTAAAGTTCAATATTCGAGCGTTGTGTAGTGGGCGTAAAGAGCAGTTTTCATATCATTATAAAACAAACGATAGCAACTGTGCGCAAAAGTACAGTACTATGCGTGAAAGTAGCTAACTGTGCGAGAAAATAATGATATTCATTTGTCAATGATATTCAAATTAAACATGGAAACGATCAACAAACTAATAAAAAAAAAAAATATAAACGATCTTCAAATTAATAAAAAATTTTTTTTTTCATATGACATTATAAAATAAAATTAACTATACTGTTTTCTAAAATTGCTAAACAAAATTAATTTTTTTCTCTCTATTAAACTTTAGAAGCCGTCGTTATAAAAAATTATGTTCGATACGTATGCGTAAATTAAGGTATCCAATAGACTTAAACTGGGGCACGCGCTAAAGGGACTGACGCATACACAACGAGATTTCATACACTTACCCCCACTCGCCTGACGGCTCGTGGTGGTATACAGCGCACTCGATCTCGTTGTGTATGCGTCAGTCTCTGACTCGTGCCCCAATTCAAGCCTACTAGAATTCCTGTCTTTACGCATACGTATCGAAAATAACTATTATATATTTCTAACTTCAAAAATGACAAATTATCCCGTATTTAATACACTTAGGGAGCGAATTTTCAAAAATCCTTTTTTATTGGTCACCTACGTTACATAGGGAACTCTTGTGCAAAATTTCATTCTTCTAAAGGCAACGGTTTAGGCTGTGCGTTGTTTGTCAGTCAGTCAGTCAGTGTTAAAAAATTAAGTAGATTATTAGCAACTAAATCCATAATAAGTATTGAAATTCTATACGTAATCAAGCGAATATCTCAAAATTTTTGTCGAGTGCTGTACAATATAACAATAAACTAAAAAACTGCCTTAATAAATCAAATTTTATTATTAATAACGCATATGGTAACGATAAAAAAAAAATGTTTTCCCTATACACAATGGTAAAATATACGATGGATTTTTGTGTAAATTTTTATTTGGTTACAATTTTTATTTTTTATATTGCATTAATAATCTGTTTTCCTTTTTTTGTGTGTGTATAAAATTTAAACATCATTAATTCAACGCCGATTTTTTCTCGTATAATAACAAACCAAGCTCGAGTGTGTTACCCGACATAAAAAAAATGTGTCGAGGAGAAATTTATGTTATTTAAAAATATATGTACACAGATTTTTTTTTCAAAAATTGAGCACGTATTTTTAATACTTTGATACAGGTAGGTACATACAAATATGGAGAAGAGTACGGGGGAATAGTACAGACCGTTATCGAACTTACGGTATGTTAAATTTTCGAACTATTATGGCAAAATACAACGCTTATGAAAAATCACTTCGGTGTCCAATGTGAGCGCGAATAGTCCAAAATAAAGATACGATCGTTTTGAAATCAAAAATTATAGCTTATTTCAGGAATAGATAAGCTATATAGGTACTAGTCCATACATCAAATTCATAATAATGACTCATGGTATGGAACATTGTTTGTGCAAGTAAGTGCAATTTGCTAGTGATCGACCGAACCTTGGGTTTCGGTTTCGGTTTCGGCCAGTTTCGGCCAAAAATCAGGCGAAACTTCGACCGCACCGAAACTCAGTGTTCGTGAATTGTCGCACTTCGTTCGAGTGAGTTCGTGTTTCGTACGTACACTAGATTTCAGAATACAATTGAAATTTTAATATGTCTAAATAAGTTTCGGTTTCGGTTTCGGTTTCAGTTTCGGCTACAAATCCTGTTTAGGTCAGCCACTACAATTTGCATTTGACGACTTGTTTTTCGTATATTTTGCGTACAAAGTGAAAGAGTAAAATTCTAGATGGGTTCCTAATTTAAGTACTTAAAACTAGTTATACATATAATAAAACTGTAACGAGACCATTTCTGTACATAGAGTATTTTTTGAAAATTATAGTGGTACTGTAAACAGTTATCGATGTAGATACAATAGTATTTTAACTAAAAGAAAGTTTTTTAGGGGGAATTCTGAGGTAAGGGGATTACAAATATTTTAAATGTTAACCAAGGCAACACTGACAAATAAATGAAAGAGAGATAATTATATATCTTTTATATTCAATAAAAAGAGATAAATTGTAACTAGCAATAAGAGGAATTTATGCTCTTTCTTTTAGTTAAAATTCTATTGTATCAAAACAGCGATTTTTAAAATTTGTGTCTATCTGTTCACGCATCACGCAAAAACTATTGGACAGATTTAAATGAAATTTGGTGTGATGATAACTTATTACCTGCGTCAACATCCAGAATACTTTTTATCCCGGGAAAATGACTCACTCCCACGGGAAAATATAAAAACCATTCTGAGCATGTGACCACATTACGCAAAAACTATTGGACGGATTTTGATGAAATTTGGTATGTCGATAAGCTATTTCCTGGATAAACATCCAAGATACTCTTTATACCGGCAAAATGTCTCATTCCCACGGGAAAATAGAAAAACTGTTTTGAGGATGTGCATACATTACGCAAAAACAATTGAACGCATTTTGATGAAATTTGGTGTGGTGATAGCTTATTACCTGCGCCAATACTTAGGATACTCTTTAATACGGGAAAATGTATCATTACCACAGGAAAATAGAAAAACCATTTTGAGCATGTGCATGCATTACGTAAAAATTATTGTTCTATGCAAGTTTTGTATACTTATTACACTTATACGTATACTTCTCATTGAGCTTATAACAATGCGTCACGCGAACGACGTCGCGGGTACAGTTAGTATTTAATAATTTTAAAACGTTCCGAGCCAATTTGTATAATTTTCCTTTGTCTTCAGCGACAAGCGTATCTCGAAACGACGTAAATCGAACACCGTCTGTACATATTTTAAATAATCGATGAGGGTATTACAGAAAAATAAATGATAAATATGCTTGGTTAAAAATATTTAATATTATTCTTGTCTGTATTGGTAGTCATTTTTTACACGAAAGAGTAGTATAAGGAACGTGCGTAATTATGTTTAATATATAATAATAATAATAATAATAATAATAATAATAATAATAATAATAATAATAATAATAATAATAATGCTGGGCTAAAATCCAACCTTCACGTCCCCGTTCATGCCCGGCGGGCAACTGTTAGCTTCGGCTAGCAGGCTGACGAGGCTCTGGTACCGTGGGTCGACAAGGATGATCGTGTGAAGGGGACGATGTCGTATCCTCCGAGTGAGTGTTATGCCTGCGTCAGCCTGAGTTGCATTAATAGTACCTTGACCGGAATTCAACGCGTCGCCAGTGCTGCATACTCCAGTGGGCGTGATCTTCGGAGTCCGACGATACCGTTCGGATGTGTCGAAAAGGTGATATTGCGTCTGTGATTTATGTAAAAATTGTGATCTGTGTCTGTGATAGTTGTTATGCCACCTTGGGTTCTTATGCCTGCGGTGGTACTTTTTAATTGTTACTCCTACTGTGATGTTTCCCTGGCCTTGTTCTTGTCATTTCGGTGGGTAGGAATGCGGCTCCCGACGCACTCGTTCTCATCGGCCACACGTACGAGTCGACGTCTGCCCGAACAGCTTGAGCGAGCTCGCCCAGTAAGGAGACATCGACGTCCCTCGTACGGATGCGTTCGTGGGCGTTGATATGGCGGCTTCCGTCCCGTCGAAGTGATACGAACACAGGTCAGATGTTGGCTTTGTGATACTCTGTGGCATTGTCCCGTTCTCTGTAGCCTCGACTCGGACGAACGTGGCCTAGTCAACGTACCGGTCTCCCGTGTAGGTTGACCCCGACATCTGACAGAACGGCACATGTACCCAGTAATCAGTTATCTGACAGAACAGTACATGTTGCTCAGTAATCAGATGTCACTGTCCCTACACGTGTGAGTTCCTAGGTGTTGACGAAGCCATTTCGGAATTGTTGAGACTATGGGGAGCGGAATCGTACCACAGAGCAAGAAATTTTTTAAAATCTGTGATATTGTTGTTTTTATTATTTAATAAAATTGCTTTAATCTGTTTTGTTTTAACAATGTATCACTGAGGGCCTTTTCCATCCGAGGTGGTACGTCATCTTTTTATTCTTATCTGTGATATTTTGTTGTGCCGCTGTGGGCTTGCTGTTGTGGCCCTTCAGCGGTTTTGTTTTTAACTACTTATTGCGGCACTGTGGCTCCCCAGTGACGTAATAAGATTTTCCTCTTATTTATTTTTTTTCCTGTGATATTACTGTGATTTTGTGATCTTGTTATATTTTTATGTAGTATTCTTCACTCCGAAGCCCTTTACACCTCGGAGTTTCATCGTTGGTTTTCAGTCCTTGGTGGCCGGACGTTCTGGCTAGTACTGAGCGTACCGCCACCAGCGACTGTCCGTTTTTTATGAAGCCCTGGGATGGCAGGGCCCATCGATGGATTTTATTATGTGTATGTTTTGTCCGTTGTCTACTGCATTTATGTGTTCCTGTCTGTTTTGTGTATGTTTTTACTTTCATCGTGTTTGGCGGCGCATGCCCTTCGTTGGCGATGCCGCCGGGTGCTGCTGACCGCGCCATCCACCGGCAGCAGTAACCCAATTTTAATCAAAAAAAAAAAAAAAAATAAAAATAATAATAATAATAATAATAATAATAATAATAATAATAATAATAATAATAACAATAATAATAATAATAATAATAATAATAATAATTACGCCAACCTGGCGCTCACTACTCAGTAGGACAGTACTGGGTAACATTCACCTATACCGGCATTATGCAAGGTATTACGCTCTGTGGAAGGGTAATGTGCCAAACCAATCCGTAAAAGTACCGTAGTACATTCACGGATGGGTTTGTCACATCACTCCTTATACTGTTGTTATTAAGTCTATAATAATAATAATAATAATAATAATAATAATAATAATAATAATAATAATAATAATAATAATTATAATAATAATAATAATAATAATAATAATAATAATAATAATAATAAACGCCCATGCCCTTAGTAGGCGATGCCGCCGGGTGCTGCTGACCGCGCCATCCACCGGCAGCAGTTCCCTAATTTTAATTAAAAAAAAAAAAAAAAAAAAAAAAAAAAAAAATAAACGCCCTGTGGGTGGGGGCTTCACTTTGCAGAATTTGCCCACAGTAAGTCCTGCTTGTCGTAAAAGGCGACTAAAAGGACAACCCATTAGGATGGAGAAGTTAAGTAAAGAAAAGCCTCGGAAAAATGCTGCTGCCGGTGGAGCGACCGGGCGCATCAGGGTCACCACTGAATGTGACAGCTTAGATCGCGGTGACGACAGGCTGGGTTCTAGGCAGCCACCTGTCAGCTGTAACAACACCTTCAGCCAAAATGCTACTGCCCTACTTACGGAGCCCCCAACACCTTTGGCTCAGCCGACTTTAAGTGTTTCCTCGGAGCATCCTTTGGGGACCACTAAAGCTGGTAAGAAGCGTGTGCGTATGCAATGGACAGATGAACTGAATGAATTCATCGTACGCACATACTTCAAAGTTACTAGACTTGAAACGGACAAAACTGGTTACCGTACAAAATTACATCAAGAGTTCGCGCACAGCTACCCTCACCTAAGTCGCGTTACTGAACAGAGACTGGCAGACCAAAAACGTGTCATTTTTACCAATAACCTCATCCCTTCCTCCCTCATAAACACCATTAAAACACAAGTCGCACATCAATTTGCTCAAAATGAAGAAAGTCAGGACGACGGCCCACCAGAAATGGAGAGCCCCACACAAAACGACACTCAACAACTTGTCGAGAATGAGCCTGACCACCATGAGACAGCAGTAAATGACACCCTACTGCAAAAGATCGAACTGGAATTTAACACAGCGCTTACTGAATTTGAAGGGACGGACCCCACACATAGGTACTTGTTGCCTAAACAACACACCTCACGTAGATTGGCTGAGATCGTTGAGATATTAAACAATACAATACTGCCTAAACACTTGGAAACATGTGACAATTTTATCGAGTTACACACAGCTATCTATTGTGGAGCCGTTGCAGCTATACGTTGTAACGGGTCCGATGTAACACCACCTGTAGCGTACAACTCGAAGGAACACAAAACTCCTGCCTGGGAAACACGATTGAATAAACGCATCAGCAACATCCGATGCAACCTCGGCAGGATCACCCAATACCAACAGGGTACGAGGTCCAAACGGCTCAACAAATACATACACGACATATTACGCAAACACACAGTACACACACAATACGAGGAACCCAATAAAACACTAACAGAGATCAGAGATACGCTTCACCAAAAATTAACAGCACTAGCGAAGCGCTTACGAAGATATAAGACCAGTACTGAACGCAGACGACAAAACCAAGCGTTCAGCAGAAACGAGAGACGGTTTTATCAGTCTCTAACGAACACGGTAACTGACAGTAATGGTCTACCGGAGAAGAACGCACTCCATAGTTTTTGGGCGAATATATGGTCCAACACCATTGACCATAATGACAAAGCCAGCTGGATCGATACAGAGTGCAGGAATAACGAACATCTTCCGGAGATGCCCTATACGGACATTACTACAGAGGACGTCTCCAGAGCTTTACAGAGATCGCATAACTGGAAGGCACCTGGCATCGACAACATACAAAACTACTGGCTCAAACACTTTACATCAACACACAAGTATCTCGCTGAACACTTTACACTATTTATAAGAACACCAAACCTGACACCGAAGTTCCTAACGCAGGGTATCACATACATGAAATCTAAAAACAGTGATACAAAAAATCCTGCGAATTATAGGCCTATCACCTGCTTACCTACAGTGTATAAGATTTTGACGTCCTGTCTGGCAGAAAAGATCAATGAGCATTGTCAGATTAACACCATACTGACAGAAGAACAAAAGGGATGTCGAAAGAGGTCACAAGGCTGCAAAGAGCAGCTTCTGATTGACTCCGTAGTACTGGAACAAGCGAAAGGGAGAAAACGTAACCTGTACACAGCGTTTATTGATTATAAAAAGGCATTTGATTCGGTCCCGCACTCCTGGTTACGGAGAGTATTGGAGTTGTACAAAATACACCCAAGTATCGTGCACTTCCTTGGAACGATCATGTCCGACTGGCGAACGACCTTACATTTAAGTATTGGTAATGAAAAAACAACAAGCGACCTTATTCAAGTAAGACGCGGCATATTCCAAGGTGACTCATTGAGTCCATTATGGTTTTGTCTCGCAATGAATCCACTTTCTCGCCTGTTAAATGAAACCAAATACGGTTACAATGTAGGTACGCAAACGAATTCGCGCCATACCATTTCACATCTAATGTACATGGATGATATTAAGATCTATGCAGCTACTAAACATCAATTACAGCAGCTGCTGGGACTTTCCAACGAGGTTTCGCGAGACCTCTGTATGGAGTTCGGAATCGATAAATGTCGAACACAATGTCGTTCTGGAGGAAAACGAGATGCGGTCGCATTCGAACTCGAACCAGAGTCTGTTATGCAGCCCATGGACGAGGGAGAGTCGTACCGGTATCTCGGATTCAATCAGGACGAACGTATAGATCACAGCGCTGTAAAACAACACCTGATGCAGCAATACCTAACGCGTGTACGGAGATTACTGAGCACCCACCTTGATGGAAAAAAAACCATCAAAGCAATTAACACCTACGCAGTTCCGGTGCTAACATACTCATTTGGGGTAATCAAATGGACGCCTACGGACTTGACAAACATCGAGATCAAGACCCGCGTCCTTATGACCAAATACAGAATTCATCATCCCAAAGCAGCGATAGAACGATTGACGCTGCCAAGAGCCGAAGGGGGTCGAGGTCTTATAGACATAAGGAACACGCATAATAAACAGGTTCATAACTTGCGAGAATACTTTTACACCAAAACACACACATCATACTTACACAATGCAATAATCCAAGCCGACAAGGCATACACACCATTAAACCTCTCACACACAGAAATGCCAGATAGTTTTTGCCGTTTGGTCACGAAGGAGGACAAAATTCAGCAATGGATTCGGAAGCCTCTACATGGGAGACATCCACATGATCTTAATCAGGGTAACGTCGACAAAGCAGCGTCGCACGCCTGGTTGAGTCAAGGAAGTCTTTTCCCGGAGACTGAAGGATTCATGCTAGCTATACAAGATCAAGTAATTCATACAAAGAATTACTCAAAATACATACTTCGTGACTCGTCAATAACATCTGACTCATGCCGGAGATGCCATTCCAAACCTGAAACGATCCAACACATCACAGCTGCCTGTACTCAGCTCGCTCAGTCCGAATACAAACACCGTCACGACCAGGTTGGCAAAATCATATACCAGAAACTAGCGGTTAAGTACCACCTTATAACCGATAAAACACCTTACTACAAGCTCACACCAAAAGTAGTAGCGGAGAATGACTCCTGTAGACTTTACTGGGATCGGTCGATTATTACAGATAAGACCATAAATCATAATCGACCAGATATCACCTTCGTAATGAAAAACACTAAGACAACCTATCTGATCGATATTGCGGTTCCAAATACACACAACTTACAAAAAACACACGCAGTTAAATTGGATAAATACACTGACCTCGCAGCCGAAATAAAACAACAATGGCGAATGGAACATGTCCACATCGTTCCAATAGTGCTCAGTGCCACCGGGGTCATTCCACACACACTACATAATAGTTTGAGCCTCTTGGGTCTCCCAAAATACACATATGTCACTATGCAAAAGGCAGTGATCATAAACACGTGTCGTATAGTACGGAAGTTCCTCAGTAATACGAATCCGACTGCGATACGTGAAAGCACAAGACCTGCTTCTACTCCATCTGAGCCATCTACAGTGAGCGAACAATACACTGACACTCATCCTACTGATACACAACACACATACATAAACACACAATACACTAACACTGAAACACAAACACTTAACACACATACAGATCCAGATTCGTCTGATAGAGAGGGAGGATCGACCAACTGCCGCACCATCACTGTTACCGCTCTGGTGCACAATCCTCCCCAACTCAATAACACACAAAGTCCGTCAACCTCTGTACCGTCTAAACGCGCAACTCCAGGAACACCAGATCTTAATGAGCATTTTGATGAACCAGAACACATTTACACCAAGAAACGTAAAATAGAACGACACATCCCCACACATACACGAACACACACACAAACACAAACAGTCCTTTCCCTTCCGTCTGTCCCTACTCCTACCTACCATCTGAGGACACGAAAACGAACTAGGCTTTCACAGCCCTCTGTCATTGAGCCAACATCTACGCTCCCACAAAAGTCTCGCCGTACGACCCAGTGTACACCAAAATAGACGAATAACACCTCGTTTCAAGTAGCAATAACAACAATATAGGGAGTGATGTGACGAACCCGTCCGTGAATGTACTACGGTACTTTTACGGATTGGTTTGGCACATTACCCTTCCACAGAGCCTAATACCTTGCATAATGCCGGTATAGGTGAATGTTACCCAGTACTGTCCTACTGAGTCGTGAGCGCCAGGTTGGCGTAAAAGTCTATAATAATAATAATAATAATAATAATAATAATAATAATAATAATAATAACCTGTACACAGCGTTTATTGATTATAAAAAGGCATTTGACTCGGTCCCGCACTCCTGGTTGCGGAGAGTATTGGAGCTATACAAAATACACCCAAGTATCGTGAACTTCCTTGGAACGATCATGTCCGACTGGCGAACGACCTTACATTTGAGTATTGGTAATGAAAAAACAACAAGCGACCTCATTCAAGTAAGACGAGGCATATTCCAAGGCGACTCATTGAGTCCATTATGGTTTTGTCTCGCAATGAATCCACTTTCTCGCCTGTTAAATAAAACCAAATACGGTTACAATGTAGGTACGCAAACGAATTCGCGCCATACCATTTCACATCTAATGTACATGGATGATATTAAGATCTATGCAGCTACTAAACATCAATTACAGCAGCTGCTGGGACTTTCCAACGAGGTTTCGCGAGACCTCTGTATGGAGTTCGGAATCGATAAATGTCGAACACAATGTCGTTCTGGAGGAAAACGAGATGCGGTCGCATTCGAACTCGAGATTCGAATTCGAGATTACTGAGCACCCACCTTGATGGAAAAAAAACCATCAAAGCAATTAACACCTACGCAATTCCGGTGCTAACATACTCATTTGGGGTAATCAAATGGACGCCTACGGACTTGACAAACATCGAGATCAAGACCCGCGTCCTTATGACCAAATACAGAATTCATCATCCCAAAGCAGCGATAGAACGATTGACGCTGCCAAGAGCCGAAGGGGGTCGAGGTCTTATAGACATAAGGAACACGCATAATAAACAGGTTCATAACTTGCGAGAATACTTTTACACCAAAACACACACATCACACTTACACAATGTAATAATCCAAGCCGACAAGGCATACACACCATTAAACCTCTCACACACAGAAATGCCAGATAGTTTTTGCCGTTTGGTCACGAAGGAGGACAAAATTCAGCAATGGATTCGGAAGCCTTTACATGGGAGACATCCACATGATCTTAATCAGAGTAACGTCGACAAAGCAGCGTCGCACGCCTGGTTGAGTCAAGGAAGTCTTTTCCCGGAGACTGAAGGACTCATGCTAGCTATACAAGATCAAGTAATTCATACAAAGAATTACTCAAAATACATACTTCGTGACTCGTCAATAACATCTGACTCATGCCGGAGATGCCATTCCAAACCTGAAACGATCCAACACATCACAGCTGCCTGTACTCAGCTCGCTCAGTCCGAATACAAACACCGTCACGACCAGGTTGGCAAAATCATATACCAGAAACTAGCGGTTAAGCACCACCTTATAACCGATAAAACACCTTACTACAAGCTCACACCAAAAGTAGTAGCGGAGAATGACTCCTGTAGACTTTACTGGGATCGGTCGATTATTACAGATAAGACCATAAATCATAATCGACCAGATATCACCTTCGTAATGAAAAACACTAAGACAACCTATCTGATCGATATTGCGGTTCCAAATACACACAACTTACAAAAAACACACGCAGTTAAATTGGATAAATACACTGACCTCGCAGCCGAAATAAAACAACAATGGCGAATGGAACATGTCCACATCGTTCCAATAGTGCTCAGTGCCACCGGGGTCATTCCACACACACTACATAATAGTTTGAGCCTCTTGGGTCTCCCAAAATACACATATGTCACTATGCAAAAGGCAGTGATCATAAACACGTGTCGTATAGTACGGAAGTTCCTCAGTAATACGAATCCGACTGCGATATGTGAAAGCACAAGACCTGCTTCTACTCCATCTGAGCCATCTACACTGAGCGAACAATACACTGACACTCATCCTACTGACACACAACACACATACATAAACACACAATACACTAACACTGAAAGACAAACACTTAACACACATACAGATCCAGATTCGTCTGATGGAGAGGGGGGATCGAACAACTGCCGCACTGTCACTGTTACCGCTCTGGTGCACAATCCTCCTCAATTCAATAACACACAAGGTCCGTCAACCTCTGTACCATCTAAACGCGCAGTTCCAGGAACACCCGATCTTAATGAGCAATTTGATGAACCAGAAAACATCTACACCAAGAAACGTAAAATAGAAAGACACATCCACACACATACGCAAACACACACACAAACACAAACAGTCCTTTCCCTTCCCTCTGTCCCTACTCCTACCTACCATTTGAGGACACGAAAACGAACTAGGCTTTCACAGCCCTCTGTCATTGAGCCAACATCTACGCTCCCACAAAAGTCTCGCCGTACGACCCAGTGTACACCAAAATAGACGAATAACACCTCGTTTCAAGTAGCAATAACAACAATATAGGGAGTGATGTGACAAACCCGTCCGTGAATGTACTACGGTACTTTTACGGATTGGTTTGGCACATTACCCTTCCACAGAGCCTAATACCTTGCATAATGCCGGTATAGGTGAATGTTACCCAGTACTGTCCTACTGAGTAGTGAGCGCCAGGTTGGCGTAAAAGTCTATAATAATAATAATAATAATAATAAGCAGTTATTATCGGGACGCTCCGCACGCTTCGGTCGCACGAGACGACTTTTTCCGGGAGTTCATGAACACCTTTGAACCCCATGCCCCGTTTAGAGCGGGTCCTCGAACATCCATTGGACCTGCCCTCGAATCTCCCACTGTTATGGTTTCGCAGCGAGGTTCGGGGATTTATTAGGTAGGGAAGACCAGGAAGGGGATGCTGTATGACGGACATTACGTACCTGACTTTGAAGTACCTGACCTGGTACGCTGCACGGACACTTTTTCCTCGGCCTGGGGGTTTTTGAAGTGCAGTCGCGTTTCTTTCGTTAAATTCTCAAATAATAATAATAATAATAATGTGTTTAACGTTCGTTTTTGAGGCATTTGGTCTATAACAGACTCCACCCACATCATTATTTGTATCTTTATTTATTATTTTAACATTTTTTTTACAATATCCTTTATTATACATTTATGATGTGGGTGGAGGACAAGGAAAGTGGTGTGAGGACTAGGATTTGTCAGGTATGCGTCTGCAGCCGTTTTCTTAAAGAACTATGCCGATATTCATCTGGAATTGTGAAGGGAAACTGTAGACAATCTTCACAAGAATAGCCAGTCGCGGGATTTGAACCTTCGACTTACCAGTCGGCAAACGCTAGTGCACAACCACGCTCAGCCACTCTGCTGGTTCTAATTATGTTTAAAAGACACTGGTTGTAACTTTAGTTTGGTGGGTACTATTGTTAAACCAGATTTAAGTTTTTGATACAAATGATTTTGGCAGCGACAACATGTATGGATTGCTTCAGTTAAATAAAAAAAATGTTTGGCAGCCAGGCCTAACGAAAGGGTGAGGTAGACGGGGTTGCAACCCTGCGGCTCGAGTTGGAAGAGGGAGCCTGTAGCGGTCGATAGTGGCCCGGGAAAAAGTAAAACGATTTTGTTTTGCTACTCTCTTATATTTTGGGGGAGAAATTTATGAAATATGTTTTGTTCCTGGGGCCCACTATTTCTCTCCACGGCACTGTTAGTAGCATATAAAAATTTTCATAAAGTATATACTTATATGTTTACGTTCTTTAACCCGTATATGCCCAAATTAATTTTTTTTCTCAAATTTCGTTTCCCTCTTAGTATTTTGTTATTTTGGGTGTAAATAAGAAATTTTTATTGTTTTTAAATTTTTTGACTTTTATTTATAAAAATTATAGCACGTAAACAAATGTCGATAGTGGGTACGTAAATGTCAACAAGATCGATAGTGAGTGTGAACTGGTTTGTAAATGCACAAAAAATATAATTTTTTAATTAATATTAACAAAAAAATATGTTGCTATGGACAAAAGGGAGCAAAAAAGTGGACAAATTGAAAAGTATATAAGCCATGTAATTATGAAAAACTAACAATTATTTACAAACAGTACAAATTTCATAAATGATACCAAAATACTACAACAAATACAGTTCCATTATTTGAAAGAAATGGCGGCAAACGCCATAGTGGTGTAGTAGGAATACCAACGTGATACAAAATAATACCCCCGGCTGTCAATGTTCGACTGCGCCCAAAATGAAAATTAATGTCGACAAATGTCGACAGTGGTCACAAATGGGTTAAACTGTTTTACGTAAGAGGATGGAATTTTTAATATCCCAACATAGCAAATGTTGCAGTTTTGAGGTTACTGCAGTGCATTTTGTTCTAATATTTTTAAGAAGATGAATTTGTTTGTGTGTATTTGTATAAGTTCTTATGTTTGTGGACATTTTTCTCCGGCACGATATCTCACGTACAAGAAATGATATCACCGTCGTTGAGGTACCAATCAGGGCGTAAATCGTCAGGCGTAATTACATAAAATCTGGTCCGATTGTTTTTTGTTTTTATAGGTCCGAAGACATTCGTCAGTCTTCAGACCTATTATAATTTGGTTCAAATTCTTGCTATTCTTGAAACATCAGTAGCGCATACAGCAAATGTCCACTTGTCGCACACTCCAAGAAGTGCAACATCAACATTAAGTGAGGGGAGATTCTATACCTCGTTTACTCACGTACATTGCTTCTTAAGTATGTGTGTGTGTCCACACAACGTATTCGCCTTAGTCATAGACGGTCATGTATCGTCATATTGTAGGCTTATCTTAAAGTATTATTAATTTACCTATGCATGTTATATTACAGGTTTTGAATCGATTCTTGCAATTGTTATACATTGTTGATTTTAATGCAATTTATTATTTTTCGTTATTATTAAAAAACATAATAATTGTTATTATTTTTTATTTAAATTGAGTTTAATTATATTTATTTAATAGAGTTCAACGTATTATTATTATCATTATCATTACTTTAATAAAAAAGTGTTTAAAAAATTTACTTTACAATTTTTGTTGTATTAGAAAATATAGTTTCTATCTTTTGATTTCATTTTTTGTAGTTGCAAAATTTGTTACCATAATATTTTCTTTAAATAAATATAACAAAAAGAAAACACAATTTAAAAAGTGAAAATAGTGACAATTTTTACATTATTTTTTCAGATTTTTTAATGCAAACATTGCTAACTATCAAATATAAAGGTTTAGATGACTATAATATTGAAATAATGGAAACATTAGGAGTGGAAGTCATCAGGAAAAAATAAAATGAAAGATTAATTTAATTTAAAAATTGCGCAACCGGTTTCGGAAGAGCCCGTGCTTCCGTCTTCAGGCGTATTCCTTTAATAAAAATAAAAACATTTTCATAAATATGCACTGTATTTTTATATATTGTTTTTATTTTTATTAAAGGAATACGCCTGAAGACGGAAGCACTAGCTCTTCCGAAACCGGTTGCGCAATTTTTAAATTAAATTAATCTTTCATTTTATTTTTTCCTGATGACTTCCACTCCTAATGTTTCCATTATTGCTAACTATCCTTCAATTTTAATTTTAAAGTTTGGGGCATCCTAGAAAAAGAAATATATATTGGCATTTTACATGCTATTTATAATATTTGTCTCCTTTTAACGTGTACGTATTATCTTTCGTACGTAATATAAATTACTGGTCCTTTCATTTCCAATGTCTATGGTCAAACATATTCATCTATTTCTTTAATAAAACGTAAAAATGTACTTAAATGCTTTATATACTTTATCCCAAAAATTGAGAAACAGTAATCACTGAGGATTTATATTTAATGCGTGTCAAACGCGCACTTGACGACTTTTATTTTGGGTTTGACTGCTTTGGTTTTACCTGTTTCGGGCTGCCACTAGTTCTAGATTTGTTGACGTTAAAACAAACCTCGACAAGAGCAAACATTAAATTTTTTTTTGAACTATGTAATCAGTTTCTTGCACTTTTATTTATACACAATAGTTCTATTTCAAAACTATCAATGTGGTAGTTTGATTGTTCGTAAGATTTTATAACTGCCACAGACTTGAAGTAATAAATAGTAAGTAAAACAGAATAACCAAACCAAAGTTAGTAATAAATATATGCAATAAAGTCAGCATTACATACATAGCGTGGAAACGGTGAAATTTTTATTTTCAGTCACTGATCAACTGTAACTTGTTTAATGGACCCATTAAACTGCTGTTTCCAACCTATGGCCATCAAAGCACCAGTATAAAATTCTACATTGTAAACAAAAATTGTGTAACTTTTTAATGCGTTCCTATATGTTTGCAATAAATAGTCAGGCAAAACTAAATAGTTGTTCCAGTAGACTAGAACTGACTGTTTATTTCAACATTTACCCAAATAAATTTTTCTCTAACGTGAAAATTTATAGGTTTATTTAAATTCCGCCCAGATAAGCCCGTACATATATACAAATACATAGATACAAATATCCAAGTGAATGCACAATCGTAAATATATAAAATTTATATTGTAAATATAACTTTCGTGGCCCGAAATCACTTTTGAAATTTGTCTATGTCAAAAAGGGGATTACGTGATTTGGTTTGATCATGTAAAAATTTGTTTAGTAAATACATATTATAAAGAAAAACTACAAAATGAAAATGGAAATAATATATGCAAAATTTAATACTTGTAATAATTTGTATTAAATTTTACATATATAATTTCCATTTTCATTTTGTAATCTTTCTTTATAATATGTATTTAGTAAAAAAATTTTTTCCTGATGAGGAAACTCCTGTGGTTTCGAAAAGTCGCAAATAAATAGCCATTTTATATCAGTAAGTGTTGATGATTTTTCCCCAAAACTTTATCCTGAAATTTGTCTATGTAACATTATTTTTAATAATCGCTTTAAGGGGGTATTCTAGTCTAGAGGTTCGACTTTGAGGTGGTTTTACGGGCGTATTAAACTTGATAATTTTTCAAACACTATGTGAATTTTAATTAACATAATGAATTGGACATACATACCAAAGTAAATCGAGTGTTCAAGTATCAGCTCAAGCTGGACATCAAGTGAACATATGAATAATAATAATAATAATAATAATAATAATAATAATAATAATAATAATATCTTCGAGTTCTCTGCTCCGGCGGAAACTAACATAGTCGAAAAGGAGGAGCAAAAAAGGATTAAATATCAAGATCTAATAGATGAACTGCGACAACTGTACCCGGGCTATACTATCCGCTTGGTCGTACTTATAATCGGATGTCTGGGGGGTATGCATAACTCCTTTGTGCGCAATCTTAACATCATTCCGGCTTGTAGATCTCACGCCAACATGTTAGCGGCGTCAATGCAAAAAGCAGTTATTATCGGGACGCTCCGCACGCTCCGGTCGCACGAGACGACTTTCTCCGGGAGTTCATGAACACCTTTGAACGCCCATGCCCCGTTTAGAGCGGGTCTTCGAACATCCATTGGACCTGCCCTCGAATCTCCCACTGCCATGGTTTTGCAGCGAGGTTCGGGGATTTATTAGGTAGGGAAGACCAGGAAGGGGATGCTGTATGACGGACATTACGTACCTGACCTAGAAGTACCTGACCTGGTACGCTGCACGGACACTTTTCCCTCCGCCTGGGGGTTTTTGAAGTGCAGTCGCGTTATCTCGTTAAACTTTCTCATAATAATATCTTTATTCGACAAATGATCATACAAGATGCGTGTCATCGTCACATATACAATTAATTACATTTCATTTATATCGTAAAATGTTTCCTTAATTAGGTAATCTTTTAACGATTTTTTAAAGTTATGTATATTCGACAAGTTTCTTATATTGTTTGGTAATTTGTTAAAAACATCACCACTAAATATTACAGGGCTTTTCCTAAAAGTGGTTAAATTATGCTTTGGAACAACAAGTTGGTTTCCTTTTCTAGTGGAATATTGGTGGCTCTCACCCACTGTACTAAAAATTGTCTCATTTTGTTGAGCGTATAATGCAGCCTCATAAATATACAGCGAGGGAAAAGTTAAAATATTAAATCTCCTAAAAAGGGGGGCACATGATTCTGCTCTTTTCAAATTAAACATGTATCGAATAATCATTTTTTGTTTTAAAAATAATTTCCTAAATGAGGGTGAATGACCCCAGCATAAAATTCCATATTTAAGGTGTGGATAGACAAAAGCATAATAAAAAGTAATCAGCATAGCTTCATCAGGAACTATAGTTCGCAATCGTCGCAGTGCATAGGCGTATTTACTAATAGTACTACAAACATTTGTTATATGAATATCCCAGTTCAAATTGCTGGTTATGGTTATGCCCAAAAGCTTAAACTGATCTACAGTACATATCTGATCACTATTAAATTGGGTGTTAACAGGTTTTCTTAAGGAAAAGTTCATAATTTTTGTTTTATTCATGTTCAGTTTCACACTATTCCGTTGACAATATCCGTCAAGAGCTGATAGACTATTGTTTACATTAACCATTAATTGTGACAACAAGTCGGCTGATGTTATTATGCTCGTATCGTCAGCATACGATATAAAGCTATCATTGATGGAAGTTTGAGGTAAATCATTAATATATGAAATAAACAAGACCGGTCCAAGAACGGAACCTTGTGGTACCGATATAGGGTCAGTTTTATGTATATTTGATGCACCGTTACCGATAGATACGTATTGTCTCCTGTTGCTTAAAAAACTTTTAATCCATTTTAAAGGGATACCTCGAATACCCAAATTTTCCAATTTCAACAACAGTGTATCATGACGGATAGTATCAAATGCTTTACTTAAATCACAGAACAGAGCACATGTATGTCGTCCTTTATCAATTTCCGTGATAATCAGGTGAATAAATCTATACAGTGCACTCTGAGTAGATTTACCCTTACAGAAACCGTACTGAGTTTCACTCACTATATTAAATTTTTCTAAATATGATAGCAAACGATCCAAAAATGCATATTCAAAAATTTTTGATATAACGGGAAGTAGAGAAATAGGCCGATAATCTGAACAATATGTTGCACTGGTTGATTTAGGAATCGGAATAATTTTCGCAATTTTTAAATCTTCAGGAAACTTTCCTTCGAGAAATGATGAATTAATTAAATAGGTAAGTGGTTTAATCAGCGAAAAAGCATTATGTATTACGCAGCTTGGTATAGAATCTACACCGGATGCATACGTTTTTTTTACTCTTTTTAAAATATTAATTACATCATTTTCAGACACTGGACATAAGAAAAATGAGGGGTTTACAGGTTCCTTTAAAACTAAAGGTTCTAATGTGAAACATTTTGCGATACTAGCAACAGAACTGATAAAATAGTCATTTAAAGTATTGGATACTTCAGTCGGATCATCAATTCGTTTGTTATCGTGCTCTATTTCTATTCCTCCACTTTCCTCCTTATCAAAATTGACTTCATTTTTTAAAATATCCCAGATTGCTTTGGACTTATTGGAGCTATTTTTTAGTACTTATTGAATATGCACTGTTTTTTTCGTTTTAACTAGTTGCTTATACTGAGCTTTTACTTGTATATAATCATGTTTTAATTCTGGATAATTCATACTAAGAATGTACCAGTCAAACATCTTAGCCTTTTCTGATTTTAAATGATCATCCACCCAATTTGTATATCTTTTTTTAAACATTTTAGGTCGTTTTACGATCGGAAAATGTTTGTCAAAATTATTTATTAAAATATCATAAAATTTCTTAAAATCGTCAGTAAAATTATCATAATTAAATATATTATGCAGTAAGCTCAACGATTCATTAAATTTTTCTATATTATAACCATTAAAATTTCTAAAATTTGCATAGGAAGGTTTTTCTACACATGCGCTAGTTTCACCGCTGTTAATATTCAGAACTTGGGCATAATGATCAGAAAAAATAGTTTTTAAAACTTGACCGTTATCACAGTTTATATTCGTAATTATATTATCTATAATCGTTGAACTTACTTCACTGACACGCGTCGGTTCTAAAATCTTAAATTTTAAATTAAAAACGTTTAAAGTATCTTTGAATAAAAAATAAATATTATCTTTTTTTAAAATATTAATATTAAAGTCACCGGCAATAACAATATTTTTAATGTTTTTACTTAATTTGTTTAAAATTTCTTGAAATTTATTTAAAAACAATTTTGCGTCAGCAGCTGGTGATCGATACATACATAGAATAAAAGTAATAGTGTGATTATAAATTAACTTTACTCCACAACACTCAAATAGCTTTTCTTCATTATAATTCTTTAAAAAACTAATTTCCTCACATACAATTTCTTCCTTGAGAAACATGCATACACCACCCCTTTTATAGTTATTTCTACAAAATACGCTACCTACTTTGTATCCTGGTATTTTTAAAATAATTCTTTCGTTATCTGGAAGCCAGTGTTCAGAGATACATGCCACATCAGGTTTTTCATTATTTAACAAAATGGAAAGATGTTCCAACTTATTGTCTCTAAGCCCTTGAATATTTAAATGTAAAATTTTAAGCGGATGGTATGATACTGTGCTCTCCATATTTTTACAATACGGCGGCTTGTCGACGAAAAAAGAAACGCTTTACTACCATATACATTGGCCAATTGTCTGGATTGTATAGTTCTTTTTCCAAGTCTTCTGGGGCACCTACTTTAAAGCTCCATGTTCGACTTTCCGGTTTATTATTTAAAACCTCGCATTCAAATGAACGCGAAGGAAATGTCTTCGCTAAGTATTCTTCTAATTTTGTCACATCAGTGCCTTTGCGCACTCGTCCAATATATAACCATATTTTCTTTGCAGATGCTTGGAAATCACCTCCGTCATTATCATCTCTATTGCCAATGATAATTTGGCGTCGCCGTTTTTGATTAGATGTAGAGGCATCTTGAGTGCCCTTACTAGGCACTACAGTAGCTTCCTTGTCATCTATGTCTACTACTCCGCGTTTAGTCGTATTAACCTGGTTATTTTCGTTATTTTCATTTTCTATAACCTTCGAATCTTTTTTCTTAGTTTCACTCTTTTTTGATTTGGATTGACCGTTTTTAACAACAGTAGAGTATTTCTTATCTTTTCCTTCAGGTTCACCAACTTTCGAATCACCCCTATCATCAACTGTTTCAATAGTTTTAAAACTTTCTTGTTTAGAATTGTTTGACATTTCTGTCAATTTAACCAGCTGATTTTTAACCTCATCTAATTCATTTAATATTGGTTCTGCAGCTTCTTTTACCACACTTAACACAATATTTTTTAAAATATTAGAAAATTCCTGGTTATTAATGCACTTGTTCATCAATTCCGAATAAATTAAATCATAATCGATATTAATTTTATTCATTTCACTACGAAGCAATGGCGGTGACATGTTGATGAAGTATTCGTTGATGAAGTATGAAGTATAAGAATATTGGTGTGTGTGTGAATACGGACAAAAGTCCGCCATACATTAATAATGTTTCACAGGCACTCGATAACATTTGAAATTAAAAACATGGAAGAATGTTCAATTATTTTCAATCCTTCACTTCCTGTGAATAGTTGGTCAAATATTTGGAAACTTAGGTTTAAAACATTCTAAATAAAAATAAAAATATAGACTTTAGAAACCTAAGAGATCAAGTGAAAAGGGTGGTCATTTCTAGCTAATTTAGAACTACATCATTAACACTATGAGGCCCGAGCATTTTCACAGTAAACTTCCCCGGTAGCCGACAATATTTTTAAACAAATTTTATATAAACAAATACATAAAATGATTCCACAGAACACTAAATGATTCAACATGTATGTGTTATGCAGGTTGTACACTGATAAAAATGGGGATAAATTTACATTACTTTTACATAAAAAATAAGGTAAAAATAAGGTAATTTTAATGTAAAAATATTCGCTACATAAAATTTACTGAATTTTTACAAAAATTCTGTAAAAGTATGGAAATTTCCAACTTAAAATTCCATTTTTGTGTAGTTTTACATTTTTTTTAAGGAAAAATACATTTTTAAAATCTGAAATTACAAAATTAACCGTTAAAAATGTAAATTTACACAATGATTACGTAATAATACAATATTTGTGTAAAATCACATAACTTTTGTGTATTTACGACGTCATGATCATGCGCATTTTATCATTCATCATGTTTATTCTGTATGGCGTCCTCGAATATATCTACGTGTATTATAAAGATTGTGTTTTCTAACTGTTTAAATTAATGTAATTAATAGTAATTATACATTTATATTTGATTAATACACTGCTTAAAAAAATTACAAATAATAAATAATAAATTAAAAGTATAAACTTATCAATTTGTGTATAAAAAAAATTTGTGTAAAAATTGTAGGTTGTGTGTCCGTGAATGTGCATTTTTCTTTGTTGAAATATGGCATGAATCTGTCGTAAAAAAATTAGTGATGTTTTGTGTTTATGTGTAAAATAAAATAATATAAAAGTGACTTTTGTTATTTTAAATATGTGTATTATTGGTTATTATTGTTATTATTTTTAAGGAATTTCCTTGTACAATTTCTAAATTTAAATTTTCTCCTCAAAAGTATATACCTAACCTTATTAGCTGATGTAAAAATTATAACTTAATTATGTGTTAAAATTAAGATAAGTTACTGCAATGTTAACAACAAATTGTTTTCATGATACACATAAAGAAAATTCACAAACTGTATGTATATTAAGGGGGTACTCTACTCTAGAGGTTCGATTTTAAGGTGATTTTACGGGCGTAATCAAAAAAAAAACAGTAAACATTTTTAGGACTCATTTTTTTACCAGTTTTTTATTGATATTTAAAAAGTATAAAAATGTATGACAATTTTTAAAAAAATTCAAAATTGAAATCAGTAGGTACATGCCGGCAAAGTGGGGAATGGAAAAAAAGGTGTCTCTTGGTTGACGTGATTCCAACTCCCCTGGTGATCTAAAACATAAAATTTTAGTTAATTCTTAATAAACAAGGATGTATAGTTAGTTGGACGTAACCGATTTGGAGAAATAAATTTTTTCACAAGATAGAGTCTATTGAAAATAAAATAATTTTTTCGTCTCCTTCTTTCAACTTTGAAAATTTTTTAAAAATAGTAAAAAATAATCCCAAAAACCCCTACATCGGATTAATTTGGATAGTATTAAGAAGGTCTGTACCAAATTTCAAGTAAATTGGTGCATTAAAATTTGAGATATCATGTCAACCGTATCGAAAAAAGTAGTTTCGAGTAATTTATATAAAAATTTTAATTTAACACTGGAAAGATACACAGGGAAAAAATAACCATAACTCCGAAAATAATTCGAATTTCCGTAAACCCTTTTAGAGGCTTATTCTTAAAGGTCTGAGCTTTGAAAATATTAAAAAGAGAAAATCGATTTTTTTGAATTTCTAGACTAAAATATCCCCTTAAAGAAGTTCAAAATAATTGAGGATATCTACAAAGGTAAAGGAGTTGATGAGATGAGAAACTGAGCTTAAAATGGTTAGCGTCTTTGTACGTTACAGACATAAAATCGAAACAATTTTTAAAAGTAAATATTTTAACAGCTATAAATAATTTAAGTAGGTATATACACGGAATTCAATTTAATAAATTTTCAAAAAATGGCATATATATTTATAGGCAAAAGTATTTTAGAAAATAATGGGCTGATTTTTCTCTACCTCGTAATCAGATCAGTGGAAAATTATGTTCAGATTTATGCAAGCAAAAATGTTATTAAACACTTTTAAATTACGAAAAATTGGTCTGCGAAAATATGTACAAAAATCCATTTCAAAATTAATTCAAGACCAAAATAATTACATCTGGAACCAAATTGGTGTTTATGTATAAGAATTTAATAAAAATAAAATAAAATAAATAATAATTATAAATCTGTATATACAGGAACTATAGAATCTTTTAAGTTAGGTATGTATTTTAAAATCACATGTTTCAAATATTATTTATCAAAATCATGAGACATTTATGGCGATATTACATTTTTTCGGGTCGGAGAAGTCGGACATTTTATACATGTAAAGTATACTCTTGGAATTATATACTTTAATAATATTTTTTGAAAGTTTCAGAGAAAAATTGCAAGCATTTTCAAAATTACGCTTGTAAATTTTTTTTAATCAAAATATATTACAGCTTGAAAAGCAGTTAACTGATCGGCCTGAAAATTTTAATTTTTTTTCTGCATAACAACAATCACAGAACAGATTATGATTTGATGATTTCATATGCAGCATCTTTTTCCGTAAAAAAACCGTAAAAAACTGAACAAAAAATTGTCCAATTCCTTTTATTCTAGTCCATTTTATGGGTACTGTTGTTTAGAAGAAAATATTAAAATTTTGAATCGATTGGTAAAATAGTTTTATGTTATCGTGCACGCCGCACAAAAATCTTGTTTCCAGAAATTCAAATTCAGTTTTGACAAAGTGTATAATACCCATTAGAGTATCTGGCGTTATAATCATTTCGAAAATATTTGAGAAAATATTTTTCTGAAACTTTTAGATAATATTATTTAAATATACCTGATACTTTCCAATAAATCACTTTCTAGAAAGTCGATTTTCCTGACGCGGGAAAGTGTAATGTGACCTTAAAATATTAAGGTGATAAATTTCTATGTTTTCAAACACGTAAATAATTTATTATTGTTAATTGTTTATATTTTTGTATTATTTTACAAAAAATATTACATTTACAAAAGTTATTACACTTCTATTTATAATTAACAATCGTTAATTGTAAAAGTAATCTAATACTGGAAACAAGTATCTAATTGTTACTGGTATATCTATAGATAATACATTGTAATATTACAAAAAATACTGTAATATTACAATATACTAGTGTAATAATACTATGTAAACTTACAGATTTCATATGTACTTTTGTAAACATACAATGTAAATTGGTAAAAACACCATGTAATTTTGTAAAAACACAGTGTAATTTTGTATAAATACAATGTAATTTTAAAATTTACTGTGTAAAACTTTATTGTAAAATTACAGTTTTTTATTTACATACTCCCCCTTAAATTACCTAAAGATTAGTGTAAAATTACATGCATTTTTATGTAAAAAATTGTGTAAAATTACAGATAAATATTTCACGAATTATGTAAAATTACAGTCGTCTGTGAATTTTCAGTACTTTTTATGTACAAAAGTAACCAATGATATTTGCTGTAATTTTACACTGGAACTTTTTACCGTGTAGGTCAAAAGATGAGTACATAGTTATTAATATTATAATTTTAATAAAATACACATACACATGCAAGCATACAATGCACACATACATACATATGTGGATAAAAATATTATTGTAAATAAAAGATGAAGCTTAGATATTTTGATGATGAAACATACATATTATATATATTTATATGAACAAAAAATGAAGTGTCCGGTATGTAGTAATAAATTATTTTTATTAGAATAATATAAAATCTTTTTTATACCTAAATATTTTTAAGTATTTCCTTTATTATTATAAATATTGATCGCGGTCGGCCTCTGTGGATTTTTCGTTTGATTTCGGATGCCGAAGCCATGGTACTGAAAGTGTTAATATTAATTAAAACTTTTAGTTTTTTTTCTAATTGCTCTCTATATATATATATATATATATATATATATATATATATATATATATATATATATATATATATATATATATATATATATATATATATATACACGCCATCAAGATCAAACAATGTACCAAATTTCAAATTCCTTGATTACGTAGATTTCGAGAAAAACCTTTATGATAGACAGACCTTTGTGATATCCGAATTCTTCGAAAATTCTAAACGAATTTCGGATTATTACGATATCTTCTCCAACTTGTTCTATGTGTATATTTTATAACACAAATGTCATATTTACTATCAATAATTTATTTGAAATAAATTCTATAGTATTACGACGACCTCGTCTTGCGTGGTTGTCGTACGTACCGTGCTGTCCTCTACCCTCCCCCCTAGCCGTCTCGATATCGTGAAAAGGAGATAAATCATTTAAAAAAGTGATTTGTATTGTTCACCGTTTTGAATGCTATTGCTTTGTATGGATACTATATGTGAGTCGAAAAAGTCTGAGAAAATAAATGCACACTTATAAATAAATAAATAGTTACCGTTGATATTTTCAGGTTTAATAAAAAAAGAAAAGTCGTCAGGTGCAAGTTGTACTTGCGCAAATAGTGTTCCATACACTATCAGTTGTTATTTTCGTTTTGATATATAATTGTATATTAGAAAGACAAAATACTTTTATTGATGAATAAATCTTATTCCTGAACTAAACTATAATTCTCAATTTCAAAACCATCGTATTTTGATCTTAGCTTATTTACGCTTACCGAAAAGAACTAAAAATATATATGTACTAAATAAACTAATTCAATAATTATTAGCGACAGTATTTATTATAAAACTTGTATTAACAGATAGTACTTATTTTAAGTCACAAAATTATTTAAAAATTTTTGTCAATAATTTCTTTGAATATTCTGGAACTACTACTTCTATGGATAGGTTTTCTTTTATTGTAGGTACTAAGGAAATTACGTATGGAAATTGAGTCCCGATAATGTTCGTTCCATTTACACTTTATTTTTAATACAGTATAGAACCGATAATCGAAACATCAGTTTTGGAACTTTTTTGAGTGCATCAAATTAGTCAACATCACTTTTGGAAAGTTGCATCAAAAATGTCAAGTACATAAATATGAAATCCATGTGCAATAGACCATCACGCATGATTTTATCAAAAGAAACAAATAAATATACCGATAATAGTAGTGACAAACAACAACAGACCTCAAAACGTGGAAATGTGGATTTTAATAGAATGTTTATCTATATGTATCCTGTTCTGTGGCGGTCTTTATCATATGTAAAAGGTAAACAAAATTAATTCAAAGCGAAATAATAAAATGACAAATGAAAAAATTTTTTCTGAGATAAAAAATTTTTAATTTTTCACTTCTTTTTTTCTTATATTTAAAAAAAAAAAAGAAACAATTTTAATTCAAGACATAACCTTACGATATTTGTGAATCGCCCCTGGTCAAAAAGCATCACTTTTGGAGACTACTTTTTCTTGACAAAACTGGTGCTGTACTGTATTTATAAATTTTTTAAGATATTTCGGAGCGATCTTTCTGGTAATAGGTATCGGGGACAATCATTTTTAAGAGATGTTCGTTCACAGCAAAAAAAATAAAAAATATATAGGTATAGTATTGAATTCGTGCTTTAATAAGCTTTTCTTTGCTCTCGATGCTTTTATAGAAAAATTTTTCCCCAGTTTCCCGGTTACCTCCTGAAATTAACACCCCAGAATTAAAATACAACTTTACATATATAACTGGGCCACCACATTCTACCTCCGCGTTAAATTTCAAATTTTTATGTTCAGTAATTTACGATGGATATCAATGTGATACCGTATAGATGTTCTGATTTGCCAGTTTTAGAACGGAACACTAAAAAAAGAAAAGCTTAGTTATCGTATCTCTAAGGGAAATGCTTATATGAATTCTGTATCAGTGACATATTTTTATATGAGGAGATTTAGCTAAAGATTGATGTTCAAATATATGAAGAAATATATACTGGGTGTCCCGGCCGGATGTATACATACAATTTACATGTTAATTTTTAACATTGGATTCCCATAAGGAAAAAGTTATGTCACAAGAGTGCTTTGGATAAACATATTCATATTTTTTGATAATTTTCTTTTATAATATAATTTTTTTCCTTCAAATTATCTGCACTATTTCTTCAACAGAATATTTTTTTTGGTATTTTTATTATTTTAATATTTATTTGCAAGAAAATAAAAAAATGCCTTTTGGAATTTACAGCAGATGACACAAATATTTATTATATAAAAATGTGAACTGCTTGAAAATTGCGACATTCATTTCTTTATTTTACTGCATTATTATCCTTAAAGCTATAGTAACAGTAGTTATAATATTAAATTAGTATTATTAGTTTGTTCAAAGCACTTTTTTGACATAACTTTTTCCTTATGGGAATCCAATGTTAAAAATTAACATGTAAATCGTATGTATACATCCAAATGGGACACCTGATAGAGTAAAAATTCATATGAATTGTTGCCCGAAGGAAATAATTTTGTTATACTGAAAATATTGATGTAATAACATGCAAATGTACCGTAAATTTGTTGACAAATGTCTTGGATTAAGTTTAAAATATCGTTTGTATTATTAGTATTATTTTCCATATTGAAAATGGAGACCATATATAGAGATATTTTTCTTTAATTTTATGACGAAAATACAGATTTTGTATATAGTAGAATGTGCAGTTTTACAAAACTTTTCATTATAAACTTTAAAGGTAATAAAGCACCGTTTATTGTATTAGTGTTTTACGAGAATTAAATATACAAAATTTTCTTTACCTAATTTAATTGTATCTACTTCGCAATATCCTTACATCTAATACAAAATACCAATTTAGAGCCAAGACAAACCTACCACGCGACGACCACGCCTTATTTTTCGCTCTTTAAAGTAAAATAAAAATAAATAAATAATATTGAAAGTGTATCGGGCTTAGGTATATGTGCCGGAGAATTAAATTACCTTTAAAATAAAAAAAAATTAAAAAAAGAATCCATCGAATAGTTTTTGAGATATCGTGTCAACCAGTTTCAAAAATGTGGTTTCGAGATATTATAAAATATACAAGGTGTACGGTAGTACGTTCAAAAATAATGGTACCTGTTCATGTACACTTTTTTTCAAAACTCAATAATAAGAGAGACAAAACTCTGTAAAGGGGTGAAACGAAAACCATTATTTCTTAAATATTTTCCAAACGCTTTTGAAGAACGGATTGATATTTTAGGGGTATTTATTTTGCGTTAGAAAGATTAAATTTATGTCAACACTTGTTCCACCACTCATGACTAAGGGGTGGTTTTGGGTGGCAGGTGTGAGTTATCACGTTTTTTCTTTTTTAACTTGCAATTATTTAAACAGAATCCTTGATAATATGATTCCGCAGACAATTTCACTCAAAAAAGGTATACTTGTTACATTTCGATAAATATTACCGTTTTCGAGTTATTTAAAGTAGAAATATCTATTTCCAATCCCCTAATCATAAGTGATGGAATAATTGATACCATAAATTTAATTATCTTAATGTTCATACGCACCCCTAGATTATGAATCGAGTAATCAAAAGCGCCCAAAATTGTTTTTAAAAGAAGAAGTTAGTTTCGTTCCACCCTTCTACATTTTACCCCTCTGCTTTATCACCCTTGTTATTGAGTTTTGGAAAAAAGTGTAGATGAAAGGGTACTATTATTTTTGAACATACTATCAGCTCCAGCAATTACGGTACATAATTCTGGACCACCCTGTATATAAAGAAACGTATTTTCAAAATTTTATATTTAATACTCATTATTTGCGAGAACTACGTTTTTTGAATTTTTTTTTTACAGAAAGCTGGATTCGGTTACTGTGCAAAAATCTATTTTTTAAATTATTTTCAGCAAAATCACTTTGAGGACATATTCTACACATAATTAGCTACCAATTTCTGCAAAAAAAAAATCGATTTTTTGTAACGACGCTCAAGTAAATCTCCCCTTAAACCGAAGTATTCCAACAAAATTTCCAAAATTTTATTTAAAATAAATAAACATATCCAATTGTCTCTTTTGCATGGTACATGCCCGATTTTATTATCTCTCGTTTATTCCTTTCAAATTAGAACATACAAAATAGAGAAATTTTCGTATACTACATAGTTACTAACAAATAAATCAGTTAATGATAAGAGACGAAGATTGCTAGGACAAAACAAACCTTCCCAAACCACATAGTAACATCTTCCACAATAATGCATGATGTACATTCGTCATAGTACAAGACGGAAACATTTTATGCATTACCAACAAATGTTTGGTGTACCAGACCAGGCGTTTGTATATACTTAGTAAAATTGTTGAAACAGTTGTGATTAGATTTTGTTGTAAATTTTAAAAGGAAATAGCACAATAAACTAACAGCGCTCATAACGAACATGTGTGCCAATCCGTCTGTCTGTCTGAGTTTTGGTAAAAGTAAAATGAAATTTCTATTTAAATCATTTCGTTGTAATGGTGACCATTTTAACTCAAAATATCTGTGACTGACTTTTGTCAAAAGCATACCGTTCAAACACAGAAGCTTTTGTGTTAGTATTTGGGTACATTCACAGACATCATGTAGGTATGTCTGTGACGCTTTTTGAAACGAAATGTTTGAACAACAGTAGTGTTATATATACTATATTTTTTTTGTTCTACTTTAAGGGGTTACATACAATTTTTTTGGAATTGTAACTGAAAATTTCTAACTAATAAAATATTAAGGTGGTATTTTGTCGTAAAAATGTGAATTTTGACCGTTGCATTGGTTTTTCTTTTTTGGACTAAATGAAAAAAATGAAATTATCCATCTCTGTGACCCAAGACCTCATCAAACGGGATCAGTCCATATGAAAGAGTACAGAGGTGGGTGCTTGACTATTTTAGAAAGAATTAATATTTCCCTAGTTGTTTCTATTGAGGTGTTAAGGACGATCCTTTTAAAACAATTATCTCAAACCGTTTAAGCGTGGCGGTCAAATTTATTTTCCTATTCGCGCTGATTTTTGTGTTTGCAGCCTTTTACCATTTCAACCATGCTTCTTAAATGGTTGGAACAAAAACTATTTTAAAGCTGATACATCTCTCTTTATATCATGACCTTATTTGGCCTATATTCCTCCCTGCGGGCTCGCGCTACAAACTCATATTCGTGAGAAATAAGCTATTTTTTCCACTTATTGTACAATATACTTACTGTTTTTTATGGACAGTTTTTACGGACCTCTATTTATTAAAATTGTGTTTTTAATAAATTTTATTATATCTGTTAGGGTAAGTGCGGAAAAGATGCCGCAGTAGCCACAGTTCGTCCGATGATTGATAGATAGCGCTATTAATGGATTATATGTTTAAAATAAGTTTACAGCTTACTTAAGCTGTATATGGCAACATTTATGATTAGTCCATCAGTTTAATAATTATCCAACTTTTTATTATTGAAAAGTAAGTTTTTTAACATAATATTTTATCAAGCATTTAATTCCTTAAAATTTAAGAATGTATATTTCATTGTTTTAATGAGAACTAAAAGTACTGTATAAAATTGAAATTTGATAAAACATTAAAAAATATTATGTTATATAACTGAATCTGTAACAAAATAACCTTAAAATGTAAGAAAATTGTTTCATTTTTAAACGGTTAATAAAACTATATTCGTCAATAACTGAAAAAACTTATAATTTTTCGGTTTTGTTTAATAATAAGAACTACTCTCTCTTTATTATTATATATTTGGGTACATATATATATATATATATATATATATATATATATATATATATATATATATATATATATATATATATATATATATTCCAATGTAAGTAAGGTACTTATAGCATTATTTGCTGTACACAAATATTGTTGCTGTTCAAAACAAATTAACATTTTTGTTCTGTTAAATGGAAATTTGTGTTAATATTTTCATTTAACATAAACATGAAATGTTACATTTAACGTTGAACTCATTTTATCTACATTGAAGTATTAACACGATTAATACTGTATATATAATTTAATATGGAGCTAACCCGATAAGGACAGCCTGATTAGGATTAAATAAGGTTATTCTGATTATGATCTGATATGGTAGTCCTGATGAGGACCTGATAAGGTAGTCATGATAAAGACCCGATGACTGTTTTGCGTGACAAACCTGATAAGGACCTCATACGGTAATCCTGATCTGGACCTCATCAGGATGTAAGGCACGCCTGATAAGGTCCTTGTCTGGACCTTATTAAAATTTCTAGTCGGGAGTATGCAATTTTTTTTTTTGAACTGTAAATTATGCCACGTAAATATAAAAGATCCATTAATGGATCAGGAAGAGCCCTCATATTAGTGAAGATAAGGAAAATAATGATGATTGCCTGTGTATTGAATGTTTTGAAGAGTACTCAGAAACAAAAAAAAAAAAGTTGACTGACTTAAATGTATAATGTACCAAAAATGGTTACATATGGCATGCATCATGTATGGAGATATGTGTAAAATGCAAAATTCTCTCCTATAGGTATGGGAGAGATGCCGCATCAAAGCTCTACAAAAATGTTAATTATGAATCTTTATGACTCAAAATTTAAAATTATGTATAAATAATTTTAAAGAACAATGTTTATATTTGTTGTGTACCAAATTTCAAATCAATTAAATGCATACTTTAATAATTGTCAAGCGTTTTGAAAATGTGCGGCATCTCTCCCACATTCACCCTATTATTTTTTTTTATTCATCATTATTTTGGTTGAAAAAACAACTTATTCAAACTTGGACCGTAAGTTGTAAGTTTATTTTTGTTACCATGGAAGCTTAAGAATTCACAAAAGTAAAAATTTTTTATATCGATTACAGCAACGTTGCCCCTAATGTAAATTGTCCTATATAATACTTTAAACAAACTTTTACTTTTTTTACTCAACGCTTGCATTTTTCCCCACAAACAGAATGTCATTTTAGTATTGTTGTGTATAAAAGTTTTCTACCAACTTTCCAGAAACAACTTACACACTACATTAACATACAGGGAGAAGACATACTTACTAATATAGCTAGAGAGCTGGTGGCAATTTTCGTGTATGATTTCTTCGTCATTGATAGTAATATATTATGTAGTTTACTACTGTGCGAATAAGAAGAAACTAGAACAGAGTTGAGATGCTGCTAACTTTTTTGGAAAAAACATATTTTGAAAATGTAAAAAAGAGCTTCCTTAAGTGATGTTACCGGGTTTGCCACTGGTATACTCTATTAAGGGTAGTAAGTATACAATATATTTATGGAAGGCAGACATCCACATTGCTGCATTTTTTTTAAAGTGGTCAACTAAATCATTTCAATATTTATTTAGTTTATATTTCTGGATACAATAGCTACAATTCCACAAAAATTTCTGTCGTAGTATCCTGCATAACATAGCGAATTTTCGGTTATAATAATTACAAAATATTTTCTCGAAAGTCCGTTTAAGGGGAGATTCACCAAAAGACATCAAAAATCGACCATTTTTAATATTTCTTTTTATACAAATAAATATTTTATTAAAAAACTAAATATAGAACATTGTTTCTACGCGTCTTGAGATTACAAAAAAAAAAAAAAAAAAAAATTAAAAAAAATTCAAAAATGAGCTGAGTATAAATGGCTAGGAAGTCAGTAGATTTTCCCACCTTAATGGTTCCTTGCGTTCTGAAATCGCCAGTGAACTAAAGTCAAAAAATCAAGAATTTTCTGAAAATATACATATACAGTTATGGCACTTATGGCACTAACTAGGATCTAAAAAAAAAAAAAAAAAAAAAAAAAAAACAGAGAAATCGCATTTTGAAAATAAATTTTCAAAAATCACCGCTTTTCCTCGACTATAAACAGCCGCCATTTTACGGAACCAAAAGATCCTAGTTCCTGCCTAAATGACGGTATCGAGGAATAATATGCACTTTGATTTATGTCGATATCAAATACTTTTTGAGATACATGAGGCACCATGTTAATATTTCTAATACCCCAAGGAACATAATTATGTAGAAAAAAATCGATCTTTTAGCGAATCTCCCCCTAAGTAAGTGGGATAATGGCTTAAAAACTTACTGACATTTTTCCGCTAAGGAAAGCGGTTATTTGGTATCGTAGCAATAAGTTAATGACAGAAATTATTTATGTTGTCTAAATTATCCAGATTTTTGTCATTCTCAACTTCTGACAAACAATGAAATAATTCAAAAAATTATTACCATCAGCTCCCTAACTACTAGTACCATACGGGTACATAATTTAATATACAGTACAGTGTCTTATATACAGTAAAACATCGTTCACCATAATTGCAATATGATAACTTAAAATTAGCATTTACAACGTTTGAAGAGGAACTTGTTGTTTGTATATTACTATCTACAGACGTGGCTGGGCTGATGGCGCTGCTGCTGTTGTTGTTGCCACAATTCATTGCTTTATAGTGTTACGCCACTGTCTGCCTGTGTTGTACAGCTGTAGCGTGTAGTAGTAACTGAAATATGGCAGTTACAGTATGACGCTTCATTTTGAATTATGACGTTCAGCAAAATATACAGGTTGTTTTTATCTGATTTTTATGGTTATGGAAAATTTTTCTCAAATCAAATCTTATAGCAGTGATTTAAATTACGAGTAATTGATTGAAGAAATTAGAGTAATTTGAGTATAGACTTTCCATTTCTGCTACTAAAATTACCAAATTTCTTTTAGAAATATATTCGAATTGATAGAAATTGTTGTTCTAGTAGTTTTATATTTTCAGTTTTGATAAAAATGCAAAGAATAACTTCGAAAACCCATTAGTCGCTTCCAATTTCATCACTATCATTTTATTTACGACCTTTGGGGTACTAAGAAATTCCAATACGTAAACTTCAGAACGTCACCAAATTAAAAAATTTCTTTTTTCTCGAAAGTCATCAAGCTTTTCCAGATCATTTCAAATTGTAAACTATGATGTCAGACGTAAAATTTTCCGCTCTTTCCGAATCCGACGCCAAAAATACGAATAATTATTTTTAAAAAATGACTGACCTTCAAATGACTGAACGTTGACTCCAAGATCAAAGTTTTTAGTACAGTCACGTGACCCCCATTGTCCTGAACAACTTTTGTCTAAACAATCTTTTTTTGTATTTGGATTACCAACGGAGATATTCATTCAGGTGCATCGATTAAAATGGCCCTGTATATATGTACGGTAAAGTTGCCTATTATGAGATACCTCTTTTTAAAGCCGTATTTTTCTAAAAATATTCGACTTTAGCTACTAAAATCACCTCTAGTCTATGGAAAATATATTCTAGTTTTACTGCCAGAAGTAAAAATCTGATAGTAGTTCAACTTTATTGTTGGCAAACGATTTTGTCAAAAGTGTCATTTTTGGTCATCGAAAAAAAGGTTTCCTAATATGAGATAGTAAAGGATCCTAATATGAAATACTGTCTTATATTAGGAAACTCTAAGAAAACGATTTATAAACAATACTTTTATTAATTAATATTAAATGAAAATAATAACAGACTTCAGTTTTAATGGTTTATTTGTACATCATGCTTACTTTATTGTATAAAAAATAAGTAATAATTCTGATCTTAAAAATTAAATCTATCGATTATCTTTCGATTATATCAAGATGTAAGGGTTTACATGTAATTAACTCTCTGCATAATTGAAATAACGTGTTCTCAAATTCTAAAGTTAATAATTTCCTAATATGAAACACCTAGTTCCTAAAATCAGATACCTCATATTCGGAGTCGTTAGGTGTCTCATATTAGGAAATATTTAACATTACAAGTTTTTAGGTCATGTTTTTTTCCTTAGGGAAAGTATTTACAGAAATACGTGATAAATCGCATTAATACAATATGTACACTTTTCGTGAAAAAAAGTTGCAAATAATTATACGATAAAAAAGGAAATACATAACATAAAAACACAACATGTAATTTTTTTGGCATTAAAAAACAAATTTTTGTTGGCACAGAATGTCCATTCGGCGAAAATTTAGGGAAACTAGCAAAAACTTTGATGTTTCGATTCTGTTTATCTATGCGAGGGACATAATTGTAAATATCTGGTCATATAAACGAAATAACCTGTTATCTCATATTAGGCGACCATCTCATAATAGGCAACTTTACCCTATATAATTTTTGTGAAATTTGGTGAAAACATTGGAAATCCAAAAATACTGAATGAGTTCTTCAGCGAAGCACGTCCGATGTCAGGAACCTCAAGAGAAATATGTTTTTTGCAAAAATTTGCCAAAATTCAAAGGTTTCTTAAAAATTTTTTTACATCGTGGTAAAGAGCGGAAATAATCATATAAACTACGTTTTGAACCGTTATCCTATGTAAGCGAGTTTTCGATAAAAAGTAATTTTTATAACTAAAACTTTGTTATTTTGTGCAGGATGCTACGACGTATTTCTTGTGGTCCCATTCCATTGTATATACAAACTATATAACGTTTTAAAGAAAAAATATGAAGTGGGTGGCGTGTGTTATAGACAGGCAATCTGCATAACGGACAATAAACCCATTATGATTATTGTTATTAAATAGATTATTTGCATAGCTAAAACTTCACTCAAGATTTGTCATATGTTTTTGATCATATTATGAAATACTAATTTACACCGAGTGCAACTACTCCTAATTGTATATATGCTAATATGTTACACTTGATATTAGGTACAGACGTGTATATAATAATATGTGATATAATATTACATTGTTTATAATAGTAGTCTTATCTCGTCTAATTACTGACAATTCCAAATACTTGTATAATTGAGCTATAGAAACTAATATATCATAAAGCATTACTCAAGCAGACAAATTTACGTTGAGTGCTAAGCACAGACCAATGAACATATTATATATTATATAGAGTAATTATATAAAATGTATAATTTTGGCAACTAGATACGACCAAGTTCCGACTTTTTCCGAAGATAGTATTCTGTAATATAGTAATCAATGCAGTAACCAATTGTATCGGCAGCAATCCATCGTTTTTAGCGTGATGTCTGTGCGTGTGTTCGTTAGTTCGTTCGTTCGTGAATTTTTTTTTCGTCGCGCATATCTCGAGAACAAATGATGATATCAACTCCGGACTAAATTTCATTAGATGCGTAATCAAAAAATGAAGACCGGATAAAGTTTTCAGCAAATTCGGATTAGCGGTTTATTTTTTGTGGTAAAAAAACAGAATTAACTTAATTAAGATAACATAGATTATATGGATTTTTTACCATAACATAATTATATAATGGCCTAACAACCTTCCTTGATGTTAAAAACTCCAGTATTTTATTATGAACTTAAATTTATTATGAAAAAAAAAAAAAAAAAAAAAAAACGAAACAAGAAACTGTTTTTGAAATATATTTTGTCTCGCATATCTTGAGAACAAATTATGTTATCATTTGTTTGATAAGGGTGGAGGCCCCACCCTTAGGTACAGAAGGCGAATGAAAAAAGAATTATTTATGTACAGTAGCCTCTAGTCTTTAAGGACACCCAATGGGAAGTTGACAGTGTGGGTAGACCTGTCCCCCAAATTTTAATTTTTTGAAAAGAAACTGCAAAATTTTGAAAGAAGGAAAGTGGTATTCGCTTTATTTTCAAAATATGTATGTATATAAATTATGTCCGGCAATAGTTATAGTCGTATTTGCTCGAAAATCCACATTATATTGTATTCCTTAAAATCACCCGTTTCACCCTGTTACCTGCTTCAAGAAAAATGCCTACAAACTGGCTTTACGCTCTATCTAGTAGTATAATATAATAGTGTACATTGGTCTGTGGTGCTAAGTAATTAAAAAATTGATTCTAAATTCATTATTTAAAATTTGACATTAACTAAACTTTTTTATTTTCGTTTTATTTTTGTATTCTTATTTCTGATTAATTTGACTATTTTTCAATTTTTTATAAAGCCTTATAAATGAGTATCTTTACGAACCTAAACCGTAAATAAAAATTATTTTTCAATTAAAGTGATTAAATTATTGGTTTTCAAATATACACTAACAAGAGGATAGAACAAAAAGTGGTATTTAAAGAATCTGACAATGCAGTAGTAGGACTGTTCCGTCTCAACTTTTATTCGCAACCTGTTGGAAGGGGCACGGTTGAAACCAGAAACTGATAAGGTAGAAATTGACTCCGTTCAAAGGGTCCGTTCAAACCTATTTTGTTTTTTCCGGGACAAGTGGGGACATTTCCAAAGAGAGTTGCCGAGAATAAAGTTGTTGCAAATTGAATTTCAAAAAATTCATATTTTACAAAACCTTTCAAAATTTTACCCCCGGTTTCACCCCAAATGGGAAAGTTTACCAATATTTCGAGTCACCCCCGTTCAGTGTGACGACATTAAAAAAAAATTGTTTGTTGGTTGAAGATGTGTTACAATTCTCATACTTCGCTGCAAAATTTCAAAAAAATTTTCCCTTCTGATTAGATTAGTGTATAGTTCAAAACTGTTTCCAACCTTAACTGAGTCAGGTTCAAGGAGCTGCAATTAATTTTAGAACTTGTTTCGTAATTTTAATTTACGTACAAGCTACTTAAAATGAACTTACGATATTTTTCACAGGTAACTCTGTCCGATTGCCCTGACACAATTTATTGAGAAATTATTTCTGACTTAAGGAGGGAGTTCAAATAAAAAAGCAACTTTTTTATTAATAATTTTTTTGCTTGTTGAAATTTTTTTTCAAATTAGGGAGGGTTTCAAATAGAAAATTTTGTTTTTGAAACATTCATTACTCTTCCCTGTGGGGGGAGGGGAAACCTTTTTTCACAAGTTTTTTAGCGTTTACAAGGAACGCCATATCTCAAAAAGTAATGAATATTTTTTAAATATTTTTTCATTATTTTATTCCTAAAGGACCTGTCCATAAAGCTGAGTATGGTTTCAGGTAATTTTAAAAACTAACCATAAAATTGTAAGCCAAAACTTCTAAAAATTATAAAACCCACTTTTTTATTAAAAAAAAAAATGTTTAAAAATAGTTACAATTGTTCAAATGGAAAAAGCATACTCCACTTTATGCGCAATATGTTTATGAACAAAATAAAAAAAAATTAAGTCTCTATCTTTTCTAGTACTTGAGATATAATTTTCCTTGTCGGGAAAAACACAACTTTCGGGAAACGGTAAAAAACAAAAATAATAACAGAAGAAGCGGTTTACTCATTGTTTATTAAAACTCTTCAGCCCCATACATTGTCCCCTCTTGTTTCTTTTTCTTTTTTTATCCAGAAGATTCTTCATCTTCAAGTAGTTATATTACTGATCAAATCGCGAGGGGGGCGGGGGGCGAGCGTTGTTTGCAAAGGAGCAGCAACAAGGCTGTGCAGCGGCTCACAAATAAATATTTTTCTACCTGAAAAAAAATGTTTTGGTCATGTTTTATATATCACCGTGTTTGTAAAGAACCACAGAACAAAATAAAAACAAAATTAGTTTATTAGCCGTTTCTGGCGTGAACTCTTCCCTTAATTGCAAATTAAAATACCAAAAAATTTATCCAACCGTGTACGTAATCATATAAATAAGTTAAAGCGTAAAGATTTATAGATCTACATACAAGATACACATACGTGCATATTTTAATGTACACAGAATACGTAATGGGTTATGTTTATTGCGAAAACATATCATCAATGGCATAGTCGTGTTTCGTATGCAACTACAATACGTACATATACGTATAACAACAGCTGTACAAACAGTTTACATCGGTCTACATGAGTCTACATCAGACTATAGCGCAGACTACATACAGTAACTGCACAGTATTCAACGAATGATCCTCGCAGTGATATCAGTCAGTTGTTGTTTTGTCAAATAGGTCCTCTATTTTACACAAATTGTATTTAAATGTGCTTACATTACATACCGCATTAGATTTGTAGGATGCATGTTTTGGAGTCATGTAACCAAAGTAAAAGGCCACATAGTTGACAAAGTTTTGAGAAAAATTGTATAAAATCTTTCTGGGTTTCTCCAAAGAAAACGAACGGCACTGTAGTGTGTTCTATAATTTTTTTTCTCAAACCAAACTTTCAATTTTTGCTATTAAAAATGAGAAAATTCCTTCTAGAAATATGATTGATTCTATAAAAGCTTTTTTTTCTAGTTGTACTGTAATAGCGGTTTACAAAGTTTTGAGACAAATTGTAAATACCCAAAATATTTAGCAACCCAAAAAAAGGTCAGATACCAAGGACAAGTACGTCTGGTTACTTAAAATCTGTGATTTGAGTGATCAAACTATACATAACAGTTGTGTTTAATATATTAATCGCGAGCGAAATCGCGTTAAAGACAGGAGACATTTTTACAAGTAGATCACTTTCAATTTTACCCCAACGACGTTCACGGAATTACATAATTCGCGTTTTTGACCTACATATATACCTACATCTCGACGGCTACAGAAAATGATTAATAAGATAGAGAGGATGATAAAATACACTTTCACTTCTATACAGTGAAAAAAATTGTGTTCTGCGTAAAAAAAAAAACTAGTGCTTAAAGTTTTTGTGTTAAATAAGTAACTCAACCCTGTCTTAATGTAATATTTAGTATTTGTGTTAAATGAAAATATTAACAAAAATTTTGATTTAACAGAATTAAAATATTAATCTGTTTTGAACAACACACAAATAACACAATATTTGTGTAAAATGCGAAAGAATGTCATAAATTCACTTATTTGTGTATTTCCAACACCAAAAAACTGGTTTGGTGGCACCTATTACTTTAGTTATAAGAGTGGGGGTAGTGGTAACTGATACCATCGGTATCATCATTGCCAATCATTAGAATATTGGACAGTGTGCGACGTACGTTCAACAGAAACATATCCATGTATAGAAGCAGACGGAATATTTCAAAATCAAAAGCGTATTCCTAAGGTTAAATTGGTTTTAATTATTCAGATATTAAATATTGGTAAATTAATTAAAAAAATTATAAATTGAATTTTTTTCTTTGTTTGCAAAATTTACTTCAATTAATTAGAAAATTATCGAGAACATATTCAAAGGGCCAAGAAGATCAGGTAAAGAAGGAAGAGTAGTCGTTCCATTTTGCCTTCCACGTTCTGTTTGACAACGGTCTTTACAATTTTTGGGTATTGCTTCAACATTATTTTCATCAGAGCACAACTTTGTAGAAATATTAAATAAAAAAACTTAAGTACTGAAAAATTATTTTTTACTATTTCCTTTCATTTATATAATACTAACTTAAAAAAAGTGTCAAAATATACCAACACATTTACTGAGTAAGCTTGTACATTCTAAATCAGTTAATTTTACACTTAATTTTGGTAAAATTATAACTAAATAATTGTGTAAAATTAACACAAAATGTATGTCTTTTTGTGTGTTAAATCATTGACACAAATCTTGTATAAAAATTTGACACATATGCTTTGTGTTAAAATAACACAAAAAATTGAGTGGACCGTTCTAGACATGTGAAAAGTGTTAATTTTAACACAAATTTTTTCACTGTGCAGTAAGATAAGAACCAGTAAGAAAATTTTGTAACAAAGACCAATCCTTATAATTTGTTTTTTTATAGTTCAGTGTTATTCAATTACACGTATAGTTTTCGACTACCCGTACTACTGTACCCGTAGCCTGTCACAACTGCACCCCAATCCAAAAACATATTCATGTTAAAATATTTTTACACACTTTGAAGTGTATTTTCAAAATACAAGTGCAAAATTTAAATTTGAATACCTAATTATAAAATGAAAAAGGTCACTTCATCTATTTAACCCTCTCATTTGGAAAGGTTAATACCCTCCTCTCTTATTACGTGTTATATAATACATTGAATTCGAAGAAGACATGTATGTATATGGGATGGTCTTTCGATTTGCATCCTTTAAACAATTCGATGTAATGTAACCCGAACATAACACAACTAATTCATTATTTCTGCAGGACGTTTGCAACGGCGCTCGCTGACAAATCCTCATTACTCATTTGTATATTGAACATGTTCTTCATGTTCGGTTTGTGTACATGTTCGGACGACATGCAAACATTGTCTGTCATTTATTGGCTGTAATTCCATATGTTATTGTGGTTCACTGTACATGAATATATATTTCAATTGGACATGTCTGGGTTAAGATATTCTTTTTTTTAGGAATTGTAAGTGTTCCGTAAAAAATTTTGATACTGAAAAAAATTTGTGAATGACGGGGAGTGAAAACTGCGAAAAGAATTATTTTCGCTATTCTCCCGCCCATTACTGATTTCGTTGCATTTCTAAATAGAGTTACCATTGCTATAGAAATTTTTATTTGAATATAAAACTTATACGCATACTTTCAAAATGATTTCTTTGTTCAAAGAAGATTTCTCTCATTTTTTTTTAAATAAAAAAAATTTCTTTGAATTAAAAATTTTTTTGAACAATGAAATTATTTTATGGGTGCAAATAAAATTTTTAAACAATCAAGGCATTTTTATCATGCTGTCAAAAGCAAATACTTCCAAAAATTCTCATCTTTGAATTCATATTATTATATCTATTAATGCCCTTAATAAGAATGTTTTTACCATAACAGAATGGAGCAGGTTATGTGCTTGGGGTGTGTCTGTTATATCATTTATCTCCATAATGGCGGTTTAATATAATTTTTTTTATTTGAAAGTTAATAGTTCCTGGATGGTTCTTAGCCAGATTCATTGAAGATTATTTCGACGTTTGCAGCATATTCCAAAATTTCCAGACTAAATATGAAATTAATATTTCAAAAACCCACTTTATAAGTGGTGGTACTTGCGGAATTGTTCTTAACCAGGTTTGATGAATATTAATCCAGCATATTGTAGGATTTCCAAAATAAAATTAAAAATTTGGGGGACAGTTCTACCCACACTGTCGACTTCCTATTGGGTGTCCTTAATGACTAGAGACTACTGTACATAAACAATTATTTTTTCATTTCAGGCGACTCCTCCCCTGGGCCACCGGTAGAGGCTTTGCCCCTTGCACCCAACCGGGGGCTTCACCTTCTGTACCTAAGGGTGGGGGGGGCTCCACCCTTATCAAACAAATGATAACATCATTTGTTCTCAAGATATGTGAGACAAAATATATTCTGGCAAAAACTAATTTTTTCAAGTTTCTTGTTCCGTTTTTTTTTTTTTAAATTTTGTAATAAAATACTGGCGTTTTTAACATCAAAGAAGGTTCTTAGGCCATTATATAATAATATTATGGTAAAAAATCCATATAATCTATGTTATCTTAATAAAGTTAATTCCGTTTTTTTACCACAAAAAACAAACCGCTAATCCGAATTTGCTGAAAACTTTATCCGGTCTTCAGTTTTTGATTACGCATCTAATGAAATTAGTCCGGAGTTGATATTATCATTTGCTCTTGAGATATGCGAGACGAAAAAAATTCACGAACGAACGAACTAACGAAAACACACACAGACATCACGCTTAAAACGATGGATTCGGATTCTAGTGACCTTGAAACGTGGAGATATGTCAAAATTAGCGATTCGTAAAATCGGACCCATTACAATAACTTCCTATGGGAAGTTAAAAATCTTAAAAACCCACTTTGAAAGCTGGTAATTATGGGATATTGGTACTTAGCCAGAGTTGATGAAAACGGGTGTAACCGTTTCCAGGACTTCCAGAATAAAAGTCAAACTGATATTAATATTTCAAAGAAAAAAAAAATAGCAATTAAGAACATTAAGAAATGAGGACAAAAAATTAAAAAAAATTTTAAAAATCCACAACGAAAAAGTTCTCACAAGTTCTGAAAATTCAAATGTTTATAGGCCCGTTAGAAAGCTACCTTTGCAAAGTATTCAAACAATTTGCAAAAGAGGTAGATTTTCATATAATTGAATTGATGCAAAATTTCAATTGTTTTCAGCCATTACAAATTTCGTCACACTCACTAACAGGTAAGTCATTCTCATTAGTTTCACATTAATTCTCTCTTGTGGGTAAATTTTTGAACGGTAGTATAACAATATCATTTTATAACATTCTAAAAGTTATTCAATAAATAATTATATTTACTTTATTTGGTGTTTATTCACACAACAGAGAATCATATTAGCCATTTGTAAATTTTATTTAAAATAGTTTCTATACCAGAGTTGCGTATTGCAATATCATTTACACCGAAAATTTTCTAATTTATTTTAAATAAATATTATTAGGAAATGGAAATAGAACGAGTCCGGAATGTTTTCATATATCACTTTCATATGTATTCATGTACAACGGATCCACACCTGATATGGATAACATTGTTCCTTATTTTGTTCTTCGTTTAGAGGAGGATTATTCCAAATATTTTCTTCTGTCTTCTTATGACATGGTAGAACACAATACTGTACTTTATAAGACATATATTGAATTGCAAAATATCAACGAATTTACGGTATTCACGAACTTTAGTGAAATTATAGGAAGCACCAAACTCTCCAGTAAGTTGTTAAAACAAGCAGCAGATACCTTTAAGCTTTTTTCGGTAAAATATAATTTTTTTGCTAAAATTTTTATTATACTATTATAAAGAACGGAAAGGTCATGTAAACCATTATACAGTGCACATTCTGAATATTTCCGCTCTCAATAGTTCCGCTTCCCCAGCTTGAGACTCGAGTGTTACTCCCACTTTACCACCTATTATAATATTTATTTCATAAGAGCTAAAAATGTTTTGTTTATATTATATGAAAGAAAAATTACCTAAATTAAATAAATATAGTAAGACAACTTAAGTTTGTAACATCATTATTCGACTAACTGATCAGCATTGTTTATACTGTTCCACTGCTTCACTGATATCATGTATCAACTAGTGTCCTCATTATGCAAACAGATAGACATAAATTATTATGTGCCATATATATTACATCTGTGTTATGCATGCAGGTATAAAAATTAAATTATAAAAATACATTTAGAAATGCGAGCATAGTCTTGCAAAACTTTATGGGGAGATACATATTTGCTCAGTAAAAGAAAAATGTTACACTATAGTCAATACTTTTTAATTAATAATTAGATTTTTAAAAATAAATAAAAAAGAAATAAACTTGTTAACTATGCGTACATAAATAGATGATTATATTGAAAATGATATACCATTAAGTGATTATACCTAACTGTAAGTCCAATACCGTACACAGGTACATTATACTCATATAGTACAATTATGCATGTCAGCACATCTATAAATATGTTAAACGTAAACCACTAGAGTTTCGTTACATGGTTATATAAATATTAATTTAAATTTTTAAGTTACATTATAATTTTTAAACCCCCGTACTTGTTTTGACGCTCCTGGAAAAATTTTCAATTTTAACACAATCATAAATTATTGAACTACAATTTCTGAATCTAGACGTAAAGAAATTTATGTACCTTGCTAGCGAACAATTGGACTTCGGTGGGGGAACAACAATTCCTGAAAAAGCTATTCCCCTCGTTTCATTTTGCGAAACTATTGAGAAGAATCACTGTATGTAGTTTCCGAGAACAATTCAAAATATACAAGTACTTTTTACTTGAAACAATATTGTCACAGTTTCAAAAATAAAAGTGATATTTTACGAAGAAAAATATTTGTGTATTATTTATAAATATGGAATACCATAAAGTAATACTCAAATCTATTAATATTAGAGAAAAAGTTGATATTCTAAAAATATTGTAATTTATATTACAATGTTGTTCATACCAGGTGTAAACCTGTATATGTATGCGTGTGTATGTGTATATAGGATATGTCACAGTGCAAAAAAGGAACCGGATATGTATATAAAAGCTAAGAAGTTAGTTTTGTTGTTTATTTACCATATACGAGTTGAGAGTATAGGTATAAACGAAAATTCATAGAGATGTTTAAATTAAAGGATAATACGAATCCGAATTTTAGTTTAAAATATAAATTAAAAATTACCATTTAAATGGAAGGACGGCTTTTAACATTAGATACAGTGATACAATTTGCATTTATATTGTGATTTTTCATGTTCCCTTAATCTCTCAAAGAGGCCATGAAAATTGAGCTTGCAATTCAATTCTATTAGTAACTGTAAAGCTAAAAATATAAAGAACAACTAATGTCAGAAAAGAATTAGGACAGCATCGTTGATTCAGTGGTCCATCATTTGTATTCTTATAATTTGAACAGTAGGTACATAATCGTAAATAAAATGAGAAAGAAAAAAATTTGAAAATATTTCGGACTTTTAAAGTAGTAAATGTTTAGGTAACTGGTAAAGGTATACGTATCTCACATTAAAATATACGGAAAACAAATTATTTCAAGTATTTGAATTTTTAAAGGATTTTCAGTTAAAATAAATGTTTCGTGTACGTAAATAAGAACAACTTGAAAAATAAAACGTTTGTAAGTTTTCATTAAAAAGAAAAAAAATTACAAGATATATTTTGCACCAAATATAATAAAAATCCCGTAAATAAGACACTCAAAATAACGTTTCGTACAATAAAGAATTTAAAGCTGGTAAAGATTTATAGCTTAATCTATCAATTGGTGATTTATCGAAATTTAAGAAAAAGAAATTAAATTTGAAACAATTTTACTCTTAACACAAAATTTCTAAAAGTTTTTCGAAAAATCGAGTTTTTTATTGTGCTAAATCAGCTTCTTTTGTCAACTGCAGTGAAACAATTTATTCGCCCTGTGAAATATTGTGAAGCTTCTGAAGGATCTTGTAAGATTTCATAGATTTAGAATTTCTCAAGTGCATAATGTGGTATTTCTCCTAATTTTGTAAAACTGAAAAAGTTTTTGTTTGATGCTTCTCTTTATTATAGTATATTTGAAACGAATCCAAAAATGTTTTCTATATACTGTGATATTTTGTAGACATAGTACAATTACATACATAACGTGTATGTTTACATTTCATACAAAAATACACTGCCGTTCAAAAAGTATGGAAAAATTATTGTATTTGATAGCATTAGGGGAGAATTTTAGCCTAGATGAGACACTAACTAAATCAATTAAAAGTACATACGTCTAAATTCAAATAACTAGTTCCTTTCTCATTTTTTCATAGCACCGTGTTATTAACTTGTAATTATAGGTATAGGGCTGGCGATTAAGTCTCTATCAAGGCTCTAGAGGGGGGCGAAAGCGAGTAACAGTTAGTTAAATTTATACGAGGAAAACGGATGAACCAGGGAAAAAAATTAAACATCATTTTACCCATAAGAACTTTCTTTGCGGCGTCCATGGGTCCTCCCGCGGTAGGTCAAGTACTAGCTTTAGACATGGCCAGTCTACGAATTTGATTTCTATTAAAGTTCAGATTGCAGTGTACAATAAAATCTTTCATACTGAGCGAAAAAGCTAACATTCATGCTTATTTAATAATTACGAAAATGAGTTTGTTGGTGTTTCTAAATTATATACCTGAATACCTTAACCAATCAATTTGAAACTTTGCATATAGAAATAGCTAAAAAAATTTGTGTTCTGCGTAAAAAAAAACTAGTGGTTAAAATTTTTGTGTTAAATAAGTAACACAACCTGCGTTAATGTAACATTTCGTGTTTGTGTTAAATGAAAATATTAACACAAATTTCGATTTAACAGAATAAAAATGTTAACCCGTTTTATATAACAAAGAAGTAACAATATTTGTGTAGAGCAAAAGAATGTTATAAGTAGGTAAATTAGATTAGAATATATATCTACCAAAATATATATAATAAAAATAATGAGAGTAGTTCTTATTATTGAACAAACCGAAAAATTATAAGTTTTTTCAGTTATTGACGAATATAGCTTTATAAAAGTTTAAAAATGAAACATTTTTCTTACATTTTGAGGTTATTTTGTTACAGATTCAGTTACGTCATGTAAGCTTACTTACATGTAAGATTGTATATTATATAATACAATCTCAAATAAGCTTACATGAATTTTTTTTAACTGAATTTGTAACAAAATAACCTTAAAATGTAAGAAAATCGTTCCATTTTTAAACGTTGAATAAAACTATATTCGTCAATAACTGAAAAAGCTTACAATTTTTCAGTTTTGTTTAATAATAAGCACTACTTTCATCTTTTTTATTATTATATATATATATATATATATATATATATATATATATATATATATATATATATATATATATATATATATATATATATATATATATATTTTCGTAGATATATACTCGTATGGACACAAGTAAGAATTGTTACATAGAACTGACTTACGTTCTTTGAGTCTCATTTATAATAATATATGAACAAAATCGTTATAATTTTTGACGACTTTCAAATATCTTAAGCTTCAGTGGAATTAAAATATTGAATAAAAAAGCTTAACAACTAACTCTGATAAATCTGAAAAATTAACGCAAAATGTATGTCCTCTTTTGTGTTAAATCATTGACACAAATCTTGTGTATAGACTTAACACATATGCTTTGTGTTAAAATAACACAAAAAATTGAGTGGACCGTTCTGGACATGTGCAGTGTCCATATTACATGTAAGGTGGCCATATTACCCTTTCATACCTTATTTCAAATTTTTGAAGCGACAGTGTAACAATGATATACATAGACATAACTCAAATCTATTGTGAATCAGTACATTATTTTTAAGCGTAACTTTTTCAACAATTTTTTTTTTTTTTTTTGCTAATTCCAATATTCTGTCTTGTTAACATAATATACATACAAATATTACTAACATACAAACATTAGTAACTACATTATTCTTTCCAACTCAGTTCAATAATATGGAGGAAATACGCATTGCGGAAACTTCTAACTTAATTCAACATCGTATTCGTCGTCACCATAACATTTTTTTTTTAGGTCTTTTGCATCTACTACCGACGAGACACAACACAAAGCAGACAGCAATATTTTGATCGTGATTATCATTTAATCAAAGTGGTTGTTGGCACAGGCGATTTTGGCGAGTGGGCCGGGTAGGCCCGGGCCTACGCAAAAATTTTAAACAAAATGAAAAAAAGCAAGTAGAAATGTCTAGGATCCCAAAGTGGATTAATCCACTCTGTCAACACTTTATGTTTAAATACACTTTATTTCAAATGTTTAAAAACGATTCTTTAACTAATTTCTTTTAGTCTGGAACCATTTCTGCCATTGATTGGTATACCATTAGGTCGCGTAATATGAAATGTCGTTTTCCGACCACTTGGCCGACCATCTAATTCAGACAAATATCGACACTTTTTTAAGCATCAGAGAAATATTTACAAGCAGTTGTTTAATTTTAAATATAATTCTTGTTGCCCGGAATTATTTCTATCATTATCTGTAATATTATTATTAGTTCAAATATCGGAACATCGCATTTAAGGGGGGGGGGGGGTCCTCCAGAACTTTCAAATTTTTCATTTTTTGTTTTGCTTTAAAAGTTCATTTGAACCTTAAGGAATATATTTCTAATGTTTTAATCCTGACAGAAAGATTATCTTAGATAACGATAAACTGCTTTCAACTGTACTTTTCAAGAACGAAAACTGTTTAATAGCGTTTTTCTCAAAACAGGTTTTTTTCCGCGCCGTGGAACATAACTTAAGAAGTTATTAAGGTATTAACTTGATATTTTGTACAGATATTCCTTAAGATATTGACCTTTGCATATACCTAAAATTTTGCATAAATTATTACTATAAATATTGTTTATAACAATTTGTTTATAAAAAAAAAAAGTGAAATTTTCTCATTTTGGTTTTAAATTGTGAAAAAAAAATTTTTCTCATCAGAAATAGGTATATGCAAAGCGTAATGATTTATTTTAATAAAATTTTTTTGTCCGATTGAATTCAGTTGATTACAAGAGGCTAGGCATTCCACGGCGCAAATTAAAAGAGTCAACTTGGAACAGCTGTAGCGCCGCCATTTTTCTTTTTTTGCATAAAAATTTATGAGTGAATACACCATAACATGTACTATACTATGTAACTTCATTTGACACAATAAATGTATCCAGTTTCTTAAAAAAAATTATTAAAAATCATGTTGTCTGGAGGTCCCTGCCCCCTTAAGCAAATTAGAGAAATAGCTCGGGCCCGATATTTGAAAGGGTCTGGTCTAACGGTCTATTTCCAATATTTGAATCAATAGTTTTCTTTATCCATTTTGAATATTTGTTTTAGTTTCTCACCTAATTTAGTTTTGTTTTATTTATTGCTTTATAATTTTTGTGCTACCCATATGTGAAGGGTCGCGGGGGGGGGGGGGGTGTATTGGCAACAAGAGAATGTCTAGGGCCCCAAAGTGGGTTAATCCGTTCCTGGTTATATATAGGCTCTCTTAATTGGTATGTGATTACCTGAAATGGCTTGTAAATGTTGCTAAAAACTACATTTTGCTCATTTTAAAATTATGCCATAAAAAAAGGTGCGCACCTTCAAGAAAAATGATACACATAAGTAATATATTTTATAATACAGAAAAATTCGGGCCTACGCAAAATAAAAATCCTAGAGTCGCCCCTGGTTGTTGGTTTTAGGACGCTGCGTTGCTTGGATGTTTCCGTAATGTTGTTGTTCTTTGTTTCAGCGTATCTTTTCAGTGTACATATTTCCTATTTTTTTTGTTACTGGTATAAATACTCATCATGACATACATATTATACGAGTACATTTATAAATTTTTCGAAAAACTTATTAAGATAAAATATGCAAATGTCGTGTGCTAGTAAGCCTTGTTACGATTTTTGAATTTGTCGTACGGAAGAAATAAATGTCGTATGAATAATAAAATTTAAAATTATTATGTCTGAATATGTTTAACAATAATAAATAACGCTAGTCAGAGCCTTTGTTTGAATCAATTGAATTTACATTTTTGACGTGTCAAATTGGTAGGTATACTAAACAAATTTTTATCTTACCAATTTGTAAAATCTAAGTTAAAGGCTTCTTGCAATAAAATACACACACCGGCAGAGTTAGCGGAACATACAAAATATCTGTAAAAATCAAACAAACCATTTAATTTCAAGAAAATTAACCTTATTTAATTATTCACTTAAAATTACATGTTCACAAGTCGATATACCTTTATTTTCGGTAGCAAAACAAGTAACCATATAAAATGGCAAATTTTTGGAATCTTATGTCGTCTAAGAATAATTTAAGTTAAAGATTATTTAACAAATTGAAAATGAAACACAGCATTTTAATCCCGCCTGGTTCCTCCCGTGCTCTTATCAAGGCTTCCATTCGTTTTTCTATACTCAGAATGATGTTATCCCGTTTCCTGGGACAGTCTTTGCCATTCTTCAATTACGGCAGTTTGAAACTCGACCATATTGCGAAGAAACGGCATTTGAATTCGAAATTGGCAGACCTCTTAAAAAGAATTGCATCAATAATAAATAAAAACAATTCTATGGGAAGTCAATTGATTCGTTACTTTAATATTATTTTAAGTAAAAATGAAAAAACCGCCAACTTTGTTTAATAAATAGGTTTTTATATTTTTTGTATGTTCCGTTAATTATGCCGGTGTGTGTATTAGGTTGTCCCAAGCAAACACATCCAATTTTTACATGTTGTATCTTGTTAGTTTTTAGGCTTGTTGTAACATGACTAATGTCATTAGAAACGCGACACTGTAGGTTTATTCTCAGTGATAGTCAGTTCGCTCTTTTGTAAAATGTTAATTAAAGAACAAATAATTCATTCAGTAAGTGATTATGAGCAACGAGTTTTACTCAAGTTTGCTTGTTTGTGGCACTGGTCTGTGGGTGTCACTCATTCTAATATTACAAAAGCACTTGGCAAAAGAGGCACCATATCTCACCACTTTACTTCAATTGTTTTGCCAGATTGAAGAGGAAGCTAAGAGGAACATACTACAATAATTGGAATGATTTTTAAAAAACTCTGAAGTTAATCGTGACGGAAATTAACACGTCAGGTTCTATGACTGGCGTACAACAACTGCCTGAGCGATGGCAACGTGTAATAAATACTGAAGGTTCGTACATTTAACTAATACATAATCTATTGTCATTTCGATCAATAAAGATTAACAATTAAAAAAAATAAAATGGATGTGTTTGCTCGGGACAACCTAATATCTCATATTTTCCTCTTATATAAAGCTTTTTAACTTACTATTATGTTTTAGAAAGGACAAACAAAATAATTACTTCAAGTCTCTCTCAAAGTAGTTAAGAATCGAATATATTTATTCGGTTAGAGCAGTGGTTCCTAAAGTGGTCGCTAACAACCTTCAAGGGCTCCACGTTGGCAAAAAAAAAATTGGAACTTGATGGGATGTAAATGGGGTCTATAACAACAGAGTAGATGCAGAGCGAGGTAGGTGTACTTGGTAGGTAGATCGACATCTCATTTTACAAAAATTATATTTTCGAAATTACGGGATTTGTACAGGGGATCTATCTCAAATAGAAAACATGACAAGGGGTCGACGAGACAAATACGTTTGGGAACCACTGAGTTAGAGTGAAAACTTTATATCACAATTGTTGCAATAAAAGTCAAAATATTTATTAATAGTGTATACAGGAAAATGTATTGTGGAGGCACAAAATTGTAAATTTCGGAAATCAAAATCCTAAACTAATTGTAATAATTTATTTTTCTATTTTCCTTAGAATTAGTAGCAATCTAAAGGGTATTGAAGAGGTAAATTTAGAATTGGAAATAATGTTTTGCTTACCATAAACCAATAACGTGTTCAGCCTTAAAATCTTACCTGTAACAAAATAAGAAAAATATATTTAGTTAACTTCCAACAATTTAAACATTACTTAGGTACGTGCTTAATTACAAAAATTTATTCAAATATTGGAAACATTTTGTCCTGAACTGCGATTTTGAAAATTATGGGTCTTCATGTTATTTTTGAATTTTCCGCTTAAACGCTTCACTTACAAGGAGATGCACCCAGAGTGAAATTCGGGATTTTGATGAAACTTCGCGGGTGTGTAGAATAGGCAAAAATAAGGGACCCGTATTTTTTTTTATCGGCAATCTTCCACGTTCACGGGGTGAAACCAGCCCCTAAAGTTGAGGGCTCAAATCGTATTTCTTAAGATATCTCGAAAATTATAAGAGATAGAGGAAAACTTTAAATTGACGAAATGTTACTCTTTGAAAGGCCTATTCACCTGTATAGGTTAAACCAGGGCCGGATTCATAAGAGGGTCTGGAGGGGTGAAAATGGGGGTAAATTTTCTTGTACAGCCTGAATGGTTCAATGTATCAAATTTTTGCCATCATAAATAGAAAAAGCACGAAAATTAGGGGATACGTGTTTTTGCGTTTTTTCGAGATATGTGTGGTATCCAAGCCATATAAGGAGGAAAAAAATAGGGTAGATTATATTGCATTATTATTGATTGCAAATAATACCTTCTAGGGTAAAAGCCCCCTTTGTGGAACGGTATCTAATACTGGAACAGTTTTGACATTTACAGATCTATTTCTTTAATTAAGTAAGGAAACTTTAAATGCAAGGTGAATTTAAATTGAAAAACAATCATTCTATTAATAATAATTTTTGTTATCAGACGTTTCTTTCAAAAATAACTTCATTAATATGTAAATGTTCATAATTAGATACCGTTCCACAAAGGGTGCTTTTACCCTATATTTTTTTATTTTTATGTTTATTTTCATCATTAAAATGTAAATTTTTACTTTCCGATAATGATTCATGTATTTTTCAGTACTTACTTAATTGGTAATTTAGCTATGTGTATATTTGGCTATATATGTATATTTTGTACACATGGCTAAATTACCAATTGAGTTAGTACTGAAAAATATATGAATCATAATCGGAAAGTAAAAATTTACATTTTAATGATGAAAATAAACATAAAAATAAAAAAATATAGAAGATATTTGCAATCAATAATAATGCGATATAATCTACCCTATTTTATTCCTCCTTATATGGCTTGGATACCACACATATTTCGAAAAAACGCAAAAACAGGTATCCCCTAATTTTTGGTGCTCTTTCTATTTATGATGGCAAAAATTTGATAAATTGAACCATTCAGGCTGTACAAGAAAATTTACCCCATTTTCACCCCTCCAGACCCTCTTATGAACCCGGCCCTAGTTTAACCTATACAGGTGAATAGGCCTTTCAAAGAGTAACGTTTCGTCAATTTAAAGTTTTCCTCTATCTCTCATAGTTTTCGAGATATTTTTAGAAATACGTTTTGAACCCCCAACTTTAGGGGCTGGTTTCACCCCGTCAACGTGGAAGATGGCCGATAAAAAAAAATACGGGTCTCTTATTTTTGGCTATTCTACACACCAGCGAAGTTTCATCAAAATCCCGAATTTCACTCTGGGTGCATTTCCTTGTTAGTACAATCATATAAGGTAAAGAAAGGTGTAAACTTCAGAAAAAATGATAATAAGTTACAAACTCGTATAAACCTTGTTTTGACATTTTAGAATGTTGTGTTAAGAGTCTTATAGAATCTCATGTACGCAAGTCAAGATTAGCAAGGTTAAAATATATAAAACTCCTTAAAAACGTCTTCTTAAAATAACTTGTTTCCTGTGCTCTACTAAATGACCCCCTTGAAAGGTAAGAGCAGATTCCAATTTTTCCCAAAATTTACGTCATCTCTATCTAATCGGTAACACGCTTGGCTAGCACCCAAGAGATTCGGGGTCAAGTCCTAACCGATTCAGTTTGATAATTTTTCAATCACTGTGTGAATTTTAAGTAGGATTCCTAAACAACAAGAAAATTTGATGGAATATGTGTTATTCTAAAATCTGTTCAATTTTGGTTAGTTTAAACTGATTTTAATAATTTTTAGCGAATTTTCAGGATGAAAATTCAGCTATTACGGCAGCTCTTATGGTAAGACCTAAGCCCGGGACTATGGCAGAAATTTGTTTTGGAGCCTCTAGAACCCGAAAATCTACTTCACTAATATATATATATATATATATATATATATATATATATATATATATATATATATATATATATATATATATATATATATATATATATATTTATGTGTGTACGCGATAACTGTCGAACGAAACACCCAACTGTTATGAAATTTGGTGAAAACCTTGCAATCTGCCAATCGTTGAATGAGCTCGTTAGCCAGAGACGTCGGATGCCCGGAAGTATTTTTTTTGGGCACTTTTGACAAAAAGTGTCTAAAGTGCTAATAACATTAGAATTCAAAGGTTTTTTTTATACCATCGTGAAAAGCACATGAAATTGAGCAAAAAACGTCCTTGGAGCGATACTTGTTTGTCAACTGGTTCTCCAGAAAAATTAAAAATAATTTACAAAATTTTTGGTTAAAGATTTGTTGTCTTTGTCTAACACCAGCTTAACATACCCCATATTATTTAGTTTAATTACATGTATACCGTAGACTGCATTTAGATTGCCCTTAATATGTATTAAAAATTTTTGATCCGATTGATTTTAAAATACTAGAAATAATATCTAAAAATTATAAGAGAATCATTATCTAATGAAATTTTGACCAATTAGACTATAATTTTTTAGTCGAATTTTCTCCGAAAAATTAGACTTATATACAGTCTATACGATAAGAGCTGCGAGAGGCGAGAGTAGGGGCGCTATCCGTTTTCGGACCCGTAGAACACGAATATGTAGAAAAAAAATGTCTGATATATATATATATATATATATATATATATATTTTTTTTTCCCGCCACCTTTTAATTTGTGTAGGGCCCCCCTATGGAAGTTAAGAGATGAAATTTGGTAAATGGGGCTCATTTTCGAGGCACCTCATACTATCAAAGTGGGGTCAAATTTTGGGCAAATTTTTTTTCTGACCCGACCTTTAAGGGGGTGGTGGGGGGCGGAAAAGCAATAAAACTTTTTCAAACCGGTTTTAAATAATGTTTCGGTCAATTATCTACAACATATCCAAAATTCAGCTTCCTAGGATGATATGATGGGAGTAGAGGGGGGAAAAACGATTTTCGCTGGATCTAACAGGCCCCCAGCCCCCCAGAATTAACGTAGAGGGTTGAAATTTGGTGTGTTGATAAAGTTCGTACCAAGGTTGTGCTTTTTGGAGGTTTTAATATTTTACCCCCACCCCCCTCATTTTTAAGCTACAATTTCATGCATTTTCGACGTTTTCCAAGATTGTACCACTCGCACAGGTCACCCGAATAAACCTAGAGGGCTGAAATTTTGTATTCGAATTGAGTTAGTATCAAGGGGGTGCCTTTTGGGGGTCTCGACTTTTAACCCCTACCCCCACCATTTTTATACCCAAAAGAACATGATTTTTCTTGTTTTTTAACAGTTTCGTTCGGGTCAAAATCTCCCCAAATAAACCTAGAGGGCTGAAATTTGGTGTACAGGTTAAGCTAATAGCCAGACACTGTTTTTTGGAGGTTTCAACTTTTAACCTTTACCCCCACGATTTTGACGCCAATATTTCCTTAATTTTTTTGCTTGTTTTCTAACACGTCTAGAGACTCCATAAGGAAACCTAGAGGGCTGAAATTTTGTACGTGTATTCAGTTAGTATCCAGCTAGTACCTTGTTGGGAGTCCGCATCACTTTTCCCCCCACTTCTCCCATTTTTACATCGGAATTTAATGCTATTGTTAAATGTGTTTTAAAAGCATTATGGTTATTCTAAATACAAGTAGGCGAATAGTAATTTTAAAAAATTTAAAAAAAAGTGAACTTACTTTTATGACAAATGAAATACATACATATTAAGTAATTTAAAAATGTTATTAAAATCACTGTTTATTTATAAATTAGGAATTTTGGATTTTTAGTATTTATAAAATAGAAATTTTGGATTTTTTTGGAAAGAAAAAATATCTTTATAAAGGCTTTCCAGTTTACTATTGAAGGTCCTTTTTTAATATTTAAAACTAAAACATAAAGGCAATTAGCGGATAAACATGGGCAGGAATGTCCTCGTACGAATTGTGTTGGCATTTTTTCTGCTACCTGTTTTCGGCACAAAATTGAAATTTACTGAGATACAGCCCTTAAATACTTAAAACCTTTTTTTAAAGCCTCGATCAGCCGAACACTCATCACCAGTTTTGAATCCAACAAAATGACAATTCGGTTGTAGACTTTCAATCACATTTCGCTTGTAGACATTCAATACCGAAGATGAAGGGGAAAATTCGACTACCGTGATGGGGCCCCGCTGCTCACGGCGTTTTTTTTAATCGAATAAATCTTTTATATTATCTATGTGCATTAACGTGTCTTTATATATCTATAAACAAAGTAGAGGATTGTCAAATATCATTGTCATTTTGTTTTAATTAAAAAATATGAGGCGTTCTAAAACGAAACTGGCCTAATTCATACAAAACGAGTTATTTAACGAAAAAAATAAAAAAGACGAGTTTTATCACAACTTGCTGCTAAGGCCAGTTTTGCTATAACTATAATTTGAAAAAAAACCCTTTTTAATTAAATTGTAATAGGCAATACAAGCTGGAGAATCCATTTTCATCACTAACTCATTTTCGACCAGAACTGAAATAGGTAGATGACTTATTTGAAACGCCTCATGTTATTTTTTTTTTTTTTTTTAGTTTGACATTTCAAATAATTTTTTGTTTTTACCAATAATAGATTCAAAATGAATATTATTGTTTATAATTTCTAACATAAAATTCTTGAATTATACGTATTTTATTTATGTATTTGACAATTCAGGTGGATGTATTCATGCATACGAAATGTATAAAAATTTTAACATATTCTTTTTCATAATATATTTTTTTTGAAAATAATTCTCCATTTTATACTCAAGTTCATAGCCATTAGCGAAAATACACCAAAATTCTATAATTTCCACATATTTTGTCAATCATTTCAACTCGTGAACAGTATAATTTAAAAATGGAAAGCAGATTTAGCTTAAAATAGTGCTAGCATACTGACACATTCTATTATCAAATTATTTAGTAAAATTACACAAGAAAACATGTTTTTATTATTTATTTATTTTTTTAAATACATTAATTAATTATTTTATGATTTCTGGTTATTTCTCTTCATAAGGCAAATATCTCCTTCATTTTTTTGCTTCGTAACTTTTCTTTCAGTTTGTAAATAAAACTTCCAGTTTAAAATCTGTACAATACAAAACAATTTTTACTTCTATTGAAGCAAAATCAAAATTACATTAAGTAAAAACTCATTTAATTTTAGTCTTCAATCGTAAATCAATTTAACTTTGTCTAAAAATTCCTTAATCGTTGTTCAATCTAGAAAAAAAAAACATTAAATTTTACGAAAAAAGTTCATAAAATGTATATATGATTATGAATATAGATAAGTATCTACTTACTTGTTATTATATTATTATATTAATTGGTATTATATTATATTTAGCCGGCGTTTAGCTTAAATTATAAAATAAATTAATAATAACAATAAAAATTAATAAAAATTGACAGCTTGCAAAATCAAATCAACAAGCATTATATATCTATTGTAGTACCTATGTAATAAACAATGAAATTTGAATTTAAAACTAACTGCTATAATCAGAGAATAAATTCGAATTGTAATAATTACATTGGCGATGCAAAGTTTACGCGAGCGCTCCTGGTTTTTTAAATTAGAAGCTATATCTGTATATCGTTCTATGTGTATATGGTGTTTATCACTGGCTGTATCAAGTAAGGCTGTCTACACAATCAATGAAATAAAGAATAAGAAATAAGATTTAAGAAATAAGGAATAAGAAATAAGGAGTATGCCATCTAGTGACGTTGAATGGAACTTTAACGTAACTGCTCATAGGTATATGTATTTAGGTATTTTTGTACTTCAAAATTCATGAAAAAATAACGTTCGTGTTGACTTTTATGTCACTCAAGTGAAAAAAATCACGAATTATGACGTACAAAAGTACCTACATATTTATATCTATGAGCAGTTACGTTAAAGTTCCAATCAACGTCACTAGATGGCATACTCCTTATTTCTTATTTCTTATTCTTTATTTCTTAAATCTTATTTGTTATTTCTTATTCCTTATTTAATTGATTGTGTAGACAGCCTAAATATTTTTGTATACGTTTAAAATGCATTTATAGTCCAGTAGCACTAATTTTAAGCTCTATCTCACTCACTAAACATTAATTTTAGAATAGATATAAAAATTTTTTAAAAAGAGATTCTTGTAGGGATTGCCGAAGAGAACATTTGTGAAAATATTAACTCCCGGAAATGTTTTTTTGTATTGTTTAAACAATATTGAAAATTCATGAATAGCGTTTTTTTACCTTTCACCGCTTACGTAGCCAAAAGGTGATAGATACAATAAAAAGTGTTAAGACCTTTTTTGTAGAGAATCGAATTCTCTACAAAAAAGTCTGCGAAAACAACTGTCTATCTTGAACAGGTGAAAAAATACAGCGCTCCAAACGCGCACCAAAAAATTCACTTTTTCCAACGTTCCGGCAAGGTGTGTCGTCGGAAGGGCCTTTGTTTCCCAATAGTCCCAAAAGTCCAAAAAGCGTGGATGAGTCCATCAGCCAGATACGTTCGATCTTTAGAAGCGAAATTTTTGGCCATTTTTAGTGGCTTTTTGCAAAATTTAAATTTTTAAAAAATTAACCACTCAACCGATTTTAAAAATATTTTCACGGTTAGATAGCTAAACTATTGTAGATAGATACAGGTTGTTATATGAAATCCGTCAGTGTTCAATCTCTAGAAATTCGCTATGTTATGCAGGTGCTGCGACAGGGGTATTTTTATTTCAGTATAGTTCATATCCTTCAAGGGTATTTTTAAAATTTTCCGTCATTGTTTCAGCACTTGTTTGTGCACAGCGAAAAAATTTGTGTTAAGATTAAGACAATTCACATGTCCAGAACAGTCCACTCAATTTTTTGTGTTATTTTAACACAAAGCATATGTGTCAAATCTTTACACAAGATTTGTGGCAATAATTTAACACACAAAAGGACATACATTTAGTGTTAATTTTACACAATTACTTAGTTATAATTTTACCACAATGATGTGTAAAATTAACTAATTTAGAATGTAGAAGTTTACTCAGTAAATGTACTGGTATATTTTGATACTTTTTTTGAGTTAGTATTTTTTTTATTTATTTATTATATAACTGAAAGGAAATAAAAAAAATAATTTTTCAGTACTTAAACTTTTTTATTTAATATTTCTACAAATTTGTGCTCTGATGAAGCACAACATTGTGAAGATCGTTGTCAAACTGAACGTGGAAGGCAAAATGGAACGACTACTCTTCCTTCTTTACCTTTCTTTGCCCTTTGAATGTGTTCTGGTACGCCGAATATTCGATAATTTTTTAATTAATTGAAGTAAATTCCGCAAACAAAGAAAAAAATTCAATCTATAATATTTTTAAATAACTTACCAATATTTAGTATGTAAATAATTAAAACCGATTTAACCTAGGAATACGCTTTGGATTTTGAAATATTCCGTCTGCTTCTATAGTAAATACGTTTCTGTTGAACGCACGTCGCACAATGTCGAACACTCCAATGATTCTCGATGATGCTATCGATGGTATCAGTTACCACTACCCCCGCTCTTATAACTAAAGCAATAGATGCGCGCGAAACCAGTTTTTTGGTGTTGGAAATACGCAAATAAGTGAATTTATGACATTTTTTCACATTTTACACAAACATTGTGTTATTTGTGTGTTGTTTAAAACAGATTAACATTTTAATTCTGTTAAATCAAAATTTTTGTTAATATTTTCATTTAACACAAACACTAAATGTTACATTAACACAGGGTTGGGTTACTTTTTTTACACAAAAAATTTAACCACTAGTTTTTTTTACGCAGAACACAAATTTTTTCCCTGTGTGTACTAAAATGTACTGAAAAGTCATATCTAGTTGTTAGTTAATTACAAAATTCTAAGAATACAACGTTACTTCGCGGTACCACTACCATAACCACACATTCGTTTTCATTAAATTATATACTTTCAACTGTAATTAGTCATACATAATATGCATACATGTGTATGCAAAGAAATTCACATATTTATAATAAATTATGATAATAACTTCACAAATTATGGTGGAATAATAAGAAATTATGATGTAGAGCAACAAACAGTAAGTAAATTCAACACGTATAATGAAATGTGTTGGGGTTAAATGTATATACATATATTTCTATGCACCAACCGTACTACAACACGGAACAAAAGTACTCGCGCATTAAGTACCCGCTAATGATGTAAATGTAAAGTAATAAGTAAATGTATATAACTGAAAAGTTCACTTTGATAAATAACTGGATATAATGTGTTGATAAAAGTGTAAGACATTTAAAAAATACGCTGCCAGTGGGGCGTGGCGCACAGCTTCCTTGTACTTGTAAAAGCACCTTGGTAATTTAATGCCTAATATATCTTTGTATAATTTAATATAGGTATCTAAATTAATAAAAACAAATAAACAAAACGATTCATAAAAAATTGAGCGAAGTGAGACTAGCAGTAAATAAGATGTTGACATTTAATGGGATGTCATGGTAGCGCCGTGGATACTATTACTCCGAATGCAATGAAATTTGTAGGGGACCATCTAGGAACCAGGACGCATAGTTTCTAACAATTTTATAAAAAAGAATTGAATAGTTCAGAAGTTATGCCACTTGGTGCAATTTAGTATATTAATGGAATAACATGGTAGAGTCGTAGCTACCGTTACTCCGATTTCGGTTAAATTCATAGGGGACCATCTAGGAACCAAACTGCATAATTTCTAAAAATTTCATTAAAAGCAATCGAATCGTTCAGAAGTTATGCCACTTGGTGCACACTAGCAACACACAGACGGACAGATAGACGGACGGGCAGACGCCAAACCAAAATTGTTCAGCAAGCTCTAAAACGTAAAATGTGCGTAAAAAGTTTTATTTTGGAGGGAAAAAAATTTTTATTTTTCAGAAGTGATCAGAATGCTTCCGCTACTTTAGTAGTTTCGGAAGCAAAATGTTAGCAATTACTGTCGGTTATAAATTGAGTTATCTAAAAATTTTGTATCTGATAATTTTTTTTGTCATATGCTAAATTCTTCTTGCGCTCTCAAATGTTGTGTCATTAATAATAACAATAATTATAATCTATATTTTATCTTGTTTAGAAAAGGAACTTCTAAGGAAATCGTGATATTTTGAGCATTTTAAGTTATGTATTTTCTATGAAACTTTCTTTTTGCGGTCCCGACCCACGGCATAAAACAGTTTTTTCACAATCTGGAGCGAACTATACTTTTTATAGCTACTTATTTATGAAATTTTTGAATCATTTATTTTGTGCGAATTTTTTATATGGTTCCTATCCACCGCATAAAAAAGGTTACAGGCACCCTATATCTTACGTAATATACAATAGAAGCAAATTTTTCTTAATTTCTTGAAGTAACATCTTAAGTTTATGAAATATGTGTATTGGTGTAAAAGCCTGCAAACATAAAAATTAACACGAATAGGAAAACAAAAATGGACGCCACGTCTAAACTAAAAAAATTTACGAATTTCCAAAGTAGGATACCAAATTTTTGAAACTGATTGTATTTTTAGCGAATTTCCAAAACTGGAAATTCAGCTTTTACGCCAGGTGTCATGGTGCGACCTAAGCCCGAGACCATATCAGAAATATGTTTTGAGGTCCCTAGAATACGAAAATGATATTCACTAAAATTTATATATATATATATATATATATATATATATATATATATATATATATATATGTATCCGCGCGATAACTCTCGAACGAAGCGTTTAATACTTATGAAATTTTGTGTGCGAATTCGATTTTCCAAATCGTTGGATGAGTTCGTTAGCCAGACACGTCGGATGCCCAGAAGTAGGTTTTCCGGGCGTTTTTTGTCAACAAAATGAGTTTTTTGCCAGAATTAAGCAATTTTTCAAATTTTTTTTTACACTAAGCCATTGTAAAAGGTAAAACGCATAAAAAATGTTTTTATACCGTTGCTCTAAATTACTTACTTTTCGAGAAAAACTAGGAAATATGTCGTTCTCCATTTCACTCGCACTCGCATTCTTTTTTTTTCTGTCTCATTTTTTGCGAGCTAAATTCGAAAAAAGCCGCTTTATAAGTAGCGTGTCATGATTTTTTTAATCCAATTTAACGATTCGGCTATATTCTATTTCTCTGTCAGTTAAATGTTTTTATAATGTATCTCTGTTCCATTTTTTTTTACAAAAAAAATCCCGACGATATCTGTTATGTGATATGATCAGAATTTAGATTATATTTACACCTTCCTAAAATTAATAAGAGTTTGCTTCAATCGTATAAAAATTACGTTAAATCATATTCAAACAATAATATTTTTACGTAATTTTTTATCCAATTGACAATACAGTTATGATTAGAATTGTATAATCAGAGCATTCTAATATTAAATAATTTTGCACATTCAATTTTTTTTTTTAACAAAGAAAAATTTTTTTAAATTTTGACACATTCTTTTATGAAATTTCGATTAAGAAATATTAAAAAATTTTAAAGTGAATCATTTAAAAAGAGTTAAAAATAAATTAAAAAGGAAACATTTCTCTATTTTAACATATTTGTAAAGAAAATTTTACAGTTTACTTACAGTTTTTTGAAAAAATGTAATAACATTTTTACATACAATAAAGATTATATTTGAACGGTAGGAAATCCACAAATTTTTTTTTATTTCTTTAATTAATTATTAAATTTGGTTTTAGAAGAAAATCTTCGTCTAATTCGCTCCAAGCCGAAAGTATAGCCACTAATAAGGACATTCCACTGTTAAAATAAATGGAAAATATATTGAAATTTATTTAATGAAAGCCATTCATACACATTTTTAAAATATCCTTTTGAATTATATAACAAATAAAATCTGTGTAAAAAAATCTAATTGACGTGTTTTTTCTCAATTTGCTAATATTAAGTAAGGCTCGTTAATTAGGGAGTGATTGTGTTAAAATTTTAATATAAAATATGGTAATTTTAACCCTCTTTAAAAGAACATTTCGATTTTAACAATAAAAAAATTTTAAAAAGTGTTTTCGTTTTTCCCGGATTACCAAAAACTGTTCATAGGCATATCTGTGACTAAAGTTGCCTCCCTTTCTTAAGAAAATAAAGTATTTTTAAAATTTTGTGCAAAAGAATAAAACACAATTAACGAAAAAAAAGTACGCGTTTCCATATTTTTAAGATTTTGTAGTACAAGAAAATCCTTATAAATTCATCATATCTGTTATTGCATTTACTAGCTTTTACGCAATTTAATAAACAAAAGTCTGAAAATGGACGTAGAATCTCACTGTTATTAATTATTATGTCTTAGTCTTTTGAAAAATTATTTTTTGAACTAAAATAAGAATAGGAGGAATATAAACTTAGGGGTAAACGACAGGAGTATATAAACTTTATTTTAGATTCTACGTTTATTTTTACAGAAAATCATCAAGTACCTATTATTTCTTTTTTGAATGTATAAATACAAAAAGTTCGAAATTATTTTATATTAGAATTTCAATTTTGGTCGACCCTACGGGTTGTCCCCATTTACTCTTTTCTCGTCTCTTTTGACCCCAATTTTTCATAGAGAAGAAATTATACGATTTTTGTTAATTTTTCAAAAACCACCGATATTTTTAAATTTTTTTGGATACTGCTGATAAAGTGACCATCTTCGCGTAAATTTTTAATATATTAAAGATTAGGTACTCATAAAATAAATACAAAAAAATACGGTGTGAAGTCGGAATGCGTACCTATTCATCCTTGTCTACGGTAGCACATTTTTTATTGACATAAATATTAGAAACGCAGGAAAAGAGACCAGGAATCAACATAGAAGTGGATTATGGTACGATATATTTTCTGAAAAAAGTGCTTAGGACCAAAGTTATAGAGTTCAAAGTGATGCACTTGATGATCTTGAAGCACTTGACTCTCGTGATGCACTTGACTTTGAAGTTGACCTTGAGGTCAATTTCCAAAGTCATTTGAAAATCATTTAATATTTTTCAAAAGGAGTAGTTTACTTTTCATCCCTAAATGGTTCAAAGTATATTCGAACGAATTTCACATGCAAGATAGAAAATAAGTGATCAAGAAGTAATTTTGAAAAATACTTGCTCAATCGCAATCGGAAAAATAATAGTTAATCATATGTTGAATTTAATTCCTAATATGATAACTATAGAGTAGCAATAAAAATTTTAAAAAATTTTGAAAATTTCTAATATAACATAAAGTTAATGTTTAACTTACAATTGGAGTGATATTAAATCTTTTCTTAACTTCTAAAATTACTTACAAAAATGTTTTCTTCTAATTTTTTCTATAAATTTGCGCCTATTTTTTCATTTCGTCAGGTTTTTATTTTTTTTATTTTAGAAAAATAACCCAACAAATCAATTTTGAAGATAGATTGAGTCAATACATGAAATTACTGCTTATAGGTACAGGATATGGTCAAAGTTCGGCAATGGCTAATCATTTTCAACTGACCTTGAAAATCGATTTCAGGGTCACTATCAAGTGCATCGCTTTAAATTCTACAAATTTGGTACTCAGCCCTTTTTTCAAAAAATATGCCGTTTCAAAAATATTTAGCTATAACTGTTTTCATCTACAGAGGTTGAATGGTGTTTTCTACCCCTAAAAAGCGTATTTAGCCGAAATAAAAAAACACGTATTTAATATTTTTCGCTGTTTAATAAGTATGTTAAGTTTCATTCAAATTGGCAAGTATTAGTTGGGTAGTGTTATTTGTCAGAATGTTTTGCCGATCTAGTTTTTTCAATATTTCTTTGCTCGTTTTCAGAATTTGTATTTTAATTTCTACGGACAAATAACTCATTCTTTTCTTCGATTTTAGTAACTTTTATTTGCTGATGTTGACCATTAATTGATCGAAACATATCAAATATTTTTCAATGATTTTTTTAGCGAATGTCGAAAATTTTGAAAATTTTTTCACCGTTAGTAAGTTAAAGTATTTGAATTCATTAAGTAATTAAATGATGTCCACAAGAACCTTACGAACTACCATAAGTTATATGAGATCCCTAGGACCCGTTTTTTACTGTTAGGATAAACTTTTTACTAAAATTATTTTAGATGAATAAAGGTTATGTTGTATGATTTCCGCCAGGGTTTACTGTTCCCATTATTGTAAAAAATAAACTAACCGACCGATTTTGAAAATTTTTTCACTGTTAGAGAACTAAATTATTTTAGATGGATACAACTATGCTGCACAAAGTCCGTTCGGGTTCTTGGGTTCCAAAAATATCAAAACTAATTACCCAGCCGATTTTAAAAAGTCTTTTACTCTTAGAAAGCTAAACTATTTTAAATAGGTACAGTTCTTAGATGAGATCCGCCAGTCCCCAAAATTTGGAAATTCGCTATGTTATGCAGATGCTGCGACAGGGGTATTAATATATTATATGTAATAATTAAATTAATAAATATAATTAAATTCATTGTATATCTTATAGTCGTAATCAAAACAACCAATCATATACGAAAGGTTTTCAATTACACCTAAACCTACAAACAGGTACCTACATAGGATACAAATCTATAAACACTGTTGAACCTTTACACCTACAATCTTTACGCATAAGTAGTCGACAGAGTGAGTTTAACGGTTTAATCTTTGAAATATATGAAACCAATGTTTTATGACTAAATATAATATTGTTAATAATGCAAATTATTCAATAAATTTATTTGAGGTAATACTTAATTCAGTACCTACGCTTGTAGGTTATAACTCCCTTCTGTCTTAGTTAATTTAAATGTATATATACGCACATCTACCTAATTAATGTAAAATTAAATTATAAGTTTGACTTCGCTATATTAACATTAATTATTAAGATTTATTAAAACCACTTTAGAATATTCAATCGTAATATCGTGGGACTAAACTGAGCACATGAAAACGTTAATGAAAGAGCGAGTTACGAACGCAATTTTTTAGATAATCAGTGTTCAGACACTTGAGCAATAGGCTCACACCGTGTTCTCAACCGAATATAATTAACTTGAAAATCTTCCGGGAGGGTTATATAACGGGATTTTTTTTTAAATTGTTCAAAAAATGAATCCCTTATGCCAAATTATAATAAAAGTTATATATGTAGCTATATATGTGGAAAATCCCAAGGGAGAATGTATACAAAAAAAGCTTTTTTTTCTAATTTTCACAAATTAATAATTTATTAAATTGCAAAAATTTTATTTTGTTTTTACACGGAATGATTTTTTAATGTAATTTTTTTGAGTAAATTAAAATTTGTTTTAACCCTTTTGGGCACGAAATTGTTTCAACTAAAAATTGCGAAGATTTAGCAGATTTAAGGTTGTGCATTTTATTCAAATAAAGTTATAGTTTGCTATCTATAGACTAGCTTAAGGATGTGTGAAGGTACAATCGGAGATAAAAGTACATAACATTAGAAATTCGTGAATAATTGCGTTGCAAAACAAACATTGAGGTAAATAAATAGTTATCTTTGCCAAATAATAACTATCACTACAATTGTTTGTACAATACATAAAATTATAGCTCTCAGCTAACTACAAGAGCTGAGTATATTCTGAGGATTTTTGGGAGGAATTTCAAAAAAGTATGAGACGATTGAAAATTCAGTAGAACGTTTCTCATTAAATACTGAGGCCCCTGTAAAAATTTCAAACCGGTTCACTATGCCGTTAAAAAGTTATTCAATCTATTCTGTCGTCGAATTTCCATAAGAATAGGTAGGTACCTACCTGTAAAATTAGTCTTTTTTTCTATAATATTTTAACAGCTTAGTGAATCGGTTTGAACTTTTCACAGGGACCTCAGTATTTAATGAGAAACATTCTACTAAATTTACAATTGTCTGACACTTTTTTGAAATTCCACCCAAAAATCCTCAGAATGTACTCAGCTCTTGTAGTCAGCTGAGAGTTATAGTTTTATCTATTGTACAAGTAGTTGTAGTGATAACTATTATTTAGCAAAGATAACTATTTATTTACCTCTTAGTTTATTATACAACACAATTATTCACGAATTTCTAATTTTATGTAGTTTTATCGCCGATTGTACTTCCCAATCATCCTTACGTCACCGAAAAGAACAGCATTGCTTCTCTTGCTTTCATAGACGGCACGCCACTGAACTAAAAAATTTATATAGCCTACGACACAACTTTTCTAACCTATACAAATTAAAACTTTAAAATATTTACTTGTCCTTCTTCGAACAATATCGATTAAAAAAGGTTAAAAAGTTATCCTAATAATTACAAATGAATTCAATAGAATAAAAGGATAAATTCGTGTTTCAACAAAACACTTTCGAGGAAAAATAATTATTAATGTACGCCAACGTATTTTCATCATAATATAAATAAATTTTCAGTTCCTGTACGTTCGGGATTTTCATTATATTTTCGTAAAATTCTAAGAAATATTAAATTACGTACATGATATTCGAATAATTTCAACTTTCGAGCTTTTTGAAAAATAGCAGCCATAATAATTAAAGCTTCACCGGATACATTAAATAATATTTTGTTATAACCTAGCTATTCTACGAAAAATGTTTTTGTGTGGTAGTGTACTTACAATACATATCCGAACATGTTAAGGAAATACTAATTGGAAAAGTTGTGTAAACGATATACGTTCTAAAAGCAGAGTGTTTTTTTTATTGCATTTACAACGTTGCTGGATAATCATAAATTAGTTACATTATCATTTTAATGAATTATTTTAAAAAGTTTTAATACATATATAATTAAAATTATGTTATAATATCAATTTTTAATTATGTAATATTAAAATAACCTGTAAATATATACAGGTGAACTTTTTGTATTCATTAATACTTTCTCATCGGGGATTGTGTATCATTTTCGTCATTTCTACGCCAAGAATGGAACACAAATCTATACAATATCGTTTAATCAACGACTATTCAAAAAAAAAAAAAAAAATATAATCACCATGGTGACATCATTGCCATCGTTTTGCCAAGTCAATGTTTGATAACCACTGGAATTCATAATTAGATATTTTTATAATGATTTCAGTTCAAAATTTGTACAATTAAACTCAAAAATTCGATAGATAGTTCAATATCTAAAAATTCTTCAAACATATTTCACTGTTATACTTTTTTTTTTTTTCAAAAGTTACCGGTTCAGGTGTAAATTCATTAGAGAAAATTCAGTTATATATAGTGTATAGTCAAAAATTCTTGTACTAGATCCCATTTTTCTTTTATTTTCTAAACCTTGTGTTAAGTATACAAAGTGGAAAACCATTTCAACATCGACGGCTAAAAGTCTCTTTTGGTTTATTTTCTATTCCTTACCCCTATACTATAGTCCTCAGCTAATTTCCCTTAAAAGAGCTTGTAAAATAATTTTTTAGATTTTCTTGGCCCCTTCAGCGTTTAACTAATTTTTTTTTTTTACCATAAAATTTGTAATTCTAATCACAAAGGCATGGAATTTGTGGCTATTTGAATATATTTTGATTTCCGTTCATTTCATTTTAATAAAAATTAGAATTTTTAATAAATAATCTTAGTTTACACGTGGAATTCGGTCGTCTTGATGATAGAAATGAGAATTTTAGTCCCAAACTATAAAAAAATTACCTTCAGTGACATGTAAAATTAGTTCTGTTCTACAGTCTGGTCTCGATCTTACATTTTTTTGCATTATCAACACCAATTCTCAGCAAGGAAACGAGTTCAAGAGGAGAGCAAGACTCTCGCAAGATATTTTGATTGAAACTTTTGGAAAATCTCCAACTTGGCTTACAAATAAATAATTTATCAAGGATTTTTGGTGATGTGTTATTAGGTAATGAATTTTTAGAAAAAAATCCCTTGTTAAAAGCTTTTATTTAACTTGCTATGTTAGTATGTTGGTTTAGATCAAATCTTGGAATCAAAATTTAGACAGGTTCTAGTTGAGCTAGAGGTTTCAAATTTTGCATACGTGTCTCACCTTGATGACAATGCAATATTGTATAATTAGTTTTGTCCGAAATCGTCCCAGACCAAAATTGTTGATTTTTTGTCCTGTGCAACTTTTTGACATTTCGAATTGTCAGATATTGTCCAATGATTTTACATTGCAATTTTTTGTTTCCATAGTTATGTCTGATTAGGGTAAATTAAGCGATTAAAATATAGGTAAAAAATTACTTCTTTAATTTTTTTTTAAAAATTAATTGTAATCAGACTAAAAAGTAGAAAATAAATTAAAGTAAAAAAAATGTTTTTTAGGAAAAAGCTATTATTTAAAAATGGGCTAAAAAAAATAAAATAACTTTTGAGTGAAGTTTAAAGCAATATGCAACATAATTTATAAAAGCTTGAGGCGTTTAATTAAGTTTGGTAATTACTGAAAAGTAAAATAGCTACAGTTATATCCAAAACAGAAATACCTAATTAATGATAACGCCTCAAGCTTTTATAAATTATGTTGCATATTGCTTCAAACTTCACTCAAAAGTTATTTTATTTTTTAGTCCATTTTTAAATAATAGCTTTTTCTTAAAAAACATCTTTTTTACTTTAATTTTTTTTATGAAAGGTTTTTTTATTTATTTTAATGATATACAAATGTTACAAAAATTTTTTGTCCAAAATTGTTCAAAAATTCATTACCTAATAAATAATTTTCATCGCAACACGATAACCCGAAGTTTGATAAAAAAGGAGAAGTTAACCCCCTTTAGGGATGACAGTTCCGCAGACTGAACTCAGGCGCTTAATGAAGTAGAAAAAAACTGCGCAAACTAGTAATTAAAAACTTCCGTTATACTTTATACATTCGCAGAAGGGTAGAACTGGTATTGTGAATAAATAATGAATAATCAATACGGTATGGTGTGATTACCGATATTGAATAAATTATTGCAGACAAACTTTAATTACCACACCCATTCGATTCACTTGTTTATTCTCTTCAGACGAGTTTAAAGTAAATACAACAGATATTTAAGTTCAATAATCGTGCAACTGTAATGTTGATTGATTTTTGACTGTAAAATTAGGGGGTCATTCCATTTCGTACACAATTTCAGATAAAAAAAAATAAAGTAGTGAATTAGCTGTTAATTTATAATTCCAAGTAATAAACAAACAACAAATTATTCAAATTCGATAATTGTTTAGCTTAAAAATACATGATTATCGTTTTATTTTGAATGAAAGTGACATCAAAACGCATTTCTCGAGTGGTATTTTTTTTGTCACTAAATTGGCGACACTGGAAACCATTGAAATAATTTTAAATGGAAATCTTACATCTAACAAACAGTAGGAGAAAATTTCGATTTATTGATTATTGAAAAAAAAAAAAGTATTTTATCTTGTTTACGTAAATTTTTTACGGCTTTGTTTTGGGACAATTCATTGTAATGCCCGAAAAAAGGTAAGTTAATTTACATGGCTATTTATTTTTTGTGAGTACAATTACATGGTTTGGGGAAAGTAAGGTTATGATTGCAAGCTAACAACTTTCATTGTCGACTTTATGATGGGCTTTGAATTTAACGGTATTTTGATAAGAATAAATCTGTAACACCCGTTACGTAACGGGTGTTACAGATTTTTCAAAATGCTTTTGTTGAATTTTATGTTTATTTAATATGAAAATTTCATAAGCTTTGAAGTAGTATGACGCTTTTTATAATAACTGGTTAGTTTTTAATATGAAAAAGACAGTTTTAAAAAAAATTCTTGAAAATTGATTTGTTGCATATATCTGAAAATGGTTATTTGAGTTATGTACCTGAAAATGGTTGGAAATAACAAAAAAGTGTTTATCTGTAATGAAGATAACGTATCCGATATCGCTTTTGAGAATATGGTTAGTATTTTACCTGATCCAACTCTTACGAATAGGGGTATATATATTATTAAATAAGAACTGTCCGGAAAAGTTTTGCGCAGTTTTGTTCCCTGTCCGAAATAAAAACATATAATAATTTTTTTTTAAAAATTTTTTTGGTTCAAACGTTATACCTTAAACTTACAAATTTTGTACTTAGTCTATTTTAATTTACTTCTTTCTACTCAATAACCGTACCTTGCTGCTCACGGGTTTCATTAAATTTTGCACTGTTTCATTCGTAAGTTTATTGCTTGCTGCAGTCCATAATTCAGTCCAATGGTTAGATTCTGAATTATTTTGATGTTTGTGCTGTATATCCACCTTGTTGTAATGTGCGTTTCACTATAGCCCATTATCTTTCAATAGTCTGCAGTTCTGGAACATTGGATCAGTTCATGTTTTTTTGCACGAACTGTACATTATTGGCTTTATACCACTCCAAAGTTGCTTTTGCGTAATGACAAGTAGCTAAGTATATCAAAGAATGTTTGAAAAACCGTTTATTGCCATTTGTAAGATCGCATCTAGGAGAAACATTGTTTTGGCTAGATCTAGCCACTTATCATTACGCAAAAGCGACTTTAAAAGTGGTATAAAGCCAATAATGTACAGTTCCTGCAAAAAAACATGAACCGACCAAGTTGCACAGAACCGCACCTTATAGAAGAATACTGGACTATAGTGAAACGCATATTACGGCAAGGTAGACAAACAGCAGAAACATTAAAATAATTCAGAAAATTATGAACTGCAGTGAAATAGTGCAAAATTTAATGGGACCCGTGAATAGTAAAGTACGGTTATTGAGTAGAAAAAAGTTAATTAAAATAGATTAAGTAAAAAATTTGTAAGTTTAAAGTATAACGTTTTAATCAAAAATATTAAAAAAAAATGATCACATTGTTTTATTTCGGACAGGAAACAAAACTGTGCAAAACTTTTCCGGACAGTCCTTAAGTATTAAATAATGTTCACTGGAACCACTTGACTGTTCACCTGTAATTTTGAGTTGTAAAATGTTTATAAACAAAGATATTTCGCTTTATGTTTATGTTAACTTCGTACTCGTGACACCCGTTACAAACGTTGGTAACACCCGTTACGCACTGAAATTGTTATTAAATTTAATGTATAGGTCGAAAATTAGAAATAATGTTTATAAAAGATTACCTGTTTAGTTAAGAATCTTCTAATGTGGTTTAAAATATATAATTTTACATAAATTTGCAGAATTTTTGTTTATTTCAAATCCATCCAGAACTTACGAGCAAAATTAGGTAACACCCGTTACGTCACATACGCTGAATTTTTCCTAATTTATAATATACATAATGATACCCCTGTCGCAGCATCTGCATAACATAGCGAATTTCCAAATTTTGGGGACTGGCGGATCTCATCTAAGAACTGTACCTATTTAAAATAGTTTAGCTTTCTAAGAGTAAAAGATTTTTTAAAATCGGCTGGGTAATTAGTTTTGATATTTTTGGAACCCAAGAACCCGAACGGACTTTGTGCAGCATAGTTGTATCCATCTAAAATAATTTAGTTCTCTAACAGTGAAAAAATTTTCAAAATCGGTCGGTTAGTTTATTTTTTACAATAATGGGAACAGTAAACCCTGGCGGAAATCATACAACATAACCTTTATTCATCTAAAATAATTTTAGTAAAAAGTTTATCCTAACAGTAAAAAACGGGTCCTAGGGATCTCATATAACTTATGGTAGTTCGTAAGGTTCTTGTGGACATCATTTAATTACTTAATGAATTCAAATACTTTAACTTACTAACGGTGAAAAAATTTTCAAAATTTTCGACATTCGCTAAAAAAATCATTGAAAAATATTTGATATGTTTCGATCAATTAATGGTCAACATCAGCAAATAAAAGTTACTAAAATCGAAGAAAAGAATGAGTTATTTGTCCGTAGAAATTAAAATACAAATTCTGAAAACGAGCAAAGAAATATTGAAAAAACTAGATCGGCAAAACATTCTGACAAATAACACTACCCAACTAATACTTGCCAATTTGAATGAAACTTAACATACTTATTAAACAGCGAAAAATATTAAATACGTGTTTTTTTATTTCGGCTAAATACGCTTTTTAGGGGTAGAAAACACCATTCAACCTCTGTAGATGAAAACAGTTATAGCTAAATATTTTTGAAACGGCATATTTTTTGAAAAAAGGGCTGAGTACCAAATTTGTAGAATTTAAAGCGATGCACTTGATAGTGACCCTGAAATCGATTTTCAAGGTCAGTTGAAAATGATTAGCCATTGCCGAACTTTGACCATATCCTGTACCTATAAGCAGTAATTTCATGTATTGACTCAATCTATCTTCAAAATTGATTTGTTGGGTTATTTTTCTAAAATAAAAAAAATAAAAACCTGACGAAATGAAAAAATAGGCGCAAATTTATAGAAAAAATTAGAAGAAAACATTTTTGTAAGTAATTTTAGAAGTTAAGAAAAGATTTAATATCACTCCAATTGTAAGTTAAACATTAACTTTATGTTATATTAGAAATTTTCAAAATTTTTTAAAATTTTTATTGCTACTCTATAGTTATCATATTAGGAATTAAATTCAACATATGATTAACTATTATTTTTCCGATTGCGATTGAGCAAGTATTTTTCAAAATTACTTCTTGATCACTTATTTTCTATCTTGCATGTGAAATTCGTTCGAATATACTTTGAACCATTTAGGGATGAAAAGTAAACTACTCCTTTTGAAAAATATTAAATGATTTTCAAATGACTTTGGAAATTGACCTCAAGGTCAACTTCAAAGTCAAGTGCATCACGAGAGTCAAGTGCTTCAAGATCATCAAGTGCATCACTTTGAACTCTATAACTTTGGTCCTAAGCACTTTTTTCAGAAAATATATCGTACCATAATCCACTTCTATGTTGATTCCTGGTCTCTTTTCCTGCGTTTCTAATATTTATGTCAATAAAAAATGTGCTACCGTAGACAAGGATGAATAGGTACGCATTCCGACTTCACACCGTATTTTTTTGTATTTATTTTATGAGTACCTAATCTTTAATATATTAAAAATTTACGCGAAGATGGTCACTTTATCAGCAGTATCCAAAAAAATTTAAAAATATCGGTGGTTTTTGAAAAATTAACGAAAAGCGTATAATTTCTTCTCTATGAAAAATTGGGGTCAAAAGAGACGAGAAAAGAGTAAATGGGGACAACCCGTAGGGTCGACCAAAATTGAAATTCTAATATAAAATAATTTCGAACTTTTTGTATTTATACATTCAAAAAAGAAATAATAGGTACTTGATGATTTTCTGTAAAAATAAACGTAGAATCTAAAATAAAGTTTATATACTCCTGTCGTTTACCCCTAAGTTTATATTCCTCCTATTCTTATTTTAGTTCAAAAAATAATTTTTCAAAAGACTAAGACATAATAATTAATAACAGTGAGATTCTACGTCCATTTTCAGACTTTTGTTTATTAAATTGCGTAAAAGCTAGTAAATGCAATAACAGATATGATGAATTTATAAGGATTTTCTTGTACTACAAAATCTTAAAAATATGGAAACGCGTACTTTTTTTTCGTTAATTGTGTTTTATTCTTTTGCACAAAATTTTAAAAATACTTTATTTTCTTAAGAAAGGGAGGCAACTTTAGTCACAGATATGCCTATGAACAGTTTTTGGTAATCCGGGAAAAACGAAAACACTTTTTAAAATTTTTTTATTGTTAAAATCGAAATGTTCTTTTAAAGAGGGTTAAAATTACCACATTTTATATTAAAATTTTAACACAATCACTCCCTAATTAACGAGCCTTACTTAATATTAGCAAATTGAGAAAAAACACGTCAATTAGATTTTTTTACACAGATTTTATTTGTTATATAATTCAAAAGGATATTTTAAAAATGTGTATGAATGGCTTTCATTAAATAAATTTCAATATATTTTCCATTTATTTTAACAGTGGAATGTCCTTATTAGTGGCTATACTTTCGGCTTGGAGCGAATTAGACGAAGATTTTCTTCTAAAACCAAATTTAATAATTAATTAAAGAAATAAAAAAAAATTTGTGGATTTCCTACCGTTCAAATATAATCTTTATTGTATGTAAAAATGTTATTACATTTTTTCAAAAAACTGTAAGTAAACTGTAAAATTTTCTTTACAAATATGTTAAAATAGAGAAATGTTTCCTTTTTAATTTATTTTTAACTCTTTTTAAATGATTCACTTTAAAATTTTTTAATATTTCTTAATCGAAATTTCATAAAAGAATGTGTCAAAATTTAAAAAAATTTTTCTTTGTTAAAAAAAAAAATTGAATGTGCAAAATTATTTAATATTAGAATGCTCTGATTATACAATTCTAATCATAACTGTATTGTCAATTGGATAAAAAATTACGTAAAAATATTATTGTTTGAATATGATTTAACGTAATTTTTATACGATTGAAGCAAACTCTTATTAATTTTAGGAAGGTGTAAATATAATCTAAATTCTGATCATATCACATAACAGATATCGTCGGGATTTTTTTTGTAAAAAAAAATGGAACAGAGATACATTATAAAAACATTTAACTGACAGAGAAATAGAATATAGCCGAATCGTTAAATTGGATTAAAAAAATCATGACACGCTACTTATAAAGCGGCTTTTTTCGAATTTAGCTCGCAAAAAATGAGACAGAAAAAAAAAGAATGCGAGTGCGAGTGAAATGGAGAACGACATATTTCCTAGTTTTTCTCGAAAAGTAAGTAATTTAGAGCAACGGTATAAAAACATTTTTTATGCGTTTTACCTTTTACAATGGCTTAGTGTAAAAAAAAATTTGAAAAATTGCTTAATTCTGGCAAAAAACTCATTTTGTTGACAAAAAACGCCCGGAAAACCTACTTCTGGGCATCCGACGTGTCTGGCTAACGAACTCATCCAACGATTTGGAAAATCGAATTCGCACACAAAATTTCATAAGCATTAAACGCTTCGTTCGAGAGTTATCGCGCGGATACATATATATATATATATATATATATATATATATATATATATATATATATATATATATATATATATATATATAAATTTTAGTGAATATCATTTTCGTATTCTAGGGACCTCAAAACATATTTCTGATATGGTCTCGGGCTTAGGTCGCACCATGACACCTGGCGTAAAAGCTGAATTTCCAGTTTTGGAAATTCGCTAAAATTTAGTTAAGTTTAAATATAAATAGATATCAAAAGGTGGATGTTATAATCTTAAACGTTACTGTTTTCCTCTAAGTTTGTTTCTTATTTATATTCTAAAGTGTACGACCCGTAACACCCGTTACAGAGAATGACCCTAGCGTACTTGACTAGAGTCTAAATGATTCTAAACGCTTTGTTCTTACGTGTGCAAATTCGTCTACTTATTGAACTTAACGATACGTTTATTACATTAGTGCTTGATTAACGTTTAATTAAACAGTTATCACCTTTTTGAATTTCAAATGTTATCGAGTGCTTGTGAAACACTACTACGTATGACAAACTTTTGTTTGCATTTAAACACACGCAGTATTCATATGTTCACTTATCTTGCACCTAAACTGAAACTTTAAGCACTCGATTTCTTTGGTTAGTATGATCAAAATCCAAATGTAAATTAAAAATCACAAAGTGATTGAAAAAATTATCAAACTGAATCGTCTGGGAATCGAACACAGGATCTCCCGGTAGCTAGCCAGGTGTCTTGCCACTAGACCAACAATCCTCTGTTCGACAAACGCTCCAATCCGATAACCATTCAAGCACCTATGTGTATTGGTACTCTCTCTAATACGAGAAACAGTTACAATTTTTCAATTTCAAATATTATCGAGTGCTTGTGAAACACTACTACGTATGACAAACTTTTGTTTGCATTTAAACACGTAGTAGTGTCTCACAAGCACTCGATAATATTTGAAATTGAAAAATTGTAACTGTTTCTCGTATTAGAGAGAGTATCAATACACATAGGTGGTTGAATGGTTATCGGATTGGGGCGTCTGTCGAACAGAGGATTGTTGGTCTAGTGGAAGACACCTGGCTAGTTACCGGGAGATCCTGGGTTCAATTCCCAGATGATCCAGTTTGATAATTTTTTCAATCACTTTGTGATTTTTAAGTTATCACCTTATTAAAATAAATATCAACTTGTGCATATTAGACGTACATATATTATTTAAGTAAGTAATGAGTATCTATATAATGGAGTTACACGCGGCAAAAGGTAGAAGGTTATATAGCCAGATACCTATCTACCATGTATAGACACTAAATAATGGAAATACCAATAAAGTGAACTATTTATCCAATTACTTGTTTTAAAAGTTTTAATTTAACAACACAAAATGGGAACGCACATAATTGTAATTGACTGTGAAAAAGAATTTATGTCTTAATAATAGTAGTAGGTATGTACTGCCATCTATACGTTATTTAAAAATTCACTCTCTCACACACTTCTCTCTTACACTAGTTAAAAATATTGGATTTTATCAAGATTGACTTGATATATTATGCAAACAGATTAACCAGATTTGTTAATTTCCCTGTTTTCAAATGTATAACTTACAAGTAAAGGTCCCGAGATCGGACCCATCGATTTTGATGAAACTTAGATGTGTTGTAGATCACTAAAAAATAAGCGAAAAGTATTTTTTTGATCTGCCGAAAAAGAGTTTGAAGGGATGAAATCTCCCTTCAAAAATTGTGGTAAAAATATAATTTTTCAAATATATCGAAAACGGTAAGAGATAGAGGAAAAGTTTAAATTGGTGATATTGTTCGTTTTTAATGAGCTAAGTACCTATTGATATACAACTTGTTCAAATTATATCAACAATGGTGGTTGAAAGTTAAAATTTATGAGTTAATTGTGCGAAAACGGGGTGAAAAATAAAAACAATATTAAAATTTTGTTTGCAGATTTCAAATCTACCTAGAAAAATCGAAGTGACCTGTTTTTGTTCAATTTCCTAATATTAAGTCTAAGGGTAGTTATCTAGGGGGTAACTATGTCGACATAATCGTACTATTTGAGAAACTCAAGAACCAAAAATTTCTTCTTCATGGGAAATAATTTAAGACAATTAGAATAAATTTGTGCCACGCCGTCATTGGCAAGATACATATTTTTTGTTTTCAAGTACGGAAATTTTATTTCAAGATGAGATCCACTTCATGGTTTTTGATATTTTCCTACAGGCCTAATGATATCGTAACTATAGCTTAAATTTCAGGAACCCAAAGGAGTTGAGATAAACACAAGCTTACATAAACGATGCGGTGGTGGTTAGAGCAAAGAAGAGAGAGACACCTCTCCGTTCAAAATTTTACTTGTGGTTGCATCCCAAGTTGTTACTTTTTAGAATAGAAATCACAAAACACAAAAGGTAAATTACTTTCTTGTCACTTACAAATTAAGCAATCCAGGGACCAAATAAAATTACAAGAAATCAAGTTGTGGAACAGATAACGCCTAAACTTAATTTACCTTTTTAATATCAGTTAAAACGAAAATTTCTACACATAAAAACATTAAAATTAATTGCAAGAAACATCGTCTCGGGACCATTCCCACCTAAGGCAGTCCGGGCAAAAGCAAAAAAAATGTCATTAATTGTCAGAATCTTTTTCTACTCCACTATCTCGGTAATTGGTAAAGTGATTTATATATTTTTACATCTTTTATTCATTACTTAATTTTCATATCTATCCTCTGCTAGTCTGCTGTTTCACTGGCTGACGGACACCGTTTCTGTTGTCACATAAAATACAAAAGTATAAATAAAAAAAAGTTGATAAAACCGTAGAATAAAATAATTAATCCATTTGTTGCTTGACACGAATAAATGCACCTTTGAAAGTTAGATGTGCTGTTGTAACTATAATCTATTTCACTTAAATTTAAGCATGATTCATCACTTACGAATTTAAGGAATTCTCGTTTTCTTAGCTTTATCTCTTTCATTGTTGCAGATGCGTAAATTTTAAGTTTGCAGTTTGTTTTTACGAAAGAATAGGAGATTGTTTTCTTTCGAATATAAGAATTATTTGATTTTCTAACGATGATTCATGTTCAGTTGTATTTGAAACGGGGCATACTTCTACATATATTCCTTGGTTTAAAGACTTAAACAGACTTATTAAACTATAGAAATATAATAAAGAGAGAAAATTTGTTTGTATGTCCGAAATAGTAAGAGAACTGGTCTGATTTTAAAAATTTTTCCACGGTTAGGGAGTTTAACTATTCCAGGTAAACATAGGTAATACTATATGAGGTTCCCTGGAACCCTAAGGACTTCCAGAACACTTAAAGAGAACTACCCAATTAATTAAAAAAAATTTTCACTATTAGACAATTAAATTATTCTAAATTCACACAATCTGTTATATGAGATTATGAGGCCCCGCGAGATACCGAGGACCCAAAAAGCATCCAAAGTAAATTATCCAAACGATTTTGAATATTGTTTTGCCATTGGGAAGCTTGAGTTCTATTATATTTCGTTGCCTAGGATTTTAGAGAAATTTTTTCTCAAATACTATTGAATTGTGAGAGAAGTTAATCTGAGGTCAAAATCGTCCAGTCCTGGTGATTATGGACCACTTAGTAGTAAGGCCATAGTGATTATGGACAACTGGGTAGTAAAGTAAGTCCTAGTGATTAAGGGTCACTAAAATAGCAAAATTAATTTCGATTCTCTATAGCATTTGAATTACAAAGGTGTTGGAATATAGTATTTTTCATTGCATTTTTTCTTTGGCTATTATTCATAAATAATTATATATCAGTCCCCTATCATCTACTGACCTCAACCCCTCCCTTTCGAAATGGACGGGAATTGCACAAAAAAAAATTACTTCCGGCGCAATCTCTATTTAAAAGTTCCTTAGCGAGCCAAACTTTGAATTTCAAAAAAAAAAGAAATATTCTTCATCAACTTGATAAATATCAACTTGAAACTTTATGTGAGTTAATGTCTTATCTGAAACTATCATTTAGATCAGGGCTTCTTAACCTTTTTTCACTCGCGACCCCAAATAGAGATATATAAGTATTTTGTAAGCATTTATAGATTAGGTAACTATATCCAGTTGAACCTGGATAAGCGAGAGTTGAAGGGACCGCAATCTATTTTTCTTTTATAGAGGTTTCTTACTAACCCGAGTTTCTAACTTACAGAAGTACGGGAGAGGATTATCTCACTTATAGAGATCTAGAAAAAACACAACCAATATGTTTTGAGAAACATGCATGTATTGTATGGATACTACTTACTTGAATAATATACATATACATATATTAGGACATAGATTATTATTAGACATATATTTGGACATAGATCAGCTTACAAAAAAAAAAGAAAAAAAATGCTATTTGAATAGAAAATGAGTTTCTCGAATTATAAGAAAACAAAAACATAAGCACATTCAGGCATTCTAATAAAATATGTATGTTTTTTGAAATTTAAGAATGAGTCATAAATATCAAATGTTAAATACGTTTAACTGTCGCTTATAGCGGTACAGGCAATTAGCAGTCTCAGTTATAGAGGTCCACGACCGAAAAACGATTCTCACTTATACAGGTTTTTGTTTCTCACTCATAGAGGTTTTAGTGGTAAAGTTATGGGACCTGGCAATTACTCTCACTTACCGAATTTTCTCGCTTACCCAGTTCTCCTTTATCCAGGTTTGACTGTATATACATTTGTATAAAAACTTTTTCGCTATGACCCCAAGATTTCGCTAAGCGACCACAAATGGGGTCGTGACCCAATGTCTTAAGAAGCCCTGATTTAGATCATTTTTCAGTAAAATTTATGAGGACGATAAAATCGTCGGAATTTCGGGTCATTTTTAACCACTGATTCTAGTCCAATTTCTAACCGTCTTAGCTCTCTATAAGCTTTTGATGCTGTTTAGAGACAAATTTATTCTTATCAACATTCAACGAAATAAACATAAAAAATAATTTTCTATGACGTACATAAGTTAAAATTAGTAACGTTGATAAAATATTTAAAAAAATATTGAGCCAGGCAGGACAACACAACAACAAAAAAACTGCGGGGGTATAATTTAACTTTGATAATAGGGATAAAACCGTCCATATAAATATTATAGGATAGACACACATTGAAATTTAGTAGACATACATTTGGGACCGTTTCAAACCCATAAAGTTATTATTTTATTTTCAAACAATTCCCCAGACATCTCAGCAACGAATGGCCATAGAAAATGACTACTGCATTGTTTTTTATCGCATGTTCGTTTGACGTCATAACGCTTTTCTTATGTGTTGTGTATGAAATGAAATACAGAACTCATTAAAAAAAAAATTTTTAATAGATGATTTTTTCTAACAGGGTAAATTTAACATTTCAATCCAGTACGTTTTATGATTTCATACCTAAAAAGCAAAAAACGAATTTCTATGATGAGAGATGAAATAGCATTACCGCAAAAGAGTACATGAAAAGTGTTTTTCTCTTCAAGTATGACCCATTTTCAAAATATTTTCAAAGTGTTTCTTCAGTTGCAAAACCTTGTATTTTCAATTCTAAAACTTCAATTATATTTCGTAGACTTAGAATGAATGAAAAATCTCAAAAGAAAGCCCAACCAGAAAACAATCCCACCATTACTGTGTGAAAAAAAGGGGAAAAAATTTTCCTCCCGTTATTTTACCTCCAGTGCGAGCAGTATAGTCACTGTTTATCAAAATGGTTCATATATGAAGGTCAGGCACCTTTCATGTACTCTTATGCGGAACTTATTACCTTTGGTAATATTTTTGGTACTGCCATCAGTAGTAATGTTATCTGTAAAACTGAAAAACTGATTCTTCGAATGAAAACAAATTCATCGTTAAATTCAAATAAATTAAAAAAAAGAAACGTAATCAATGTTTGGTGTATGGAAAAAGAGAAAGTGTTTGGAAAAGTGAAATTGGAAAAGAGATTCTTCTTCGCAATTTTATAAATAGGAGAAAAACATGAAGAAAAATAAAAAAAAAACATTTTCACCATCAACAAGATCGGTACTGTACCTACCACCTGTATATGATCCCCCTATACGATACGAATATATGGCGGTACTAAGAGATTTGTCCGTCGAACTACATTTCACCAAATCAAAGTTTATCATTCCAATTCCATTATGTATGTGATTCTTAGACTTTCACATACAGATTTATTTTCGAAATGGCACATCACCGAACCAAATGTATAATAAACAGTATCGTCAGTATTACCGTTGTACAGAATGTGCTGTATTCATTCGTTTTTCACAATACGAATTAGCTTTTTGTATAGCTTGACGAATTTTCCATGACTTACTTTTGATGGCATGACTTCGTATCACATAAAATATACTTCAGTTTAATAAATAGAATTTCTAAAATATCGGAATAATGGTTTATATCGACCCCCAGGGGATCGATATATACCTGCAAGAGTCCATGGCAAGGGAAGAACAAATTGGAGGTTTGTGAGATGTAAATGGGAGTCTATACAACAGCAAAGTAGACATATAGCGGGTTTTGCGCACCGTAAAATGAGAAGTTAGTGACTGGTAACCTTTTTTTTGCTCTCCACCTGCATTTTGCTTTCCCAAATGGTCCTAAAGTGAGAAGCTAGTGACTGGTGACCTTTTTTCTTAGGCTCGCCACTTCCATTTATCCGGAGTTACATTTTCGAAAGTTATTCTTGAATCAGAATTTCTTCAGGGGGTCTATCTAAAACCAAGTGGTCTACGGTACAAAAAAATTTGGGAACCACTGCTCTAAAACGCAAAATGTGCGTGAAATTGTTCATTTTGGAAGGAAAATATTTTTATTTTTAAAAAGTGATCTTTATGTTTCCGCAACGTTAGTAGTCTCGAGAGCGAAATTAAACATCTTTGAGTGTTTTCTTCTATAGTTACAGTTCTCGATGACAGCTCCATAAAGCAAAGAGCTCTTAGGCAAACAGAAAGCTAAACAGCTGCCAAGGGCAGCTATTCGCTGCAGTTCTATGTCGGGTCGGAGGGACACAGACTTACTACATCTTCGTTAGTTTTGCTCCAACCGGCTTCAAATTTTAACACAAGTCTTGTGTTGTCGTACATTCAATTTATATTGTAATAGTATTTTGCAATATAAGTTCGGTAAGTTGCTTTTACTGATCGAGAAAATGTTGCGAATACGAGACCCACAGAGTTGAGTTTTTGCAATTTTTGAGACCAGTAAAGGCACTTAACGCATCGTATATTGTATAATATTTTTTGCACGACCAATCTAAAATAATTAAAGAATAAAAATATATTAAATAAAAAATAAAATTCGGGTAATATATGTGAAAATTATATTTCTATGTCATGACAGAATGCCATGAATAAATATTATAAATATTTATAGCAACTTTATACGAATCTTTGCAGTGACAATTGACAACTATATTTGTAAATAAAAAATTAAGTGTCAATATTTCATTGGCATGAATATTATTTTTGAATTTTCTATTAAAGAAATTGAGGAAAATTTTTTTAAACTATAATATTAATGAGAATAATGAAATTGATGAAGCATTTTATTTTTTGCTACAAATTTATTCTTGTAAAATGAAAGGAAGATTATGAAAACCACAGAAAATTTTAATGATTGAACGACCTTTTGAAATGTCAATAAAATATGAAGACTAATGCCAACATTAATAATAATAATATGCAAACTAGTGAAAATTTTCATATTAATCGATTTATTTTCCTAATTGTTCAAATTGTACTTTTAATTTCGATATAAATAAATAATTACAATCATTTTTGAGCTAATTTCACTTACCGCACTCCTATTAACTTACTACGCATCTATTTCACTTACCGCACTGTTATTTGTTGGTTTCCATAGATATAAACAAACGTGCGGGAAATGTAACTTACCAAGATTGTTAACAGCATCGGTAAATACATGAAAATACACGATCGTGCAAAAAATACTATTGTAGATAGACTGTAATAATTTTGCTTTTTAGGACATACGGTACAATTTACGTATACCCACCCAAAGGTAAAGTGATTCGCATTGATTACTATCAACCAGTGATACCGGTGGCAATCAATAAATGAATAGTGAACAAGATGCAGCTGTTACTTACATAACGATGTATGTACCTACTCGTAATAATATACTCTCTTTAATACGATACAATACCTGTCCAAATGACAATATATAATGAAAAAGACGAATTATTGTTGTGAGAAGCGCAGACGAACGAGAAAAAAAATCGTTCCTGTACCTTTTTGGTTTTATTTTACTGTTATTATTGATTTGAGTTAGAATGAGGCAGACGTTTCACGTAGAACACGTCCAACCATCAACATTTGTGTCGCACACGATTTCGTGCGTTTTTTGCACGGTCATTGTACGAAATGTCACAAAACAAACAATACATGATGAGATAAATGAGAATTTACGATTGTAGAGGTCGGTACTTATTCATTATTGAAAAAGATATAAATATTTTTACTGTAATTTTTATGTAGTGCCAACAATATTTTTATGTATACAGGTTGACCTGAATATTTGGAACTTGCTGGTTGTTGAATCTGCAGTCCAGGATAGCTATGATTGTGATACAAAAAACATTCGTGGAACACGTCTTTTTCTAATGTGGGCTAGGGAAACTAAAAGATTGGATATCCTTCAACAGGTCTCGGAAGCAAAATAAAAATATTGGGAGAAAAAGTAATTTGTACTTTTTTCTAACTCTATAATTTTATCACGGTTTTATAAGTAAAAGTTTCTATAGCGGAGATAACTCTGTTTGAGAGTGTAAGAAAATTTTTAACATTTGGAAGTATAATGAAAACGGTAATGCTGGTGGTAGTCTTCAACCGTGTGTTAATAATGAGGGTTAGATCTGCTTCTTCAGATCAGTTGTATGACGAAATCACATAGAGATTGAAAAAATTATTAAACACTGGATCGGCTGGGAATCGAAACCAGCAGCTTTTGGTAACTACCCAAGTGCTTTGTCATCTCGGGTGCACGATTCTTGTTCGAGAGCCAGTCCAGTTCGACAATAATTCTATAACATATAATACTCTCTTTGATATGAAAAGCAGTTACTTTAAAACATTTTTGTTACGTAAATTTATTAAATTTTTTTTACCCTTTTGAAAAAGACTATTTAATGAACAATGCAATTTCACCTACATATTTATATGCATTATTTATCTAAATAATTCTAAGACTAATAATTTCGTACAAAATATTTTTGTTTATCTAATAAATTCAATACAAAACCATCATAGTTTTAATTAAAATTTCTTCCACAAAAAATGTTTTTGTGCTTTTTATTTGGCTACGCCATTTTCTCTTGCGCTATGCGGACATTTTGAATGTGAAATATGATTATCATAATCATGAATATTATGTTACTTTGCTGATGCTCTTTGAATTTTTGAAAAACTGGACAAACAAAATTATCTAAAGGCATGCAGTAAAATACTTTTATTATATACGCGAGTACTGGTTCTTTTTTGGCAACAATTCAGCGAGTTAAAACAAATGGTAAAAACACAAGGACGATTGCATCGCAAAATAGAGAAACGACAGAATATTATAACAAATATGAATTTGCGTATTTTCTCTGTTTTGTTACAATGTGGTACAAAAATATCAGGCTCCTTTTATTAATATGAAAATAAATTAAGAAAAAGTCACTGAGAGTTGTACCTGAATGTCGATATAACAGTATGTGAAAAACAATTTTGGAAAACGTGTGAGAAAAAAACTTATTTTCTACACCATGAGAAATATTTTTTATTGCAAAACTTTTTCGCTAAAACCAAAGGTTCGGGAATTAAAAGAAATAAATAATTAATTACACTGGAATTTTTTAAATTTGATAATTTTTTCCAATATAAGGTAAAAGACCCGGTAATTGACCCTGGCCCAGTTTCTGAACTTTTCAACTTTGTTATAAATTAATAAAAAAACTATATTTTAAATAAGAAAAAAAATAAATTCTTAATTTAAAGTAATCTATTCTGTGTCTAATGAACAGCAATTTAAAAAGTTTAGAATATATTAACTAAATAAAAAAAAATTTTTAAGTTTAAAATGTGTGTAAACACTATTTTTTTGGTAGTTTCTTAACAGTTTATGTTACAAAGTACTCATTTTGATTTGTGCAATATTCATCATGTAAGTATGAAAACTTAATTAAAAATATATGAGCAGGTTAATATTTGTTTAAAATTTATTTTAAAATATTTATAAAATAGGTACCTTAGAATGATTTTTATTATTGAAATATGAGGGTCAATTACTAGGCTCACTTCTAAAGTGGTATGGCCCAGTTAAATTCTAACCAGTTTTTGTTAGTTATTTTGTTATTTATAGTTATCTTCGATTAGTTTTTGTTATTTTTCATAACGTATTACATTAAACATTCATTTTTATCAATAAAAAATTATTTATAAATTAAATTTTAAAAAACTGTATTTTTAAATTTAAGGATCAGAAACTAGGCCACTGTCAGGGTCAGAAACTGTCACATGAGAAATTTTGAAGGTCAGAAACTGGGTCCTTTTTGTCAATTTTTAAAACATTAATTTAAATTATTAATTCAATTCAAATAATTATTTTACTTGTATGGCTTTATTTTGAAAGCCATATAAACTAGTTGATAAAATTATTAATTGTCTCTTAAGTTGAAACTTATATTTATTACTGTCGTTTAACCTCAGCCGTCACTCTTAAAAGGTCAGAAACTAGGCCCGTTACCTTACATACATTTCATTCTTCAATTTCATGACTTTTTTCTTTTTGAATTTTCTATGTGATCCTTTTTGGTACTAAGGATGGAGAACAACAATTTTTAAACGTTTTTCTCAAATACATATCCCCAAATAATATTAATTATTCTAAATCTTATCGCTGATTTAAATCCAACTCGAAGGACCACAATGCTAAAATGCGATCATTCGGTATGAATTGATTGGAATGCTCTAAATATTACGGTCACTAAGGTTGTCGCTTATTTTTCTGGAGAAAATTTTTAAAATACGGTTTATACCCGAGGCTCTGGGGACCAGTTAACCTAGTAATGTTAAGAGTGAGTGAAAAATAACTTATTTAGGGAAATAATATTTTTAATATAAGTGTACAAACGTTAGTACAATATCTGTATTATAAAATATGAATCCAGTTATATAAAATAAATCCTTGATTCTAGTTTTTAAATAAATTACTTAAAATATCACCAAATCTGTCAGATTTTCTTTATGTTCGCATTTAACTTTTTTTTTCAAACAGTGATTGTGGCGGCAAGACAAAGAAAAAAATTATCTATCGAATGTCAATTTTTACGGTAAAAATTTCCGTCGTTATATAGGTATATAATAATTTTTCCCGTTTTTGTCTCATCTTGATGTATATAAGTAATTCTTTTTTATGATAAATTACAATTGATTTTATCCGAAGGAATGTTTTTGTCTTCTATTCATTTTCTTTTTTCGGTTTTCCGGGATTTTTATTTCTTATGGAAATGACGAAAAACAATTTACTTCTTATTAATGTTGGATATCTTTTTTTTTGATTCTTCTTGTTATTATCTAATTGTTTCGTAAATTACATTTGAAATGTCATGAAGGAAATTGCAAAAACTTTATCAAAAAATACATATTCCCTTCCCTTTTTTTTTGGTGGCTGTTTTTGGATACGTTGTTCCCGATTATGTCTACGATTACTTGTTGTGTGAGGACGATAAAAGCCGTTATCGTCCATGAATTTTATCGTTTTGAATTGAATTCGAAATGTCGGCCAATACCTATTTTAACTATCTGAACTGGAGTTGAAATGGATTTTATCAGTTTTATATAGGTAATTTTGTACCGAAAAAAATTTCACAAGAAGTAATTTATTAAAATGTTTTCCATCGAAAGTAATTTTAACGAATTTCCTTAAAAAAAAATTATCTTATTACCTACAGCAAGAAACATGGTGAGACTTGAGCTCTACATGACGACAGAAGTTTGTTTTGAGATACCTAGAAGCTAAAAAAAAATAAGATGAATTCGATAAAATGTGAAAAAATTATTGAAGGTATTAAGTTCTTCAGCCAGACACATCGAATATTTTAAGTTTTTGCCCACAACAACACAATATGATTTTCTTGCCTAAAAATATAAAGCCACGAATTTCGATGCACACTTTTACATCGACATTCTTTGTTCGCATACAGTAAATAATTGTTTTTTGATCAGAACAAGTTTTGATCAACAAATTCTGAGTAATACGTACACAAAATTTAAAAAATTTCTCGGTAGAAGCACGATCAAAAAAAAAAACCTTTTGTTATACGAACTATAACCATTTAAAGAAAACATCACACAAAGAATTTTTAATCGTCGGTTTTTACTTTCTATACATTCAAAATTCAAACGCAAACCAGCAAACTGACAGATCTTTTTAATTAAAAATAAAAAACAAAAAAGACAAAACTTTTACTTATTACTGGTTCATTCACTTTCATTTGATCAATTCAATTTAATCCTCGCTTATATACATGGTTGAAAATATTTCTTAATACGAAATAAAGGTAATAACAGGACTTGCGACGAATATACTAGTCGGTCGTCCGCCAGATACCGAGTATTCGTCATCACCCTATTTGAAGTGCCGACAATTCCGTCAATGAGAAGACAGGAATGTTCCCTATAACAGAACATTTTAACGACACCCCGCACGCTATAAATACGCCAGAAATACATACTATATAAAACAAATAGATAAAATCTTTTGAAAAAATATCAGCTTTTTTATAAACAGTATATTATTCAACGAGCTAGTAATGATAGCTATTACTCACGAAGATTAAATTGCGACACGATCCGAGCTTACGAGGCGAGGTCGTAATGCATCTGAGTGAGTAATAGCCATTGCAATCGAGTAGAATATGATATTTTTCCCTTTTGATTTAAATAAAATTGAATATAAATTTTAAAGCAAATTTTTAATCTATTCCTAATTTCATTAAATGTTTGTATAATATGTATAAAACGATCAAAACAAAATATATAGGTATTACTTTGTTTACTTGCACGTTACTACGCAACATAAATTAAAACTTGATACATACATTGTCACAAAACAATCGCCAACCCATTGAATAATGGTCAATTCTGTGATTTCATTGGTCAAAAAGGTATTGAGTAATGATCATTCCTCCACAGATATATAATGAGTGTGTTCTTCAACAGGAATAGAAAGACAGTATTCTTTTAACTCTCTTAAATCTAGTACGCATATTATAACTTTACAACTGTATGTATGGGTTTCTGGACACGCTTAGGTACATGCTAAGCAAATTGTTATACTAGTTTAAATAAATAAATGCATCAGATTTTTTTTTTTTTTCACTATTTGATATTTAGCCGAATAGTCTTTAAATGGTCGGTATTTGGTGAATATCAACAAGTGGCCGAATAGGTCGAATACCGAACAGTTCTCGAATATTCGTTGAAATTCTAACAATAACTCTTATGAATTATACGGATCAACACACATCATTTCGCCGAAAATTTTTTTTAGTGTATTGACTTAACGTGCTTGTCTTTCTTTTACTACTCACCTATTTAAAGCTTTGTGGAGCGAAGTTCTTTTTTTTTTGTCCGTAAACTTCGTCAATTACGTTCATAAACTTTTTAATAGCCAATTTTGTACGAAATATATGCGAACCTTTTCGTGTTATAACAGACGTTTGTAATATTGAGATTAGGTGAGGTGAAATTTTGTTAAAGGAAAAAGGCATAAAAAATTATATAATATTATTGACTTTTTGTTGGTCAAAATTTTACTGACGCTAACATTTTTTATAGGGTTTAAGGGTTTTTTTTAAAGGTTAAGTACAATGATCGGTCTAAAAACTGTATGAATTTCTGGAATTAATTCTAGGAAAATGTATAAATATTTAATATGTAGGTACCTACATAAAATAATTTAATATCTAGAACAAATTTTCAATACAGTCAAGTACCGTATTGTTGTTAACTAGTTAACAAAACTGAATAAAATTAATTAAAATAAATGCTTTTTGTATTCTTTAAATACTATTTATTAATTAAAATAAAAATAATTATGTTGTAAATATTTTTTTTTAAATAGAGAAGACTTTACAAGAGCATGCAATCACCGTATACAGTAAACAAAACAAAGAAACAAAAGGAAAAATTATCCATATTGTTTTCCTTTTTATTTTTTCTAGCTTCAAGGTTATCACGCATAGCCATCGAATAATCAGTATAATAATAGACATATACAAGTTAGAATTTGTTAGAATTATTATTCTTAGAATTTCTTGTTAAGTATCATAATTTACTAGTGAAAGTTTTTAGTGTTTATTTGTGAATACGGAAATCAAGTATTTTTAACTTGAAATTTTATTTATGTGAGACGACAAGATAAAAAAATAAATTTAGTACCTACTTACTGGAAAATCACATAACTTTACCATAATTTTTGTTTCAAATGTAAAGCAAATGATAATGAAATTAATTTAGTTAGGGGAAACCGGGGTAAGAAGAGACAAAAGGGGTAATAAGAGACAAGAAGAAAATTATTTAACTCTAAATTATAAATCTAATCATTATGAAAAAAATACTATATACTTAGTAAATTAAATGAACCTATCTAATTTTTTTTTTTTGTAATTATTAAAATAAAATTAAAAGTAATGAAATTCGTTGTATTAAGTTTCTGAAATTCGTTTGTATTAACGTTTAATACCAGTTAATAAAAAATTTACTTTTTTGTTATTTTATATAATCTATATGGGCCAGAGACAAGTGTGATACATGACAAAAAATTTGAGATGGATACGAATTTTTTTTCAATTATTCAAAAACGAAGTTAAAGTTATTACTTCGTAAAAATTTAGACATGGGGTAATAAGAGACTAGAGTAGAGTCCAGTTATGGAGAAAGTTTTTAAAATTTTTAATAATTGTTTATTATTTGTCATGCTTTTCGTCAATAAATTACATATCAAAAATACTCAAAAACTTAATACAATAACAGAAAAAAAATGAACTTTAAACCTACCTAATTCAAATGCAAAATTTTTTTCAATTGACTAAAGAAGATTCAAAAATTATTATAAAATTATCAACAAGTTATCGGTGATAAAGTGAACATATTGAAGTTAATATTACTTATTTTTTAAAAATTCTGATCTTGAATTATTGGTGGTTTTTCGACCTTGTCTCTTATTACCCCGGTCTCCCCTATAATTAATTAAATTTTAGTGGAATAAAATAATAAAAATCTTTGATCTAACTCATACATAAATCTATTTTCATAAAAAATAAACAAAACAGTAATAGGTTAATATGTCAACGAATTCATAACCTTACCTACCCGGGTTTTTTAATGAAATATTAAAAGTACTGTAAAATTATTAAATATATCCATTTTGTTTGCATTTTATATCTTAACGATATTACAAAAATAAAATGTAGTAGACTGGTAATTCTGAGCGATAGATCTAGTTGTTAATTATTTATACATAGGTATAAGTAAAGATATTACTTTAATAAAATATTTTCTAGACTTAAAAGGAAAATACTACGGTCCACCGACGAAAAGACGGACAGATCAAGCCAAAAGCCGCTTCTTCTAGCCTACACATAGAAAGAAGAAGGGATTTAAAAGAGGTCAAAATAAATTTACGGATTTTATGAACCCTCTTTTACCAACGAAAATATTACGTTCTAAATACGTATACCAACCAAATACAGAAATATATGTATTTAAACAAAAGTTGAATATAATTATAATAAAATAACTCATAGAAAATTTCCAACTATTAAATAATTTCGCGCTTATTTGTAACCCCTACTTATAAAAATTTTTATCAGACACCAAACAAAAAAAAAAAAAAAACATGTCTTTATTTTTAATAATTTCGTGTCAAAACGCATTTAGTAAGAAAAGTTAAGACCCATGTTAACACATGCTTCATATTTTTTTAATCCATTTAAAAAACATATTTTCTATTTAATATTTCACAATAATATATATTATGCCTACATTTATCTTCTGAATTATATTATTTTTTATTAGAGTTTTTCATGCAAAAGTCATTATTATCTTAAAATAGACGCAGCTCATTTTTATTTTTTTTTAATAAAATAATAGCTTTATCAGTCTCTTAATAGCCCAGATGTAATCTTTATCAAAGTTTTAATGACTCTAATTGTAAATATTTGGTGTGAAAATTATGAGTCCATCAACAATTTTTTCTTTATTATAATGTTAATTAAGTATTTGATGCTATAAAATACATTTGCATGTAAATTTTATCTATAAATGTCAAAAATTTTAAACGACTTTCCTTGTTGCCTGTCACATCCGTTGACAGTTGACCGTTTATTTGTTTCCGGTAAAATTTATTCAAAAAAAAAATATTAGAACTTATAGGTGTTACCTGTAACTTAGTAAAATTTTATAGTCTAAAACGAGTTTTGTGTATATTCCGGAAAATATTCCTGGAAATCCTATATACAAGTATAACAGTGGCATATTTGCAGGAGGCCAAAGTGAGCCATAGTCCGAGGCAACAAATTTTCTAAAAAGAATTTCGCCATTTTGATAGAAGAAGTTAAAAATGTAGGTATATTTAAATTACTCTATTTCAACCATCACACTAATTCAAGTCAATTCCATAAAAGTTGATTTAAAAAAAAATAAATTTTTTAACTTGAAGACGTCATCAAATTTAATCAAATTTTTCTATGTCATAAAAAGCGTAGATAAAATGATAGCAAGTTGAAATTGGCAGGGAATCGAAGTAGTAATTTTTATTTTTTACCAGAATTATTTATATCGGGAAACTAAGAAAAAAAATTCCCATTTTGTAATAAAGACCTCTGTCGAATCCGTTATATTTCCAAAGCAGTTTTGTTATTGTAGTAGCAAGGATGAAAAGTTTAGCAATCAAATAGGTATATTTTATTTGAAAACGATTATAAACATATATAAACATATTAATAGATTTGAGCGTTACTTTATGGTATGCCATATTTCTAAATAATAAACAAATACTTTACTTTGCAAAATACCACTTTTATTTTTGAAACAATATTGTCACAGTTGCAAAAATAAAAGTGGTATTTTGCAAAGTAAAGTATTTGTTTATTATTTACATATATAAACATGATCAAAAAGCTTGTGGATCGGGCCGGATCCTGTAGGGCTACAGCCCCGACTGCCTACCCTTTTCGTCAGGGCTGTTGGTTTTTCGATTTAGCCTCCTCATTCCAAATAGAATTTTTTTTTAAATTTTTAATTTTTTGTAAAATTTGTGTTCATTACTATTAAAAGAAATAAAAAAACCACTTTCAATTTTTTTTTCTTTTTTTTCTGAAAAAATTTGATGTCGACTATAGTAGACATTTGGAATAACGCTTATTCAATTGACATCTAAAAAAATGTTAATTTCTTAAGAATTTATGGAAATAGTTGGCTAAGAAAATACAATAGATGAATGGAAAACATGTGTATTAACTACAAAATAATTGTTGTAATGATAATGAACACATGAGGGTTTGCACATTTATAAGAGGGTTCATTTTCCAAAATTTGGAAGCAGCCTTTTCCTCTGCAGCCACTTCATTGTCATAAACAACTTTTAAATTTCTCATGATAGCAAAAAAGTGCTCTCTGGGCAAGATTGCAATTGAAGAAACCTTTATTTTAGAATGATAGTACATTTTTGTTCTTGGAAGTCTCATTGAAAATATCTTCAGGGTTTGGAATATAAAAACAATTTCATATTTGTAATATTTTTTTAATCATTACGTAACCGGTTTCCAAATGCCGACTATAGTAGACATAAAAGTTTCTGGCGTTACTATGACAACCAAACTCATGAAACATTCTAAACAAATATCTTATTTCCTTCTCTTGGCATTCATAATAACATATTAACCCCCCACATATTAAAAAATAATTTATTTAATGTACTAAAAAAATATTTACATGCATGAGAAGCTGAGGACTAGGTACCCTTTATAGCGATGCACTATTTTCAAATTGCTGTGGGATATCAACAATGAACGTGGATTCAACTGAAAAAAATTCTGTAATGTGCTGCTATCTATGAGGAAGGCAGTGGTACTCCTGTCAGGGCTGTCAACCCACTTTAAAGTGGTAATAAAAATTCCCTGCGAAATGTTGTTTTATGTCGACTACGGTCGACGGTTGGAACGAGGAGGTTAAAGCGAAATCAGTTTATGTAGATTTTTATTTAAAACTGTAACAAACTAACAAGGTCTATACTGAATCTTTGAATTTCATCATATTATTTTCTTCTCTGTAATTTTAAGAAATAGAAACATTGAAAATCTCTCAAAAAGCAAATTGATTTTACTTCATGTTATTCAATATTTTTCCGAGAATTTTTCGACATTTAAATAATGTAATTTGTTTTTACGTATAAGTAACAGTATTATATTTTATTGCTAGGGGTATAAATGTAGAAATGAAGGTGCTTTCAATTGTACTTTTGTATTGTTTTTCGTCTCGAGGTAGTCACCAAAATACAATTAATATATTTATTTATCAAATAAGAGTTATTCCGAGAAATGAAAAGTAAAACCCAGATACCTATATACTTAATCACAATCACAATAGGTAATGTTTGAACAATACAAACGTATACAGGTAAATAGAAAATGCCACACTTACTTCTTTAAGGATTTTCTTTTAAAATGAACATAGGCTTTGAAGAAAAAATGTGAAAATATTCAATCAAATATTTATATAGGTACTGTTTTCTAGCACAAATGTTTAGAGAAATTGTTTTTATGTTTTCTCTGAAATATCTTTTTTGCAAACAAATATGTTGGAAATGAAACAGATTTCTTTGTGTTAACTATTTTTCGATTATAATCATCAAACTGATGACAAATGCCAGTCTCGTGGAAAAAACTCCCAAAATGCAAAGCGTTAAATTCAAAATACTGGAAATTTTTTCTGAGTGTACAAATACAAGTTTTACTTTCGATATTTTTCTAACAATCATAGGCGAATCTTATTAATGTAGTAGATGTCAAATCGAAATTTAACTAATTACAATGACAATAAAATTGTATTTAAAATAAAATGATTTTTAAAGGAGGGGCAATCGTCCCCTTCTTTATCCGCTCCCGTTAACAATGAATTCTTGGCATAGAAAACGGAACTACTAAATCAGTAATATTGTCACTACATAATTTGGTGTACAGGCTTAAACCAAGATTAAAGTGGTTGGGCAATGAAAACACAAAAGATTTAAAGTTACATTATTATTAAAATGTAATTAGAGTTAGAGAAAGTTAGTGAAACATTAAAGAAGATTTTTATTTCAAATTGTTGGTGTAGGAAGACTAGCTCTATACTCAGGGTGGATATAATCGCTGAATATAATTCTTAACTTTACACTGAGTTTATTACTGTTTTAAATACAATATAAGCTAGATGAATAATATATTTCATTTTAAAATAAAAATCGAATTCGAATTCTGGTAAACCTACATGCTTATTTTGGATAAAAATCAAAATTTACTAAATCTTATCATTCTATTGTTAGTTAAGACACTAAAAAATTTTAGTAAACTTAACAACGTCATCAAGTTAAAAAAATTTATCGTTTTCTCAAATCAAATTTTGGGGAAATGATTTGAATTAGGCTAATTACTTGCTCTGAGGCCTCTGAGGTATAGTTTGGGTGTACGCATTTCATTTTTGTTATCACAATTACCAAATTCTTTTTAGAAATATAACTATTTTGACATAAGTTTCTTTTCTAGTAATCTTAAATAATTAAAGACGTAAGTGGATGAAGGTATTATGTAACATTTTTTTAAAAAAATTCTTTTTTTGCCAAATTTTGAAATATTCTATGCTGAAGTATCATATACCATGTGAGTTTTCTCAGAGTTGCCATTTCTATTACAACCAAATTTTTATGATAGAAATGGTACTGGAAAAGGTTCTTTTCTTGGATGTAATGGAAATGTAACCAAGGAAAACACTATCGGTTGAAGTAGTCTCAAGTACATATGCATATTTTTACCGCCTAAGTGATAAATTAAAGAAAAATTAAAAAAAATTAAACTTGGGTAAACAAATTTTTTTTGCTCATTTATGTTGTTAATTAATGCATTAGATCAGTTTTATCGAAAAATTAATATATAGTCCCATTTAAAAATCTATAAGTTTGTATCATAGCTCGAAAACCATAAGAGCTGTAAAGCTCCTGACTACAGAAATCGGTTGCTCCCGTCGATATCTACAACTCTTATTTGAAGAATTTTTCCATTAAATCAACGGTTTTGGCTGTAATAAAAATGGCAACTCTTGAAAAACTCACACAGTGTATTAAAATTTGGTTTCATTAGGTCCAATAGTTTTACATAAATTCAATAATAAACATGTGCTATTGCATGGGAAGTATATGTAAATAAAAACTTTCAAACGCTTCTACTGTAAAATTATTAAAAATGTTACATAACATCTTCATCCACTCATGTCTTCATTTGATAAAAATGAAAAGAATGACTTATTGTTAGAAATCCAGTTTCAAATTTTAAAAAAATATTTTCTTATAAATCAAGTTTTATGGAAATTTCAATTACGGGTGATCAATTGAATTAAAATAAGTGTGAACTTTTAATTTTTATCAACGAAGTGGCGAAATTTCTGTTCGAAATGTGACTCCTCTTTTCTGATGAACTTATATTCTTAATTTTGACAAAAGTTAAAAAAACGACACCAAAAACCCATAAATCACCTTCATTATTCTATGATTTTATTACGGTTTTTAACAGAGATGTACAACATACCCCTTAAAAAGTATCTAAAATACAAAATACAAGATACTTTTAAAAATGGTATTTGAGATACCAGATACAAGATACTTGTGGAAATGGTATTTGAAATACTAGATACAAAATGGGTATTTTCTAAATACTTTTTTAAGATAAAAGTTTTTATTAATTTTGAGATTTACTTAGTTTATTTCATTACACATTAATTGGATATTTATTATTCATTTTATCTAATATAGTAATATTTAAGAAGTTATATCAAATTAACAATAAATTTTTAAACTTACAATTAGAACCAGTAGCACGTCGACATGTTTACTTAACTGAAAACATTAATATATTTTTATTTTGAATTACTTATGTTATCTAGTTATTGCTGGTTATAAACATTTTTATATTAAATATCTTAATGACGTCACAAACATCGCAATCTTTTGCAGTGCTGTTTATAACAAAATGATATTTTTTAAAATTTAATAAGTTTTTATTAATTTATTATTTATTTTTTTATATATCAACGGCAGCAATAATAATAGGGCGCAAGCGCGGCGAGAATGGCGACGCGGCGGCGGCAAATAAAAACAAATAGATCATAGTCTTTTGATAGATTGAGAAATTAAAATTTTAAGGGCTCAGCTTTAATTCAACCTCATGATGGGATTAATTGGTAAAACTGGGTAAAAGTATTTTAGCAAACTTAAGTATTTACAAAATACTAAGATACCAAAAGAAAGTATCTAAAATACAAGATACAAAATACATTTCTAAAAAAGTATTTCAGATATGTATTTTGTATCTTGTATCTGTATTTCAAGTACTTGTATCTTAAATAAGTCACATCTCTGATTTTTAAGATATCGAAAAATTTTAGCAAAACTTTCGAATCAAACTTTATGGAAGAGGCTAAAACTAGTCCGATTAGTTGAATTAGGGTAAATTTGATGTGAATTTTTACTTTTACTATCAAACTAAGCGTCAATGTGAACCTAACTTTAACGGCAGGCGTCTTGTAACGAAAACGTGAAAAACATAATTTAAATCAGTACAGTTAGTACGCAATTTATTTTTCAAATAATTTCCACCATTCATCATCTTGCAAAAAAATGTCGTAAATAACTTTTTGCATCAACTCTCCTATACATGTAAGTATTTATATTGCACATATAAAAGGATTAATGTTACTGACACCGCTAGAATGTTTTATGCTCAATACTTCACTGCTACGTGTACTACAAACTGAACTGGCTATGTTGGTTGTTTCTTGCTAATGGTTATGAGGTGAAAGGTCGAGATACTCGCTGACATCAAGGTAACGACGACCAAGTGCAAATACAATGGTTATGACGGCACCATGGTCGCCAACTACGTCAACTACAATATATTGTACAAAGGCGACTGAAAGGCAGACGTACATTGTTGAACGATGTGGGTGTCGTCTGTGGGTAGGTATGTTGAAAAAATGTTATGAAATATTATGGTAAAAATAAAAAAAAATTGTACTAAAGTGGAAAACAAACATTACAAGCGTATCATAAATTGAAATATGATTTAAGTTATTAAACAATATTGTATATACATATGTAAAACTGGTTTAGAATAGTATATTGTGCAATAAGTGTGGGAAATTGTCGATTGCCCACGAAAGCGAAGTTGAACGCACAAACGTAGTGAGTGCGCTCATTCGCTTGAGTGGGGCAATCGACAATCCCGCACGAGTTGCACATACTATTTTTTATTACGAATTTCACATACTTTTTTCTATTATTATCACTATTTTTAACATTTTTATTACTTTTTAAAATAATATTTTTAAGTGTCCGTCTTTTTTTCTGAATTAATTATCGGTTAAATTACTTTGCTGGTGGTTTCTATAGAAATAATTATGAAATATTTATTAAATGAAAAATTAAGAGGCGGCATTGCGTGTTTTGATTAAATTTTCCGTGTTTTATTGTCAATTTGCGTGTGAAAAGTTACTTTCCACACGCAAAAAAGTATGCGGGAAGAGTACAGTGGGCAAACAGCTATTTTGCGTACAAAAATGTGTGCGCCAAGTCAGTACTTCTCCCGCACGAGTAATAAAAAGCTACTTTCCACACGCAAAAAAGTATGCGGGAAGAGTACAGTGGACAAACAGCTATTTTGCGTACAGAAATGTGTGCGCCAAGTTAGTACTTCTCCCGCATGAGTAATAAAAAAATCCAGGATCAGTGTTGTTACTTGTTACCCATTTGGACCGCTACTGTAGACAGATATCACTTTACCATAATTTTACCAAACCAATATGCAAAAATTCCACCAGATAACTGTACAAAGTCATTTGAATAACGTTTGAATACTAAAGTTAGCAAACTGCAGCCGTCGATTGATCATAGGCAATTTTTTATAAACCGATTCGACGTGAATTTTAAAATGTAGCACAGAAGTAGAATATTGTAATCCAGTTTTGTTCTGGGAACACGAAGCTTCTAAGTTTTTGAATGTTCGAATTGTGAAGGAATCGTTGTTAGTGGGGAGTCTTATTTAGATTTATTAAATACTAGCATTTACCCTTGGCTTCTCCCGCATGGTACTTGAAATTATAACGAATATTGTATGTATTACCCACAGATATCAGAAACAACGTATATATAAAAATCTGTGGATAGTAGATGGCCAATCTAGCCCTTCTCACAGCATAGCTGATCATTCGTTCGATACCGGTGACTGAATGCACGTCAGTTGTTGCTGATTGTTAAGATGATTGTCAGTTACACTGCATGTTGCTCTGTCCGCAATACGTGTATATGTAACTGTGTGTGTGACCACTCACACAGATGGAGATATCAAACACATACAACTATAATCAGTGTGTACCTACATAACATAGTGGAAGGAAGTGGTAGGGACCTTTTGTCCACGCTGGTATCGCTAGTATACAGAGATAGTATATTCGTTCGTGTATTCTGTAGTATTATCAAATTAAATACGCAGATAGTACAGGTAATTATCGAGCCATAGCAGAACATTACTACTAAGAATTGTTATTTTTTCTTGAAAATTCAAAGTAGTCTAAGACAGTCTATGTCCTTTTCTGTCTCATAGACTATGACTAGGGCTGCCACCTTTTTTTAAGGCAAAAAAAGTATTTTTCGGCTTTTTAGCAAATATAAAAAGTACAGTTAATAAAAAAAAGTACGTATTAAATTTTTATATTATTTATTTTTCTAAAAGTATTTTTTATTACTCTTAACTATATTCAGTCCTGGACTTACACTAAGGGCGGCAAATTTTAAACAAGGCGGAAAAATTTGGAATTTAACGTTTTTTTCTTTTGCTTGTCACTTTATGTTTACTAAGAAACTTTTTCGAAATTTTCGTTTTAGGAAAAACCAGGGGACGGCATTTTTCACGATACGCCGGGCGGCACTTAGGGTAAGTCCGGCCCTGGCTATTTGGATATTTGTCTTCTTTAAAAACCTTTAAAGCATTCTTACAGTCTATATCTAAATTAATGCCTTGTTTCTTTCGTCACGCCATTTAATATTCAGTATTGATAATACTCTTTCTATGAATGCTGAAGTAGCAGGAATAGATAAAAGCTGACAAAAGATGGTCAGTTATTGTATGCATTTGGAAAATTATCGCAGAATTAATTTTTTTGCAGTAGAAATATCTTTAACATGTGCAAAATTAATTAATTTTGCAAGCAGTTCATTAATTGTGTCTGATTATGTTATTTCTGAATACAAATCAATTTTAAATAAACTATTAATTCAATTCAATCATTAAAATGATGATATATTATCAGTGTAGCTGATACTCAATAGCTGCCGCTAACATTCGATATAAACTGAAAATAATAATTTTAATAAGCTCTCGTCTCTGCCGTTTACGATCAGATGCCAGTACTTCCATAGATCATTAACAAAATTAATGATTGTAAATAAATATATTAATGACTAGCAATACTTACTGGAGTGGAGCTGGGTATACGTATACGTATAGAGTACCCCCGGGGACATATTAGAACGCGAATTGAAATTGAATGACACCCGCAGTAAGTGGAGATATGTAGGTATATGTGTCATCTTTCAAAAATGTCAAAGGTCAATTATTAATAATACTGGAGACGAAAAAATGACACAACTATAGAACACTAGAAGCAAACTAAAATCAAAAAAGTATGGATTGCTTGGAGTCATTTGTTGGTCTGTCACAGCTTAAGGCATTTAGTCGTTCGGTGGCAGTCACCGATTGCACGACAATTGTTATGGATTGTTAAAATCATTGTTAGTTATACTGTATGAATCTCTATTCGCAACATCAAACCCGCACGACTCCAAACAATGTGTACATACACAACATAGTAGGGAGAAGTGGAAGGGATTTTTGTCTACGCTGGTATCACTAGTATAGAGATAGCAATGTTTTCCTCTGTATTCTGTAGACACGACATTCTATTGCACACTATTCATATTTTCATGTCTTTTACGTTATGTTGTGCGACAGGGATACATCAGTTGGTAGACTACGTCCGGTAGAACGCTACACAAAAATATTAATAGGTACATTAATAGTCATGAGACATTGTGATGAAAAACACAACTGATACACTGTTTTGACTAAACAATCGTAGCTCGTTCTCTGTCTAAGCAAAATCAACGAACGTCCGCTTTTTGGATCAGGTAGCCAAGTTATGAGGTGATTTGTCCAAGTTCGGTTTCTTATGTGTGACCGGACTCAAATTTAAAAGGTACTTAAAAAACCCATAGATTTCCGATAACATATAACTCAAAAAACCTAAATCAGGGCGGGGAAAAGTTATTTCTAGCAAACTTTGAGCTAAATAAACTCTGGGGTTATTCCAATTGCAGGTAATATAAATAATAAGTAAGAGAAAACGATTTCCTGCAAAACGTAATCAGAGAAATATAGATCGAAGAAAAAGTTATTTTTTGACGTATAGATCTTTGATTTTTCCTTCGATCTATATTTCTCTGATTATACGTTTTGCAGGAAGTCGTTTTCTCTTGATTATTAAACTTTGAGCTATATCATTAACCCCACTGGAACAAAAATCGTAAAAAAAAAAAATATTTTAGGTCCCTTCGAGGCAGCTATTTTAAGTGATACTTCACACCATATATTAATTAAAGCGAACCGTTCATTTTAATTTAAATTTTTTTGCTTAATCGTTAATTGGTAATACATGTGCGCGTCATCAAAATCGAAAATACCAAATTTGAAATTCCTGCGTTACATAGTTTTTGGGAAAAACTCGACGACAGACAGACACGAGAATAATCTTTAAGGGTCCTGTTTTTCCATTTAAGACGCGAAAACGTAGTGAGAAAGTGATCCTCAGTGACTCGTTAAAAAAATCAAGTCTACGTCATTAGGCGAAGTGTGGCAAAATATTTATTTGACTAAATCTGTTTAACGATTTTATGTCAATTGCGAAAAATATACTTTCTTGCAATTTACCTCGAAAATGATGAGAAACTCTTGTTACTGGCTAGGAAGCCCTGACTGAATGTGTGCCAAACATGCATTTAGTGAATCTCTGTATCAAAGCTCTTTTTATCGGTATAGATTTTTGTGTTCTCTGCACTCCCAACATATCTACCATATTTTCGTTTGATGTCACTATATTCCATCACAATTGCGCATAATATTCGCGACAGCACATTTATTCATGTCACTACGTCAACCCAACTGATGACGGATACAGCGGCTCGTTTACTTCTGATACATATTCACTCACTTCATTTCATTTATCGATACAACACGTCGCGTTACGTCGTATGGTGTCGTGTCCCATCGTAACTCGATCAGCAGCACCCATCATCGATTTGCAACGTCAGTGTTTACGTGCACTTTTACTTAAATTGTTTGATTATCATCATCAATGTTTAAATATATATTTACTATTATGTGTTGAACGACGCATGATGACGCCGACGCTGTTATCAGCAGCATCTTAAATTTTGTCGTGTCACTTATTTAGCAAATAATTGAGTGAACAAGTGAGTAAGAGCGCTTATCAGTCAAACACGTAACTGACTATGTAATTTAATAAAACGTACATTTTATGTGTGTTTATGGTATTATGGTATTGCAATTATCGAAACTGATATACATATACCGAATGTACCAATGTTTGATTCGATTTCACAGTGTGTCCCAATTTTGATAGTTTTGAAGCAAGGAAATTGCCGAAAAATTAATATCGTTGTCTGGTCATCGATTTTGAAGAAGAGTTTATGTACACGCATGATTTGAAATGTAGGAAACGACAATTGTGTATTTATTGGTCACATGAATATAAAAAAGAGGTTCGTGAAGTGTGAGTTGACCACCTCTCCGAGGACAGAAGACGCAAATCTATGATGATTTCGTAGTTTTGTGCTAGGCTATGAAATTCTCAAAAGCAGATAACTTTTATATATTCCTACTGGGTAATATTTTTATAAAACCCCAATGGAATAAAACCATTCCGTTCAAAAATTATAAAGAATCAAATTATACTGTGTGAATTTTTCGAGAGTTGCCATTTTTATTACAGCCAAACCGTTGATTTAATCGAAAAATTCTTCAAATAAGAGTTGTAGATATCGACGGGGGCAACCGATTGCTGTAGTCAGGAACTTTACAGCTCTTATGGTTTTCGAGCTATGATACAAACTTATAGATTTTCAAATGGGACTATATATTAATTTTTCGATAAAACTGATCTAATACACTAATTAACAACATAAATGAGCAAAAAAAAATTTTTTTACCCAAGTTTAATTTTTTAAATTTTCTTTAATTTATCAGTCAGGCGGTAAAAATATGCATATTTACTTAAGGCTACATCAACCGATAGTGTTTTTCTTGGTTACATTTCCATTACATCCAAGAAAAGAATCTTTTCCAGTACCATTTCTATCATAATTTGATTGTAATAGAAATGGCAATTCTCAAAAAACTCACATGGTATTACGATCTTAGAAGTGGGTGGATGCATTTTTAAAGAAAGTTGCTGCAAACAAAGTTGTCGTAAATTGAGATTTCTACAATATTTATATTTTATTTTTAAAATTTTGCTATTAGTTCCTCTTTGAAGGATAAATTTATACTTCAAATCGCCTTCTCTTTGACGTCATTTGGAAAAATTGATTTGGAGTATACTCTGTACGCTACAACTTCTAAATTGCTGCAAAATTCTAAAACTTTTGTAATTTTGTAAAGAAAGATAAAATTATATGAAAATTTTTTTTTAAATATTTAGTATATTTTACAATTAAAACGTAATATCCCTTTGAATGTGTTATAAAAACAGCAATACAGGTTAAAAATTTTACATTCTTCAAACCACAGGACATATTAAGAGGAAAAAATTTTGCACTTAAAATAATGGGAAGGTTTTATTATACCTTTCGTCTAGATTTCATTAATATTTATAAATGAGGTCCACAAAAAATTGAAGTCCCAAAATTTTGCTCTTTCTTATGCTCCACACATAGAATCATTTTGAGCTTAGTTTCATTTCTTTACCGTCAGTAAAATTAGAGATATGCACTAAATTAGACGTCAACACATATTCATTCATAACTAGTGGCTACATCACGCTCCAGCTAAAATGTAACACTCGCAGAATATTTGTCTATTTCCAGCCACTCCCATTCTCATAAAAAAATTTTCTCTCCTTCCCATTTTAAGAAAATGATACACATTTCTGGCGGGACCCATTAAAATCCGAATGATTCCTTAAATATCCTGACCGATTTCCCATCTCTACAACCGATAGTTTTAAAAAGCTGACTGGCTTCTCAATGCTGCAGTGCTTTTTAACGACATGTTGTCTTGTTTGAGACCATTTAACAAAAAGAAGAAAAATTTGGAACTATAATTCCCAACTTTTTAATTCTATTACACTCAGATACCCGTAAACTTTGAAGCTAATACATTAGATAATATTCAAACTAAATACAATATAGTTCTGGTTCAATTCATTCTAACTGCAATTTTTGTTTGGGTGCATCGCATAAGATAAACGAACATTACAGTTACCTACCCGACTCGAACGAGCGACTGGCTCGAACGAATGCGGTTCATCCAACTATGTGAAGATGTTATTTGCGTATTACGAAGTTTCTAGTTCATCAAGTTCACACGTTTAACTCATTCACATTCTATATACGTATGTTATGAAAAATATTGTATGCGGTGTCATTCAGTCGGCGATCGTCATAATAACTATTATAACAATATGGTCATTGTCCCACGATGAAAGTCAATCTAATGTGAAAAACTCAACTTGGCAACAAAAACAAAAAAATGTATTTTATATAAAATTGGATATATGATGTAGGAATATATGCATTTTTGTATATACACATTTTACTTCATAATATGTGAAGCTATTTTTATTAATACCAAGTGTGCTAACGGCATTTTGACGTAACAAAAAGAGTAAATTTAAAAAAATCAAAAAACTATATAAAAAGATGGAAACATGATGAAATTGAAAAAAAGACAAATGAATAAAAAAAAGTAATCGGAAATGGTGGCATCCGACTCAAGTCACAGCAGTAGGGCTTGAATCCAAGTGGAGGTTCTTAAAAGTCCCGGTCACAGCAGTCGGAGAGATTCAAATCCATTGATAAGGAGCACCGATGTAATTGTTAACTCCAATTTGAAAGTTTTTAGTAGGGTTTATTTTTTTTCTTTAATAAATAAATTTTTTGTTTTGCTATGTAAGTGATCCGACATTAGAGGTCGCCCCGAACCTCCAAAGAAGATAGTAAGCTACTGGTCGGAGGCATCAGATATTTCTATTCAACCTGTCCTAACGTGTATGCCTCCAACTACTATACTTTACTGTTAATTTTTCTGTTTTCTATTTCCTCTTGTTACCATCTTTTTATTTCACTCTTTACGCAGTCGAGATATTTGATTTTTTTTAAAAATTTTACTTTTTCTTTAGGTCTATTTGATATTGTTTAATTATTTAGAAGAAAAAAATATATACATTCTTATACGACATTACGACGTCTAGAGGTTTAAATTACTATAAATGATGTTAAAAAAAATGGTTTTTGATGATTTTATATAGTAGCTTATACCCGTGACTTCGTCCGCATTAAGTCATTGAAGATTGACTATAGCTGTACTCCTTATAATTCCTATATAAATTCTCATTTCCTATTTTACCACCTTAGGAGACGAGTTACCAAAAATCCCTTCTAAGTGTTCACTTATGTTACTCGTACGTAAAGCTCCAAGTTTCACGTTACAGTACAATAATTAAATTTGCAGAATTTATGTTGTTATCTATGATGTGTTTTATTAGATTCACTTGGTGTTTGAAACTCAATCAATAATTAAAGCTTAGGGCTGGTGCTACATTTCAGCTGTCGTCTATCGTTTTATCAATCTCAATTATAATAGGTTGCTCGAAAAAAATTTTTAAATTAAAACATTACTCAACTACAATCAATACTTCCACATATAAACTGTTTTTGTACCGGATGTATTATAAATATTGACCCAGATTTCCTAAACCCAAAACTTCTATATAGTGAGGGTAACAGCGTGAGAATGTAATAAAATCTGTGATATAAGAGTGTTATGAAAGCTATAATGTTCGGCGTCTGTGAAGTTAGCACGGCCTTTTGTTAATTGTTATATTTTTTTAAAAAAGAAATAATTGTTACAGTAGCATTTTTCATTGTTCTACCGTTTCTAATACATATTAAAAAATGCTCCACAATTTTAAAACTAGAAATTCCGAATATGTCGTGCTAACTTCATGTTCCAGCACGTCACACCGCCATCTAAAGTACGAAAACCGATCTAACATTTCATTATCTGTTAACTATTCCCGTTAGATCTAAACTAACTCTATTTCTATAATTATATGCAATTTCAGAATAAAATTTCAACAATTCCTTAATCAATAAAAATTTAAAATAAAATTTTTATTGCTAGAAAGTTAAACAATTACAGGTTGATTTAGACTATATTATATTATCTACGGTTACACAGAATTTTTTCTCAAATACTATTGAAACGTGAGGTAAAAATTATCTGTCAAAGTATTACAGAACCAAAAAAGGCTTAAAATAAACAGTTAGACGGAACTTGTGTGTAATAAGATCATAGTGATTGTAGACCACTGGGTAGTAAGGCCATAGTGATTATTGACTACTGGGTAGTAACCTCGTAGTGATTAAGGATCACTAAAATCACAAAATAAATTTGGATTCTTTGTAACGCTTAAGCGGAATGGTGTTTTTCATGGCACTTTGTTTTCGGTTTTGACTTATATCGATACCTTATCAACTAATGACCCCAACCCCCTTCCTTTCGGAATGGGGGAGAATGGGACAAAATTTACATCCAGCAACATTCTATTTTAGAGTTGTTTTGCGAGCGAAGCCAATCACTATAAATAACAGTTCATACAAAATGTCGGAATATCTGCTTTAAAAGTAATTGAACACATAATTCAGACATTTGTCACAAATGAAACTGTGAATCACAGCTATAATTGCAACTCGTTCAATATAGTCCCAATCTTAGGATGCATTTATATTATTTCGAATTTGTTACGAAATCACCATAGAAATTTTTACTTGGGTTGTGTAGTTTTAAAACGCACTTATAATTTCTTTTTTTTGACTCATCACTTAATCTAATTTAAATTTTGTATTGTATCTCTATTTTAAATTGATAAAAATAATTTTATATTAACGTAAAAGCCCCCATTATGGAACGGTATCTGATACTAGAACAGTTTTGACATTTACATATTAATGAAGTTATTTCTGAAAGAAACGTCTGATAACAAAAATTATTATCAAGAGAATGATTGTTTTTCAATTTAAATTCACCTCGGATTTAATGTTTCCTTACTTAATTAAAGAAATAGATATGTAAATGTCAAAACTGTTCCAGTATTAGATACCGTTCCATAATGGGGGCTTTTACGTTAATCTAAAAAAAAATTATGAAAGCACAAGAAACAATTAAATGTCACATAATTTTGCATTATCAGTTAATATAACAATATATTATGTATATTTACACCAACACAAGGTCTATTATAAAGTTTAACTTTAGAATATTATGAACTGAACAGTTTGCATGTCTCGTCTTAGTTAATAAAAATTTACAAACTTTACTTTTTATCTTATTTTATTACTAAAGTTTTTAAAAAATATAACAATTTATGCATAACTATTAAAAATAAATTCTAATCTTATTTAACGAAAAACTTTTCCAGTTTCTAAGTTAAGTCATTTAGAAAGGTAGAAGAAAGGCTTTAGAAAAAAGTACCTTTTCAAACATTTTACACGGAGAAATAAATTTGTTTGTCTTGATCCGTAAACTTTAGCCTACATACATAATTCACTTCAGGCAATTTAAAAAAAACACCGTTAATACTTTGAGACTCTTCTGACAATTTTATAATCAATTTCAAGTGTTAGATAAATAATTTGGTGAATTTAGTATGCAATTAATGATGCAATCCACAAATCTGCTAATGGCAGTAGTCCAATAAGAAGAAAAAAATCTGCCTCTGTATCATTTCCTATTTATTTTTGTTCGATTTCTATTAGTGGAATATAGTGACTTCACCAAATTTCAACCTTTAATTATAAATCACTTAAGTACCTACAAGGAATACTTGAACCATTTGAACAGATTGATCGATTTTGAAATGTGAAATATTTATGTGACAGAGGTCACTGAGGTACATTTGAAAAGACTTAGAAGAAGAAAATTTCTTATGTAGAATCTTTGAATATATTTTTTTCAGATTTTTAAAAAAGGTATTTTTATTCTTAAATAAAATATTCCTATCTACAACTAGCATAAAATAGTTTATTTATTGTGCAAATTACTATCTAGGCAAACTATGTTTTACATGTAGCTGTACAAAAAATTGCACTTTACACACACGTATGCGTAAAGGTAGGTACACAGCACATTATACTTTTATGGCATTTGTTTTGAATAAATTTCAAGTTCTACTAAATAGATATTATATACACAATTTTAATGTATTGTATTTGTACCAAATTTTTATTGTTTATTATGAATTTTCGCATACCTCAATAATCATCTTACCAGCTATAAACTCAATACTACTATACCAAACGATGCATATGACATTAGTTCTTGCGTATCTATCAATAAAAATAGAAAATAAATAAACTGTAAAACTCGTTAAAACTCTGGGTCAGGTAAGAATAAAATCGATTAAATAGTGTTTTCAAAATTGAACAGTCGCTATCGAAATTATAAGAAAATTTGTCTTTCCCTTATTACTACATTTTATGAATTAAGTTTTGAATAAGTATTGATGGGCAAGCACACAATTAAAATACAGCAAAAAAAATTTTTTTCCACAGAACATGAAAAAAATATTACATTTTAAATTTTGTGAATAAAAAAGTCGTTTATACGTTTACAGTTTTTTTTTTGGGAGTTTGTTTGTATATTTTGTTATTTTCATTTTTGTCGAATCAAAATAAATTTCCTCATGCGACGAAACACATGCCACATGATTTTATCTTTTCCAATTTTAAAGCCACATATGTATTGTGGTGGTATGTTTATGCCAGTGAACTCGTGAGTGCTTGTGGGCAGGCACTCGTATTCGAGCGAGCTTTGTCGACTGGCGTCGTTTATTTATTATTTATTCAGTGATAAGTACAAGTCAAATAACAAGTGCCACTTACACGCTATGAATGACTTGTACGAACGCTACACGAACCTTAGCTCGCTAGCTACACTTCTTTGATTATATTTTTGAAGAAATATATATAAGGATAGTTATATATATATATATATATATATATATATATATATATATATATATAGCCACTTAGATCTATGGCATGAATATCTTAAAGTATTTGTCGTTCCGTAGAAAACTACAAACATTTTTACTTTATAAAACTGATGGTAGATATGAAGTGAATTCTTTTTGATGGTAAATTACAATACATTTTAACATTATTGGTACCTACAACAGAGCAATGTTTCCCAATCGCCGGTCCACGAAAGTATCTCAACGGTTCGCAGAAAGATGTGTAAATTGAAATAAATTATATAAATATCTACTTAATAAATTTCTAACACTGACTGACAGACAACGCACAGCCTAAATCGTTGAGTTTAGAGAAGAATGAAATTTTGCATAGGAGTTCCCTATGTAACGTAGATGAGCACTAAGAAAGGATTTTTGAAACTTCGTCCCCTAAGTGGGTTTAATAGGGGATGAAAATTTGTATGCAAATTCGTTATTTTTGAAGTTAGTGGTATATAAAAATATGTTACTATGGCTATTAAAATAAATAATATTTTATACACTGACTGACAAACAACGTACAGCCTAAACTGTTGGGTTTCGAAGGACGAAATTTAGCACAAAAGATATGAAAATTGGCGTTTAGGCTTCTATTTATAAATAAACGTCAGTGGTGTAAACGTTTCTGAAAATTTATTCCCTAAGCTGTTAAAACAGGAAATGAAAGTTCGTATGGGAAGTTCGTCATTTTTGAAGTTAGAAACGTGGATATTGATTTAGGCTTTTGAAAAACATTAAAAGTGAGCAGATAGTGGGTACCTAATAAAAAGATTTTGTCGATGAGAAATCCCACGGCTAATTTATTTATAATTTTTATTTTTGTACTAAAACAAAAAAATGGCGGGGCTATCTCTATGAGAAAAGAATCCGAATCACATGTTTTGGCTTTTAGTTTCTTTTTAGTTATGGTCCGTGATAGCATGCGTCCAACATACTACAGCACAACCTTTTTTGTTTTAAAATTATGTAACGGCGGGGCTAACTTTAAGCTCAAAAATGGTTTTTGACTGTAAAAAAAGCAGCTACTGGGGTTTAACATTATGCATATCATTATGCACACGACTAGCACAATATGGCATAGCTTTTTTGTTCGAAAAAGAGAAAATGGCAGGGTAAATTTGGTGGGATCGTAGGGTCAACCATATGGTCGGAAAACCACATGTTACACGGCTAGTTAGAATTTGAGAGATTGGAGATTCATAGGATATAATGAATCTATTTAAGATTAAAGGATAGCTTTTAAATTAATATCTCACTAATGCTTAAGAATTACAAAAAACGACATTTCATATTACATGACTAAATGTTATTTCAACTAATGGCGAAAATGATTCCACGATACAATAATTCTACTTAAAATTAAAGAATGGCTTTTAAACGTTTCTTTAAGCGCGGCTGTACACCTAGGAGGTAACACATGAGAGATACGACATGAGCGACACAAGAAATCTGTCGCTTGGAGACACGCATCGCTTGAGTACATTTAAATTGCATTGATAACATAAAATTGATGCACACCTAAGAGATAAGACATGAGCGACGCAGATATTTGTCTTAAGCGACATAGCATGCTTGTCTCCTGTCGTTCGTGTCGAACGACATGTAAGATAAATTTAAAAATTATATTACCTATACATTTGAAAGCAATGGTAAATTTTCTCCAAAAATATTTTTTAATGTAATATTAGATGCATACCGACAATTTAAAATACTTTTTGAAAAACTGTCAAATACCGTATCCAAATACGGTGTATCACCAAGGAGGTAAGTCCAAAAACGTTCCAAAAATGTATCGTTTACAACTAATTTTGGTAATTATGTTAAAAATTACCCATTTTTATGTAATTATATCCTAAAACAGTATTGTAAAAGTAATATCACAAATTTGACATGAAAAAATACTGCCAGCAAATTGAAAAATTCCACTTGTTGTAGTTTCCTTCATGTCGTATCTCTCGTGTCTTAATGCCGATGTCTTAAGACAAATGTCTGTGTCGCTCATGTCTTACCTTCTAGGTGAGCAGCCGGGCTAATGCTTAAGAAAGTGTTGATACTTTTATGTATGAAAACGACATTTCATATTTCACGACCAAGTATTATTCCAATTAATGGCGGAAATTATTTCAGGATACAATAATTCTATACTTAAAATTAAAGAATAGTTTCTAAATATTCATCTAATGCTTAAACAAAGTCTTGATATTTATCTGAATTATATGGTAGACCAAGTGATGGCAAAACGACATTTTATATTACATGACAAATTGTAAATGTTATTCTAACTAGTGGCGCAAATGATTCCACGATACAATAATTCTACTTAAAATTCAGGACGGACTTTTAAACGTTTCTCTAAAATGCTTAGGTGTTGATATTTTTATGAGTTACCTACATGGTGGACCAAGTGGTCGGAAAACGACATTTCATATTACACGACCAAATGTTTATCCAGGTACTTAATAGCGGAAATGATTCTACGATGCAATAATTATGATGACTTTTAAACATTTCTTTAATGCTTAAGAAAGTGTTGATGCTTTTATAAATTACATGATGGGCCAAATGTTCGGGAAACGACACTTCATATTACACGACGAAATTTCATTCCAATCGAAAATGAGCAACTAACTAAATTAAAAATTCACTTTCACATTTATAATATTAGTTAGGATGTAAACTGGATCACACGGTAGTTTAAATAAGAAAACACAAAATGTTAAATTGTCCTTAAAGCGTCTGTAAAAAGAACAAATTTCGCAAAACATTGTGTAATGACGAGTTTCACAAATTTAAAGAAATGGTAACACAAGTTTGCTATTACAGTAAATAAGATGAATCTATGTGTAACATTTCCGTCTTCTCTAAACTGTAAGATTCTCCTGCAGTCATTTAAACCACTACGTACTTCAACAGTTTCATACAATAAAAAGATATAAATTGTTCCACAGTGGAATTTATTGAGATAAATAAAAATAGTGATCCGTGTTGATGAAACATCGTAGAAAACTCCGTGAGTTCCATTCTTTAAACATCAGATCCTTGTTGGACTATCAGTGGTTCTTATACATTTATAAAATTTAAAGTTCCTACATAAAAAAAAATTGAATCACCTCGATTCAAAGTTCTATGCTGTTGCTCCGCGTATAACTTTGAAAAATATAAATAATGGGTATAAATAAAGAATCAAAATAGTGATATGGGCGCCCTCACAATACAATGATACCCCAGTCGTAGCACCTGCACAACATAGCGAATTTCCAAAGAATGGACACTGGCGGATCTAACATAACAACCTGTATCCATCTAAAATAGTTTAGCTCTCTCACAGTGAAAAAATTTTCAAAATCGGTGATGATGCGTTCTTGAAACATTTGTTAATTTTTATTTTGAAAAATGAAACAGACATAAATATTGTTACTGTAATGACAGAAACGATAAACCATTTATGGTAAAGAAATTTTCAACAAATTTCTTAATTTTTCTCAAAAGCTAGTTCACTAAGAGTAATGCTTTAGAAGCTTATCTTACGTAATTTTTTACGCTCTTTCCGACGAAGCAAAAAATAAATAAATAAATAAATAAATAAATTACTAAATCGGGCCAAATTTTGCAAGAAACCACTAAAATTGGCGAAAATTGGCAAAAATTTTGGCTTCCAAAGATCGGACGTATCAGGCTGACGAGCTGATCCAAGTTCTTGGGACCTTAGACTTCTTCACCAAATTTCGTAAAGATTGGATGTTTCGTTCGAGATTTATTGCGCAGACATATATATATATATATATATATATATATATATATATATATATATATATATATATATATATATATATATATATATCGAGGCCTCAAAACAAATTTCTATCATAGTCCCGAGCTCAATTCTTTTCATGGCACCCGCTGTAATAAGTGAACTTCCGAAATGGAAATTCGCTTATAAAAGAAATATTAATAATCCCGAAAGGAAGAATTTAAGATAAAACAGTTAATTTGAATATTCATTAGAATAATACTTACATAGGACTACTTCATTTATCAACAATCAAAAAATATTTTTAAACCAAATAGAACAAAACCTGAAATAATGAATGGGGGCTTTTGATGCGGTTATGCATTTCTTGTATTTAGTTTTTACAGTACCTACATTTCCATTCATATACCTAAAGGTGGTGGGTACGCGGACGTAACCTTTTGTCATTGTCCTCAATGATATTACTCTTTTTACCGAACAGAAGCCCAAATAAATATTTTACCAGCTGCCTTGTATCGTTATACATACGTGTGAATACCGAACGTATACGCAGTCCATTCAAATTCTTGACAAAAAACGATTATAACATATTTATAGGCTGATTCAGTAATTGTTAAAAATACTAACACACTATGACGCCATTTTGATAGACTACCAGTCGTAAACTGCTATAATATTTCAAGCATTGATAACGGAGGTACATAGTTGTCAGATTGGTCTGACTACCAAACTTTTTCGACTCATTTGGATGAGAGGTATCCAAAATGTGGCAAACGATGCCAGGTCGACTGCAATCTTAAATTCGTAAAGATTATTTACCTTCATTTTTTTAATAAAGGGGCTATAAATCTGAGTATATTATAACATTTTTCCGTTTCCAAAATTACGTAAATTTTATGTATCAATAGTGTTCAACCGTTGTTCCCATACGAATAACTTTTATAATTTAGCTCGTAATCTTTTACATAGCTCAGGTTCTGATACCAAAACAATTTGTTTAGAAAATATGATTTTTTTCATTACTTTTGCAATTTTGATTTTATTAAAAATTAATAAAGTAGTATCGAAAATCTATGTACACTTTCAAATTTTATGTTTCTAGCATTAAAATTAGAGTTTTTGGAATTTTTAAAAAAATTTGTAACCGTGATGACGTCATCAAGTTTAATTTTTTTTAAATAATAGCTACAAAAATGATTTGGATCCAATATGTTGATGGAATTTGAGTAACTGTCTGTCAAATTTTCATTCTTCCTGTATTATGACCGCAAGCTCAAAAAACCTCCAGAAGCGGTGAGGAGAACACAAATTGTATTATTTCCATAGTTACTAAACAAACCAAGTAATTATGTTTTTATATGAGTGAGTGAGTAAACTTCTATTTATTTATATGATAGACAAAGATAAATGCAAATGTGGATAAAAAAGTTCTTTTTAGTTTGCGCCCATAATAAAAATGTCCCAGTTTCAAGTCATTATCAATTTTTTTAAATTGAATAAGAGATTGGCCAAAATTCGCTCTATAATCGTCGGGTTGAATACCGCTGTTTTACATAGTTTGCACATGGAAACAACGAAGTTTATTTAAGTAAACAAATTCATTTTTCCTTTGTGTCCTTTATTCTGAAATTTTTTTCTTGACTCCACCGATGCAAAATTTTGGGAAGCCCTGATCTAGACTATAGTGAAAGAAATTAAATTAATTTTACTTAAAAGTAAAAAGTTGTCCAAGTTTTAGATACTACTTCTTGACCACCTCTATTTAAACTATTGCTGCTTGGATGCAAACAATATTAGGTACTATGCCCGTATTTTATTTACATATAAACCATTCATCTGTTCCCACTCTATCCTGGAGCTTGTTCCGTCAGACATCGGGCATTTAACCAACCACCTACGTTTTTAACAAAAATAATGTTTAGACAAACGATAAATATCGTCTTTTTATTACTAAATCACCCATTTTGGCTGCCCGGCATGGCGATATATTTGTATTACTTATCTTTTAGAGTCCTTTGTATCCTATACATATATGGAAATGAGAGAAAGGACACACAAAGAAAATTTATTTTACAATTTCATTGTTATGTAAAAAACAATGAGGACCATTCTATCTATATAAATATACATTAAGGATAACTATAAATAAACGTCCTAAAGAATTCGCCTAAAAGTGGTATTTAGTGTATGTATGGGGTACAGATTTTTCTGGAATTAATTTACCGGTGCGGTGCGGGCGGAAATTTTTTTATTGCCGCATAATTATTTTTCAATTAGAATTAAATTAAAAAAATATTTTCAATGTACCTAAATAAATTTTTTTTAATGGCCTCGATATCTAAATAATGGAAAATAACATTTTTTTGACGCCATAATTTTTTTTTTTTGCCATGAATCACACGTGCAATCTATTTTATCTGAAAAAATATATTACTTGAATATATATAAATAAACGTATACGTACGAGTAGAGCTTAGACAATTTAAAAAGGTTGTGGTGTAACTGAGACTTCAGTTTTTTTAGCTGTTTTTAATTTTGGAAATTCAACTATTACAGCGACTCTCATGGTAAGTTCTGAAATTGAAACTCTGACATCCATCGGGCATCCAATTTTTACCAAATTTGGTGGAAAGGTCAAAAGTCTCTTGAAAAAATTGGCCAGAGTTCAAAAGTATTTTTAATTTTTTTTTACACCATTGAAAAGAGCTTAAAAAATTGCATAAGGTGTTAAACCATTACTCTAAGTGGACTAGTTTTTGAGAAAAGTGTCCTGGAGTTCCAAAAGCGTCAAAAATTAACTACCCCACCGATTTTGAAAATTATTTCACCATTAAAAAGTTAAATTATTTTAAATGAATGCAGGCTATATTATGAGTTTCGCCAAAATCCTGGGGACTCAGAAGCACCAAAAATTAATTACTCAACCGATTTTCAAAATTTTCCATACAAAAAATTGATTTTTACAGAACAAATCATTCTAATGTTGGTTATTTCAAAAATACTTATTACATGATTAATTGTTCCAACTTCATGCAGCAATATGAAAGTAAAATGGTTAGCTAAATTTTTTTTTTTCGTAATAACATTTATTTAAAATATATCCGATACATAAACTATTAGGTATTTATTAATAGAGAAAAAAAATTAAATTTTTTCAGTACATTGCCTGTGAAGGTTTCAACAACGATATTTATGAATAAACGTTCGTATATAAATAAGCGATCATTGAAACATTTTCACTATAAAGAGCAGCTGTCGAAAATGAAAATAAATCATTAAAAAAAAAATCATAGAACAAACTATATTTACAAGTGTTCGATATATTTAGAGTACTTGGTTAATTACGATAAAAAACACAGTGAAATAAAAAGAAAATTTAATGAAAATGTCAATAACGGTCTCATTATAAGACGCTGCATTCAAAGTGATAAAAACTGTTAGTCTACCTATCATACCTCGGACCAAATCCTTTTGAATCTATTCGCGCCGTTTAGTTCAGATATCTATCAAAAATTATGGCTGTTCAACCGATTTCGTTGTCCAAAAACATTTCGCATCCATCATTGATTGTGTAACATAAATTTTGTAACAACTCAATATGAATTGGTTTAAATATTTAAAAGTATTTATGAAAAAAAATCAGTGGCGATTTTCAAATAGTATGGGTAACTTCAAAAATCTAAACTTTACCGCATCGATGCAGCATCATGATTTTTCTGATGCGTCTAATACTACATGATGCGCTGCTGACTCTCTCTTGAAATTTGATGCACATTAGATGTTTTTGAACGGGATATTGGCATCATTTAGCCTCCGATTTGGCTATAGATAAAACAGATAATGTAGCATGATAGTCTATAGATAATATAGCAATACAGTCCTTGTATAGGTATATTATCTTTGAATTTCAACTTGAACTTACTTGAAATTGAAAATATTGAAATTATTTGAATAAAAAATATTACATAGCTATTTTGAGTGCAAGATGTATTCAAACAGTTTAAGCAATTTTAATCAAAGGTAAATACATTTATCTTTTTCAACAATTTGTTTTTCGAAATTATTCCTGTTGGTGTTAATACCTACATAATATGGCAAGTAGTTATAATTCTACATTATACACATGATATGCATCTTGGACACGCATCACCAAATTTCTTGATGCATTGTTTTGACGCATCAAATGCAAAAATGAACTTTTGATTGTTCGTTGTGATGCGTCTAATGCATTTTTGAACTTTTGACTCTACCTCATGCAAGCAGCGATGCTTTTTTGGAAGTTAGCCTATATTTAGCACTGAAGTATGAATAAACTGAAGCTTAAAACGTTGAGTATAATTTCTAGCTTCACGTCAAGACAATAATCTCGAGCTTGTTTTCCGAATTCCCTCCACCGAATTGCACGCTTATTGTTTTTCTAACAAGTATCCAATGAACTGCTAACTCTTTTCAAATAATCGCCATTGATAACCTTGTTTAAAATTGTTTAAATATTTTAAATATTTTAATGTTACATGTTTCGTGTCATTTTAAATTTTTAAATAAATTTCAAATTAAAATAAATAATTGATGATTTATTTAATTTAAAAATAAAAAATAAATAGAATAAAAAACTATTGCTTAATAAATAGAATTTTTTTTGTTGAACTAAAAAAAGCAGAAAGAGCAGAAGTGTAATACTTTAACACAAACAAAAAACAAATTTTGGCACACGTCCTAAATATAATGGTAAATTTCATTAACAATTTTATTAACATTATATGAATTAATTAATAATATTAAACAGACTGTTTACAAAATTTATTGAAAAATGTAGTATTTTTACCTTTACGTCGATCAGGTGTACAATTATATAAATATTCTTAATTTTATTTGAAAAAATAAAAGCGCCAAGTAATTTTTGTTAGTTTGAAATCAAAATTATCAGTCCGAAATCTGATATTTTTAACTGGCGGGAGCGCTGTTCAATCTGGACGTAACACCCAACTAAGAATATGAAGTCAATTCTCAATATGACGAGACTAGTCCTACTAGTGGCATCAAAGCTAAAAAGAGCTTGGGTCAGAATTTCTTATAAATATTGTATATATATATACGAACTTGGCTACTGGTCTAAAAAAGGTTTAGATTCTTCTTTTATTCAGTTGAAAACTTTTTTTTCTAAATATTTTGCATAGGATTGCAGGTAAGAGACTTTTTCTAAGACACCTTGGAATAGGTATAAAAATACTGAAATCGCAATATTAACTTCTCAGTAGGAAGTTACCGTAACGAAATCGATTTTCGAAAGTCCTTATTTTGACACATTTCCAGGTTTTGAGGATCCTATAATCTTATACTACTGTGTTAAAAATGATGTCACTGTGTATTTACTTACGTTCCCAGAACTTCCTTTCGTCTCTTATATTTGGGAGGTAACAAATGATATTGATTCCGGACCAATTTTATTCGAAGCGTAATTACATAGGTAATACGTGATGGGAATTAGCATGAAATTTAGACGACAAATTTTTTGCTTGTAATAAAATACCCAAAAAAAGTTACCACACTGCTTTTATTTTGTATAGAATCAGTAATGGTTCAAATGGCTACAAAAGATTTCTTGAAGATTTAACAATTCAAAGTTTTGTAGTTAAAAATTCAGTTTTTACAACAAGATGGTGATAAAAAAATTCTACTATTGCAAAACTGGATATTCTCACATAATTGAAAACGCTAATTTTTACAACATTTCAGTCAGTCTATCTCTTTAGCTAGCTTATGAAATAAAGACTAAGAAGAAATGCGAAACCGTTTTCGAATTATGCACCACTTAATAGGTAATTCTACAAAACTTTAATGATAAAAACAACCCACTTTTCATCAAAATGATACCAGCGCCGTTTTATTATTTACGAATAATAAAATTTGATTTACTACGAAAAAAACAGTCACCCGTCCCAAGCTCGTACAATATAATATAATAAATCAAACATTTCATTACATTTTATGTAAACATATATAAAATTCGCTGTTGTTTCGCTGCTAAAATATACAGTCGCCACTATGAAGTTGTGCTCTACCAAAGTGTTACAACAAATATTACTTTCACCACAAACATAACCAAACGCTGCATATGAGTACACCCAGAATGTTTGTTTTGTTCTTGTCGTAGTACAGGTAGTACATAGCAGTAAGCTAGCCGTTGGCGTCTTGTTATTAACAAAAAACAAAAATTTAACGTTCTTAGCATTGAAGATCTGTTGAATATTATTAAGAATAAATAGAAAACGGTCAGCCTTATTTATTGCTTTCGAGACTACAAAAGTAGCAGAAGCATTGTGATCACTTTTGAAAAATAAAACATTTTTTACACACATTTTACGTTTTAGAAATTCCTGAACAATTTTGGTTTGGTGTCTGTCTGTCCGCCTGTGTGTCGCCAGTTTGCACCAAGTGGCATAACTTCTGAACTATTCGATTGTTTTTAATGAAATTTCCGGAAATTATGCAGTTTGGTTCTTAGATGGTCCCCTATGAATTCAATCGAAATCCGAGTGACGGTAGCTACGTCATTACCATGTAATTCTATTAATATATTAAATTGCACTAACAATAAGTGGCATAACTTCTAAATTATTCAATTCCTTTTTATGAAATTATCAGAAATTATGCGGTCTGGTTCCTAGATGGTCCCCTACAAATTTCATTGCATTCGAAGTAATAGTATCGACGGCGCTACCATGAAATCCAATTAAACGTAAATATTTTATTTACTGCTAGTTCCACTTCGCTCAAATTTTTAAAGTGTTTTGGAGGTTAGTTTCTAAAATATTTTCGCTACTATTTTATAATTGAGCCTTTAAATTTTGAGTTACAACAATTTTTTATGAACTTTAAGGGCAAAAGATAATTTCACGATATATATATTTAGTAAAATACTGTTCTAAAATCTTTTACGAAAATGAGGAAGCTGTGTGTCACTCTGTGAAACTGTTATTTAATCCCGCGTTGTAACACTTTCATAGTGCCGACTGTATATATGTATGCAGTACAACATTCACATAACCTCACTTATAATGTTCAAAATGCTCAAAATATAGCGCAATATTATTACGAAATGATTTATTATGATTTCAAAAAGTATATATAGGTTATATTTTTTTTTATTGTAAACGTTAATTAAAAATAATCGTTCACGTACGAGTAGTAGCTACACGAGATTTGAAAATTAATATTTCTGTTGTGTGGAAAAATTTTATTTGGAAAATTATTTCTCACCAGATTATTATGTTTAATGATTATTTTTATCGGAATGTTAAGTAAATTTATTATTTTGTTAATTTTGATCAGATTGCGTACGAATATTTTGTATTTAGGGCTTCGTAGAAAAATCCCAGAACTTTCAGATCGAAACTTCAGTTAAAGTAAAAATAAATCATCTTTCCAAAGAGTGAACGTCATCGACTTGTGCTGAACTGTGAATTTATATCATACTAGCCGTACCCGGGACGTTGTTCACGCGAAACGTTGAGTAGTTTCTTTTTCCAATTTGTAGTTTCTTGCTTCACAAAATGCATTAAATTGTCTCGAAATTGACAATTGTGTGTATTTATTGTATTTTTCGGTACACAATTAGCAACATTTTTTTTGATTTAAAATTCAGAAAAATTTCCAAGCTACAAAATTTATTTACAATTTTTGCTACTATATAGTTATGAAATTTTTTATGAAATATGTAAATTGGTGTAATGTGTGTAGATGCTCAAAATAGTTTTTCCATTTTCCCGGAATAAAAAGTATCTTAGATGTTGACCCAAGTAATAAGTTATCATTACATCAAATTTCATTAAAATCCGTCCAGTAGTTTTTACGTGATGCGTGAACAGACAGACAAAGCCAGATTTACAGTTTTATTATATGTATAGATTATGACTTTATTTTATTTTTTACCGACTTCAAAAAAAGAGGAGGTTCTTAATTCGACTGTATTTTTTTTTTTTTGGGTATGTTGCATCATATCTTCGGTATATTGAAACCGAAAAGATGTACTTCCGATGTGGTCCCATATGAATTTGATCAAAATCCGACCAGGGACTTCGGAGATGTACGACAAAATTCCTTAATAACGAAGGTCTTGAAGTGATGATTTTCGATTTTGATCAAACTTGATAAATATATAGAACAAACAAAAATAATAGACATGTATGTTTTTTATCTGCCATTAGAGTCATTTAAGGAGTGAAATCGGGTCTGAAAATAGAGGTAAAAATTAAATTTTATAAAATTACTCGACAACTGTAACAGCTAGCAGAAAAGTTTAATTTGGCACAAGCCATTATTTTTAGAGGTATTTCTACCAACATACTCAAATCCAGGGTCGGACCTATTGGAGGGGTCTTGACAATAAAATTTGGGGGTAAAATTTCAAAAAGGGTAAATATGGTTTGATATGGTGAAAATATTAATCTTAAATATGGAAACTGCATCAAAAATACTAGTTTATCTGTTTTTTTAAAAGCCGTAACGCTACAATTAAAAGCTTAAATCTTAATGTAAAATATTACATGTACAGTCTATATTTTACCTATAATACCTTAGAAATAACTATTTAAACCGTTTTACCCGTTGTAATTATACTCTATGTTCAGTATTTTAACGAAAGTATTCCATAAATTTAAAGAAAATATTCGATTACGGGGATTATATCGATTCCAAAAGCTTTAGTCAATACTGGAAAAGATTGAATTATTTTAAAAACAGAACTGACACAAGCAAAATTTAAATTCTCAGCATATCGAATAAATTGTTGTCGAAGCTATAATTTTAGGAGGTATAGTTAATATTTTAAATTCAAAAATGGAAATTATCATTTGTATCAACCTTGTAAGAAGTTTAGGGTCACTCAAAAGGGAAAAATAACACCAAATAAAGGTCGAAATAAGCTTTTTGTAAGTGAATCTGCGGAGGTGCCATCTGACTTGGCACCAACTTCAAAAACTGGAAAATTTTATTTTTATATTTATATCTTGATTAATTGCGTAATTATTTTATACCTTTCAGTGCTCATTATTATTATTTTGAAGTGGGTTTTATTTTTTTTTTTCTTAAAAAGGTTTTATTGAATCTCCTACCATGCCTCATTTACCACGACGTTGCTAGATGTTGCCGAATTTTTAGAAAAAGGTGTTACACACATTTTTGAAGGTCAGAATAAAAGTATTCATTTTTATTGTATATTTTGTAAGTTCATTATCAATATTCTCACCAAATTTCATAACGATTGGAGCATTAGATCCGAAGTTCGAGCTATTTAGAATCATGCGGCAGTTGCTCGGTATAATATGATATAAGCGGTACATCGACTTTCGCCGCTCTATTGTATTGTTCAAAATATATGTCCTTGCAAGTTGGGAGCAATTCTGTATAGACTTTCGAATGTTCAACATCGAATATGAAAGGAAGAAACTGGTCACTTTAAATGCGATTATCTCAGGATTGTATTTTTTTAAAGTACCTTTACGGTGGACACGAATACTAAAATACCCCTATCGCAGCATCCCGCATAACATAGCAAATTTCCGTTAATATAAATTAGTTTTTCTCGGAAACTGGTTGATATAGAAGAATAGTTTAAAGACCTTTTTTATGTAATTTTTTCTCCTCTTTTAAATGGTGTAATAACATTTCGCAAAAATTTTTGAATAAGTGGAAATTTTGGCAAAAAACTAATTTTTTTGCAAGAACAAAAACCATGTTCCTGGCATCGGACGTGTCTGGCTGAAGAACTCATCCAAGAGTTTGGGACTTCCAACATTTTCACCCAATCGAGAGTTATCGTTCGGACATATATATATATATATATATATATATATATATATATATATATATATATATATATATATATATATATATATATATATATATATATATATACATATTATATATATATATACATATTATATATATATATATATATATATATATATATATATATATATATATATATATATATTCAAAATTTCATAATAATTACTCACCTTCATTATCAACTTCAATCACTTTTGATTTCAAAAACACACTTGCAAACAAATGTTATTAATGAACAACTAGAAGATGGCATCATGACGCTGGCCGGAAGTTTTTTTGTAGTCAAAATTTAATAACTTCAGTCGATTGTAGGCCGTTTGTAGATGTTTGTAGTATATTTATTTTCGTTTGTAGCCTTTTAGTTTATTTGTAATTAACAATCAAAATTTTGTACTGAAGTTAGCCGGAAGCAATCGTGAATGTAATTTTTTTTGGTAACAATAGAAAGATTATCGTTTGTAGTGTCTAAATATAACGGTAAAATGTTAATAGGGTCGCCTGATGAAGCATAATTAATTAAAAAGTTGCTTAAAATAATTGCGCATGCGTACCATTTTAAATTTGCTCCATGTGAGTTCGTTATTTTAAATTTGAGGCATGTATAGGTTTTATTGCATCATATTATTCAAAATTTAACAGATTGCGTTTATGAGCACAGTAAAATTTAGTCAAAAAATTTTTGATTTTTAATTAATTATCAAAGATAATAATAATAAATTATTAATGAAAGATAGATAATAATAATAAATAATTTTCTATTGTGTTAAACCTGCTATTGAGTTAACTACTCGAAAGGTGGCTCGTTACAAGAAAACTTCAGTTTGGTTAAAAGTAACAAATCAGTTGTTTTCATATTAAATAAATTGTTTTTTAAAGAATTGCTTCAGTAACTGATGAGTTTGTTTAATTTGCACATTTTTGAAAATGCTTGTGAGATTTTATTATTTAAAGCTGCTATTTTTTTAGAATTTTTCATTCATACCAATTGCTGACACAAGTTTAAAAGAAACTACGATGTATTTTTGATAGTGTATTAAGAAAAATTTTTTTAATAATATGTATTATATATTATTAAACATGTTTTATTGAAATAAAAAAATTACTTTTTTAAAATTCATTGTTTTATTTTTATTTCAAAAATATAACAACCTCATAAAACGACATAATTATTCTGTTACATGTGGTTAACTTTTTGTAATATTTTTTAATTTTGAAGTTTTAAAGCATATAAGATTAGATATCAAGATATTCTAGAAACCATTGTCGAAATAAAATCCATTGTACTCTTCTCTTTGCGATAAAAGTACATGAGTTTAAAAACGTGAAGGTGTAAGAAGTTTTCCTTTTTAAGAGTTTATTATTATTATCTTTCATAATTAATTAAAAATAAAAAACTTTTAGATCAAATTTTACTGTAATCATAAACGCAATCTGTTAAATTTTGAATAATATGATGCAATAAAACCTATACATGCCTCAAATTTAAAATAACGAACTCACATGGAGCAAAATTTAAAATGGTACGCATGCGCATTTTTTTTAAATAACTTTTTAATTAATTATGCTTCATCAGGCGACCCTACTAACATTTTACCGTTATATTTAGACACTACAAACGATAATCTTTCTATTGTTACCAAAAAAATTACATTCACGATTGCTTCCGGCTAACTTCAGTACAAAATTTTGATTGTTAATTACAAATAAACTAAAGGACTACAAACGAAAATAAATATACTACAAACCTCTACAAACGGCCTACAATCGATTGAAGTTATTAAATTTTGACTACAAAAAAACTTCCGGCCAGCGTCATGATGCCCTAGAAGATGTGTACGAGTCCCCCTCAGTTAACTGTGTTTGACCTTCCCCTATATTATTATGGTAATGCAGACGGTATAATGGACTGTCGGTTTACATCGAGGTGCAGAGGTGTTCCCTCTACGGTATTACGGGGTAATAAGTTTAAATTATAAACTTCACTTTTCTCATTTTTTTGGAAATTGGACCACTGTGCATTCTTAAACAACTGACCATTCTCGAACATATTTTCTTATAATTAATGATTTATTATTAGTTTATTACTCAAACACCGATTATTTTCTTGTACACTATCAAACAAAATTATGTTCAATGTAGGTATATATGGAAATTTTATTATTTGGTAAATACGTATAAGTAAGCAGTTACATTATGGTGGTAAATACGTATAATAAAACAGTTATGGTGGAATCTGTTTTACTGACATTTTACTGAATTTTACTTGTTAGTATACATGTGAATCTTGTGCATGAAACTTTGAAAAGCACACAGATGGTGAATAAGAAGTGATTATCATTAGTCTTCCTTCTTAAACCCACCTCCTCCTTAAGGTACACTTAATTTAAATGTATATTATTCCTAGCACTTGTACAATGTTCGAAGCGGGGTACTATTTGGTTGCTTTTTGAATGCATTTGTTGGTTCGTTCGGTATACATTAATTCATCCTTCCATTTTCTTATATATGTTATTTACAATGTTGTCACATATGTACATGTGATCATATTATAGTGAAACTTCTCTAATATGGCAATTGAAAAAAAAGATGGAGTAATTTGAGAAACAGAATTTACGCTTAAATCGGTGAGACTAAAGTTTCATACACGAAAAGCTCTACGACAAAAAGTTCTAAGCAGTTTCAAATAACAATCCTTCGAATTCCGTATTTCAAATTTGATTATGGTTTAGAAAAAGTTACTTTTAATCTGTTGTAAGGTCGCATGTTTTGCTGTGTATTTTCAGTGTAATATCACATAATATGGCAAATTAGAATAGACTTGTTCAAAATTATAATGAATGGAATATGGAATTCCAGAAATTTTTATTTGAAAATTTTACAAGGAGACGGCTCAGCCTTGGGGTCGCCGTTTTAGCTGAAATTTTTTTTTTTTTTTTTTTTGGGGGGGGGGGGCGTAATAGAGTACACTTGATATGTTAATATACTAAAACAATAACGCGTACTATTCAAAAAAGTCTGTAAAAAAATTAATTAGAAAATTTTAACGCAGCTGGTGTACTTAATAAGCTTAAAAAAGATTACTGTGTAGATCAAATCCCGTGGACTAGTAGTATTGTTCTCAGCTCGTAACCAGAATGATCCTACGTTCAAAACCGACTTTGTTCAACAAAATTTTTTCTGTATTAATTTTTTAATTTTTTTTTTTCATTTCCAAAAGTCTTATTTATTTATAAATAATTTTATTTAAAATATGTATCTGTAAGAAATCTTTTTTTCAAATTTCAGCTAAATCGGCAATCCCAAGGCTAGATCTTCGTCGTGAATTTTTAGATCTTTTAAATTTTATTGTTTATCTTAGAAATTCTGGAATATCTGGAAACCGCTAAACCAACAGAAAACATACAGCCGCAAGAAATGGAAATATTATTCATTTTCCAGATTTTCCTCTAATTTTCTGATTTTTAAGGTATTCTAATACCACTCTCTCACTTCATTTTTCTTCACTTGACCAGCAAAAATCTGGTTGCCAATATCGCCGAAAATTACTGATACAACTTGGCAGGAATTATTTTGGTTAAGTGTAGTTCGCAGTATATCTCTATATTTCATCCCTTATGGTTTCACAAACGGGATGTCAAAATGAAAAATTGTAACGGGAAGCTCAACTCCATTCTATCAATCCTTTCTATCACATAATACCGGAAATGTCGGAAATCAATATAATACCATGATTGCAATTACAGGGATTAAACTGTACAACATTTAATCACATATTTACACATGGTTGTTAGTAATTTTCAAGTATGTTCATTTATGCTCCTCCTTTCCATGCCATGGTGCAAATATAGGGTGACATTGTCCTGCTTATGTCCATTGTAACATTTACACATAAGTATAAAGCCGCGTCTACATATAACGAACGAACGCGAACGAATGCGAACAAACGTAAACGAATGGTAGCAAACAAACATAAACGAACAAATGTGGACGTAGTCACGAAAGCGAACAAACACGAACGAACAGTTTTGAACACTCACGAATGTTTTCCATTTGTTGTCGGCCCATCAGAGAAAAAGATTCGTTCGTGTTTGTTTGTGTCTGTCAGATATGGACGATTAAAAATTATTCTAACCATAAATTAAGGAAGACAATTTAAAATAAATTCAGTTAACAATTTAAAATTGATAAGATTTGAAATTTTATTTCGATGTTTTGGAATGTTTTAGATAATTTTTACAAAATTACCAGAAAATAAATAACGTGTGGGGGGAATCTTTGGAGGGAAAATTTGATTAACAAAAGTCGCAATGTGTAATAATACTGAAGTCTTTCTTTAACAGGAATTGCTTTCCGATAATAAGTGTATATTTTGTTTAGATATGTTTGGTCCAACTATTTCAGTTAACTTTTCGAAATCTGATAGTGACGAGCTTGTAAAACTTCCAAAAAATTAGGAATTTTCACAAATTAAATCAATTATTAAATTAGAGGCATTATAACATGTTTTGCTTTTATGAAACAAGATCATCTACCAACAACATCTTTTTGATTTGTTTTTAAAGATCGCATGATAAAATTGGTGTCATAATGTGGGCGATATTAGTAGACCATAAAACTCTTACTGAAATAACTTTTCATTTCAAAATTTATTAAACTTATTTAAAACAATATTGTGTAACCGGAACGTAAACTAACATCAACGAATTGACGTAAATTGTTCATTCGCGTTCGTTTGTGTTTGTTTTTGTTTGTTCATGTTCGTTCATGTTGGTTCACGTTCGCTCACGTTTGTTCGCATTCGTTCGCGTTCGCTCGTTATATGTAGACCCAGCTTAACACATACATATAGTAGGCTTGTAACGAATACGCTATTCGACGGGTTAGCCGAATAGCCAAATATTCGGCAAATACTATTCGATATCTTGTAGTGTTTCTTATATTACTTATAATAATAAGACTTTCCAAACGATACTGCACAGGCGACACCACGGCTCAATTTCTAAAATTTCTGGTGCCGAAAAGCATAAACTTTCCCACTTTTCATAAAAAATAGAAGTGATGAGCAAAAGAAAAAGAAACGGTCAACTTCGCTTAGGCTAACCATTTTCCCGAAATGTACTGACGAACAAAAGAAAAGGAACTTTGACCGAATACCGAATAGTTGCCAAATATTCGTTACAAATCTAATGCGTTGTGTATGTAGCCGGAACTTGTTTATGTAAATGTTCTATTTATGTTTCCAATAAAACCACCAAATAACGGTTTTGTTTTAACAGATGCTTCTTACAAATACTGAATGGACTACTGACTGGATGGATGTTGTAATGTTGTAAACATTACATTGCATTACATATTGTCCATTGCACACAATGCCCCTCCTTTCCGCTATATTACAGGGAGCAGTTGGTACTGTTACTTGCATATATAAGTAGTATTGTCGTTGTTTTATACGTATTATTGTTAAATGTAGTGAAAATTTACTATGTCGTTGGGAAGTTTGCGTTTTGAATAATTGTTATTTGACGAAAGATTTTTTTTCTGGTTAGATGTTCCTTTTTTAGGGTTTGGCAATCAAAACCACAAAATTCTAATGCACTTGATATGGAAATTACCTAAAGATAACTGATTAAGTATTAGAATTGCACAGGCAAATGTTTTCATAACTCTCGCTTCTAAAGTTCAATATTCGAGCGTTGTGTAGCGAGCGTAAAGAGCAGTATTCACATCATTGTAAAACAAACAATAGTAAAGCGGCCCCTACACGCTCAATAATATTGCACAATATCTGAGGTGGCACAATATTATTGATCGTCTGTAGGTTACATTGAAGGGTTGTACAATATATTGTGCTGATCAAAAATAGTTTGAAATATATTGCGCAATGAATGAATATTGTAACGTCTGTAGGCTTTGCAAATATGACTTAATTTATTTATTTAAGTTTCAATTTATTAATTGTTTTGTAATGCCATATTTGATGGCTATTCATTGAATCAGTTTAACCTATTAATTTGAAAGAGTAATTATTTACTGCTTCGCAACGTCTTTATTACTCAATATTTAGAATTAAACAACAATTGAATTATTGTAGAATTCATACATTCAATTTATTGTACAAATTTCTTTTACAAATTATTGAATTGTCTGGAGGGAAGTTCAATAAATTGCACAAGTTGATTGCACAATATTATTGAGCGTGTAGGGGCCGCTTAAGTGTGCATGAAAGTCCAGTAGTGTGAGTAAAAGTGGCTGACCGTGCGAGAAAATAATGATATTCATTTGTCAGTGATAATCATATTCAAATTAAACATGGAATAATCAAAACAAAAACGATCTACAAATTAATATAAAAAATTTGATCGGGTGCGCTTACCTCACTCGCCTGACGGCTCATAGCGCACTCTGGCATATAGCGCAATCGATCTCGTTGTGTATGCATCAATCCCTTAGACTCGTGTCCCAATTTAAGCCTACTAGAATACCTCTCTTTACGCATACATATCGAAAATAACTATTATGTTATCCTGATTATATATGTATGATAGAATAAAAGTGAAATTTTGTGGAAAACGCATGATTTCGACAGGTAAAGGGCTATCAATAAAGGATGGCTCCTAGAATCATCTAATGAAACACGAATTTTGAAGTTCGATTTCATTCCTGCGGTATGGGTTGAGTACGAGTTTTCTGTGATCAGAAAATTTACAGTTACACATATGTACAGAAATAGCAATCTTGGTTGAAGCCATTTGCTTTGAATTTTCTCTTCAGTAATTAAGTGTTTTCTTATTACTGTAAAACTGACGTTATTTTTTTGTCGTCAATACTCAGTGCCCTACACAAAACAAAAAAGAATGATTCAACGATTTATTAAAATTTTACTCTTGTAAATATGTGGTTTTTACATTACTTCAAAGAATTATATGTGCTACTCCTTCTATTTGAATTTAATTAAAATCTAAATACAGTCTTATAGAAAAAAAAAACTTACTATATCTGGTTTTCCTTTTTTGATTTCCTTTGATTTTCCAACATAAAATTGTATGCTTGGCAAAAGAAAATCAACGAAATATTGTTCATTTCATAGTTCCCTTGTCTTTGTATATATAAGTCGCTCTGTTTCTAACATATTAAATAAAATTAGAATGCAAATTTTATTAATTAAGCCTTGTTAAGTAAAACGATGGTTTATATCAACCGTGATGCGGTTAGCTTTTTACTCGCTTCATAGTCAAATGTCGTAGCAAGTATAAAATATTCATCTTGGCAGTAGTTGAATATAGTTGATAGTATATTTAATGTAATTATTTGAACATAAAAAATTATTTCATAATTAAATTTTCAGAATAAAGTTGGAAAAAAGAGGAAAAATTGCGGTCTATGTGTGTCTGTTTTCTTTTTCCGCTAAGAGAAATAAATTAAAAAATATTATTTTAAAAATATAAGTTTACTCGGCTGGAAAACGCCTTCGGTTCATTAATAAAAATAATATTAGAAAATTAAAATTTAGCTACAGTAAAATGGTGTTGAATATGATAAAACAAGGGAAATGTAGGTATTAGTTGAGCATGCTTAGACACTGATGAGCACTATAGATTTACCAAATATTGTTATTAAAATTTTTGATTAAACCACAATATCGTTTATATCTTCTATACATCTACTCGTATATCTATATACTAATATAACAAAGAGAGTACTGGACCGATTTTTAGAATTTCTCACTATTAGAAAGCTAAGTGAGGTATTCTCGATTAACATTGGACAGGGCCGGATCTAAGGGAGAGCGGCCGGCGTACGTGCCCCGGACAACAAGTCTTGGGAGACGCCAAAAAGTGATTTCAAAGGGCGGTATGTAAGGTTTTTTTTTTGTTCGTCATTTGTTTTTTGGGAGAGAAAAAGAAATATTTTTCCCTACCGGAGCGCACTTTTTTGACATTGCCCCGGGCGCTACTTAGGCTAGGTTCGGGCCTGACATCGGATCCGCTATATAAGGTCCTCTAAGCCGTACAGACTTTTACTTTTGCTGTTAGACAACTAAACCATTCTAGATTAACACAGACCAAAATAAACTATTTAACTATTCCAAATTGACATGGGCTATATTATGTTATCTGAGATTATTAAATCTCCCGGACCCTAGGCAACCAAAAAGGGTCAAAAATGAATTATTCATTCGATCTTGAAAATTTTTTCACTGTTACAATCGTAAACTGTTCCAAATTGACATTGGCTTTGTTGTATTATCCGCCAGGATCCTGAGGACCCCAAAAGCTCCAAAATTAACTACCCAATCGATTTTGAAATTTTTTACTATCCGGAATTTAAACAATTTCCAGGTTGAGATGGGCTATATTAGATTGCTCCAATACTATTAATTGAATTGTGAGAGAAGTTAACGTGAGGTCAAAATGGTTCATTAGGATATTAGAGACCCAAAAAGAGCTTAGGTAGTAGGATCACAGTGCGATTATGGACCACTGGGTTGTAAGGTCATAGCGATTGTGGACCAGTGAGTAGTAAGATTACAGTGATTCTGGACTACTAGATCGCGAGTACAGTTAGTCACATTATAAATTTTTTACATATTTTAAAATTTGTTTATATTCTTTAACAAGGATAACAGAATAACACCTATTACCACTATTACTAATCATCTCTGACTGACTAATTAAACGTTTGTACTTACTAAGTTAAGCCAATAACGTAAGTTTTCCAATACAACATACATAGTTCTCTTATTGTAGCCTAAAGTTTATATCAATAGGTTAGAAGTAGGGAAACTAACGGTTTTCGTCAGTTTTTTTTAAATATTCTAAATGGATAAACTATCCAGCTTTAGCGCAAAAAGTGCCTATACAAAAATAATCTACATTATAAATTGCGAACAAAAATAGTCCTATGCATAATCTTGCTGAAGTGAAGAGTTCCAGAGTTATGCGGGTGTAAAAGTATCATTTTTTAAATTTTTTAAAAAAAATATGATACATTATCACTAAGGAAACTAATTTTTTTTATACAGGATTGTGTTTCGTAAAAGAAAATTGCGATTAGTTCTCTTCAAACATAGCACCCTCCTCTTCTAAATCTTCGTCTATGATGTTCATATCCCTGTTATCACATCCTAGGCCTGAGCAATTACCGCATATGTTTGAGCAGTTTAGACCACTCTCTGCATTCACAGTTATGGACGCATTCGTCTTTGCAAGCGCACACTGTGAGGGAGAGTAATTCATCGAGAGCTACAGAACGTGCTGTTGTAATTGGTCTCAGGTGTTCGTCAATCTTCTTCCACCCCCACTCGAGCGGATTCATCTTCTTATTCAGCCATTGCTGTACCTGGTGATAGGTGCAGCAGTGGCTAAAAATACTAAAAATTGCTACTTTTACACACTTCGTAACTCTAGAACTGTTCACTTTAACAAGATTATGAACAGGACCATTTTTGGTCGCAATTTAATGTAGATTATTTTTGTATATGACACTTTTTACGCTAACCCCCATAATTTGCGAAATATTTAAAAAAAAACTGATGAAATACGTTAACTTGCCTACTTCTACCCCCCTCCGCCAAAAACGCGAAGGTCAAAATGGTGTAACTTTTTGTCAAACAATATGTGGACTGTATAGAACAATTTGGAGTTGGAATGAAACTGTTACTTTGGACTGCGACTTTGGACTTTGAAACTGCACCGTACTATATGTATTATCAACTTTTAAACATATTTTCATTTCTATTCCAAAACTCATAGTAAAATCAATTTATTCAGTCCTTGTTTTGAAAATTTATTATGTAAGTAATTTCTGTTGTTCATCTATTTCGATCACAAACCGTCACAATCCTGGGCCCGATGATATAAATTTTCATGAATGTCATTTTCAACTTCTAGGGACCTCAAAACAATTTTCGATCATAGTCCTGGCCTCAAGTCACATCATGACAGTGAATATTCGCTAAAAGATCTCAAAAAAACATTGTAATATACAAGAATAGTGGTAACAAAAACTTTAAAACTCTAATTTAAGTGTTTAAGGCGTTCTCATAAGTGAAAATCTAATTAAGGACTACGTGAGAGAGAAAAATGTTGAGAACCACTGTTCTATAGAATCGATCATGTTACATAAATTGAAAGTTTCGTCACAGCAGCAAACGCAATAACATGTACCCATTGTACAATGTAAAACTATAGAGCAAACATGTTCTATCTCGTATAGAGTTGAAACAATCGGAGTCCTTGTTTTGAAAATATTGTTTAACGGTACACAATACATACCTACGTAGGTACATATAAATAATAAAATCGAATTTTGCGTCAGTTGGCCAAAAACACAATCTCATTTATATACAGTTTGAAAGTATCTTATTTTCAACCCTCATACAAGATGTATAACATTTCCTCTTCCAATTCCAGTAGGGGAGAAGTGGCATGAAAGGGACGTTTTTATTTTAAGAATTTTAGTAAATAAACGAGATAACAAATTAAATAGTTACGAACGGAATTAGAAACTTCAGTTATCTTACTCTTGAAATAAAATTCAATAATAAATATTTCTTTGTTTATTAGTTGTAATTTTTCTCAGTTTTTAAAACAATGCATTTTGTCCTTCTTATCAATAGACTGTATTGAAAGGGACAATACTAAATATCATTCATGTTCAAATTTTCACCTTATGTACGGTTCATACTATTGCGCAGGTCATCTTACTGAATTTGATTCAATAGTAGGAATAAGCAAATGATTTCAGTAATCGATGATTATTAATTGCATGGTTTTCGTAATCAATAATTAGAATCATTAATGTTTTTCATTTGATTATTTTTGTTCAAAAATTTTAAACAAGAAGAAAATTTTAAAAAATTTATTATTAACACTAAGAAAACATGATAATAGAGAAAAAATTGTGACATGTGGATATTCAAATAAAACTAATTTGAAATCACTAGTCCTAAAGATAGTCCCTTTCATAACTGTTTGCTCTGTCCCTTTCATAAATATCACACCCAAATTGAAAATTTAACCTCTAAATCTACAATTTTATTTAAAAGATATCTAGTCTGTTGTTTTCCTCTAGTTGAAAGAATAACTAACTGTATATATAATTACAAACATTTCAAAAAATACTAACAGTACCTATATCAGAAAATGTTCCGAAAAATTTAAAAAAAAATTACTTTGGAACATAAAAAAATTTACCATGTTTGAAATGAGAGTAGCTTGGAGTCAGGAACAAACATATCTGCATTGGTGCTGCCACACAACACCAATACTTGTGATTTGGCCGGATTTGTATTTAGCACGTAATTTGAATTGCCCCTTTCAGTACCTGTCCCTTTCATACCACTTTTCCCCTACCTACAAAGTTTTGCATTCACTATAGCCATCTCTCTCGTACACTGTCTGTCAATTTTCCGTGATAAAATATTAGCATCATTTGCAAATTTTGTAAATATGATTTAGTATTTTCAAGTAGGTACTTGTCTAATTTAATATATAAATTTAAATATTTGTATATATAGAAAACATTAAACATAGGTACGTACACGTCTCTGTGCCCCGGCCCCCCTGTTGAGTCAATGTTTTTAATTTAATGATTTCTGTAGAACGCTTCTCTAATTCTGTTTCTATGGTAATTAGCACTTAATTGTTTCACAAGTATTTAAATCATGTGTTCGAATTATCTGAATTTTGTGTAGTATAAAATGTACAATTTACACAAACGAAAATTTTTTTAAATTAGATATACGAGTAAAGCCCGATTTACATTAACGCTCCGCTCTCGGTACGATATCAATCCGCTCCCGGTTCGACATAATATTCTTACACAATAAACAATGAGTGTATTCACATCATTGCTCTGATATCGGCCCGATTTCAGTCACGGTTGGCTCTCGCTCCAACGTCACTCCAATATCAATACCACTCAGGTAATATTTTATCGGAGCGATATCAGACTTGTTATGGCTTGTACCTATAGTGTAAACACTTTTTTGATTCCACTCCACTTCGCTTGCATTCAGTTCTTATGAAGAGATATTTGTATCGAACTGAGACCGAACTGGGAGCGTACCCAGAGTAGCATTATACTGTGAATAGAGAACGAATAGGTACCAACATGATATACCAAAAGATTATATCGAATCGGGAGCGTAGTGATATCGTACCGAGAGCGGAGCATTAATGTAAATCGGGCCTAATATGTCTTTATTTATCTAGCTTTTTGTTTTGAAGAAACGCCAAAAATTTTGGTATCTCAATTGTTAAATGTAACAAAAAATATTTAATAATAATAATTAAACTTTTAAATTAGTTTATAAATAATTATGATGTATCCAGTGTCGTGGTATCCATTGCGTTCAATTCACAGAATATATTATCAGAAGGAATACTACTATTCCTTTTCTATAATGAGCAGTGTGCACTTCTGAGCACGTTAGGCTACTTAGTATTCATTCGTTCGGTGGCTAGGGATGAGCGTAGATCAATTGTTTTAATCACGTTTTGATTGTTATGGTTATTATTACCACCACCGCACGAAGCCACATACATGCGTATATAGTATTATATATACGTATGCGACACCACGCAACACACCTCAGATCACTCACACACACAGGACAGATCACACAAATACAAACTAAACCCAGTGCATATATATAACATATTTTCTATCTTTTTTTGGTTACACTGGTTTCAGTAGTATAAAGATAGTAGTGTTACATCTGTACTCTGTGGTTCAATTAGTCTTGTTTTATAAAACATTTAATTTTCATCTGTTCATTAAATTGATGATTTTAGCAATTTTTCAACTTTAATTTTTATTTAATTAAACTTTATTAAAATTAAACTTTATAACACAAGTAACTATAGTATATTATATTTAAGAATCAATAGTATTGATGGTCTTATGGCACAGCTGGTAAAAAAGCTGGGTATTTAACGAAACAACAGATGTTGTTGGTTCAAATCGTAGGTGTTCCAATAGCAATTTAATTTTAAATACGTAGTAAATATTAAGTAAATATTTACAAGAAATACAAAACAATTAAATAAATTTTTGTAGTTATTAAAAAAATTAAAGTTACAACAACTAAAAATAGTATCTTACACTAACGGACTAAATAGTAAGATTTTTAATCCCGAGTATGCGCTTTGTTCTCAGAAAGCCTGTAAAGGACCGAGGGCAACAATTCACACGAGGGATTAAAAGAAACACTTTAGACCCGTAGTGTATATATTACCTTTTGCATCTCGAATAATTTAAAATTAGAAAAATTAATAAAAAAATTTTTTTAAATGTCATTTAAATTGTATGAAATAAAATTATATCGTTCATTTTGAATAAATCAATCACATTGGACAATACAATATAACTGTTTGTCTTTATTTACAAGTTTCATTATATCTAGAAGCGCTATCAAATTTGGCTTATATTTCGCTTGCTGAGTGGCAACGCTCTATAGATTCTGCTTGTTGATTCTTGTTCCTTGAGGTAATGTGACGCCATATTCCCTACTATAAGAGAGTAAAGTGTATACTGTACTTCTGGAATCGCAAGAAATTTTTTCTAGTGTGATGTTTTAAGTGTTATTGAAACGTGGTAGTCATAACATAACAATTATATCAAATGGGACATCAATATACGAAATTATTCCACGCTTGAAATGTTTTCTAGAACACACGGTATAAATGAAATAAATTTTTATTCACACTGTAGGTACTTGTGGAATTTAATTGAACGTATAAAAATAAAATTCACTGTCTCATATAACATTTAATCTTTCTGTATTTAAGTGTCTATCCTACACAAAAACATGAATGCGAGTCAGTATGCGAACTTGACATTTTAAACGATTTTATACGACATTTAGTTTATATAATATATTATATTCTACACGATCATGTAGTCTTTTACTTGAGCGTATTTTTAAATTAATATTTAACTAACTGCATTCAATCAATAAATGTACGAGCTTTACATATCGTAGATTTTTTTTAAATATGTCAACAAAATGTCTGTCTAAGACATTTGCCAGGAAATTATTTCTTGAATTAATTTAAAAAATACCCCTGTCGCAGCATCCTGCATAACATAGCGAATTTCCGTTTACAAAAATTAGTTATTCTTCGAAAGCAGGTTACATAGAATGATGGTTTAAAAACCATTTTTATGTAATTTTTCTCCTGTTTCCAATGGTGTAAAAAAATATCGCAGACTTTTGAATTTGGAAAAACCTTGGCAAAAACTAGTTTTTTTCACAACAAATTGCCAAAAACCATGTTTCAGGCATCAGCCGTGTCTGGCTAAGGAACTCATTCAATATTTTTAATAGATTTGAGCGTTACTTTATGGAATTCCATATTTGTTATTAGTAAATAAAAACACTTTACCTTGCAAAATACCACTTTTATTAAATATAAAAACTCTTATGACATGTTTCGGTCTATAATACCATTCTCAAACGTTTATATATATATATATATATATATATATATATATATATATATATATATATATATATATATAAACAATTTTAGTGAATGTCAATTTTAGTTTCTTCACCTACGGTTTTTGGACATTTTTCATGAAAAGAATTTGGCGGAATGAGGCGGAAAAATCACATAAAGAAGGTTTTTTCTATTTACAATTATTCTATATCAACTAGTTTCCGAGAAAAACGTACCTTTGTGAATGGAAATTCGCTATGTTATGCAGGAGGCTGCGACAAGAGTATTTTTTTTTATTGAAGCAATAACACAAAAATACGTGGCTCCATTTTTACAAATATCTTCAGATATCTGTTTTTGTCGGATACGTACATAGACATTATACATGTTATGCAACATTAATGCAACATACATAGGTATAGTTTTTCAATATTTAAATGAAATGACTTGTCAAGTACGGCAATAATCAGCAGTTTTGTTCGCAGCATGTTACCTACTTATCTATATGAATGCAAAAAGAAACCGTCGCTTGTAAAACAGGTAACAACTTTAAATACAATTGGAGTGAACATAGGGTGGTATTTGTTGTAAGCAATAAAATAATTTAACATCTTGAAAGTTTATGGTCACTAATAACGCCCTCTCGGAAAGTTATCCCAAAAATTGTTGGAAAAGGTATACTAAATACACTAAAATTATAGAATAATAAATTTACTCTTTTTTTTATATTTTCTCAAAAACTAGCTAACCTAGAATAATAGTTCAACAACCTTTTTTAAGTGATTTTTTTCGTCTTTACAGGGGTGTAAAAAAATGTGGCAAAAACTTAAATTATAGCAAATTTTGGCAAAAAACTAATTTTTTGCAAGAACAAAAACCATGTTCTTGGCATCCGACGTGTCTGGCTGAAGAACTAATCCAAGATTTTTAGACTTCCAACGTACTCACCAAATTTCGTAAACCTAGAAAGTTTTGCTAGAGAGTTATCGTGCTGATACCTAAATACATACATATATATATATATATATATGGTAAACGAAAAAAATCTGCCAAGAGTGAGTCGAACACGGATAATTAGGGTTCCAGTGAACAGTCAGATAGACCAAATTAAACTTTTTTCATTTATCTATAGTGAAATCTTTTCTAAATTTGGTTGTGAAAACTAAAAAATAAAAATGTGTGAACTGTCGTCCCAAATTATATTTCTTTTTAATATTAGAATCCTTGGAGATTAGAAAGAGGGTGATGGTTATTTCTAGCAAATTTTGAGCTATACCATTAAAACCATTATATACCAACTATTAAGAATAGCTCTAAAAACGTTTTTGTTTTTTGTTTTTTTTTTTTTTTTTTTGGACCAAACTGGACCTCTCATTTTAATCTAAAATAACACTTTTTATCTGTTGACTAAACCGTTGATATAATGTCATTGACTCAATATTATAGGAAATTTAAAATTACTACTTACATAGTTTTCGAGGATAACTTCTGTGGCAGATGAACAAACGAACATAAGACTATACTCTTATATAAATGTTTTGTTTTTCCTTTTAAGGTACGAATATCAAAAATGGAAAACTCACACCAAAATATCCCCAACTAGGATTATTAGTATAATTCATAGATCACACTTTATAGTGCTTAACACCTTAACAGTGATAACCTATAATGACAAAGTGCTCAATTGGTGCACTATTTTGACAGATAATACACTTTATACGGAATTGTTGACGTTCTACGACGTGATGTATGAGTTAATATGGACCTTGGAATAATATTTGAAACAAAATGTAGTCTTTTAAGGTCAGTGAAATAAACACAATGAATTCAATTTCAAATATTTATAATCACTAATTTTTTATTTATGCCATAGAAGAGTCTTAATTAATTTTAACTTAATTACAAAGTGTATATTTAAAACTGAAACTGATTACAAATTTTAAATTTCCTATTCTAAAAATAAGAGTTTTAAATGATTATGAATATACAATGTTAGAAACTTGTTACTATAGAATAGTGCAACTGAACTGGGGCGTAATTCATGTAATGTGCATCAACGTACAGTGGCGGTACATTAGATTCATTTTTGAGTATTTATTTTTATGTGGCAATTATTACATAATTATATTTTAAAGCCATGATCGCCCAGCTTTGTTTTGTTTACAGAAAAATTGTTTTAATTTTTAACATAGACTAATGAAAATATTTATATAGGTAGTATAGACTTAGTATACTATTGTAGAAATGAAGCATTAAGACATGCTCAAAATACGCCTAATTGATTGTAATCAATGCAATAATCGTGGTAACAACAGAAACAATTTTTATTACGTTTTCAAATAATATTAATAACAAAACCAACTTTTATTTCTTCCGCCTGAGAAAACTGTTGATTCTTTTCCTAGAGAGTAGGTTAGTATCACGTTCGGGGAAGATACCAGCTGCCGTACACTTCGCCATCCGTCAATATGCCGTCGTCTCTTGACGGCACTCTTCTCTTTAGATTATGTTTCTTGATATCACATCCTGCTAGATGCTTCAGTGGAAGACCCCACAAACAGATTTTATGCTCAGTCTATACTACTATAATATAATGTGGAACTATAGGTACTATTATAAACATTTTTCCGAACCGTTACTGCATATATGTATACACAGAGCCAGGGAATTTATTCAATTAGTTTATAGTTCTCGTGTTAATTCTTGTTCCCACTTCAATTGAAAAATGCTAATTAAAATTTAAAACAAAATTTAAATTAAATATTTGTAACTGTTACTGATTGTTGGGGTGTTTATATTACATATGCATATAAGTGTGTAGGTTGTTTGATAGTGAGAATATGTAAAAGCTGAAATCTGTGCCAGAACAGTGTTATCAAATATGAATACGGGATTTTTGGATTATAAGCTGATTATTTAATTTTTGTTGAAATATATCATAAAGACATCTTCTAGAAATATATTCTTTTTATTCATTCGTCGACACTCTACATATTTGGAAACTATTTTATAATAAACATAATTGTGTACAAAATGCGTCAAATGTCGAATAGTTGGGCTAATTTCAGATATAAGTAGGTATAGTGTTTTATCGAGCTAAAGGTACTTCTGATATATCTAGGGTAAGTACGGGAGAGATGCCGCGTCGGGAGTGATGCCGCAGTAGCCATAGTTCGTCGGTTGATTGACAGATAGCGCTATTGATGGATTATATGTTTAAAATAAGTTACTTATTTAAGCTGTATATGGTAATATTTATGATTAGTCCATCAGTTTAGTAGTTATCCAACTTTTTATTATTGAAAAGTACGTTTTTTAACATAATATTTTATCAGCCATTTAATTCATTAGAATTTAAGAATGTATACTTCATTGTTTTAATGAAAATGAGTTTTGTTATTAATTTAGGTCTATTTTAAAAGTACTGTATAAAATTTTAGGTTGAAATTCCGCACTATGCTTGCTATAGCAACATGCGGCATCTATCCCAACAAAAAGGAGAGACGCCGCATTTAAATTTGGTATAGATGCCGCATCATATTACATGTTAAAAACATAGACCTATATACCTTAATTATGCAATTTTTTTTTTTGGACTGTAAATTATGCCACGTAAATATAAAAGATCCATTAATGGATCAGGAAGAGCCCTCATATTAGTGAAGATAACGAAAATAATGATGACTGCCTGTGTACAGTGGCGTAGCGAACATAACTGGCGCCCGGGGCACGACCGTTTTTTGGCGCCCCCTCCTCCTCGAGGAACTCATATATTAATATATGGTACGCTATTATTACACATTTAGCGCCTCTTTGCAAGTGGCATCCAAGGTATGATAGACCCCCTTGCCTCCCTCCTACCAACGCTACTTCATTTATTTTCTAATAGACCCCCTTGCCCCTTCCTACCAACGGTACTGCATTTATTTTATATTTTACAAACAAAATGAGATCGTAAAACCGTTACACTTAAAATTGCACCTTCCTGGCCTTCTGCGACGTAAACATATCGATGATGTTTCTGATGTTTCGTTTTTTCTCGCTCTACACTGAGCAAAGCTAGGTCGGATAACCTTTCTTAATCGAATACGAAAGTATTAATTTTAAATTACTTGAAGATCGCCCACAATTTGCGATGAATACTGCAATTGTGAGCAGAATTTGAAATTAATTAAAATCTTGCTCATTCGCGAGGTGCGGGAACTCTGAACGGGATTGTTTGATATGAATTATTTTATTGTGCTATATTTTGATTTTTAAATTTAATAATTAGCGATTTTGCGCGCCCCTCTTTGAAAGGCGCCCAGGGCACGAGCCCTACTTGCCCCATCCTAGATACGCCTCTGCCTGTGTATTGAATGTTTTGAAAGGTACTCAGAAACAAATAAAAATTTGACTGGTTAAGATGCATTAAGTGCCAAAAATGGTTACATATGGCATGCATCATGTATGGAGATGTGTGTAAAATCCAAAATTTTTAATATGAACTATGCCGCGTCTCACCTTCTTTGATGCGGCATCTCTCCCATAGGTGTGGGAGAGACGCCGCTTTGCAGGCTCTCCAAAAATGTTAATTATGAATCCTTTATGACTCAAAATTTACAATTATTTATAAATAATTGTAAAGAACAATGTTTAGATTTATTGTGTACCAAATTTCAAATCAATTAAATGGTTACTTTAAGAATTATCAAGTGTTTTCAAAATGTGCAGCATCTCTCCCGCATTCACCCTAATTTTAAACATTTTTAGTTGCAGAGATTCACTTATTTGAATTTTATGTTAGACTAATTACACTAAATGTAAAAATTCATCAAAAGTATATTTTGATAGTCCTTTAGAATATTTTATGCTTCCCTTTTGGTAATATTGGATTACCAAAATTGCAAAATTTCAGGCCAGTTTCAGGCCATCAAGGCAGCAATTTCAATAAAATTAGAACGCAAATGTGTTTTTCCCCACAACTTCAAAATGCTTTAAGTACCTACATATCAATTTGTAATTGAAAAGCTTTTTTTATACACAACGGAACGAGACAGGTATATTCGTCCAAAAGAAACACCTTAATTAATTATAATGTTTTTTTTATTTAAAAACCAGTAACCCCGGGGTGATTTTTAGCCAGTTTTAATTAAAATTGGCTGTTTCCGATATATTTCAGGATTTCCAAGTTAAAAATAAAATTAAAAGTCTTAAAACCCACTTTGAAAGTTGGTAATTGTGGAATTGTCCTTATGCAAGTTTGATGAAAATGGACACAACCGTTTCAAGGTATTTCAGCTAAATTTCCAGGATAAGTAGAGGAAAAATTAAAATTTCAAAATTTCAAAAACTTACAGCAAAAAAAATTCTAAAAACTGTCAAAATTGTTTTAGGAAACTCTCAACGAAAAAGCTCTAAAAGTTTCAAATAAAATTTCATTATAATTTAGAATAAGCTAATTTTTGTTCATCTTGTGTGACATTATATTACAAAATAAACGGAAAAAAATTAACTGATGAAAATTAACTTAAATTTGGAATCCAGGAATCTAGTCCCGTCCTTGCACTTACTAGAGTAACACAGCCGTACGAAAAAAGTTAAAAGTGAAAATTTCACAATAAAAGAATAAAAAAAATTGTTTCTTTTCAAATTACAATTTTTTGTGCAGAAACAATCAACCTTCGTATACTTTCCAATATAAACATCTAATCTTAATATAAAAAAATTCATTCGTTTGAAAATTGAAAAAAGGCAAAAAAGCCGCTCACCGTAAACGTCACACCAATATTTGAAGAACAATTTTTAATTAGAAATTTTACCCAAAAAAGCCTCGACCGACTAAACCAACCGAACCAATATTATTAATTATTTTCTCTTTCTTACCGAACCGAGAGCGTGGAACATACACAGAAAGACACAAACGCCATTCACTTGTTATTAACCGACCGAGACACACCATTGGGAGATATTGGTCCGTAGCAACAACCAAACGGCACGGTGGTTTGGGTAAATGACACGATGGTTTCCTCTATTTTCTCTGTATCCACTTTTTATTAGGGTCCCGAAGAAAGACTCTCGGCAGTCCCGGAAAAATTGTTCTCACGTGCCACACCGTGTTAAATATAAACCCGACGAGAGCGGGGGCAGCCGGAACCGTAACCCCGGGACCCGTGTCTGTAAAAATGACCCGGAGCCATTTGTGATGGGTGCGGGGACAAGAGAAAAAAGTTTTCTTTTTACTTCCGATTCGCAATTTTGAGGAAAAAATTTTGAATAATTTAGCTTGTTCGTAGAGTCCGTCGTTTCTCTCCACGACCCTTGTCAGATACCCTTAGAAAGACACTACAAATGAAATTCTTAAATTCTTTTTCAGAATCTTTTAGGTCAAAACCTACACTAATACCAAGTTTCAAATCTCCAACGCTAACTGAAATCACCATAAACATTTTCAACAGTAAAACATCCTTTAAAATATCAGATCTAGGTCATCAGCGAATCTTTTAGAAAATGACTAAAATGCTCGTTTTTGTTTCTATTTATCATTCTTAAAGAAAACATCTTTATTTAAGGAGAGATTCCCTAAAAAAAAAGAAATCGATTTTTTTTCTTCATAATTATGTTTCATAAGGTATTAGAAATGTTCTCTTAAAATTTTATTTTAAATAAATGAAAAATCAAAAAGTTATGGGCATTTTAGTGCACCCACTTTACTATAATTCAATTTAATTAAAACACTTTAAATGTTTTTTTCTCGAAAGTACGTTTTGCGACATGGTTCCTCATGTATCTCAAAAAGTATTTGAGATATCAACATAAATCAAAGTGCGCATTATTCCTCGATACCGTCATTTTGGCAGGAACTAGGATCTTTTGGTTGCGTAATATATTTTCAAAATGGCGGCTGATTATAGTCGAAAAAAGCGGTGATTTTTGAAAATTTGTTTTCAAAATGCGATTTCTCGCTGGTTTTTTATTTTTTTTCTTAGATCCTAGTTAGTGTCATAACTGTATATGTATACTTTCAAAAAATTCTTGACTTTTTGATTTTCGTTCATTCGGGATTTCAAAACGCGAGGAACCATCAAGGTTGAAAATTCTCGCAGTGTCGTCTTCAAGGCCATTTATACTCAGCTCATTTTTGAATTTTGTTTTAAAATAATTTTTTTTTTTTTTTTTGTAATTTCAAGACATGTAGAAACAATATTGTATATTAAAAAAATAATAAAAATAGTTCGATGTTTGATGTTTTTTTTGGCGAATATCTCCTTAAGGTAGATATGTAATCTAATAAGTACCTATATTTAACATTTATATAAACATATTAAAAGTATATATCCTTAGGGTACGTGTCCATCTGAGAGAAAAACTATCGAGAGCTGCTCTCGAGAGTCTTAATTAGAAGTGGACACAGGACTGATAGCACTATCCAACAGTTTACGCTAAAACTCTCGGAGAGTAGATAAATTTCTAGTTCTCTCAAGTGGACAAGCATAAATTCATCTCTCCGACAGTTACTCTCAAAATTCGAAACACGTTCGTATTGTGACAGCACTCTCAGCTATATTATATTGTTTTTGTACGTTGTTTCTATTTATACTAATTTGTCGTATTTTGTTATACGCAAAATGTAGGTTTATACCTTTATAATTTTTATTTGTTTAATAAAACACAGTTAAATTGAATATTAAAAAAATTAAAGTTATTTATTAATTATTGTTAATTATGAGTTAATTATTGAAATTAATTTAAAAATGGTTAGGAAGGAGTGAATTAAAGAAGAAGATACAAAATTAATATTTTTAAATATTTGTCAAACTTAACATTTTTTCTTTTAAGAGAAAATATAAAAATTATAAGAACTGTGATCATAAAAATAAAATATTGTACAACAAGTTCACCGTAAACTGAATATGTAATTTGAAAAATCACCAGAAATTTTTTTAAACAGTTATTTCTTTCTTAAAACATAAATTTGACTATAAAATGAACCAAACTTTTCTGTCTCCATAATTTTTTTTAACGATTAGCAAATAAAAATGATATTAATGTTTCTTAATCAAAATTTGACATTAGCTGTCAACTGTTGTATGTCGACACGGTTCTGAGAGCCCTATCGGAGAGTTTGCTATCAGACAGTTTTCCGGAGAGTGAAAGCTATTGAAAGTACCTCAAGTGGACAATGAACTATCAATTTTTTGGATAGTTACTTCTGCTATAGTTACTCTCAAATGGACACGTACCCTTATACATATATCCTTGCGAAAGTGGTGAGGAACCCTAACTAAATGCATGTTCAACATGTGCTTGGTGAATTTTTTACACTATAGTGTGTCAGTGTAGCCTGTTATACAATTAAGTTGGCACGTTCTCTCTACTCTACATTATAGATTTAATGAAAAATATATAGTGTGCTATGGCAACGGCGACATCAACGCAAGCATCATGGATGGGGCCAACCAATGGACGACAGGCTGAGAAAAATGCCGGGGTGGAATGGGAAATGACGATGAATGAATATTTGTACGTTTAATTAAAATTATAGCTGACATCATCACAAATCAACGGAGATCTCATAGAGACAGTTTGTAATATACTTTCTATACTAATATGATAACTATTCAGTAACGTGTAGCACAGCCACTGTATTTCTGATTCGATTCACAGTAGGTACGAAATTAAAAGGAATGATAAATAAACAGTAAGACGGTGCTGTAGTCGTAGAAAATTGTCTTTATTTGTTTTAGTGTGGATAGAAAATAATAATGAGTAAACAATTTCTATGAAAAAATTATGTAAATAACAGAATATGCCCCCTTAAAAACTGTATAATTCAAAACTTCTAATCAAAATTTCTTTCCTCCCAAAACGTTGAAATAAAAAAACCGTTTCGATTACGGTTACGATTTTAGAATATCTGTCATATTCCGAATTTTGAAGATAAGTGTATGTATCTATTATTAATTTCATAAAAATTATATTTGTAAATAAAGGAATTGGGTCGAAAAAGGACATAAGACGCCTAAAAACACTGTTTTGTATAAAGTTAATATACCCTGTTGCAGTATCCTGCATAACATAGCGAATTTCCGTTTACAGAAATTAGTTTTTCTCGGAAACCAGTTGACATAGAATAGTTGCTTGTGTGATTTTTTCCCCTCGTTTCAATAGTGTAAACAAATTTCGCAAAAATTTTTGAATAAGGAGAAATTTTACCGAAAAACTAATTTTTTTTCACGAAAATTGCCAAAAATACCATGTTCCGGGCATCGAACGTGCCTGGTTAATGAACTTGTCCAACGGTTTGGCACATCCAATATTTTCACCAAATTTCATTAAGGTAGGACATTTCCTTCGAGAGTTGTCGCGCGGACACACACAGACACACACACACACACACACATATATATATATATATATATATATATATATATATATATATATATATATATATATATATATATATATATATATATCTGTATGTATATATATAGGTATACAGGGTGTAAAACAAATAACTCTCGTCCTTTTATGGGGTGAGGGGTGACTCATAGTACCCTGTAGAGACTAAAACCGCAGGAAATTTTTCGGAATTAACAGTCATTAATAGTCATTAACAGTCATATAACGTATACAGTAATGTGTATACATTATATACAGGGTGTAAAGGAAATAACTCTTATCCTTTTGAGGGGTGACGCGACTGTTAATTCTGAAAAAATTCCTGCGGTTTTAGTGTCTTCAGAGTGCAATGAGTCACCTCACAAAAGGGCGAGAGTTATTTGTTTTACACCCTGTATATAAATTTTAGTGAATATTATTTTCGGTTTCTAGGGACCTCAAAACAAATTTCTGCCATAGTTCCGGGTTCAAGTACCGCCATGACAGTGAAAGTCGGTCGAAAGTTAGTCAGGCTCACACTTAAAGTTAAGCTTACAGTTAAATCTATTTACTTTTTTTTCTGTCATAAAAACGAAAGTATCATGGACCGTTGCAAAAATTTACTGTTTTCAGAAAGTAATTAACTAAGAATTTAATTCTATACAAAAACGATGCATGCACTTCAAATTATTGCCGTCACGTAAGGCGACACTTCTAGATTTCCAATCACTATAAAATTCAAAGATGCATGAAATACCTTATAACCTATTGAAAGCCACCTACGTCAGCTTACGACCCTTTTCCACCCAAATCCTAAACTACAATACCAGTAAAGTTATTAAATCAAACAATGAAGGTATTTAAAACTTTTTCTTGCACTATTCAAAAAGTAAATACGCGCATTAAAATTTTTAAAATGCACTTTCATATGAAAAGTTTTCCCCGTTAGCTTTCTCGAGCTTTTAAATATTCATAAACAACTTTATTTAAACTTTTTTATCACAACATTACATGCTTTGTTCTACTAACTGTAAGTACACACAAATAGGGCAGGTAAAACAGCAATTTTTCTAAACACGTAATATTTATTCGTCGGTTTATATTAATATAAAATTCTGCCAACTACACACACCCTGGTCTTTTATACGTCAACTCTAATGTCAATAAATATGTTTAGGAGTCAAGGAAAATACATGAAAAGTGTAAAATATGAATTTTATACGAGAGAGAAAATAAGTTTTGCACTGAAACGAAGTTTCAATATAAAGTTAATATTTTATATACGGAAATAAAATATGATAACACATGTATGACGTAATAATTATACGAGTATTTATTATAAACTGATTTTAGTTCAAAAATTGGATATATTTTAAATTTGTGTACCGGCGAAAATTTTTAAAAAACGTTCAAGCCATGTTAAGGGTTTTTTTGAAATTTTATTAACAATATCTAATGAGTCTCTGGGAGTCTTTTGCTTGTATATTTTAGCAAAAGTTTTTTTTTTTTTACCTTCCTGGCTTGAGTTTTGTATTGGGCCTGGTACAACCGTATTAATCTTCGGATGGGTCAAATTAACTAAAGTTAGTCTGACATCATTAACAACTGAAGTAAAATTAGACGAACAGTTTTAAATTACTAGAGTTAATTTAATATAAAAATAACAAAAAGGCAGAGGCAGAGGTTCGACTAATTTTGCTTCATTTGTTGCTTTTGTTTAATGATATCAGGCCAACTTTAGTTAATTTCACCTATACTGGTCCTACTAAACCATGTGTAGTATCAGTTTTGGTGTTGCAAAAAATGCAAAGCCGAAACAAGACTGCAATAGATCAAAATTGATTTTGCTCAAACTACAATCAAAGCATAATGACAGTATTAGAAATTTCGCTTCAAAAATTTTTCCAAGGAAGTAAATTAACTAATGCCCACATCACACGGTATAAAATTATTTGCTATATTTAGTGTTAATAAGAGTGGTAGAAACCGTGCCGGTGACAGATAGGGCAATGACGTCATTGTTGCGTGAACGCTTCCTAGAGTGTAAACATAAAACCTGTCATATTCTCTGTGCTTATTTCGCGGCTTGCCTTATTTGTCGCATGGGAACCTGTTTACCACCACTACCAGTGGACGATAGCCAGTATCATAACCGATGCGCCTCAGTATACAGCACAGCAACTCGCTTAAGGGGGACCACTAGTGTGACCGCCTGAAAAAAAGGTGATTTTTGGGAATTTTTTTAAAGAAAACTACTGTATGGAATGTTTTAATATTTTAAGTTATATATATAGAAATTATATTCGTTGATATATACTAAATTCATAATAAAATTTTTGGACCAAAAAATTGAAAATTCAGTGAGTTAATCGCGATCTTCCAAGGCTCCAAAAAAAAAGTTCCCCTACTGCTGCAGTGATATCGACCTTCACAGTGCCTGAAATCAGAAAACCAAAAAGCCTATTAAACTAGAAGGTATTGCCCGTGCCATGAACCTCAATCGAAAAAAAAATTGAAATTTAACAAAATGGTGGAGTTTTTTAAAAAAAGATTCAAAATTTTCGAAAAAATTTGATGATTTTTGCCGTGCAGAAATTATATTATATTTTTTATTTGATAGGAAAACTGGAGATTCATGGCACGAAGAAACATATATAAAACAAGCTGGGATAAGAGTCAACTCGATCGGATGATTTGTCTTCAAGTTATAACTGCAGCAAATTTGAAAAATGTAGTTTTTCTTTATATTACATTTAATCATTAAGAATTTTTACTAAAATTATTTACGATGTACTCATTATAACGGTCATAATGAAACTACATGAGTCATTTAAATGTGCCAGGTTCTAGCTTCTCCACAACATGTGACTGGCAGCCACGTCCAGAAACTCCCGAATTATCAACCTTCATACATTTCTCAATACCTCCAAGTTAATTAACAATGAAAATCATAATCCGCTCTGCGGATGGCTGTAACTCAAAAACTATATGAGATATGCAGTTGAAATTTTAGTATGTTATTTTTAAAGGTACAGACTATGGAACATGCAAAAAAATTTTCCGATTTTTTCAAAATGTCACATTAGTGGTTCCCCTTAAACCCAACAACGAAACAAGCGTCGTATGATATTTTCAAGATCAACAAAAACATTAATAATAAATCTTGCAGTATACTAAATAAAAAAATATAACATTGAGGCGTTATAAAAAATGAAATTGAAACCACTCTCAGTATCTAATACATACACATATCGGCCAGTTATTGACTAAAACAAATTTTTATTACGTGTAGTTAACATCTATTACAACCACTGTTCAATAAAATATGGAACACTTAAAAAAATTTTATCTGCAATCGTGAACAATGTTGTTCAAATTCGTTGTTTTTAATTTCATTGGGAATATTTGGGAACTGTGCCAAACACTTATTGCCCGGCTTTTTCCAGTTTTTCTCATCGTTCGCTGGTTGTATTATTCAATAATTTTCTAGTATCTATTGAGAGGAGAGTATTTTGTTATTTTTAAAATAAATAATAGTAAATAAATATTTGAAAGCCATTAATTGAATTTGAAAATATTACATTTACTAGATATTGCCAAAAAATTGTAAGTTTTTTCTTTTTTAAGTGCGGTTTGGTGAATTTACTTGTTGTGATGTGTCAAGATATGGCAGATGATAAAATAGAGTAGACAATACAATTTTGTTTATTATTTACTTGCAACAAAATTTATCAAAACATTATTGGAATATAAAACAGAAAATATTACAGCATTTTTGATATTTATTTTTATTTTTATTTAGAAAATTATTTTTATTGATACAGAATTGTCACAACAAAGTAATTAATAGTCCGTGTCTCAGACTATCCCATTGTTAGTGGGTCCAACAAAATATTTTAAAAAAAGCTAATTTTCGTTATCAAAAACTTTGATTGTAAATATCTCATAAACGGTGGACCGTAACGAAAAAATAGCGATATTTTTTAAGGCTTAAGTAAACCGAAATGTAGATAGTTCAAACATATTACGACTATTAAAATGCAGTCTTCGTTATCGAAAATTATCGATACCGAAAATTCTTTCCAGTATATCACACCTGATGAATTGTTGTGTTTTTTCATCAGGGTTTTTATGTTAAAAAAATTACAATAGTGTCTGTAAATGTAAACTTTTAGCCAACACCCTTCGATCAAACAGAATGCAATAGGCAACGTAGGATTCTTAGAATTAAATTCCCGGGTTGTTTATTATTTGACATATTTGTATCTTAATTAGTATTCTATTATATATACAGTCGAATAACACGAAATGAAGAATTAGTCGTTCTTCTGTAATTAGATCACTTATAATCGCACAACAGAAATTATACAAAACAGTCATAGCATAGTCTACGAACCATAACGTTATATTTGATGAGTTAATTGCTAAAATTTTTTTTTGTTAGCTAATAAAAATTCAGTTTTAATTTTGACTGTATATGCCTTGCTAGCTCATCGTTGGTTTGTCTCTATTTGCTTTCGTCGCTTTAGTTCATTTTATTAAAATTTTTTCCTGAGAAAACTTTTTAATTAACGTTAATGGCCATGTTTCTTGAATGTTAATTACAATTTATAAATTAACAATTGTTATTAAACTTGATAAAAATTTTTAAATTAAAAAACATTATGTTTAAGTTTAATTTTGTTCCCTTGTTAATAAATAATACGAAGAATTACCAGAGGCGATTTTAGGATTTTTATTTTGGGTAGGTTGGAATTTTTCTATTATATAAACATTTATATGCATAATTTAATATCTTGTAGCTATGCGTAATCTTTTCTAAAGCTATACCTAATTTTTTTAAATTAAATAAAACGTGGTTTCAGAAGAAATTTTCAGAGCCTATATATTACTGAACTTCAAGTATTTAAGGTAGTAGTCTGGTAATTCACGCTGTTTTTGATGCCTAATTTTATTGGCATTATTTTTGAGAAAGAACGAATGAAAAGTTTTGAATTTTTATTATGTTTTAATTACATCTTAAGGTAGTACAAAAAAAAAAAAAAACTTTTTGAAAAAATTAAATTTTGTTTTATTATTATTATTATCACTTGAAGTTGGCGCCTCAAAAAAAAGCACGTGGATGGCCCGGGGGATTTTGACTCTTGGGGACATCCGAAATCAAAAATTCTTAATTAGTTTTAATCTATAAATATGTCATTCTGGTCGGTACTAGAATTATGAAATTTTATCGAAAAATAACAAAGTGGCGGACATCGAAAAAAAAGTCATTTTTTTGTCACACAAAAAGGGTTGTAAAATGGAAAGTTAGGGGTGAAAAAAATTATTTCTAGTTCTGACCAGAATAACTATCTATAGATTAAGGCTAATTAAGAATTTTTGATTTCAAATGTCAACAAAGGTCAAAATCATCCGGGTCATTCACGTGCTCTTTTTTTGAGGCGCCAATTTCAAGTGATAATAATAATAATAAAACAAAATTTAATTTATTAAAAAAAAATGTTTTTTGTTAGTTACCTTAAGATGTAAATAAAACCATATTAAATATTCAAAACTTTTCATTTGTTCCTTCTCAAAAAAAAAAAAAAATGCCCCTAAAAATTAGGCATGAAAAACAGCGCGAGTTACCAGACCTTAGTTAGACCTGATTTTATAGCAACTTGACTTTCTGAATTCAAATCTACCATCAGATTGAGCCATCCTAGTTTTGCAAAAAATGCGAAAAATCAACCAGACGCTGTGATGGGAGCAGTTTTAACGATTTTTTTTACATTTTTTGTATAGCTAAAGCCCGCTGGCTCAAATCTAGCGTAGCACATTTGAAATCAATGGGTCAAAATTCTATAATATAGTGTCTGAGTAATTAAAAAAACCTTAAGACGTTACACTAAAGTTTAGATGCCTCATGAATAGAGTCACATTTACCATAAACAAAGATATTTCCAAATATAGATAAGTATCACATTATTATAAAATGTTTTCTACAAATATCCTTTTATAACTATAACATAACCATAACGAATTCTACTAATTACAAAAACATTTTAGCTACATGTAATAACTAGATTAAAACATTAATTAAATTATACCGTGAACAAACACGAAATTGTAATCTAAAAAATATTAATAAGTAAACTAACCAAAAAAACAAAAAGATATTAAAGATACTAAACTAGTCAAACACACACACACCCAGCGAAAAAGAGAGAGTGACAGAAAGAGTAATAACAGAACGAAAAGGAAAAGTCAAATAAAGAAAACATTACCTAAAACCATTATGACGTGAAATGGGATGAAACATATGTACACAATATATATGAAAGAAGACGTCCTAACGGACATAAAATGGTCGAGAATATTGGTTATTCCAGCAACAAATTCCTCACCATATCCGTCTTGTTCTGATAAGGTATCCAACATTCATCCAGATGTTGTTATAATGAACTTAATATTATTTTTATATTTTCTTTAATCTAATGTAGTTCTTCGGTATATTATGTTGTCGTATATATATAGTTGTGCGATGATCATAATACTAAAAGATGGCTGGTAGTCAAAATGACATAGTTTCCCATATATAGACTATATTACAGTATTGAGAAAAAGTCTTTGTACACTCTCTTAAAGACGTTGGGTTTCTACAATCTGATTTTTAAGAGAATTTGATCGTATTCCATTGGAAAAAATATTGCACAGTGCATGACACTGTGTTACACAGTGTCTATTTTTTTCACTAATGGAACATCGACTTTTATTGTGTTTCTGTAGAGGGCAGCATAGATAAAGTTACTAGATTTAAAAAAAAAAAATGGATCCAATCTGCTTGATATACTTTCTATGATTTCCAATTACATGTATAATTTAATTAAAATAGTTAAAAGGTTAGTTTTGCAATAAAATTATAAAGAAAATTAATTTTTTTGTAAAAAAAGAAAGTACAAAAATCATGAAAATTTGGTTGGCGCAACTTTTTCTCTATGTACTGTGTTACACAGTGTCGTTTGTGTTTTGCTAATGGAACACGATCATTATTTAACTTAAGCGTCCTTAAACTACGTAGCCTAGTTGAGTAGAGGGAACGGATTATGCAGAAAACTATGCCGGAATACGTGAGAGGAGGGGAAAGTCAAAGTCAAACTAGATGACATTTTATTTGGAACAATTAAAACCAACACGAATATGAAATTTCATGAATAATCATGAATGACATCTTGAGATATTTTGAAATTTCGAAAGCGAATTATGCTAATGTGTGGTCACACAATTTTTACATTAAAATTTTTACTGCAAGGAAACGTGTCTTATGAAAAAATATTTTGCCAAACTATAAAATAGTACCGTAACTTTCATAGATTTATAATAAAAAGAATATTATTTCAAATGAATATCTTCTAGATTTAATAAGAAAAAAACTACGTTCCACTACAGAGGGGGGAAGTATTTCCAAAAAAGAACTCTTCAATTGTGTTGTAACTGATGATGAATCAATCACTCGGAAGCTAGCTCGTAATCAAACAGTTTAGTTTAATGAAAAGTGACAAAATAAATTATTCTCATATTTTCATAATGTGGATTCTCACAAGTAACAAGAATCCAAACGTATTTCTTTAAGACACTGTACTTTTATTTCTTTGTGTTCAAAACATCATGTAATTTTTTTTTAATACTCCCCTGTTTATTTATTTTTTTTTTTTCGTTATATTTCCTTCAAAAAAAAAGTTTTTTTTGTAAGGTTGTGACAACTAATTTTTTACTATACGTAAAGAAAAAAAAACATGAATTTTGCAAGCTTTTTAAATACAAATTTTTCGCAAAACTTGCTAGAAAGAATTAAATTTCTAGACCGGATTCTAAATATTTCAATGTATAATACCATTTTCACATGTTAAACTAAATTGTTTTACACATTGTCTTATATGGTTGGTTTGTGTTAAAATTTTAAATCGAAAATACATTAGAATTTAAATAATAAATCAGTAGTAATGGTTCGAATAACACTTTATTTCAAATATGAACTATTTATTGCCACCAGTATAAAGAGATAGGAACCTGTTTCAACGTAATCTCTCTTTTCAACAATTTAATACACATACCTTAAACCTTAATAAATTCTATAGTGCTCTATATAATATGCATATGTATCGCATGTCATTGGAATATTGAATAATAAAATTATCGTTTCGAATATTTTCCACTTTCCTCGTTCTTTTCCTTTCAAAACTAAGACATACTGACAAGCGGAAAGTTATAAATATTTTAAGATAATAAAGATAATGAAAAATTATTCGAAACTCTTTTTCGCAATTGGCAAGATGCATGTGCATGCAATGCACATTTCTTTTAGCGAATTTCCAGAATGGAATTCAGCTATTTCAGCCACTGTCATGACGCGACTTGAGCCTGGGACTATGGCAGAAATTTGTTTCGAGGTCCCTAGAAACCGAAAATAATATTCCCTAAAATTTATCTATCTATCTATCTATATCTATATATATATATATATATATATATATATATATATATATATATATATATATATATATATATATATATATATATAACTCTCGAATGAAATGTCCTAGGTTTACGAAATTTGATGAAAATGTTGGACAAGTTCGTTAGCCAGACACGTCCGATGCCCGAAATATGGTCTTTGTTCGTGAAAAAAATTATTTTTTTGCCAAAATTTCCACTTAATTCCGACATTTTTTTTAGAACATTAGAAAGAGCAAGGAAAATTACATAAAAAAGGTTTTTAAACCATCATTCTGTGTAAACTGGTTTCCGAGAAAAACGAATTTTTATAAACAGAAATTCGCTATGTTATGAAGAATCCTGTTACAGGAGTATGTTACCTTCAGCTAAAAAATTAACGTTTTGAAAATTTAGAATTTTATTTTTTTAATCCCACGTGTAGACAAATGATAGATCCCTTCCCTTTTCCAACTCTTTATTATTCTGATGGAGATTGTATATTCTTGCATAATATATTTCCGTTTCAACGCTAGCACTGATTTTTATCTATAAACAAAAAAGTCGACCAAGTGCAAATCGTACTCGGATAAATAATGTTCCGTATAATAAGTTGACTTCAAACATGGATTTGATGTAACATCATGCAACGGAAGACAAGTTTTTATCCATAACGAAACGGGGTCAGAATCTAAGTTTAAGATAAAAAGTGTGTGTACAATTTTAATGGCGTTTCTTTTATTTGAAAACTGGTGATTTCGAAATGATTTTTGTCCAAGTTTGGTGAGGATTCATTCAGTCGTTTCCAGAATATTTCTAGGATTTCCAAAAAATAAAAACAAAATTGAAAATTTTAAAAACTACAGCAGAAAACACGAAAAAGTTTAAAAACCCATAACTAAAATTCCATAACTATTTCAGATTTAATTATAATTTAGAATAAGCTAATTCTCATTTATTGTGTGTAACATTGCAATACAAAATACACGGCAGGACACGTTACACATAAGGGATGAAAATTTGCATATTCTAAATAATAATAAAATTTGGAATATGGAATTTCAGGAATTGTTGCTTTAAAGTTTTTAATACTTTTCGTCGTCAATTTTTAAAACTTTTTTTATACTCCTAATGAATAACAAACCATAATTCTTAATTTCAAAACAATCGTATATTTATCTCAACCTAGAAGTACGTTTACCAGAATGAAACACGGATGTTTGCTGAACATATCGACAAATTATGTCATTTTGCAAGATAGTTCAGGATGGTAACCGTAGCAAAACGTTAGGTAAACGTTGGTAGATAGTAACGTTACTAAAAAATTAACATTTTTTTTTTTCGGTGTTATCGTGCTGGCTCATAAATATGTCATACGTTTTTCACTGTTGTAGTAGAACAAATATCATGATTTTCTTTAAGAATCTTATTCCAAAAACATCAGATAAAATTTAATCAAAATTCACCAAAAGGAAAAGACAATTAGAGTTGATAAAATTACACACTGTACCTATACCTCTATAAAGGGATCTATTTATTTTAAGAGTTGTTTATAAATTTTTTATATCCGTGTGACCAATACATACGCTTTTGCCTTTCCTTATTTCGAAGCACTAGTGCAATTTTTAGTAAAAAAAAATGGACCACAACTACCTACATCAAACGATCTTTGGAAAAAAATGTCTATGACAGATGGACACCAAAGATGTTGCACAAGCAGAGGCGTAACTACAAATTTTGCGCCTTGGAGCGACTTAGACCAAGTACCCCCTATGGCCTATACAAAGAGTCCACTTTTACCCAAAAAATAGTACTGGCGAATAAATTTCCAAATTCTAATTCTGTTTCCTCGTCTCTTGTGCTGTGTCCTTTTTATCATGCGCCCAAAAACGACTGCTCCATCTGCTTCATTATATAGCTACGCCTCTGTCCATAGGTGTTCCGTTTTGCTTAATTTTGGTACGGAATACGAAAACAAAATAACATAACTACGTCATCTATGGTAAGTTTAAAATGCATCGTGCATTTCAGGAAAAATGTTTTCTATCATAAATTCTACACAATTCCTATCTACCTTCATATACTATTTCCTCAATTTTTCTAACGGAAAACTGCAAAAAAAACATTGTGCTTTATGAACTGTTAATAATTTACAATTTATATCACACATAGGGTAAAAGCCCCGATTGTGGAACACTATTTTTAGGTATTTCATCAAACTTGCTTACAAAAATTAATAAATGAATTAAACACCCATTTTTTTTTCTTAATAAGCATGAAACCAAGTTTTTTTAATCCAATGAATATGTTTTTAAGAAAATATAACCCAAAAATTTTGATTTATTAATGTTTTGTTTTATAATTTGTTGACATCTATAAAAAAACGGACAGAATATATTAACACCCTTTTAAAAATCAGCACATTGACACCTAAAAAAGAACACGTATGTACGAACATGAGATACATCAAATACATCTTTTGCCATCTTTTCACTCTATGACATAGAGTGACATCTAGTAGTAAATAGAATGTCAAATTAAAAAATATAGAATGGTTTAAATATTCGATAAAATAAACGACCAAAATCACAGAATATATCAAAATACTATATTTTGTTTCGCCATCTATGTATTTTGGTAAAGTTCTAATCAATTCTAAACTGACTTATCAAAATGGCGACAATTTTTCATTATTAAGAAAATTTTGCAACTTTAAATTAATATTTTTTTATTTATCAATTGACGATACGCTCCGAAATAAAAAAAATATTAAAAATTTTACGATTTTAAAGCAGTAAGTAAATATTTTAGACTCAAAAAGAAATTAAAACTATTTATAATATAAATTTTTAGTTATTTTACGTACATGATTTTAGTTAAATACTGAAAGAAATACACACATATATAAATTACATTTAAACCGAATAAAAAGATAATTTAGCTCTTATAATCACTTAACTGGACTAATAAAAATTATTTGTATAGTTTTATTGCGCTAACTTCGAAAATTAACTGGAAAATGTTGAAATTTATAAGGCATGTGTTTCTATAAATAAGCATTGATCAAACGCAAAAGAGACACATTCAGCAAAAACTGTTTAATATATATATGTATTTCTTTAATTAAGTAAAGAAACATTAAATGTGAGATGAATTTAAATTGAAAAACAATCATTCTATTAATAATAATTTTTGTTATCAGACGTTTCTTTCAGAAATAACTTCATTAAGATATAAATGTCAAAACTGTTTTTCTATTGGATCGCGTTCCACAAACGGGGCTTTTACCCTACATATATATTATAAATATCTCTTCTTCACTATACTAAATGCGAATGAACGTTTCCTTCAAGTTTTCCTTAATGAGTAAAATTATATCGTAAAAGTTTTCTAAAAGACACCCATAACTTTACTTACTTACTGAGAACTTACGTACCTACATTGTAAGGTAAGTTAATACAAGCATGTGAAGATGGTTGAACAAAGTGTGAACCAAGTGTTCTTATCATAAAATTTACAGAACTATTACACATAAAGTTGAACGTACATTTTTTAAAATATTTTTTTTTTGAAAAATAAAAAAAATACCTATAATGCATATATTATTTCTTGGCTGTTATACACGATTTCAACGTATATGGTCTTGAAGGCGAGAAATACTTGAACATAAAAGCGTTTTAATTTAATCCAATCAATTTTTGATTTCCGATATTGTTTTTTTCTACGAACAATTGAATTATTGTGTTATGGTATATTAAGTTTGTATTATTTTCAGACAACAGGACCATTTATGTTGGAAATTGCTTTATGAAAAATGCAAAGCGCTAATATTTTTCCAAGTGGGTACATAATGGATAAAAAATTTCTTATGAAATGTAACGCTTTTAATGAGATTGTTAGTGGAAATATAATAAAAGCAGTTAAAACTTCTTCACCACTATACCTACAGCAAAAGATAAATATAGAGAGTAAGTAGTAACTTTTCAAAGCAAAAGATTTTGTTTAAATTCTTCTTGGTTACACAAGTGTATAAAAATTTCTCGGTTGTAATATTAGGTATGAGTCAGCTTTCATTCGAAAAGGTTGTAAAATTTTTATATACTATCGATAACTTTCTAACGGAATTTCTTTTGGAAATCTTTTTTAAAATCAATAACTTTTTAATTATGATTGTTAACAGGACTACAAGCTCGTATGACGGAATTTATATATATATATATATATATATATATATATATATATATATATATATATATATATATATATACATACAGGGTGTAAAAAAATAACTCTCGTTCTTTTGTGGGGTGACTCTTAGCACCCTGTAGACACTAAAACCGCAGGAATTTTTTCGTAATTAACAGTCGCGTCACCCCTCAAAAGGATGAGAGTTATTTCCTTTACAACCTGTATATAATATATATATACACACATACATATATTATATACTTTACATCCTGTATATAATATATACACAAATACATATATACATACATATATATATATATATATATATATATATATATATATATATATATATATATGTGTGTGTGTGATATATACAGGGTGTAAAGGAAATAACTCTTATCCTTTTGAGGGGTGACGCGACTGTTAATTTCGAAAAAATTTCTGCGGTTTTAGTGTCTACAGGGTGCTATGAGTCACCCCACAAAAGGACAAGAGTTATTTGTTTTACACCCTGTATATTTTTTTTTAAACTTACCTCGCTAATTTATCATCAGGGCTTATTGAAATAATTATACCTATTACAAGTTCTAAAAATGTAGTTTCTATAATTTTAAAATAAAAAGACAATTTTTTACTTTACTAATACCATTTTATTTAGAGTTTTAATTGTCTGAGTTGTTCGTCAATGGCCATACGGGCCGAAACATGTCACAGACAATTAAAACTCTAAATAAAGTGATATTAGTAAAGTAAAAAATTGTCTTTTTATTTTAAAATGGAATACCATAAAGTAACGCTCAAATCTATGATATATTCTATAATTTTATTACAGTCGCAAAAACGTAACTTTATTGGTTTTTAAATAGTTTAGAATAGTTTAAAAGATACAGATCAAATCATTCAGTTTACTTTGTGTTTTCTGAAAAATTATCATTTCTGAGGTACATCAAGTCATCGACATATAGCCAGTGTATATCAATAATATGTATAATGTATTCAATAAATAAATCAACAACTAACTATATATACTTATTTATTAAAAAAAAAAAAAAATACATGAAAAAAAAAGATGAAGAACAACATTTTATACATTACATTTATTTATCATCTGTAAATAACATTTATGATAACGAATAGGGATATCGACAACATAGAAAACTATAAAAGAAACATCTGTACTATTTTAATATATAGGGGAGAGGTAGCATAAAAGGGACACTTATGTTTGGAGGATTTTAGTAATTAATTGAAATAGGAAATTAAATAGTTCCGAACAGAATTAGAAATCGTATTTATGTCCCTATTGAAAGATAACGCAGGAATAAATCTTTCTCGATTCCTAATTGTATATCTTTTAGGCTTTAGAGCAATTGTATTTTGCCCGTTTCATCAATAGGCTGCATTGAAACGGATACGATAATTTGTGAAAGGGACAATACTAAATATTATCAATCATTTTTTTCGATTAATTTTTATTCAATTATTTTTATTCGAAAATTTTTAGTCGGAAAAAGAAAATAAAATAATAAATCTTAAGAAACTTGAAAATACGAAAGTTGTTAATATTTATTTTACACCATTTTAATCCTAATAAACTTTAAAGAAATTTTTGCCCAACTACTAAAGATAACTCAGTTAAAAAATAGCACTTACCAATAATAGTTCCTTTCGCATAACTGTCTGCTGTGGCCCTTTCATAAATATCACAAACAAATTTAACAATATTAATCTTTAAAGCTATAATTTTATTTGGAAAATATTTGACTTACTGTTTCCCTGTAATTATATTAAAGCTTGATAAGGTAAAACGACCTGCAATTCAATAAAGCATTTACATATCATACACATTTGGGAAAATTTACGAGATATTTACTTTGAAGACCGCCATTTTTGAAATGACAGCAGCTTGAAGACAGAGTCGAATGAGTAACTGGTAAAATAGAAATAGTTTTGTTTCCACGAGATTTGTAGTTAGCGCGTAATTTAATTTATTCACCTTTCCCCTAATAACGAAGTTCACTATGCATTTTCAAGTTATGTATGTACTAGGAAAAATTGTCAATAACATCATCTACTCTATAAGAACAAAACCAGAAGAAAATTTATTAAGTATGTTCACGATTTTCCAAGATGGCAACAACAAATTGAAATTCTATCTGAAAATGACATTCAGTACACAATAACATAATATCTATAATATTGTTATTATATGAGTGTATACAGTGTGCAAACGTAACTATTGAACATAGGAGATGATTTATTTACTTAATAACCAAATTTTTCGTAAAAGAATTTTGTTTCCGGAACAAGATAGTCGGGAGATATTTCTAGTACATAGGCTTGATAATCTGATATTGTCAATTTTAGTACGAAACAATAAAAGCAAACTTTAATTTTTTGTATTTCCTTTATTTAATATAATTTATGTTTTAAATTTGACAATTTAACTCATGTGTATCAAGTCCCATAAGAATATTGTAGTTTTTTCACTTTTACCATGTAGAAAAGTTAGGACAGACTTTTACAGCGATAAAAATGGTACGAAACATTTCATTGGTCATTTCATTGTAAATAAACACGATAAAAACGAAACAAAAATTCGTACTGGTAAATTTAAATTGATTTCGGAACCATGGTAACAATATATTATTAAATAATAATATGAATTATACTAATTTATTTTATTCGTTAAATTGTCTTACCGTATTATATACTTGAGTTTTATATTTTTTCTGAATAAATTCGTGTTTTCTACAACTCAAATTCCTTGCCTAAAAGCAATTTAACTCGAAGAACTATAAACCCAAAACGCTTCAGCTTCGCTGTCGCGCCTTTGTTAGTTGACAGTTCTTCTCGTTAAATTGCTAGGCAACAAATTTTCATTATATATAAACACAATTCGAAAAAGTACAAACCTCTCTCGTGTAATAATAAATGAATAAATTTTTCCAAAACAACAACTGAGAATAAAATTTTAAAAGAAAACTCGAGACACCTGCACCCCAAAATTTATCTACATACTTTTCAAAGTAGTTGGTATAGCGTAAAAATTGAAATTAAATCCCATAAAGAAAAACTCGTGCAAAAAGAAAAAAATATGAAGAAGAAAATACAATATCTAAAACAGTTGAACGAACAAATAGAATTAATAAATAAACTAATTAGCATAAAAAAATAAAAGTACAAACACTTATTAATTTCATAATTACCTATCGCACGGTCCAGGAGAGATTTTATTTAATGAAGCAGAATTTTGTTGTTGAACATTAAATGTTGCAAAAAAATATTAAATTAAAAAATAAACATTAAAAAGTTATTCACCTTCGTTTGTATATAGTAGCTATAGGTAGGTACCGACGTAGGCGATAAATAATGGGGTTTAGGAACGCTGCTGTAGGAACGGCACCTGATAACTGCTTGCCACACCATGTAAGCTTTAATTGAAAAAGAGAAAATGGGGGCATATTATCTTTATGTATTAACCATTTTTTTGTAACATAAATCCACAGAAATTATCAGTCGACTATAGATACATTACAAATTGTTTATTTCATAAAGGTAAGAGCACACAAGCGATTTATTGTAGTCCGATTATTTGTTGCTACCTCATTCCAATTTAATGGGGTTAAGTTAGAGTAAACAATCTAAAGCAGTGTTTTTCAACCTTTTTCAATGCGCGACCCCGCTAGTATGGAAAAATATTTCGCGACCTCCTACCCTCCGCTATTACTAACTTTTATTTTTTTTACGTTATAAATATCACATCCGTTCATCATTAATAATTATTTTCATGGTTAGATATCGATTAAATACGTAATTAAGGACTTGAAACAGACATATTTTTATATCGACATCGAAGTTGACGACTTATAGTAGCTGACGACTTATAGAAGTTGACGACTTATAGAACGCACGCGTGGCGTAAAAAGTGACACACGCGCGACGGTCGTTGCCGTCTCACATTTCGAAGCGTAATCCATTTAAATTCTTTGAATTGTGAACTCGCGTTAGTGTTTAAATTTATTGAATTGCCTGGTTGTTTGTTTAGTAGTTGCTCACTACCTTTTATTGTCTAATATTCAAAATTCGGTGCTCATTGTAGTTATTGAAATGGAAGTATATGCACAACCGTCAACTTCAAGTTTCAATGAGAGTAATGAAACAAAACCAAAGAAAAAGTGTCTAGATATATGACGACAATTATTTAAAATTCGGATTTAATTTTATTGAAAATAAGAAGTTTCGAAACTTTATCACGCGAGAGTATGAAACTATCACATTAATATACTCTTTATTTAACCTTTTCTTTATTAAGTATTATACTTATATTGAACTAGTATGGTTTTATTTTTAAAGTAACTGCGACCCACAGGTTGAAAAACACTGATCTAAAGAATTGAATGAATACAGTAATGGATCTAAGGAAATGGCCCTACGATTCTTATACCGTACAGCAAACCTTCTTCTTCTTTATGGTGAAAGAGAAGCTTCGTCGTGAAGTCAATTCAGCTTCCTTCGCACATATTTTTTTCGAAATTTTTTAAAAAAATACTATAAACTATTTACTAAAGTACAAGAAATTTGATTTTTTTAACAAAAATATAACAAAAAAAAGTAGTTACGGATATTTCCACCGAATTATGAAGCTGAAACATACTTTGACTTCTTTTCGTTTCCGGTTCTAACCTGACGGCAATAACCTGAACTAGGTTTGAAAATAATTGGTTATATTACTTGTTTTCCGCATTTTTGTTATTGGCTTCACACACTCATCGATAAACATGACTTGTTCAATAGAGTCTTACCTACAAAATATATTTACGTTATTTCGAATCGGTTACGAAATCGCTATAGAAGTTTTCACTTGGATGGTTTCAAAAACGTATTTGCATCATATCAACTATTTATTAATTTTATTTAAGGGGGGCCACTAGTGTGACATTTTTGCATGTTCCGATAGCATATACCTTTAAAAATAACATACTAAAATTTCAAGTGCATATCTCAATTAGTTTTTGAGTTACAGCCATCCGAATAGCGGATTCTGATTTTCATTGTTAACTTTGAGATACTAAGAAATGTATGAAGGTTGATAGTTCGGGAGTTTCTGGACGTGGCTGCCAATCACATGCTGTGGAGAAGCTAGACCCTGGCACATTTAAACGACTCATCTAGTTTTACTATGACCGTTCTAGTGAGGACATCGTAAATAATTTTACTAAAAATTCTCAGTGATTAAAACAAAAAGGTAAACTAAAGAAAAACGACATTTTTTAAATTTGCTGCAGTTATAACTCGAAGACAAATCATCCGACGGTTTGATTCTTATAGCAGCTTCTTTTATATATGTTTCTTCGTGCCATGAACCTCCAGTTTTCCGATCGAATAAAAAATGTAATTTTTGCATACCAAAAATTGTCAAATTTTCGCGCAAAATTTGAAACCTTTTTTTTAAAAACTCCGCCCTTTTGATAATTTTCAACTTTCTTTTTTTTTGATTGAGGTTTCACGACACGGACAATACTTTCTAGTTTAATAGGCTTTTTGGTTTTTTTGATTTCAGGAACTGCAGCAGTGGGGGAACTTTTTTTGGAGCCTTGGGAGATCGCGAATAACCCACTGAATTTTAAATTTTTTGGTTCAAAAACATTATCATGAATTTACTATATATAAACGAATATATCGTTAAAATGTTAAAACATTCCATACAGTAGTTTTCCTTAAAAAAATTTCCAAAAATCACCTTTTTCTTCAGGCGGTCACACTAATGGTTAAGTACTATTTTTTTCCAGTGATCCCAAAGAATAAAAATTTTATACTATGATTCTTTAATATTTTCCTTTCTTGTTTGCTCGTCAATTGTGTTAGAACTTAAATATTGTTCGACGCCATGAAAAACGTTTGGAAAATACTGCGCTAAATGAATAGTGAATGAACACGGACGGGCTTCAATTAAATCAATTTTTGATAGACAGGTGAATTCGTGAATAAAATTGAATTTACCGGGTCATGAACACAGCAGTAAATGATACGAAAAAGAATGAATTTTCACACGAATAAATTAACAAAAATTTAATTACGGACTCTTATATAAACTAAACGCTTATGCGTAAAGTATTTGTATAAGGTGAAATTATTCTCTTTAATATACACAAACTCTTTAAAAATACTCCAAAAATATAATTTATTACATAGCATGAAAAATTATTATACAAGTACATTGTTTGAACTCTTACGAAAACCTTCTAGTGTAAGGAGTTAAAGGTGATAAGGCTATTCCCCACCTCGCTCGTAGGGAAAATAAATAAGGTAAATCTCACTTTAAAGACAACAGCTGACAAAAAGATTTTTTTTCACAATTTAATTGATTTATGATGCCGATTAAATTGAATTGGTGATAGTTTAACGAGCCCTACCATTAGAATGTGTTGCTGGGTTCGCCGACTACATGGATTAGGTAATCTTAACATGGGAGATGCTGTGAATGGAAAAGGATTACTATATAATATACCTACCTACATATATTTTCCACAATCTATATTTTATAAAATGTTATATTTCATGAAGTTACAATGTATACAAAAAATTCTTGGCTAACCTAAAAATATAATGATTTGCAATTTTTGAATACGGACTCTAATAAATTATAATTAAACGTTTGAGAATAGCTTTCTGAGATTTCGATAAATACGTCGACGAGACTGAAAAATGATGACTTCAATGTCCATTTGTATGTCAAAGGCGATTTTTTCTGAAATTATTTGATATAAAAATCTGATATAACTGCGTCTCGCATTAAAGAGAGGATGTGTTTTATTGACTGTCAGACTGGAGTGGCACTAGAACAAGCGTTTCAGTAGCCTAATTGGTAAGGCGCTTGGCTAGCAACCAAGAGATCCGGGCTCGAGTTCCAGCCGATCCAGTTCGACAATTTTTCAAACACTATGTGAATTTTAATAAAAATCTGAAATTTGGCATAGAGACAGTGGGTGTGAATGTTCAGTTATAAATGTAAAATGGAATTTTTATTCTGATAGCTACAATTTAACAGGGTAATCTAGAAAGTGGAAATTTTATCCAAGATAGTTTATTGACAGAGGAATTCAACAAGATATATAACAATTTTTTTTTTATTTTTCTAGAAAACACTTAAAAATTTCGATTTCTAACCCTTTTATTACTAGAAGTATCGTTCAGAAAAATTTGAAAAAAATCGCGAACATTAAGAATGAGGTGTAGATTGAACAAAAATTATCAGGAGTGAATTTCCTTAGGAAATGAATTCTGTTTTCGTCTTTCAAATTTTTATATCGAATAATTTCAAAAGAATCGCCTACAATGGAGGAACTCAAACTGAAGTAATTCTAAAAATTTTCCTTTTGTGGACTAAAAAAAAATATACACATTTTTGTAATTCCACAATCCCCAGAACAGCTTCAGCAAATCATAAGTTACCATCGAATCAATTAGCTATATTGACGGTAATTTGACTAAACCACATTCTATATGTGAAGCAAGTTTCATGGTTCGTGATATCTATAGCATTTTTTTTTTTTTTTTTTTTGTAAAAATTTTTCTGTCACTGGCAGATGCGATTTCTTCAAATAACTCTCGTTGAAAACAGTGATGTGTCATATGACTTAAAATAAAAAATAATAAAAATTTTAAAGAAATTGAAAAAAGAAAATTTATGTGATATACCACTGATTCATTAGAAATGTCTCTGTCACTAAAATAAAGTGCTACAGACCTCATAACGCATGAAATTTGGATTTATTTTGTCTAAAATGTGATTTGGTAATGTTACCGTCATTAGATCAAGTTAGATAATTTGATATGTAGTTTTTTGAATTTTTAATAAAATAACCAAAATAAAATAACCAGTTTGTTGTATTACAAAACTTCTTTTGTACAAAATTATGGAAATTAGTTATTTTTATTAAAAAATATTTCTAAATTTCTTTGCAAATTTCTCATTTATCAATCAGATTAAAATTATAAAATATCACAACAAAAAAAATAATGACCTGTAATTTTTTAATGAATGTGTACAAACGTACATTCCTCCAGCCTACATTTGTGTGTGATATAATAAGCGGGACGGCGATAACTTTTGTAATAATTTATGATCATTTCTTTAAATGATTTTAAATGGGAATTTTCAGTTACCTTTCCCGTTTTCCACAGATTTATTCTTTAAAAAGAGATTAATTTATCTAAATGTTGGTATGTTTTATTGAAAATAAATGTAAAGTTTTCTATACTACCCGTCAACGTATACCATCACCAATTGCTATCAACAAATTGCTAGTCGATGTAATTGGAAAAACGTACTTTGGAAATAAATTTATTATCTACTAGCCGTACTCGTGACGTTGCTCACGCGAAACGTTGAGTAGTTTCTTTTAGCGAATTTTCAGAATGAAAATTCAGCTATTACAGCAGCTCTTATGGTAAGACCTAAGCCCGGGACTATGGCAGAAATTTGTTTTGGAGCCTCTAGAACCCGAAAATCTACTTCACTAAAATTTATATATATATAGATATATATATATGTATTTATGTGTGTACACGATAACTCTCGAACAAAACGTTTAATGCTTATGAAATTTGGTGTGTAGGTTTGAATTCAATTTCGCTCGCCTAAGTTCGTTAGCCAGACACATCCGATGCCACAGACCGGATATTTTGGGCTTTAAAGTCTTTTTTTGTGTTTTTTGATCAGAATTTATAACTTTTTCAAAAATTTTGTTATACTATCAAAAAAATTGTAAGAAGTTATATTAGCGAGCTTTTTAAACTTTTCCTCTGTATAAACTGGTTTTCAAGAAAAATCAAAAATAATTTTTATATAGAGTCTCTTTTTATCGTATTATCTCTTTCTGTTGTATTGGAAAAATCCTATTTTTATTTATTTTGATTATACACGTATTTTAAGGGTATTACTACACTTAGTACTTCTACTACCTATCATATTTCAAATTTCTTTGGATAAATATTCAGAATAATGCCTTAATAAATTTCTACGGTTATATAAATGTAATATTATTAAATTTAATTAATTAAACTATAATATTTCTTTGATTAAATAAAATTTTAAAATTATATTTTTGGTAGTGCACAAATAGCCTTATGCATTTGTAAACATAATATCTCTAGTATAAGTAGATTAGATCTGTTATTTTGTTTTCGAAAATTTATTTTTGCTTTCAAATTCAAATTGTAGTAGAATTGATTTTTTTTTCCTAAATACTGCACATTATTTTAATCTCTTTATTTAACACATTACGTTAAAAAATTATAATAATATTTTTAAAATTATTAATATTTTTAATAATTTAATTATTTAAACAAATTCTTTAAATATATTTAATAATTTTTTATTTTAAAAATTCTATTGTGTCAGCGTTTTTAACCAGATAGCACCACAGGTATGTACAATACTGCCAAATTAGCTTGAATTTAAACTAATATTTCAACAATCAGAATTTCAAATCAACTCGTCTTTGTGTTGAAATGTTGACATATAGATTCGGTGCTGATATTTGACTGATATTTGAGAAAAATAGGTAATAATTCATGTTAATTTATATATTACATTTTTAAAATCAAATAGTAATTAATATTTGTCCTATTATTTGTTTTTTGTTTTGTTTTATATAGGTAAAAAATTTAAAACCACATTAAAAATTACATGAAACCGTGAAGCAAATGTTATTTATATACGAGAAGAATATAGCTAAAATAAAAAAGAAAATATAAATTCTAAACAGGCAATTATTAATAGAATTTGTCAACATAATAAGGTAAATACATATCTATTAAAAACTGTGGATTTTGTGATTGAATTTTTTCTAATAATTTGAATGTACATGTTAAAATGTTAATATCAACAGCAATACTTTTATGTATTATAAATTCCTATTTAAAACATGGATGGTGAATTTAAAGATATAATAAGAAGAAAAAGAGAACACACAGTAAACTAAAAACTTGGATTAAGAAGGAAAACATCAACTAAGTACATGCCGGATAAGCCCTTGAATAAAGGTCCAACTTTAGTTTTGTTTCCGTGTCGAATGGTTATTTTCTTCAGCAAGAGAATTTAAAAAGGTAAAATCGTCGGTACACAGAAAGAGTGACACAGTTCAAAAAAAAAAAAACAGCTACTTCAATATCTCTATTCAAAAGTTTTATTATTTACTTCAAAAGTTATCATAGTTTCGGATTTCTAAAATTTTCAAAATTTTTTTGGAGATAACCCGTTGATACTCACCTTGTATTCCAACAATAAAAATAACAAGTTAATTTTGATAACATTAAAGATTTTGATAAAAAAAATTCGCTACTTTGAAGTAAGGAAAAAACGACAAAACCGCCTTCTAGCGGTTAATTTTGGAAGTAGCAATATGTCGTTCTGGGACATAAAAATATGCAAATTTTGCTATACATTTACACAATAAACTCGAAAATGTAAATTTTTGAGTTGTGTCACTCTTTCGGTGTACCGTCGAAATGTTTTGTTACGTTTGGAAAATAAATTCCGTTCTAAATTTTTTTTCGTAACCGTTAAAAAATTTAGCTCAAAATATTAAATTCAGTATTGGTAAGGCAAAGATTCTCAGTTGCGCCTCTGGTGGTAAAATTAGACCTAGTGTCAAGTAAAAATACGTATATGTTTAATTGGTGATAAAAATACACATAATTTGTATAATAGATATTTCACCGGTCATTTCTCTCACCGGCCCTGTACATAAACGCATCTGTTATTAAAATACCCCTGTCGCAGCATCCTGCATAACATAGCGAATTTCCATTTACAAAAGTAAGTTTTTCTTGGAAACTAGTTGATATAGAGTAATTGTAAATAAAAAAAACTTTATGTGATTTTTCCGCCTCATTCCGCCAAATTTTTTTCACGAAACGTTTTCACGATATTTTTTAAAAATAAGATGTTTCGTTTTTGAGTTATCGTGTGGACACACACACGTATATATATATATATATATATATATATATATATATATATATATATATATATATATATATATATATATAAGTTTACTAAGTGTCCGCACGATAACTCAAGAACGAAACATCTTATTTTTAAGAAATTTTGTGAAAACGTCTACGGTTTTTTGGACATTTTTTTGAAAAAATTTGGCGGAATGAGGCGGGAAAATCACATAAAGAAAGTTTTTTTTTATTTACAATTACTCTATATCAACTAGTTTCCGAGAAAAACGTACTTTTGTAAATGAAAATTCGCTATGTTATGCAGGATGCTGCGACAGGGGTATTTTCAAATTGTAGATTCTTGCAATACAAAATGCATTAAATTGTCTCCAAATTGACAATTGTGTATTTATTGTATTTTTTGGTACACAATTAGCAACATTTTCTTTGATTTCAGATTCAGAAGAATTTCCAAACTGATAGTACAATATTCAATTTATTTACATTACATTTTGTCACTATAGTTATGAAATTATGAAATTATGAAAATATGAAATTTACGTAATGTGTGTAGGTACATGCTCAAAATGGTTTTTTCATTTTCCCATGGGAATGAGACATTTTTTCGAAGTGAAAAGTATCTTAGATGTTGACCCACGTAATCATCACACCAAATTTTGTTAAAATCCGTCCTGTAGTTTTTACGTGATGCGTGAACAGACAGACAGACAGAAAGACGGACAGAAAAAAATCTTAAAAATCGCTGTTTTGATATCTACATCGATAACTATTTACAGTACCAGTACAAATTTCAAGAAATATTCCATGTACAGAAACGGTCTCGTTACAGTTTTATTATATGTATAGATGACTTTTAATAATTTCAATAATAAAAAAAAAAGAAAAAAAAATATTAATAATAATTTTCAACGAAATATGTATTTATATCTCTCAATTTGATTGAAAAATAAAATTTCACAGAAACAGGGTAAAAAAGGGAAAAATTCTTAAAAAGAATAATTCGGAAACTATTGATTTTAGTTATGAGACATTAGTTATGAGACAAATTTTTGCAAAAAGTTTTGAGTTTTCAATTTCCCTGCATGGGATGTGTTTGACTGAAAAACTCATCCAACTCATCCAGGACTTCCAACGTTTTTATTAAATTTCGTAAAAATAGGATGTTTTGTGCAGGAGTTATCGTTCGGAGGGATAACGTCGGAAATTTCTGTAGCCATCCAATTAACTATATTCCCAGTAGGTACTGCTTTTCTTTATCAAATATTGTACACACACCTCTAGCTACTCTCATATTACTTTAAGTTAATTAAACTCTGAATAAATCATAACAAAATGCGCATATGAATTGCATGCATTTTTTATTTCAATACATATAATTAGTTATATGCGCTGAATTCAGGAAACGTACCTATATTCAGGATACTTGTTATTCGTCATCTCAACAAAGAAGAATTATTTCCCTATCTGTTTTTATCTATGAACTGTCACATAATTCACTACGCTGTCACATCTGTGGTATGTATATTTTTCTAGGTTTTTTTTCTAGTTTTTAGGATTCCGAAGGAAAATTTCGAAACATGAAATTTTATAATATATGTACATGTTACAGGTGTGAACATTTACCAATGTACAAGAAAACAAATTTTCTGAATTTCTTGAGACACTTCCGCACATTGAAAAGTCAGGATGAAAAATTTTTTTTCACGTATCGCATTGCACGGGATATTGTTACAAGGAGTTCGTAAAATTGAGATATCTTTTACCTTTTTCGTTTTAATCATTCCTCTCGCCGTTATTTTTAAATTATTAATCTAAAAAATCTGAAAAAATATCAGAAATAGGCAAACTAATATCTGAAAACGCAAGAAGTTTTTTAAAAAAGGGAAAATAGTTAAAATATGGAAATAAAGGGAAAATAAATGAATTTTTGCACTAAGGTAAATTCCAGTATTAGTAGATTTTCCGCTAAAAATTCAATTCTAAAGGATTAAGGGAATGGCAAAAAATTGTTAAATGTGGGATATCGTTCAAAAGATTTTTAAGTTCCCATTGGAAGTTATTGTAATACGTTATTTCAAGGTCACTAGAATACGAATACATCGCTATTAGCGTGATGTCTGTGTGTGCGTTCGTTAGTACGTTCGTTCGTTCGTGAATTTTCTTTCGTCTCACATATCTCGAGAACAAATGAACATATCATCTTCGGACTAATTTCATTAGATGCGTAATTAAAAAAAGAAGACCCGATAAAGTTTTCAGCAAATTCGAATTAGCGGTTTGTTTGTTGCGATAAAAAAACGGAATTAACTTTATTAACATAACATAGATTATATGGATTTTTTACCATGTCTTTATTATATAATGGCCTAAAAAAAAAAAAAATAATAAACTTTTTGTGAAATATTTTTTGTCTCGGTATCTTGAGAACAACTGATGTTATCATTTGTTTGATAAGGGTGAAGCCGCCACCCTTAGGTACAAAAGGCGCAGCCCCCGGTGTGATGCAAGCGGTAAAGCCTCTATCAGGGGCCCAGAGGAGGAGTCCCCTGAATTAGAAAAATGTTATTCATGTGCAATAGTCCTTAAGGGCATCCAATGGGAAGTTGACAGTGTGGGTAGACCTGTCTCTCCAAATTTTTTTTTTTAAAATGAAGTTGGCCCATTTCTTTAGGTAACTACTTTTCATCTTTAAACCTTGTTTGAGAAATATTGAATTCCAAAATCTGTGTGCGTCTTTGAGAAATAATATCAAGGTAACCGAGCCCGGCTCGGCGAAAATTTCATCTGTATAGGATCTATTGAGAAAAGTAGATGTAACTGACAAACACTTGATAAAAAGAGACTCAAGTTGATCCTTTTAAATAAATATTTGATTATTTGGAACCTAACTAAATCGCTTTCTAAGGTCCCGACACTCCCCCGAAGCAAATTTCATTAAAATCGGTCCTTTCTGAGAAAAAAAAACATATAAGTACAATGACTACTCGTTTAAATAGGATAAGCAATAAAATTATCAAGTAATTGACCCTCACGTAATGTACATGCAAGTAACATTGTCAAAAAATGTCGTATATTGTATCATAAGAATTGTACAACACTCTGACCACTGCGGAACCCAGACGTGATGCAGTTCAACATGCACTTGACGACGTTTTTTCCCCTATAAACTATATTTTTGTTTTATCTAAACTATTTCAACTAAATAAATGTTAAATATAAATTTCGAATGTACACAATATTATGCTGTATAGAGACAGACTTCACCAGGCCGAGCCGTAACAAAAACATATAAATAAATTATATAGAAGAGACATATGCTTGACAGTATATAGCATAGCTTACAGTGTATATTCGATGTATCGTACAGCACAGTCGTGTGAAAAAATATGCAAATGAAGGATGGAAATGAACGGAAAAGGGATTGTAGTTTCTCACATAACAATGCTATATGTATTTTATGAATCCTATATTTTATCTTTGAAAGTTTTAAATCCATTGTTATAATCCGCAGTCGTATTAGAAATAATGGTGGAAGTGTTGAGGGATATCTGGACTTTTTGAGGTGTTTGATTGTTATTATAAAGTCGGGAATCTTCAACTTTTAAATTGGACCATTTTCATTGTAACGATGAGTACCTTTTACCAGGCTATTTAAACAACAATATTCAATAAATATAAATATGAAGGTTTAGATGACTGTAAGATTGAAATAAAGGGAACGTTAGGAGTGATAAGTCATCAGGAAAATAAAATAAAAGATTAATTTAAAAATTGCGCTACCGGTTTCGGAAGAGCATATGCTTCCGTTTTCTGGCGATTCCTTTAATTAAAAATAAAAAATATAAAAATTTAAAAATACAATGCGTATTTATAAAATTATTAGTAAACAAACAAATAATTATCAAAAACATGCAATTACTTACATAGAAACAATATCATAAAAAAAAAATTTTAATATAAAATTGAAATTAAAATTTAAAAATTTAAAAATTTGAAAACATTGTTGTACAAAAAGAAAAAAATTATTTGTTTTTTAATTACATTGTGAAACAGTTTTTTTTAGATATTTTATAACAATATTCAATCTTTGACCTAGAACTGACTTTCAACTTGTAAAAATTTTCTTCGGGTTAATAGCATTTCCAAAATGTTTAAGGTTTGTCAACACTATTCAAATAATCACAGAAATTGTTTTACGTGTGGGTAAGTAACAACCTACGCTCAATAAAACATTGCATTTTAAAGGTTAAAATTGCGCTCCAGGGCCCTGGACCTTAAAAAAAGTCCAGAATGAATGATTGATTAGATTTTTACCAAATTTTGTTTAAATACTATTAAGACTCCAAAAAAAAAATTTAACGTGAGGTTACAACTGTAACCCCCATATACGCTTAATTCCAGAAAGGATCTAAAATGAACAATTAAATGGATTTGGATAAAATTTGTTATGGATATTATTAAGGCCCTGAAAGTAAAATTAAATTTATTCCATAGGGCAACTCATGTGTTGAAAGACCCTTTAAACTACACAATATCAGTATCTACGAAAAAATTTCAAAATATGTAAATTCGGTATGTTGTTTAAATACAAATTCAGAGTCGTTTGAACGGCTGGAGCAGAATATTGTAGCGAACTGGGCGAAAGGAAATTGAGCGAGAGGGATGAAACCACAGAACTAGTTAGTTGTATACTTACAAGTTAGTAAAATAAGAAATTAAGTTCTTAAAGATGTTGGTTTGAAATAATATGACAGCAATCAGTGAAACTTCTTTAAACCGAGATAATGAGTTACCTACAATACCAAATTATCGGACTTCTGTCTATTATTTAAAACGGGATTACGTTACAAGAGTCCATATGAAATGCAAACTCTACAATTCCTTATCGTTTTTTCTAATTCCTCCAACAGAAACTTCTTTATGCCCCAACTTCAAAAAGAATGAAATTAAAAACTGAGGCGATTGGGCTACAAAGGTCCATTATAAAGTACAAACTCTGAAATTTCAAATAGCACAAAATATTGCTATAGATTTGAATAGGGTACTTGACTGAAGTTACAAAGATATTCTCAAAGCTTTGTTTTTCCATATCAGTTAAGTGATTTTTTATTTTCAACAGATTCTGTAAAAAATCAAAAAAAAAAAAAAATAACCCTACAATTTTAAATGAGAAAAAGGCGGGAAAAACGCCTCACTATAGTGACGCCACAGTTTGAAGCAACTAAACGTCAATGTCAATATTTATAACCTCAAAACTTTGATTATATTCATAAAGTGTCAAAGTAAAATCAAGTATTTATTAGAATTCTGGCCGATTATTATTGGTATATATATATATATATATATATATATATATATATATATATATATATATATATATATATATATATATAAGCTAATAGAAATATTTAAAAGAAAATACAATTTCACCTCATCCATGAAAATTATCAAATTCGACATATCTAGCTACAGAATGTTACGTCATATTCAAGAAATGGCGCGTTTTCACTAATTTGAATATTTGTTGAAAAATAAAATTTCTAAATAGTTATCAAATTTTTTTATGTTTCATCATTAAAATTGGACATAATTATGTAATGATAATGCATACATTTATTTAACATTTGACACAAATTTTAAATACAGTCAAGTACCGTATTTTCCAATACCAACAAAAAAAGCTTCATTATTCCCTAACTCCAATAACAAATAACCTTCAATAAATTTTTCATACTTGTAAATTTATACATTTATTATAATAATCTTAACGCATGCTGTGTTTATGAAGGAAATTATTAAGTTAAATACAATATGAGTTATACAATAATAATGAACAGAACGTATAAGTAAATATAATAGGGAAAATTTAATTTGTTTCAACTTGAAAATAAAGTTAGAATAAAGTTTATTTATAAAATTAGTTTATAAAATTATTATTTATGAAAATTAAAATATATAAACAGTGTATTTTATTACTGCTACTGCTATACCTGTTAGCTGTTCGCCGGCTTTGGTTAGTACGATTTAATTAATACAAATGTTTTAGAAAAACGTATTCAAAATATTCCAGCCATACGCACGCATGCAGTGACGTAATCGTGAGGTCGTAATAAATCATGCAACTTTTAATGTACTTACACGACCTCAAAAACGCTATGGAGATTCGTATGGAAAAAAGGTGACTTTTTTTGGAATATTCTAATTTTATCTAAAAACTAATTAAATGGCCTTGACGACGTCATTCGGTAATAAATTTTAATTTTTTTTATTTTTATAATACTCAGTTGGGGAGCTTTAAATAAATTTATTACGGAAATTTCAGTAACTAAAAACGAATTTCTGATTATTGTTATTAAAATAGCGAAATTCTATCCGAAAACTCGAATTTCTATTAGTCGCACGCTTACCAGTGAAAAAACTGGCAATGAAAAGCCAAAAATAACCTTGAATTTCACATCATTTGGACTAAAATTATTACTTTTTGTTGTCAAAAACGAATTAAACTGTCTTGATGACGTCATCTGGTAAAAAATTTCATTTTGGATTTCATGGATGGTCTCTTTGGGTATTTTGGTATTTTAAATGTTATAGCGGAATGATCTCTGATATTCAAGTCGCTAGTCCTAACAAATCAAACAACAAAAACTTGTATTCCAATTCCTCATGCCGGGTACACACTGAGACAAACATTGTTAGCTAACACGAATGTTAGCTAACTTTTGTTAGCGAACCATGTTTCTGAACATTTGTTAACTAACAAAGTTAGCTAACATGAATGTACACACTGAAATTTCAATTTTTTTAGAACATTTGGTATTTTATTGTTGTTACATGTTTTTATTCATTATTGATATTGAAAAAAAATATCAAGTAGTGATGATGACGTTATGGTATTGTAAGTGTGATTTTTGATTGGACATATCAATTGGCCGGGAAACGAGAAAGGATTGAGTTTTTTAGAAACGAACGGGATATAATTTTCACGGGATTGGGACTGGCACTAAAGGTCGTAATCGAAGCAAGAATTGACTTTTTTTCAGGATTGGCAAATCAACTTCGGGTGTAGGTGGGAACAAGATATAAAAATTCTCAGCGATATCTCTATTTTGGATATCAAAATAAAGAAGAAAGAAAAGCGTCAATAGTGGATAAAAAGTGTTTTGCAATTATGTTGTATAGCTTTAGAATTACAGAATAATTTGCAAATTCAAGATGCAAGTAAAATCAGAAACTTCTACAAAATGTCTAAAATAGATTTGTAAATATTCATTAAACCGCAAATCATCAAAAAATAAAAAAATAAAAACTCTTAATAAAAATTATAGCAAATATAAATTATACAAATACATAAAAAATAAAAATAAACTTGTTCAAATACAAAACAAATATTTTGTTTCATTAAAAAATGTTAGCTAACATTCAAACTCTTTGAAGTTTACCGCTCGTCAATGGGAAACATAATAACACGCTAAATAACATTTTTTTTAACAAAAATGTTATTTAAAAATGTTAGTACAACAGAAATCAAACGAACATGTTAGTGAACAATGTTAGCGAACTGTGTTAGCTAACAATGTTCGTCTCAGTGTGTACCCGGGGTCACAGATAGTTTCTTCAGTTACTCCTATTTATTAATTTTCGTTACGCCACTGTGTGAGTCATTCGTAAACGTCGTTCTTCCTAACCGTAATATTATATATTCTCGTGTGATGTTTTCACGTTTAACTCACAGCTTGGCGTTCATTTTACGTTAGGCGTGTGAGTGAGTATATGCCTATTTACAGTATTGTATATTGTTTACGTTACATTTTATATATATATATATATATATATATATATATATATATATATATATATATATATATATATGCCGCTTTTGTCTGTTTACGTGTTCAACAAAATTTTGTACTAATTTCGTAAATGTGTTTTCCATTTTCACGTAATAAATATGTATCATTTACAATTTATTTTCATTTTCATGAAAAATTTATTTAGTACCTTCCTATTTATTTAACGTGTTTTTCTTTTTCTGTTTGCTTTGTTGGCTTACCAATCTATTTTGTGACGATCTTGTGTGAGCGACATCAAGAGTTTGTAGAATATTATTAAATTTGTAATTTCATTTTAGCTTTTTCACGATTAAATTACCCATTTCAACACCGCTGAAAAATTAGATGGTTTTATTAGTGCAAATGATATCGAATTGCAGAAAAGTGTTTTCTGCAAAATCAGTCTTACAATTAGTCTTACATTTTTGGTAAGACTAATAAATACTATGCATAATCTGCCAAACATTAAGAAAAAGGTAAGAGTTTTGCTAAATTATATAAATACCTTGAATAAAAAAAAATTATCATTTTATTTTATTTTATTTTATTTTTTGTTTCATTTCAGTACTATGTATATCATAAATAATATTGATAATCGATGCGAAAAAAATTTTAAGAATAATATTTTAAATAAGAAATTAATTAAAACTTAAAATTTTAAAAAATATCATTTGGTTATAAACAGCACTACAAAAGATCGCGATATCTGTGACGTCATAATGGTCATTATGTTAAGATATTCAATACAAAAATATTTGTAGGAAGTAATAATTGCGTAGCAACAATACTTCAAAAAAAGGCATTGTGTTTTTTAGGTAAGTTGCCATTATGATGTCACGTATGCGGTCGGGAACTGTCCACCCGTTATCGGTTCCAAGTTTAAAAATTTATTTTTAATTTGATATAACCTTTTAAATATTACATTTAAAGAAAAAAATAAAAAGAGTTTATAAAACTTATAAAACTTATAAAAAATAAAAAGAGCTTATAAAACTAATATAGGTATGATCTTTCCTTTTATGACAAAAAGAATTTTTCTTCAATAGCCTTGATGACAACAAAGTATTTAATACGTACATACATATAATATACCTAGATTGATGAAATGTGAACAAAATAATGATAATATAACATTTTTTACATTTATGATAAAATAATACATATCTTTAAATGTACAGTAATTTCTAAATAATGTTTCTAAATAATAAATCTTATAAAAATTTTCAATATCTTTCTTGAGTTGATTTACTCAAAGAAAATACAATAATGAAAACTATGTCCCCCCCCCACCAATCCACATACACACACAACACATACATGCCTTTTAAAATTTTTGCAAAACCTCAGCTTATTATTAATTTAATAATTTATCCGAATTTTTAAAAAGTTCTTAAAAATCTTGAATGAATTAAAAGTGCGTAAGACCAGTCTTGTGTTTACAACATTTTTGAACAAGAACAAATTCAAAACCAAGATTACCTACTAGGATTCTGGTCCTGTTTTTACATTTTCTCATCACTACTGTCATGACCTGGGTTTCTTTTTTATGATTAAAACAATTCGATTATAAAAAATTTTTTCCATGGACGTAGGTCACGTAGATAATCCTTTTAATGGTCATTATGACCTTCTAACCTATTTAACTATACCGAGCGTTCATCAAGTTTCGGAACAGCTGAAAATCTCAGTTAACATTGACTTTATCGAAAAATAACTCGGACAGAAGTTTCATTAGAAGAAATGAGGAACTAGAAAATGACCTCGAATTTGACCTTGACCAACCGGTATCTTAAGAACCTACATATTTTTTTCGTTTTTATGACCTTCACACGCCTTTGGGATATGAAGTATGATGTATGAATATGATTTTGAACGTAGAATTTCCCGCTCTTTCCAAATCCGAGGTCAAAAATAGGGGCTTCTGTAAAAAAAAACAAAGTTGACCTCCAAATTTTGGTCAAGGTCATGTTCAAGATCACATTCGAGGCCACTTTCTAGTTCCTCATTTCTTCCCATTAGACTTTTGTCCGGGTTATTTTTCGATAAAGTCAATATTAACTGAGATTTTCAGCTGCTCCGAAACTTTATGAACGCTCGGTATAATTCAGTCTAGATATTGATGAAAGCTTTTTTTTGTATCAACCAATTAAAAAAGCGTCATTTCGAGTAAGTATCTAATATATAAAAAAAATTTATATTATTAACGATAATAAAAATGTAATAAACCGAGAAAGCCTATAGCTATTTATATAAGTGAAAGATCGCAGATTACCCGGTTGGGGGCCCAGTTTATGTTTCAATCAAAACATTTATTGTCAGTAGCAATATCCGTAGTGATAATAATTGTTTCCTTTTCAAATAGATAATAGAAAATCGAATAAATACGTAAATGAATTTTCTTTTAACCCCTTTGTCAATTTTATTTAATTTTATTAAGACAATATTTTCAGAAAAACATGATTATTTTAAAAATAAAAATTTAATTTCGATTATAAAACAAAAGTGAATTGACAGAGGAACAATAATTTCCAGTCGTAAAAGCGGACATAAAAAATAATTTCGCTTTTAATTCATTTCTAGGCTATAAAGCGAAAAAAAAATTGTAATAATTTTTTGGTTATAAAATGTTAATATTACGAATACCTACTTCAAGTTCTTTTAGGGCTTTGTTTGCTTTCCATCTCGATGTAGTAGAGATTTTTATGTTGTATTTTCATTTTTATATAATTATATACATACGGAGCGCATAAGATTTTTCGTTTATGACTTTCTTTACTTTGCTAAGATGTTTTGGGGGAGAAACATTACCAAAAATATAGCTCGTTGCCTTCTATATTGATGTTTGATAACGTTTTTATTTAGTCTACGTCTAAAAGTACTTATAAGTACTATTAAATTGAACATAACGTTATTAGGGCACAATATTTGCAGTATTCATAATTGTATGAAACTTACAGTCAGACTTAAAGTATTCAATAATTTTTTTTAATGAATTTGTAAAGTGGTGATTAGTAATTAAATATTACTAATTACTTCCCTCTCTGTAAACCTTTCCTTTCTCCTTTGAGTTATAAATGGAGGAGTCAGTGTAAAACTGAACCAAGTCCATAAAAAAATTTTTTTCTAAAAATTCGTTTAAAGTTTTAGAAATTACAATTCTTTAACGAAAAAGGCATTTAAAAAAAAATTTTTTTATGGACTTGGTTCACTTTTACACTGACCCCTCCAAATATCCAACAAATTTTTTATCCTTTAAATATTCACTATTATTACACAAGAAGATTGTAATTTTTCAAATAAATTTCTATTTAGACGAAGAAGAACTGTCAGCTAGCAAAACACGACAACATAGCTGAAGTAGTTTTGCCAGTTAACAGGTTTCCGAGATTAATTGCTTTTAGTCAACAAAGTTGAGTTGCAGAAAATACTTTATTCAAAAAAATATGTAAAATCCGCTGTGTCCCTTTACGCATAGGTGCGTGTAAAGTTCAATTTTCTGTCCAATTCAAAGCTTACTTAGATAGTATTTTGTACAATAAATAACCAATTTCCTGATAGTGATAGATAAAGTATAATACACCTACTTTTTCTAGAGACGTAACTGCAATTTTAACGCCCTGTAACGATTTTGTCGAAAGTACTCCTACCTCAAAAGTCCATTTTCCCCCGAAAATGTAGGCGACGACTAAAACAATCTGACAGTTCATTTTCTCCTAAGAATTCCGGCGGTGAGTAAAATAAAAAGAAAAATTAACCATAAGAGATGGGAAGGAGGAAACCACTTTCCAATAAAAAAAATATTTTATTATTTTCCCTTCTTATGTCCATATTTTTCCCTGTTGCGCCCTTTGTGCTCCTCTATTATAGTTACACCTTTACTTTTTTTCACGCGCAGGAAAAGGCAAGCCATTTTGACATTGTTATCGGCAACTATAACTCTTTAATTCAAAAATGCAAACGGTTGTTTGTGTTTTAGGAAACTATAATCTACCCAAAAAAATTTTAAATACACTGTTAAAAAATTTTACAACATTTAATGTTGACATTTAATTGCCAACATTAAATCTTGTAAAATTACATTTCAAAATGTTTAGAACCCTTTTCTATGTAAAATTACATTGTAGAATGTTTTACCGTACATTTAGGATGTAATTTTACTCCACTCAATATAAATTAATTACGTTCGACATACAAAATTACACTGTCAATTCAACTGACGCCGTCAATTGCGCAGAGTCAATCACGCGATATCTGTAATTTACATCCAAAAGATCAGTAATTTACATACAAATACAATAAATTTTCGTTTCGAAATGTAATTTGACTATTTTAACATGTCAAATACCACTTTTATATGTAATTTTAGTGTCAAAGTATTTAAAATTACAGTGTATATTTATTTTTACACAAAATTTCATATTTTACAAGTAAATTATTTAAATTTACTAACACATTGTAATTTTCAAGACACATATTGTAAAAAATTACCACACTTTCTATTGTAATAATACATATTTTTAACAGTGTATATTTCTGATTTTAAAGAACTAATCTCGCACTGAATTCTAAAATAATACATTTTTTAAATATTTCTGTGAGCTCGAAGTTGTGGGCTCGAATTGGTTACTTCTATGAGGCCCTAATATTTAAATAAATATTACGAAAAATACATAGGTACATTCCAATAAGGAGAGTAAAATTTAATTTGCAACATAAATAATGTTTTGTATTAATAGTATACTTACCTATAACTTTTACCTGTATAGGGATTTATGCGTAGGTACGTACCATTTACTTTGTACAAGCCAATGATGAATAGACGTATTTCCCTTTTAATATTTAATGAAATTAAAAGCTACTGTTTAATTAAATACAAATGATTTTCACTGCACACAGCTTTTGTATTGTTCCTTTCCAGAAAATAGCGTCTTCATTCATTAAAAAGAAAACAACAATAATTTACGATAAAAGTAGAAATATAGATCTTTAATGCAATCGTAACACCCTACAGGGAATAGCATTAAACAGCTGCAGTAGCAATGGCTCGCCAATTAACCCCGTTGTCGAGTATGCCATTAGATAAATGGTTACAAAACCAAGAAAAGAAATACAGAAAACTTGCTAAAATATCAGAAACTAACAGAAATTTACCGTATTACATATATATTTTTTTAAAAATTTTGAATAATTGTCAGGATGCGTTATCTTACTGACATTATAAAATTGTAAACTTTGCCATCAGTTTTTTTCGGTTTGTTTAATCATCCATCACGAAAAAGGTACTAACGAATTTCAGAAAAATATAAATCACAACTTAAGGAGGACAGATCGTACAGATAATCCTTTTTCCTTGACTTTTTTTGGCTAAAAAAACAAATTTATTGAACTGAAACAAAGCACTAAAACATAAAATACAAGTAAAAATTTTTATTTTGGAGGGAAAAGAAATTTTTATATTTCAAAAGTGATCACAATGCTTCCGTTACTTTAGGTAGTCTCGAAAACAAAATGATGCTGTTTTCTTTTTTTTTATTAAATAATATTTAAAAATATTAATGTCGAATTCAAAATTTTTTTAATAAAATGTACAATTAAAATAGTTATAGATGGGTAAAAGAAACTGCAGGTCACAGCTAGTTTGAAAATTTAAAAATTTAAAAGAGAACAAGATCAGTTTTATCTACTGTTGTGGCATTTTTAAAAAATACCAAACCGAAATCCAAGCGAGAGATTGAAGTTTACAAGTGCAAGGTTACAACACAGAAAAAAATTCACTCAATGTATGGGGCTGTCCATTAATCACGTGAGGCTTGAAAGGGGGGGGGGAGGGGTCCCATAAAAAATCACGAAATATCACAAGGGGGAGGGGGGGTAAAGTAATATATCACGTGTATTTATTTTTTCGGCAAGTGCGCGATACTCAACCGAAAAGCGGCGTTACATGTAATTATTTTTTCGTCAAACGCGTACAAAATCGAAAACGGCTTGCAGTGTGATCTTGATTCGCTATCAATATAATAGTCCAGAGATGCACAATGTTCGTCCTTCCCGCATCCTCACGCGACGATCGAACGGTAGATCGAGAGAGATTCTCTGCGTAGTGCGCGAAAATGATGACGCCAAGTGGCTTGATGAAACCGATGTTGATCTTCAACAAAGCACTGTGCCAACAACTGATTTGCAAGATGCTTATCCAGTTATTGGTGTTGAAGAAAGTCTTGCTAATCCGTGGTCCGAAAATACTGTACATTAAGTAATGTTCATGTATTAGTACAAAAAAGTTTTTCGCATTTCTATTATTTTTATGTCAATCAAAAAAAAAAAAAAAAATTGCAACCTTTCTGTCTACTTCTGAACGTTATTATAGTAGTGTTTAATTTTCTATAATAAAATTAGATGATACTTATACCAGTATTTTATAAATATTAAAAAAAATTAGATTCTTTGCAGGTACGAAAAAATACACGTGATATAAGGGGGGAGGGGGGGTAGCCTTAAACCTCACCATGTATCACCAAGGGGGAGGGGGGGTTAAAAAATGCAAAAAAAAACATCACGTGATTAATGGACGGCCCCTATAAGGAATAAAATTGTACTAAACTTCAAATAAGTTTCAAAACATTTTTATTTTTTTATTACTAGGAAAAAAGATTATTAATTTCCTTTTGGAAATACGAAAATTTAACAAACTTTATAAAAATTTCCAAAACTTTTTATCTACACCATCAGCAAACATCTACATCACCAAAAATTAGATTTATGTTTTTTTTTCTGGTATTTTGATAGGATCGGCAATGTCTACGATTTGTACTAAAACATCGTATCGCATGTTCAGAGTGGAAGGGTAGGGGTTGGTTAGTACCAACGAGTATTAAATGAACGACTAAAAATAAAATGATAATAGACAATCATCTTCCATATCCGTTTCACCACCAATTTAAAAGTTCGGTGACATCCGGCTACAACAAGATTAAGTATATTTTTCGTTAGCAAACTGTCAACAAGTTAGAACTAGCGAAATGATTTATTACCTACGGGGTATTCTTACATAACTCTACTCCCTCCTTCACCCCGGTGCTAGCCAACGTGTTTCCTCATTCACATGGTAACACTGTAGACATACATTGTTTTAAGTAATAAAATTATGTGGAAAAAAGCAAATTTTTTTAAAGAAATAAGTATTTTCGTTGTCGTTTAATAAATAAGAATAATGTGCTTTGTGATCTGATGTTATGTTCCTTACAAAATTGCACAGAAAAAGTTACATTTAACTTTTTCTTCTTTCTCCAATTTTTTTTCTTTTTTTTTTTTTTTTGAATTAGCTGAATTTTTTCTTCACCAGTGTGGTATATTTGTTGATAAATTTGATGATAAGAAATAAATAAATTGTTCCCGTAATTTCCAATGAAGTTTAATTTTGTTTGATGGAGACAAAATTTTTGTCTTTAACGTTTACACTGAAAGCATTATTTTCTTTATTAGGGTCCCAAAGAAAAAAATCGTCTTACAATTTCGTCATACCAATTTGTCCGCGCGTCTGTCATAACTTCATAGTTCCTGCATGATTATTCACGACGAAACGGAACAGGTACAGCAATCCCCCGAAGAACACGATTAATTGGGTCCGTGTTCTTTGAAACCGTGTAGTTCGAGACCAGCAAAAGATAGGCATTTTTTATTACAAGTGTGAAAATAAAAAAATATTAAAAAAAAACATTCCGTTTAATTTGCAAGTTGTGGGTATTCCAAACATATTGCGACTGTTAAAACCTACTTCTCGTTATTGAAAATTATCGATAACGGACTGCTTATCATAAATTGGTTACAATTGCTTAATTTAAGCTTTATTAGTACCTCTGATTTGGTTACCAATAGAATATTTTCGAAAAAATTAGTTTTCGACACTTTTCGTAAAGTTGCGAAAAATATGGAAAACTAATTTTTTCGAAAATATGCTATTGGTGACTAAATCAATGGAGCTAACAGAGCCTAAAGAAACCAGTTATAACCAATCGATGATAAGTTACGTGGTATCGATAATTTTCGATAACGAAAAGTAGGTTTTGACAGTCTCAATATGTTCGGAATACCAATAACTTGCTTCGCTTAAGCCTTCAAAAATTTCGTTATTTTTTCGCTACGACGCACCGTTTACAAGATATTTACGATCAAAAGTTTACGTCTACGTACTTTTGATCGTAAATATCTCGTAAACGGTGCGTCGTAGCGAAAAAATAACGAAATTTTTGAAGGCTTAAGCGAAGCAAGTTACGGGTATTCCGAACATATTGAGACTGTCAAAACCTACTTTTCGTTATCGAAAATTATCGATGTCGAAAATAACATTTTCAAAGTTTAAATATGTAAATTTCTACATATTTTTTATCATTTCTATTATAAAATTCTCAAAAATTTTAGTAGTTTTATTATATTCGTGTGCAATTATATTCGTGTACATTGAGGACTGATGTAACTTTATATCAAATATATAATATGTACTTAAAAATCATGTTGTTTGAAACCGTGTAATTCGGGGGAACGGTACCTTGGTCCTTCGGGGGATGTCTGTATAGGTATGCTTTTGGGGTAAGACGTGTATGTTTATGTGGCTGTTACTATTTATCTCCAAAACAGCTAAAATAATTTCAATGTGAATTAGTTAATTTTGAACTTCTCTAGCAAGACTTAATGAACACTGCTCCAGACGTTGCTAGGATAATTTCAGGATTCCTACGGTAAAAATAAACTTAAAAATTCACTTTGAAAGATCGTAATTTGATGAAAGTGGGCCCAACCGCTTCCAGGATAATTCAGGATTTCTAGGATAAAATAAAACTAAAAAAGGTAACAAATCACTTTGGATATTTTAAGAAATCATAGCAAAGACTCTAAAAAGTTTCGAATAAAAAGCTTCGAAGACCCACGACGAAAAAGCTCCAAAACGTTTCCAATAAAATTTCCTGAGATTCAATATTCCAATAAATGTAACATTAAACTACAAAATACACGGTATAAGACATAGCGGATGAAAATTAGCCTAAAAAGTGTATGATGAAATTTATAATATGGAATTCCAGAGAATTTTATTGGAATCTTTTTAAAAATTTTCGTCATAGGCTTTAAAACTTTTTTTTTACATGTACTTGATGACATTTGAAAACAGGGAAAAAGTGAACAACATTTAATTAAAATTATTTCGATTTGGTTGTATCGTCTGCTTTCGCAAATAAGGGCAACAACATTTTCGAAAATTCAAAGAAAAATTTAAAGTAGAAAAAATGATTCCCAATAAACGAAATTTTTCATTAAAGTATGTTTCGAAATCAAAAAACATTATTCAAAGACCCAAATCTAATTCGTTAGGGGAAATGCTAGAAAATTAACACAATTTTAGTTTGCCATAAGTGATACATTTTTATGCACTTGGTAATTCGAACGAAAAAATCATTGCTACGTAACAAAACGACGCGATAATTCGAACTCATCGGCGTCAAACACTCGACAATTCAAAGTTTCAGAGAGAAAGAGACAAAAAGATTGTAAGTACATTTTGATTGATTTTGAATACAGTGTAAATTTTGATTGATTTTGAACCATTTGAACCATTTGATATTTCAAACACTCGATAATTCGTAATATTTTAAAAGTCCCTCGAGTTTCGAATTAACGAGAGTCGATTGTAGTATATTTAAATTTTCCCTAAAAGTTGCCAAAAATTGTAATTACTGAAGTGATTTCGATCTATTTGGTAGGTATATACAGCAATCATTCATTTTATAATACACCCTGATAAGATAGAAATACAATTATATTTCTATCTCTTTTTAAATACAAATTCAGAATATACAGGTTGATAACTATATGATTTGCGATTTCGATGTGTATAGAATACAAATGTAGGTATAATAGATGATAATTATTTGCAATACATTTTAGTGCAAAATATTTGAAAATCAGTCAAAAACTTATACTATTATAAAAAATAAATGTATTTCGTATTAAAAATGCATTTCATATTTATATTAATACATGAAACATCCTGTATACAAATTATATATTTGTAGTACATCCTTAAAAGGAATAATAAATATACTTCTTTCTTTCTTAAAAAGATTACGAAATATGTTTCTTTCTTTCTCGCACGTGTATTATAAAAAGAATCCTCAGGCTGGTCGTCCCTTGGATGAGGAAACGTGCGATATTTAATTCGGACGAACACGTATGAAAACGGACGAACGATCCAAACAGCTGTGAAGCTATATTTTGTTTATCGTGTTTGGAATATGAATCTGTTCTGCAAAACAGAGAAAGAAATATGGTGTTCATTCCAGGTGTTCATACTCCAAACAAAAATAAAAGCTATATATAGGTATATAGGTATATATATATATATATATATATATATATATATATATATATATATATATATATATATATATATATATATATATATATATATATATATATATATATAATTTATGAACACCATATTTCCTTCTCTGTTTTGCAGAACAGATTCATATTCCAAACACAATAAACAAAATATATACATCCTCGTCCATTGAAAGCGTCTTGTTCGTCCGTTTCCGTGCGTATAATTGCGACATGCGAACAGATCCAATTTTGTTTGGTTTTTATCGCGCGAAGAAGTCCCTTCCATGAGATTTTTATTTTTATTGAAATGAAACTGAAGGTAAATTACAATTATAACTGTGTACCTTTGCATGTTACGTGCCATAAATTGTTTTTTAGGTATTTTTATAGCATTTATAGCTTAAGAAAAAGAAAATTAAAAAGAAAAATACTGACGAATATTGGGCTAGTGGACGCGCAGTAGACATATGATTTTGGACGAACGACAAACGTGCGTAATCGTCTGAATCAAATATCGGAGTTGTCCGCAACCAATGGACGACCAGCCTTAGGTACTACAATATTTTATACACAAGCCGGTTTTCTGTTAAAGTCATCTTATTAATTTGATCAAAGGTCGCAAGGACCGTTCACAATACATAAATGAGCGGGTGAAGAAATGAACAAAACTTTGGTCCTTTACACAGTCATTAAAAAATTTATAATTATAAAAAATATATTCCAATAATATTAATATTACTTTTATTACCGATGTACAAAAACATTCTGATAAAGCAAGAAAAATATGATAGGAAAATGAAAGAGCGGCTGCTTGGCATAAATAGAAGAGAAGGCAAATAAAAGAACAAGGTTATGTAGAGACAGTGCCGGCTGCTACACACAAATGGTGCGATGTTGTTTAATCATTTCTAATTAGAAGTCCTCGTACACATTAAAGATATTATTACAAAAAGCAACTGATGAACGGAGCTACCTACTCTACAACACATATCCGCGCGCTATACCTACTCATCAATTTAGTTAGCTACAACGACCACCAGATAGCTCCTTTTACCGTTTCATAATAATAACTTCATTAGTTACTTACATACGTGTTACCAACTTAGAGGAAATATATAGGAAACGTGTTCTACATACATCCATTTCCTTCCCTTTCAACGGGGAAATAAATAAAATTCTGGAAAAATCGCATCATTTAGACGTTTCAGCTCACTTAACGCATATATATGTTCAAACTAATCGGTATAAAGAATTATGTTTGTTTTTTTTTTTACGTTTACAAATTTAATGGTGAGAATGCTAGAGATCAACAGTGTTTTAATAAACAATAAATAAAATATTTTACTTGGCAAAATAGATATATGTAACGTGAAAGCCCCCATTATGGAACGGTATCTAATACTTGAACAGTTTTCACATTTACATATTTATTTCTTTAATTAAATAAGGAAACATTAAATGCGAGGTGAATTTAAATTGAAAAAGAATCTTCTATTAATAATAGTTTTTGTTATCCGACGTTTCTTTCAGAAATAACTTCATTAATATGTAAATGTCAAAACTGTTCCAGTATTAGATACCGTTCCATAATGGGGGCTTTTACGTTACTACATTATTTTTAAATTGTAGCAGTTGCTCCGAATATCAATTATTGATTTTCAAAATGATGTGTAATCAAATTACGTTTTCGGAATTAAACGACTAATTTTTACTCCGGCCAGTTTCTACAAAAGACCACCGAAAAACAGCCGAAATTCTGATTTCTTAAAATCAAACATGTTTGGCTGACGAACTCATCCAAGGATTTGCGATTTTTGACCTTTTCACCAAATTTCGTAATTTTGTAATTGCTGTCTCTAAACAGGGTACATCTGAGCCGGTTAATAGGTATACTCACGAGGCATAACGTCCTGAGGAAGCACCTTCATATCATAGGATTGTCCTCTTTGCCGAACTCTCTGCCTCTTCGTCCCATGTTTTATGCATTGTCATACCAGCAGATGCAAGTATCTGGAATCTCCAACATACTGAGTTCCGACGACATCAGGATTGTAAACTTTAGTGCAATCCTGAATTTCTATGAGGGACTGGGCATTAGCTAGTCCCTCTTAGATGCCGTGGGGTACAATGAGCCCATATTTGGTGGCCTACGTGCAACGGGAGCTTTGAATCTTGACCCACTTATATAGCATTCATTCATTTATATACAAATTTTAGTGACGATCATTTGTGATTTTTCGATGCCTCAAAACAAATTACTGTCGTAGTCCCGGCCTCAGGTGTTACCATGAGAGCCGTTGTAATAGCTAAATATCCAGAAATTCGCTAAAACACTGTTATGATAATTGCTATTATAGGGTGTTTTCCAATTACGGCACAAAAGCGCATTATGCGGCATAATGCTCAGCACTGAGTGTTCCAATTACCGCAACGCCTCGCACAATTGGGCATTTGATAACTTTTTTGCTCTCTACTTTTTTGCTTTATACCAACAAGTAAACATGAAATCTTAAGTTTTTTTTCTTTTAAGTTGGCCATCATTGACGTATTTTTATCATACACAATTGTTAATTAATGTTTGATAACACTGAAATTAATTATCAAAATACATTTTATGTCATTTGACAACCAATCTGTTCCAATTAATGCTCGCAAATGCGGCATTGTGCGGCATTAATGCGCACTGTGCTCTGGTAATTGGAAAACACCTAAAAACTTCTTTTTGACTTAGTCGTTCGCTTAAAAATTGCTACTAAACCCAACTCCATATTTAAACCAGAATGCTATCTAAAATAACAATCATAATAGTATATAGCTCAAGTAGACACTCTGTAAAGACATGTACAAACAATGATCTCCACAATTAGATATAGATGAGCCTCGAGAATTAAAAATATTGACTTTGAAACTGTAAACAAGGGAACTGTTGAAGGCTAGATGCGGTCAAACAAAAGTTTATATTAGTTTGCATATATTGAAACAAATTTATTTATTCCAAGTATTACTCGTATTAATTTCTACTATTTAAATAAATATCTGAAAGTCACTTCAACACATTATTATAAAATGTTTATGTTCTAACAAAAACCTTCTAACAATTTTCTACACGTGTAGTTCAATTCAAGTTCAAAATATCGACTTGGAGAGTCAATTTTGTCGAATGAAGTACTCACGAAAGTAACTGTTAATTTCGTATCAAAGTGAAAAATATCTCACGTAAAATAAATTTAAATTAAATAAAGATTTCGTGACAAAAACAAACGATATATTTTCTTTGTAGTGTAAAAGCAAAAATTTAATGAAATTCACGTGGTGAAGTTGGTGGAAATTTCCACACAATTACGGCAAGAAAAATATTAGGGACAATAATTTCTAATTTGCTAGCAAAAATATACGAGTAAAATTGTTGAAACGATCGGTACCCCTATACTTACAAATTGTACAGAAAAGTATTGAATATAAGAAATCAAAAAAGATCAAAAACATCTTTTTTCAAGAGGTTGTACCCTAATCAAAAATAATCCAACAATAATGTTACAAAGGGATTTTAAAGTAAACTTTTTACTTTTTTATACTGGAATTGAAAAATTCAGTTTTCTGTCGGTTGATATTTTTTTAAAGAGATATTATCGCCAAAATCAAAAAATGTGTTTTCTGTTCTTACTCTAAAGTTGTACGCGAAGTATATAAAGTATATATATCATACTTTATTAGAGTGTACTTTTATAGGCAAAGAGAAAAACGGTGCCAAAGATTCAAAAAGACTAAAACTTGATGCATTATAGGGTTTTTTTATAAGACTACCTAGCGTCAGCCCTAAAAAAATTTCGATTTTTCAGAACACTTGAAAAGTCAAGAAGTAGGACAATTTTCTTACTTATTTTTCAAAATGGCGCCAAAAAAAATTCTAAAATCTTATGGTCTGATTCTGGATAGTCTTATAGTTTTTAGTGTTATCTCTCTGCAATGAACTAAGGTCACTTTAAATATAGATGTTTTAGAAAAAGAGAAATTGTTGGTATCGCTTTGATCTACACAATTGACAAATAATCTTCAACAGGCATACAAGGGCAGTAGGAAGGTCAAAAACAAAAAAAACAAAAATCCAGGATATACTTAATTATATGTATTTTAATGTACAATTTTTTCTTCCATTACAATAAATAGTTCCACAAAAAAAATCCAAAAAAGGTGTTTTTTATCACCGCATCACTTGTAAAAAAAAACCCTAAAACTGTCCCCGTTTTTCTTAAGTTCAAAATATCGTTTAAACATACTGAATTTATCAAATTGTCTAGATTTGTTTTCGCGATTACCTTCTGTATATCCAATAGTTTTATTTACACATTGTATCATACATTTTGTATGGTGAAAAAAACTGAAATATTTTTAGTCGGTAACTGTGTGTCCGTGTAGCTTTAATTAATATCTAATGTAATTTATTCCGGCTCTACGTATTTCACTAAAAGGCTCTCCTCCTGTATATATACATATAAGGAACGGTGAAAAAAAGGGATAATTTTATATCTTCCACATTATAGTTTGCGGTTTTGAATTACAAGGATTACAATTACTTACTTACAACCAAGTTTTAGTTTATAAGTACCAGCGTGTACTTGTATCCTGTATGCATTATATGTAAAGATGTATTTCGTGTTCTAGCTACTCCACCATATAATTCGTTATAAAAATTAAATGATGGTAATATTGTGTACAGTAACAAACAAGAAATAGTAGATACATACAGTTATATAGTCACGAAAGTACGTACATTCAAGTAAAACAGTAGTTATGGAATAAAAAAATTATTGCGATATATTTTACTCGTTTTAGGTATTTGGATACACTGCAGAATTTCCGAAATCATTCTTAAAATTTCGAGAACAATTTAGAACATTCTGGATCAACTACACTCATACATTTTTGTAGTTCATTTCAAAAATTAAAAAATATCCTTGAGAGTATTCCGGAACATTCTGGAAAAATCTAGAATATTCTAAAATATTCTGGTATATTTTAGAAAAGTTCTCAGCATTGTCACTCACGCACGTATTTTACGTCATTGAGCATAATCTCGAGCTTATATGAGTCGTATAATGTGTTAGAAAAGGATAGAAGTATTCCATCACACATTTTTACCACCTACTTCCACCCGCCGTAACCAAACTCCCTTACTTGTAAGTACACCCCAAGGGTCTTCTACCACTGTAACTATGAATGGGTGGCAGTATGTGGTCATGGAGAAAAGGCTGGACATACTAACGAACACTTTGCATATATATGGAAAACATTTACCTACACGGAGAGAAAATACCTATAAAAATTACTGTGCTCATACTACAATCGACGTGTAGCAGGCGAACATATCCAATTTTTGTACAGTAAAATTATAAAAATTACATAATAACTATAATTTCTATAATTTTACCGTACAAAAATTGGATATGTTCGCCTGTTACACGTCGATTGTAGTATGAGCACAGTAATTTTTATAGGAATTTTCTCTCCGTATACTTTTAACTATTCAGAAAATTGACTATCTTCAATATTTTGTAATTTTTGGAAGAACTCTTTAATAATAATTATGGATAGGTGGGCTACAAACCTTAATTTCAAGCTCAATATTTCGCAACGGCGCGGCGGTTTAACAGGGAGAAAACGACAAACAGACATGACAAAATTACAAGGGTTCCAAGATTTTTTTACGGAACGCTTTTTACTTTACGTTTTTAACAATCTTTTTTTTTTCAAATTTCATGATTAATCTAGATTATAATTCATGAAGATAAAAATTCAAAGTACCAACTTACATACATTCAAAGATAGTTTGAACTTGAATTACTACATAAATAGTTCAAAAACTCCTTGGACATTCCTGATACTTTTAAAAAATCGGTAAAATACATTCTAAACATACTGAAATAGATTTTTTGCACGATCGTGTATTTTCATGCATTTACCGATGCTGTTGACAATGCTGGTAAGTTACATTTCCCGAAGGTTTGCTTATATCCATAGAAACCAAAAAATGCTGTAAATAAAATAGGTGCCCGGTAAGTGAATAGGAGTGCGGTAAGTGAAATTAACTCAAAAATGATTGAAATTATTTATTTATATTGAAATTAAAAGTACAATTTGAACAATTAGGAAAATTAATCGATTAATAAGAAAATTTTTACTAGTGTGCACATTATTATTATTATTATTGTTGTCATTAGTCTTCATATTTTACAGACATTTCAAAAGGTTGTTCAATCATTAAAATTTTCTGTGGTTTTCATAATCTTCCTTTCATTTTACGAGAATAACAGCTAAAATTAAAACGCTTCATCAATTTCATTATTCTCACTAATATTATAGTTTAACAAACTATTTTCCTCAAATTTTTAATAGAAAATTCAAAAAAATATTCACGCCAATTAAATAATGACACTAAATTTTTTATTTACAAATATAGCTGTCAATTGTCACTACAAAGATTCGTATTATAGTTGCTATAAATATTTATAATATTTATTCTTGGCATTCTATGTGATAACATAGAAATATAAATTTCACCTATGTTATCCGAATTCTATTTTTTATTTAATATATTTTTATTCTTTAATTATTTTAAATCGATCGTGCAAAAAATATTATACAATACACAATGCGTTAAGTATACCTTTACTGATCTCGAAAATTGCAAAAACTCGACCCTGCGGGTCTCGGTTTCGCAACATTTTCTCGATCAGTAAAAGCAACTTACCGAACTTATATTGTAAAATACTATTTTGCACGATCGTGTATTTTCATGCATTTACCGATGCTGTTGACAATGCTGGTAAGTTACATTTCCCGAACGTTTGCTTATATCCATAGAAACCAAAAAATGCCGTAAATAAAATAGGTGCCCGGTAAGTGAATAGGAGTGCGGTAAGTGAAATTAGCTCAAAAATGATTGTAATTATTTATTTATATTGAAATTAAAAGTACAATTTGAACAATTAGGAAAATTAATCGATTAATAAGAAAATTTTTACTAGTGTGCACATTATTATTATTATTGTTGCCATTAGTCTTCATATTTTACAGACATTTCAAAAGGTTATTCAATCATTAAAATTTTCTGTGGTTTTTATAATCTTCCTTTCATTTTACGAGAATAAATTTACAGCCAAAATTAAAATGCTTCATCAATTTCATTATTCTCACTAATATTATAGTTTAACAAACTATTTTCCTCAAATTTTTAATAGAAAATTCAAAAAAATATTCACGCCAATTAAATATTGATACCTACTAAATTTTTTATTTACAAATATAGCTGTCAATTGTCACTACAAAGATTCGTATTATAGTTGCTATAAATATTTATAGCAACTATAATACGATGATAACATAGAAATATAAATTTCACCTATGTTATCCGAATTCTATTTTTTATTTAATATATTTTTATTCTTTAATTATTTTAAATCGATCGTGCAAAAAATATTATACAATACACAATGCGTTAAGTATACCTTTACTGATCTCGAAAATTGCAAAAACTCGACCCTCCGGGTCTCGGTTTCGCAACATTTTCTCGATCAGTAAAAGCAACTTACCGAACTTATATTTTAATAGTATTTTACAATATAAGTTCGGTAAGTTGCTTTTACTGATCGAGAAAATGTTGCGAAAACGAGACCTGCAGGGTCGAGTTTTTGCAATTTTCGAGATCAGTAAATGCACTTAACGCATCGTGTATTGTATAATATTTTTTGCACGATCGATTTAAAATAATTAAAGATTAAAAATGTGTTAAATAAAAAATAAAATTCAGATAATATAGATGAAATTTATATTTCTATGTTATGACATAGAATGCCATGAATAAATATTATAAATATTCATAACAACTAATATGAATCTTTGTAGTGACAATTGACAACTATATTTGTAAATAAAAAATTAAGTGTCAATATTTCACTGGCGTGAATATTTTTTTTGAATTTTCTATTAAAAAAAATTGAGGAAAATAGTTTGTTAAACTATATTATTAGTGAGAATAATGAAATTGATGAAGCATCTTATTTTTGACTGCAAATTTATTCTCGTAAAATGAAAGGAAGATTATGAAAGCCACAGAAAATCTTAATGATTGAACGACCTTTTGAAATGTCAATAAAATAAGAAGACTGATGCCAACAATAATAATAATAATAACGTGCAAACTAGTGAAAATTTTCATATTATTAATGGATTTATTTTCCTAATTGTTCAAATTGTACTTTTAATTTCAATATAAATAAATAAATACAATCATTTTTGAGCTAATTTAACTTACCACACTCCTATTTACTTACCACGCATCTATTTCACTTACCGCACTGTTATTTTTTGGTTTCCATGGATATAAACAAACGTTCAGGAAATGTAACTTACCAGCATTGTCAACAGCATCGGTAAATGCATGAAAATACACGATCGTGCAAAAAATACTATTACAAAAAAGTAGAGACTCTTTCGGCACATATTCGATAGTTTTACATTCAAATGGATAGTTTTAGTTTTCTACAACCGTACTTTCAATTGTTTTAGCATTATCATAAGCCAAATTTAAAAATATCATTTTTTATTTAATCATAAATAAATAATTTTTGAAGCCATGATCACAGAACGACTTTTAAATAAAGAAGCGAAAAATATAGGCTCTAAAAAATTCTGAAACATACCTACTTTATTAAAATAGCCATTACTTTGTGCAACAAGTAAGTACATATTGAAGAACTTTATGAAGGAGCTACATTGTGTTACGAACCAGCGCAAAACTTTCAAAATTATTGGCGTTCCCTAAACATTTTTTCAGGTGTATATAAACATAACTGTACCAACATCCAACAGTTTCCGTTTTCCCATTTCGCATATACCTACACAGTTGGATTATATTTTTCTGGAGCTCAGCAATTATTTTATGGATAATAAGTTTATTATACTCAAGTTACGCGTGGCTCTCACTCTATCACACCACACCAGTGGCGGTCGTTAGTGTAATATACACTGTACACTGTGTATACATACGTGCCTGTTTTAAATATGTAGGCACCACATTGCACCACTGTGGATTATAATATTATGACGAACAAAACAACCGACAAAGGATAAAGAATGACGAATAGCACAGTAATGGATCTTAACATTCGCTGGTGTAGGTACTTAGGCGAATGGGACGCCCACGTTTTGCGGTAGTAATATAAATAGTAGTAAAAGAGATATTCTCCAAATAAGCTGAAGTACTCGTATAAATAATTTTCAAAATTTGATTTCAGTTTTGTTGGTTTAGGATGAAAAAGGAAATTTTCTTTTTAATATTTTGTATTTTCATATTTCTTTTTTTTTTTATTTTTTATTATCTTTTTTTTACATTACTGTAAAAATTTGCGTAATAAAAAGAAAAGTGAAGTTTGTTATAAAAATTTATTTTCAATTTTCAAAAAATAAAAAATAAAAAACTTTTTCCTCAACCGCCTCAAAAAAAAAAAAATTGAGCGGCACTAAAATAATACTTACTGTATATTATGTAGGGGAGAGACTTAATAAATGGTACATTTTTTTAAAAATCATCATAACTTGAAAACCGAGTAATCAAATATGTTAATTATTTCGGCATAAGATAGGGTAAAAGCCCCCTTTGTGGAACGGTATCTAATTATGAACATTTACATATTAATGAAGTTATTTCTGAAAGAAACGTCTGATAACAAAAATTATTATTAATAGAATGATTGTTTTTCAATTTAAATGCACACTGATAAAAATGGGGGTAAATTTACATTACTTTTACATAAAAAATAAGGTAAAAATAAGGTAATTTTAATGTAAAAATATTCGCTACATAAAATTTACTGAATTTTTACAAAAATTCTGTAAAAGTATGGAAATTTCCAACTTAAAATTCAATTTTTGTGTAGTTTTACATTTTTTTTAAGGAAAAATACATTTTTAAAATCTGAAATTACAAAATTAACCGTTAAAAATGTAAATTTACACAATGATTACGTAATAATACAATATTTGTGTAAAATCACATAAGTTTTGTGTATTTACGACGTCATGATCATGCGCATTTTATCATTTATTATGTTTATTCTGTATGGCGTCCTCGAATATATCTACGTGTATTATAAAGATTGTGTTTTCTAACTGTTTAAATTAATGTAATTAATAGTAATTATACATTTATGTTTGATTAATACACTGCTTAAAAAATTACAATTTTTTAAATAAATAATAAATTAAAAGTATAAATTTATAAATTTGTGTATAAAAAAAAATTTGTGTAAAAATTGTAGGTTGTGTGTCCGTGAATGTGCATTTTTCTTTGTTGAAATATGGCATGAATCTGTCGTAAATAAATTAGTGATGTCTTGTGTTTATGTGTAAAATAAAATAATATAATAGTGACTTTTGTTATTTTAAATATGTGTATTATTGGTTATTATTGTTATTATTTTTAAGGAATTTCCTTATTCAATTTCTAAATTTAAATTTTCTCCTCAAAAGTATATACCTAACCTTATTAGCTGATGTAAAAATTATAACTTAATTATGTGTTAAAATTAAGATAAGTTACTGCAATGTTAACAGTAAATTGTTTTCATGATACACACAAAGAAAATTCACAAACTGTATGTATATTAAGGGGGTATTCTACTCTAGAGGTTCGATTTTAAGGTGATTTTACGGGCGTAATCAAAAAAAAAAAAAAAAAACAGTAAACATTTTTAGGACTCATTTTTTACCAGTTTTTTATTGATATTTAAAAAGTATAAAAATGTATAACAATTATTAAAAAAATTCAAAAATGAAATCGGTACATGCCGGCAAAGTGGGGAATGAAAAAAAAGGTGTCTCTTGGTTGACGTGATTCCAACTCCCCTGGTGATCTAAAACATAAAATTTTAGTTAATTCTTAATAAACAAGGATGCATAGTTAGTTGGACGTAACCGATTTGGAGAAATAAATTTTTTCACAAGGTGGAGTCTATTGAAAATAAAATAATTTTTTCGTCTCCTTTTTTCAACTTTGAAAATTTTTTAAAAATAGTAAAAAATAATCCCAAAAACCCCTACATCGGATTAATTTGGATAGTATTAAGAAGGTCTGTACCAAATTTCAAGTAAATTGGTGCATTAAAATTTGAGATATCATGTCAACCGTATCGAAAAAAGTAGTTTCGAGTAATTTATATAAAAATTTTAATTTAACACTAAAAAGATACACAGTACACAGGGAAAAAATAACCATAACTCCGAAAATAATTCGAATTTCCGTAAACCCTTTTAGAGGCTTATTCTTAAAGGTCTGAGCTTTGAAAATATTAAAAAGAGAAAATCTATTTTTTTGAATTTCTAGACTAAAATATCCCCTTAAAGAAGTTCAAGATAATTGAGGATATCTACAAAGGTAAAGGAGTTGATGAGATGAGAAACTGAGCTTAAAATGACTAGCGTCTTTGTACGTTACAAACATAAAATCGAAAAAATTTTTAAAAGTAAATATTTTAACAGCTATAAATAATTTAAGTAGGTATATACACGGAATTCAATTTAATAAATTTTCAAAAAATGGCATATATATTTATAGGCAAAAGTATTTCAGAAATGTTCAGATTTATGCAAGCAAAAATGTTATAAAACACTTTTAAATTACGAAAAATTGGTCTGCGAAAATATGTACAAAAATCCATTTCAAAATTAATTCAAGACCAAAATAATTACATCTGGAACCAAATCGGTGTTTATGTATAAGAATTTAATAAAAATAAAATAAAATAAATAATAATTATAAATCTGTATATACAGAAACTATAGAATCTTTTAAGTTAGGTATGTATTTTAAAATCATATGTTTCAAATATTATTTATCAAAATCATGAGACATGTATGGCGATATTACATTTTTTCGGAGAAGTCGGACATTTTATACATATAAAGTATACTCTTGGAATTATATGCTTTAATAATATTTTTTGAAAGTTTCAGAGAAAAATTGCAAGCATTTTCAAAATTACGCTTGTAAATTTTTTTTAATCAAAATATATTACAGCTTGAAAAGCAGTTAACTGATCGGCCTGAAAATTTTAATTTTTTTTCTGCATAACAACAATCACAGAACAGATTATGATTTGATGATTTCAGATGCAGCATCTTTTTCCGTAAAAAAACCGTAAAAAACTGAACAAAAAGTTGTCCAATTCCTTTTATTCTAGTCCATTTTATGGGTACTCTTGTTTAGAAGAAAATATTAAAATTTTGAATCGATCGGTAAAATAGTTTTATGGTATCGTGCACGCCGCACAAAAATCTTGTTTCCAGAAATTCAAATTCAGTTTTGCCAAATTGTATAATACCCATTAGAGTATCTGGCGTTATAATCATTTCGAAAATATTTGAGTATTATGTAAAATTACAGTCGTCTGTGAATTTACAGTACTTTTTATGTACAAAAGTAACCAATGATATTTGCTGTAATTTTACACTGGAACTTTTTACCGTGCACCTCGCATTTAAAGTTTCCTTACTTAATTAAAGAAATAAATATGTAAATGTCAAAACTGTTCCAGTATTAGATACCGTTCCACAAAGGGGGCTTTTACCCTACTTCAAATATTATTTTGTCTTAAAAAAAAATTTTATCCTTTTTAAATAACAATATAAGTTTTTTTTGTTTGAAAAAATTAACTTTCAGTAATTACATTCTCATTGAATAGGACAAGAAGAATATTGAATGGGACATATGTAATACAGTTTAAAATTCATCCGATTTATACAGGTAAAAATATGAAAATGGTCAAAAATCTCAGCGGAAAAGCATTTTTGGGATAAATGATGAGGATAAAAGTCTCAGCATTTTTCACGGCGCATCCGATGGTGACCTTGACTTTGAGGTCAAAATCAAAATTCAAGGTCATATTCATAATGTTCCATTCAATATCCCTTGTCGAGTAATAACTTAAAGTCAAGAAATAAAAAGTACATTACCTCAATGTGCAAACAATACTTGTACAATTATAGTCTATACTAAGCGGTTTAATAATCAACTAATACAATTAATCTAAGCATAATGATTGTTACAGAATATTTAGTAATTTATAAAAAAAATAAAAGTTACTTTTTCTGTTTAAAATCGTATTTCTTAGTTTTTGTTGAAACAAACGTAAAATCGTTAACACATAACTATATCGCACATAAAAATAGTTATACAAAAGACACCTAGTGACTGTAAAACAAATTTCCACTAACGGTTCCTTGTTAGTTAAAACTCATTTGTCCCATTCAATACTCGTCCCATTCATTAAGTCTCTCCCCTACTTAATGGAGAAATTTCGTAGACCAAAACTAACAAACTGAATTTATTGAATCCGTCAAGTCTCTACAAAGGCGAGCACCAGTCTTTTATAAAAATGGAAGTTCAGATACGGCGAAGAAGAAAACTGGAAATACTTTTAATTTGTAAGTAAACTGAATACTCTAACTAAATATTAACTAAAATTTAAATAAAATGATACGTAAATGAAGACTACTCTAAACTAAATTATTTAAAAGCTTGAATCACAAAGTAGTTAAATATAAATATCATTTTTATACAATTTTCTAAATAATACACTTTTTCTTCATAAAAAAAGTTATCTCAATTTCATGTCACACCATTTTTTATTTACTTCATTTTTGTTTATATTATAAATTCTTATCATTTTGAGAGACAAATAAATATATGGGAACGTCCCACAACACAACAGTACAGAATTACGTAAAGTTTCATGACAAAGAGAACTAATCATTTTTAATTAACAACAAACAAAGATAGGCGGCGTAAGGTAATAAATAAATATACTACTTACTTCTACTCACTCGGAGAGACATTCATAAATTCACGAAATGTCAGAAAGATGTTTTTATTTCTTACCTGTAACAAGAGAGAGAAAGAAAAAACTTCGTTAGTATACAATAAAAATTTTCATTTTAAATTTGTGAAGAAAAATTTCAAATTATATTTGATAGAGGAGGGGATTCACATTGTAGTCAGTATGGCAACAATTCCAAAGTGATGGTATTCTTTTTTAGGAATATCACGATTCATCGACACGTTCTGCGTAAAAAGAAAACTAATGGTTAAAATTTTTGTGTTAAATATGTTACACAACCCTCTGTTAATGTAACATTTAGTGTTTGTGTTAAATTAAAATATTAACACAAATTTCGATTTAACAGAATAAAAATATTAATCTATTTTGAACAACAAAAAATTAACACAGTGTTTGTGTAAAGGAAAATAATGTTATAAGTACACTGTTTTTTGTGTATTTCAACAAAAAAATTGTGTCATACGTACACAAAACTAGTGTCTTTTATTTTGAATATTATATAATACAATCTCAAGTAAGCTTACATGATTTTTTGTAACTGAATCTGGAACAAAATAATCTTAAAATGTAAGGAAATTGTTTCATTCTTAAATGTTTAATAAAACGTCAGTAACTGAAAAAATTTATAATTTTTCGGTTTTGGTTTAATAATAGGAACCACTCCCATCTTTCTTATTATACACCAATACCACGCTTTGCGTTGTTTCGTTTTTTCAAAGTTGCGTCGCTGCTGAATTGGTACTAATTTTCACTGTGCGCCGTTAGATTTTCGAAGTTGCGTTTTTTTAGGTTCAAGTCTTTAATTTTTTTTCGAAATTTGCTATAGAAAATCATAATTCATTTTGCGTCGTTTCAATTCGCGTCGTGTTTTTTGACGCAATTTGCGTCAAACGACGCAAATTTAGGTATTGGTGTATATATATTTTGGTAGACATATATGGAAACAAGTAAGAATTTTTACAAAGGACTGACTTTGCGTGCTTTGAGTTTCATTTATAATAATATATGAACAAAATCGTTATATAATTTTTGACGATTTTCAAATATCTTAAGTTGCAGTGAAAATAAAATATTGAATAAAAAGTTTAACAACTAGCTTTGATTAATCTGAAAAATTAACACAAATAGTATGTCCTATTGTGTGTTAAATCATTGACACAAATCTTGTGTAAAGATTTGACACATATGCTTTGTGTTAAAATAACACAAAAAATTGAGTGGACCGTTCTGGACATGTGAAATATGTTAATTTTAACACAAATTTTTTGACTGTGAAATTAGTATTAATATAATAGTTTTTTTTTCTTTTAGCATATTTTTTAAATACTGTCTGTAGGTACCAAATAAGCATAGTTATTATAATTATATCTGTTCTTGGCACAGCAATAAATTTCAATTATTTTTTAAAAATGTTTTCTTTATTTTATTTATTTTTAAATACAAATACAAAATATTTTTGGCGCCATTTTTTACAGATATTCCCCAAGTACCTATTTTTGTCGGCTTTCATATAATTGAGATAAGTTGCTGAAAAAGATGCATAATATCAGTTACGCTACTTTGAACTAACCAAGTGAACACACGGAATTACCACACGGGCTTAGGCGCTAGCACTTGCGTACTGGTAGGTCGGGGGTTCAAATCTCACGGCCGGGTATATGCTCATAAAGATTTTTGCCCTTTCCCTTCACAATTTCAGTTGAATATTGACATAAATTTGGTAAATATCGACATAGTACTGACAAAATAATAAGTTAAAAAAAATTATTAAAAACGAACGTTAAATCGCATTATTATTATTATTTTTAAAAATTCCAATGATCGCGGAAGTATTTTCACATGGAACATAAATATCAGACTGTATACGTCCAATTATTTTAACTGTCTTACGTCGTACATTATTAAAATGAAACAGATTATACTATCGTTACATTAAAAGTACTTGACCATATATTGAACTCAAGAACATGTGTCTCCAACAAAATTATTTATTTATGATTTAATCTTAGTCTTTTAATATTTTATACAAATTTTTTTTCGTATACAACACACACGCTGAGGTTAAATTTTAGTGCCGAAACGGATTAAAGTGTATTTCTCCTTTCGTCCCGTTGGAATGGGTGTCCGTCAGACGTTCTGGTTCTGTTTATACCTACCTTGCCTACCGTTTTTTTTTTCAGTAGAAGTTTAATTTACTAAATTGTGATATGTATTAGGTACATATTTTTATAATCATATTTTCAAGGTACCAGAGGCCATATTATTATATAATTTACTGAATAAAAAGAAAAAAAGAAACTTTTGTGGTAAAGTAAACAATTTAGTTTTTAATGTTTTCGAAAGTATAGAAAAGTTTGGGAAATTATAGGAAATTATCAAACTGATTCATTACGGAAGAACTCTGATATAAATTTTTCCACATTTAAAAAAATTAATATATAGGTACCCTGTTTCAAATACACTTGATCATGAGTCAAAGTTAAAAAATTAAATAATTCTTATATTCAGAACAAACGTTTTTATACGAACAAATAATTCTTATATTCAGATCACACTGCGTTCTTTTCTAAAAACACACTGCAATTTTAAAATTTACGTAAGTGCAATAATGAAAGAGATAAAGCCAATAAAACGGAAATTATTTGCAGCCGGTTTTACATTCATAATTTTAAAGGTTCTTTAACTAAAGCTACTTTTAATTTAAAGTCGGCGTTATTTTTAGCATTGTTTTACAATGATCAGGTCTGCTTATTTTTGTTAAAGGACTTTTAAGTGTTGCATGGATAAAACGAACTATGAATGACCATAGCCAATCTTACATTTAAAAAAATAACTATAGCAACGAAAATATCAACATGATTGAATTTCAAAAGATACGCATTTCACTCATTTCGCTACTGCTAGTGAGATTGGAATAGAAAACTACATTATTTCTGTTTAAAAGAAATTTATCATAAATACAATGAATCATAAAATAAATCGGGGTAACCCAGAAATCGTTCAGCCAGTTTAACCCAAAAGGAATGTTTGATATTAATTTAAGATGTAAAAATAATCAAAAATATTATTGAAAATAAGCAAACAAATAAAATTTTTATTTTATTTATTTAAGGTACGAATATTTTATAGAAAAATTATGCTTTTAAACAAAATTCAATGATAATAATCAGCAGTAACAAATATGTTAAAGCCGACTTTAAGCAGTAAAAGTCGAGATAATTCTTACTTTAGTTTAAAGTCGACTTTTACACTAACGGGGCTTTAAATTTGATTGTAAAACAGTACCAAAAATAAAATCAGTTTTAAAGTTGGCTTTAGTGTTAAAGTCGGCTTTAAATGTGAATGTAAAACCGGCCATTAAATTCATAACCGATGAAGCATGGTTAAATTTAAGTGAAATGAACCATAATTAAACGGTACACTCTTAAAACAACTTCTTTGTTAAAAGATGAAAAATAATCGTTTTGAGAGTGTATAAGAAAACATGAAGTGCATTCTTTAGTATCACATTTATTTTATGAATTTAGTTTTATTCTGCAACTCCTGGAATATTCTGGAAATAGCTGTATCTAATTAAAAACAATCCCAGCACTTACCAGCTTTTATAAGTGGGTTTGTACGAAATCAATTTTCACGAAACCTAGCTAGGAACCTTCCTCCTGGAATTGCCAGCTTTCAATTCAACGTTACTTTATAAAAAAAAAAGGTAGGTACACAAACAAACACACACAGGTATTAAACACTTTTCTGCAAGTGAGAAGTCAAATAGGGTTAAAATACAAAAAGAAATATTTCCTTTATTCTATATCTTTTACTTGAGATATAGTCGCAGATAAAAAAAAAGTTAAACGAAACGTTACTTTATAAAAATAAAATTGGCAAAAATAAATTTCTATAACTGCCGTCCTTAAATACACATTTGTTCGAAATTAACTATTAAAAATCCACTTACGTTTACGAAATAATATCGCCTTGTGCTGGCCCCGTACCGATATATAGAAAAAATACTGTATCAGGGAACGCATTACGTATATATACAAAGAAGCATATTTATATGGAAATAAAAATAAACATGGTAAAGGTAAATTGCCTACTCAACAAAAAAAAGGAAAAAATTCTAGAATTAATTTTTGTTCCCTTTGAACATACATTGTAAGATATATACCTACAGGTGTTCCAAAAATTATTGTGTGCCGAAAAAAATGTAAAACAGTTTTGAACGGGACAATGTAACTTTGTCAATTTCAATCAATTCCACACCCGGCAATAAAAATTACCTAAAATTTACTACAATCGGTTCTTGCCGACTGTAGCAAACACTGTTGAATTTTTAAATACAATTTATAATTTTAATTTAAAAAAAAAAATTATGGTTAGTTTGTTATCAATATTTTAGTAATTTTCTTTTTGGTCCCTTAGATGAGAGTTAAATGATATTAGATTTAAACTTCTCGATATCATTTGCAAATATAATGTTCTGATTATTATGTTTATTTCCTGATTATATTAAATTTGTTTCTATCATATTAACAGAATTTGAAAAAGGAAAAAAGCCATAAATAAAAATACCAGAGAAAAATTAACATTTTTTATTATTATAAAAAATTAGCAAACATAAATTATCGAAATGAAGAGAAAAGCTTTTTGAAAATCAATAAAAAAAATTTTTCTCTTTGATATTTCAGCATTTTTTTTTAGCCAACTCCATATATCCACTAGTTTGGTTATCTTCTTACATACATACTATCTCTATATTATGTAGGTATTTATAAATTGTCTGTAAAATACAAAATCTGCCAGAGAAATCTTCCTTTGTGTGCCTCTCTTCTACAATAATTTTAAAAAATCTGACCACTCAGTTGTAAGGCTTTTCTATCCCATTTTTATTTACAATTTCCTAACAGATTGGTAACTGATAAGGGAGTGATATACAAACATTTATAGCAAGAAAAATTCAAGGAAAAAGACCATGCCGTTCAAAGGTTACATAGACTAATAAGAAATTATTTTACTTTCTTAGAGGAAGCTTTTGGGAGCAACGTTTTCACAAATTTTGTCACAAGTCGGAATTTTACCTCCGGTTCCATTTGGGATTCCACGTACCATAAAGAAAGGTGGGGCAAGACCGGGCTTTAATAATAAGTCTCAAAATCTTTAATAATAAGTTTCCAAAATTAAACCAAAAAGGAAATAATAACAAACGTTTCACATTTTCATAAAATATATACCGTAAAACCGTCTAGACCCGGACACTTTTACATTTTTTGGTCTAGTTTTATGTTTATGCATGTTTCTTTCATAGATATCACCAATAAAAGTATTACCATTAGAAAGAGCGTATATTATTTGTTATATCCCTGACCCATTTGTTTCATTATAAGTAAAAAGAAAAAAAAGAAAAAATAATTAGTAAGTGTCCGGGTCTACACCCCAAATCCGTCTTGACCCGAACACTTACTTAAATAATGTAATAACATGCGAACTAACCTCTCCCGTCGGGTTTACGACAGTGTTTTACATCGTCTGATGTCTTTGAACCTGTTAAAGATATCAAAATATTTTGTGGGAGGGTTGAGGGGGCAATGCATAGTATGCCTCTCTTTAAAGTAAACATACGATATGACACCAGAAGGAGGCATAAACCGCGTAATTCTGGGGGGAATATTAACGTATGGACAGTGGGAGTTACAACTGGTGCGAATCGCGGCCATAGTGTAATAAACTGATGTGTCCGGGTCTAAACGGATATACATTTATAGCATGTATTTTTTTATATATACATCGAATATAACTTCAAACATCATTAAATGATGCGCGATAAAATTCTGAACACATACGTGTCAAAACTAAAACAATATAACAATTATGACGAAAATTACATGTCTAAGTTAGACACACATTTTATTTCTTTGAAAAACTGTAGGATAGTAATCCTGTAAAATGAGATAGTAAATCTTGAAATCCGTAGTTTTTATTGGTACAGCTGTTTAGAGGATGTTTTTCTCTCTCTAATGACGTCAAGAACAAATGGTTATTGTTGCAGGTTAATGTAGAAATTATTTAATTTGAAGATTGGTGCAAAGTGTCCGGGTCTAGACAGTTTTACGGTAGGTAAACACAAAAAATTGCATTTCTCTCCGTTTAACCGCACCCATGAAGCAAGACGCAAGGCCCTAGAACTTTCGAATCGGGTGAAATTAATTTGGTTACCATACTCTACCTTCTGCGTTATAATATAATCCATATGGATGAGACAGTAAAAATTTATCTAAAATTCTCGAGATAAAAATCATTATTTAAAAAAAGAAAGACAGTTTTAAATGAGCAGATACAATTCCACCGCAAAAAGTAGCAATCAATTCTCTTTTATCGTTCACTTCCGATTCCCTTTTTATCAAACTAATTTTCTTTTATACGTGGAATCGTATAGAGGAACGCAAAGCGCGAGTATAACACCCCCATTAAGACAATTTCCCTCATTTTGTGAGAATGCAAACGATATTACGTTTACTTAAATTACCAATATATACAATAGCATAAAGTTATTATTAATTTATTTTCGAACGTGCTTGGAATAAAATTTCCAAACGTATTGTTACAAATTTTGAACGCATATTTTCTAACGACACAAAAACAAATAAAGCATGGCTATAAACAATAGGGTAACATTGGGTGACTACATTACGATTGGAACACAGAGTACAGAGGTAACTCTGCTATCTTTATACAACTGAAACCAGTGTAACCAAAGAAAGGTGGAAAATACCGCACTAATACGTTAGGGAGAGGTGTGTCAGTAGTAACAAAAAAAAAATACTCTATGTTGACTCATAATTAAAATAACTCCATTTATGTGGACCAAAGTGTAATTTTACAATCGTCACCAACAGAGGATCAATTGTTACAGGGCTTAGATTTAATTGTAACACTCATTATTTAGTTGAATTTAAACGTAAGTTATTATAATTAATCCAGTTTTATAAATTCTTCCTTACGTATTGAGTAAGAAAGGTGACAAATAGCACAGCCTCAGGCAATAGCTCTGAATTTTTTCTCTTTCTATTACTCTTTTAACGGAATTGAAAGTGTAACCATTATTTGAAGGTTTTTCTTTCTTTTATTTTTTTTAAATTGTTAACCGAAGTCGTAACCTTTATTATTCCGATTCATATCTAAAATATAAAGTTTGATTTTGTTCAACTAAAATTTTTTGTCAGTGGTAACGTGTTACAGTTGACACTACTGAATTTGTTACAATTGTACCACCGCTGTTTCATTTTATAAAAAAATTCATAAAATATTAACTTTGATTAAAAAACCGAAACTACCGATCTGATAATATTATTTGATTGCTTGTGTTTCCAACAAAATCACTTTTTTTCCAATTGATCGGGTATTTACTGCAAAAATTCAAAAAATTGTTAACGCACTCAAAATTTACGTTTAGCTTATATAAACACATTTGATATTGCTGAAAGAAAACCGCGAATTGATATTAACTGAAAGTTTTGTCAGTAAACCACTACTTACTCCTCAATAGGGTTGATAGATCTCTCGCAAATTTTGAAGTTACAATTGACCCTCTGTTACTACTGACACACCTCTCCCCTATATATGTGCACTTGGTTTAGTTTGTGTTTGTGTGATCTATGTTGTGTGTGTTAGTGAGGTAACCTATCTAGCATACTCATATATAATACTACATACGTATGTATAATGTTTAATGTATACCGTGTAATACGGCGGTGGCAATAATGACTATTACAATCAAAACAATTGAACTACAGTCATTTGCCTACCACCGAACGAGTGAATACTAAGTAGCCTAACGTGCTCAGAAATGCACAATGGTGATTACAGAAAAGAGATAGTAGCGTTCCTTCTGATATATTCTGTGGATTGGAATATTCAGTTCAGTGAAACAATTTTCTTCTAGGTGTAATTTCCCCTACTAAATTCTACAGAAAAAAGCAACATCGAAAAAGAAATTTTTATTCTTCACTGGTTATAAATTTCATTTAATTGGTCTACAATATATTTTTACTTCTTTTATAGCCCAAGTATTAAGTGTATAAAAAAATATAATTTACTTATTCGTTGAGATGAATATACATATAATTTTAGGAGAAATCCTTTAAGTTTTTGAAGTCAAGGTAATTCTGCATGAGAGTGTAATAAAATCTGTAATAATCGTTTTAATGAAATTTGTAATGATTGAAACATTCAAAATCATAAATTGTGACTTTATTTGATACGATAAATCTACAAATAACAATCAAAATTAATATTGTCGACCAGTTTCAGTGCCAAACAGAACCATTTCCAAGATCAAAATATTCTGGTCAAAAAATCTCTAGAAATCTGAAATTGTTTCAAACAACCAGTAGGTTAACCGAAAAACTAGAGGCGAGAATTGTATTATTTTACCTTTTTCTTTGAAAAACAATTAAACAAATTTAATGACAATTTTGTAAATACATTGTATATTATGCAATGTGTGTATATAAATAGCTATAAAATAAAAAATTTATATTTCCCGCTATTAAAAATTATTAAATGTCACTTAATAATGAATTCTCGCTCCATCCAAAGCAAGTACTTCGATATACTGAATCATAAAATTTTTATAATATAAAATAATTTTGAATATTTTAATAATAAAATTAATTCAATAAAATTCTAAAAGTCTGTAATGAATACTACAATATATATGTATATGTACGGTATGCGATAATAATATTATCATTATTAAATTTTTAATGTACTCCTATTACACCAGATAGCGCTCGTGTATTGTGTCGATACGTACGTAGGAGTGTATTAGCAGTTCATTCATAAACTTAATTATATTAATACATATTATTTATTATACCAAAGGATATTTACAATATTATAATATCCAAGTCAACAGAGCTGTAATAATGCATATTCTTATTTATATTCAGTGCAATATATTATGAATTTTGTTCCCATTTTTTTATTTGAAATGAATAACGTTATTTACAGTCGAGGAGTTGCAAGAAATTACGTTATACTTCAATTTGTTGATAAATTTTCAATAGAATAATATAAATTTTCAGGAAATTAATACCCAAAAGGTAAAAAATGGAACTCTTTTGGTGTAAGACGCTGAATTGAATCGAAATTTAGCACACTAGTTCGAACTTTCTCCTTACTACAATGAAGAAACTGAATTGTCTTATCCCCCCCCATTTCTCCGATTTTTAAACTAAAATTTAATGATATTATTATGTGTGTCTGAAATGATTTTTTCTCATAATAATAATATGCAAGTAGGCATTGTAAATTCAGAAAAAAAAATATATGAATTAATTGTTATCACAGAGTGCGTATTCGCGTTGTGGCTTTCAACGCTTCCGTGGGCATCACTTCGCATCGACGTAGCATTCATGCTCGCGTTGCATAAGCATTGCTCCAATGGATACGCGCTATAGTAGTTCACGTAGCATACAAATGTCTGTTTGAATTATTAAAGTTAACGTGGCATAATACAAAAATTACTAAATCATAAACAAAGAAAGAATTAAATTTTTCAAACTAAGTTATGTGTCAACTGGAGCCGTATTACGTTAGCCATTTCAAAATATTTTTAAACATAGCTCTAATGACCACCGGAATCAATGGTTGCGAGTAGACGAACACAAAGTAGCGTCGGTCCTCGCTACGATAACCCCAACGCAAAAACGCCCAGAATGATGTAATATACAATTAATTTTGAGTTTTTTGAAAAGAAAAAAGGACTTCAAAAAGTCTTTTCAGTTCACTTTTTAAGGTCTTTTCTTTTTTTATTTTAATTTTAGCGAATTTCCAGAATGGAAATCAGCTATCACATCCACTGTCATGACGCGACTTGAGCCCGAGACTATGGCAGAAATTTGTTTTGAGGTCCCTAGAAACCAAAAATAATATTCACTAAAATTTATATAGGGTCATTACACGCCACTTCATCCACTTCACCCATGACCTCAGATTTAGCTGAAAATTTTTTTATTTGTTTATTTAACCATCCTTATCATCTGTACAAAATTTAAAAGAATTATCTCAAATAGTTTTCAAGTTATGAATTTTTGAAATTTAGCAAAATAAGGTTAAAATGATGTTTCTGTGGTATCACTTTCGGTGACGTTACTATATTAAAAAATCCATAACTTCTGTAATATTTAACATAAAGCAATAATTTTTTCATCAAAATGTTCAGAAAAATCAGGAGATTACAGGAAAAATAAATTTGGTTAATTATCACTTCATGTTTCTATGTAATGCTTTGTTAGATTTAAATTTTGAGACATTCTTTAAGCGATAAACAAAAAATCTTTAAAAGTGATTATTGACCAAAGGCATAGCAGTAATCGTAGTAATTTTTTTTTTAAATTTATCCTAAAGATGTAAACTAAAATAACCTGGAACAAAAATAAAGGTTTTTCACCCGCTAATATTTTTCAGACACGTCGGATGTCTGGAAGCTCAAAAAACGAGTTTTTTGGAATAATTTCCCAAAATTCAAAATTTTTGTTTACACCATTGGAAAGAGGAGAAAAAATCACATAAAAAAGGTCTTTAAACTATTATTCTATGTCAACTAGTTTCCAAGAAAAACTAATATTTATAAATTGTGCAATAAGTGCGGGACATTGTCGATTGCCCATGAAAGCAAAGTTAAGCGCACGAACGTAGTGAGTGCGCTCATTCGCTTGAGTGGGCAATCGACAATCCCGCACGAGTTGCACATACTATTTTTATTACGAATTTCACACACTTTTATTATTATTACTATTTTTGATATTTTTATTACTTTTTAAAATAATATTTTTGAGTGTTCGTCTTTTCTTTCTGAATTAAATATTGTTTAAATTACTTTCTGGGTGGTTTCTATAGAAATAATTATGAAATATTTATACAATGAAAAATCAAGAGGCGCCTTTGCGTGTTTTGATTCAATTTTGCGTGTTTTATTGTCAATTTGAGTGTGGAAAGTTTACTTTCCGCACGCAAAAATTATGTGGGAAGAGTACAGTGGGCAGACAGCTATTTTGCGTACAGAAATGTGTGCGCCAAGTTAGTACTTCTCCCGCATGAGTAATAAAAAAATATTAAACACAATCAATACAGCGATACAAATCGTTTATTTTTATTTACCGATTACAAATTTTCAGTGTTAATCGACTCCTTAATCCATTTCTGTTTAATATTATATTTACCTGCGCGTCTTAAAGCGAGAAAGAATATAGGTATACAATTAGATTCTATTGTTATTTTATTTTTATTTATTTTGTTCATATTATATTTCATTTCATTTAAGTTTATTGATTCTGTTGATTCTTCATAGCACCCCACCGTCGTTTAGCTACGGTTAGAGCTATTATGAAGAGCTCGAGCTATAGCTCAACTAACACTAGCTACGTACACACGTTAAGGGGGACCACTAGTGTGACATTTTTTAAAAAAAAATCGAAAATTTTTTTGTATATTTCGATAGTCTAAACCTTTAAAAATAACATACTAAAATTTCAAATATATGTCTCAAATAGTTTTTGAGTTACGGCCATCTGAAGAGCGGATTCTGATTTTCATTGTTAACTTTAAGGTATTGAGAAATGTATGAAGGTTGATAGTTCGGGAGTTTCTGGACGTGGCTGCCAGTCACATATGTTGTGGAGCAGATAGGCCCTGGCACATTTAAACGACTCATCTAGTTTTGCTATGACCGTTATAGTGAGTACATCGTAAATAATTTTAGTAAAAATTCTCAGTGATTAAAACTAAAAGGTAAGGTCAAGAAAAACTACATTTTTCAAATTTGCTGCATTTGTAACTCGAAGATAAATCATCCGATCGATTTGATTCTTATTTCAACTTCTCTTACATATGTTTCTCCGTACCATGAACCTCCAGTTTTCTGATCGCATAAAAAATGTAATTTTGGCAGGCCAAAAATCATCAAATTTTGACGCAAAATTTGAATTTTTTTTTTGAAACTCCGCCATTTTGTTAAATTGCATTTTTTTTTTCTTTTTTTGATTGAGGTTTTGTTTTATTTGTTTTCAGCACTGTGAAGGCCGCTATTGCCTTAGGAGATTGCGAATAACTCGTTGAATTTTCAATTTTTCGGTCCAAAAATTTTACTATGTATTTATTATATATCTATAAATATATCCTTAAAATATTAAAACATTTCATACAGTAGTTTGCTTTAAAAAAATTCCCAAAAATTCTCTTTTTTTCAGCCGGTCACACTAGTGGTCCCTCTTAACGAAGCATAAAGAATTATATAAAGACTGTTTTTACTCCAGTGTATAAAGGGTGATCTAAGGGGAGAATGCACCAGCATATTGTTTGCAGATGTTGAGGAAATTTTAACATAAAGGCCATAGAACTTTCCAAGATAGTTTAATTGACTTCTGGTAGAAAAAAACAGCCGAAACTGATCAAAGACAGAAACCCTATCTACGGAACACTGCCACAGCAACCAATACAATATAATACATTTCGCTGAGCTACTCTATACTTTAGCTAAAAATATTTCCAGAACAGTTTTATAACAATTAATAATACTAATAACAGTGGAATTTTTACATCCACTTTTCAAACTTTTATCAGACGCCATCTGAATCATAACAAAATAATTCAAATACCTACCACTACAGTTTTTTTTTTTCAAAAAACCAACTTTAATTGAAAAAAAATAATATAAATTAGAGTACCTATCTTATGTGATTTCTCCGCTCTTTGAAAATAATAAAAATTTTAAAAAACTTGTAAGTTTTGGTAGAAAGCTCATTTATTTCAGAAAGAACCCAAAACATCCACAACTAACCTACGTGTTTGGGACTTAGGAACCCCCTCACCCAATTTATTCAATATTCTTTATGAATATTGCTTCTTTCAGTGTATTTTTATAAGGGAGATTTAGTTGTTACTGCAGGTATCATGACGAGACTAGAGGTCGGGGCTGTTATGGAAATTTATTTTAAGATATCTAGTATCTATACAAGCCGGAAATGACATTCGGATATATAACTGTAAAAACTAACAATTTTTTAGAATCAATATTGTAAACATTGAGGAAATGGAATTCTGAAATATATAGAAAAAAAAATTAAATATATTGGGGATATCTCAATTTAAATTTTCGGAAAATTGTACACAGTGTTTCATATTTTTCGAAAATGACGAGACGATTTAAATAAAAAAAAGAGAGTACTGTGTCGTTCAAAACAGGAAGAACATTCATCCTATGCATGTATATTTTATACAATATAAAAATATATAAATAAAAATAAATAAAAGTACCTATTTAAGTAAACATTTCGTATTAACAATCATATACAAATAATATAAATTCGTTTATACTATATTGTTAAGGCTCCTCTACACGATGGGCCATCATGGGCCACTAAATGATTGGCCATCATTGGCACCATCATTATTCAGTGGTTGATATAATCATCCATAAAGGCTCCTCTACACGATGGGCCATCATGGGCCACTAAATGATTGGCCATCATTGGCACCATCATTATTCAGTGGTTGATATAATCATCCATAAAATTTCCGTGTTCAGTTTAATATTGTGTAAATTATTGTCGAGTTAATTACGGCTGCCGGACTTTCTTTAATTAGTGCTTATAATCATCATATGAATGTGTATGAAAGAAAAATGGTAAAAAGAAAATGGAAGAAAACAAGATGGTGGATGTTAACCATCCATCGCAACAGAACAATCGAATTAAAAAAAGACAGTTATTAATTTGAGTCATAGATAAGATAAAATTCATATAGGGCACTCTTTATGAGTGCACTAAGCACTCATAAGACATGTCTTGTTTTTCAGGGAAATTATGGATAACCAGCTTGCTGAGCTTTTAGCAGAGCCGTCTGGAGAATTTGGCAACTTTATTCGCATGTCATTAAGCGATTTTGAATATTTAGTAAAAAAAATATCACCACTGGTTGCGAAACAGAACGCTGATTGGAGAGACTCAATACCAGTTAAAATAAGACTTGCAGTCACATTACGATTTTTAGCTACTGGGGATAAGTCTCCTCGTGTGTCCACGCTGTCATCGTTAAAAAGCACATGTAGGGGAGACCGGGTCAAAACCGTATAGCTAAGGATTTAGGGTTGTAGATCATTCATTTGAAAAAATAAATGTATGAAACCAACGTTTACAATTAGTCAGTTTCATAAGGAACATAGTCATATAAACATATTTTGGATAATTACAATTTTAAACAAAAATAACACAAAAAATTAAAATCACTATTTATTACGGTTTTACCCCGACACATGGACAAAATCGAATACTATACGCGACACCGAAAAAATAGGTTTAAATCGTCCTAAGCCTTTGCATGTTGAAGAACCCAAATCCCACTTTTTTGTTTGAATTTGTTGACTCAATCTTGTATAATGTTAATTTTTATACCTGACATTTCCGAGCAGTTTTGAAGTACCCCATGGTTCCATCAAAAACAGCTTCAACGGCTTTTCTAATGTTATTCTAATCCCATTTATTTTACCAGTAGTAGTCCTTTTATGATTACGTGGCATCTTTTTGCAACTAATACCTAAGGGTGCATTCCCACTGCGCGCTATGCGATGCGAGGCTTTGCTATGCGACGCAATGCTATGAAAACAAACAAGCAAGAACATATTTGAATGTGCACATTGCGCGCTATGGACAGCGATGCGATGCTATGCTAGTAGCAGCTTTTATACGCAATAATTCAGTATGTTTGATTTTATCGCCTGAACTCGCCAGTATTGTGCTATTCAGTCATCAGTGATGGGTGTGGTAAAACTTATTGAAGTCTTTCGATGTCGTTCGCCAGTGTGGGATCAACGGTCAAAACTATACAAAGCAATAAAATAGAAAAGATGAAAATATATTTTTTATCTACTATTTATATATTTTTAATCGACATTAAAAATTTTAATACTAAATTAAATTTATTGATAATTGAAAAGAAAAATTGAAAATTTTGAATTATTGCTATTGTATAGGTATCTATTTTGAATATAACTTGATAACTTTTTCAAATTTTCGCGCTCGTTTTCAACATTGATGTCTACAATCGTTTCGTTATTTTTATAAGAACATCATGGTTCGATGGCGAAAAATTAAAAGAATCGATAGTTCGATGTTGATGTTTTTTACCGACATCACCCATCCCTAATTCTCATGATCACTCACTATGAAATACAATGTATAGATTGAGCAGGCAGTGTGAACACATCTTGAAACATAGAAAAAGTTAATAGCATAGCCTAGCATCGCATAGCAAAGCCTCGCATCGCATAGCGCGCAGTGTAAATGCACCCTAATAAAAAAATTAGTTTACTTAATATTCATACATCCAAGCCAAAATTGTATATAGGCCGGTTTTACCCTGTACAGTTTTGACCCGAAGATCTATGTATAAACATATAACTCACTACTACATATGTAAATTGATTTCGCCGTAAATTACGAGTAAATTTTGTAAATTACGAGTAAAAATATTGTAAATTACGAGTAAATACACACATTTTTTGGAGACTAACTTGTAATACACACAAACTTAACTATTTTTACTTGAATTTTCACAAAAATAAAATCAAGTCTACCGAAAAACACTAAAATGGAATATTTTGAAAACGTTCGTGCTTGCCGCTACAAGTATTTGTTGGCAAATAGCTTTCATTGGTGGACGTTGTTGAGCAGCTTGCGTTCCGGAAATTTTAATTAATAACGAAAATAGACCTACTATACTGTTTTACCCTGGTATACGATTTTGTACAGGTTTCCCCTACACTACAGCAGTCAATTTACAAACTGAATTATTTACCAAATGTGGATACACACTGAACTCCTTTGATTTGTGCACGAAAAACCGACAACACAGCCATCGTCCACAACTACTCGCAATGATGCCTGATTACAATGGGATAGGACGTATACACAATGGTTATCGTGGTGATGATGGTAATCGCTTGATGGCCCAACATGGTCAATCGTGGAGACGATCCTGTATATAATGCGTGAATGAACTTGAACGGATCATAATATGGTCCATTTCAGTTAAATTTAACCATGCTTCGTAACTTTGAATTTAAATAATTTCCGTTTTCTTGGCTTTATCTCTGTTATTATTGCATTTATGTAAATTTTAAATTTGCAGTTTATTTTTAGAAAAGAATAGAAGATCGATTTGTTTCGAATATAAGAATTATTTAATTTCTTAACGAAAACTCATGATCAATTTTATCTGAAAAGAGGTATATGTACAACAGCACAATGATGGTGCCAATGATGGCCAATCATTTAGTGGCCCATGATGGCCCATCGTGTAGAGGAGCCTTTACGTTATAGCGTCACTACACTGACAGTACTCTCTCCGAGTAGTGGGAGTAGTGGTGGAGACGGTAGCGGAGTGGGGATGAGTGTAACGACTAGAGTGTAGAGACAAGCAACCAGAGCAGCTCATGTTTCCTGTTTACTTGCGGTATGTAGATTTTACTTTCAGAGTAACATAATACATAACATTTCATACAAACATTGTTAGTATATTATTCTTGTACAAAAATAAATTTATAATATTATAAACCATTAAATAACAACAAATTCCAGTGGTACCAACGACATAATTTTTATTTTTTTTTTTTTTTTGCATATTCATGTTCATACCACTGGAAAGAACAAAATTGGTAAAGAATGAACGGTTGGAAAATACAGTGGAAAGCATTGAAAAATATTTTGCGTAAACGTAATAGGGTAAACGGTATAGTTTACCCTATATATTACGAAATATATTGGACATTGACAGTTATTGGACAGACAAGACATTCTCTTTTGGAGATTATAAAAGGCTTATAGTAAAGCAAACTTCCTGATTTTTTAGTTAAACAGGACCTTCTAGTATCTATTTTCAGAAAATAGATTCTGAGTTAATCATAATTTGCAGAAACCTATAACTACGTCATTCTCAGCGTGGTCTTAGGTAGTTCATTAAAAAAGTTTACTGCGTCTAGTGAGTGACAAGGCTAGAATCATTTAATAATAGCCTATTAAATTGTGAATCATCGTAAAGGGTTGATCAAGGAGTGAATAAAGGCTGTGTACATGATACAGGACTTGTGGATTGTGGAAATACGCCATAAATTAATAAATGCAATTTTGGTCCAATAACTGTATTTTCTACGGGCACAACATTAATATTTTTTTTTTTCAGAGACTTACCAATATGTAATATGAAAGTTTTAAATGGTACATTAAAGTAGACAGGTCTTACTTTATTTATGAATTTTTTCGTTAAAAATAAAGTTGCAACACGTACTTTTTCTGTACTTTATTTTGAAAATTTTTCTTAACTGTTTAATAACTATACCGTTTACCCTATTATGTAATAATTACAAATTCAAAAATAAAACCACAGTCTAATCAAAGTGTATATAAGGGATGATTTTTATTTGGAAAAACAAAGCCTATTAACACTGACAAGTAAAACTACCCAAGTGTCAATCGCCAATCTTCTTGAAACTTTGTTGGTGTGTAGAATAGGCAAAAGTAAGAGACCCGTATTTTTTTTTATCGGCCAAGGCCCACGTTCACGGGGTGAAACCAGCCCCTAAAATAGTTCGTCCGTTGATTGATAAATAGTGCTATTAATGGATTATATGTTTCAAATAAGTTACTTATTTAAGCTGTATATGGCAACATTTATGATTAGTCCATCAGTTTAGTAATTATCCAACTATTTATTATTGAAAAGTAAGTTTTTTAACATAATATTTTATCAAGCATTTAATTCATTAGAATTTAAAAATGTATATTTCATTGTTTTAATGAAAATGAGTTTTGTTATTAATTTATGTATATTTTAAAAGTACTGTATAAAATTTTAGGTTAGAATTACGCACTCTGCTTGCTATAGCAACATGCGGCATCTATCCCAACAAAAAGGAGAGATGCCGCATTTAAAGTTGGTATAGATGCCGCATCATATTACATGTTAAAAACATAGACTTATACCTTAATTATGCTATTTTTTTTAGACTGTAAATTATGCCATGTAAATATAAAAGATCCATTAATTGGGTCAGGAAGAGGTCTTATATTAGTGAAGATAACGAAAATAATGATGATTGCGAGTATATTGAATGTTTTGAAAAGTACTCAGAAACAAAAGAAAAGTTGACTGGTTAACATGTATAAAGTGCCAAAAATGACTACATATGGCATGCATCATATATGGAGATGTGTGTAAAACACAAAATTTTTAATATGGACTATGCGGCGTCTCACCTTCTTTGATGCGGCATTTCTCTCATAGGTGTGGGAGAGACGCCGCTTTGCAGGCTCTACAAAAGTGTTAATTATGAATCCTTTATGACTCAAAATTTAAAATTATTTATAAATAATTTTAAAGAACAATGTTTACATTTATTGTGTACCAAATTTCAAATCAATTAAATGCATACTTTAAGAATTATCAAGTGTTTTCAAAATGTGCGGCATCTCTCCCGCATTCACCCTAGCATTTCAAGAAACCCCACACTCGGGTTACTTTTACACTTTATTAAGAAGTGACAAAGGACACATTGTTCTATTAGAGCGACATAATGGAATTTTGGATTTAAAAACAAATGCTTCCAATAAAAAATTTCCGAAACTTGTCCAAAGTTAACCTGTCCAAAGTCCCATTTTACGGTACTCACTTGTACATATGACATAAAAGAATATTGTTACAGAGTTAGGAATATGATTATTAAAAATAATATGATACGATAATAAAATTTAATAGTGCTTTACGGCACTTTATGGCATGTGTGTGTAGTAAACTCCAGTTGACATTATTACTTTACATATCTGTCTGCGAATTTAGTCACAAATGGCCTATTTGGGACTTATATGAATTTTACATGTTAATAGATTGTATAAATTTTAGTTAATATAATCAGTGAGAAAAATTATTATAGCTAATCCCTTTTTGAGAATAATTTTCTCAGTGTTCAAAGTCAGTGTTTCAAAACATTTTATATGATCAATTTTTCTCTTGGGCTAGGTAGTTTGTTAAAAATGCTAAAATAGAATTGAAACAAACAAAACTGAATCGGTTTTAAAAAAATTTCGTTAAATTTTCATGTTGACTAGAAAACCTACTAGGTATTCAGAAATAGTATGTTATACACCAAGGCACTAAAGTGTGAGTTTTAATCCCGTGTGTGAAGTTTATTACCAGAGGGCCTGTAAAAAGGGATGAAAAAAAACACTTTAATCCTGTGGTGTATACTTATACAATTTTTTGCAATTCCGGATAATTTAAAATTATAAATATTAAAAAAAAAATTTTTAAATATCATTTAAATTGTATGAAATAATATTCCATCAAGTATACTTTGAATAAATCAGTCGAATTCTACAATACGATATAACTGTCTTTATCTACAAGTTTGAATTTGCTTATTATTTTCAATTACCTAGCAACGCTATTTAAGTTAAATTTCTGTAAATTGTGCTTGCTGATTGGTTTAAAAGCGGGAGTAAAATAATTTTTTAGTCCCTTGGGACTAAAAGTGGCACTTTATTCTCAATTATGAGAGACTAAATCAAGTCTTTTAGTCCGAGAATTGCAAAAAATACATTATATGGCAAAGTTATATGTAATATCTTATTAAAATGGGAAATTTTTGTTAATTACTAATAAAAAATCTAAAATTTAGCATACTAAATAGATAAATCTGTTTGAATATGTGTATGAAGTTTAAAAAGATTTCGTGTGTATTTTTTTGTAAACATTTTCATCAATTTTCTTCTTATATTCACATAAATTAAAGGATCACCTATATTTTGGGGAAAAAATTGTTTATGATATTTGTTTTTTTAAAATTAAAACAATCAGTAAAACACAGAAAATACAGAACATTGGGGAATCTTAAGCTGATAAGCATTCATGTAAACAAATAATTTGAAAAATGTGCGTGTTTTTGAATTTATTTAAATATTATTTGGGTAGATATATACATATTTTGCGATACTGTTACTGTTAGATACATACAGTAACGGTTTTTTTTTCATTGGAATTGCAAATTTGTAATATTAACAATAAATTTTATCATGTATTCTTTTTATTTCATTTATTATTCAAAAAAAAAAAGTCATATTGAATCCAATCATTGACGAAAAAAAGAATTATCCAAATGTGTAATAAAAATTACGAAAGTATATTTGTCGGTTTTACTTTCACAAAAAAGAAAACTAACAATTTTTATCTATGTCGAGCTCTAAATTGTTTGCATACATCAAATGGTTGGAGGTTAAGGTAAACAAATTAGTTTAAGAAAATTTTAAAACAATGTCGGAAGGTAAAACAACGTACGTAAAACCTTTTAGTTATTAACACATAGGCGAAAAGTTTCTCATTATAAAGTTCTGAGAAGGTCACAAATATACAGTTCTAACAATTTCCGACAGTGGTTTCTGGTGAGTATATTATTTTAATAGTAACACAAGAATGCTGTTAGAGCTTTAGTAACTATTTTGGGTCATGTATTGTATACTTGGTATACGTTAATCTATTTTGATGTTGCTCGGTTGATTGGCTGAGCCGATTATAGATGAAATTAGCCGAGAAATTAGGATTAATGAAACAAATTGACCTAGTTGTTGAGAAATATTTTGTCACAGCAAAGGAAAAAGAGACAAGGATTTTTTTTACAAGTAAAACGATCATCATTAATTTAACGTAAGTGGATACCGGAAAATTGGCCTACTTAAAGAAAAGACGTCGTTAATTTTTACAAACTGAAAAGTGGGTTGCACTAGCCCAAAAATAGTTTTAAAGATATGGAATAATGCATATATGAATAAATTGCAATAGCTTCAACATTAGTCAAACTGACAAATCTTTGCAATTTAGAAAGCAGACACTTTAAATCCTATATGGAAATAAGATGTCGGATTCATTTTTGCCTAATAATATTTGATGAACACGGAACATTCTCCGTCTTCTATTTTAGAAGCAATCGAAATTTATGGATATAATTCTGATTTTACTTTTGAATGATTACACTGATATTTACAATTATATTTTATTTTCTGTATTATAATTGTTTAAAAACAACTTGTTTTTCTTATTTTTACTAACCCCCGATCCCCACCCAACTACTTCTATCTCTGCTATTTTCTCCAATTACTGCCCATTTGCAGAATACGTGTATCATAACTTACATTTATTTGATAATGATCGCATTGATTGAAACATGTTACAGAAATTTACAAATTAAGTGTTATTGCAGAAATGTGTTTTATTTATTAAAATAGAAAAAATAATAATACCATATTTTAAAATCCAGGTAAGTATGTATATTTTAGTTACTATATATTTGACATATAATTCTAGTCATTTTTTCTATAGGAATTGTTTTAATTAAAATAGCGCAACTCAGAACTAAAACCAATCAAGCGTAATTGTGGTTTTGTGAAAAAATAATACATAACCCAAATTATGGCAACAATTTTATTGAGTATAATCAAAACCAATTCCATCCGTTTTCAGTTGTAATAGTAAAATTGTTATTAAGTTATCACTTATTTCCTATCAATAAAAATAATCCATTTTTACAACAATAAAACAAAAAAAAATTATCAAAAAAAATTTGTTTAAAAAAAAGCCGCAGTGCTTTTAAAAAATTAATCGCATATTAAATTCAAAATAAAATATTTGATCATTCCATCATTCAAACAAACGAAAAATTAATAATATATATTATGTACAGTTCGTGTCAGCAAAGTTTATAAATTATTTCTTTCCAAGTCTAATCAATTTTTATTTGACCATAATAACATGTGATTTTTCCAAGACGTTATTTTCCAATAAAAGCGTTCATAAATTTCTGATTTAACTTCTTTAGACTGAAAATAGCTCTTGCTTTAACCGATTTCGCGACAAGTGTCCATAAATAGATACGGACCTCAGAGGTGATCTAACGGAGTTAGAATTTTGAAACTTCGTTTCGTTCCTGAGTTCCGAGTCCTCAAATCTTAAAATCTTTCTAACGCTATTAATCTTAAGATAAAATTATTGAATCATCTATAAAAACGAATAAACAATTGATATCAAATATAGGCAACTATGGCCATTGTCATTTAAACTATCTTTCAAATTAGCTATAGCTTATATTTCCGAATATAATATTTTCGAATAATTTTTTATACAGCAGACCATTCAGCAGATTGTATCACTAATTATAAATTATGAAAATTAAAGCTTAATAAAATATTCCTTCATAAAACAAGTCTCTTTACTGTAAAAGCTTAACTTTGAAACTGTGTGATAAAATGGTAACATAATCCGTTCTGAGGTAGTTCTGTAAATTTTTAAAATCTCATAAGTACCTTATTCAGGATTATTTATGAAATTTCACATTCATATTTATGTTTATTCAAATTGAGCCAACTACAATTACGTAACTCGACTCTAACTCCCGTCCCCCTCGTATTCAAGCATAGCTTAATATATAACCGGTCTTTTCCCCCGATCCGACTACTTTGCTTATGAACACTCCCCTCTAAGAATGATAGCAGGAACATATTATTTAAAAACGTAATATGCTATCACCCTTCAACACCTTTCTAGAGATTTTTTGCAACATCTGCTGGCGCAAACTGTAGGAACTCGGTATGTATGTATATACATTTAAAAATGGATGCAAATGACCACAACAAATGAATAATATATTCTAAAATTTTGTTCTGTTACTAAAAAAAATATTTTGTTGCACCACTAAATATAAACATGAATCAAAAAAATTTTAAATATTAATGAAAAAATTTTGTTAAAATTTTATTATGTGTAATATGATTTTAAATTAAAAAATAATAACATTCATTTGTGTTTACCTAATTTGCTAATTTTGTTTTTAATAAACATGGATAACTTTTAGAAAATTTAGGTAAACAAACTTTGTTGTTTATACAGTAAATATATTATGCTGATTTTTTATTTACATATTACCGGAGTATTTATTTTTTACTTTTCATTAATAAATAAATACTTTGATTAACTCTTTTAGTACCGCCATATATTCCAATATTTTAGATAAAAAATTTAATATCTCTATAAGTATAATTGCAAGTTTGGTACATTTTGCTTAATTTATTTACAATATGATCGCTCTTTACTATACAGCCTCCAGTTACCGATATAAGACAATGCACACTCTTCAGTTGAATTTTTCTAAAAATTTGTATGACGAGCTGAGCTCGTCATCAGTCCTAAAGGGGTTAAGAAGTTTATATAATATGTCGATTTGAGCCAGCCAACATACGGGAATACTTTATTTTATTTAACATAAAATTTTCTTTTATCTTCTTCCACTTCTCCCGAAACTATGATCGTATTTGCTCAACCAAAATAAAATTGAAAAATTATCATCACCTTTAGTCGTAGATGAAGCTCTATTTGCTCGAGGCCCAGTACACTATTCCAGTCAAATTTTAAAATTTTCATTACAATTTCTCTCACACTGGGTTTTTAGCTTTCCACATCAAAATTAGCAAAACATATTTGGAATCGAATGAAACTAGTCGATGTGAAATTTTGAAATTCATCACAGAAATAAGGTGTTAATCTTTTAATAGTCTTGTATACAGGGTGTCGAAGGACATCTTATTGAATTGATAGGAAAAACGCCTGAAAACTGCCATCGCTCCCAGCTATAGGTATCCCTTACCACCGAATAGATCACTCAGAAAAGTTTGAGAGAAACCATAAATATTGGGAATAAGGTATGGTTTAAGCGAGATATTAATTCCAACTTAAAAACAACTTATTGTACGGAACACTATTTGTGCAAGTACGGCTTGCATTTTAAATCAATTGAGAATATAAATTTCTATCTATAAATCTATCCCAACAAAAAGGAGAGATGCCGCATTTAAAGTTGGTATAGATTCCGCATCATATTACATATTAAAAACATAGACTTATACCTTAATTATACAATTTTTGTTTTTTTTGGACTGTAAATTATGCCACGTAAATATAAAAGATCCATTAATGGATCAGGAAGAGCTCTCATATTAGTGAAGATAACGAAAATAATGATGATTACCTGTGTATTGAATATTTTGAAAAGTACTCAGAAACCAAAAAAAAAAAGTTGACTGGTTAAGATGTATAAAGTGCCAAAAATGGTTACATATGGCAAGCATCAAGTATGGAGATGTGTGTAAAATGCAAAATTTTTAATATGAACTATGCGGCGTCCCTCTTTCTTTGATGCGGCATCTCTCCCATAGGTGTGAGAGAGACGCCGCTTTGCAGGCTCTACAAAAATGTTAATTATGAATCCTTTATGACTCAAAATTTAAAATTATTTAAAGAACAATGTTTACATTTATTGTGTACCAAATTTCAAATCAATGAAATGAATACTTAAAGAATTATCAAGTATTTTAAAAATGTGCCGCATCTCTCCCGCATTCACCCTATTATAGACGATAAAATTTTGAAAATATCCACACGAACTAAATAAACAATCTAATAATTCAAAATTGTATTTACCTACAATTCTATTTAGAAAATTTGTTCAATATTTTCGTATATTGTTTGTTTCAACAACAATTCCATATGTCTGGTAAATATAGTGTTATGCATACAGCATAGTGTTGTAACCCGGTTGAATTCTTATGCAGGTAGAATTTGATCGAACGCAGCCTGCACTAGCAACGCGAAGCAATATTTGTATATTTGAATAAAGAATCAAAGTTACACATTCGTGTACAACAAACTAAACAAAATTGGAACAAATTTAGCAATTGCGATTCTATTTAAATTTTTCGACGAAATGTTGAATGTAGCCACTGAAAAAAATTTGCCAAGTAGGTACGTGCTGAACACGCATTCAGACAGGGTTCCTCAGTGGTAATATTTTACAAATCTCATAGACACCCAGACACTGAGGCACAGCAACTTCATATCAGAAAATCGTTCTAACGATATCTTGCACCGTTGCTTACGTGAAGTTACTTACGAAAAACAAAAATTTGGTTCGTTGTCCAGCATCTTCCTTAATGGGTTGGACTTAAATTTTTGTGGTATGTTTTTTAACGACGTAATATATCTTTCTACAAGATTTTATTTGCTGTATCACCATAAAATAATTCTTATTGAGTATTTTTAGAACTTGTTGCTATAATATTTGTATTTTTTTAAATTATTTTGAATCAACAATTTACAAAATCTTAAAGGAATTTTGAAGTAGAGAAAATGGTCTTGAGTAAATAAAAATTTGTATCGCGGTACGTTTTCGTATTAGAAACCATCTTCTGAAATTTCCAGTAAACTCTATCGTGCGTAACCTTGTCTCCGAAGTTTACAAGCTAAAAAAATATATACAGCCATGGAGACTGCTGACAGAAATGAAAACTTAAAATTATGAAATAACATATACTGGGTATCTAATTTGGATGTATACATACGATTTACATGTTAATTTTTAACATTGGATTCCCATAAGAAAAAAGTTATGTTACAAGAGTGCTTAACTAATAATACTAATTTAATATTATAACTACTGTTGCTATATAGCTTTAACAATAATAATGCAGTAGAATAAAGAAATGAATGTCGCAATTTTCAAGCAATTCACATTTTTACATAATAAATATTTGTGTCATCCGCTGTAAATTCAAAAAGACATTTTTTTTTCTTGAAAATAAATATTAAAATAATAAAAATACAAAAAAAAAAATATTCTGTTGAAAAAACAGTACAGATAATTTGGTGGAAGAAAATTATTTTACAAAAGAAAATTACCGAAAATAGGAATATGTTTTACGCAAAACACTCTTGTGACATAACCTTTTCCTTATGGGAATCCAATGTTAAAAACTAACATGTAAATCGTATGTATACATCCAGCCAGGACATCCAGTATACACTGCACTAATGTTGCACGTGAATGTGACGCGAACCCAAAAGATTTTACCGACCCAAAAAGCGTCCAAATTTGTTGGTGTATATATGTATATACGTGTACACGTCATACTCATAGCTAAAGTTAATATTATTAGCATGTCGGTGACGCAAAACCATAGGATTTTCCCCTGTGAAAAACCGCTCAACACGCTTAAAGAAGTTTTCACTTCAAAAATTTAGAATAATTCAAACAAATTGAAGACTGATGAGGAATGAACTTCCAGACATATTTATAGTTTTCGAAGGAAATGGAAAAACCTTAAAGAAAATACGATTGTCACAGTCACAGGCAAATTTCAGACTAAAACTATATATGGTCCATTTCACTTAAATTTAACCATCATTCATCACTTATGAATTTAATTGATTTCCGTTTTCTTGGCTTTATCTCTTTCATTATTGCATTTACGTAAATTTTGAATTTGCAATTTGTTTTTAGAAAAGAATAGAAGATTGATTTTTTCGAATATAAGAATTATTTAATTTTTTAACAATGACTCACGATTAATTGTATTTGAAATAAGGTATAGTTACATAAAATGTCTTAGATTTAACTTTAAATTTTTTGAATTCAAATTTTCATTGCTTGCTTGAGTGTGTTCATTCTCAACAAAAATTAAAGTACATACGTTGCATTAGATGCGGAATGCACATCTCTTATGTATTTAACCTGGTATTTTAAATATTCCTCTCGCACACGTAACTGGTCTCGTTTTTCCTGTATTTTGTTTTGAATTACATTTCACATATAGTGAGTTAATGTAAACAACAGAACCATTTAGAGTTACATACTCTAAGCTCGTGTACATATATAGAGTTAGTTATACAGGTACCCTTGTACACATACAAATATCCGCATATTCTATATAAATAAAACCGTTTTTGTATCAAATAATAAAATACATTGTGTCATTTCACACTATACGCGCCGTCTTTGTCTATTCATTTAACAACAGCATCTATTTATTTCATTTTATTTGTACTTATTTTTCTCTATTTTCAACACTGTATAGGATGTCCAAAAATCTAAAAAGGAGTCTTTGAATTGTGTTCATTGAAAAGTACTTAAAGCACGGTGGATAAAAATTGTCATAGATATATTTGATAAAAAAAGAAAAAGCATATTCAAAATATTAGCAAAATATAAATTTATATTTTCTAGCAATGGCAATTTCCAGTTCAAAATCATATATTTTTCTCCGGTTGCTTACCAAGATAATTTTTAAACCATTCTAATATTCATATACCGTAAAACCGTCTAGACTCGGACAGGGGGTCTAGACCCGAACACTTTGCACCAATCTCCAAAGTAAGTAGTTTCTACATTAACCTGCCGCAATAAACATTTGTTCTTGACGGCACTAAAGAGAGAAAAACATCCTCTAAACAGTTGTACCAATAAAAACTACGGATTTCAACTTTTACTATCTCATTTTACAGGATTACTATTCTCAAGTTTTTCAAAAAAATAAAATGTATGTCTAACTTAGATATATAATTTTCGTCATAATTGTCATATACGCTAATTCAACTAAACGCAGAATTCTTGAGGGATCAAAGTCCAACAAAAAGGAAAGATATATTTTTAGTAAGAGACATACATATTTTGTTACATTAAGAAGATAAAAATACTTTTGCAATAAAGATGATATAGAGTAATTATATCTAAACTCCCGCTATTAGTTTTTATATCTCTCACTCAGGTAATATTGCACTGTACCTATATACAATGTATAAAAATACACTACCTACGTTGTAAAAAACAAGTAATAGATCTTGAAATAGTTGGCTTATTTATATAGTAATACAATGATATACCTACTTAAATGAGTAATTTTAAATTAGATAAATAATATTAAGAAATTCATAATATAACAACAAAGGTAGATTTTATGATTGCATCAGGTAGTTCAATAAAATTGAATACATCTTCATTTAGGTATTTATAAATACGATTTTTTAATGGTGTAGACCCTTACTTTCATTTATTTAACCGAGTACTGTAAAGTGGACTTTGATCGCTCAGAAACTTTCCGTTTAGTTTATATATTTATATATATAATTAATTTGAAATAATAATATTCAAAAAATTATATTGACTTTATCAATTAAACTATTACATTTGTATCTACAGAAATATCTTTTGAAGGATGAATTTAATAAAACCGTTAGCGGCGAAGTCGATTTATCTCTTCAGTAATTTTATTCATCAAATTTCCATACCAAAAGAAGTGAAATTACAGCAGTTCTATACCAAAATAATAAGGTAAATAAGCGATTCAATCTCAAAAGTAGTAAGATCATAACACTTCTGAACCAAAAGTAAGTAGTAGTAAGCTTACAGCGGTTCTATATCAAAAGTAGTAAAATCACATCAGCTCTGTATCAAAAGTAGTACGATTGCAACAGTTCTTTACCAGAAGTAGTAAGGCTACAGCGATTCTATACCTAAAGTAATAAGGTCACAGTAGTCCTATAAGCCAGAAGTAGTAAGATTACGATTCTGTACCAAAAGTAAAAATGTTACGGTCACAGCAGTTCTGTACTAAAAGTAGTAAGGTTACAGCCGTTCTATACTAGAAGTTGTATAAAATTACAGCGCTTCTATACCCAAAATCGTTAGGTTATAGTGGTACCAAAAGATTGATGAGAATTTGAATAATTGAATATGTGTTTTCTTTTATTACAATTGTGTATTTATAACATAAAAGCTGAATTTCCAGAATGGAAATTCGCTAATAAAAAACGAGAGTAACCGTATCAACTCGAAAACATATCATACCTGTAACTTTCGTGAGCAACCTTAGTCCCATATAGGGTTGCCAGGCGTCCGGATAAAGTCGGACACAGTCAGGGTTTTTGGTTGAGTGTCCGGCCAAATTATACGATGTCCGGACTGTCGGGCTTTTGTTAGACTTTTTAAATTTGACGAATTTTTTTTACATTTGTCATGTGTTGGTTTCCGCTCCTCCCGTGATTTGATTCATGAATCTTTTTTAATTTTTTTTTTTAATTTGTTTAAGTAATAAATGAAGTTACAGGGGTAAAATTGAAGTTTTGTATACCCAGCATTCAAATTTTATACAGTAATGAATCTTCTCCATATGTAGTTATAATGTACTGTTATTTTAGTTTTCCCGAAAGCTCAATATTCTACATAAAATTTGGCATTTTAATACCTCATTTAAAAAAAAAATCTTAACAGAACAACTACTGGCTTTATTAGACAATATCTAAACGTTATTGGCAATTACATTACACAAAATTTTAAATCCTTTTTCCACATAGGCAAAGAAATCGATTGGTAATTCAGATTGCTTTTCAGAATTCCTTACTGTTTGCAAATGTTGAAAAAGTTTTTTCTTTAATAGATCAACAATGGTCAAAAGAACGCAACAAATGAAGTATCGATACTATAGCCAAAATGTTGGTTGTACAATTTAATTTTAAAAAATTTGACTTTTAAAGAGTTTTACGATTCAATTTTAAATGAAAATGAGTTTTTAAAGCAGATGTCTGCCAATGAATAATATTAATTACTTTCTGTTACAATTAATTTTAAGTTTGCTTAATTCATTAGTGTTTTATTTAAATTTGTTTTTCATTGCAAATTGCAATAGTAGTTACTGCTAACTACTATTGACATGCAATTATTGAAAATAATATTGTACTGAACATTGAATGATTAATAATAAAGAAAATTGATTCATTCAATTTTATTGTTGTTTCATTAGAATTTAAGAAAAATTTATAGTAATTGATAAAAAAGGCTTGTTTTACTTTTAAAATAATAGTCGTGTTATATACTAAAATTAAGGATGTCCGGCTTTTTTACCCAAATGTCCGGCTAAACTGGCTGATTTGTCCAGCTTTTCGGTTTTAAGACCTGGCAACTCTAGTCCCATATAAGGATCTACCATTTGTTCGGAATTGCTAACTCATTTCCGTGTAGGTCGTTTTATCCCTGACTGTACGAATTTGTGCAATATGAATTTTCTAGTCTGCTTTTTGTTTTGAAACATCCTTTATAATTAGGTACGTAGGGTGGTTTTACTCTTACACTATTATACCGTAGTATTATATTTGTAAATATACACATATCCATTTAAATACCCCTGTCGCAGCATCTGCATAACATAGCGAATTTCCAAATTTTGGGGACTGGCGGATCTCATCTAAGAACTGTACCTATTTAAAATAGTTTAGCTTTCTAAGAGTAAAAGATTTTTTAAAATCGGCTGGGTAATTAGTTTTGATATTTTTGGAACCCAAGAACCCGAACGGACTTTGTGCAGCATAGTTGTATCCATCTAAAATAATTTAGTTCTCTAACAGTGAAAAAATTTTCAAAATCGGTCGGTTAGTTTATTTTTTACAATAATGGGAACAGTAAACCCTGGCGGAAATCATACAACATAACCTTTATTCATCTAAAATAATTTTAGTAAAAAGTTTATCCTAACAGTAAAAAACGGGTCCTAGGGATCTCATATAACTTATGGTAGTTCGTAAGGTTCTCGTGGACATCATTTAATTACTTAATGAATTCAAATACTTTAACTTACTAACGGTGAAAAAATTTTCAAAATTTTCGACATTCGCTAAAAAAATCATTGAAAAATATTTGATATGTTTCGATCAATTAATGGTCAACATCAGCAAATAAAAGTTACTAAAATCGAAGAAAAGAATGAGTTATTTGTCCGTAGAAATTAAAATACAAATTCTGAAAACGAGCAAAGAAATATTGAAAAAACTAGATCGGCAAAACATTCTGACAAATAACACTACCCAACTAATACTTGCCAATTTGAATGAAACTTAACATACTTATTAAACAGCGAAAAATATTAAATAAATGTTTTTTTATTTCGGCTAAATACGCTTTTTAGGGGTAGAAAACACCATTCAACCTCTGTAGATGAAAACAGTTATAGCTAAATATTTTTGAAACGGCATATTTTTTGAAAAAAGGGCTGAGTACCAAATTTGTAGAATTTAAAGCGATGCACTTGATAGTGACCCTGAAATCGATTTTCAAGGTCAGTTGAAAATGATTAGCCATTGCCGAACTTTGACCATATCCTGTACCTATAAGCAGTAATTTCATGTATTGACTCAATCTATCTTCAAAATTGATTTGTTGCGTTATTTTTCTAAAATAAAAAAAATAAAAACCTGACGAAATGAAAAAATAGGCGCAAATTTATAGAAAAAATTAGAAGAAAACATTTTTGTAAGTAATTTTAGAAGTAAAGTTAAGAAAAGATTTAATATCACTCCAATTGTAAGTTAAACATTAACTTTATGTTATATTATAAATTTTCAAAATTTTTTAAAATTTTTATTGCTACTCTATAGTTATCATATTAGGAATTAAATTCAACATATGATTAACTATTATTTTTCCGATTGCGATTGAGCAAGTATTTTTCAAAATTACTTCTTGATCACTTATTTTCTATCTTGCATGTGAAATTCGTTCGAATATACTTTGAACCATTTAGGGATGAAAAGTAAACTACTCCTTTTGAAAAATATTAAATGATTTTCAAATGACTTTGGAAATTGACCTCAAGGTCAACTTCAAAGTCAAGTGCATCACGAGAGTCAAGTGCTTCAAGATCATCAAGTGCATCACTTTGAACTCTATAACTTTGGTCCTAAGCACTTTTTTCAGAAAATATATCGTACCATAATCCACTTCTATGTTGATTCCTGGTCTCTTTTCCTGCGTTTCTAATATTTATGTCAATAAAAAATGTGCTACCGTAGACAAGGATGAATAGGTACGCATTCCGACTTCACACCGTATTTTTTTGTCTTTATTTTATGAGTACCTAATCTTTAATATATTAAAAATTTACGCGAAGATGGTCACTTTATCAGCAGTATCCAAAAAAATTTAAAAATATCGGTGGTTTTTGAAAAATTAACAAAAATCGTATAATTTCTTCTCTATGAAAAATTGGGGTCAAAAGAGACGAGAAAAGAGTAAATGGGGACAACCCGTAGGGTCGACCAAAATTGAAATTCTAATATAAAATAATTTCGAACTTTTTGTATTTATACATTCAAAAAAGAAATAATAGGTACTTGATGATTTTCTGTAAAAATAAACGTAGAATCTAAAATAAAGTTTATATACTCCTGTCGTTTACCCCTAAGTTTATATTCCTCCTATTCTTATTTTAGTTCAAAAAATAATTTTTCAAAAGACTAAGACATAATAATTAATAACAGTGAGATTCTACGTCCATTTTCAGACTTTTGTTTATTAAATTGCGTAAAAGCTAGTAAATGCAATAACAGATATGATGAATTTATAAGGATTTTCTTGTACTACAAAATCTTAAAAATATGGAAACGCGTACTTTTTTTTCGTTAATTGTGTTTTATTCTTTTGCACAAAATTTTAAAAATACTTTATTTTCTTAAGAAAGGGAGGCAACTTTAGTCACAGATATGCCTATGAACAGTTTTTGGTAATCCGGGAAAAACGAAAACACTTTTTAAAATTTTTTTATTGTTAAAATCGAAATGTTCTTTTAAAGAGGGTTAAAATTACCATATTTTATATTAAAATTTTAACACAATCACTCCCTAATTAACGAGCCTTACTTAATATTAGCAAATTGAGAAAAAACACGTCAATTAGATTTTTTTACACAGATTTTATTTGTTATATAATTCAAAAGGATATTTTAAAAATGTGTATGAATGGCTTTCATTAAATAAATTTCAATATATTTTCCATTTATTTTAACAGTGGAATGTCCTTATTAGTGGCTATACTTTCGGCTTGGAGCGAATTAGACGAAGATTTTCTTCTAAAACCAAATTTAATAATTAATTAAAGAAATAAAAAAAAATTTGTGGATTTCCTACCGTTCAAATATAATCTTTATTGTATGTAAAAATGTTATTACATTTTTTCAAAAAACTGTAAGTAAACTGTAAAATTTTCTTTACAAATATGTTAAAATAGAGAAATGTTTCCTTTTTAATTTATTTTTAACTCTTTTTAAATGATTCACTTTAAAATTTTTTAATATTTCTTAATCGAAATTTCATAAAAGAATGTGTCAAAATTTAAAAAAATTTTTCTTTGTTAAAAAAAAAAAATTGAATGTGCAAAATTATTTAATATTAGAATGCTCTGATTATACAATTCTAATCATAACTGTATTGTCAATTGGATAAAAAATTACGTAAAAATATTATTGTTTGAATATGATTTAACGTAATTTTTATACGATTGAAGCAAACTCTTATTAATTTTAGGAAGGTGTAAATATAATCTAAATTCTGATCATATCACATAACAGATATCGTCGGGATTTTTTTTGTAAAAAAAAATGGAACAGAGATACATTATAAAAACATTTAACTGACAGAGAAATAGAATATAGCCGAATCGTTAAATTGGATTAAAAAAATCATGACACGCTACTTATAAAGCGGCTTTTTTCGAATTTAGCTCGCAAAAAATGAGACAGAAAAAAAAAGAATGCGAGTGCGAGTGAAATGGAGAACGACATATTTCCTAGTTTTTCTCGAAAAGTAAGTAATTTAGAGCAACGGTATAAAAACATTTTTTATGCGTTTTACCTTTTACAATGGCTTAGTGTAAAAAAAAATTTGAAAAATTGCTTAATTCTGGCAAAAAACTCATTTTGTTGACAAAAAACGCCCGGAAAACCTACTTCTGGGCATCCGACGTGTCTGGCTAACGAACTCATCCAACGATTTGGAAAATCGAATTCGCACACAAAATTTCATAAGCATTAAACGCTTCGTTCGAGAGTTATCGCGCGGATACATATATATATATATATATATATATATATATATATATATATATATATATATATATAAATTTTAGTGAATATCATTTTCGTATTCTAGGGACCTCAAAACATATTTCTGATATGGTCTCGGGCTTAGGTCGCACCATGACACCTGGCGTAAAAGCTGAATTTCCAGTTTTGGAAATTCGCTAAAACTGTAACTTTAGAGAGTTGTATAATAGAGAGATTTTGTAATGTTTTTGTGAGTAACCTTGTGAGTATGTAACATTATAAGATTTTATATTTTATACCAAATGAAACTAAATTCTCAGACTTTATTTCGTCTAATATAAAATTTGTTTGGTACAACAAGTTTAAAATTAGGGAAATGAAAAAAGAAAATAAGAGCGTATATTGATTTTCAATGTCAGTAAATTTAACTAACTTTATAATCTATCGTATTTTCATATATTATGTAACAACTAGATTCCGCATCATATTACATATTAAAATAATGATGATTACCTGGGTATTGAATATTTTGAAAAGTACTCAGAAACAAAAAAAAGGTTGACTGGTTAAGATGTATAAAGTGCCAAAAATGGTTACATATGGCATGCATCATGTATGGAGATGTGTGTAAAATGCAAAACTTTTAATATGAACTATGCGGCGTCCCTCTTTCTTTGATGCGGCATCTCTCCCATAGGTGTGAGAGAGACGCCGCTTTACAGGCTCTACAAAAATATTAATTATGAATCCTTTATGACTCAAAATTTAAAATTATTTATAAATAATACTAAAGAACAATGTTTACATTTATTGTGTACCAAATTTCAAATCAATTAAATGAATACTTAAAGAATTATCAAGTGTTTTAAAAATGTGCCACATCTCTCCCGCATTCACCCTGCTATAGACGATAAAATTTTGAAAATATGCACACGAACTAAATAAACAGTCTAACAATTCAAAATTGTATTTACCTACAATTCTATTTAGAAAATTTGTTCAATATTTTCGTATATTGTTCGTTTCAACAACAATTCCATATGTCTGGTAAATATAGCGTTATGCATAGTGTTGTAACCCGGTTGAATACCTATGCAGGTAGAATTTGATCGAACGCAGCCTGCAGTAGCAACGCGAAGCAATATTTGTATTATATTTGAATAAAGAATCAAAGTTACACATTCGTGTACAACAAACTAAACAAAATTGGAACAAATTTAGCAATTGCGATTCTATTTAAATTTTTCGACAAAATGTTGAATGTAGGCACTGAAAGAAATTTGCCAAGTAGGTACGTGCTGAACACGCATTCAGACAGGGTTCCTCAGTGGCAATAATTTACAAATCTCATAGACACCCAGACACTGAGGCACAGCAACTTCATATCAGAAAATCGTTCTAACGATATCTTGCACCGTTGCTTACGTGAAGTTACTTACGAAAAACAAAAATTTGGTTCGTTGTCCAGCATCTTCCTTAATGGGTTGGACTTAAATTTTTGTGGTATGTTTTTAAACGACGTAATATATCTTTCTACAAGATTTTATTTGCTATATCACCAAAATAACTTTTATTGAGTATTTTTAGCAATTTTTGCTATAATATTTGTATTTTTTCAAATTATTTTGAATCAACAATTTACAAAATCTTAAAGGAATTTTGAAGTAGAGAAAATGGTCTTGAGTAAATAAAAATTTGTATCGCGGTACGTTTTGGTATTAGAAAGCATCTTCTGAAATTTCCAGTAAACTCTATTGTGCGTATATGGTGGTTGAAGACTTGAAGACTTAGCGAGCTTTTCTCTTTTAATTTTAAGTCACCTTAACTTCTAAGTAGATAATGTTCAGAAATTGCGACAAAATGCCGTTTTTCTGCTGACTTTGTCTCCGAAGTTTACAAGCTAAAAAAATATATACAGCCATGGAGACTGCTGACAGAAGTGACAATTTAAAACTATGAAATTATATATACTAGGTGTCCCATTTGGATGTATACATACGATTTACATGTTAATTTTCAACATTGGATTCCCATAAGAAAAAAGTTATGTCACAAGAGTGCTTTGAACAAAATAATAATACTAATTTAATATTATAACTACTGTTGCTATAGCTTTAACAATAATAGTGCAGTAAAATAAAGAAATAAATGTCGCAATTTTCAAGCAATTCACATTTTTACATAATAAATATTTGTGTCATCTGCTGTAAATTCAAAAAGACATTTTTTTTCTTGAAAATAAATATTAAAATAATAAAAATACCAAAAAAATATTCGGTTGAAGAAATAGTGCAGATAATTTGGTGGAAAAAAATTATTTTATAAAAAAAAAATTACCGAAAATAGGAATATATTTCATCCAAAGCACTCTTGTGACATAACCTTTTTCCTTATGGGAATCCAATGTTAAAAATTAACATGTAAATCGTATGTATACATCCGGCCGGGACACCCAATATACACTACACTAATGTTGCACGTGAATGTGACGCGAACCCAAAAGATTTTACCGATCCAAAAAGCGTCCAAATTTGTTGGTGTATATATCTATATACGTGTACACGTCATACTCATAGCTAAAGTTAATATTATTCGCATTTCGGTGACTCAAAACCATAGGATTTTCCCCTGTGAAAAACCACTCAACACGCCTAAAGAAGTTTTCACTTCAAAAATCTAAAATAATTCAAACAAATTGAAGATTGATGAGGAATGAACTTCCAGACATATTTATAGTTTTCGATGGAAATGAAAAAACCTTAAAGAAAATACGATTGTCACAGTCCAAGGCAAATTTCAGACTAAAACTATATATGGTCCATTTCACTTAAATTTAACCATCATTTATCACTTATGAACTTAATTGATTTCCATTTTCTTGGCTTTATCTCTTTCATTATTGCATTCACGTAAATTTTGAATTTGCAATTTGTTTTTAGAAAAGAATAGAAGATTGATTTTTTTCGAATATAAGAATTATTTAATTTTTTAACAATGACTCACGATTAATTGTATTTGAAATAAGGTATAGTTACATAAAAATGTCTTAGATTTAACTTTAAATTTTTGAAATTCAAATTTTCATTGCTTGCTTGAGTGTGTTCATTCTCAACAAAATTAAAGTACATACGTTGCATTAGATGCGGAATGCACATCTCTTATGTATTTAACCTGGTATGTTAAATGTTCCTCTCACACACGTAACTGGTCCCGTTTTTCCTGTATTTTGTTTTGAATACATTTCACATATAGTGAGTTAATGTAAACAACAGAACCATTTAGAGTTACATACTCTAAGCTCGTGTACATATGTAGAGTTAGTTATACAGGTACCCTTGTACACATACAAATATCCGCATATTTCTATATAAATAAAACCGTTTTTGTATCAAATAATAAAATACATTGTGTCATTTCACACTATACGCGCCATCTTTGTCTATTCATTTAACAACAGCATCTATTTATTTCATTTTATTTGTACTATTTTTTCTCTATTTTCAACACTGTATAGGATGTCCAAAAATCTAAAAAAGAGTCTTTGAATTGTGTTCATTGAAAAGTACTTAAAGCACGGTGGATAAAAATTGTCATAGATATATTTAATAAAAACAGAAACAGCATATTCGAAATATTAGCAAAAATATAAATTTATATTTTCTAGCAATTGGCAATTTTCAGTTCAAAATCATATATTTTTCTTCGGTTGCTTTACCAAGATAATTTTTAAACCATTCTAATATTCACATACCGTAAAACCGTCTAGACCCGGACAGGGGGTCTAGACCCGGACACTTTGCACCAATCTTCAAAGTAAGTAGTTTCTACATTAACCTGCTACAATAAACATTTGTTCTTGACGGCACTAAAGAGAGAAAAACATCCTCTAAACAGTTGTACCAATAAAAACTACGGATTTCAACTTTTACTATCTCATTTTACAGGATTACTATTCTCAAGTTTTTCAGAAAAATAAAATGTGTGTCTAACTTAGACATGTAGTTTTCGTCATAATTGTCATATTGTTTTAATTTTGATATGTATGTGTTCAGAATTTTATCATCCGTTTAGACCCGGACATATCAGTTTATTACACTATGGCCGCGATTTGCACTGACTTTAAGTTCCACTATCCATACGTTATATTCCCGCCAGAATTACGCGGTGTATGCCTCCTTCTGGTGTCATATCGCATGTTTACTTCATAGAGAGGCATACTATGTATTGATCCCTCTCCCTTCCCACAAAATGTTTTGAAGCCTTTGACAGGTTCAAAGACATCAGACGATATAAAACCCTGTCCTAAACCATCGGGAGAGGTTAGATTTGGGGTGTAGACCCGGACACTTACTAATTATTTTTTATTTTTTTTATTTTTACTTATAATGAAACAAATGGGTCAGGGATATAACAAATATAAGGATCCATATAATGTTCTACCATTTGTTCGGAATTGCTAACTCATTTCCGTGTAGGTCGTTTTACCCCTAACTGTACGAATTTGTGCAATATGAATTTTCTAGTCTGCTTTTTGTTTTGAAACATCCTTTATAATTAGGTACGTAGGGTGGTTTTACTCTTACACTATTATACCTTAGTATTATATTTGTAAATATACACATATCCATTTAAAAACTGTAACTTTAGAGAGTTGTATAATAGAGAGATTTTGTAATGTTTTTGTGAGTAACCTTGTGAGTATGTAACATTATAAGATTTTATATTTTATACCAAATGAAACTAAATTCTCAGACTTTATTTCGTCTAATATAAAATTTGTTTGGTACAGCAAGTTTAAAATTAGGGAAATGAAAAAAGAAAATAAGAGCGTATATTGATTTTCAATGTCAGTAAATTTAACTAACTTTTATATAATCTATCGTATGTTCATATATATTATGTAACAACTGTATGAATTTTCGATAGTATTCCAGATAAAATGGTTCAACAAATTGAAAAAGAAACGATTCACTTGTTTTCCGAACAAGTTTTATGTTGATGTGAACACATAAAAGGTTTTTTGTGAAAACTGGTAATTGGCAGAAACCATCGGAGTGGTCTTTAATGATCTTTTTTATCAATTATTGAATGAATTTTTACGATTGATAAAATAAAAAATTTAATGTATGTACATAATTGGCTTGTGTTTGTGGAAAAAGGATTTTTTTTTAAATTATTTACCTTTGAACAAGTAGTATTTCGTAGCATAATTTTGGTAGCAGAATTAATAAATTAATTTTTATAAAAGAAAATAAAAATAATCGCATATACGGGGATTAGAACTCGGCACCCAACTATTTAGACGTATAGAAACCACCGCTACTTTAACCGCTGGCCTACACCAGACTCGATACAGCACACTAAAATTTAAATGAAAATATCTCCTGTGTTTTTGAGAGGTGGACCTTAATATTGGAGATCTTTTATATCGATGTGATGCTTTACTAGTAAACGAAATCGGATCGAAATCGATGAGGGACAAATACCTCCTTGTATGTTTTAATTATTTCATTTTTTCTATGTTAGCCCCGGCCAAATTTTAGATTGCGAGACGCCACTGGAAATTTCCCAACTACGAAACCCATTTGGTAAAACAATGTTGCAACTTTTTAGCCAACATTTTAACTACTTTTCCTACATACATAGGTACATATATTCATTCACATTAATCTTGACAGAAAAAATAAATAACATACTTTATCTGATCTTTTATAATAAGTTTTCAAATTAAGTTCTTGGAAACAACAGCAATAGGAGAGCAACGAAAACAGTAGAGACATCTATATAATATGTTAGTGTGTACCAACCGTATAAATCTAATTTTAAAATTTTAGAATACTGGCACATGATTATACGGGCAAATTTAACAAAATGAGCTAACTACATATATATAGCATCTCAAAAAGATGCGTTATACTGATTATCTGTACTATACCTACACTGGAACAATAAACTTTTAGTGGATACTTAACCGTATCTTACGATATGTGAGTGTCGTATAAGTGTATACAACAATCTTGATCAAAATATATTTGAAAATTAGGTCGATTTAGCAGATAAATTTATAAATATCGCTTGATTTTATTACCTTTTGTTCTTTGTTCTGCTCATCCAGAGTGAAGAATGGCAATTTTCTTTTATCCTATTATATTTTTGAAACAAAAATTATTAAATTTATAGTTTTTATTTTCTCTCATTGATATAAAAATTTTATTGTAGGTATATATTTAAATTTTATAAATTTAGGTCAATTACATATTTAATAAATTTTGCCGTTCATCAAGATGATGAGCCAAATTCGTTAATTTTGTAGTGTCCGTTTTCAAATGCAAATATAACTCAGTGGCATAGAACCTAGTTGTCAAAAAATTACAAACTAGTTAAATGTGTTTACTACGAAAGTATATGAAAAAAGTTTTCTTTGGGACATCAAAAATAACTTCGGCTTGATAAAAATGGGTTCGCGAATATTTACATAGTTTAATATACCATCTGCTTTCCATTTTTAAATTGTGATTTTTACTTAGTTGTACATAACTGGAAAATTATATGAAACTTACAGTATTTTTGTGTATTTGTTATGTTTACTACAGCTTTATTTACTCTTGTCATTATGGAAATGGCTTGCCCAATGGGTACAGGACAATAATATGTACCTAACCAACTTCTCTAGCAAATTGTGTCAGATTGATGTATCTTGATCTTTCAGAAGGGGACTGACGCGTATGCGAAGTCCACAGATTAAATAGGTGGTGTATCTTAAGTATAATTTATCAGTTATTCATACAATTTATTGCAAATTTAATAGATAATTTTCAATTTTTACCCAAGTAAAAAAAAAAATCGTCAGCCACGTTAAATAGCAGTTTGATCGGTGGGCAAAAAATTTTTGTTAATGCAATAGAATGGCAGTCGGGAAGCTTTTTAGGATAGTGGGCCATTTTAAGTTGGGCCGCACAACTCAAAAGATACCTAAATAAAATAAGAGCTTGCATGTTGCTAGATACAAATTTACCAGTATAAAACAATGAATATTTTTCAAAAGGAATATACAAACATAACTCTTCAACGTTTTCGGAACCATATGGTTACACTAGGCCTCAACGTTTTAAAACCAATTTCTTTATACTTTTAAAATTTTCTAGTTTGAGTTTTGGCCTTTAATACTATTTAGTTTTATATTATCCGAATAATTTAGTCTGATTATTAAAGTTATAGCTAATGCATCTCACCTCTACGGTCAAAATGACGGAAACTCAAACTAGAAAATTTTAAAAGTTATTAGTGATACTTGAGTGAACAGACCAAAGTCAACAAAAAATTTAATATTCTCATTTTTCGTGGAAACCAAAACACGTTTTTCGTATAAAAACCACACGTTTCGTGGAAAATTATTATAATTTATAATGTAAATAATTCTAACAAACTAAACAGTAAGTACTAAATAAATGTAAGTTCAAACCCACTAACAATTAATAATACTGTATGTAAGTACTTCATTTAAAGCACATAAACTTAAAAATTTAATTATGTACCTACAACAATATACGCCCATAAAAGTTTACAACATATTTTTAGTACTTCCACGTTACATTTTACGCACCCACCAATTGGGAAATGTATAGAGTGCTTTGGGAAAAAAGTTGTTTCTGTTGAAAATATAAAAAATACAATGTAAGGTTTAAATGAAAAAAAATAAAATAAAATTATTTATTATTATTATTATTATTAAGCAAGCAAGTACATATAATAATTTTTTTTTGTATATAGGATGTCCCTAATGCCTATCTGAGCTAGAAAAAAAATTTGGAATTATGATTTTTTTTTTGCTATAGCTAAAGTTTGGAGGCAGCATTCGACACGTCTAGTACTTCTGCATTTAATTCATCTAATCTAACGGAAACTGTATATCTCACCGTTTACGAGATCCCCAATTTTAATAGATGCAGCCTGTATATACTTTAGGAAATAGAAGTTTATTATTTCTGTATTTATGAGAATTAGAGAATTAAATTTTTCAACTCTAATTCACTATAGTTGAATTTTTTGAGGCAAATAAATGAAACAATTCTAGCATAATACACATTTTGATCATAGTTTTAAAAATAAATAAATAAATAAATAAATAAATAAAATAAAATAAAATAAAAATAGCCGAATTTTCAATTCAATTCGAAAATTCGCTAAAATTAATATCAATTTGACTAATGTTTTCCAGGCATCAGCGCCCGCTCTAGTTTTCAGTCTTACGACCATCTTCATAGAGAGCTTCCAAAAGGTTTAGTTTAGTGCCTTTTGGACAAATACGTAATGATTTTTTATTAATTTTAGGAAAATAGATCCGTTTCTAGAATATGTAAACAAAAATTTGAAGAGTGTAATTGAGCACCGATGTGTTCCTTATATCGTGTGTCAAAACTGCGACCCGTTTGTCCTACATATTTTTCGTTGCATTGGGAACAGTCTAAGCAGAAGACACCACTCTATTTTAGGGGGTCAGTTTTATCTTTAGCGTTATAGAATGAACGGACAAGATTCCCAACAGAATGAAAAGCGGGTGATGTACTATATTTTACAAAAAGATTACCTATATTATATAAAATTATAAGGAAAAACAACATACCAAAAAGTTATTGTATTGAAAATCCAACAAAATCCAGAATAGTCATTCACTAAGAACTGATGTTATAAAAAAAAAAACATCCCATATACATTCTTCTTGTACATACTCGTACATACTTCCACCATAAAAAATTTTCCTAAAATATTTCCACAATCTCAATTATGTATTTTTTATTTTATTTTTTTTTTTATTCTATTTCATAAACAAATGTCATTTCACACCACTGTCTGTTTTTCTGCCACCGCAAGTGACCGTCAAATATTTTTTAAAACAAAAATAAAAATAAAAATAAAATAGGCTACCAATGGGATGTGGCACACAGTTTCCTCGTACTCGTGAAGCACACCTTGGTACTTTAACGCCCAATATCTTTGTATAATTTAATATAGGTATAAAAATTACTAATAATAAATAAACAAAACGATTTATAAATAATTGAGCGAAGTGGGACTAGCAGTAAATAAGTTATTGACATTTAATGGAATTTCATGATAGCGCCACAGACAGTATTACTCCAATGAATGCAATGAAATTTGTAGCGGACGATCTAGGAACCAGACCGCATAATTTCGGACAATACCATAAAAAATAATTGAATTTTGCCACAGAAGTTATGCCACTTGGTGCAATTTAGTATATTAATGGAATGACATGGTAGCGGCATAGGTACTGTTACTCCGATTTCGATTAAATTCATAGGGAACCATCTAGGAACCAAACTGCACAATTTTCTGAAAATTACATTAGAAACAATCGAGTAGTTCAGAAGTTATGCCACTTGGTGCAAACTGGCGACACAGACGGCCAGACATCAAACCAAAATTGTTCAGGAAGCTTTAAAACGTAAAATGTGTGTAAAAAATTTTATTTTGGAGGGGAAAAATTATTTATTTTTCAAAAGTTATCACATTTTTTCCGCTACTTTAGTAGTCTCGGGAGCAGAATTATAGCAACGATGGATCGCAACACCCTAGTACCAGGGTGCGCTCCAAGGGTGGGGAACCCGGGCATTTGGCCGGGACGGCAAATTTTAAGGGCGATAATTTTGTAAATTTTTGTAAAAAAGGTTGGCAATTTTATAAGTGACGAGTCAAAAAAAAAAGATTTGCCTGGGACGGAAAACTTAAAGGGCGGTAATTTTGTAAAAAAGGGGCGGCACCTGACGAGCAAAAAAGAAAAGAAAAAAAGGTCGCCGGTATAAAAAAACAGGAAAGGGCGCGATTTTTAATAATTTTATGATACAAAACTTTCATTTTTAGCGTTCCACACCTTAAACACACACTTGCGTTCGTCCAGCTTCAAAATCGCGTGACGTAGGAATTTAAAATTTGGTCAACAAATTGAAAGTTTATCAATTTTTTTTTTGTTATGGATAGCTTTATACCGCTGAAAAAATAGCTGGTATTTTATAGATTCAAAAAATATAAAACTCAACTGTACTATACGGTATGACCACAGACCACTACTAGACAAAGCGTAAAGCCAGTTTGTAGACATTTTTCTTGAAGCAGGTAACAGGGTGAGACGGGTGAGATTTAAGGAATATAATATAATGTCAATTTTTGAGCAAATGTGACTGTAATTATTGCAAGACATAATTTGTATACGTACGTATTTTGAAAATAAAGCAAATACCACTTTCTTTCTTTCAAAATTTTGTAGTTTCTTCTCAGAAAAGTAAAATATTATTATCAATATTATATTTTGACAATAATTATTTGAAAACGTTACTACGGGTACAATCGGTTATTACATCGATTACTATATTACAGAATACTATTAGTTCGAAACTTGGTCGTATCTGGCTGTCACAATTAATAATATGTTCATTGGTCAGTGGGTAAGACAATTTAACGAATAAAATAAATTATAGAATAGTTCATATTATTATTTAATACTATCGTTCTGAAATCAATTAAATTTACGAATTTTTGTTTCGTTTTTATCGTGTTTACCTACAATGAAATGACCAATGAAATGTTTTGTACCACTTTTTTTCTAATTTTTTTTCCCATGGTCAAAGTGAAAAAAACTACAATACATATTGTGTTTGGGTCTTGATACACATGAGTTAAATTTTCACCGTAACGATTCAACTGTTCTCGTACGGTACCCTTATTGTACGAGGCTGACTTGTACTTGATCGATTTTTTACGTTCACTGTAACTATATGACAAAAAATATAAATGCATTATTTTCTAAAAATTTATTATATTAAACCAGTGGGGAAAATTTCCCATTTTATACGAACAATATTGAATTGAGGACTGAAAAATCCATAAATAATGCGAAAATTATTCCAAAAAAACAAAAAAAAAAAAATTTAATCAACGTAGTTTTAATTGGGATTTCAAGAGTTTAATGATTTCGTTTTAACCAATTACCCAATGATTTAGGAACCGGATATTCAGGACCCCAATAATTAGAGTTGAATTCCAGAAAAACAATTTATTTTTTCATTAGTCAAATGTACATTTCGGAACATATGTCCCTTCTTCAGTGACCTATTTAACAATTAAAAATAAGTAAGTTACAATTGTGTTAGGTGTTTTGTAAAAAGAAAAAAGATTGACAATGTATTTTTCTTTTAGTCTAATACATACATGTTATGAACATTGCATAAAGAATAAACATTTTATTTGAAATCTTAAAGGAAAGAATTTATTTAATTTTACAAAATTAACTATGGAAAATATAATAAGGTATATTGAGAAATTTTTTTGTATGTTATAAATATTAATATTAATCGATATTTACTTATCAAATTTTATTTTATTTGTAGTGGAGGTATACACTATATGGTCTATCTATATCATTATCGATGTATAAGGGAAATTAGCAGAAAAAACCAGCTTATTTTCAGTATTAGGAATTAAAAAAAAAAAGTTTTTGTTTTTTAATTTAAACAAACATCGTCTGTCCGGATGTTTGTTTAAATTAAAAAACAAAAACTTTTTTTTTTTTAATTCCTAATACTGAAAATAAGCTGGTTTTTTCTGCTAATTTCCCTTATACATCGATAATGATATAGATAGACCATATAGTGTATACCTCCACTACAAATAAAATAAAATTTGATAAGTAAATATCGATTAATATTAATATTTATAACATACAAAAAAATTTCTCAATATACCTTATTATATTTTCCATAGTTAATTTTGTAAAATTAAATAAATTCTTTCCTTTAAGATTTCAAATAAAATGTTTATTCTTTATGCAATGTTCATAACATGTATGTATTAGACTAAAAGAAAAATACATTGTCAATCTTTTTTCTTTTTACAAAACACCTAACACAATTGTAACTTACTTATTTTTAATTGTTAAATAGGTCACTGAAGAAGGGACATATGTTCCGAAATGTACATTTGACTAATGAAAAAATAAATTGTTTTTCTGGAATTCAACTCTAATTATTGGGGTCCTGAATATCCGGTTCCTAAATCATTGGGTAATTGGTTAAAACGAAATCATTAAAAAAAAAAAAACATAACGCCACGCATTTCATCGAAAATAATACAACAAAATCAGTGAAATAGAACGTATTTATGAGAGCGAAACTAGCGTGCGTATCGAACAAAACGCATACTTAGAATGAAAATTCACGAGTTGGAAAAATTTTAGTGGATGGTGAAAATATGAAAATATGATGGGAGAAAGAAAATTTTATAAAACTATCACAGGTAATTGATTTTTATTAGGCCTAGAATGAAATACGTATCTGCGTGTCAATAAATTTCGGAGAGCTACCATAAGTTTTCGTCGAATTTTCTAGAATTTTAGCCATTTGAAAATTTCACTAATACTAACATAACAAAAATATCTGGTTTTATTAAAATTGAATTTTATAAACATTCTAAACCAAGAAATAATTGCCATTCATGACCATAGGTTTTTAAAAACCACTAAAATTACGCACTAGAAGACACTAGAAAAAATATTTCTGCGAATCAGGCCTAGTTCTAAAAAAAAATTGCGTTATTTTGATAATAAAAATGGAAAGATTACCTCTAAATTACTATAATTCAACCAATCACTTTAATTCAGATCATTTTCATAAAACTTGATTTGGGAGAAAATTAATATTTTTTTATTTTATAACGTCATCAAGTTTACTAAAATTTATCAGTACTTTAAAGAGAGGGTAAGGTTAATTCGTACAAAAAAAGGCATGTTTTTGTTATTTTTTTGTGACGACACAGTTAAAATCTCTTTATTAAAACCAGTGGTACATTAAAGTATGACATTCGAAGAATATTGTATAAAATTTTCATGAAGAAATATTAAAAATACAGTAATGGCAGCAATTATTCGGACATGTCTCGGAAAAAAGTAGAATTGCGGTGCCCCTCACAACTTGGTGCTGTATCATCCGAAATAAAAAAATTAAAGTTCATTCGTTAGATAATAGTTTTCCTCAGGTAACGCTGGGAGGATTTTTCCAATTTAAATTTTTCACTTTTTTGGAACACTTGGAAAGGAAAAACACGATTTTTTGCGAAAAAATCGGCTAATTTGTTATTGTAAAATAAAAATTATTAACAAATTTGAAAAAAACTCTCCAGCGTTACCTCGTAATTTATGTACAGAAATAGTGTTCAAAATTTCAAAAGGATCGGTGCTGTAGTTTTGAAGTTATGAGGGGCACGTTACGTGAGCTGTGAGGAAAACGCTTTAAAGTTTTGAACACTTAAAAATTCTTGTATAAAACTGATACAGAATACTTACTGCTAAACTAAATTTTGTACCCTACACTGACAAGATATACAGTACAGGTATAAACACGTTTGTACTTGCATTGATAATTCTATAATATAACTGAGAGAGAGAGAGAGAGATATATATATAGAGAGCGAAACATCTGCCAGGTTACAACAGAAATGCTTATAACTTCGTCAATTTTGCTCCAATCAACTTGAAATTTTGAGACAATATTCTTGAGATATTATGCATTCAGTTAAAAAAATAAAATAAAAAAAAAAGCAAACAAAAATTATTTTAATACCTTACCCTGCCCTTAAATAACATAAACGAATGGTACAATCAGAAAGGATATATAGGTTTTCCAAGTCGTTTATTTCATTTTTGCTCAAATTGTGCATGTAAAATTACAAAAAAGAAAACGTTTGTCGGGTGAGTCGTATTACTAAAAGAAGGTTTTTTTCCATTTTGATAGCTAAATTAGAACGTTTACCTACAAAAGTTACCCTAATTCAACCAATCTCTCTAATTCAAATCATTTCCGTAAAACTTTATGTACAGCAGTGTTTGAAGGAAGGTTTAAAATTAAAAGTTAGAAAATCAGAAAATAAATTGATGTGGTGAGTGGAAGCTGAAATTTAGAAAGTAAAATGAAAGAACTGAATAAGTTTTAACAATGTTTATTAATCGAAACTTCTAAATTTATAAAATTATAAGCAAAGTGCGGAAAACATCACCCATCATAAACTGCTTCAATATGCAGCCTACAATTCACCACGATGTCTGTAGGGATTAAGAAATCAAAAGAATATTAAATTTCAAAACATGACAAATTATAGTTATAAATTTATCAATAACAAATTTCAATAACAAAGGATTACTTTTTAATGAAAATTTTATGAACAAACAATGCATTGTTTATTTATCGATTGATCGTTTAATGACATTGCAATGTCATTAAACGATCAATCGATAAATAAAAAAGTTTTCAAAAGACATTTAAAGTGTTATTAACAGTTAAATGAAAAAATGTTATTAATATAATATAACAGTTAAGTGAAAAAGGGGTGTCACCTGTTTATATATACAATACTATTTACACATGTTATACGTAAAAAAATTATTCACACACCTAGAGATAACCTCGGGAGAAAATAATCTTAACCCTAACACTACTAAATAAAAATAAAGATTTAATTTGAATAATCCCAAATGTATGTAAAATAATTACAAAACATACAATTGTTTAAATAAATACCCCTGTCGCAGCATCTGCATAACATAGCGAATTTCCAAATTTTGGGGACTGGCGGATCTCATCTAAGAACTGTACCTATTTAAAATAGTTTAGCTTTCTAAGAGTAAAAGATTTTTTAAAATCGGCTGGGTAATTAGTTTTGATATTTTTGGAACCCAAGAACCCGAACGGACTTTGTGCAGCATAGTTGTATCCATCTAAAATAATTTAGTTCTCTAACAGTGAAAAAATTTTCAAAATCGGTCGGTTAGTTTATTTTTTACAATAATGGGAACAGTAAACCCTGGCGGAAATCATACAACATAACCTTTATTCATCTAAAATAATTTTAGTAAAAAGTTTATCCTAACAGTAAAAAACGGGTCCTAGGGATCTCATATAACTTATGGTAGTTCGTAAGGTTCTTGTGGACATCATTTAATTACTTAATGAATTCAAATACTTTAACTTACTAACGGTGAAAAAATTTTCAAAATTTTCGACATTCGCTAAAAAAATCATTGAAAAATATTTGATATGTTTCGATCAATTAATGGTCAACATCAGCAAATAAAAGTTACTAAAATCGAAGAAAAGAATGAGTTATTTGTCCGTAGAAATTAAAATACAAATTCTGAAAACGAGCAAAGAAATATTGAAAAAACTAGATCGGCAAAACATTCTGACAAATAACACTACCCAACTAATACTTGCCAATTTGAATGAAACTTAACATACTTATTAAACAGCGAAAAATATTAAATACGTGTTTTTTTATTTCGGCTAAATACGCTTTTTAGGGGTAGAAAACACCATTCAACCTCTGTAGATGAAAACAGTTATAGCTAAATATTTTTGAAACGGCATATTTTTTGAAAAAAGGGCTGAGTACCAAATTTGTAGAATTTAAAGCGATGCACTTGATAGTGACCCTGAAATCGATTTTCAAGGTCAGTTGAAAATGATTAGCCATTGCCGAACTTTGACCATATCCTGTACCTATAAGCAGTAATTTCATGTATTGACTCAATCTATCTTCAAAATTGATTTGTTGCGTTATTTTTCTAAAATAAAAAAAATAAAAACCTGACGAAATGGAAAAATAGGCGCAAATTTATAGAAAAAATTAGAAGAAAACATTTTTGTAAGTAATTTTAGAAGTTAAGAAAAGATTTAATATCACTCCAATTGTAAGTTAAACATTAACTTTATGTTATATTAGAAATTTTGAAAATTTTTTAAAATTTTTATTGCTACTCTATAGTTATCATATTAGGAATTAAATTCAACATATGATTAACTATTATTTTTCCGATTGCGATTGAGCAAGTATTTTTCAAAATTACTTCTTGATCACTTATTTTCTATCTTGCATGTGAAATTCGTTCGAATATACTTTGAACCATTTAGGGATGAAAAGTAAACTACTCCTTTTGAAAAATATTAAATGATTTTCAAATGACTTTGGAAATTGACCTCAAGGTCAACTTCAAAGTCAAGTGCATCACGAGAGTCAAGTGCTTCAAGATCATCAAGTGCATCACTTTGAACTCTATAACTTTGGTCCTAAGCACTTTTTTCAGAAAATATATCGTACCATAATCCACTTCTATGTTGATTCCTGGTCTCTTTTCCTGCGTTTCTAATATTTATGTCAATAAAAAATGTGCTACCGTAGACAAGGATGAATAGGTACGCATTCCGACTTCACACCGTATTTTTTTGTATTTATTTTATGAGTACCTAATCTTTAATATATTAAAAATTTACGCGAAGATGGTCACTTTATCAGCAGTATCCAAAAAAATTTAAAAATATCGGTGGTTTTTGAAAAATTAACAAAAATCGTATAATTTCTTCTCTATGAAAAATTGGGGTCAAAAGAGACGAGAAAAGAGTAAATGGGGACAACCCGTAGGGTCGACCAAAATTGAAATTCTAATATAAAATAATTTCGAACTTTTTGTATTTATACATTCAAAAAAGAAATAATAGGTACTTGATGATTTTCTGTAAAAATAAACGTAGAATCTAAAATAAAGTTTATATACTCCTGTCGTTTACCCCTAAGTTTATATTCCTCCTATTCTTATTTTAGTTCAAAAAATAATTTTTCAAAAGACTAAGACATAATAATTAATAACAGTGAGATTCTACGTCCATTTTCAGACTTTTGTTTATTAAATTGCGTAAAAGCTAGTAAATGCAATAACAGATATGATGAATTTATAAGGATTTTCTTGTACTACAAAATCTTAAAAATATGGAAACGCGTACTTTTTTTTCGTTAATTGTGTTTTATTCTTTTGCACAAAATTTTAAAAATACTTTATTTTCTTAAGAAAGGGAGGCAACTTTAGTCACAGATATGCCTATGAACAGTTTTTGGTAATCCGGGAAAAACGAAAACACTTTTTAAAATTTTTTTATTGTTAAAATCGAAATGTTCTTTTAAAGAGGGTTAAAATTACCATATTTTATATTAAAATTTTAACACAATCACTCCCTAATTAACGAGCCTTACTTAATATTAGCAAATTGAGAAAAAACACGTCAATTAGATTTTTTTACACAGATTTTATTTGTTATATAATTCAAAAGGATATTTTAAAAATGTGTATGAATGGCTTTCATTAAATAAATTTCAATATATTTTCCATTTATTTTAACAGTGGAATGTCCTTATTAGTGGCTATACTTTCGGCTTGGAGCGAATTAGACGAAGATTTTCTTCTAAAACCAAATTTAATAATTAATTAAAGAAATAAAAAAAAATTTGTGGATTTCCTACCGTTCAAATATAATCTTTATTGTATGTAAAAATGTTATTACATTTTTTCAAAAAACTGTAAGTAAACTGTAAAATTTTCTTTACAAATATGTTAAAATAGAGAAATGTTTCCTTTTTAATTTATTTTTAACTCTTTTTAAATGATTCACTTTAAAATTTTTTAATATTTCTTAATCGAAATTTCATAAAAGAATGTGTCAAAATTTAAAAAAATTTTTCTTTGTTAAAAAAAAAAATTGAATGTGCAAAATTATTTAATATTAGAATGCTCTGATTATACAATTCTAATCATAACTGTATTGTCAATTGGATAAAAAATTACGTAAAAATATTATTGTTTGAATATGATTTAACGTAATTTTTATACGATTGAAGCAAACTCTTATTAATTTTAGGAAGGTGTAAATATAATCTAAATTCTGATCATATCACATAACAGATATCGTCGGGATTTTTTTTGTAAAAAAAAATGGAACAGAGATACATTATAAAAACATTTAACTGACAGAGAAATAGAATATAGCCGAATCGTTAAATTGGATTAAAAAAATCATGACACGCTACTTATAAAGCGGCTTTTTTCGAATTTAGCTCGCAAAAAATGAGACAGAAAAAAAAAGAATGCGAGTGCGAGTGAAATGGAGAACGACATATTTCCTAGTTTTTCTCGAAAAGTAAGTAATTTAGAGCAACGGTATAAAAACATTTTTTATGCGTTTTACCTTTTACAGTGGCTTAGTGTAAAAAAAAATTTGAAAAATTACTTAATTCTGGCAAAAAACTCATTTTGTTGACAAAAAACGCCCGGAAAACCTACTTCTGGGCATCCGACGTGTCTGGCTAACGAACTCATCCAACGATTTGGAAAATCGAATTCGCACACAAAATTTCATAAGCATTAAACGCTTCGTTCGAGAGTTATCGCGCGGATACATATATATATATATATATATATATATATATATATATATATATATATATATATATATATATATATATATATATATATATATAAATTTTAGTGAATATCATTTTCGTATTCTAGGGACCTCAAAACATATTTCTGATATGGTCTCGGGCTTAGGTCGCACCATGACACCTGGCGTAAAAGCTGAATTTCCAGTTTTGGAAATTCGCTAAAATGAAATTAAATTTCATTGAAAAAAACTTACGTTTAATTAAATATCACCAAATATTGTTAGTGTCAAAAATATGGAAATATTAAACCATAAACATTAACTACATTAAATTTCTCCCTTAGTCACACGAACGCGTTGCTATGACATAATTAGATATATGTTTTTTCAAAATTTAATCCAAACAGTGAAAGTCATTAGGTCTTAAGGACCAGATGACTTGGTGGTAATGAGACGTATTCACCGACTCACAGTCCACTAATTTATTTTATACCAGGTACCAGAAGGGTACCTTCAAAACTGACTACCAAGTGAGTGAGCTGATTTGTCTTATCAGCTGAATTAAATATGTTTGTATCTTTTGTTTAGAGTCGCCATGCGCATTACGCCATAGAATATTCTAGAAACGTAAATAAAATTATCTACCTTATGAATTACATAATACACACTTACCGTTAATTAATTATTAAATATTTTCAAACTATATAGGGAGAGTCTCCTATATTGGACCACTTCTCCCATTTTTTTTTACGACAAAGAAACCAGTTAAGATACAGCCATCATTTTTGGTTGTCTGATTAATCAATATTTATGCTATAAAACGGAAACATTAATTCGTCTCTAGTTGAACTTTAAAAAGACCTTACCTTGGGTAAGAAAAATAATGTCATTTGGTAAAATTTAGGAAACTAGTATGCTAAATTGGACCAATGGGTTCTTAAATTGGACCACCGTTGATAATAGAATAATTAAGCAAAAGTTGAAAAAAAAGCTCAAAAATTATGATTTTATTCTACTTTTATTATAATGTATTACAACAGGAATCAATATTACATAGTAAAACAAATATATAGTTGAAACAAAAAGTACATATCAATTCTAAGATTAAAAGCTCAGAAATTATTTTTTACAGTAAACACAAAAGTAGGTACTTTTTCACTCTCTCCGGAGAATTTACACATTTTACGTGATTCCCTTCTTTGCACATCATGCACTGAATCATTGGCTCAATTCTATCTTCTCTACAAATTCCACAGTACCAACTTTCAGTTTCTTTGTTAGATTGACCACTAGTGCTATTATAGCTACTGTTTCAAACATCATTTCTTCTCCTTTATTAAAAGCTTGAAGTGCTTTTTCTAATTATTCTTGCTTCTATTGGCCGTACTTTCCTTGTGATATCATTCTAAAAAAAATATAAATTGTAAATGTTAAATGATTCTTAAATTGAACAGGTCCATTTTAAGAATTTATATTAGGTCCAATTTAGGGGACCATAATATTTTTCTAAAAAAATCGTTATCTACTACTAATCCATGTATATATTTTTAAGATTACGCCATTCTAATAAATTACATATGACATAGATAAAATATAAATATAAAAAGAAAAAGTTGAACCTACCTGTTAAGTGTTTAGTCGAACGGTAAGTAATGAAAATTTAACATCGTCTTAACGATTATTCATAAATTTGCGAGGTTTCAAAGACTGCTTACTTGACGATTACCTAAATTCGTACTAAGAAATGAATTCGAATGTTATTTAATATTTTTATTGTTAGATGGCTTTAACTGTCTTTTAATTGCTTAAAACTGACGCGGTCCAATTTAGGAGCCGCTCCAATATAGCAGACTCTCCCCTATGTGCAATATGATAAACATAAAATAGAACAGGGTTGGAATGCGTATGTATTTTAAATGTTATAAATTAATTTTAAGAAAATTGTACTGAAAATATTTAAGCAATGTATTGACTACATTTAAAATACGTTGCAGATGAAAGAAAAGTCTTTTTTTTAATTTGATGGTATCATCAAGTTTTTTAATGATGGAACTGGAAGCGAATTATAAGTTTTCGATGTCACTATTCCTATTTGTATCAACGTTAATTAGGTAAAACCGATAAAATCGAATCCAATGAGTCGTTTTTCTAAAAGGAATTGAATACAGATAAAAATCATATTAGTATTTATTCAGTATTGAAAACAGAAATCCCCCTTCGATAATAGAATAAATTTAAAATTTGCTTATTGTACGAAAGTCTAAATAATATAATTTCAATACACGCATACGCATACGAACATTTTAAATAATAAATGATGAACAGAATAACCCAGAATCCCAGTTACAATTTTCCGATTAAATGATATCTGCGGTGATGAACTTTTGAACCCATAATCCGTGTACCCATTCTTATTTTTATTACTTCAATTTATTGTAAGTACGCTTGTGAATTGTTAAAATTTCAAGTACCAATATACCTACATATATTATAATCATATATGTTCAACACTGAGGATACAAAAGCTGCCTCTACCCCAATCACCCACCACCCCTCGCCCCTCCGCCATCAACATTCATACATATGTGTAGTAGGTACGTTTGGCAGATTGCCTCCATCACCAGCACACCAGCACATTTTGTGTGCACCCTTCAAGCTTCCGTCAACAACTATAACTTGAATCGATTCGAGGAGCTTCCTTCGACACCCCACACCTGACACCGCATCATGATTTGAATTGAAAATTTATTCTATATTCCCCTTTTGTTTATTTCTACTATTCATTCTTTCGATAACAGCATTGATAAGAATTTAAGTAAGCTGCAGACGACAACGCACAGAAATGTATCCAGACGTGTTATGGAGAAATGGTTGGTTGTATGTATGTACATATACTTATTTCACATAGAGTGAAGATTTCATAAATCGATTTAATTCCGCTACAATTTTTTTTTTACAAGATGTTCACTGGAAAATTTATAATAAAGAAATTACTCAAACTGTTTTAATATTTTCATAAGGCACTATTCAAAGTTACAAAAAAAATTGCTTTTTTGAAACTTGTAAACGAAATACTGAACGATTCTCAAAACTCTGTTCGACAGGAATCATCGAGCAAAAGGAAAAGAACATTTTTTTTATATTTAAAAGAATAGCTGATAATGCATAAAGGGGTTTTAGATCCTTTAAAGGTTTTAAAGGTTTCTTTGAAGAAAAATGTGTTCCTTGAAAAACAATTTTTTTTTGCAAGCTATTAAACTGACCCAAATTTTAGCAGTTTCCAAAAATTTATAATTTATTTTAATACTTATACTAACCCTAAAATTGTCAAATTTTTAACTTAAGAAATCTAGAATATCAAGAGGGAACAATGTTTTTTCGCCAATTTTAAACTATAATCTTTTGAAACCCATTCAACAAAGGTTAAAAATATATAAAAACATATATTTAGGACCCATAAAAGTAGTTTATTTCAACAATACTCTACACGATACAATAAATTAAATTCTTTTTCTTGGGGGTTCAGACTTAATCGTACCTAAATTTGAGTATCAGAGGCAATTTTAATGTTATGATAGCCTTCAATTTATTGAATTTCTGCTAACAATAGAATATCGTTTGGAACATGTTTCATTTCAAAAATATCTTTTTTAAACCATTTATTTGAATTCGGCAAAAATCCATCCAAATAATAAATTTTTAATCCCATTTCTAATTTAATTATCCGTATAATTTTCTCTGTATATTTAACAGCTAAAACCAATAAAAAAAAAAAACTGTATAAAATTATATTAAAACAAAAAGAAATAAAACATAATATTCAAGAGCCTTTTTTGTTTTGATGAGAAGAATGAAAAAAAAAGGGTCACAGAGTGCGTAAAAGGGCGGGTTTAATTAAAAACCTAATGAGATAAAAATTTTTATCGCTTTTGTTTTGTAAAATAATAATTATTATTATTTGAAAAGATCGAACGAATAAACAAATAAATGTTATAGAATTCAATTTAAAACATTATTTCAATAGCATTAGGTGCTCTTGACATTATTAATGAAATGAACCGTATTTATTCATAGATAAGAATAATTGTGCCTCTGATAATGAAAAATATAATATAATGAGCAATTCTGATTGTTTTACTTTTTAAAAATAACAGAGGCAGAGGCGATTCTAGGATTTTTATTTTTAGTAAGCCCGAATTTTTTTGTATTTTAAACATATAAAATGTGTATCAGGTAATCACATACCACTTAAGTGAGCCTATATATAACTAGAGACGGATTAATGCACTTTGGTACCCTAGATATTTTCTTGTTACCAGGCCCCCTTCCGCCCTTATAAGATATGTATATAGCACACAAATTATAAAACAATAAATAAAACAAAAATAAATAATGTGAGAAACTAAAAGAAATATTTTACTTCGCAAAAATACCGCTTAATAAAACTGGTATTTTTGCGAAGTAAAATATTTGTTTATTATTTACAAATATGGAATACCATAAAGTAACGCTCAAATCTATTAATAACTAAAACAAATATTCAAAACAGATATAGAAATATTGATTCAAATATTCAAAATAGACAGTTTGACCAAACCCTTCAAAATCTCAGGCCCTAGCTACTTGTCTAATTTGCCTATGCGGTAAATTCAAAATCAACAATAATGTTACAGATAATGATGAAAATAATTCCGTGCCACAAGAATTATATTTAAAGTTAAAGTACTGCTTTTAAACATTTCTCTGATGCTTAAAAAGGTGTGGATTTTTGTCTGAATTAGATGGTTGGCCAAGTGGTCGGAAAATGACATTACACGACCTTACTCTAGATAATGACGAAAATAATTGCAAGCTACAGGAAATCTACTCAAAGTAAAAGAATTGCTTTTCTCGCATGCTTAAAAAAGTGGCAATATTTGTCTAAATTTAGTTGGTCGGGAAAGTGGTCGAAAAACGACATTTCATATTACACGACATAATGATATTCTAATCAATGGCGGAAATTATTTCAGGCTAAAAGAAATCTACTCAGGGTTAAAGTGTCGAGAGAGCGAATTAATCCACTTTGGGGCCCTACACATTTTCTCCTTGCTTTATTTCATTCTTTCAAAATTTTTGGGTAGGACCGAGCCTACCCGGCCTACCCGCTAAAATCGCCACTGAAAGAAACGCAATCCAAAAAGTTATAAAAAAACCCCGTGAGCAGCGGGGCCCCATCACGGTAGTCGAATTTTCCCCTTCATCTTCGGTATTGGATGTCTACAAGCGAAATGTGATTGAAAGTCTACAACCGAATTGTCATTTTGTTGGTTTCAAAACTGGTGATGAGTGTTCGGCTGATCGAGGCTTTAAAAAAAGGTTTTAAGTATTTAAGGGCTGTATCTCAGTAAATTTCAATTTTGTGCTGAAAACAGGTAGCAGAAAAAAAGCCAACACAATTCGTACGAGGGCATTCCTGCCCATGTTTATCCGCTAATTGCCTTTATGTTTTAGTTTTAAAAATTAAAAAAGGACCTTAAATAGTAAACTGGAAGGCCTTTATAAAGATATTTTTTCTTTCCAAAAAAATCCAAAATTTCTATTTTATAAATACTAAAAATCCAAAATTCCTAATTTATAAATAAACAGTGACTTTAATAACATTTTTAAATTACTTAATATGTATGTATTTCATTTGTCATAAAAGTAAGTTCACTTTTTTTTAAATTTTTTAAAATTACTATTCGCCTACTTGTATTTAGAATAAACATAATGCTTTTAAAACACATTTAACAATAGCATTCAATTCCGATGTAAAAATGGGAGAAGTGGGGGGGAAAAGTGATGCGGACTCCCTACAAGGTACTAACTGGATACTAACTGAATACACGTACAAAATTTCAGCCCTCTAGGTTTCCTTATGGAGTCTCTAGACGTGTTAGAAAACAAGCAAAAAAATTAAGGAAATATTGGCGTAAAAATCGTGGGGGTAAGGGTTAAAAGTTGAAACCTCCAAAAAACAGTGTCTGGCTATTAGCTTAACCTGTACACCAAATTTCAGCCCTCTAGGTTTATTTGGGGAGATTTTGACCCGAACGAAACTGTTAAAAAACAAGAAAAATCATGTTCTTTTGGGTATAAAAATGGTGGGGGTAGGGGTTAAAAGTCGAGACCCCCAAAAGGCACCCCCTTGATACTAACTCAATCCGAATACAAAATTTCAGCCCTCTAGGTTTATTCGGGTAACCTGTGCGAGTGGTAAAAAATTCGAAAACGTCGAAAATGCATGAAATTGTAGCTTAAAAATGAGGGGGGTGGGGGTAAAATATTAAAACCTCCAAAAAGCACAACCTAGGTACGAACTTTATCAACACACCAAATTTCAACCCTCTACGTTAATTCTGGGGGGCTGGGGGCCTGTTAGATCCAGCGAAAATCGTTTTCCCCCCTCTACTCCCACCATATCATCCTAGGAAGCTGAATTTTGGATATGTTGTAGATAATTGACCGAAACATTATTTAAAACCGGTTTGGAATAGTTTTATTGCTTTTCCGCCCCCCACCACCCCCTTAAAGGTCGGGTCCGAAAAAAAATTTGCCCAAAATTTGACCCCACTTTGATAGTATTGTTGTGCATCGGAATAAGCCCCACTTACCAAATTTCATCTCTTAACTTCCATAGGGGGGCCCTACACATATTAAAAGGTTGCGGGAAAATATATATATATATATATATATATATATATATATATATATATATATATATATATATATATATATCAGACATTTTTTTTTCTACATATTCGTGTTCTACGGGTCCGAAAACGGATAGCGCCCCTACTCTCGCCTCTCGCAGCTCTTATCGTATAGACTGTATAAGTCTAATTTTTCGGAGAAAATTCGACTAAAAATTTTAAAAATCAACTTCAGAAATCTACGTACGAAATACGTAATTAAAACAGTGCCTCCAAACTAAAAAAATTTTACGTAATATTTCTGATTATTTATTGCTGATCGTATGCGCGACTATTTAAAATAAAGTTATTCTCGTCAAAATGCGTTTTGTTTGATATCAATATTTACTAATTTTCCTTCTTATTTAAATATATGTAAACAAAGAAAAAATTGATTGTGTTATTTAACAAAAGAACGAAATGATCAAAAATGGTGGCTGATGATTTGGTTTGTATGTTTACATAAAAGATCTGTACATATTTTGCGGTTCCGCAATTTTTCTTTTGAAAGAAAAATAATTTAATTTCTTAAACAATAATTTTAATATGTATTTTCAATACCACCATTTTGAATACGGTACATGACTGTGTTTAAAATTTATGTCAAATATAAAATAATTTTGTGAATTTTGTTACATACCGCACCTCGGCAAAAGCAGGTTCACATCTGTATATAGGTACAATTCCATATAATATAATGTGGCTCTGTTATTGCCGAGGTGCGGTGTTTGATTTTAAGGATAGAATAAAAATATTTGGTATAGTTATTTTAAAAGATATCATTTTTACATAAGAAGGTTGGTACTAGAACCGGAGATTTCCCGTAGCAAGATATACTTAATTTTTTTTTTTGAAATCAACACTTCACTTGATATTAAAATATAAAACTATATACCACTGGAGTATAATATAAATTAAAAATTTGTAACTAACTGTGTCCCAGCGGAATTAACTTTCCAGTAGCATCGCTACTGAGTAAATTAGAAAGCGTCACCAATAACTTCAGTGATGACAACCGAGTCCACTGAGCTCAGTGCACAAATTTGATTATATATGATGGAAAAAAAAGCTTTAAAACAAAAATATATCAGAATGACTTTTCGTACAGTTGCGACAGCAATCATACAAGCATTTTCAAAAAGTGTAATATGCCATTCACAAGTTTCACTATTAGTTGTAGTATATACACGGAGAGAAAAATCATATAATTTTTGTAGATAAAATTTCAGAAAAATTACCATGCTCTCTTGTAATGCGTGCGCGATCGACGACCAAAGTAAAAAATATATTATAGCATGGTAAAATTTAATGTGCTAACACAACTTTTATCACACTCTTATGCATATATTTTATAGTTTAATTCTTGTTGTCGTACTCTATCATTTGCGCATCTGATCCGCAACCTTATGTTGCTTGGGCTGTACACACTGAGGAACAATATACGTATTCAAACCTGTAAACAATATATTCTAATACTGCAACAATATATTCTAATACTGAAGATAGTGAAGTAACAAAATGATGAATTAAACGATGACCATCCATCCTGTAACACATTCTAATGACCACTGCTTCGACACGACACATCACACAACACTACACCAGCAGTGTGACCAGCTACTTGCAACACCACCAGTCTGGCTATGTGATCTTCATATATGATTGTGTTGATACCTTCTGCAGCTTGCCTCGCTATGTGACAGCGTTGATACCTTCTCTTTCTTTCTTTCTACTATTAGCTTCTTTTCTTCTTTTCTACTTTTCTTCTATTTTAAGACAGCATGGTAATTTTTTTAAGAAAAATAATTAAATGGTATTTTTTTGTCGGCAATGGAACTCTTTACTGTGCTGTTTTACAAATTTTACGGAACTAACATTACGGAAACAATATTCTATCCCTTAAATTTTCTATGATTAGTTATAATTTTTAGATTTTTACCGTACAAAATTGAATATGTTCGCCTTTTAAACGTCGATCGTAGTGATGAGCACAGTAATTTTTATATGAATTTTCTCTCTGTTTACCGGTGATTTATATGTCTATGTACTGAAAGAAACTGAGCTTTAATTACTAACTTGAAATAATTGATTTAAAAACTTTTTATAATTAACATCAATATCTAAAATTACCCAAACAAATAAAAATTAGTCGTGATAATTAAAATCGTTTGAATAAAAAAAATTATTAACTGATACTACATGTTTGCAACAATAGACTGTTAATGCAACAAAAAATAAACAAGCCTTAAAATCCATATTTATAAATATAACGTATCCATAAACATTATATATATTTCTCAAAACATTTAATTTTTATCCAGTCATCAATTTGAAGATTTGCGCAGTCCATTCCCAAAGAAAATAGAAACATAAACAGTTTATTCTTTTTAATACAAATACTAATTTTAGTACATTGTACGTATATTTTGTAAATAAGAATAAGCAGTATTGATGATCCTACGGAGCAATGGGTGGAAAAGCTAAATATTAATTGAAATCACTGATATTACGTGTTCAAATCTCAGATGTTCCAATAGAAATTATAATTTTAAATATGCATAGTAAACATTGAGTAAATTAACAAGTATTTATAGAAGAGATAAAAAAAAAATTAAATAAAATACAACATAAATAAATACTTACGTGGCATAAATTGTTATTTTAGTTAATACAACAAAAAATTTTAACAATGCTTTGATTAGATTAACAATAGAATATAACTATTTGTACGTGTTTATTTAGTATCTGTAACAATAATATTTTTACTAAAATTATTTTTTTTAACAGTACGATAATAGTTGAATTATTTGTTACCCCAACAATTTTTTGTAGTCATTAAAAGCATATTTTTAGTTACGGCAAATAAATAAATTAATTTGGTGCCGTATTTGACTAAAAAAATTGAGTAGGTTGTGATAAAAAAATATTTTTTCGGTTTGAAAGTTCCAAAAATCAATGGTATGTGTTAACAATTTTCTTAAAACACTCTAAACTTTTCATTTTTATCGAAAATACATCAATTTTTTGCGAAACAACATATCCATCACTGTAAGCTCCAGGGCTTACATTTATTTGTAAATTTTATATACTAGATAAAGCTTTTTATATAATAGAATATCCTTATTTATTTGGCATTTTTCTCCACTGAAATATGAAGACTAAAAAAAAAATTCAGTTTTGTAAACAATTAAAAACGATTTATTTTGTCATTGTTTTAAATTTTTTTAACGTATTTAGTCTCCAGTGGAGGAAAAATATGTGACAATTTTATTTATATATTTTTTTATTTTTTTAATTCTATTTTATTTTAAATTTTTATATAACACCAGCATGGTATACAATGGCTGTTATAAAAAAACTATGCGGCCAGTACATTTTCGAAAACACATATGCAGAGATACGGATAATAACCAGCGAGTTATAAGCTTCACGTTATAAACTATGTACCAATTTTTTTTTTTTTAAGCAAAAAAAAAAAAATAATGTAAAGTTGTTTTATTTTTGTATATTTTTTGCATTTCGACCAAAATATTATAATATATTCATCCTAAAGCCACTATTACACTATCATAAATATACCAGCTGTCCTATTTGGATGTACACATACGATTTACATGTTAATTTTTAACAATGGATTCCCATAAGGAACAAGTTATGTCACAAGAGTGCTTTGAGCAAACTAATAATACTAATTTAATATTGTAACTACTGTTACTATAGCTTTATGTTATAGTTACTAATAATAATGCAGTAAAATAAAGAAATGAAAGTCGCAATTTTCAACCAATTCACATTTTTACATAATAAATATTTGTGTCATCTGCTGTAAATTCAAATACCCCTGTCGCAGCATCTGCATAACATAGCGAATTTACAAATCTTGGGCACTGGCGGATCTCATCTAAGACCTGTACCTATTTAAAATAGTTTAGCTTTCTAAGAGTAAAAGAATTTTTAAAATCGGTTGGGTAATTAGTTTTGGTATTTTTGGGGACCCAAGAACCCGAACGAATTTTGTGCAGCATAGTTGTATCCATCTAAAATAATTTAGTTCTCTAGCAGTGAGAAATTTTTTAGCATCTTTTCGATAGCTTATTACTGGCGTTTTCGGATCTGCAAGATCCCGGTGGACCTCATTAAAAAATCAGCTCGACCGTATATTCTAGGCGGACTTTATGTAAAATATATATATATATATATATATATATATATATATATATATATATATATATATATATATATATATATATATACATATATATATATATATATATATATATATATATATGTATATATATATACATATATATATATATATATATATATATATATATATATATATATATATATATATATATATATATATATATTCAAAACCCGTTGTGTAGCATTCTACGCCGCATTTGCATCCGCAGGACAGTTGTGGATCTCAGATAACACAACCTGTACCTATCTAAAATAGTTTACCTCCGTAATAGTAAAAAAGTTTCAAAATCGGTCAGTTATTTTATTTTTGACACTTTTAGGTCCTACTGACACTTCAGACCTTACATAACGTAATCTATATGTATCTAAAATAGCTTAGCTCCCCAACAGTGAAAAAATTTTCAAAATCGGTCGGCTAGTTTATTTTTGACGCTTTTGGATCCGATGGACCCTGGCAGACTTTACATAACGTAATCTATATTTATCTAAAATAGTTTAGCTCTGTAACAGTGAAAAAATTTTCAAAATCGGTCGGTTAGTTTATTTTTACCACTTTTGGGCCCCATGGACCCTGGCGGACCCTAAATAACGTAATGTATGTCTATCTAAAATAGTTAGTTCCCCAACTGTGAAAAAATTTTCAAAATCGGTCGGTTAGTTTATTTTTGACACTTTTGGATCCCATGGACCCTGGCAGACCTTACATAACGTAATCTATATTTATCTAAAATAGTTTAGCTCTGTAACAGTGAAAAAATTTTCAAAATCGGTCAGTTAGTTTATTTTTGACACTTCTGGATCCTATGGACCCTGGCAGACCTTACATAACGTAATCTATACTTATCTAAAATAGTTTAGCTCTGTAACAGTGAAAAAATTTTCAAAATCGGTCAGTTAGTTTATTTTTGACACTTTTGGGTTCTATGGACCTTGGTGGACCTTACATAACGTAATTTATATTTATCTAAAATAGTTTAGCTCTGTAACAGTGAAAAAATTTTCAAAATCGGTCAGTTAGTTTATTTTTGACACTTCTGGATCCTATGGACCCTGGCAGACCTTACATAACGGAATCTATATTTATCTAAAACAGTTTAGCTCTGTAACAGCGAAAAAATTTTCAAAATCGATCAGGCAGTTTATTTTTGACACTTTTGGGTCCTATGGACCCAGGCGGACCTTACATAACGTAATCGATATTTATCTAAAATAGTTTAGCTCTGTAACAGTGAAAAAATTTTCAAAATCGGTCAGTTAGTTTATTTTTGACACTTTTGGGTCCTGTGGACCCTGACGGACCTTACATAATGTATTCTAAATCTATCTAAAATAGTTTAGCTCTGTAAAATTTGTTTAGCTCTGAAATTTTTAAAATTGGTCGTTTAGTTTATTTTTTACAATTATGGGATCAGTAAATCCTGGCGAAACTCATACAAGTCTAGTACTCTAACAGTAAGAAAAGGGTTCTAAGGATCTCATATAACTTATGGCAGTCCGTAAGCTTCTTGCGGACATCATTTAATTAATTAATTCAAATACTTTAACTTACTAACTGTGAAAAATTTTTTAAAATCGATTGGTTAATTAATTTCTGGCCTTTTTAGGTCCCGAAAACCTTGACCTCACATAAAATACCTTAAATCCATTTGAAATGGTTTAATTTTTTAACATTATTAATTATTAGTGGAAAAATTTTCAAAATCGATTCAAAATATTTTTCCGTACATACATATGTACATTGTACATATTTTGTTTTGTTTTATATTTAATAATATTTATATCATAACATAATCTTCAATTTCTTGTTTACTTAAAAATTCAATAAAAAAAAAAAAAAAATTCTTCATTACATTAGCTTAGAAAATCTGTTTAATTTACATTTTTTAACATGGAATAGAACCATGCTAATTATAATGCAATAAATGAGAAACAAAACTCTATACATGTATGTGTGTTATATCTCATATATTATGTGAATAGTTTTCACTTGTTCTCACAAAATTCTTTAATAAAAAAGTGAAATATTTTTATACTTATTAAAAACTGAGATATAAATATAAATTACTTATTAGACTAACAAAGAAAGAATAAAAGTGAAAATTTACATTTTCTCGAAAAATACTTAAAATAGAAAGAAAATTATAAGAATATTTTCTTCATAATTTTTTTTTTTCCTTTTCAACGATGTAAAAATCGAACTGCCTTATGATAGGATCGAATGATAAAAAATGGCCAGAAAACCTACTTCTGGGCATCCGACGTGTCTGGCTAACGAACTTAGCCAAGCCAATTCAGAATCCAGTCCGCACACAAAATTTCATAAGCGTTAGACGTTTCGTTCGAGAGTTATCGCGCGGATACATATATATATATATATATATATATATATATATATATATATATATATATATATATATATATATATATATATATAAATTTTAGTGAATATCATTTTCGTATTCTAGGGACCTCAAAACATATTTCTGATATGGTCCCGGGCTTAGGTCGCAGCATGACACCTGGCGTAAAAGCTGAATTCCAGTTTTGGAAATTCGCTAAAAGCAATATTTTATTTTCTTGAAAATAAAATATTAAAATAATAAAAATACCAAAAAAAATATTCTGTTGAAGAAATAGTGCAGATAATTTGGTGGAAAAAATTATTTTATAAAAGAAAATTACCAAAAATAGAAATATCACAATGAAATATTACAATGTAGCTGTAGTGAACTTTTATATAATATTTCTAGCACCATATTTAGACATTTTTCTTAATATTTAATCATAAATTTGATCAAAGATCTTTGACATATGTCTGTGGCAGTATAACAACGGCCTTAACATTTGTAAATTCTAATCAACAATTCAACTTCCTAGCATCAAACGGATTAGTCAAATAAAACGATAGAATGATGAAATTGGAAGCGAATATTAGGTCCTTGAAGTCAGTCTTTTCATTTTTACCAAAATTACGTACGTACTGATCACTAGACAAAACACTTCTGTTGTATTTTCAGTAGAATGGCTAGGCCGATTCTGTGACACAGTAAAACCTCAATTATCCGGACTACTTTTTTGACCGTGTTAAGAACCGTGTAGTTTGGGGTCCTACTGTACCTAGTGTATGAATTGACCTTTGACCCGGCACGTACTGAGTACATGTATTTAAAATTTGTTGTTGACATTTGACCCCAACACTCGCTTATACTGTTAGCCTTGAAATTCCTAAGAGGTGAGTCAATACCAGCGACCAAATTAATTTATGTTAACCCATTATGCATCATCACAATTTACTTATAACAATTTCATTTTATGTTAACCCATTACCAGCCAAACCTAACGCATGCGCAGACTGAATTTAAGTACACGACGCATGCGCAGAGTGAATTTTAGGTTACAATTTGATAGATGGGGCACACTACCGCATCAAAAATGTGGAGTTACCCTAATTCGGGGGTGGCCCCAAACTTTTGACACCGTACTGTACTTAAATTTTTGGTACACTACCGTGTCAAAAGTGTGGACCCCCCTGGCCAAAAAGGTATCCGATCACTTTTTGAAGCGTACTGTACGTGCAAACCTTGACCCCAACACGCGCTTGCCTTAATTACGTCATCTTAAACGAACTATTACGTTAAAAAATGTGGGGAATACCCTAACATAAAGGGGTGACCCCAAACTTTTGACGCCGTACTGTACTTAAATTTTTGGTACACTGCCGTGTCAAAAGTGCGGCCCCCCCTGGCCAAAAAAGGTGTCCGATCACTTTTTGAAGCGCACTGTACGTGCAAACCTTGACCCCAACACGCGCTTGCCTTAATTGCGTCATTTTAAACGAAAGGTACATTACCAAGTCAAAAATGTGGGGAATACCATAACCCACGGGGTGGCCGCTAAATTTTGTGGGGGCACTGTACCAAGCGCTAGATTTTAAAACCAGACTCCGGGGTCCAGATTTCTGACCGCTACTGTACTGCCGGAAATCGAGTGTTAACTGTACCTTATGGGGATTTTTGGTATATTTAACCTTGGAAAATTCCAGGAATTTTTATCAGTTTTAAAATAAACAAACAACTAATAATTAAATGTTTATTTTAGCTGAATTATGATCATATGACTCATATATGGAGTTTTTTTGGTATAAGAAAGATGACGTCATGGAATATTAATGAGTTAAAAAATTGTTTAGTAAAAAATATCACCCATTGTAGGCCTCAAGCAAGAAATTATTTTTATCAGTTTTAATACTTTAACATTTAACCTACAGTGACCAATTTTTTAGTTAACTAACAAAAATTCTTGAAATTTTAACAAGTTACAAAAAATATTACTTCTTATGGTGCACAACACTTTTGAATTTGACTGTAGCACAAAACTGTTTCTATATCAAACGAAAATTATCTGAAATAATTCAGTATGTACATATGTATAGACTCTATATATTAAAAATATTTTATGTATACACTCTGTATATTGAGAATAAGAAAGAAAATTTGTATATAATTTTAATTTTTATGAATGCTAGTAAACGAATTGTATAGCCATTTATGAATAAGTATTAAATCTAATTATAAAATAATTTATAAATATTGCAAAAAATTTGTTTAATCAGCAAAATCAATGTATATCATTTTAATACTGATACATATTTATATTAGGGTATAATAGTATTGTATTTAACATTTTTAAACAGAACAAAAGTTCAATTTTTGGTTTTAAATTACTATAAACACGTCGCTTAATATAAAAATGATAACAGCATTGAGTTTTACTAAATTTTTAAGTCTGTAAAATCAAAATTTTTATAGACTAGAACATTTTGAATTTGATACTTTATCAATCATTAACATAGGGTAAGAGACCCGATGACCGATCACTATTTTTAGCTGTATCATTAAATTAGCTTAAAAAAATTAAAAAATAAACAAAACACCCATTTTTTTTTTCTTAATAAGTATGAAACCAAGTTTTTTTAATCCAATAGATATGTTTTTAAGAAAATATAACCCAAAAATTTTGATTTATTAATGATTTTGTTTTATAATTTGTTGACGTCTATTAAAAAGCATACACAAAATATTAACCTCCTTTGAAAAATCAATACACTTACCCCTATCAAAAATCACCGATTAGTTCGATTACTAATGTACATCAGTACAGTAGTAAATCTTATACTATCGAATATTTGAACCATTCTCTTTCAGTCACTTTGACACTCTATCCACTACAAGAGGTCAGTCTGTGTCATAGAGTATCACAGAATGACACCTTGTGAAACATAGCAGCAATGACAGAAGGGTTTAAATATTCGATAAAATAAACCACTAAAATACTGTATTTTTTTTCGCCATCTATAATTTTGCTTTAAAAAACATTGTGTACATTGTGACATTATTCTAACTTACCTATACGCCATTGTGAATTTTTAAACAGTTAAATTGACGATAGATGACGTCAAAAATGTTTATAAAATAGATTTGGAATATCTGTATGATTCTCAAAATACCCAACTCGATAACTTGGATCCCAACAAGAATCAGTCATACAAATAATATTTAACACATATAAAATTTAATTTAGCTATCCTAATCTCTTAAGTGGACTAATAACAATTATTTGTATACTTTTATTATGCTAATAACTTTAAAAATTCGGTGAAAAATGTTACAATTTATAACCCATGTGTTTTGAAAAATGATCATCCACCATATTAAAAATTCATGAATTCAACAAAAATTGTTATATATATATATGTATTTCTTAAATTAAGTGAGGATACATTAAATGTGATGTGAATTTAAATTGAAAAATAATCATTGTATTAACAATAATTTTTTTTATCAAAGGTTTCTTTCAGAAATAACTTCATTAAAATATAAATGTCAAAACTGATCGGACTTATAACCCCGATCGACAATGGGGTCTTTTACCCTATATATAATATCATGTATATATAACTGGTGTATATTTAGTATTTTTAATAAATATTTTAGTATACAGGGTGTATCATGAAATATGCTTTTCAATTAGAATAATAAATTTCATAAGATTTTTGTTAATACTCTTATTGGTTAACGAAAGAAACTTTTTGCTGTAAAAAAATAGGGGAATTCCGGGTAATAATTAAATAAAACGCACATATTTTTCTTTTTTTTAAAATTTTATTTATAGAATATGTATACAAAAAATTAAATTGCTTAAATGTATATATTACTAAAAATCTATTTATTTTTCATATAAAATTTTTTTAAAAGAATACAGTTTTCTAATGTGCAAATTTTATCTGAATGGATCATACAGCGTCTTGAATAATATTCATCTCGCAGATTGGAAATCTTCGATACATCAAATATTTCCTCCAAATTCAAAATCCACGACCGGTGTTCGGTGTCATCAAACAAATTTGAAATCCATTTCTTCTTTTCACCGCCCTTGAAACTTCTTTAATATAGGTTTCAATATGGAATGAAGTTTTTTGTACGGAATAAATCCATATGACCAAGGTATCCCATGCCAATTTCGGCAAAGCTAACGTGCAGCAACCCGTTCATATTTCTTCGGCAACTCGTTGAAATCAAACGGTGCATCGAATATAAGATGTAATATTTCATCCGAATTTTCCGCAACGATACCAACTTCTTTAAAATAAAAAAGCTCCTTGATAGCCTTGTATGTCAAGAAACGCCATTTTTTATCGCCGCTGTAGAACTGAATTTACTCACACAATCCACAACTTTATATAAAATAATTAAAATTGGTGAGGATAGTTAATTTGTGGGATGTATCCGAAAATGGATACTAATAGCTATTACTAGTTGACCATCAAATTACAAACTGTTAATAATATTTAGCACATTACTGAGTACCATGTTCTTTTGACTTTAAGACCTAGTGATTTAAGGAATGCTAAATTTTCGGGTGAAATGTGTTGTCGCTTAAAAGTTTTACGTTTAATGATCTTAGGTTTCGAAAGTCCTTTGCTAGGTTGTCTAGTGGTGGACTGCTCTGAATTGTAAATTATCATGGTTCGAAATGCAATTGTTATACCACGAAATTGTTTTTTCAGCGAAAGAGATGTTAACTCTTTGACAACCACCGGTAAATTGACAATATTTTGTGTAAGTTTAACTATTTTATACCCTTTAACCATGATAATGTGTATGAGCCCTTTAACCATGATAAGCTGTATGAGCTCTTTAACTATGATAAGGTGTATGAGTCACTCCGGGGGCAAAATAAGTCACCCCGGGAGCAAAATGAGTCACTCCGGGAGCAAAATGAGTCACTCCGGGAGCTAAATGAGTCACTCCGGGAGCTAAATGAGTCACTCCGGGAGCAAAATGAGTCACTCCGGGAGCAAAATGAGTCACTCCGGGAGCAAAATGAGTCACTCCGGGAGCTAAATGAGTCACTCCGGGAGCAAAATGAGTCACCCCGGGAGCAAAATGAGTCACTCCGGGAGCTAAATGAGTCACCCCGGGAGCAAAATGAGTCACCTCGGGAGCAAAATGAGTCACTCCGGGAGCTAAATGAGTCACTCCGGGAGCAAAATGAGTCACTCCGGGGTAAAATGAGTAACTCCGGGAGCAAAATGAGTCACTCCGAGAGCAAAATGAGTCACTCCGGGAGCAAAATGAGTAACTCCGGGAGCACATTGAGTAACTCCGGAAGCAAAATGAGTCACTCCGGGAGCAAAATGAGTAACTCCGGGAGCAAAATGAGTCACTCCGGGAGCAAAATGAGTCACTCCGGGAGCAAAATGAGACACTCCGGGAGCATGTGAGTCACTCATTGGAGTCAAATGAGTCGCTCGGTGAAGCAAATGAGCTAAGTATATATATGAAATTGTCTGAACCGGAATCAATGGACTGGGATAAAATAGATGTTTCAATTGGTGTATTTTTCGAACGTGAACCAATTCTGCTGAACGAACTGACTTTGGAAACATTTCTTTAAATCTACAAGTGAGTCAGTTTGAATGTGCTGAAAAGTTATGGTGCGAAAATCATACAACGCGCCTGGATTTGGTTACCAGCCGATTATCAAGCCATGTTTCAAGAATGTGAACCATGTTTTGAATATTATAATCGACCCTGGCAACAAGATCATATTGATGGACCACCTGGTTTGAAAATTCGCTGTGAAATGTGCAAGAATGGCGTGAAAATGGAGGAAAACTTTCAACCGCCCGTTGGTGAACCATTGACATCTGCAACACGGATTTCACACGTTGAAGACATATTTCTGACTCATCCTTATTTGTATACAAAAGTCAGAAATTTCGATATGTTATTATACTTAACAAAACAACTATTGAAATATGATATTTGGGTGCAACATCTGTATGCATATATGATACCCGAATATGCACAACGAATTTGTCAAGTATGGGATCAGTTACCTGAAAACATGAAACAGTTACGTTCGGGTGTTATTGAATATATAAACAAATCATACAATTTTTAATATTTATTTATTGTAAAAAATATTTCATATACATTTGTTGTAAAAAATATTACATATACATTTATTGTGAAAATATTTTGTATTCATACTTATTTTTTAAAAATAAAGAACAATAATTATTTACATATATGTGTTATTTATTTGAAAAAAAAAAAAAACCTTTTTATCTTACAGGGTTAAAAAATATAAAAATAAAATATACACTTCAATGAGGGATAACTGCTGCTTCTTATACGGTGGTGTTCTTCAAAATTCAGTAAATTCTTAGTGTGGATAATCAATTAATCATCATCATCATCATCATCATAATCGCTAGCATCTTCTTTATCAGTTTCATCCAGATAATCACCTAGTGGTTCAATAACATCAGCCTTTTGAAGTTCGCGAAGTATAGAGAATATTTCTCGACCAACAGTAGTTTCTTTTAAAGCATTTAACTCTTTGATTAAATCTTCTCGATCGTAAACGTTAAACAACAACATATTTTTATTTTCCTCTAAACTTCGAATAATATTGAGTATTTTTTCACCAGTCTCTGAAGTCTCGTATAAACGTTGTAATTCATCTATTAAAGTATTAGGATTATGCCAGTATTTTATTTTTTTCGATTGTATGTTAACATTTCTACACTCTCTCAAGTTGTCTTGCTTAAAATGCTTAGCTAAGGCCCCGTTTTCGACATTTTCATTTGAAGCTATATGACGTTTTAAGCTTATTGGTTTAACCTGATTGACAATTTTCGCTTCATTTTCCGAGTCAACGTTTCGAACCTCTTTTAACATTATAATATCTAAAGCAGTTCCTAAAAGTTTAGTTAGTTGTGAAGAGGAGGTTGTTTCATTGCAATTGTTATTAATTGCTGTTAAGTGATTTACTTGCTTACTTTCATTAGACCAACTATCTTTCTCGTTTTCAGATTGATGACGGTTTTCTCCTCTTTTCAAAGAGTTAAATTTGGTTTGAATGGCTTCAGTTGCAGCATCTATCCTTTTTTGGTCAAACGGATTCAAGATTGCTTCAGAGTAATCAATATCATGCTGTAGTTGAGATGTATTTTCATCATCATTATCATCAAATCTAGATATAGAGATATCAGCAGGTATTTTATTATTATTAGCATCATATGATATGAATTTGCTTGGTGAGTTATCATTCTTTCCAATCGTACCATCATTAATATTGCTTAACGAATTATGTTGAGCATTTAAGTGTCTAGAAAGATTAGACTTTCGCGTAAATGCTTTACCACAAAAATCACAATTATACATCGTTCAGCGGGAGGTCTGAAGCGTTCGCTAGTAAATGAATAACTGTTCAAAGATTTATTGCTTCTCTACTTATATATACTTAGCTCATTTGCTTCACCGAGCGACTCATTTGACTCCAACGAGTGACTCACATGCTCCCGGAGTGTCTCATTTTGCTCCCGGAGTGACTCATTTTGCTCCCGGAGTGACTCATTTTGCTCCCGGAGTGACTCATTTTGCTCCCGGAGTGACTCATTTTGCTCCCGGGGTGACTTATTTTGCCCCCGGAGTGACTCATACACCTTATCATAGTTAAAGAGCTCATACAGCTTATCATGGTTAAAGGGCTCATACACATTATCATGGTTAAAGGGTATAAAATAGTTAAACTTACACAAAATATTGTCAATTTACCGGTGGTTGTCAAAGAGTTAACATCTCTTTCGCTGAAAAAACAATTTCGTGGTATAACAATTGCATTTCGAACCATGATAATTTACAATTCAGAGCAGTCCACCACTAGACAACCTAGCAAAGGACTTTCGAAACCTAAGATCATTAAACGTAAAACTTTTAAGCGACAACACATTTCACCCGAAAATTTAGCATTCCTTAAATCACTAGGTCTTAAAGTCAAAAGAACATGGTACTCAGTAATGTGCTAAATATTATTAACAGTTTGTAATTTGATGGTCAACTAGTAATAGCTATTAGTATCCATTTTCGGATACATCCCACAAATTAACTATCCTCACCAATTTTAATTATTTTATATAAAGTTGTGGATTGTGTGAGTAAATTCAGTTCTACAGCGGCGATAAAAAATGGCGTTTCTTGACATACAAGGCTATCAAGGAGCTTTTTTATTTTAAAGAAGTTGGTATCGTTGCGGAAAATTCGGATGAAATATTACATCTTATATTCGATGCACCGTTTGATTTCAACGAGTTGCCGAAGAAATATGAACGGGTTGCTGCACGTTAGCTTTGCCGAAATTGGCATGGGATACCTTGGTCATATGGATTTATTCCGTACAAAAAACTTCATTCCATATTGAAACCTATATTAAAGAAGTTTCAAGGGCGGTGAAAAGAAGAAATGGATTTCAAATTTGTTTGATGACACCGAACACCGGTCGTGGATTTTGAATTTGGAGGAAATATTTGATGTATCGAAGATTTCCAATCTGCGAGATGAATATTATTCAAGACGCTGTATGATCCATTCAGATAAAATTTGCTCATTAGAAAACTGTATTCTTTTAAAAAAATTTTATATGAAAAATAAATAGATTTTTAGTAATATATACATTTAAGCAATTTAATTTTTTGTATACATATTCTATAAATAAAATTTTAAAAAAAAGAAAAATATGTGCGTTTTATTTAATTATTACCCGGAATTCCCCTATTTTTTTACAGCAAAAAGTTTCTTTCGTTAACCAATAAGAGTATTAACAAAAATCTTATGAAATTTATTATTCTAATTGAAAAGCATATTTCATGATACACCCTGTATACTAAAATATTTATTAAAAATACTAAATATACACCAGTTATATATACATGATATTATATATATGTTAATGATTGATAAAGTATCAAATTCAAAATGTTCTAGTCTATAAAAATTTTGATTTTACAGACTTAAAAATTTAGTAAAACTCAATGCTGTTATCATTTTTATATTAAGCGACGTGTTTATAGTAATTTAAAACCAAAAATTGAACTTTTGTTCTGTTTAAAAATGTTAAATACAATACTATTATACCCTAATATAAATATGTATCAGTATTAAAATGATATACATTGATTTTGCTGATTAAACAAATTTTTTGCAATATTTATAAATTATTTTATAATTAGATTTAATACTTATTCATAAATGGCTATACAATTCGTTTACTAGCATTCATAAAAATTAAAATTATATACAAATTTTCTTTCTTATTCTCAATATACAGAGTGTATACATAAAATATTTTTAATATATAGAGTCTATACATATGTACATACTGAATTATTTCAGATAATTTTCGTTTGATATAGAAACAGTTTTGTGCTACAGTCAAATTCAAAAGTGTTGTGCACCATAAGAAGTAATATTTTTTGTAACTTGTTAAAATTTCAAGAATTTTTGTTAGTTAACTAAAAAATTGGTCACTGTAGGTTAAATGTTAAAGTATTAAAACTGATAAAAATAATTTCTTGCTTGAGGCCTACAATGGGTGATATTTTTTACTAAACAATTTTTTAACTCATTAATATTCCATGACGTCATCTTTCTTATACCAAAAAAACTCCATATATGAGTCATATGATCATAATTCAGCTAAAATAAACATTTAATTATTAGTTGTTTGTTTATTTTAAAACTGATAAAAATTCCTGGAATTTTCCAAGGTTAAATATACCAAAAATCCCCATAAGGTACAGTTAACACTCGATTTCCGGCAGTACAGTAGCGGTCAGAAATCTGGACCCCGGAGTCTGGTTTTAAAATCTAGCGCTTGGTACAGTGCCCCCACAAAATTTAGCGGCCACCCCGTGGGTTATGGTATTCCCCACATTTTTGACTTGGTAATGTACCTTTCGTTTAAAATGACGCAATTAAGGCAAGCGCGTGTTGGGGTCAAGGTTTGCACGTACAGTGCGCTTCAAAAAGTGATCGGACACCTTTTTTGGCCAGGGGGGGCCGCACTTTTGACACGGCAGTGTACCAAAAATTTAAGTACAGTACGGCGTCAAAAGTTTGGGGTCACCCCTTTATGTTAGGGTATTCCCCACATTTTTTAACGTAATAGTTCGTTTAAGATGACGTAATTAAGGCAAGCGCGTGTTGGGGTCAAGGTTTGCACGTACAGTACGCTTCAAAAAGTGATCGGATACCTTTTTGGCCAGGGGGGTCCACACTTTTGACACGGTAGTGTACCAAAAATTTAAGTACAGTACGGTGTCAAAAGTTTGGGGCCACCCCCGAATTAGGGTAACTCCACATTTTTGATGCGGTAGTGTGCCCCATCTATCAAATTGTAACCTAAAATTCACTCTGCGCATGCGTCGTGTACTTAAATTCAGTCTGCGCATGCGTTAGGTTTGGCTGGTAATGGGTTAACATAAAATGAAATTGTTATAAGTAAATTGTGATGATGCATAATGGGTTAACATAAATTAATTTGGTCGCTGGTATTGACTCACCTCTTAGGAATTTCAAGGCTAACAGTATAAGCGAGTGTTGGGGTCAAATGTCAACAACAAATTTTAAATACATGTACTCAGTACGTGCCGGGTCAAAGGTCAATTCATACACTAGGTACAGTAGGACCCCAAACTACACGGTTCTTAACACGGTCAAAAAAGTAGTCCGGATAATTGAGGTTTTACTGTGTCACAGAATCGGCCTAGCCATTCTACTATTTTCTAAAGCGATTTTATTATTTTGATAGCAAAAATGACAAGCTTACAGCTAAATTACCCTAATTAAATTAATTTCTCTAATATCACTTTATCAGTACCTTAAAGCCCATAAAATAAAATGAAACTGGAAGCGTTTGGAGTCAATCTGTACAATTTAACCAAAATTAAGTATGAAAGATTAACTATACCCAATTTCAAATACAATTGAGCATGAGTCATCTTTAAAGATTTTAATAATTCTTTTATTCGAAACAAATCAATCTTCTATTCTTTTCTAAAAACAAGCTGCAAATTTTAAATTTACGCAAGTGCAATAATGAAAGAGATAAAGCCAAGGAAACAAAAATTCTTTAAATTCATAAGTGATGAATTATTGTTAAATTTAAATGAAATGGACCAAAGCAAAAAACACTTCTACCGAATCAACCTTATTTCTGAAAGAAATTTCATAATTTTCGTAACAAAAATAAAAAGCTCATATTCAAATTACATTTACTCAACCAATAACCATAATTGAAATAATTTCCATAAAGCTTGATTTATTTGAAATTTTTTGTAACTTTTTCACTTAAACCTTCTCGAGTTTTTATTATTAAGAATACTACTCGCGCAAATACGATTGTACTTGATCGACTCTTACCAAAACTGGCTAAGAAGCATCTCGCAACTACCAGCTTTCGAAGTGGTTTGTTAAAATCTTTTAATTTTACTTTTATCCTGGAAACGATTGGACCAATTTTCATTGGAGATAGATGGTAACAAACACATGAACACATATTTCTTAGCCTAAACTTATACACCTGCTCCGTACCCTCATGAGTAGAAATAAATAAAAAGAATACAGAAAAAAATAATATTGAGCACTAATATACATCAGTCAGTATCTCATTCTATTTTGAGCGATTTCATATGTTTTACCAATTTATCATTTAGCACAGCAGTTTCCAAACTGGGTGGTGCACAATGTTCACCAGGGGGGCGCAGGTTAATTGCAAATATCGTCGTCGTTTTGATAAAATCATACGGTTATAAAAATAAGCGCTCAAACATAATTACCAAATAATGGACATTTTATATTTAGGAGTTACATGGGTCTTTTTTAGGAAGTTATTTTTTCGATTATTTTTTTTTTACAGTATAAGAAAATATAATTTATGTACGACTGAATCATAAAAGCCTATTTTATTACATTGTTAAGAGATATAAAAAGTATTAGGGGAGACAGGGGCTAGTATTAACAGGCCATTTTCCGCCAAACTACGGACGAAAAAGTTAAGTACGTCCGGTTGCTGTCATCAGTAGATGACCACGGACACGTTGTGACCAATCAGTCTTCGGCCGGTTACCGCAAAACAAAGTTGTGAATAAGGCGTAAATTTTATTAGGTAAAAGAACATTTTTAAGTCGACGGTTTTTTGATTTGAAGGATGATTGTATACCTAAAAGAGACTAAATTTATTTCAAACGGTAGCATATTCCATCTGGTATTGTATTTTGTTTAAATTTTACCGCATTATCAACGTATTCTTTTTAAAAATTTAAATTTGTAAAAAATTTACCTTCGGGACAAGTATTAACAAAATGCATGGGGTAAGTATTAACATGTTAACATTTACCTCGTTTAAATTTTATGCAACAAAGACTATGTTTTTAACTTCCCTATAAGGAGGTTATTGTATTCAACCCAATTTCAAAACCCAAATATCGTCATTTTCATGCTTTGAGGTTACCAAAATTCTTTTCGTGTGCCAAATATGTTTGCATGTATATGTGTGTACATATGTAAGTGTTAAATTTAAATGGTTTTAATTTTTATATCTTTTCTGCAGTGAAGCAGAGGAAGAATTTTGCTTGATCTGAGTTATCATATATTTCAAAAATTATAATAATGTTAAATAAGACGAAGACTAATTTTTTAATAAGTAAATATTTTTTTTAATATAGAAGATATTAAACGATTGTGGTTGTCTATCGAAGACTGAAAATTTACGCATTTTTGTTTCGTTATCAAGGTCAAAGTGACTTAATTTGCTACTTAATAAGGACTGGCTAACTATTGCCTCAGAAAAAAATTAAAATAATGATTAACTTTAACTAATTAAGTAAAGATAAATCTAAAATAAGAATTTTCTATGTCAAATTAATTCCTTTCTAATAATAAACACGTTAAATATGATACGTTGTTTTATTTCCTATAAGTACATATATCTACAAAATATCATAATCATATTAAAACTCTAATGTTAATACTTACCCCAACGTTGTTAAAACTTGCCCCAAAAGTGGGGTAAGTATTAACAAACACATTTTTTAAGAAAATGGGTTTTTCCATAGAAAGTGCAAGGAATATGTAAGTTTTTTTTATCAAAAATTATAGACAGATAGTTGATGCTTCATAACGTTTACAAAAAAAATCGCTAACTAGTTTCATTTTCCGTTTAATATGTAAAAAAGTAAAATCTGTTAGTACATGCCCCTGTCTCCCCTACTTTTTGGCACTAGTTGCATAATGAAAAGCAAAAAGCACTAGTGCCATAAAGAATAGTCTACTTGATAAATTTTAATTTCAATTTTACAATAAACAGAAAACACACTAAGTTTATTTGGATACCATATTTACAAATGTTGGCATAATTAATATTAATTACACAATCTGAACTATTATTAATATTTATTTCAGGCAGCTTTTTCTCCTTTCTTTTTTAAATACATATTAATAAGTTTTGTCAAAAAATCTTTTAAAAATGCTTCAATATTTTATTAGCTTTAGATGACAGATAATAACCAAAGCATACTTTAAACACAATAAATTTGTCTATGCCAACTACATATAAAATACATTTTTTATTTAAAGTATAGACGTGAGATTTATAAATTCGATTTTTATCGATAACTACAAATTTCAATAGTCGTACAAAAAGCGTTGTATGCAACTTGTACATAATTTGACTTATGAACTCGCCTTTTTTTATTGGCCTCCCTTGCAAGCTCGCTCAGCCATAAACACGGCTCGTTCATAAAGATCTTCATTATGTACTTGTTGCATAAATAGCTATTATTTCAACTTTTAGCGTATTATTATATATCTATTATTTTAAGACACTGTAAAAAAATTTTTACGAAAAAAAAAGAATTAGGCTATTGGCAGCAAGTTTTTGAAAATCGCTGATATTTCGCCGTAGGCAGAGTATCTCGTGAAATTCTAACTCGTGAAAACCTAAAATAAAAAACAAAATTTTTTCTATTAGTAGATGCTTAATATGGCTTGTACTTGAACAAAAAATTACTTTTTTGCGTTCATTACATCTCATTTTACAAGTAGAAAATCAACGAAAAACTCGAAAGTTTTTACAATAAATCAAAATTTTTTGTTTAAAACACTGACAGAAGTTGAAATTTCATTTTTTTTAAATCCCTTTGTTCAAGTACAAGCCATAAGCATTTACTAATAGAAAAAAATTACCAAAAGTGGGAATACATTAGATCTTTTTGCTAAAAAAAAAGCCACATACCCCTAAACACTGATTTTTCTGCTCGCTATTCGTAATATTTTAACAATAACAATTCTCAAGCAGTCAGAGTCATGCTAGCGCGTAAGTAGCGAATACGTGTCTAATCAACGGTTTCCTCTCAAGTGTCATATAGACTTGTCGTCTGCAAAGAATATGAATTTTTTCAGTAAAAAAGTAATTTACGAATTGTTTATAATTTTTTTCAAGAGTGGGGCGGCAGGGGTAAGATTTTTTATAACGGATGCGTTAGTGCACAAAGTTTGGAAACCGCTGATTTAGCATATTATATTATTATTCAAGATTTTTGCAACGATAGTTTTTAAATTGGATGATTAATTGCATTAGGTGTGTCTACCAAACTTGTTCAAATATAGTCATAATTCATTATTATTTTCGTACGATCACATCATTCAGTGTGATTTATAATGGAAAATTTATGATGTGTAAGGTGTACACGCTCGGTACATACCTATTCATTTTATAATACGTTATCAGAGGTATATATAGAGGGAGTCAGGCGGGTATATTGTGAATTATGAAAGGAATTTTATAAAATAATTATTTTATATAGAAAGTAATAATATATTGCTCTCATAGAAAAATAAAATTAATTATTGACAAAAAACGAATAAAAATTGTTATTTAGCTGAATCGACGTAGAATCGAATAAAAATCTGCATCGCTCAAAAAAGTTAAAACGCAGATCAACCAAACATCACGGCAGTAATTCAAAAATTTCTTTGATAAAAAAAAGTAATATATTTGACACGTTACAATGTAAATTGTCCAATCGTGTGTCTCATTTTAACCTTCTTTTTTTAAATTTTATGCTACAAATCGATATCCAACGGCTATTGATATCGTCAAAGCACAGCCAACCAAGCACTTGAAGTTTGCCAATAGAAAAGAGATAATTGTCCAAGCTCCGATAGCACAAATTTATACCGGATAAAACACCTCAAATTAAAAAAGCTAAATCGATAATAACTAATACCGATAATAAGAAATGCCCGCCAGACCTTTAAGTTTTTGTTAAATTCTATTTTTAAAAAATTTTTGACATGGCCGAAAAAAACGTCAAATCTACCTCACATAACACCTTGCTGAAATTTACATATCTTATAGCAAATTATATATATTGTACTGAACAATCGGTCTGTCTGGCATATTTTGATAATTGATGTCTGACAGACCTATTTTAATTAGTGAAAATTTTAGGCAAATCTACATCACATAGCACCTCGCTGAAATTTACATATGTTACAGCAAATTATATATATTTTACTGAACAATCGGTTTGTCTGGTATATTTTGTTAATGAATGTCTGACAGACCTCTTTTAATTGGTGAAAATTTTAGCATTATTTCTGAAAAAAGACGTTTTTAACCATTCGCAAGCAAAGGAACAGTTAAAGAAAGGAACTTTTCCGATTTTAATGTAAAGTCTATGATCAGCTTTACTCATCGAAACAATTTTTTTTTTGAAAATAAGGTGTTTACCCAGTCAGGCTTCATTCTTAAGCGCAGCAGTGTCTATTATTTTTAATACACTGGTTTACCCATAAGCCGACGAACATACATACATACATATAACTTAGTTGTCCACTCAGAGAAATATATATATATATATATATATATATATATATATATATATATATATATATATATATATATATATATATATATAATACTTGTTAAAATTTCTGGCTATTATTTTTCTTTAGGCATTAGTTAACAAAATTTTTCAGGCAGATCAATTTCAATATATTGGTAATATCTAAAAGCTTGATTTAAAAAAAAAAATTAAGGTGTTATGTGAGGGTAAGTTTGCCTAAAATTTTCACTAATTAAAAGAAGTCTGTCAGACATTAATTAACAAAATATGCCAGACAGACCGATCCCATAGTAAAAACAAAAACTTAAAGGTCTGCCGGGCATTTCCTATTGTCGGCCTTAGTTACTATCGATTTGGCTTTTTTAATTTGAGGTGTTTTATCCGGTATATATTTGTGCTAACGGAGCTTGGACTATAAGTACAAATATTGTGTATTTTACATGACCACTAGTATAGTAGAATCTATTGATTTAATGGACTGGTTGTCTATATTCCTAGACACCATAGGTGATTTTTGAAAAGTAGTAACTGACATTTAATCCTGCTTAGCTTTTAAAGGCAAGCAAAAGGTAGAACAAATCAACAATTGAAATAACAAATAGGCATACAGAACTGCCAAAAAGAAGGCTTGTGTCGAACCAGTCATATTTCTAAAATAAATTTTATCATTTAGTTATAAAAAGGAAAAGTCACAACCAGCCACTCTACCCCAGATCATTTTCATAAAGCTCACCGCCGTGAGCAAAAATATTTAACTTAATGACGTCATAAAATGTACAAAAAATTTTCAGTACATTAAAACTGGAAGCGAATTCCAGATTTTCAAAAAAGTTCTATTTATTTTTACCAAAATTAAACATACGGAACCACTAGAAATAGTAGCTATTGGTCATATTTTCAAATCGAATTACGTTATTTTGATAACAAAAATGAAAAGTTTGCATCCAAATTAGCTTAATTCAATCAATTACACTAACCAATATAAATCAATTTCATAGACCTTAATATGAGAAAAAAATTTAACTTGATGACATCATCAAAGTCTATTAACGAATTTCCAGAATGGAATTCAGCTATTACCTACAGCCACTGTCGCACACATATATATGTATATATGTTTCCGCACGATAACTCTTGAACGAAATGTCCTAGGTTTACAAAATTTGGTGAAAATGTTGGAAATGCCAAACCTTTGGACAAGTTCGTTAGCCAGACACGTCGGATGCCAAGAACATGCATTTTGTTCTTGCAAAAAATTAGTTCTTTGCCAAAATTTTCACTTAAACAACAATTTTTGCGAAATTTTTTTACACCATTTAAAAGAAGAGGAAAAATTACATAAAAAAGGTTCTTAAACTATTGCTCTATCAACTAGTTTCCGAGAAAAACTAATTTTTATAAACGGAAATTCGCTATGTTATGCAGGATGCTGCGACAGCGGTATTAAAATTTTTCAGCACATTGAAGATTGTAAAAAAATGGTAGAATAATGAAATCGGAAGGGAATTACAGGCTTTCGAAATCTTTTCTCATTTTTTTGTTTTTCTGAAAAAAGACCTCTCAATTCAGTGATACTTTGAAAAGAAACTATACCATTCATCCAAACTCATTACTTCCAAAAAGCTTGATTTAAAAATTGCAATATTTAATCTGATAACATCACAAAGTTTTCAACACCTTAAAAAACCGAAAACAAAATAATACAACGTTGAAATTGGAAGTAAATTACATGAACTTTCAAAGTTCCACAGGTTTATTTTTGAGAAAATTAGGCATGTTAAACCACCGGAAAAAATATTTCTCTCACATCAGTCATTCCAGAACCAAACAGAGGGAATAAAAAAAAAATTGTTTATAATCAACGCTCAATAAAACATTCCAACTAAACATGTAGTTTAGTATTGCGAGTTAATAATGGAAAAATTAACATTTTACTCTCAACCACATTTAATTCATATTTGTGGTTCAGAATAAAATTTATTCAACAAAATATAGGTACCTAATATATTGTATGTACCTATTCAGATCCCTATAAATAATATAAATATTTAAATGTGGAAAATATTACACAGACAGCAAGCATTAAACTGTTGCGTTAACGTTACGATCCAGGTATCATAATATTAGTTACCTTACATACACATAGGTAGTGGATAGGTACATATAATGTTTGAAAATACACAAACACACAGTATATGCGGTGAAAAATGTATCGTGAATACAAATGAAAAACTATCAACCACACCTTGTACGTGCCACGTATTCAACGTGCCAGTCACTCCTGCCTTTATTAAAATTTATGTATAGAGTGACGAAGAAAAGTTTTGTGTTTTACGGAAAGGTTGGTAGATACTGTCTGAGTTAAAAATAATTTAAATAAAAATTCCTAAAATTGCATGTTCCAAATTTCATAAGCATTGAGAATAAGTTAATTTTAATCCGTCAGACCGTCGCGTCTGTGTAAAGCCGGTTCTACACGATGTTACGAACACCTTCCAACATTGGACGTTCGATGATGGTTCATCGCATCGTGTGGCCGTTGTTCGAACCTACGAGTGTCCAATGTCGAGCGTCAAACATTCGCATTTGGCCATGTCCCGCTCGATGTCGGTATTCTTGCACCGAGTCAAAGGGATGCTTCGAACGTTTGAAGGTCAATGTTGGTTGCGTTGGTTGGTTCGACTCAGCAGCTGCACGACTCGTTCATGTGAAGAGAGACAACATCAGTGTATAACATTAGAGATCACATAAGACAGATGACATCCTCGTCCACTGAATAAACGTTTGTACCAACATATTATACAAGAGAGACAACATCAGTGTATAACATTAGAGATAACATCAGACAGATAACAGCCTCGTCCACTAAATAAACGTTTGTACCAACACATCATCATTCGCATTGGATCAAACATTCGATTCACCGTGTAGCAGATACATTCGTCGCACCAACTATCGAACTTAATTGCCTCAAACGTTCGATCGAACGTTGAAAGGAACGTTCGTAGCATTGTGTAGAACCGGCTTAACAAGTGTTGCCATATATTTTTTCACAGTCGTGCAATTTTAAAACTTTTTTATTTGAAATTGTTGAATTTTTTTGATTGTAGATATCCAGGAAACGGTTGAACTAATTTCCAACAAAGTTGACTCAAAACCATCCGACAATTGCCAATTTCAAAGAAAAAAAAAACTCTTAAATTATTTATACAACTCTATACAAACACACAGGCCCGAAAAGAGGATTGGGTAATCGGAGTTGCAGTTCCGGACCCCGGACTTGAAAAGAATCTGTAGTTATCCGTAGGGAGCCCGACAAAAAGTAAAAGGAGCTTCTTTTTGCTCGTCACTTTTTTTTCGGATGGCGGGGAAATTTTAAAAAAATATTTTTTTTCACTGAGCCCACCATTTTTCTCCACGATCCTGCAAACACACAGCTGTTAGCCTGCTCTGTCGTTAATAAAAAGTAGAAAACCCGAAAAATTTTGATCAGTTTTGCACTTATCAAAGAGATTGAATCTAAATCAGAAAGAATCTGACAATAAATAATTTTGAAAACAACATTTTAAAGCTTAAAGTATCTACTTTTTGATGCTGATACTCAAATAAAGAATAACTGCTAAGAAAATTATCAATATTTTTTTCCCTTACTGTAAAGTTGTGCAAAATATGTAAATTTTAAAGTTTTTCTACTTGCGGTTATTACTTTAGAAGTTACTTGTGTTTGAATGAAAAACGTTATTTAATATGTCGAAAATAATGATGATACTGCATTTCGAAGCTAAAAAGATGCTCTTTAAGATAAAAATATTGATTGTGTGAAAAAAAAACTGAAATTTCACAAAAATCGTTTGTAAAATTGATTTCAAAATGGTCCTTGCTTTTCGAACATTATACAAACACCTCAGAGATTATGGAATTATTTAGTTTACAGGTTTCTTTCAGATTCAACATAGGTATTCTCAAAACGCATACACAGAGAAAAAATTCCAGTAAAAATTACTGAGCTGCCTCCGGTAAACGAGTCTTAAGTGACTAGTCCGTAGGAAATTATTAAGCAAAAATATAAAAAATGCGTTTCAAACATTATTTTTTACGATTCATTTGAAAATTTTTCCTGTACACCTTAAGAATTTTTCCTATACACCTTAAGAATTTTTCCTATACAGCTGCGTAAAATTCGATGGGCTAGTAAAATTTCAAGTGGACACCGGGAAAATTTACTTAATTTTTTGTAAAATATACTGGACATATGAATAATTTTTACTGAGTCGTTGTGCATTTGTTATTTGTCACACACCACTGCATAGCCAAGCATCACATAAACTGAAAACAAGCATGCGCAATAGCACCGAGCATGCGCAATAACACGACCAACACGACTTCAGACTGCAACTAACCAGGACTAGTTCATTTAGTTGTTCAATAACCAACGTGACTGGATGTTTATATAGTGTTTTTCTTTTATAATAAATTTTTAAAACAAAAAATTGTTGTGTCATGAATTTTTGTATAGTTTTGATATGTTAATTGAAATATGTTTTTATACAAATTATTGTAATGTGCTTATTGTTAAAAATTTTTATCATGTAATACCTATGTCAAATAAAGAATTTATATATTTTTTTCCACAAATAATAAAAAACCACAAAAATTTTTTTCTATATTAATAATTTGATTTTAATGATTACCCTTCTATCAATATCCTTTTAAACTATTTTAATTCAGTTATTTATTAATAAATAAAAAAAAGCCTTATTTATAAATAATACGGTAATTTTTACTGAGCTATAGGATAATTTAAAATTTTTACTATAAATTATCGTATTTTTTGCTTAGCCTGTCACTTATGTCCGCATTACCAGAGAGCTCAGTAATTTTTTACCAGAAATTTCAGTAAAAATTACTGTATTTTTTTCTCAGTGTAGTTTTTTTTTAACTAAAATCATTAAAAACAACCAGTTTTTCTATTGTTAAACATACTTATTTAATAATTAAGAGAGTGCTAAAGAATTTAATAGTCAAAAAAAAGGACATATATATAAAAATTTATAATTTCACTTGCAAATATGGAAAATGAATTATTTTCTCGTTATCACAGACATTTTCATTTTAAAATTTCGCATGGTTCCCGGAAAACTAATTTAGAAATCGGATATAAAACGTACATTTTTTTGTGACAGCCCTAATATTTATTTATACGCCTGAAGATTAAAGCACGTTTCACTCTCAATATCGACAATCGACATAAATTTTATGATTTAGAAACCTTCAACGTTCCTCATAACCCCAGAGGAAAGTTCATAAATTTTTATTTTCAATTTTTCTTATTGCATTCTATACTAACATACCATATATAGACTACACCATACATACATACATAATTCGTATGCTATGTATGCAAAGATATTGACCACTTCTGACCACTTCCATGTCAATATGTATAAAGGAATATTCCATGTCTGCTGGTTTGTATGTATGTATGTTGACCAGTCCAAACCAACCATCCACCAAAGCATGCGATGCTATACAATAATCCTTTCAGAGAGCAAAGTATCCACAGGATCAACAACGTTACCAGAGCGCTATATACTAGACCTGGTTGTCTGTCATCCATTGTGCTTTTATATAAAATATTATGATGCTTTAGATATACTTAATAAAAAACGCCGTGAGCAGCGGGGGTCCATCACGGAAGTCGAATTTTTCCTTTCATCTTCGGTATTGAATGTCTACAAGCGAAATGTAATTGAAAGTCTACAAGCGATTTGTCATTTTGGTGGTTTCAAAACTGATGATGAGTGTCCGGTTGATCGGGTCTTTAAAAAAAGGTTTTTAAGCGCTGAATCTCAGTATATTTCAATTTTCTGCCGATAGCAGTTAGCAGGAAAAATGTGGAATCCCTAAAAGGCACTAGCTGGATACTAACTCAATACACGTACAAAATTTCAGCCCTCTAGGTTTCCTTAGAGAGTCTCTAGACGTGTTAGAAAAAAAACAAAAAAATCAAGGAAATATTGGCGTAAAAATCGTGGAGGTAAGGGTTAAAAGTTAAAACCTCTAAAAAGCAGTGGTTGGCTATTAGCTTAACCTGTACACAAAATTTCAGCCCTCCAGGTGTATTTGGGGAGATTTTGACCCGAACAAAACTGTTAAAAAACAAGAAAAATCATATTCCATTTGGTATAAAAATGCTGGGGGTAAGGATTAAAAGCTAAGACCCCCAAAAGGAACCCCCTTGATACTAACTCAATCCGAATACAAAGTTTCAGGCCTCTAGGTTTATTTGGGTGACCTGTGCGAGTGGTACAAACTTCGAAAACGTCAAAAAGCATGAAATTGTAGCTTAAAAATGAGGGGGGTGGCGGTAAAATATTAAATCCTCCAAAAAGCACAACCTAGGTACGAACTTTATCAACACACCAAATTTCAACCCTCTACGTTAATTCGGGGGGGGGGGAGGGGCTATGGGTGTACCGGGCACAAGATTGCCGTGTGAAATATGAAAGTTGAAATTATAACTATTGGATTAGTTTTCCTAGCAACTAAAAGAATAAAAATAAAGGGGTCTATTTCGGACATTTTAAGCAGACGTTTGTAGTTTTATTTTTGAAGAAATAATTGGAGTCATTTGCGTTACAGTGGTGACCAACGGACGTTTGCTTTGGTGAGTCGTTAACCACTTATTTTTTATATTTATTATATATATTGCTTGCTTTTGAAAATATTTGTTTTCAAAGCAAAACAAAAATGACTCGGCCAAGTCAAAATATTCAATTTTAAACTACATCAGAACGGGTATTGGCGGATTCTGTAAAAGAAAAGCCACCGTTCGATAAAAATGATGTAGAAATTTATTATTTGTAATAAAAAAACATTTCAAATGATGAGAACAAATATTTTTAAATAATGTGCCAGCAAACGTTTTGCCTTTTTTGTGTGCATTGAATAAACTACCTGTTGACGACTTTGGTGGAACAGTTGATGACATGTTGGATTTCTTAAAAAATTTAATCAAATTTTACAAAATATAAATGTCATTTAAAAGAAAATTTGGAAAATCAAATGAAAATCATAATTTCCATAGTAATAAAAATACGGAAGGGAATTATGAAAGATTAAAAAATTTTTGAATTTAAAAAGTCATCAGAGGATTTGTTCATACCATTTAAAGTATGGAATGCACGCAGGAAAGTGCATTAAGCCATGCTGCTGGCAAACACTGACTAGAGAGATTTAATGTGGAGTTTTTTTTTTTTTTTTTACTGTGCCAAAATGATCAATCGTGTTGTTGAATCATGTGATAAAAAACATATTTATTGGACATGATTTGGCACGGTTAAAACCCATAATTGAACCAGATGATAGATTTTCATCAATCCATCTGGATATATTTTGACCCCTACTTATTTGCGACGATTATACCTTTATTCTATCAATCGTTGGTAGATTTTCAAAGGTGGGTTGAAGCTATTCCTTTAAAGGATATAGTTACGCTTCAACTATAATTACTTATACTTCACAAATTTTATACGGTAATCCATTAAGGTTACCATATCAATTAATATCATATTGTAACTCAAATAATAGTAAATTGAGTCAATATGATTTTGCGAATGCTTTATCAAATAGCATTCAAAATACAAAATATTTTTTTACGAAATTTTATAAAAATAAAAGTTTCGTAGATGCGAATCTATCGTCTGCCAAATTTGTATATATTAGGGACGATAGAGTTAAATCTTCACTGGCTCCTAATTATTTGGGACCCTTTGAAGTAATTGAAAGGGAAGATAAATATTTTAAGCTTAAAATAAATAATAGATTGGATAATGTATCGATCGATCGATTAAAAACGGCATATGTGATTTAATTTTATGTAATGTTTAATTACATAAAAGCTTGTAAATATTTATCTGTATATATAGAATAAGTCTGTAAATATTTTAATGTACATATTTTGTTGGGATTGTTTTCTGCCGTTTATTTGTTTTGTTACAGGTTCGGATATCTACTTTCTGGAAGAATTTCTGGAAAAAGAGAAAACATCCGAATCATGGAGCATGCATATCTATACTTTAATTCTATATATGTACATATATATTTTTTTCATATTTAATTCAATATTTGCATGATTTGTAATTATTTAGCATTGTATTTTGGGGAGTTTTTATGTATTCAGGATACAGTTAAAATTGTTTCCTGGAAACTTTTCTCCTCAAAAGGAATTTTTTTTTTTTTCTTTTTAATTGTTGCTCGGAAAATTTATTTTTTTTGCGATGGGGGGCGTATGTACCGGGCACAAGATTGCCGTGTGAAATATGAAAGTTGAAATTATAACTATTGGATTAGTTTTCCTAGCAACTAAAAGAATAAAAATAAAGGGGTCTATTTCGGACATTTTAAGCAGACGTTTGTAGTTTTATTTTTGAAGAAATAATTGGAGTCATTTGCGTTACATGGGCATGTTAGATCCAGCCAAGATACTTTTTTCGCCCTCTACTCCCTCCAAATCAACTTAAGAAACTGAATTTTGGATATGTTGTAGATAATTGACCGAAACATTATTTCCAACCGGTTTGGAAAAGTTTTATTGTTTTACCACCCCCACCACCCCCTTAAATATTGGATCGGATCCAAAATTTACCCAAAAATTTGACACCACTTGATATCACAATTTTTTTTCTTCAGAATCGTGTTCTACGGGTCCGAAAACGGATAGCGCCTCTACTCTCGCCTCTCGCCGTTTTTATCATATAGGCTGTATAAGTCTAATTTTTTCAAGGAAAAATTCGACTAAAGGAACAGAAAAGAATAAAAAGTTCAAGAGAATGTTCAAAAAGATGTACTGTAATTTGGTAAGAAAAGATTATCCCATCTTTTATGGTAGAAAAATCGATAGATGCAATTATTCAGAAAATACAGCTAAACCTTTTTTTGTGCGGTGGATCGAGACCGCAGTTTCGGTTTTTCGTAAAAAAAATATAAAATATTTTATAGAAATAAATATAATTGTATTTAATAATTTTAAATTTATTTTTTATAGATTTCTTATTGAAATAATAACAAATTAATTAACTAATTAAGATAGCAAGATGGTCAAAAGATCTATATTCTTACCGAATTTCAATTTCCTACACCCACTTGAAATAGGCCAGAGGTTTTGATGATCAGTCAGTGAGTGAGTGAGTGAGTGAGTGCCAAAATTATCGATTTTTGGAGACCTATAACTCAGGAACTACGAAAGTTAGATCGATGAAATTTGAAATTGAGAGTGATTCCAAGTGTGTTATTATATATGCAAAATTTTAATTCAATACAACAAATAGAACTAGAGTGGAGGAAGGCTACTCGACTATAAAAATAGAATAGAGTTCTATTTACTAAACTCGACCGTCCTCTCGACCAAGCCAGTTTACTTGACTAAAATGAATATGTTTAAACTGGGCGAGTACTAAATTACTCGACCACTCGACTAAACTTCTGGCTGCGTCTGAACCAGGCTTAATGTTGTACACTGATGTTGTCGCTCTTCATATGAACGAGTCGTGTAGCCGTTGAGTCGAACCAACGAACATTGTCCTTCAAACATTGGAAACACCCCTTTGACTCGGTGCGAGAATACCGACATCGGCTGGAACACGACCAAATGCGAACGTTTGACGCTCGACATTGGACGCTCGTGGGTTCGAACAACGGCCACACGATACGACGAATCATCAAACGTCCAATGTTGGAAGGTGTTCGTCGTATCGTGTAGAACCGGCCTATTATGAAAACTCTAAAAAATTCATCTGTAAAAACCTTAATGATGTAATAACATATTCTTGTACAATGTACTGATTAAATGCTTAAAAGCCATTAAAAATTAATTTTTTCAAAGACTGTTATTATAGTTAATGTTTAATTTTCTTACTTTCTCTTGTTTCTGATTTACATTAAGCACTTTAATGCAAATTTTTTCAAAAGCGTCATAAGAAAAATCTCATAAAAAATCGCACAAAAAAGATCACATAAAAAAAGGTTTAGCTGTACGTTTATAGTAGAAATACTGAAGAAAGAAAATTTAACTTATTTCTGATAAAATGAAGGTTGTACATTTATATTTTAAAATCGAAATCTTTATTGTTCATCTCCAAAAAGAAATCTTGTATTGTGATTAATTTTTTATTTGAATCAACCTGTTATAACGTGTACGCCTGGTCGTACTGGTCGAACCAGTCCTAAAAATTTATGTTTAACACCTTGACAGTCATTGACTTCATAAGACGTCGAATGAAAACTTAATAACTCTTACACCACGTCGTACGACGACATTGTGTATTAACTGCCGCAATAGTGTACCAGTTGGAAGTTTTGACATTATAGGTCATGGCCGTTATATGGTAGGATTAATAATAATAGCATAAAAGAAAAAAAATGCAGTAATGTCACCGTTTTAACGTAGCTACATGTTTTGTTTTAGACTTTATGAAACTTTTAAATAAAAATGGCATACTAACTTAAAATTATTAAAAATTTGAAATATAACTTTTTATGTATTTACTTTACCCGAGGGTATTTTGAAACGGTACGAATATGCAGTGCGTACTTAAAACTTTTTGATAAAACGTCACTGATATTACGTGTATTCTTATTTCGTTTTCAACAAGATTATTTTTCAGTAATATTCCACCAAAGGGAATTGCTCTGAGCGTGTATTTCACCGTCTTAAAACAGCGATCTTACTGCTTGTTGTTATTACTATATTTTCATTGTACACATTTGGTTTGACATTTTATTTAGGTTAAGAAAATCTTTGAACCCAAAATGGCTTTAATATTTCCAAATGTATTACACACAGTACGTAACATAATTTTATTTGTTATAGAGTTGAAATTTTAACAAACTTATAAAATAGAGAGTTTTTACGTTTGTTATGATTGTAGAAATTTAAAAGTGGGTTTTCTCTAACAATCGATTATTTTAATTGTGTTAAAAAAATAACGTAAAAAAAATGTTTTTTAAGAAAAAGCTTTTATTTAAAAATGGGCTAAAAAAAATAATATAACTTTTGAGTGAAGTTTGAAGCAATATGCAACATAATTTATAAAAGCTTGAGGCATTATCATTAATTATTTCTGTTTTGGATTTAAGTGTAGCTATTTTACTTTTCAGTAGTTTCCAAATTTAATTAAACGCCTCAAGCTTTTAGAAATTATGTTGCATATTGCTTAAAACTTCACTCAAAAGTTATTTTTTTTTTTTTAGCCCATTTTTAAATAAAAGCTTTACTTGATTTTTTACTTTTTAGTCTGATTACAATTAATTTAAAAAAAAATTAAAGAAGTAATTTTTTTACCTATATTTTAAACGGTTAATTTACCCTATAAATCAATGGACAATATTTGACAATTCAAAATGTCCAAAAGTTACATAGGACTAAAAATCAACAATTTTGGTTTGGGGCGAATTAGGGAAAAACTAATTATACAATATTGCATTGTCATCAAGGTTAGACACGTATGCAAAATTGGAAACCTCTAGCTCAATTAGAACCTGTCTAAAGTTTGATTCCAAGATTTGATCTAAACCAACTTACTAACATAGCAAGTTAAATAAAAGCTTTTAATAAATTAAAGTAAAAAAAAATGTTTTTTAAGAAAAAACTTTTATTTAAAAATGGGCTAAAAAAAATAAAATAACTTTTGAGTGAAGTTTGAAGCAATATACAACATAATTTATAAAAGCTTGAGGCGTTATCATTAATTAGGTATTTCTGTTTTGAATATAACTGTAGCTATTTTCATTTTCAGTAGTTACCAAACTTAATTAAACGCCTCAAGCTTTTATAAATTATGTTGCATATTGCTTCAAACAAAAGTTCACTCAAAAGTTATTTTATTTTTTTTAGCCCATTTTTAAATAAAAGCCTTTTCTTAAAAAACATTTTTTTTACTTTAATTTATTTTCTACTTTTTAGTCTGATTACAATTAATTTTAAAAAAAAAATTAAGGAAGTAATTTTTTTACCTATATTTTAATCGGTTAATTTACCCTAATCAGACATAACTATAGAAACAAAAAATTGCAACAATTCGAAATGTCAAAAAGTTGCACAGGACTAAAATCAGAAATTTTGGTTTGGGGCGATTTCGGACAAAACTAATTATACAGTATTGCATTGTCATCAAGGTTATACACGTATGCAAAATTTGAAACCTCTAGCTCAATTAGAACTCGTTTAAATTTTGATTCCAAGATTTGATCTAAACCAACATACTAACATAGCAAGTTAAATAAAAGCTTTTAAAAATAGAAACAGTTCCAATGAATGCATCCGATTACGTCAACACAGTCCGTAAATTTTTTTACAGAATTATTTGTAACCTAGGTATTTTATGTTACTAGGTATCCTTAAATGATTACGTGCTTGTAGCGTACAACTAAAATCCTGCTTGAAGCGTACATAAATTTATATCTCGTGCTTTAAGGGGGACCACTAGTGTGATATTTTGAAAAAATTGGAAAAATGTGTTTCGATAGTCTACATACTAAAATTTCAAGTGCATATCTCAAATAGTTTTTGAGTTACAGCCATCTGAAGACCAGATTCTGATTTTCATTGTTAACTTTGAGGTATTGAGAAATGTATGAAGGTTGATAGTTTGGGAGTTTTTGGACGTGGCTGCCAGTCACATTTTGTGCAGCAGCTAGGCCCTGGCACCTTTAAACGACTCATCTAGTTTTACTATGACCGTTATGGTGAGTACATCGTAAGTAATTTTAATAAAATTTCTCAGTGATTAAAACTAAAAGGTAAGGTAAAGAAAAACTATATTTTTCAAATTTACCGCAGTTATAACTCGAAGACAAATCATCCGATCGATTTGATTTTTGTTGCAGCTTCTTTTATATATATATTTCTTTGTGCCATGAACGTTTTGTTAAATTTCAACTTTTTTTTCCATTTGAGGTTCAGGGCACGGGCAGTGCCATCTAGTTTAATAGACTTTTTGGTTTTTTTTTTTTATTTCAGGCACTGTGAAGGTCGCTATCACTGCAGTAGTGGGGAACAATTTTTTTTTTTTACAACCTTGGGAGATCGCGAATAACTCACTGAATTTTTAATTTTTTGGTCCAAAAATTTTATTATGAATTTATTATATATCAACGGATATATCCTTAAAATATTAAAAAATTTCATACAGTAGTTTTCTTAACAAAAATTCCCAAAAATCACCTTTTTCAGGCGGTCACACTAGTGGTACCCCTTAAGCGTACACTTTCCAAGTAAATGACATCATTTGAGCTGGAGACATTTTATTAAATAATCAAATAACAGAAATGGTTTTATTTTGATTTGATTGATAACAGATAACCAATTAATGATATATGTAAATAAAATTTCGTAAAAATAGATTTTTCAAGACAATATAATAAACGGCCCAAAAACAAAGAGTCTGCTTTATTTTGAAATATTTCATTAGTTTAATATTACACTTCCCCTCATTCTTTTATCTCAGGCTTGGGACTGGGCAAAGTCGTAAGGATTATATTAACATATATTACATAATTAACGTATGACTTTGGCGGTTTAAAAAAGACGGTTTTCAATAAAAATGATGATTTAAAAAAGTATGTTTTCAATAAAATAATATTATGTCCCCCTCATTAAGAGGTAGCCATTGCTGTTAATCCTATTACATAATAATAAAATGTAAAATACTTATTTCTATTGTTTGATTATTTAATAAAATATCTCCAGCTGAAATGACGTCATTTATTTGGAAAGTGTACACTTGGAGCACGCGATCGCGATATAAATTTATGTACGATTCAAACACGAATTTTAGTTGTACGCTTCAAATTCGTACTCTACAAGCACGACATCCATTAAATTATGTTTTTCTGGACCTTAGAAATTTTTTGTGTACCTACTTGATGACGTCATGTAAAAATTTTTATTTTGTTAAATAAATCGTTTGTACGAAATTTGAGCTAGGCTAGTTATTAGTACCTGTCTAAGGAGCTGGGCTTTAGTCATTCAAAAACGTTGTTTTCAAACGAAGTGTATAGCGACATTGCTCCAAAAAAAACTCTGGCTGTCTTCTAAGCACGCTTAAAAAACGATTTTCGCCAAACACATCGTTTCAAAACTACGTGCGACCCCCTTAATAGACAACACATTGTCGTGGAATTTCAGCAAACACGACATTGTGTAAAGTATTATGGAGACGACATAACTCAGATGTTATAACAATTAAGTATTAAGTTTGATGACGACATAATTGATTTTGAATAAAATGTACATGTGTATACGGGGAATACCCGAATTATGTTAATGGCTATGATGATAGGTGCCGGTGCGATGAGGCACACCGCACCAGGGAGAGAGACGTTTTCGCCACTTAACAGTACAGACGTATTTTTGAAGAACTAATTTGATATTTTTAAACAATGTATGTAATTTCAATAAGCATCTCTCATTTTTGTGTTGTGTTTCGCGGTTAATAAACAATTCAATGTAATTTTAAAAAATATTTAAATAAAATTAATTGAAATCAAAAACAATTCGACTTTTATTTATTAATTTAAGAAATTAACCAATATATCCGTTGCGCAATTCAGACCAAACACCGCGTTCCGCAACAACATTGTGAGTTTAAATCGTCACAATTACATTAAGTTAGTAAATAATATGCTTATTTATTCGAATACTCTTTCGATATAAATTTATAAAATTGGTAGTAAATTATGAAAAAATGTGAACTTAAATAGTGCTCATCTAATAAAAATTTCTATTGATGCCATTTTAATTTCATGTATTCATATGAAACAGCAAAATATTTTATATATTCCATCGAAAGATGACGGTTAAATTTGAAATTCCAACTTGTATAGTTTCGTTGCATACATATTGTCTTATTACAATTGGAAATGTGAATATACTGACACTGTTCACTGCTCACTGCTCACTTGCTCAATATATTTGTATGCTCAGTGTATGTTTAAAATTCTCAAGAGATATTCCAATGCTTTATTTGTTGTTTGAAGAATACAGATACACTCGGATGTACGTACATTAAAGATATATGTATTTATTTTTATTTTTTTTACTTTTTTTTGAAAATGGAAAACAATAAAGTTTATGATTTTCATAATTTTTCCAGCAATTTTCCCCACCGAAATTTTTATTTTAAACATGATTATTTTATCTAGCTACACTTATCTTTACTGTTGAATGTAAGCGTGACTCTGATGCTATTCTGATTCTTAGGTTAAAACTTGTTACTAACATAAGGGAGAGTACCATATTTCATTCAGATTTGATTATTTCTACAATAAAAAATTCCATGTGGTGCTTGGTGCATTAATTTTATGTTCTTTTTGTCATAAATTGTAGGACTTATCAAGGAATGCAAATGTTATTTTTGAGGCCTCGAATTCGAGGGTAAAAGCTTACAGACCGAATACAAGTAAATTATTTTTTCAACTAAAAAAAATGCTGAAAAAATTTATTCTTGTTTGTTAAAATAAATATATCCTGGTAATTTTTTTCAGCAGTCAAAGAAATTTTTCTTCGACAATTTAACTCATTTATATGGAGTCTCATAAAATATTGTAGTTTTTTTTCACTTTTACCATGGAAACAAATGTTAGAACAGATTTTTACAGCGAAAAAAAATGGTACAAAACATTTCATTGATCATTTCATTGTACGTAAACACGATAAAAATGAAACAAAAATTCGTATTGCTAAATTTAACTGATTTCAGAACCATAGTAACAATGTATTAAACAGTAATACAAATTATACTAATTTATTTTATTCGTTAAATTGTCTTACCGTACTACACTTGAGTTTTGTATTTTTTTTGAATTTTGTGTTTTCTACAATTCAAATTTCTTACCTAAAAGCAATTTAACTCGAAGAACTCTCAACCCAAAAACGCTTCAACTTCGCTGTCGCGTTTTTTTGGTTGACAATTAATCTCGTTATATTGCTAAGCAACAAATTTTCGTTAGACAAACCCAAATTTATTCGAGAAAATGCAAACCTCTCGTGTAATAATAAGTGAATAAAAAATGTTTTATTGTTTCAAAATAAAATAAAAGAAATTTTTAATCTTCGAACGAAAAAGTAAGTTTAGGAAAATACCAAAAACGGTTATAAGGTTAAGAAACTTCCATTTAATATTAATTTAAACATTGCGTATAATATACAAAGAGAATTAAATCGCGACCACACATTTCTTTTCCCAGTATTATATTAATGGATACATTGTCCATAAAAGTACAAAATTTCTTCCGAGAGAAAAATAAATTAAAGCGAAGAAGCTGAAATAAAAGAAGAAGTATACTTATGTATACGGCTATAATTAATAATTAATCAATCAATAAACGAAGAATGTTGTATTCACCATATAAAAGAGAGCAACATTATTTACTTTATGAGTTAATATACGACGTCAAAAAGTGGTTTCCGTTGGCTTTTCAACCAAGAAACGCAAGCAACAACGATAAAAATAGGAACAAAGAAAATAGAATAAATATTAAAGAAACCCATATACCCATAAACCTCAATATCGTATAACAACACTACTTACATATTATTCCCTTTTTTTAAGTATATCTACAGTTGACGAAAACGAAATCTTAACACTTACTGTACACTGAAAAAACGTAATTGTTGCTATTACTAAATAAATTTTAGTTAACTTGAAACAGTTGCTCTAACAACTTTTTATAATTTTATTCATGGTACTATAAATAATGTCATCCAAACAAATAAGAAAAAGCTGTGATAAATAAAAAGATTAATAAAATAAAATCCACCAAGTGCGTGCCGGACACGCATTATCACAGTTACGTGGTCAATAGCTAATTTTTCGCAATTTTTAGGATAAAATGTAGGAACTTTAATAGTACGTATCGACGGATTACTACTAGAACCACGTACGTCGATTTTTCACTCTTTTGAGATAATTGACCGAAACATTATTTTGAACCGGTTTGGAAAAGTTTTATTGCTTTGTTGCCCCGCATCACCGCTTTAAAGGTTAGGTCGGATCCAAAAATTGACCCCACTTTTATAGTATTGATGCCCCATTTTGTCAGCCCCACTTACCAAATTTCAGCTCAGTTCGTTCATAAGGGGGCCCTACACATGCAAAAAGGAGCCACGAATTATATATTTTATATTTTTTTCTTCAGAATCGTGTTCTACGGGTCCGAAAACGGATAGCGCCCCTACTCTCGCCTCGTCCCGTTCTTATCGTATAGACTGTATACATTCAAATTTTTTCTGTGAAAAATTCGACTAAACGGCTGAGCACTTCTGTATTGACCCTCGTATGGTAACATACCATTAAATTATGACATAATTTGAAATTTGGAGATACGAGGTTTTGTTATTGTTAAATAACTTTCATTCTCATACATAAAATAAAATGAAATTTTTATTAGCCTATGATCAGTATAAGATGATTCTGAACATTTATATCTAATTATCTCAAAACAGTGAAAAATCGACATACGTGGTTCTAGCAGTAAGCCGTCGATACGTACTATTAAATTTCCTACATTTGATCCTAAAAATTGTGAAAAATTAGCTATTGATGATGTAACTTTGATATTGCATGTCCTACACGCACTTGGCGAATTTATTATTATTATAGTACCAATTTATACAAAAAAGAAAGATAATTGCAACCAAACTCTTTTGTATAAGCGGATGCTTAAAACAAAATAAAAATTCTAATTCTATTAATTTTTTTATTGAATTATTGAATTAATTTATTCATTCATAAGTATTGCTTCCACAGTAATTATGAAAACTTTTAAAGTAACAGAGAATTATCTAATTTTGGTAAGATACGAGGTACTGCATTCAATTATGTCAAAATAGTATTTTTAACAGATGGTCAGTATTGCCATCTAGGAGGTCGATGTAAAAGATCATTAGATAACGACCCAAAGACAAACTGATATAATACAGGTATCTATATTGTATATCTAATATATCTAGTGCCATCTAACTGTGTCGATATGTAGGTCTAATTGTGTCGGTATAATGTAGATATAGGTGTATGTTGGTATGTATGGATTTTAAAGATATATACATATCTTACCACCACGTACTGCCACCAAAATCCGTCCAAAAACGATCGGTAATTTTTTTAACTAAAAATAGTTCAAGAGCAAACACACTACAACGATTTAGTGGTGCACTGATAATGTACAATTGAATGAAAAATATCTCACTGCCTAACTTTTTTTATTGGAAAGCGCCACCAATGTGTATAGGGAATTAATGATCACTTATGAAGACGAATGAGTGAATGCATAAGTTACGTGGTTTTTCAGGACCACGTAACTAAAAAGAATTAATTTTTAATTTTTGAAATTATTTCACAGTTTAAAACATCAAGATTTGTAACTACAGGATTAATTACGGACGGCCGACGTTTTTATATTTTGTATGTTTTTACTTTTTAAATTCCCTTAAACATGGTGGCCACAGATTTTTGAAGATCAAACTCCCAGACTTTTCCAGGTTTTCCAGAAATTTTATTAAAAAATTCCCTGACTATTTTGTGAAAAATGCTACCCCGACTTTACCGCAAAAAAGCTGAAAAAAAATTTCTGGCGTAAGAAAGTAAATGACGACCATAAATAAATAAATAAGAAATACGGGCTAATTTTTAAATCTAATCTCAAAACAAGTGAAAAATTGATTGAAGTTTTATCCCTAAATATAAAAATCAATTTTTTCCAGACTTCTGGTAAAATTCCCTGACTTTTCCAGAAAGTAAAAATTCCCTGACATTTCCAGGTTTTCCAGTGATGTGGCCACCATGTTAAATTAGATTAAATCCCTAGGGTGTGTTCGATGACGGTGATTTTCACCGTCCAAACGGACTCTTGATCTGCTGATGATAATAGAGTTATAATTGCGGTAACTAGTGCTTTACATTTAACACAAAAAAAAAGTTTAAAAATAAATAAATAAATAAAATTTTAACTCTTTTAATCCGAAGGCTAAAATTAATGTCCAAAAAAAACTGCACGAGTTGCATATACTATTTTTTATTACGAATTTCACATACTTTTTTCATTAATATTCCTATTTTTTATTCCTTTTAGCGAATTTCGAAAACTCGAAATTCAGCTATTACAGTAGGTCTCATGACGCAATCTGAGTCCGGGACTATGGCAGAAATCTGTTTTGAGGTCCCTAGAATACGAAAATGATATTCACTAAAATTTATATATATATATATATATATATATATATATATATATATATATATATATATATATATATTTATGTGTTCCCACGATAACTCTCGAACGAAACGTCTAACGCTTATGAAATTTTGTGTGCGGACAGGATTCTGAATTGGCTTGGCTAAGTTCGTTAGCCAGACACGTCGGATGCCCAGAAGTAGGTTTTCTGGCCATTTTTTATCATTCGATCCTATCATTAGACAGTTCGATTTTTACATCGTTGAAAAGGAAAAAAATAATTATGAAGAAAATGTTCTTATAATTTTCTTTCTATGTTAAGTAGTTTTCGAGAAAATCGTAATTTTCACTATTGCCTTATTTTGCTCTCTTTGTCATTGTAATAAGTAATTTATATTTCTATCTCAGTTCTTTATGAAGTATAAAAATATTTCACTTTTTTATTAAAGAATTTTGTGAGAACAAGTGAAGTATATTCACATACATTTGTTATAACACACATACATGTATAGAGTTTTGTTTCTCATTTATTGCATTATAATTAGCATGGTTCTATCTCATGTTAAAAAATGTAAATTAAACAGATTTTCTAAGCTAATGTAATGAAGAATTTTTTTTTTTATTGAATTTTTAAGTAAACAAGAAATTGAAGATTATGTTATGATATAATATTATTAAATATATGAAACAAAACAAAATATGTACAATGTACATATGTATGCACGGAAAAATATTTTGAATCGATTTTGAAAATTTTTTCACTAATAATTAATAATGTTAAAAAATTAAACCATTTCAAATGGATTTAAGGTGTTTTATGTGAGGTCAAGGTTTTCGGGACCTAAAAAGGCCAGAAATTAATTAACCAATCGATTTTAAAAATTTTTGCACAGTTAGTAAGTTAAAGTATTTGAATTAATTAATTAAATGATGTCCGCAAGAAGCTTACGGACTGCCATAAGTTATATGAGATCCTTAGAACCCTTTTCTTACTGTTAGAGTACTAGACTTGTATGAGTTTCGCCAGGATTTATTGATCCCATAATTGTAAAAAATAAACTAAAAGACCAATTTTAAAAATTTCTTCACTGTTACAGAGCTAAACTATTTTAGATAGATTTAGAATACATTATGTAAGGTCCGCCGGGGTCCACAGGACCCAAAAGTGTCAAAAATAAACTAACTGACCGATTTTGAAAATTTTTTCACTCTTACAGAGCTAAACTATTCTAGATAAATATAGATTACGTTATGTAAGGTCTGCCAGGGTCCATGGGATCCAGAAGTGTCAAAAATAAACGAACCGACCGATTTTGAAAATTTTTTCACTGTTACAGAGCTAAACTATTTTAGATAAATATAGATTACATTATGTAAGGTCTGCCAGGGTCCATGGGATCCAAAAGTGTCATAAATAAATTAACCGACCGATTTTGAAAATGTTTTCACTGTTGGGGAACTAAGCTATTTTAGATAGACATACATTACGTTATTTAGGGTCCGCCAGGGTCCATCGGATCCAAAAGTGTCAAAAATAAACTAACCGACCGATTTTGAAAATTTTTTCACTGTTGGGGAGCTAAACTATTTTAGATAGATATAGATTACGTTATGTAAGGTCTGACAGTGTCAGTAGGACCTAAAAGTGTCAAAAATAAAATAACTGACCGATTTTGAAACTTTTTTACTATTACCGAGGTAAACTATTTTAGATAGGTACAGGTTGTGTTATCTGAGATCCACAACTCTCCTGCGGATGCAAATGCGGCGTAGAATGCTACACAACGGGTTTTGAATATATATATATATATATATATATATATATATATATATATATATATATATATATATATATATATTACATAAAGTCCGCCTAGAATATACGGTCGAGCTGATTTTTTAATGAGGTCCACCGGGATCTTGCAGATCCGAAAACGCCAGTAATAAGCTATCGAACCGATGCTAAAAAATTTCTCACTGCTAGAGAACTAAATTATTTAAGATGGATATAACTATGCTGCACAAAATTCGTTCGGGTTCTTGGGTCCCCAAAAATACCAAAACTAATTACCCAGCCGATTTTAAAAATTCTTTTACTCTTAGAAAGCTAAACTATTTTAAATAGGTACAGGTCTTAGATGAGATCCGTCAGTGCCCAAGATTTGGAAATTCGCTATGTTATGCAGATGCTGCGACAGGGGTATTTAAGATAATATTTTTGAATGTTTGTCTTTTTTTTTGAATTAAATATTTTTTAAATTATTTTGTTGGTAGTTTCTATAGAAATAATCATGTAATCTTTATTAAATGAAAAATCAAGAGGCGGCGTTACGTGTTTTGATTAAATTTTGCGTGTTTTGTTGTCAATTTACGTGTGGAAAGTATACTTTCCGCACGCAAAAAAGTATGTGGGCTAAGTATAGTGAGCAAACAGCTATTTTGCGTACAAAAATGTGCGAAGTTATTACTTCTCCCGTATGAGTAATAAACAATTGTTCTGTTCATTCTTGAATTAAATTGAAACATAATTGTTTCAGTGTTGTTGTAGTTTGTTGTAGTTTGTTGTTGTAGTTTTAATGAACCAGTTTTACTCCGAGAATATATTTTGGGACACTTCTGTAATTTGATTTTTATTTTAGATATTTTTTTTCTCTCTTCAATCAGGGCTTAATTTCAACTAGAACCTCCCTGAGATTTTTATTTTTTGCTCTTCACCGTTATTTTTAGGGAAAACATACTTTTTTTTTGTTCATCATTTATTATTAGGCAAAAGACGTTTCAGCACCTACAATTTTACAAACTATAAATCCTGTTCAAAATCAACTACAAGAAAAACTGATTTATCTTCAAAAATACTCGAAATAAATTTTCTGTCTAATTATTTCTTCCCAAAATAGTACTTTCCCGGTATTGATAAAACGAATTTATGTATATCCTTGAAATATCCATTCATCCGACTATAAAAATAAAAATAAGAAGAAAAGTTTTTTTTTTTTTTAGAAATTCAGTTTCTGCTGAATTTTGAACAGAATAAAAAAACGAGAGCAAAAAGATCTATTCACAATACACAACAAATAAATATAATAAATACATAATGATATACCGTTTCGCAGCGGTAGTTTGGCAGCTTAAAGAATTTCCGCCAGAATTTGTTAGTTGAAAAAAAAAAAAAAAACGTCAGTCCGTCCGTCAGTGAGTGAGTGAGCGAGTTCTCCACCACCACTAAAAACATATTTTTATTTCTTTCATATGTTGTTATAAATAAACTCCATATATTTATTTATTAACTTAAAGTAGAAACAGTAACACAATATTATTTTGAAGTTTTTTCATATTTTTTTTTTCTTCTTCATGGTTTTCCCGTGACATAGTGATCTTGAACGAATAAATGTAATATTAGCATCTGTATAGAATCAAAATCTTATAAATAAATAGCTTTGTAGGAGGAATAATTTTTTTCATGTTACGTTACTCATGTCATAAATAATTTGTGTACCAAGTGTCTCAAATTTCTTCGCAGTGTTATCGTAACATTGTTATCATAAGCATTAGGAAAATTTAGTTCTCTTTTTACCCACAACGGAACAAAGCAAGTATATGCAGTATTTAAGGTAAAAGGTGTGGTGTGTGATCTTACAAGGAGATGCATCCAGAGTGAAATTCGGGATTTTGATGAAACGTCGCTGGCGTGTAGAATAGGCAAAAATAAGAGACCCGTATTTTTTTTATCGGCCATCTTCAACGTTTAGGGGGTGAAACCAGCCGCTAAAGTTGGGGGTCCAAATCATATTTCTTAAAATATCTCGAAAACTATAAGAGATAGAGGAAAACTTTAAATTGACGAAATGTTACTTTTTAAAAGACCTATTTACTTGTGTAGGTTAAACCAGGATCGGGTTAATAAGAGGGGCTGGAGGGGTGAAAATGGGGGTAAATTTTCTTGTACAGCCTGAATGGTTCAATATATCAAATTTCTAGCATCATAAGTAGAAAGTGCACCAAAAATTAGGGGATACCTGTTTTTGCGTTTTTTCGAAATATGTGTGATATCCAAGCCATATAAGAAAAAAAAAAATAGGGTAGATTATATTGCATTATTATTGATTGCAAATACTTTCTATAATTTTTTATTTTTATGTTTATTTTCATCATGAAAATGTTAATTTTTACTTTCCGATAATGATTCATGTATTTTTCATTATTACGATTACAATTGTTACGAAATTTGGTGTGTATAAGTCAAAAGTTCCAACAGGTTAGATAAATTCGTTAGCCAAATACATCCGATTTTTGAAAGCCAAAATTTTCGCCAATTTCAGTGGTTTTTTTCAAAATTTGGCAAGAATTCAAAAATTTTTTTGATTTTTTTTACACCATCGAAAAGAGCGTAAAAAATTACATAAGACAAGCTTTTAAACCATTGTTCTAAATGAACTAGACTTTGAGAAAAATTAAGTAATTTGCTGAAGTTCTTTATAATAGATGCCTCATTGTTTTTATCATTACAATAACAATATCTATTTCTGTTTCATTTTTCAAAATAAAAATTAACTAACTTTTCAAGAACGCGTCATCACCGATTTTGAAAATTTGTTTACTGTTAGAGGGATAAACTATTTTAAACGGATATAAGTTATGTTGTATGAGGTCTGCCAGGGTCCGGGGGTTCCAAAGTGCCAAAAATAAAACTACCCAACAGATTCTGAAAATTTTTTGAAAATATTAACAACCAAATCCTAATTCAACCAACAATTATAATTCAAATAACTTGCGTAAAGCTAAATTTGTAAATTCCAGGTTTTCAAAATCGTTTATTTCATTTCCTCCAAAATTAGATACAGTATAGCACCGATAATGGAAACATCAGTTTTGGAAATTTTTTGAAAGCATCAATTTAGTCAACATCACTTTTGGAAAGTTACATTACATTTTTGATGCAACTTTCCAAAAGTGATGATGACTAATTTGATGCTCTCAAAAAATTTCCAAAACTGATGTTTCCATTATCGGTAGTATACTGTATGTGGATCTATTATGAAAGGACTTCTATGGAATCTACTGTGGAACTTTCTGCGAAACCATATTTCTAAAAAGACTTTTGTCATTTTTATAGCAAAAGTGAAAGGTTCACACTGAAATAACCTTAATTCAACCAATCATCCCTCAAATCATTTTCATAAAGTTTGGATTGAGAAAAAAGTAATGTTAGTTAGATGACGTCACTAAGTTCAATAAAATTTCTTAAGGTCTTAAAAACCGCAAATATACGTAACCACTTTTGAGATCGGTGCTTTCCTTTTCACAAAAATTAGAACTGTAAAAGAACTAGAAATAATTTCGTGGAATTTCTAAAATTTGAGAGGTATTCGTTTGCACCCGTCTTCATAAAAATAATCGTCCGAATATTCATTTGGATTTGCGAAGTTCAGTTACCGGAAAACTGATTTAAATATGAAATAGTCATAAATATTTATCTTTCGTAAAATGTTTGTGTTTTTTCTTATCAAAATCAACAGAAATGCCATAACAATTTTCAGTCATATGCAAAAAGTTAAGTATGAGTACTTTCTCACATTTTTGTATTAGTTTACTCAACTTTTTTTTTTAAATGTGAGAATTGTGAGACTTTACTCAAGTTGTTATATATTCACACACACATACAAATCTCGGATAAATTCAGACGCTCGGTAAACCTTGCTATCATAAATAAACTAGACAATAGAATTATCATCTTTTTGTGTTATCTTTTACAAAGGTCTCATCCAATAAGGGTAATAAATTTTTTTTTTTGAAAAATTTAGATTTAATATTAACAAAAATGGGTAATTTTTAAATAGATCAAAATAAAACATTTCTCACATTTAAAAAAAAAAAAGTTGAGTAAACTCAACTTTCTGCATATATGACTGAATTTTTCTAGGCGAGACATGGACGATTAAAGTTTATTTGGTCAACTATTACCGAAAAAATTGGCAATCATTTTTTTGTATTTGTTTTGAAGCACACTAAGTACACAGAGAGAAAATTCCTATAAAAATTACTGTGCTCATACTACAATCGACGTGTAACAGGCGAACATATCCAATTTTTGTACGGTAAAATTATAAAAATTATAGTTATATTATTGTAATTTTTATAATTTTACCGTACAAAAATTGGATATGTTCGCCTGTTACACGTTGATTGTAGTATGAGCACAGTAATTTTTATAGGAATTTTCTCCCCGTGTATGCCGTCTTCTAACAATGTTTCGAAAATTACTTTTTTATAAAAAAGTAATTTTATTTTACATTTGTTGTCTGACACAAAATAAATAAATAAATACTCACAATCCAATCTCATTTAAATAAAATCTCCTATTTTTTAATTCGTTTCGGTTTCTTCTACGACCGTTCGTGTTACCATCACTCGAAATTTATCACAATCATCTTCTTTCTCGACCATACACAGTCATAGAAACGCCGCGTTTACGATATAAAATTCATCGTTTTCGCCCACACATACATACAAAATGAATGCGAAAAAAGGCAAACAGTTGTGTTTGAAGATAAAAAACAGATGACATTCATTCCTAAATATCGAAATAAAATCGTCATGGAGCCATAATTTGCCATAGATAAATCGGATAATGATTTAGTAAATCAGCTTTTCACAACATTCGTGAACGCTCAAAATTCATATAGCATAGTCGTTATCTCAATATAACGTCCTCTGTGATGTTACGATATAATTTCAAATTTAGATACAGGCGGTTTTACGTTCAATTCCCCTAATGTAACCCTATTTTTTCCTTTTTTCGGTTCCGAAGAAAAAATTTCGAAACCTTTATGCATTCGCCAATTGCGTCTGTGTGTCTATCACAACCCCCATAATTGCTACATTATTCGGCCTACGAAAATAAAATTTTGCATGCAAATGCTACACGTGCAAGTCCCAATTAATATGAGGCAAAAAAATTTAAGGGGAGATTCGCCAAAAAAACATCAAAAATCGACGATTTTTATTATTTATTTATTTTTTTTTTTTTGTACACAAACAAATATTTTATTAAAAAACTAAATATACAACATTGTTTCTACATGTCTTGAGATTACAAAAAAAATTTTTTTAAAAATCAAAAATGAGCTGAGTATAAATAACTTTGAAGTCGACACTGCGAGATTTTTCCGTCTTGATCTCGCGTTCTGAAATCCCCAATGAACCGAAATCAAAAAATCAAGAATTTTCTGAAAATATACATATACAGTTATAGCACTAACTAGGATCTAAGAAAAAATATAAAAAGCCAGCGAGTAATCGCATTATGAATCCCTCTTTCTCGACTATAAACAACCGCCATTTTGAAAATATATTACGAAACCAAAAGATCCTAGTTCCTGCCAAAATGATGGTATCGAGGAATAATATGCACTTTGATTTATGTCGATATCTCAAATATTTTTTAAGATACGCTAGGAACCCTGTCGAAAAACGTAGGTACTTTCGAGAAAATAGCATTTACAATTTTTTAATTTTTCTTTAAATTGAATTATAGTAAAATGCGTGCACTAAGATGCCCATAAGTTTTTGATTTTTCATTTTTTTTTTTTAAATAAAATTTTAGGAGAATATTTCTAACACCTTAAAGAACATAATTATGAAGAAAAATAATTCTAGAGAATCGAGAAATTAAATTTTACTCCCTCACTGGACGTCCCACTTTATTTCTGTCAATCAAACTTCAACAAGAGTTTTAAATATTTTAAACGTCTCAATCACTTGAAGGAGTACTTTAAAAAATTACATATTGACGAGAAAAAAGAGAAAAACTATTTTCCATAATGCAATAAATATCAAAATCAATCATCAGACCACTTGTAGCAAAAACAATTTAATAAATTACATACATCAGCACGGGCATATCTCATTCATCCATCGGAAATGTTCTCTTTTTTTTTTTTGCTTCACACAAGAACGAACTCGTTGGAAAAAAGGAGAACCTTCTTTTTGCCTGATAGCCCAAATTGACTTTATGTCATCACATGTCAGCCTGTCATACATATTTTTGAAGTATATCACACAACGGACAGACAAACAGACGTAGAAGATATAAGCGAAATAAAATAAGAAATGAAATTGAAGAAAAATACTAAAGTGTATGGTCAATGGAAAAAATTTTGGGTGCTACTATAGTACCCATCTGCGTGGTTTACCGACTATTTATTTTACAAATTCGAACAAAGTATTTTATAGTAATTAACACCATTTCCAAAAGGCCAAACTTGTTTTTCGCCTATGTTATACATCGATAATGCAACGTTGAACTACATAATTAAAGTAGGAAAATAATGATGTGAGTGACGTCTGTCAAGGTCTGTCAGAGAGTCTTAAGGCATTACATCAGTTTGAAAAAAATATTTATTGACTTTTTTTATTGGCAATTATTATTATTTATATCTCTAGCATGTTATTCAAAGGGAATCACGACTACGAAAATATTTTAAATATCGGTTTAGACCCGATTTTTGAAATGACTTCAAACATGGTTGAAAACGTTCAAAAACACCGTTTCACTCCGCGTGGCATTTTGGAATGTGTCAAGTAGGTCGATAACTATTCCATTACAGGTCAGTTATATTTCAATAGATAATTCACAGATGGCCTTAATTATAGGTATCAGAACATGGGCAAAGCCCCAAACTAAGGTTAGTAAAAAAAAAAAAATTCCTTTTTGAAAATCGGTACACAGAGAAAAAATTCCAGTAAAAATTACTGAGCTGCCTCCGGTAAACGAGTCTTAAGTGACTAGTCCGTGGGAAATTATTAAGCAAAAATATAAAAAATGCGTCTCAAACATTATTTTTTACGATTCATTTGAAAATTTTTCCTGTACACCTTAAGAATTTTTCCTATACACCTTAAGAATTTTTCCTATACAGCTGCGTAAAATTCGATGGGCTAGTAAAATTTCAAGTGGACACCGGGAAAATTTACTTAATTTTTTGTAAAATATACTGGACATATGAATAATTTTTACTGAGTCGTTGTGCATTTGTTATTTGTCACACACCACTGCATAGCCAAGCATCACATAAACTGAGAATAAATAAAACAAGCATGCGCAATAGCACCGAGCATGCGCAATAACACGACCAACACGACTTCAGACTGCAACTAACCAGGACTGGTTCATTTAGTTGTTCAATAACCAACGTGACTGGATGTTTATATAGTGTTTTTTTTTTTTTTTTTTATAATAAATTTTTAAAACAAAAAATTGTTGTTTCATGAATTTTTGTATAGTTTTGATATGTTAATTGAAATATGTTTTTATACAAATTATTGTAATGTGCTTATTGTTAAAAATTTTTATCATGTAATACCTATGTCAAATAAAGAATTTATATTTTTTTCCACAAATAATAAAAAACCACAAAAATTGTTTTCTATATTAATAATTTGATTTTAATGCTTACCCTTCTATCAATATCCTTTTAAACTATTTTAATTCAATTATTTATTAATAAATAAAAAAAAAAGTCTTATTTATAAATAATACGGTAATTTTTACTGAGCTATAGGATAATTTAAAATTTTTACTATAAATTATCGTATTTTTTGCTTAGCCTGTCACTTATCTCCGCATTACCAGAGAGCTCAGTAATTTTTTACCAGAAATTTCAGTAAAAATTACTGTATTTTTTTCTCAGTGTACATATCAATCGATTACTTACTATAGTACCACCCAAATTTGTAATTAAGATTGTATAGATTTTCTTGTCAGTCATTTGTGATTAATTAAATAAAGCTATTAAAGTCAGATACGAGTGAAATGACAGTAAATATGAATTTATTCCATGAAAGTAATTTCGTCAAACACAATCCAATTTTCTTCTATTGTTAAATATTAAGACCATTCTTCTTACAATTCATTTTAATTATTGCCGAAAACACAAAGACATAAAACATCTGATTTATGTATTTTTATTTAAATTTTATTTTCACTCACAAAACAAAAATATGTCTGCAGCTATTTTAAAATGAAAAAAAAGAAAAACAAATGTTTTGTATTAAAACAAAACTTTTACAAAATGCAAAACAAAACAAAACGTGGCACAAAAAAAAGAAAAATAAAACAACCATATTGAACAACATAACAACTGAATACGAAATAATAAAATACCCCCGTCGCAGCATCCAGCATAACATAGCGAATTTCCGTTTATAAAAATTAGTTTTTCTCGGAAACTAGTTGACACAGAATAAGAGTTTAAAGACCTTTTTTAAATTTTTTCTCCTCTTTTAAATAGTGCAAAAATTTCGCAAAAATTTTTGAATAAGTGGAAATTTTGGCCAAAACTAATTTTTTACAAGAACAAAAACCATATTTCTGGCATCCGACGTGTCCAGCTGAAGAACTCATTCAAGAGTTAGGGACCTCCAATGTTTTCACGAAATTTCATCAATATTGGATACTTCGTTCGAGAGTTATCGTGTGGACACACACACACACACACACACACACACACACACACATATATATATATATATATATATATATATATATATATATATATATATATATATATATATATATATATATATATATATATATATATATATATATATATATATATATATATATGTATATATATATATATATATATATATATATATGTATATATATATATATATATGTGTGTGTGTGTGTGTCCACACGATAACTCTCGAACGAAGGCCGTAGGCCTCCAAATACGGGCCCATTGTACCCCACGGCATCTAAGAGGGATTAGCTAGTGTCCAGTCCCTCATAGAAACTTGTCCTCGGAACTCAGTATTGGAGATCCCAGATACTTGCATCTCAAGGATGACAATGCTTCACAAGAGCATAGAACATGGGACGAAGATTCGTCCTCCAAGCCGCACCTTCGGCAGAGAGGACTTTCCACTAATCCCATGATATGCAGGTGCTTTCTCAGGACGTTGTGCCCCGTGAGTATACCTGTTAACCGGCTCAGCTGTACCCTGCTTAGAGATAGTAATTCCTTTCTCCGTCTTAAACTGGGAAGTACTATAAGCTCTAGGGCCTGTCTGGCGGTTTTACACATTTTCCAGAGATGGGCGTGTTGCCTTTTAGCGGTTCCTAGGAACCTCAAAACAAATTTCTGGCATAGTCCCAGACTTAAGTCGCATCATGGCAGTGGCTGTTAATAGCTGATTTTTCGATTTGAAAATTTGCTAAAAACAAAAATAGAAAAAAAATCAAATTTACATTCTACATGAATGTAGCAACGTAGTAAAGTTACAACATTTCAAGTGTAGACGTTCCATCCATCAAATTGCGACACTTAAACAAGAGCATACGGAGGCACTATTTAAATATATTATAAGTAAACAATATCCAATAAATTCTGTCACTTGGTTTAAATTGCATTCTGTGAGCAAAGTAGACAGTTTGCGATAGAATCGATAGAATCAGTCGAATGTTGGTTTTTTCAAATTGTCTAGTGCTGTTTGATCACGCTTACCCGTTTTTATTTCGTTTTAAAAATCTAATTTTTTAAGACAGATTTTCGTTCACGCTTCGTTCAACCGTCGCCTTCATATCACACTGACGCGGATAGTAGTGGGGATATGACCGTTGAACAAACACTGAATGACCATTGTGTAACATATTGATGTCTCTCTGTATTTTTATCAAAGTGTTCTTTTGTTTCTTTTGAAAGGACTAATATAAAACTGTCGTGCATATTATATGTGTATAAATTTGAAAATGATAATGCATTTGTATGGCTTGTAGGGTGAATGCGGGAGAGATGCGGGACATTTTGAATACACTTGATAATTCTTTAAGTATGCATCTAATTGATTTGAAATTTGGTACACAGTAAACGTAAACATTTTTCTTTAAAATTATTTATAACAAATATTAAATTTTGAATCATAAAGGAGTTATAATTAACATTTTTGTAGAGCCTGCAGCGCGGCGTCTCTCCAACACCTATAGGAGAGATTCCGCATCAAAGAAGGAGAGACGCTGCATAGTTCATATTAAAAATTTTGGCGCAGCGTCCCTCTTGTACATATATTACACACGTGTCCATACATGATGCATGTCATATGTAACCGTTTTTGGCATTTTATATATCTTAACCAGTCAACTTTTTTTATTGTTTCTGAGTACTTTTCAAAACAGTCAATACACAGGTAATCATCATTATTTTCGTTATTTCCACTAATATGACAGCTCTTCCTGATCCATTAATGGATTTTTATATTTACGTGGCATAATTTACAGTCCAAAAACAAATTTTATAATTAAGGTATAAGTCTATGCTTTTAATATGTAATATGATGCAGCATCTATACCAACTTTAAATGCCGCATCTCTCCTTTTTGTTAGGATAGATGCCGCATGTTGCTATACCAAGCATAGTGCGGAGTTCTAACCTAAAATTTTATACAGTACTTTTAAAATATACCTAAATTAAGAACAAAATCCATTTTCATTAAAACAATGAAATATGCATTCTTAAATTCTAATGAATTAAATGCTTGATAAAATATTATGTTAAGAAATTTACTTTTCAATAATAAATAGTTGGATAATTACTAAACTGACGGACTAATCATAAATGTTGCCATATACAGCTTAAATAATAACTTATTTTAAACATATAATCCATTAATAGCGCTATCTATCAATCAACGGAGAAACTATGGCTACTGCGGGATCTCTCCCGCACTTACCCTACATAGATGGGAGTAAAGTAGTAAAATATAGAACAGCAATTTAAATAATCTCTCTTGAAAATATTCCTCGTCTCATATAATTTTACTATATGCATGCATTCAGTCGCTGTTGGAGTAAAAAGAATGGAACAATTTTATGATTATTGAAGGCGCTACGCTATGAATAATAGAAGAAAATGGTAGTGGATTTTATGATATTTTTTTGTTTTGGGGTGAGGGGGCGATATTTACCAATATTCAAAAAAATGTTGATTGATGGCAAAGTTTGAAATAGTGCGTGACGTAAATATTCCCACGAATCTTTGTAACGGCATTTTTGTTTGACGTCAGTAATATTACTATCGAATACTATTGACATCTGTAGTTTTTGATAGGTATTTACTACACACAAAGGATGTACAATATTCTTATACGCAGTCAAGTCAAGAAAAAAGGTATTTTTTGGCCCAAGAATATTAAAAATTTGCTTTAAAGTTAGCGAAAACAGTCTAAACGAACAGAAAAATAACTTCTTTCTATATCCCAATCAAATCTTGATTTGTACCATCCCCGCATACGTGCCGTAAAGTCGGTTGGAGAATAGACTTTAAATAATATGTCTTTAAAGAAATTAGTTTATCTAAATTATAAGGGCCGCCTACAATACATTTGAAAAGACTTTTGTGTGATAAAATCTTAACTTGAGAGAATGTGTCCGATCAGCTTTTCATATTTTTTACTATTTCTGTTCTTAAATATCAGTATCTAACACTAGTAAAACATTCTGTTTTTATGTACCTACAAAAATATGAGGATTTCTTCACACGCTACATATTTTTAGGTGGGCCCTTTTTAGACAGAAAGGAAACATAGATTTTGAATATGAAGCCTATCTGTCATTCTTGTTTATCTTTCAAATTTACATTACATTCATTTTTAAAATTTAATTTGTACCAGGAAAAGTGCACGGATTGTCAACATTATTAGTCTGTATTTAATATCAAGTAGAGTGGTGTCAATAATATTTTGATTTGGTAGTCATAGATGAAAATGCTTTATCATACATTTGACGATTTTTAATCTTGTATAATTATCGAACTTATTACTTAACTATTTGCATGTAAAAATTGTTTGTTTCGGCATTGATGACGTCAAATACGAGTCTAATGGCGATTGTTAATGCTTAATTACATTATTACTATACTCTTTGAAATGTTTAGATCACATTTTAATTAATTATGTACTGCTAAATGAAAAACGATATTTTGTCTGGGAAATTTGGACAAATTATTAACCTAGGTCTCGAACTGCTTTTTTCAGAAACTTAAGACCCTATACAATATCCGTAAATGAAGAGTAGACGACAATTCTTAAAAAAAGAAAGTTATAATTTTTAAAATATTTTTATAATCCAACCACACAACAATATACACATATGTATGTATGTAGTTTTAAACTGTTACTAACTTACTAATGAATGTTTGGTTGGTTTGGGTTTGAGGGGTGAAAGCAGTGCAATAGCCAATAACAAAAGATAATATATAATTTATTAGTTTGACACATAAGTATATCATGTCGCGCGTTCTCTGTCCCAACCTCGTGTATCAAAAATTACATGTCTTAGGACACAAAAAACATTTTAAATACTGTATTTATGTATATACTTTATATATATATATATATCTATATATATATATATATATATATATATATATATATATATATATATATATATATATATATATATATATATATATATATATATATATATATATATATTAATATATATATATATATTAATATATATATATATATATATATATATATATATTAATATATATATATATATATTAATATATATATATATATATATATATATATATATATATAGGTAGCCAACATCAAAGGGTGTAACTAGCATAAATCTTAAGTTCATTGTGATGAAAACAAAGACTTAAATATGTTTTTTTTGTATGTCCAAAAATTGGGAGTTTTCAGATACAAGGTTGGGACAAAGTACGCGTGATATGTAAACCATCAAAAATCAAGCTTTTTTATTTTTTATTTTTTTTATAGAAATAAATATTTTATTAAAAAAACTAAATGTGCGAAGACATGTCTTGAGTCTACCAAAAAAAAAAAAAAAATTTAATTCAAAAATTTAATTTATAAATGGCGTTGAAATCGATATTGGGAGATTTTTTCACCTTGATGGTTTCGCGCGTTCTGAAATTCCCAGTGAATTCAAATCAGTTGTGGCACAAATTAGGGGCTAAGAAAAAAAATAAAACACCAGCGAGAAATCACATTTTGAAAATAATTCATCAAAAATCACGGTTTTTTCTCGACTGTAAATAGCCGCCATTTTAAAAATATATTACGGAACCAGAAGATCCTAGTTTCTGCCAAAATTACGGTACTGAGGAATAATATACATTTTGATTTATATCGATACCTCAAATACTTTTTGAAATTTACCCGGAACCATGTCGAAAAACATAGTTTCCAGAGAACTTAAATTTTTATGTCAATGAATTATAGTAAAGTGCGCGCAGTAAAATGCCCATAACATTTTGATTTTTAATTTTTTTAAAATAAAATTTTAGGTGAATAAGTATTTCTTACATCTTAAAAAACATAATTATGAAAAAAAACTTTTGATAATAAATTGATTTTTATAGATTTTATAAGCGATTTTTGGTCAATTTTTTCAAAAAAACAAAAAAAATTCAAATTAACACGCTTTTTTAAAAAACAATTTTTAGAAAAAATCCTACGACGTTCGCTAGATTTTGGACTAGAGTAACCCAGAGAGTAATTTCCCACTGACAGTGATTGTCCACTTTAAGAAAAGCATTGTTAAGTGTTAATTTTGAATAATGCTAGTTCGGTTAGAATTCGCTAGATAGTAATGTGATTAATTTATAGTAGATTCAAAATTGAAAACTAGCAACACTCAAAAGAAAAAAACGGTAATAACAGATTTTGAGAAGACGGGTGAAAGTGTTACTCAAACAGGTAAACATTTTAACAATTTTCATAAGGACATACTTACTTAAAGGTGATTTTTAGGGCCCGAAGGGACCCTATTAATTTACTTGTGTGACCAATGGAATATTATTAGCATTATTATTATTAATGTGTCGAAAACTTCATTGACATTTCTATGAAAATATATTCTCACTTTTGTGGGGCTATTTTTAAAACAGAAAAAAAAAACTATTAATGAAATTTTTTAACCAAAACAGGTAGTTTGACATTCAAATAGTCGTACTATTATTAAATTTAAGGTTAACTTAACAACCAGAGGCAAGAAAACAAACAAATAACATTAAAAAATTTCCCACGTCCCTGTGTACAAATATATGTATTATACTGATGTTGAAAGCGTAGTTTACACGATACAATAATTTTTTCTTACTGTCCCATAATTCCAAAATATCTTTAAATTTGATACTGAACAATATTAATTTCCTATAATAGCTTTGAGGACATTTAATAGCAAATTAAATATATTTTTTTATCCATTTTGCATGTTCAAAAGCTAATTTATTGGAATTTATAACTTAGTAAGTCGTAATTGACTATTAAGTGATGTATCAAGTTTGCACATGGTCACATGTAAACTCAACCATAGACAAATACACTAAAGATCACTATCTCTGTACTCTGTAGCTGAAAGACTATTTAGATGCCATCTCTCGGTTTGAGAGAAAACAAAATTTTAGAAGCGCGCGTTTGAAATGCCACTACACTCAAATTTCATTTTACATTTTTACTCTTATACGCATATTTCTGATTGATATTTGATTTAATTACATTGAAAAAAATTATTTTTAGAAAAGTACTGCAAATGAAGTATCTGAAAATACAATTTAAATAAAAAAAATCAACATATTCAATTAAATCAAGTATCAATCAGAAAAATAAAATTAAAACACATTTAATATAACTATTTTTATTATTTTTTATTTAACAGTAAGCTGATTTACAGTTGATAAAATAGTAATAAAAATCAGAAAGGTTTCTATAGCTCCAAATAAGACGCAAAATATATGGCTGAACCACAGACCAGTGAACATATTATATGAGGTCCTCAGTGGAAAGGCGGTACAAATGAATAAACTTAAATATTGAGAAATTTAATTGTATAGTTTAAATGTGATAGAAAAATCTATTGGTGAACAATAATTTATTTTTCAAAAAATTTCGGTCGTATATATTATAGTCTGGGGGCCAGGGGGTGTTTTCATCATTGATTACCACTCCTCTGTAACTTCGTGTACGGCTTCATTTTGACGAGTCTTCCAAGTCTTTTATCTACGAAAATTCTTATAAGTGCGACGTTTACTAAATACGCAGTTGCGAAAGGCGTTAATTCGACGATGTTATAAACAGTTATTGCCAACGTTTTACTTTTAAATTTACATAAAAGATAATGAAATAACCTACGCGAAAATATATTTGTCCGACAAAAACGGTGCGTCGTTCGCCGTGTCCGCCGTCTGTAACTTGGCTTGTTATTTTATTGCCTTTTACGTAAATTTAAAAGTAAAACGTTGGTAATAACTGTTTATAACATCGTCGAATTAACGCCTTTCACAACTGCGTATTTAGTAAACGCCGCACTTATAAGAATTTTCGTAGATAAAAGACTTGGAAGACTCGTCAAAACGAAGCCGCACACGAAGTTAAGGAGGAGTGGTAATCAATGATGAAAACAGCTCCCGGACCATTATACAGATTTCCGTATCAATATGATTTTTTGAAAATGTCAAGCCATATGAATTTTCTAAGCATTTTTTCTGACTTGTACCATTTTGACACTCAAGACGTTCAGGCAAAAAATGGTACAACTGCATTTTAAATTAATGTTTAACGTCTTATACATTCAATTTTGATATATAAAACATTAACTCATTTTAATTTATAAATAAAAACGCTTTTTAACTATTGGAACAGAAAAATTTTTTTAAAAATTAGAATTAAATAAAACTATTAAAATAATATTTTTCATATTAACTATGTTTTTAAATATTAACTAAATATGTAATGATAATGCATAGAATTATTTAACATTTGACACAAATTTTAAATGCAGTCAAGTACCGTATTAACACAACACTTTGTTTTTAGAGAGCTTTCTAGTGATGTACATATATAAATCCTGGATTGGACCGACTAGAGGGACTGTTCAGGTAAAATTGGGGGTAAATTTTGAAATAGGATTAAACTATTCAATATAGGACAAAAAGTTGAACGACAATATTGTAGTCCAACTGACGCTTTACAAAAAAGTTCCATATATATAACTGAGGGCCCTTCTTAATGCGTGTCAACCACGCACTTGACGAATTTTTAAATATATTTTTTTTAACGTTCATCTATTGTTGCATGGATATGATAAAATTAAAAGTATTTTTTTTAATTTTTAATGGAAAACTGTATTGAATTTTGATTTCTAACGGTAATTTTAGCTGTGGGCAATCACTGAACTTAAATTTAAATAGCTTTAGTCATTGCCCATCATTATTTTAGTAATTGCCCTGTGTTAATGTCTATAGTTATTGCCCGGATAATAACTATTATGGTTCATTATTAATCAAAGCGCGTTGCTAATATCGCGTGTAGTTGTATTTAAAATGTTTGAATTCTTTCGCAACCTTTTTGCCTAGATAGCTTAGATCGTTAATGTTATATTTTCAGGATGCCGAAGACACCAAAAGTACCATATAGTAAAGAAAATTTACAGAAAGCGATCGAAGCTGTCGAAAATGCTAACAACAAGTTATCTACAAGGCAAATTGCTGAAAAATGTTGGTCCAGTTCCGAGGTCCAATCTCCGGTACTGCATTAAGAATTCGGGACATAAAACCAGCTCAGGGCCATCACCTGTATTAACTGTTTCTGAAGAAAGTCGTCTCGAAGACTGGATAATAATATCAGTAAGAAAAGGATTTCCCCGAAATAAAGAAGACATCTTAGACACCGTACAAAAGTTTCTGGTGGAAAATCCTCGTCCTAATTCATTTTCAAATAATAGGCCAGGTGACGGTTGGTGGAAGGCATTTTTGAAAAGACATCCGAGGTTGATAATCAGGACAGCAGAAGGAGTGACAAAAGCGAGTTCTTGTGTTTCGGAAAAAGATATAAGAGGGTGGCTTATTGAAATTCAGAATTATGCTGCCGAAAAAGATTTGACTCCCATTTTAAGTGAACCACATCGCATTTTTAATGCAGATGAAACTAATTTTCAAATTTACGTTAAAACTGGTCAAGTGTTAGCAGAAAAAGGTGTGAAAAATGTATATAATGTTGAACAATCTCAAGCTAAAGAGTCTATTACAGTATTGTTCACCTTCTCGGCTGCAGGAGAAGTTTGTTGTCCATTCATTGTTTATCCTTAAAGATTTACTTGATGAAGTTATGAAAGCTAAACGTAATCTATTTTGATGTATTGAGGACAATCCTTAGACTTAAGTTTAATGTTTTTTTAACTGTTTATTTGTGTTTAAAACTTTAAAATCCATTTAGATTTTAGGTTATTATTTTAAGGTACTGGGCAATTACTGTACTGTGATGTTGGCAATTACTATATGCTCTGGGCAATAACTGTACTTTTTAGAATATTTTTATTTCGTTACATTATTTTCTATGTTATATAAGTTTTAGCTAAAAACTGTTGACACTCGATAGAAGAGTTTATTAGGCTATAAGAAAATTGTAATAAACAGTTGACAGCTATAATATATTTTTTTTTATTGGATGCCAATGTGTTTGAAATCCTTAAGTGGGCAATAGCTATGTGGTTTACCCTACTTATATTTTAAAAAACTTTTTGATTTTTTGTTCCAAATTAAACATTGTGACCTGTAGCGGTACCCCCATTTCGACCGTCCGAGATCTTTTTTCCTTGCGTGCGCTGCTGTGCCGCCATTTTAAAATTAAAATAAAACATATTTTTTGTAGTTAAAGACATTGTACAAAACCTCATATCTCTATCTCTTTCCTATCGTTTGTGGACTCGTGGTACGTCTCAGAAAATCACATGAAATTTAGTGAACACAAGGTGATATTACCCCCTAACTCTAAATATTTAACAGGCGATCTGAACATAGTCTTGTCAGTGAAAAAAAAACTTAGATGTAACGACTAAAAACATTAGGTTTTAAAAATTACAGGTAACACTCAAAACCTCATGATTTCCTTAGAAGTTGCTTTTCTAAACAAGATGAACCATTAATTTGCACGTGAGAACATTTTATTTCATATTTATAATATTAGGAAAATGGTGGAAAATACATCTGTAAAAAAACTTAATGATAGTTAATGTCTAAGTTTCTTACTGTCTCTTGATTTTGATTCGCATTATGCATTTTAATAGTCATTTTTTTTTAAAAACCGTATAAAAAATTGTATAAAAAAATCGCATAAAAAAGACCGCATAAAAAAGGTTTAGCTGTACTATATCCACCAGATACGAACTCATTGTTAGTAGTCATAAACTACTGGAATATAGGTATTATGGACCAATTAGACTGGAGTGGGCGCACGGAACCCTGTCCATAGTTCAAAAATATGTAAAATCCGACAAAAACAGATATTTGAAAATATGTGTAAAAAAATGGCCCAAGAATATTATGTATTTGTATTTAAAAAAAAAAAATAAAGCTTTGAAAAAATAATTGAAATCAATTGCTATTCCAAGAACAGACATAATTATAATAACTCAGCTAACCTACAGATAGTACTTAAAAAAAGAATCTAAAAAAAATTAATACTAATTTCCGAAATAAAAACTTTTGTTGTACTTGGCTCAAGATTTTTTTTTGATATTAATAAACAAAACGAAACAAAAAAAATCTTGAGCCAAGTACAACAAAAGTTTTTATTTCGGAAATTAGTATTAATTTTTTTTAGATTCTTTTTTTAAGTACTATCTGTAGGTTAGCTGAGTTATTATAATTATGTCTGTTCTTGGAATAGCAATTGATTTCAATTATTTTTTCAAAGCTTTATTTTTTTTTTTAAATACAAATACATAATATTCTTGGGCCATTTTTTTACAGATATTTTCAAATATCTGTTTTTGTCGGATAAGTATATCCTCCTGTTACTTGACCCTTGAGCACAATTATTGTAATATAATACTAGTGCTTCGAATACAACTATAAAATTCAACATACCATTACATTATATTGTAGGATTTCCACCAAAGTACCATCACAGTGTAGAATTGTGAAAATATCAATTTTTTTTCTTTTTTTTTGTCATCTTAAAGTACATACAGTTTCGCATGTTCTCTTAAAATTTCAAATTGAAATTCGAATTATTAGGGTCGCTACGACCACGGATCAATGGATTCAGCCTACTACAAAATTCTGTATATCGATTGGTGCCTTTTGGTGGGATGTTATACAACTTTACATTCAGTCTTTCCACAGCCAGTGAACGTATAAGATCAATTGTTATCATTACTGTATCACATTGTTGTTGAAACAATAATTTGAAACAATTTCGAGACAAACTTTAAGCACGTTTATCTCGAAATGCCCTTTTAAAACGGTACGCACTGTCAGAGGTAACGTTTCCAAGCTATAAGTTTGAAAATTTTAGAAAATATTCTTTATTCCACTCACCATGTACCTTTTTTTTGAAATCTTCCTATTTTTTCACACGGAAAACTATTGAAAGAAAGCCTAAATTTTGTACTTTTTATTCAAACCGCCTCCATTTTTTCAAATTTCAAAAAAAAAACTCCATAGATACATAGCAGCTTACCTACAAATTGATAATCTATTGATTTTTTTTTTTTCTCAGATGAAAACTACGGCCGGAATCGTGGGCACGAATAGGATTTGTCTCTGTTGGAAAAAAGAGAAACGCATTTCCACTTCATCCAATTTTTTTCAATTGTTTGTAAAAGGTATACATTTTTTTGTGGAAATCGACAAGAATTTCTATATAGTATCTATATAATTCGATGGGCAAAAAAATTCGACTTTCATAATACAATTTAATATGCCGTTTTAGTTTGCTTGAAGTAATCTTTAACCAAAAATATATTCGAAAATTATTATTAATTATTCATATTTTTCAAAATCAAATAACAACCAAATGCTTGAAGCAATATTGGAATATTTCTACAATTATTAGATTGAAGCCGGTAATATTTGTAAATATAATTATAGTCCTGTGGTAACTGATTAGAAATATGTATTTTGGTTAATAAAATTATTTAAATATCACTCACACTATGATGTGGGACAAGAATATGGTTAGTGCAAATTAAATAAATTAAATTACATATTTCCAATAGTAAATTTAATAATATCAAAATGAATATATAACTAGCTAACCGAAAATTCCTTTTATTTAATAATTAAATATAGGTTGGTCCCTCTATTATGAACAGAACACACAAAATCCTATTACCTTGAACGAAAAATACAAAATTACAAAGGAAATCAAAGCTGAAAAAATAAGTTGGTATACTAACGAATATTCTTCCCAAAATCCGATTAGGAATTTTTAAGCTTATTATTAATTTTTTCTAACGAAACCTTTCTATCAATAATAAGAAACCAAAGACAGATCAAATCAAAACTACCAACAAGTTTTAAATATGGAAACTGAAGAATTGGTTATTTATTGAACTAAGTAGAACAACCAATCCGTACATGTTATAAATCAATGAGTAGAGGAGAGGCTTAATGAATGGGACATTTTTTTAAAAATCGACTTTACTTCAAAACCAAATAATCAAATATTTTAATTCTTGAAGCATAAGATACTTCAAATATTAATTTATGTTTTAAACTAAAAAAAATTATTCTTTTTAAATAACAGTAAATTTTTTTATTTGAAAAAATTAGCTTATTGTCCCATTCAGTAATTCCATTCTCATTGAATGGGACAAGAAGAATATTGAATGGGACATATATGTAATACAATGTAAAATTCATGCGGTTTATACAGGTTAGCAAAAATATGAAAATGTCAAAAATCTCAACGGAAAAGCATTTTTGGGATAAATGATGAGGACAAAAGTCTCAGCATTTTTCACGGCGCATCCGATGGTGACCTAGACTTTGAGGCCAAAATCAAAATTCAAGGTTATATTCATAATGCCCCATTCAATATCCCTTGTCAAGTGATAAGATAAAGGCAAGAAATAAAAAGTACATAACCTCAATATGCAAATAATACTTGTACAATATTATAGTCCATACTAACAGGTTTAATAATCAACTAATACAATTAATCTAGGAACAATAGTTTTATAGAATATTTAGTAATTTGTAAAAAAATAAAAGTTACTTTTTCTGTTTAAAACCGTACTTCTTAATTTTTGTTGAAACAAACGGAAAATCATTAACACATATATATCGCACATAAAATAGTTATACAAAGGACACCTAGTTACTGTAAAATAAATTTCCACTAACGGTTCCTTGTTAGCTAAAACTCATTTGTCCCATTCAATAATCGACCCATTCATTAAGTCTCTCACTTATATAACACTTTACCCAAAAATAAGCTCAAATGGATCATAATTTCTGAAACTCAAGTACAAATTACACTTTTGCAAATAGTGTTTCACACATAAGGTGGTTTTAAAAAAGGATTTAATGTATCTCACGCCTCATTTTCAATATTTGTCATTTCTTTTTGACGTAGATATGTTTTTGGCAGGGGGTACAGATGATTGTGCCTAAACCAGGTAATTAGCTAATGTTTGTCTCTATGTGTACCCGTTGAACTATAAAACATATCCGTAATTCAGTGTTTTTCCGAATAGCGAAGAAAACTCTCTTACCTTTTTGAATTTTTTTGAGCGATCTCTTTAATGATAAAGTATACCCTTGAAAATTTTTGTAACTAATGGAGAAAGACCAAACTGACTCCAAAAATCTTTTGTTTTGCACTTAAAGGAAAACTTGAGAAATCTTTATTTGATTGATATTCAAGTAGAATTTACATCGCAACAAGAATTATTAAAAAACTAAATCGTAATTTGAGTCTTTTAGAAACAGCCTATAGGTAAGTACACAATTTTATATCAGTACGGTTCCAACTGATTAATGAAATATGTATTGACAAAGGATAATAAACATTTAGTTTAGAGAGAAAGTTAACCAAACTTGACCGTAATTAATCAAGCCTGTGGCATTTTCGAGATTCGAGAAATTGAAAACGTATGTATACACATTTCGTTGTATGTCGAACATCCGAACACTTTATCTATGTTCTTAACAAACATACTCTGCTAATAAATGAGTTGTCTAGTTTCAAAATCTACTAAATCCAGTTTTCAAACTTTTTAGTCGAATTTTCTCCGAAAAATTAGACTTATACAGTCTATACGATAAGAGCTGCGAGAGGCGAGACCAGGGGCGCTATCCGTTTTCGGACCCGTAGAAGACGATTATGTAAAAAAAAAAGATGTCTGATATATATATATATATATATATATATATATATATATATATATATATATATATTTTCCCGCAACCTTTTAATATGTGTAGGGCCCCCCTATGGAAGTTAAGAGATGAAATTTGGTAAGTAGGGCTTATTCCGATGCACAACAATACTATCAAAGTGGGGTCAAATTTTGGGCAAATTTTTTTTCGGACCCGACCTTTAAGGGGGTGGTGGGGGGCGGAAAAGCAACAAAACTTTTCCAAACCGGTTTTAAATAATGTTTCGGTCAATTATCTACAACATATCCAAAATTCAGCTTCCTAGGATGATATGGTGGGAGTAGAGGGGGGAAAAACGATTTTCGCTGGATCTAACAGGCCCCCAGCCCCCCAGAATTAACGTAGAGGGTTGAAATTTGGTGTGTTGATAAAGTTCGTACCTAGGTTGTGCTTTTTCGAGGTTTTAATATTTTACCCCCACCCCCCTCATTTTTAAGCTACAATTTCATGCATTTTCGACGTTTTCGAAGTTTGTACCACTCGCACAGGTCACCCGAATAAACCTAGAGGGCTGAAATTTTGTATTCGGATTGAGTTAGTATCAAGGGGGTGCCTTTTGGGGGTCTCGACTTTTAACCCCTACCCCCACCATTTTTATACCCAAAAGAACATGATTTTTCTTGTTTTTTAACAGTTTCGTTCGGGTCAAAATCTCCCCAAATAAACCTAGAGGGCTGAAATTTGGTGTACAGGTTAAGCTAATAGCCAGACACTGTTTTTTGGGGGTTTCAACTTTTAACCCTTACCCCCACGATTTTTACGCCAATATTTCCTTAATTTTTTTGCTTGTTTTCTAACATGTCTAGAGACTCCATAAGGAAACCTAGAGGGCTGAAATTTTGTACGTGTATTCAGTTAGTATCCAGCTAGTACCTTGTAGGGAGTCCGCATCACTTTTCCCCCCACTTCTCCCATTTTTACATCGGAATTGAATGCTATTGTTAAATGTGTTTTAAAAGCATTATGTTTATTCTAAATACAAGTAGGCGAATAGTAATTTTAAAAAATTTAAAAAAAAGTGAACTTACTTTTATGACAAATGAAATACATACATATTAAGTAATTTAAAAATGTTATTAAAGTCACTGTTTATTTATAAATTAGGAATTTTGGATTTTTACTATTTATAAAATAGAAATTTTGGATTTTTTTGGAAAGAAAAAATATCTTTATAAAGGCCTTCCAGTTTACTATTTAAGGTCCTTTTTTAATTTTTAAAACTAAAACATAAAGGCAATTAGCGGATAAACATGGGCAGGAATGTCCTCGTACGAATTGTGTTGGCTTTTTTTCTGCTACCTGTTTTCGGCACAAAATTGAAATTTACTGAGATACAGCCCTTAAATACTTAAAACCTTTTTTTAAAGCCTCGATCAGCCGAACACTCATCACCAGTTTTGAAACCAACAAAATGACAATTCGGTTGTAGACTTTCAATCACATTTCGCTTGTAGACATTCAATACCGAAGATGAAGGGGAAAATTCGACTACCGTGATGGGGCCCCGCTGCTCACGGCGTTTTATTATTTTATAGGGCCATTAACTTTTAAATGCAATAAGGTATATGCCTCCAAACATTTTTTGTTATAATATTAATTGTTTGCTAAAGAAATTTGCAAATGAAATATAACATAATTTTCAAATCCTGCTAATTATACATTTTAAAACTTTTCCAATCCTGCTAAATACCTATACATAACCTATATTTTAGATTTTAACCGTTTCAACTTTTAATTTTTTCAGTGACATGCGGAACGTAAGAAGTATCAAATTATGTTTTCACGTAAAATTTGTATTTTAGTATTTATCTAAAATTTTAAATAATGAAATCGTAGATGTAAATGAATTACTAAGTAAGCACTTTGGTTTTAAGTGACAAAATGAAAATATTTTACAATATTACAAAACAAATTGTATCGTCTAACCCTGATACATCCAATATTGTTGAATCAAGTTCTTTTTAAAAAATTTCCCTTATAATTTCTGTTTTAAAACGCCCTTTATATAAATTTTATTATCAAAACCTACTAAATCCAAATATTTTTGATTAAAAAAGGGGTAAAACGATAATTTTATTTTTTGATAATAGTACTAATCCTCTTTTTTATCTTGTTATTAATTGATATAATTATGGCTTTTTAATCGAAGAATTAATTTTGAACTGAGTTATAGTTTTATGCGATTTCCCACAATTTTTATAAAATGGATTTAGTAGATTTTGAAACTAAGCAACTCAAATGTATTCCACCAAAAAGTTTTTCTTTAAGTGGTTTGAATATTCAAACTTCCAAATAATTATTATTATTTACTTCAATATATCAACTTTTAACGGAAAATTTAATAACTGGATTTCAAGAAAATATTATGTATAATTCATTCTTTTATCATAAGAGAATGTTTAAAGTGAAAATTTCTATAGCGAAGATAACACTTTTTTAAAAGAGCGTATACAAATCTGTAATATGAGAGTGCAGTGAAATCTGTAATGCTTTGACTATAATGGTCGTAAGATGAAATAAACGCTTGATGTCATATTTTATATTATTTGAGTTGGTATATAGTAAAGGTCTAGTGGCATATCACTACCGAAAAATTTTATTTTTAATGATTATTTTCTTTAATAATTGAAGACATGAGTGGATGAAGGTGTTATGTAACATTTTTATAATTTTATAGTAGAAGAAATTTGAAAGTTTTTAGTTAGATATAGGTACTTCCCATGCAATAGCACATGCTTATTATTGAATTTCTACAAAACTATTGGACCCAATGAAACCAAATTTGAATATAGGATACTTCAGCATAATATATTTCAAAATTTGGCAAAAGATGAATTTTTGAAAAAAATGTTACATAACACCTTCATCCACACATGTCTTCAATAAAATTAATATTTTTATTGGCTAAAAATTAGATAAAAATTACTTTCATTAGTATTACCTATCCAGTTAAATTCTGCCCTCTCCAGAATACAACTTTGACAAATCTATGGAAACTAAAACAAATCCAAATAAATTTTAAAATTAAAACAATTGAAATCTCATTATGTATTTATATATAGACTAAATCAACTAAAAATAGTCTGACATCATTAACAAATGAAGGAAAACGAGACGTAGGTACCCAAGTTTAAGTCTCTTTTCGGTTTTGTTATTTTTATTCTAAATTCTTAGAGTAACTTGAGGTTGTACGTCCAATTTTGCTTCACTAGTTGGATTTGTTTGATAACGTCAGAACATTAGTTACTTGATTTCACCTATTATTTCAAAGCCAATCTTTTGACATACGTAACTTATTTTATCCCCTAGTCCCAACTTGATGAGCTATCGGTTTGAAAATTTGTATTTTTTTTCATTGGCTTCCCACATCCATCCATAACCGCGACTCGTTCCATAAAGTTCTGTCTATAAAATATCGAGCCATTACCGCCATCTTAGCGTAACCGACAAATATCAAATTTTACAGGAGAAGGATTTTTTAAATATTTGTATGGTGCTTACGATATTTCTGCTGTCTTAATGTTATTACGCCTGAGCGTATTATTCCTATTATTTTATTAACCTTACGATAAAGATGGTTATTGTCGGTTACGCTAAAATGAGAAAATATGTTGTATTAACGATAAACTAAGCAGTTGCTATAACTCGTTAATTAACGAATTTTGGAGAAAAACGTCAACACTGGTTGGTCCGCTACAGTTTAAAACAGAGAACAAAGAGAACGAACATTACTATGTCTATACTAGGGAAACAAGCGTAACCACAAAGGATAGAAAATAAACCCCGACTATGTTATATATGTGGACGCGGAGTTGTGTGTGTTAGTCCGTTGGATGATGTGTGTATGGGTGTCTTGCATACATATATACATTAATATGTACGTGGTGGTGGTACGTATGATGTACGTATACCACGTACATAAACCGTGTTAATACGAGAGGTAACAATATGACAACAATTGAAACATACCCATTGAGTGCTGGCGAATGAATGAGGACTAAGTAGCCTAAGATGCACATAAATGTCCATAAGTGATTGCAGAAAAGAGATAGATGTATTCGTTCTATTTGTTCTGTGGTTTAAAATGTCGCTTTCAATAAAAATCTCAATTTCGATAAAAGTGTCGCTTACGATAAATCAGCGGTAATGGCTCGATATATTTACACCACTTCGAATCAGTTATGAGATCGCCATAAAGTTTTCACTTCGGTCGTTTCATTGTGTTGGTTGTGGTAATCCAACCCAGGGTTTCCAACCGTTCAATTTTCGACCGAACATTCCCGAGAGTTTTCTCTAGAAAAAGGTAGGGGAGACCGGGTCAAAACCGTATAGCTAAGGATTTAGGGCTGTAGATCATTCATTTTAAAACATAAGTGTATGAAACTAACGTTTATAATTGGTCAATTTTATAAGGAACATAATCACGTCAACATATTTTGGATAATCACAATATTAAACCAAAATAACATAAAAAATTTAAATCACTATTTATTACGGTTTTACCCCGACACAGGGACAAAACCGTATACTATATTTAACACCGAAAAAATCGATTTAAATTCTCTTAAACCTTTGCGTGTTGAAGAACCCAAATCATTTTTTTTGTTTGAATTTGTTAACTCAATCTTGTATAATGTTGATTTTGATTCCTGACATGTTTCAGCAGTTTTGAAGTACCCCGTGGTTCCGTTAAATGCCGCTTCAATGGTTTTTCTCATATTATTCGAATATTTTTTACTAGTAGTAGCTCTTTTATGATTACGTAGCATTTTTCTGCAACTAGTAATAAAAAATCAGTTTGACTCATATTTATACATCCAAGCCAAAATTGTATATAGACCGGTTTTACCCCGTACGGTTTTGACCCGGAGACCTATGCATAAACATATAACTCACTTCTACATTTGCAAATCGATTTCGCCGGTACAAATATTGTAAATTACAAGTAAATACACAAACTTTAACCTAACTGATTGGAGACTAGCTTATAGTACACATAAACTTAACTATTTTTACTTGAATTTTCATAAAAATAAGATCAAGTCTACCGAACAATACGAAAATGAAATATTTTCAAAACATTCGTGCTTGTCGCTACAAATGTTTGTTGACGAATAGCTCTCATTAGTGGACGCTGTTGAGCGGCTTGCGTTCCGGAAATTTTAATTAATGAGAGAAATAGACCTATTATACTGTTTTACCCCGGTATACGATTTTGTGCAGGTTTCCCCTAAGTAGTTTTTTTTCACTTCTTTACTATCTAGATGGGTTTTTTTTACTCCGTTGGCTCCATCTCCGTAACAAACTTTGATGTTCGATTATCGAAAATTGAAAAGTTGGTAAACCTGGTCCAACTTTCTGAATAATATAGAAAATAAACAAGTTCTCGCCAATGAAAAATGACTTAATGTAACCAATAACACTGTTAACATACAGATAACTGAAAAAAAAATTTACTAGTACCTATGTTTGTTTTTTTTTTTTGTTTTGTTTTGTTTTTTTTTTTTTGTTTTTTTTTTTTTTTTTTTTTTTTTTTTTTTTTTTTGTTTTAATTAAAAACCTATCGACCAAAACAGAAAACAAACAATTATTAATAATTTAACCTTTTTTTCTCTGTTTTTAATAAAAAAACGAAAAACAAACACAAAATAAACAAATGAACATAAACAAATTGATCATGCGACCCGACCGGAGTAAATTTACTTTCCAAAATAAAATATAAGCAGTAATCAATCAGCATTAAATTTTATTATTTAAAATAAGAAAATCAAGTGTTGTACAAATAAACAAGAAAATATATATTTCTAAATTAACACAAACCGAAACGTACGAAACGTATTTTAGACAGATTGCGGGAATATGAAATGTAAAATGAACAGACATATGGATTTAAACATATTGTTGGTACGGAATTGATGGACAGATACAAGAGCCAGCAGTACCAAACAGTTATACATTTTATACATACATATATATTATTATGTTACATGAAATGAAATTGTATAATATTGGTTTTGCTATTACGCGAAAAGATTAATATCTTTCTGTGTGTAAGTACTATTTTACCAACTGCGTGATATCAGATATAGGTATATAGAAGAGCAGAGGCGTAGCTATAAATTTTGCGCCCTGGAGCGTCTGTCTTAAAAATTCTCATTTATCCGCAAAAATGGCACTGGCAAGCAAAAAAAAAATTCCAAATTTCTTTAACAAGCTCTAAGGACTATAGCATGAAAAGTATATTTTAAAAAAAGCGGTCAAGAAGGAGTCAGTCTCGCGCAATTAGGGTCTCGTATAGTGAACAGTCAACAGGCAAAATTATTTCTTTTTATTTATGTATATTGAAATCTTATTCAAATTTGCGTGTGATAACTGAAAAATGCATGGAATTGTCCTACATTGTACTGAAATATTTCCATTTGTTATTTAAAATATTTTTTTTTTTTTACAACAACTATAAAGCTGTCGAAAAAAGCCGTAGTTTTCCTGTAATCCATGACCTTATCAAAATCAAAATTGTAGCTTTAAAAACCTCGGAGATTAAAGGAGACGATCAGTTTTAATAAATTTTGAGCTATATCATTAAAACCACTGGATCAAAAATTATAAAAAAAAAAAATTAGGATCCTTAGAAACAGTTTTACGAAGGATATAGTTTACACGATATATTAATTAAAGATTTTTTTGGCCCTAATTATCCTCCCTTTTTAATAAACCTTTTGAAAACCTCGATAAACGGACGAACGGAAACGACGATGGTCTTATAAAATTTCCATTGCGCCCTTTTTCGTTGTACGCCCTGGAGGCCAAGTCCTGAAAATGTGACAAATATATCACAATTTCACTGTTGTTATTTTTATCACATTTGCAATTTCACTTACCACATGTGAAATCAAAGAAAAGCAAGTCTTGAAATTATTGTGTGATATTGTGAAAATATGCTTAACACGTACAACGCACGTAGCACATGTGTTAAGTATAACCACATATAACTATGGAAATTACAAATTGCATAAAATTTGTTGTTATGTCAAATCAAAAAAACAATATTTGACATTTCAAACTGTCAAAAAATGCACAGTTTTATTAATCAACAATTTCTTTTCTTAGTTACTTATAAAAGCTGAGAATTATTTTTCCTTATTCCTAGTTATGAAAAAGCTATTGAGATACATAGAATTATTAATTTAATCATTGAAAACTTTTTTTCATTTTTTAAACATTCTAGTAGACATAAATTTCGTTAATTATTTAAAGGTCTTTTAAAATTAGTCTCATTCAATCATTTTAATTATATGTGTACGAAATTTTGCAACCTTGAAGTTTCAATTTTAAGGGTTAATATTGCCTCTTAAAAGCGTTTTACGCAGATAAATTAAAACGCTCTTAAATATTTCTAGATTTTTATGAAGAAACATTAATGTTTCAGTTTAGCTAAACGATAAGTGAACATATGAATACTGCTTATGTTTAAATGCGAACAAAAGTTTGTCATACGTAGTAATGTTTCACAAGCACTCGATAATATTTGAAATTGAAATATAGTAACTATTTCTCGCATTACAGAGAATACCAACACACATAAGTGATTGAATGATTATCGGACTGGGGCGGCTGTCGAACAGAGGATCGTTGGTCTAGCGGTAAGACACCTGGCTAGTTACCGGGAGATCCTGGGTTCAATTCCCAGCCGATCGAGTTTGATAATTTTTTCAATCACTTTGTGATTTTTAATTTACATTTGGATTTTGGTCATACTAACCAAAGAAATCGAATGCTTAATGTTTCAGTTTAGCTGAACGATAAGTGAACATATGAATACTGCTTATGTTTAAATGCGAACAAAAGTTGGTCATACGTAGTAATGTTCCACAAGCACTCGACAATATTTGAGATTGAAATATAGTAACGATAAGTGTTAAATAAATGTTCAAAATGTTCAAATTTTAAAAAAGTATTTGGTTAAAATTCAGTAAAATTTTAATAAATTTAACAGATTTCAGTTGTAGCAATTTAAAATTTACGAAAAGACGTGAGCTTTCCAAAAATCTGCTGATAATATTTGCAGTTTACTCAAAAAAATTAATTAGTATCACATGTGAAAACAAAATTGCACAACCTAATATAGATGTGGTTATATTTCTACTGATAATTATACCACTGTGAAATTAATAACCACTAAATTTTGTGATAAAATATTCAAGACTTCTAACTGGAAAAAAATGTGTTAATTTCTCACATGAAGTCATTTTTCCACATGTGTTATGTGATATCTAAATTCAAGACTTGGCCCCCAAGAACGACTGCTCCACTTGTTCCGCACTAGTAATTTGTAGTTACGCCCCTGTAGTAGGGCATTTTCATAAATATGTATTTTACATGGAATATGTTTCTCAGCTAATTCTTTTTTGAATTGTAAAATATTGTTTACATGAAATCGGTTTTATTGACGCAGTTGCGACAAAATATGTATCAATAAATTGAAATGATTAATATACAACGATAATCCTATGGTATGGATAAAAGAAAAAGCCACATTTCGAAATTTTGATTATAAAAATTGATAATTTACAATCAAATTACTAAAATGATATCTATCAGATATGTAAAAATTCGCCTTTCAGTGACGTAAGCAAATAGGGGCAGATCGAATTGTTAAATTAGAAGGGATCGAATTCTTAAATATTTTGACATTGGCAAATTTTAAAAAAATACTTATACCTACGCGAGCATTAAAAGACTTCGAAAATCAATATAATTATTGCACAGTTTCATCATTGTGTCATTTCATCAACGATTCTTAAGGTCGTCACTAAATTAAAAAATTCCTTTTTTCTCAAAAGTAAACTATATTCAAGTGATTTGAATTAGGGTGATTGGTTGAAATAGAGTGATTTGGGTGTAAACTTCTCGGCTTTCAGCCTCGAATTCCCAAAATGCATCCGAGGCCAATTACGATTGCTTTGGTTAAAAAAGATGGAATTTGTAAAAATTGATAGTTACGATATGATGCCATTGAAGGTTCCAGATTCGTTTAACTCTCTTTAAAAAATTTGCAACATACCCCCAATTTACTCATGCTATACACCTGTTTATCAGTTTCCATTTACCACTCCACCCCCCCCCCCCATGTTAGGCACACGTAAAGAGAGGTAATATAAGCACCAACTATACCTATATGTATATATGACAAAGAAGTTTTCACATTTTCCAATGTGGAAAAATTTACCGTCGTTATTTTTCACTGTCAGTTTATTCGAGCAAAAAAAAAATTTAAATTCGAAACATATTTCATGTAAATCATAAACAATTTATAATGTCAGTCAAAATTTTGCCTGTTCGAACAAGAGTGTGGCTGTATCTTGTAGAGAGAAAAAATTTTTCGCTTCTGTAAACTTACACGCGTTTAAATATAAATATACCACTTTTAACATCTCAACAAATATGTATTTCTTTTATTCTATTAAATCTCTTGTTATAACCATTTTCAGTTATAAATACATATGTATCTTATATTCTGGTAATGTATATAAAATACAGTAAAACTACTTTAAATTTTTCTTAAACTATAAGCATTAGGATTCCTCGATTGGTAGCTATAATGCGCAGATAGGCATTTTTCCAAATTGAAAACGCGTATTAGTTGAAAAACAAATGGTCATCAGTAGAAGACCGTCTAAACACTCTAAACGTGCCACGGAAGAATCCTCACAACTCCATCAGCCCAGTAGTGAAGATTTACAATAAGTAATATTAAATAATTCACTTTCTTAACTTTCATCTTAAATATTGAAACAATATATAATTATTTAAAATTATTTAGATAAGTATTTTAAAATAATTTTGTTACTTAACGCGTTTTCCACCTTCCGATCATTCTCAGAATAAACTAACAAAGTAACGATAGTATATTACTTAGCCAGAACCATACACAGTGAAAAAATTTGTGTTAAAATTAACACATTTCACATGACCAGAACGGCCCACTCAATTTTTTGTGTCATTTTAACACAAAGCATATGTGTCAAATCTTTACAAATCTCTATATTATAATATTATAATATACAGTCTCAAGTAAGCTTACATGATTTTTTGTAACTGAATCTGTAACAAAATAACCTTAAAATGTAAGAAAATTGTTTCATTTTTAAACGTTTAATAAAACTATATTTGTCAATAACTGAAAAAACTTATAATTTTTCTATTTTGTTTAATAATAGGAACTACTCTCATCTTTTTTATTATATAGATATTTATATATATATATATATATATATATATATATATATATATATATATATATATATATATATATATATATATATATATATATATATATATATATATATATATATATATATATTGGTAGATATATATTCTAATGTAAATTTGGTACTTATAGCATTCTTTTGCTCTACACAAATATTGTGTTACTTCCTTGCTGTTCAATACAGGTTAACATTTTTATTCTGTTAAATCGAAATTTGTGTTAATATTTTCATTTAACACAAAGACGAAATGTTACATTAACGCAGGGTTGTGTTACTTATTTAACACAAAAATTTTAACCACTGTTTTTTTTTTTAACGCAGAACACAAATTTGTTTACTGTATAAATATTATTTTGGTAGCCTCAGATGCACGTTGAGAATTCAATACTGAAAGCCGAGAACTCTTAAGCATCCATGGCCACATAGAAATAAACTTTTGGGCCGAGTATGAGTAATTTTTTAACCAAAAAAAATTGTGAATACATTGAAAGAAAAATAGATAAAAAAATAATAAAATTTATTGTGAATGAATAAGTAGGTGTTTATAAAAAAACTATGTCCATAGAAAATAGCTTTGTTGCATTCCTAAGTAGTTAAGTAAGCTTTTATGACTTGTTATTCTTTGTAACTATGGTAACCAGACAACAGAAAGCAAATGTTGATTACATGAAAAGTTACCTGCTATGTAAAAGCTAACTTACGATTCAAGAAGTTGGAAAAATTATTTTAATAGTGAAATATTAGACAAAGTAATTATAATTTTAAATATTATATTTCAACATTAAAGTAATGTTAATTCAAGAGCTATACATAATATATTGCCTAGCAACTCAGTGTTAGTGAAACCGAAACCTTATTTTCATAAAGCCTGGATAACACCGACCTGCAGTAAAAATTTTATTATCAATTCCAACAAAAGTTCTTTCAAAATTTATGACCGTTATGATTATATTATTCGGCTCAAAAACATTTACAAAAAAGTATCAAAACTGATCATATAACTCTAAACAAATAACATACCTTGTTTTCAACACAAATCAAAAGTTTGCTTGTATTAGATATTTCTAAAAATAGTTTTTCTTTAATACTTAAGTATATCGATTTGATCTACCATACATATGGGTTACATGCTTTTTCGAATTTATATAAAAATAAAATTTGTTATTTTAAGTAAACATCTAGTGATTTATAAAAACACATATTTTAAAACACATAATAATATAAACGTTGGTCTGGTTCATTTAAGAAAAATGAAAAAAAAAAGTTTCATAATTTGTGCATGCGTTACATATGTTTGAAATTAAATGTGGCATAATAAGATAAATTTTGATTTATCAACAGTTCTTACTTTGATACTAAACATATCAACCAGAAAAAAAGATTTATAAATTTTCAACTAATTTTCTTTTTTTATCTTTTTCTGTACAATTTAATACAATTGAATGGACTGTTTACATACGATTACGATACTGTCTGCCACTTGGTCAGTTGCCTGTAGCGCCTTGACTAATCGTAAAAATTTTGCAAAAACGTAATGAAATTAATGAAGTATTTAAAATTGGATGCAAATTAATTCCAATAAAAACAAAGAAACATATATCGACAACATCTTTTTATTAGGTACTCACTTTCTGCTCACTTTTAATGTTTTTCAAAAGCCTAAATCAATATCCACGTTTCTAACTTCAAAAATGACGAACTTTCCACACGAACTTTCATATCCTGTTTTAACCCCTTAGGGAATAAATTTCCAGAAACGTTTACACAATTGACTTTTATTTATAAATAGAAGCCTAAACGCCAATTTTCATAAATCCGGTGCTTAATTTCGTCCTTCTAAACCCAACAGTTTAGACTGTGCGTTGTCTGTCAGTCAATCAGTCAGTCAGTCAGTGTTAGAAATTTATTAAGTAGATATATACAGTCATTCGCACTCGTATTCATACAGCAGCATATTTACTCATATGACAAAATTCAAACCAAACGGATTCCCATAATTTCCCACAAATTTGACCTTTTTTGTTTATAATATTATTATTTGGATCTTTTACTTCCTATATAAGTTAAAAAATTTCGTAGTTTTTAAAAAAAATTCCTGTTCCTGGATTAGTACCGTCGTGGTGAAGAGGCTGAATAATAATGCTCAACTTGAAATTTTTCCTACTTTATGGTATCACCATAAGGCGTGAGATCCCCAAGAAGGACGAAATATTGGGTCACTCTAGTAAAGAAATTATAATGTTCTATATAGTGAAATTCGAATATATTAATTAATTAGTTTTTATATACATAATTATTCAAATTAAACATTCAGCTACTATTTTAGATAAATAATTACAATCACTGTTAGTCATGCTGCATCGTTAAGTGCATGAAAATACACGATCGTTCGAAAAATACTATTTCGGGACACTTTCTTTATAATATAATCAAACACGAGGTACCCATCAAAAATTTCAAAATACTTCAATCAAAATAGATTGAGTAATTTCAAAAACATTTAAAACATTCAGTCAGTACAAAAACATAAATTATTTAAAATAATAAAACTTTTGATGATTTAACTAACACCCTCGTGTATGGCAAAAACTCTTTAATAAACTTAAAACAACTACAAAATAAAATAAAAAAACATTAACTAAATTAAATTTTATTAATAAAATCCTCAACATACATGACATTAACAAATTTTCCAGTGCGAGCAAAAAAATGAAATCACAAAATGATTTATGATTATAGAAATCTTTCAAAATAAATTTTCCCCACATGTCCTTCAATCCGTCTTGTTGTGATTAATCAGATAAAAATTTAAAAACAAATACAATTATGTTGAAATAAAGTGCTAATATAATTGGCAATCTATCGACATTTACGAGTATATAGTCTTTAGTGCGCCAGCAACTAGTGTTGTTATTTGTTTGTGTTACATAATCATGAATGTGTAAGCTACTATATGTATGCGTATTGAGCAATAAAACATGTACACGATTGAATGTTTTTCCGGATAGCGGAGAAAATTCTTTTCAATTTTTTCTTTTTTTTTTACTTGGACCCTTGGACGATGATTTTCTGACATGTATTCCGGCATGTATCGACCACAACTTCCTTTATAAACCGCATTCTGGGGCCTTATTTGAGAAATTATACTAGTTAGACCAACTGTGTTTTTCAACCTGTCGGTCGCGACCCCCTGTAGGGTCGCGAAGCCTCTTTAAGAGGGTCGCAGATACTTTCAAAATAAAACCACTCTAGTTCAATATATAATATTTAATTTAATTTATGGATACATTATGGCTACATATCGATGGTTTCATACTTACACGCGATAAAGTTTCAAAATTGTGGCTTATTTTCAATAAGAGTAAATTCGAATTTTAAATAATTGTCGTCATATAGACACTTTTTCTTCAATTTTGTTTTATTACTCTCATGGGAACTTGAATTTGACAGATGTGCATATTATGTTTCTAGAAACTTATCCATTTTCAATAATTACAATGAGCACAGAATTTTGAATATTAGACAATAAAAGACAGTAAGCAACTACTAAACAAACAACAAGGCAATTCAGTAAATTTAAACACTAATGTGAGTTCACATTAGAATTCGAATGGATTTCGCTCGGAAGTGATAAAGGGAATCGACCGTCGCGCGTGCGAGTGTCATTTTCAGGCCACGTGCGCGTTCGGAAGCTACTATAATCGTCAATTTCGATGTCGATATAAAAATATGCCTGTTTCAAATTCTTAATTACGTATTTAATCGATACTTAACTATGAAAATAATAATCGATAATGATGAACGGATTCGATATTTATAACATAAAAAGTTAGTAATAGCGGAGGGTAGGGGGCCGCGAAATTTTTTTCCATACTAAGGGGGTCGCGTCATGAAAAAGTTTGAAAACCACTGAGTTAGACTGACTTATAAAGCGTCATCAAAATTACCAACTTTACACCCCCCCACTCCAAAAAAAATATTCGTGAATTATATAGGCAAATTCTTCGAAATAATGTTGTTATTGAAATTTTTCAAATATTCTGATAGACGAAGTATTATAGTAACACCATAAAAATGTAATCATCTGGAGTGTTGCCAGGAAAATTATAAATTTTTTATTTTTTTTTTTTCTCCATGAAGAGATTTTCATATTTGATTTCAAAAACATAACTAAATAACATACAAAAAAATCAGAACAAATTTAATTTAATTTCAAACAGAATCAAAATTCAATAATCATAAAATTTAAAACGTCAGGACTTCGCAAGAGCACTCTAGAATACAATAAATAGGAGAACAGACGAACCATCAGTGCAGGGCCGTAATCAATTACGTACTTTACTGTAATATTTTTATAAAATGTTTTATGATTGTTGAAAGACAAACGCTTAAAAAGAATAAAAATTCATATTGTTATATTATACAGTGTGTAAGCAAAAGTGCTGGTCATAGAAAATAGAATGTTTTAAGTCGCTGAAGACGATTATGGAGATTTCCAGTTTCAAAAATAGTATATTTCAAATAGTGCTAGAATTTTAAATACCCCTGTCGCAGCATTCTGCATAACATAGTGAATTTCCGGTTATAAAAATTAGTTTTTCTCGGTAACTAGTTTATATAGGATGATAGTTTAAAATCTTTTTTATCTGATTTTTCTCTCCTCTTTCTAATGGTGTAAAAAAATATTGCAAAAATTTTTGAACTTGCGAAAATTTTAGCAAAAATTAATTTTTTTCACGAAAAACGCCCAAAAAAACATGTTTCCGGTATCGGACGTGTCTGGCTAAACACACATATTACATTAAATCTATAATAATCACTGATTGTACGGAACACTATTGGGGCAAGTACAACTTGCATTTGGCGACTTTTTTATTTCGTAATTATGTACATGCATAAGTCTTTGACGAATATGTAGGTATAAAGTCATATGTTCATACTAATTCTATAAATCGTCATTTGACTTCAGTAACGAAATATATAGATCATCCATATCAAATATCTCTTTATTGAAAGACCATGTTTCTGGCGTCGGACGTGTCTGGCTAATGAACTCATCCAAGATTTTTGAATTTCCAATGTTTTCCACAAATTTCACACAAGTAGAAATTTTCGTTCGACCGTAAGCTTGCTGACACATAAATGCATAAATACGTATAAATACTTAAATACATACCAACATTACATACCATAATTATATATATATATATATATATATATATATATATATATATATATATATATATATATATATATATATATATATATATATATATAAGTTTTAGTGAATGTTATTTTCGGGTTCTTGGGACCTCAAAACAAATTTCTGCCATAGTTTCGGGCTGAAGAAGAGCCTAATATCGTGTTTCCATTCTGGAAACTCGCTAAAAGGTATGATTGAATTTGTTGCCGTTTAAAGAAAACCGGTAAGAGTCCTTTTACGTTAATTATTGAATATTTCGGAATCGTGATCTGCCTCTGCTGTTGTACGAGTAGATATACTGAAATATATTTGAAATTTACGTATCCAGTACTTTTATTTACAACCTGTATTTAACTACAGCTATATGGTCGATAAAATTTTATCTTTGTATTTTTTCTAGACTTTGGTATTACTTATATGCATCTTTTATTTTCCAACCTGAAAACTACCAAAGATGTGAGTGAAATATAAAAAGGTTATAAAATGTAAGATAAAATGCAAGTTAAAATCAAAGATATGATTACAAAATCTGATTCTTAAAAAATAACAACAATCCTATACGTATACAACCAGAACCATAGAGAAAAATGATGGGCTCCGGAAATAATCCAGATTTTTTTTAAATTTCCTCCCAAAAATACAAGAGACGAGCAAAAAGAACACTCTTTTATTTTTGTCCGGCTCCCCTTTTCAAACCCGAACCTCGAGGCAACAATCCCGGCTGGCTCTCCTCTCGTCAAACTCACATATAACCTTTAGGCCCCTTTGTAAAAATAATTTTGTGATTGTTTATTTCATTATTCATTAATGCTTATATTTCTCCAATTTGAGCAAATGTGGTTTTCACCTGTTCTGAACATCTTAGGATTTCGAGAACCCAGAGTCTCCAAGTTTAAGGACATGAAACCACGCTTAATATGGTTCTGTCTTCAGTATTGTTATAAAAAGACAAAAGGTTTATTCACATTTTGTCCAGTAGTTCTAGAATTATCTTCTTTTGAATCATTTTGAAAAAATGGAAAATTTAATTTTTTATCGATTTTATCCACACCTTGTTAACGGAAAATTAACGAAACTTAACCCTTTGCGCTTATAAGACATGTACAGCATGACAAGATGGTTTGTCCATTAACTCTACCATATTTAATGGTGTTTTGTCTGTTGGATCATAAGACATGTACCACATGACACACTGAATGTTGAACTGTAATGACTGCTCATACTTCACATTACATGAATATTTTATTTAATAACTGCAAACACATTCATTTATTAGAAAAATTGTAAATAAAATAATACAAAATCACGTTGAATTATTTTTTTAAAATTAAAAACTAATAAAAGCAGCATTGAGGACGTATTTAGCGCATTTAGTATTCAACTTTGGGGAAACAAGGTTAGAACGTCAAAAGAATCCGTCAAAAAAAGAACGTCGGTCGTTGTCATGTGCTACATGTCTTACCAGCCTATTTACAACTCACTTTTTTTTTGCTTGAGTGCAAAGAGTTAAAATAAGAAACGGTATAAATCGTCCACATTATTTTGAGGAAAAAATTTTTTTGTATAAATCACCTAACTTGAGTGAATTGTTCCGTTACTAGCGTTGAAAATATTTTGAAATTTTGCCACAAGTTAGAGACAGTAGCAGAACTTTAACTGACAACCGACTTTTTTCAGAATGGTATTATAGTGGATAAGAGTATTCTTAGAAATTTCATTTACAGAAATTTGGCGCCCGGCAACATCAGGCCTCGGTTCCTTGAAAATGCTCCCGTGCACGTCTTTGTAACTTTTAAACTAAATGATCTTCTTCATTGAGATTTTTTTGGGACAGGAATGATATTTATAAGTCTGTCAGTTTCTGATCCCAGCTCGTATACCTTGTATATTTTCAAAAGTAGATCTAAAATGGGTTGCTACATCATAGCTAGCGCATAGCTAGGTAGACAAAAGTAGTTAAGTCCATTTTTGATTTTTTTTTTTTGATTTTATAATAAGGACCGAGAGAGTCTATTTCATATATTTCCAAAAGGGCAAAATTCAATTCCACCCCTAACATCATTTTTTATGCACTTGTTATCAAAAAAATTCTTATTTCCAGAAACTAACAAAAGAAGTTAAGGTCTTAAAATTCTTAATAAAATAATAAATGAGTACATAGTTTAATTAAATTGGACAGGGCTGGGAACTATTTAAAATGATTCCATTTTAAATATGTATTTAAAATACAAAATGGCATTTTGCATTTTCTATTTTAAATAAGTTCGGTAAAACCATTTTCCATTTTGTATTTAAAATGAAAATTTGAATCCATTTTACATTTAAAATGAAAATGCATGCATAGGTATACTCACTCAAATTTATGTGTATATTTATGACACTTATGACTCATATTAACCACAGAACTCGAACTGAACGCAATCTAACAAATTGTAAGTTAGATGTAAATTGGTTCAATTGACTCAAACTTTTTATAACTCGAGTTGTAATGTCACTTGGGTTAAATTTGTTACTATGTAGTTCAATTTTTAGACTTTTCTGACTCAACTTGTGTGCTATTTATTCTCTTTAAGACAAGTCGATAAGAAATGTTTTGGTATTTCGAGTAGATAATTTTCATAGTTTTGAAGTCGTACCTGTAGCGTAGTCAAGGCTTGAATATGTCAAGGCTGAATTAAATTTTACAATATTTTTGAGTAACAATATTTCAAGAGTTAAATTTCGTTTTTATATCATGCAAATTTTATAAAATTTTCTCAAAAGATTGCTGTTATTTAATTTCAGTACGTTTGACATTTTCTTAACTTTTTTATGTAAATAATTATCCAAAGTGTAAATATAAATAATGACAAAAAAGTTATAGAATAAATTTAAAGTTAAAAAAGCATTTTGCATTTTATAATGCATTTTAAATAGCTATTTTCCATTTTCTATTTTAAATATGTTCTGCAAAACCATTTTCCATTTTGTATTTTAAATGCATTTTTGGAAACCATTTTCCATTTTCTATTTTAAATGGTTTCTATGAACCATTTTTCCCAGCCCTGAAATTGGAAATGTATTTTTACGGCAACAACTACCCGCTAAAACTGGTTAAATCCACAAATGGTTTTAATAATGAATTATATTGTTTAATAGATTTGAGCGTTACTTTATGGTATTCCATATTTGTAAATAATAAACAAATATTTTACTTCGCAAAAATACCACTTTTATTTTGTATAAATTATATTGTTGTTTTTTTGTATGTTAAATCGAAAAAAATGTCTTAAAAAATTTTAGCTTAAGGCTTAAAGTTAATTTTTTTCTAATGATTTACTGTGTTACATATTAAGAAAACAATTGATTTAAAAAAATTTACAAAATGTCATGTACACTTGAAGATAATTCAAATAAAGTGATGTTGTCTGCATTTCATTTTAGTTTTTACTCTCTACTGTAAAGTTGATATTTTGGACTTAACTAGTTTTGTCTACCTGCGCTAGAGAGTTACTTCTCCATGCTCTTTATGTTGCTGCCTTCTTTTTTTTTGAAATAATACATTTTCATAACTTTATTACAACATTTCATATTCTGAATAGATACAATTATGACTTGTCAACATTTACTAGTGTTTAATGAATGTGAAAGACATCTTTAAAGATGTCAATTTGTGCCGGCTAAGCAATTTATAGCGAACATGTCTACATAGAGGTACATATGTACCACACCCGATCGGTAACATCAAAAGTGTCAGCAATGTCAATGCTATCATCCGTGAGTCAGTGAGTTGCTGTGTTGTGTACAGTAGCCGTCCAAGTTAGTCACTTCCAAGATAGTCACACTTCGAGTGAAATAGACATACACATACGTCATCCACATACTATGTTTGCTCTTGTCTATACGCACATATGCGTCGCATCACAGTCACATGTAATAGTTGCATACTCACTACATACATACTCTGTGTACCTCCGTGTGTTATCTTGTGAGGTACTACCGTATAATGTGTGTCGTGTGTGATACGTATGTACATAATTATATTAGTCTAGAACAGTGTTGGCCAGTTGTTAGTTATATAACATAATTAAAAACTAATAACTAAATTATTTTTTTGTAACTAATAAGCAATAGCTGGAAAATTTAGTTATTAGTTATAAGGAATAACTAATTTAGTTTTTAGTTGCAGTTATTAGTTATAACTAATAACTAATATTATTGGAACGTTAGTAAAGTTTACTGAAATTATCGTAGGAGATAAAAAAAGTCAGGAAGGATTTTGATAATGAAAAGTATAATTTAGCAGGTGTGATATATTTCGAAGAATACTTTCTTTCCTTATTTGTCCATTTTGAAAATATCGTTATTTTCGATATCGATAATTTTCGATAATGAAAACTACATTTTTAATATGTTTGGAATACCTATAACTTGCTTCACTTAAGCCTTCAAAATTTTCGTTATAAATGGAAATAGGTAATGGAGCCTGAATTAGTAATCAATTTATAGATAAGTATTTATAATTTATTTACTCAATTTGTGGTAAGATTCATTGTCGATAATTTTCGTTCAATAACGACAAAAAAAGTTTTTTAAGGTCTGCAAATAATGATATCGCCTCAGTAATAACAATATCGATATGGTATAAGAGGAACATGAATTTATTTTTGAATAATAGAGAAAGCCAGTTACTTCATCAAGTAAATTATTGTTTTAAAATTTAAACAATATATTATGTTCTCCTAATACCAATTAAAAAAATTTTACAAAAAGGGAAAGAAAGGGTTTGGATGTCCTGGATTTTTATTGTGTATTGGGACTCCTTTTTTTTTAATATTCAAGTAACGACAAAACACTCTACTCGACCAGACCCTTCAGTTTGGTTCATACTGCTGTTGCTGTAAAATTTAGTTGATTGATGCCAACATTGGTCTAGAGGAGGACATTAGTCAGAGGTGGACACAGGGACATATAACTAAACGTTTACCCCACATGATGGACGTCTATGACTTCCAAGATAGTCACTAGAGGAACATTTGTGTGACTATCTTGGACGGCTACTGTATTCTGTTATGTTTCTGTTCTCTATTGATGCTAACATTACGTATATATATATAAATATATAACCGTATATATAACCGTAAATATATATAACCGTACCTACACAGTAAAAAAAATTGTGTTCTGCGTAAAAAAACCAGTGGTTAAAATTTTTGTGTTAAATAAGTAACACAACCCTGCGTTCATGTAACATTTCGTGTTTGTGCTAAATGAAAATTTTAACACAAATTTCGATTTAACAGAATAAAAATCTTAACCTATTTTGAACAGCAAGAAAGTAACACAATATTTGTGTAGAGTAAAAGAATGTTATAAGTAGGTAAATTAGATTAGAATATATATCTACCAAAATATGTATAATAAAATACCCCTGTCGCAGCATCCTGCATAACATAGCGAATTTCCGTTTATAAAAGTTAGTTTTTCTTGGAAACTAGTTGACATAGCATAATAGTTTGAAGACCTTTTTTATGTGATTTTTTCTCGTCTTTCCAATAGTGTAAAAAATTTTTACAAAAATTTTTGAATAAGAGGAAATTTTGGCAAAAAGTTAATTTTTTTCACGAAAATTGCTAAAAAGACATGTTCTAGGCATCGTCCAACGGTTTTGGACTTCCAATATTTTCACCAAATTTCATAAACGTAAGACATTTCGTTCGAGAATTATCGCGCGGACACACACACACACATATATATATATATATATATATATATATATATATATATATATATATATATATATATATATATATATATATATATATATATATATATATATATAAATTTTAGTGAATATTTTTTTCGGTTTCTAGGGACCTCAAAACAAATTTCTGCCATAGTCCCGGGCTCAAGTCGCGTCATGACAGTGGCTGTAATAGCTGAATTCGATTCGCTAAAACTGTCAACATATTAGAGGTACAAATACATTCACACACATAGATATACGTATATATACATTTTGTACCATATAAGGCGTTAAATTGGTTCCATATCAATATACCTATCATCAATGACACAAATAATGCATTTAAACAAAATATCTAGTAGTGTTTCTTAGCCTATGGGGTAGACGTACCTAAACTGGATCTATATTTTTTCTTTAATAATAAATTTATAAACTTTATATTAAGTTTCTTAGGATAATACAATTACGTATATGTTTTTTAAACCGAAGTTCCCTATTTTTATGGACTAGTTTCCAAAGGATATTAGTCCATAAAAATTGAGAACTTCGGTTTAAAAGAACTTATAAATAAGAAATTTATTTTCTATAAATGTGAAAGCCGATGAGTTTATTAAAAGAATCCTCAATTTGATACATTATAAGCACTAACTGGTTTATTTCGGCTTTTTCAGATTATTTTGAATAATTTTGTAGATTTATATTATTAACATTAAATACGTCTAGAAAGTATTTTTCGTCTCCAGATCAATATTTTATTTGAGGATTTTTTACTTTTTACGGCAAAAATTAAACCAATTCTTTCAAAGAAATTAAATTATTTTTTATTGATTGCTATCAATTAGTAGTACTCATGTTAGTATTCATATTATGCAACTAATAAACGTTAACTTTTTTTAGCGTAGGTCAATCTTAAGGTCAAGAATATCCAAAACTAGCAACATGACACATGTGACCGATTTAGGGAAAAAGTAAACAGGTTTATTAATCAGTCTTATAATTTAATTACTTATTTCAAGATTTCACTTGAATTGAACTACCTGGAAACGATTCTACAATAAAATTGATTAGTAATCCGTAGATCCTCTATTAATTGAAATATATAGTTGTTTATATAATTGATTTTGTATTTTAAAAGTACCAAAAGGCTTTACTGACCAACTTTTGGTACATTCATCCTATAAAGATTTTGTTTCACGAATACATTCATATAGGTATGTATATCCACATACGTATATCTCACTATTGCAGTTATATACATACATACATACACATTATATGATTATACACATACAACATAGTTGTAAACACACTAAAATTATAGAAAATAAATTGCCTTTTTTTTTCTTATTTTCTCAAAAACTAGCAAACGTAGAATAAAAGTTTAAAAACCTTTTTTATGTGATTTTTTCCCGTCTTCGCAATGATGTAAAAAAATGTGGCAAAAACTTTTAAATTATAGCAAATTTTGGCCAAAAACTCATTTTCACGAAAAATGCTCAAAAAACCATGTTCCTGAGCTCCGACGTTTTTGGCTGAAGAACTCATCCAAGATTTTTTGACTTCCAACGTTGTCACCAAATTTCGTAAAACTAGCAGTTTTTCTGAAGAGCTATCGTGCTGATACATAAATACATAAATACATATATACATATATATATATATATATATATATATATATATATATATATATATATATATATATATATATATATATATATATATATGTATATATATATGTATGTATATATATATATATATATATATATATATATATATATATATATATATGTATATATATATATATATATATATATATATATATATATATATATATATATATATATACATATATATAAATTTTAATGAATGTTATTTTTGGGCTCTAGGGACCTCAAAACAAATTTCTGCCATATTTTCGGGCTGAACTTCGACTATGGCTGACACCATAATAGCTGAATTTCCAGAATTCTTTCTGGAAATTCGCTAAAAGATGAGAGTAGTTCTTATTATTAAACACAACCGAAAAAATTATAAGTTCGTTCAGTTATTGACAAATATAGTTTTATTAAACATTTAAAAATGAAACAATTTTCTTACATTTTAAAGTTATTTTGTTACAGATTCAGTTACAAAAAATCATGTAAGCTTACTTGAGATTGTATTATATAATATACAATCTCGTAAACTTACATGATTTTTTGTAATTGAATCTGTAACAAAATAACCTTAAAATGTAAGAAAATTGTTTCATTTTTAAATGTTTAATAAAACTATATTTGTCAATAACTGAACGAACTTATAATTTTTTCGGTTGTGTTTAATAATAAGAACTACTCTCATATTTTTTATGATATATATATATATATATATATATATATATATATATATATATATATATATATATATATATATATATATATATATTTTGGTAGATATAATATATGGAAACGAATAAGAATTTTTACAAAGGACTGACTTACTTTGCGTTCATTGAGTCTCATTTATAATAATGTATGGACAAAATCGTTATAATTTTTGACGACGTTCAAATATCTTAAGTGGAAGTAAAATATTGAATATAAAATTTTAACAACTAAGTCTGATAAATCTGAAAAATTAACACAAAATGTAGGTCTTCTTGTCTGTTAAATCATTGACACAAATCTTGTGTAAAGATTTGACACATACCTATGCTTTGTGTTAAAATAACACAAAAAATTGAGTGAACCGTTCTGAATATGTGAAATATGTTAATTTTAACACAAATTTTTTCACTGTGTATCACTTATACTGCCCATATTCAGTCAAAAGGATAAAAAATTTTGAGCCAGTCAGTTTAGTTTATCCTTTTGACTGACTCGGATAAAAAAGTAACGGAAATATATTCGTTATAGCTATGACGATGTTCGTTGTCTGAACGATAATTTCAACCTTTCGTTTATATAAAGATTATATTAATGTAACTATGGTATTTTTCTAACAAGGTAAATAAACGAAATAAACTGTCGTTTTTTTTTCAAATAAATATTTTATTACAAATTTGCTTTGCATGTGGCTCATTGGAGATTCTCCATATCCACTGCAACCGTTTTTATTTACGCTAGTAAATAATGCTGCTCCCAATACCCCAGAAAGTAGGTATAATAACTTTTTAAAAAGAGCATGAAATACGGTAGAAAGATGTATTGGAGTTTTAAAAAATAGATTCCGCTGCCTTTTACGATGTCGAACACTACACTATGATCCAGAAACGGCCGCCAAAATAATTTATACTTGTGTTACGCTACATAATATTTCACTTAGATATAATATACATGAAGTTGAAGGGAACAATGAAATTGAAGATAACAAAATTATAGAAAACAACGAAAATGATAACTTTGCAGGGAATTGGTTCGATGAAGGGAGAAGAAGGAGAAATGTATTTATTAGGCAGAACTTTTAGTAAAAAATTATAATAACAAAAATATCTTTTTTATTATTTTATTATAAAATATAAGACTAAAAATTTAATTGTTTTATAAAATAAATAGATTTTCAATTTTAACTTAAAATATTTTTAATTTTTAATTTTGATAGTTCTGATTGTACCTCTGTCTGTCTATCAAATTTTGTTTTTCTTGAGCCTCCAAAAAAATACTTTTTTTACCAATTCGTTCCATTTTCATCAAAAAATAATTTATTGACAACTTCACAAAAACAGCAGATGAAATAATAAAACAAATTCGACTCAATACCGTATAGCAGTAACCGCAGCAACCATGTGCGAATATAAAATTTTTTGTATAATTTAGCCAAACATTTCAACAAAGTTGAATAAATATAGGTATACATATAATAAACAAAGATGAAATATATACACCGAACTCTATTTCAGTGTGCTGTAAACGAATGTGTATCTTCATTATAACAAATTTGTACAATCTAACGAAAAAGGTTATTGAATACCAAATTCATAATATTCGTTATTGATTCTAACGAAAACAATAGTTCGGTATATGTATAACGATCGTTATAGATTTTTTTACAAAATTGCCCTGTAAACCCATTTAGGGAACGAATTGTCAAAAATCCTTTCTTAGTGCTCATCTACGTTACATACGGAACTCCTGTGCAAAATTTCATTCTTCTAAACCCAACGGTTTAGGCTGTGTGTTGTCTGTCTGTCAGTCAGTCAGTCAGTGTTAGAAATTTATTAAGTAGATTATTGTTTAAATATTAAACAATTTTGGTGTAATAGTGATGGCGGTGAGGGTTAAATATCGAGACCTCTAAAAGGCACACTCTAAATACTAACTCAATACATATACAAAATTTCAACCCATTCGATTTATTCAGGGAGTCTATAGCCATATAAGACCCATCAAAAAACACGAGAAAACCACAAAATTTTGGTTTAAAAATGATGAAAGTGGCAGGGAGGTGGAACGTCTGAAAGACACATCCTGGATACTAATTACATACATACACAAAATTTCAGCCCTCTAGGATTATTCAGGGAATCTCTATGAGTGTTAGACTCAGGGCCGGACCTACAGTTATTACGAGGGAAGGACAAACTTTGCTGTTAGCGCCCTCCCCGAAGAAAACCCATTTTACATTAAACCATGAAACATTTCGGCCCATTAATATTTTTTAAAATTCTTCCCTACAAAAACTAAGTGACAAGCAAAAAAAAAAGTCAAATTCATTACAAAAAAATTAAATTCACCGTTTTTGCACTCCTCAATTTGGATTTTTAGCGCCCCTCAAATCTCACAGGGGCGGGGGGGGGCATGTGCCCCCACTGCCCCCTAGATCCGGTCCTGGTCAGACCCACCGAAAAACACGAGAAAACATGAAATTTTGGCGTAAGAATTGCAGAATCCAGAGATAAAAATTGAAAATTCCAAAAGGCATACCCTGAATACTAATTCAATCCGCATACAAAATTTCAGCTGTATAGGTATATTTAGGGATCCTGTAAGTGTATGAGATCCACTGGAAAACATGAAAAAATACAAAATATTGGCATAAAAACATGGGGGGGGGGGGAAGAGCTAAAGATTGAGACACCCAAAAGGCACCTCCTAAGTACTAGCTTAATTAATATACACAATTTTATTCCCCTAAGTCCCCCTTTTTATTCCCCTTAAAGGACATTGAAATAAATTGGATTTTCGGAAAAATAAAAAAAATGGAATTTATAGCTATACCTTATAAGAAAACAGTTAAAAGTAACCCATTTAACTTTATCGATCTTAAACGTAGGTACCGATATAAAATTTCTAATAGAAATTGTGCCAAATTTTACATCCTCTATCAAATCGTCACTGTAAAAATTTACTTTAACGGCACTAATAAGTTGAAATGCAACCATTTGATCAAGCACGGCTATAATCTTCATTCCTGTAGACTCATTTTCACATTTCCCCTTTTTTCTTGCTAATGTTGTCTTTCTATTTTAAGGACTAAAAATATCATAATAAATTTTTTTCTACCATCATGTCATCATCGATATCGCGCTTTTCTCCCGTCCTCGAGACATCATCTTATAACAAGATATCAACACATTTTGACAGAAAAATATATTTATTTATGAGTTGTTATCGTTTGAACATCAATCAACAACGTATGTATATATGACGCGTCCAATTTTCGATGATTTTGGAAGTTCATGAAAAAATGATTTTAACGAAGAACGAATGTCGATTTTTGTGTCGAAATTGACCACACCAACTGTACTTTAGTATTAGAGACAGATTAATTATTTTTCGACAATTCTACGTATTTTACCTGCAAATCCACCTGAAATGGGATGCTTTGTCGATGTCGTTGTACGAATCGTAGAAATATAATTTTTAATGAATATATTTTAATAAAAAATCAAATATAAAAATACTGATAACATAACTGTAGGACTTCACAGTCCCATTTTTAGTTGAAATCTGTTGAGGTGTAAGAATTGGGAAAAGAATTCGAATGAAAAAGACCATACATTTCAAACGTTACACAAGAAACCGAAATTTATTTTGGTTTTTATCATATTTATAAAATTTTTTAATATACCCTACCATTGTAACGCCATTTTTGGATTGTTGATTAAAGGTAGGTATGTTACGATTACTACCTTACTGTAAAATTTCAAAAACTCTCATTAGGAAGATTTAAAAAAAAAAAAAATACAAAAACTGGAAGGTATCGGAAAAAAACCAAAATTTTCCGATTTTTCAAAAAACTAAGGATGGCGATAACTTCAGAACCACTGGACAAAGTGTATCCAAATTTTTCTCCTTTTAATATGTAGGAACCATACATAGATTTATTTTGAGCCAGATTTCATGTGTCTAACCCTAGTAGATCTAGATAGCCCAAGAGACCGCCGTATGCAAAACCTATCTATAAGATAAACGAACGGTTTTTTGTGAGTAAGTAGTACTACTCCAGTCCTAAAGGAAGCCCCATTTAGAATTGCCATATTTTGCCAGCATGATAAAAATCTGACGTCACTTTCGATTATGGTTTTGTTATATCATCAAATACATTGATGATGTTTACACCAAAAGGAAGGTTTCGAGGTGCAAAATAAAAATATTGCTGGCTGCCAAGCCTTAGTAATTCGCAACAATGAGGCCGCCTTCATTGAAGATTTTAATTTTCAGTGAAAGCAGGTTCGGTGTTCCGAATTACTAAGGCCTGGCAGCCCGCGATATTTTTATTTTGCACCTTGAAACCTTCATTTTGGTGTAATGTATCTGATGACATAACAAAACCATAACCGGAAGTGACGTCAGATTTTTATCATGCGGGCAAAATTTGGCAGTTCTAAAGGAGGCTTTCTTTAGGTCTGGGGTTCTACTATTTACTCACAAAAAATCGTATCTTATACGTAGGTTTTGCATACAGTGGGCTCTTGGTCTAAGAGTTATTCACCGATTTAAACGGCAACGTATGTAATTAAGGTCCGGAAAACTTTCATCCGAATTTTTAGTTTTCTGTGTTCCTGAGTCCCTAATTCAAATAATTTTTACACATTTTAAAATCCTTTTCCGAAATTCTCGAGCTTCTTAAATCAGACAGTTTTAATGAATGTTAAAATACCAGCTGAGACAAACCGTCAACCTTCAAATTACGGTAATTTACACCCATAGTTATTTACAAATTGCATGCGTATAATTCTTCTAATACCTAAAACAATAACAATAATTTTTATCAGAATAAGAATAAAAAAACAGTTCAAAACCTTAATCGTAATATATCATCACTGAGCTTCAAGTACTACTCTACTGACTAGCACTTCTACGCTATATACATATGATTGTCATTATACTTTACAGTACAAAAAACGGATGATAGATGTCATTATACATGTTCATAGAGACACGTATACACACACGCATGTATGTCGGTATATTTACATGATATTGTCGTTAGGCATCAACAGTTTTTGATAAAATGAAATGGGAAAAGATGCTTTCACATTTCGTCTAACATCCCCACTTAGAACTGGATAATTTGCCATTTTTGTCAAGTTTCTATAATACAACGGAAGAAACTGGTAAGAGCAAAAAAGTGATATATATTAATATTGCATGTCTGGGTACCGTGTGTTTAAAAATAAACGAGAGTGGTTAGACGAGATAAAGCATCGGCGTTTGTGTTACGTTTTCCTTTTTTATAAATTATTTGGTAATCGAATTCTTCTAGTTTTAATCGCCAACGAATTAATTTTGAATTAGGTTCCTTTAGAGACATTAACCATGTGAGTGGCTTATGATCCGTAATAATTTTGAATCCCCTACCAAATAGATAGGGTCGGAAATATTTTGTTGCCCAAACCAGTAATTGTTTTTCTATTGTTGAATAATTTTGCTCACTGGTTGTTACTGTTCGTGAATTTGTTTGATTCGAATTAACTCAGAAGTTAAGATGCTTGGAGCACTAAAGTATTGTAGAAAATGATCTTTGGATATATTATTTTTTAATATTTAATGCACAAAATATCAAAATTCGAACTAAATCGAATGTACAGTTTGTCAGATAAAATGATTTAAAAATTACTTTTACTCATCAAAGACACTCACTTAATCAAATAAATTAATAATTTCTGACGTCCAGTATTTTTATAATTTAATTTTAATATGTAATGTATACGTATTTTTTGTCCACCACTGTATTAGTTTTCTAAAAAAACATCAATTGTCGATTGAATTTATTGAACGATAGACAATCAGACGATAAGTTGCAATATGTACCACTTCTTAGAATTGGAAGGAACGCGTAATTGGGATAGATAGTTAGACGGTCATCTCAATAACTCGATGAGTGACGCTTCCTGAAACTTTAGAGGCCCTAATAGTGGAAGTCGTCACGTAGACACACAATCGAACGGTTTAAAAGCAGAAACTGAGTTTCAATCGGGTTCAATCTTCAATCTTAGTTCAGTCGTCAATTTTGATTCATTCGTTCATAGTCAATTTGACTCTCAATAAATTCAATCATGTAATTATTTTTTAAAGTTAAAAATGTATTTTAGTTATTTGTGTTGTGATTTATGAAACTGCCAGGAAGAGGTATGTAACATGTTTTTCTTTCCTTAATTATTGTAATTTAATATTACACCTATGCAACCTGGTATGGTATTGTATTTGAATTTTAAATTAACGGAAATGTAGTTTAACTTTGATAAGTATGAAAATTATAGAAAACTTCATGAAACATACCAGCTTGCATATGCTCGTATAAGATTTTATATTGTTAATATATTTTCATTTATTTATTTTCAATTATCTTTAATTTTTATAATTTATTTCATTTTAATTGGACGATATGCTTAAACTGTACTTGTCCGTTAGATTACGAATTCGGAAATTAGATTGTAATAGAACTTTAATATTTGCCCTTTCTCATTGTAAAAATTTAATATTTTTATTTTACAATAAATATATATTTTTTTTATTGTTAACAGTTAAATTTTGTTTTATTCAGTATTTTCTATTACGTCTGTGTAACCTTTTTGTGTCATTTAATCGCGTCCTAAATTTAAACTTTTTCTTTTATTATAATATTTAGTCTATAAATACTGCCACTGCTACCACCCTTCTTATACACTTTTATACATTATAATTATGGTGGCGTCGGTGGAATAGTTCAAATCAACCACTGAAACCACCCCTTTCTACGCAACCCCTCTTAGTAATATTACAAATAACTGAGAAATGTATCGATATTTATGTCAGTCATACCGAAAATTTACCAGTAAAAATGACTGACAATATTGCACAAAATCTATTGGTAATACAAATTTCTATCTACTTTGAACCTAATACTGATAAATACAGAATGGCATAGATCGCATAGATTAATGGGGCTATTTCATAACAACACCGCTCGCTAGCGACTTGCAAGCATATACTTAAAAATGCGCACACTTAGCTTGATACCTTAATGTCAGTGTTAAGATTCTTTTGCCCAAAATTGTTGCCACATTTTGTTAGTCCCAAAAATCGTTAATCAAGTTTGTTATGATTTTTTATAAATTGATTAAATAGTATTAATTTACGACAAGAAATGGCAGACCTTTTTCGAATTTAGTATTACTTAATTTCTAGCACTCCAAGCACATTAAAAAGCAGATCCATTCCAAACAACATGAACAATTCAACTGCTGAACTGAATCATTGTTCAAAAATTCCATTTTTTTTACCCTCCTATATTTTGTATATATGTAAAAATTCTAATTTCAACTACAGATAAAATCCGAGAAGTACACACTCTAAGAAGTAAAATTGTAAGTGTAGCAGGCTACGCCCTGTTTAACACACAAACACTGTTTACTTTAGTCAGTATGTGTGTCCACACCATTCTATTGGTTGATCTTGCCTACTAACCGTGAATGTACAACTTGTTCTACGTGCTTGTTGAATCGTCACCGTCCCTATTAAAGAAATACAACTATGTATAGTGATGGAGAAAGGAACATTGTGGTGCACTTCTAGGATTTCTTCTGTACAACCTTTTCTGTGGTTTTACGAGATGAATTTTTGCCATGACGAAAATGTAAAAATATTTGATGTTGTTATGCGGAAACTGAAAAATCAATATTTTGTTTTCTTTTACAGATGCTTTTGCAACATATGGTATATTATTTATACGCAAAACGAAAAGCCTCCAATTTCAATGGTAACAACTACACCATTGCGTGGAGAGAAACCTTAAAAAAAATAAAATTGGATAAAAATAAGTATCATACCTTTTTGTTGAAGGATATCAGGTAATCACATAATCAACAAACATTGATGTTTTGGTTAGATAGGGTATAATAATATCCTTTGCCTGCTTGCCATTGTAAAAATAATATTCAAATAAATTTCCCTCGTATGGTTTTTTTTTTTTTTTTTTTGAATGAGGAAAAAGAAATACAAAAACAGGAAAAGGAAAATTATTCAGGGTTGTGACATTTGAATGAATCATTTGTATATCAGCGTAGTAGGCTAAGGGATCCATTTAGCTTAAAATTAGATGAAAATAAATAGTTTGAAAGAAAATAAGAGAGAATATTTTATACAAAAATTTTTTGGCATACGTTCAAGGGTTAATATTAAAGTCCTCACTCCAACTGGTTTATAAATTAGTTGAAATTACTAGCGTTAAATTCGATGAAAATCTTAAAATCTTTTAAATTCAAGGTTACTTTATTATTTTTATGTAGAATATCCAAATACTTAAGGCATTACATCCAGCTAACTTACCAAAGTATTCATCGTTACCACAGACCAATGAACATATTATATATTATATTATATAGACTAATTATATAAATGTATAACTGAGGCAGCCAGATACAACCAGGATACGACCGGATAGTATTCTGTAATATAATAATCAATGCAATAATCCATGGTATCCGTAGTAACGTTTTCAAATAATTATTGTCAAAATATAATAGGGTAAGTGTGGGAGAGATGCCGCAGTAGCCATGGTTCGTCCGTTGATTGATAGATCAACGGACTATTAATGGATTATATGTTTAAAATAAATTACTTATTTAAGCTGTATATGGTAACACTTATGATTAGTCCATCAGTTTAGTAATTATCTAACTTTTTATTATTGAAAAGTAAGTCTTTTAACATAATATTTTATCAAGCATTTAATTCATTAGAATTTAAGAATGTGTATTTCATTGTTTTAATGAAAATAAGTTTTGTTATGAATTTAGGTATATTTTAAAAGTACTGTATAAAATTTTAAGTTAGAAGTCCGCACTATGCTTGCTATAGCAACATGCGTTATCTATCCCAACAAAAAGGAGAGATGCCGCATCTAAAAATGGTATATATGCCGCATCATATTACATGTTAAAACATGCACTTAATTATGCAATTTCTTTTTGGACTGTAAATATAAAAGATCCAATAATGGACCAGGAAGACCTCTCATATTAGTGAAGATAACGAAAATATTGATGATTGCCTGTGTATTGAATGATTTCTGTTTAAAGTACTCAGAAACAAAGAAAAAGTTGACTAGTTAAGATGCATAAAGTGCCAAAAATGGTTACATATGGCGTGCATCATGTATGGAGATGTGTGTAAAATGCAAAATTTTTAATATGAACTATGAGGCGTCTCTCTTTCTTTGATGCGGCATCTTTTCCATAGGTGTGGGAGAGACGCCGCTTTGCAGGCTCTACAAAAATGTTAATTATAAATCCTTTATGACTCAAAATTTAAAATTATTTATAAACAATTTTAAAGAACAATGTTTACATTTATTGTGTACCAAATTTCAAATCAATTAAATGCATACTTTAAGAATTATCAAGTGTTTTCAAAATGTGCAGTATCTCTTTCGTATTCATCCTATTGATAAATAAATTTTACTTTTTTGAGAAGAAACTGCAAAATTTTGAAATAAAGAAACTGGTATTATATACGTACGCAAAATACGTACGTATACAAATTATTTCCTGCAATAATTATAGTCGCATTTGCTCAAAAATTGGCATTATATTATATTCCTTAAATCTCACCCGTCTCATCCTGTTAGCTGCTTCAAAAAAAAAATGATTACGAACTGGATTTACGCTTTGTCTAATTGTATAATTTAATAGTGTTCATTGGTCTGTGGTTTCGACGTAATTGTATTCTGTAATTTAGTCATGAATGCAATAATCAATTGTATCCATACTAACGTTTTCAAATAATTATTGTCAAAATATAATATTGATTACAGAATTTTACTTTTTTGAGAAGAAACTGGAAAATTTTGAAAGAAAGAAAGTGAAATTCGCTTTTTTTTTAAAATACTACGTATACAACTTATGTCCTGCAATAATATATTATAGTCGCATTTGCTCAAAAATTGGCATTATATTATATTCCTTAAATCTCACCCGTCTCACCCTGTTATCTGCTTCAAAAAAAATGCCTACAAACTGGCTTTACGCTTTGTCTAGTAGTACAGTAGAAGCCCCATAAACTTGCGCTCCATAAACTTGCTGTCTCTCTAATCTTGACTGGATAATTTCTCTACTCTTGATAATATTTTCTCCCACTATGATTCTTCCGTAACCAATTAAATTCGTAATTGATGACGCGTATAGCGTATATTTGGTATCCTTCTCTACCTATCTCTTTTTTTAGATTTAAATTGCATATGTTGCGCATTCAGTGCGTACAAGAGTAGTAAATAGTGGGAATGTCAAGACTAGAGAATGGTTCTGGACATGCTTGTCAAGATTAGGGAGCTTTTACTGTATAATATAATAGTGTTCGTTGGTCTGTGATTGTTACTAAAAAAAATTCCCAAAAATAACAATTCTTAACTTATATGTAATCTGACTGATTGTACGTATCGTTACATTTTCTACGTCATGACCGTTAAAAGTCACACGTAAAATTTCCAATTGCAAAAACACTTCGGCCAATAACCTTTCCGTTTAAAATACAAAATTTTAAGAGCACTTAGAAATAATCACAAACAAATTAAGTGTACATGTTGCAATTGTAAATTTTACGACTTTAATTCAATTAAATTAATAAAATATAATATACTAAATTTAATATAACTACTCTCATGTTAGAATGTACCTACAAATAAATAATTATGTAAAAGTCATAAATTTTCATTATTTCCAATATTAAATTATTGGTAACATTTTATAGCAATTTAGATTATAAATAAACGGTGTTGAAACTATATGTGTATAATAGAAATAAGTAAGTATAAATTTTGTGAAAAGATCACAACCAAGGTTATTCAACGGATTTCGATGAGTGGCACCATCCTCAATTGAGGATAGTGCCAGAAGTGGCCTAACGAATTTTGAAAATCAGTTTCATTCCTCAATTACAGGTTCTCAGAGTTTAAAATTTTATAGCTACGTAAAGTAATAGTATATTGTACAATAAGTGGGAAAAGAGGCCTGCGGGCTCGCGCAACAAACTCATATTCGTGAGAAATAAGCTTTTCCCACGCATTTTACACTATACTTTTTCTACGAGCACATTTTTTTTCGTGAAATTTAACATAAAAAAGTTGTCAAGTGCGTGTTTGACACGCATTATTTAGGGCTACTCAGGAATTATGTGTTGTATGTTGTATGAATCATTACATGTTGTATGATTAGTAAGAAACCTGCAAAAAATTTTGATAATTATACCATAGCTACAAGTTAAGGATATTATGGAGGTACTTAAAAATGGTGACAGTCTTATGAAAATTTGTGCGAATAATGGTTTTTCTAAATTTAATCGACTGTGAAAATTTAAATTAGATTCACTACAGCGTTTAAAAGTTATTGCAGGTTTAATTTTTGCTCACTTTTAACATGCAGTCTAATTGAGTTTTCAATAGAAATCGAATATAAACCAGCTTTTAATGCTTAGAAAAAATGGTGATAAGGCTCTTGTTTTTGTTTTAGATGTTAGGAAAAACGCTTATACAACTTTTTTTACCCCCAAATTTACCAAAATATCCCCTCTAGTAGGTCCGACTCTAGCTTTGTATATATCAGTAGAAAGCTCTCTAAAAATGAAGTGTTGTGTCAATTTAAAATTTTTCTTTATCTGCCGCAGTTTTCAAGTAATCTAGCAAAATTGAAATTTTACCCTAATTTTGAGGGGTAATTTCACTTCTTAAATGGCGACTGTGTCAGATGAAAAAAATCGGGTCCGTTATTTTGGTCGACCCTACCGGTTGTCCCCATTTACTCTTTTCTCGTCTCTTTTGATCCCAATTTTTCACAGAGAAGAAATTATACGATTTTTGTTAATTTTTCAAAAACCACCAATATTTTTAAATTTTTTTGGATACTGCTGATAAAGTGACCATCTTCGCGTAAATTTTTAATATATTAAAGATTAGGTTCTCATAAAATAAATACAAAAAATACGGTGTGAAGTCTGAACGCGTACCTATTCATCCTTGTCTACGGTAGCACATTTTTTATTGACATAAATATTAGAAACGCAGGAAAAGAGACCAGGAATCAACATAGAAGTGGATTATGGTACGATATATTTTCTGAAAAAAGTGCTTAGGACCAAAGTTATAGAGTTCAAAGTGATGCACTTGATGATGACTTTGAAGTTGACCTTGAGGTCAATTTCCAAAGTCATTTGAAAATCATTTAATATTTTTCAAAAGGAGTAGCTTACTTTTCACCCCTAAATGGTTCAAAGTATATTCGAACGAATTTCACATGCAAGATAGAAAATAAGTGATCAAGAAGTAATTTTGAAAAATACTTGCTCAATCGCAATCGGAAAAATAATAGTTAATCATATGTTCAATTGAATTCCTAATATGATAACTATAGAGTAGCAATAAAAATTTTAAAAAATTTTGAAAATTTCTAATATAACATAAAGTTAATGTTTAACTTACAATTAGAGTGATATTAAATCTTTTCTTAACTTTACTTCTAAAATTACTTACAAAAATGTTTTCTTCTAATTTTTTCTATAAATCAACTTTGAAGATAGATTGAGTCAATACATGAAATTACTGCTTATAGGTACAGGATATGGTCAAAGTTCGGCAATGGCTAATCATTTTCAACTGACCTTGAAAATCGATTTCAGGGTCACTATCAAGTGCATCGCTTTAAATTCTACAAATTTGGTTCTCAGCCCTTTTTTCAGAAAATATGTCGTTTCAAAAATATCTAGCTATAACTGTTTTCATCTACAGAGGTTGAATGGTGTTTTCTACCCCTAAAAAGCGTATTTAGCCGAAATAAAAAAACACGTATTTAATATTTTTCGCTGTTTAATAAGTATGTTAAGTTTCATTCAAATTGGCGAGTATTAGTTGGGTAGTGTTATTTGTCAGAATGTTTTGCCGATCTAGTTTTTTCAATTTTTCTTTGCTCGTTTTCAGAATTTGTATTTTAATTTCTACGGACAAATAACTCATTCTTTTCTTCGATTTGAGTAACTTTTATTTGCTGATGTTGACCATTAATTGATCGAAACATATCAAATATTTTTCAATGATTTTTTTAGCGAATGTCGAAAATTTTGAAAATTTTTTCACCGTTAGTAAGTTAAAGTATTTGAATTCATTAAGTAATTAAATGATGTCCACAAGAACCTTACGGACTACCATAAGTTATATGAGATCCCTAGGACCCGTTTTTTACTGTTAGGATAAACTTTTTACTAAAATTATTTTAGATGAATAAAGGTTATGTTGTATGATTTCCGCCAGGGTTTACTGTTCCCATTATTGTAAAAAATAAACTAACCGACCGATTTTGAAAATTTTTTCACTGTTAGAGAACTAAATTATTTTAGATGGATACAACTATGCTGCACAAAGTCCGTTCGGGTTCTTGGGTCCCAAAAATATCAAAACTAATTACCCAGCCGATTTTAAAAAATCTTTTACTCTTAGAAAGCTAAACTATTTTAAATAGGTACAGTTCTTAGATGAGATCCGCCAGTCCCCAAAATTTGGAAATTCGCTATGTTATGCAGATGCTGCGACAGGGGTATTTAATCTGACAAACACAAAAATATTGCAGATCCATGGTAACGCGATTTAAAAATGAAATATTATTGATCAAAAAGTGTCAGAGATCACATTGATCCTGAGAAAAATTTCTCACCATACTTGCCCCATGTTCGATAAATCTGTTTCCAGCCTGTATATATATCCGTGTATGTATTATTATTAAAAATGAGTGTATGTTAACTAATATGTAATTTAAGAGGGTGACTCACCCCCTCTCCAATGTTGCTCAAACTGAATTTTGAAATCGAAAATTTCATTTCTACGTTATTTCAAATGTCTTAAACTATTTTCCATGAAGAACTTCTTAAACTACACAAGTAGTACGACTATTCGACACAGTCAGTCCCTAGTTAACTACCCCTAGACTTAATATTAGGACATTGAGCAAAAATAGGTCAATTAGATTTTCTGACGTAGATTTCAAATCTGTAAACAGAATTTTTATATTGTTTAATTTTATCCCCTTTTTGCAAAATTAACCCCTAAATTTTAACCCCCAGCCACCCCTCTTGACACAATTTGAACGAATTGCATACCAATAAATAGCTCTTTAAAAAAGAGCAATACTGCCAATTTAAACTTTTGCTCTATCTCTTACTGTTTTCGAGATATTTAAAAAATTAAATTTTTACCCCAATTTTTGAAGGGCGATTTCACCCCTTCAAGCCGTTTTTCCGCCGATAAAAAAAAATACGTGTCGCTTATTTTTTAGTGTTCTACAACATATCTAAGTTTCATCAAAATCGATAGGTCCGGCCTCGGGCCCTTTACTTGTAAGAAATACGTATGAGCAAATGACAGTTCCAATTCCTTTTGGCCGTTCATATTTGCGAAATTATTTATTTCCGGCAAACATCGAAATTACAGTTGACGTGCTCTACAATTTACTCGTACCTGGCGACTGTATCCGAACGTGTGTACTGTGTACAATCTAAAGCAGCAAACACTCTCGGAAACCGCGTAATGTTATAAAAATTTTCTTTAACTTGCGCCTTTTCGACGTCAGTTGTTGGAAATTTAATGAATTCTTCACGCAACAAAGCAATTTTGTGTGACACTAATTTCACTACTTTGCTAGTAGTAGCTTTGAAAACTCCTCCTTAAAAAAAACATTATTTCTGAAGATAATGTACTATTCCTAAAAAAAAGATACATTAACACTAGTTAGTTGAAATAATTATTATTTAAAAAACAGCATACCAGTTCGTTTTGTGTTGTATTCGTGGGCGAATTTTTTCCAAAATAAAAATTCCTTTCGCATTCGAAATTTTGTGTCAAAATCCAAATCGTCGCAAATATTAAAATGATGAAAACATATTGTTTTTTTTTTACATAAACGTTAAGTCGTACAAATAGGTTATGTTATAAGAATCTTTTGACAAAAAAAAATAATTTATTTTAAAAAGATTATAAAGGTACGGACACACGACACACTTTTGGTGTAGAAGTTTTTTTTTTACAAAAGGACAGAAAAGTTGATTTAAGATACTACCAACAAGGTAATCCTAAATTGTTAGACGCATCCAAAAGATAATACAGAGACAATATTATATTACAACTCTAAGAAAAAAGTAAACGTAATAAAATTTTACAAGTTGGATTTACACTATAGCAAAAAATGAAATAAATTATTTTCAGTACGAAACTGCCGTCTTGCAGCAACATTTATAAAAATATTAGTTTTCAATTCAAAATAGAATATGGCAATACAAAACACGATTTAGAAATGTTAAATTATAATCTAAATCAGGTGTTGTGTGAAATGTCTGACACTATTCTATTCGCCGTGTGTGACACTACTGTGTAAACAACCTCAAATATTTGCTAGAGAAGTCTAGCAACTCGAGTGTATACAACTGTTCTAGCCTGATCTAGACTGCAAATTTACTTGAACGTGTAAACCAACGGGCCAAACTACTATATGATAGTTAGTATTCCGACTGTAGCAGAAAGGTGACGTAAAATCTCCTCCACTTCGCATCACTATGCTGTGTAAGTACAAACTGTTTGTAGTGGTTTAGGCTTGATGTTTGCTTCTGTGTGAGTATTTACACACACAATTACAAAACACGTATTATCGGACAGAGCAACGTGCAGGTCAAGTAACAATGGTCTTACAATGCATAACAATCGTAGTGGATTCAATGACCGACACCGACTGACTAAATGCCTTAAGCTGTGACAGACCAACAAATGACTCCAAGGGAACTAAACTTTTTTGATATTAGTTTGCTTCTAGTGTTCTATAGTGTAAACATTGCACACAATAATGCTAATTTAGATGTGTCGTTATTTTGATGTCTCGTGTATCCGTAGCTTTACACAGTGAAAAAATTTGTGTTAAAATTAACACATTTCACATGTCCAGAACGGTCCACTCAATTTTTTGTGTTATTTTAACACAAAGCATATGTGTCAAATCTATACACAAGATTTGTGTCAATGATTTAACACACAAGAGGACATACATTTTGTGTTAATTTGACACAATGAGTTATGTTATAATTTTAACAATGGATATGTTAATAATAACCATTATTTAGTGTACATTTTTAACACAGTGATGTGTCAAATTAACTGAATTAGAATGTAGAAGTTTACTCAATAAATGTGTTGCACATAGTATTATACAACATACTAAATCAGTTAATTTTACACATCATTGTGTTAAATTTGACACTTTTTTTATGTTACTATTTTTTTTTTTATTTACACTGCTGATCCGATTGAGAGAAAGAAAAATGCGTATGTATAGGTCACAATATAAAAAAAACATTAGGATTTTTATGTTAAGAAATCATTATATATGTATACAGCGTGGAATTTTAATAATTATTATACCTTTTGCTGAATTTCGATAAAATTTTACTATGGTTAAGAACGGAATTTGTTGGAAACAACATAGCTATGTTTTAAATTATGTTGTTTCCTACAAATTCTGTTCTAAATCATCGTAAAATTTTATATTTCATAAAATTTTACGATGATTTAGAACGGAATTTGTCGAAAGCAACATAGCTATATTTTAAGTTATGTTGTTTCTAACAGATTCTGTTCTAAATCATCGTAAAATTTTATCGAAATTTACCAAAAGGTATGAGTTATTAAAATTCCACTCTATATACATATATGATTTGTTTACTCAGAAAATTCCTAATGTTTTTTTTTTTATATCTATGTGACCAATACATATGCATTTTTCTTTCTCTCAATCGGATCGGCAGTGTATTTATTATTGTTAATTTTACTGTTATTAATATTGTTAACATTGTTTTTAATTAAAAAATGAAAGGAAATAGTAAAAAATAATTTTTCAATAGTTTTTTTTATTCATACTTTTTAAAATTACACAAATAACAATTAAACATGATTCAAATTAGATAAATAATTGAAAAAAAACTACATGAACGTATTCACGAAGAAAATATTTAAGAATAGAATTTTAAAACTGAGAAAAATGCTGTACTTAAAAATCTACGATCTCGCAATAAGAATATTTTTTATAAAATTTTATGAATAACTTATACGCAATATTAATTGCCGGATTGTTCTGGACTATGTTTTTCGATAAAATCAATTTTTGTGAAGATTTCCATGATAATATTAGTGCATTTCACTTTACTTGGTATTTAAAAAAAAAAAAAAAAAATGCTGAAGCAATACCCAGAAATTGCGAAGATCGTTGTCATACTGTACATGGAAGACAATGAGCTTTAAATAAGTAATCCGTCGCTTCTACAATATCTTTTGTAGGCCGAAATATAAATTTCTTATCAGTTTCTAAAAAAATACTGATCAACTGCTACTTTGTTTGGTCCAACTGCAATCAATTTAGGTTGATTTTGATGTTCCTCATCAGCTGTCAGTGGTGTTCCACGCTGAAAAAGTAATGAAATTAAGGAATAGAATTTATTTATGTTATTTACTACTTCTAGAAAAAAAAACATACCTTTTTGAAAACAATCAACTTTTTTATAATATTCCTGGCTTTTTCTCTAGATGATGAATGCTTGCCCTTGGCTGTTGGAAGTAGTAACTGAGTGAGTGCTATCATAGCATTACTAATGCGGTCCCATTCTAAGTACAACACATAATAAATAAGACTTTAAAATATATTATTTTATTTTATAATTAATTTAGAAAAAATTGCTAACCAAGTAGACTTGGATCTTTTCTCTCGTTCTCATAGACGGTCAGAATCGCGTTGACATAGTCTGGATATAGCCTGATCAAACTATTCTTGTCAGTCAATGGAAATAAAAGCTCGAACTCCACATCAATCTACATTAATTTTTAGTCAAATATCATATTAAATAAAATTATAATCATTTTAAGCATAAAAATTATTAACAAAACATCTTACCAATTCTGGGAGGTCCAAAAATCTCGGGAAAGCTTCAAGAAAATGCTCATTAAGATACATGAATCTTCGATATTTGAATGTTAATTTAATTTTTTCAATAATGTCTTCTTTTTGATCTATTGTTGCACTTTTCATAAAGGCAATTGCATCTTTGATAATGTCCGTTTCATCTATGTGTTCCAGTACTGGTTCAAGGTCTGTAGCAAAGACATTCTTCTTTATCTGATCTCTTTTGTCGTTGGGATGTGTTTTCTTACGTCGAATATTCAATAACTTATTCGCAATAAATCCTGCACCAGTCTTTGGATCATAAAAATGTTCCTGTAAAAACAATTGTATCAATTTTATATTTTCAAAGTATTTGAGTATGATAAATTATAGATTCTATAGCAGAATCAGTGAAATTTATCATTTAAAGGGCCCCATACACGATGAGATCTGTATCACTACATGTTGCAGGTATCAGATCTTGTCGTATATGTGATGATTGTCTCGGTATCACTGTATTGCAACAAAGATACATGAATCACGATATTGATACAAAAATTGCCTTCTATCAGCGTGTGTGGGCTTGTTTCAAGTATCGTTAAATAATAAAATTTTATTAATAAAATTTTTGATCAAGTTGGTGGTTTCACGATTCTGTTTCAACGTGTGTGTGCTAAATAAACTTGGTACAAATCTCAGACACATGTATCGCTATCTATATCGATACCAGGTTTTGATACAGATCTGATTGTGTATGGGGCCCTTTAGAAATAGAAGAAAAATTTGTCAACTTACAAAACCCAGATCAGATTTCGTATTTCTTAAATTTGGGAATAAGTCTATAATTGCTTCAGCGCATTGACACTTTTCAGCAGATAATAACTGTCTGTTTACTTTTTTTTGATGATTTAATAAATACTAAACAACAATGTTTACGAGAAGTTTACGATATTTTGTTGATAATAGCTTCGTAGTATTATAATTGGTAAGTATATCCTCACCACAAGATAATTTTTGGATTAATTTAAGTAAATTCTGTAAGCAAAGAAAAATATACGATCACTTTGGAGCCAATTAACGAATTAATCTTGATTAACCCATTAGATCCCGCTCCTGTTTCTATCGGTCAGATTTTGATGAAATTTCATGCAAAGATGTAGAATGGCAATATAAAGTAAATCCCCAAAGATGATCCTTGTATCCTTCCCAGGATAAGAGTAAAGGCCCGTATTATATATAATATTGTGGGTCGTGGTATATATATATATATATATATATATATATATATATATAAAAACTTTGGCGGGAAATATGAAATAAATTTATCAGAAGTAAAATAAATAAGGTTAAAATTTAAAAAAAAGGTTACTGATCCTTTCTTTAAAACTAATTTATTATTCTTGACTTTTTAAAACTGACACTAGGAAAATAAAAGTGGTTACGTGTTATCTAAAAATGAATGTATCTGTCACCCTAATATATCATGTTATTTTTATTGAGAATATTTAATTTTCATTATGCTCGGGAAAATTTGCACACAAAATCTTTCCGAAATATTCCCATATTTTTTCTCTACTTCCATTTACTTTGTCAAAATTTCTAAAAGAATTTACATATTATTAAACTTCAAAATGAAAGGAATGAACACATGAACAAATGTCTATAAATGAAGTCGCACTTCATTCCTTCTTTATTTATCATATTTTACAACTAATTATCTCTCATTCACGAAGTTAGCAACGAAATAAGTGTAACAAGATACGTGGAATAATCTCTACAAGATACTACTCTTTGATTACGTTACAATCTAGCGAATTTTAAAACATATCTGTCAGTTCTCTGCAGAAAATTTCTATTTTAATATTTATTTTTATCAATTATTTCATATTTAATGCTTTAAACACATATTTGACTAACACTCCGGCACAGTTTTTTAAATATAAATTTAATATATTTAGAAATCAATGTAAAAAATTTGTGACAATCTGCACTGCGCGTTACAGACCCTTTTTTAAATACAAAAGTTCAACTGGAAGCCTTTTAATAGTAGCTTTTACACGGCAAGAGAGAGAAAAATTCAAAGAACGTTATCCTGTTGTTATTTTATATATTTAAATGCCTTCAATTAAAAAAAAACTGCCCTTAAAGTTGACTTTCGCACAGTACCTATTACGTGTAATATTGTGGTCACTAATGGGTTAACTATTACAAATATAATAAATAATACCTTATTAAATTTGTAAAAACTACAATGAATTTTCTTTGGCATCAAGAGTAATATCAATTTCATAATAAAACTTACTTCTTTAGAAAGAATCGAACTCGGGTCATCAAGACGGCGTCTTTTTGGATCAGGTTCAGTTAATGTAGCCTGCGGCTTATACCAGTCTATCAATGGAGTTAACACTCGTGAAGAAGTTGGTGTACTTAATAATGAAGTTTATGGAGATTTTGCTGTAATAAGAAATTAAAATGTAATTTTGTCAGATATTAAAAACAAAAAATTTATCGAATGGGGCGTATTCGCGTTGTGGCTTTCATCGCTTCCGTGAGCATCACTTCAGATCGACGTAGCATTCATGTTCGCGTTGTATAAGCATTGCTCCCATGGATACGCGCTATAGTTGCTCGGATAGCATACAAATGTCATTCAAAATTTTTTTTCCACAATCTCTTAAAATGGTTGCAATTTTTAATGTAATGAAGAAAAATTTTATGTTTGAATTATTAAAATTAACGTGGCATAATACAAAAATTATTAAAACATAAACAGTTTGAAAAATTTAAATTTTTTTTAAGTTATGTGCACGGTTATGTGTCAACGGGAGCCATATTGCCTTAGTCATATCAAAATATTTTTAAACATGGCTCTCGTGACCACCGGAATCTATTGGTTGCGAATATGCGAATGCAAAGTAGCGTCGCTCCTCGCTACGGTAGCGACAACGCGAATACACCCAGTATTTAAAAGAAATTTTGTTATTACAAATGTCTATAAATTCTACAACTGTTTGACAATGAATTTTCACAATAACGCCTCGATCGCTTAGTCGCACGTAATCCGCTAAAATATCCGAATCCAATATTACATCACGTTCGTCCGTAAAGAAAAACTCATTCTCGGTTAGATTCGGAAATAATTCACAAGCTAAAATAAATGATCACCACAATTTCATTAAATTCGAATAATATTTGTAAAAATCACAAAAAGAATTTATAACACCTTTATTAACAAAATCTTCATACAGACATAGCTCCGGTAATTTCACCCACATTTTATGATCATCATATTTAAATACGAAAAACAACCACAAAAATGTTTCTTCCGGAAAATTACTCATCGCGTAGGAGGATCACAAGTGACAACTGAAAATCAAATAGGTATATCTAACTACGAATTTACTTTGATAACAGTAGAAAATAATCAAATTTTACTTTAAAAACATCATTTTTTTCTACTTTAAAATTAATTATTTATTATTGTAAATTCCGTACGAAGAACGCATATTATGAACAACTTATATTTAAGGTTATGAGGGTTAACTTTATATCAATGCATTTTAAATGTATGCAATATGTACTTTAATTTAAAAAGAATATATATTAAGTAACTTACCTATAATCAATATTCAATATTTGTATAAATAAAATCAATTTAATTAACTTTTTAAATATTGCACAACTAATAAATATGAATGCACAACTAATTAATAACTGAACAGTTGTAAGAGAACGCGGAACGCCTAATGATGGCGCAAATGCTGTTGGATACGTTACGATATCATACCATACATAATATATGACACAATTTTTGTGTTGAAAATACACAAAAAAGTGTACTTATAACATTTTTTTCTTTTACATAAAGAATATGTCAGTCTTGTGTTGTTTAAAATAGATTAACATTTTTATTCTGTTAAATCGAAATTTGTGTTAATATTTTCATTTAAAGCGGGTTCTACACGATGCTACGAACGTTCCTTCCAACATTCGATCGAACGTTTGAGGCAATTAAGTTCGATAGTTGGTGCGACGAATGTGTCTGCTACACGGTGGGTCGAATGTTTGATCCAATACGAATGATGAAGTGTTGGTACTCAGTCGACAACGCTGTTATCTGTCTGATGTTATCTCTAATGTTATACACTGATGTTGTCTCTCTTGTATAATGTGTTGGGACAAACGTGACGAAGATGTTATCTGTCTGATGTTATCTCTAATGTTATACACTGATGTTGTCTCTCTTCACATGAACGAGTCGTGCGCAACCAACGAACACAACCAACATTGACCTTCAAACGTTCGAAGCATCCCTTTGACTCGGTGCAAGAATACCGACATCGAACGGGACACGACCAAATGCGAATGTTTAACGCTCGACATTGGACACTCGTAGGTTCGAACAACGGCTACACGATGCTATGAACCATCCAACGTCGAATGTTGGAAGGTGTTCGTAGCATCGTGTAGCAGCGGCATATCACAAACACTAAATGTTACATTAACACAGGGATGTGTTACTTATTTAACACAAAAATTTTAACCACTGGTTTTTTTGTACACAAACACAAATGCTTTTTACTGTGTATGTACATATGTTGTAGGTACCTATCATGTATTATATACTGTGTGACACTTTCAAAATAGAGTATACTCCAAGGGGACAAACTAGATTGGCTTTGCCTCTGTTCCACTTGTAATGAGTTTGTGACGTAGTCTGTTTGTGTACATACACACTGTTTGCAGTGTATTAGTTTGGTTTTTTGTAGTAGTATGTGTATACACGCATACAACCACACACACGTATTACCAGAGAGAGCTGTTCAACGTGTTCAACTAACAATGGGTATATTGTTAATATAATGGTGTGTTGACTCGACGACGACTACTGACGGACTAATGCCTTAAGCTGTGACTGGCTTACAAATGACTCCAAGCGAATTTCACTTTTTTTATGTTAGCTGGCTTCTAGTGTTCTATGGTATACTCACTATATATATAGGTAGCATGTGTAAATTACGTATGTATATTTTGAGTAAAATTTCAAAACGTCAAATGTCAAAAACTAATATATTTAAATAGCAAAATTAATCGCAATAATCGCAATTAAATTGAATTTGAATGAATTTAAAAAATATTGTTAAAGTTTGCATTTTTTTGATAGTAATTTACTGTTAATATGTAGGTAATATTAAAATCATTTAGGTAATTTAATATGTAGGTAATATTAAAATCATTTAAATATCCATAAACGACACAGTAATAATCATGTACCTAATAGTATAGGCGTCAATTATATTTTTTTTATTTATACCTTACTGCTAACAAGAAAGATTAAAAAAAAATTAGCAATTACGAAAAAAATCTAATTAATTTTTAATTTTATACGTTCGACTATTAAATAATTAATAGTTAGGTCCAGAATTAACGTTTTAAATCTTTATTTTTGTAATAAAGAAAAATACCCCCTTTACCCCAAAAACTTGGCGAACTGAGTTCAGCAGAAAGTTTGGTGAAGTGCAAGTTGGTCACACGTTAGAATGTGGAAAGTGCAAAACTATGAGGGATACTCAGAGGTCAAAATCTCTGAGTACCCCTAATAGTTAAAATAAAATTTACATAAGTAGTAAAAATTTTTTAAATTTATAATGTCAGTGCTAAGATATTCAAATTTTTGTCAAAGCATACTTTGAAACTATGGAAACAATAATAAATAATCAACATACATATATGTATATTTTTAGTATTATTTCTATATATTATATATTCAGCTAACGGAACAGCCTACTTTTTTATTATATTAAGGCGTGGGAAATAATTTCCCACTGTATTTCCGCACAGTGCGGGCAATTGTTAATTTTTACATATAGTTAGCCGTGCACAAAATGTTACTTTTAATAGTAGGAGTAGAAAAAATTGTTTATTGATTTCTGTAGAAACGAATAAGTAATTAACATCAGATAATTATTCAAATTTAATGAAAAAAGCTATGACAATTACTTTCGAATAGATTTTTATACACTATTAATTAGAATCTATCAAATTACGGCTGGATACCAGATGCTGAAAAATTTGACTATTCTACACTATATTATATAACTGAAACGCTCGGAACCCTTCGGCGGAAAGTTTCGGCGAAAAATTGGAATTTCGGTTTAGTTTCGGTTTCGGCAGCAAAACAACCGAAATTCTGTTCGTGAAATGATCGACATTATTCGGGCCGTGTTTTTTACTTTCAATTAAGGACTAATTATTGTTTTTAATACCAAAGTTAAATTTTACTATAATTTATTGGAAACTTCATAACAATAATTATATACCCCGCTCAGTACCGGATTATCGAATAGATAAATGAGACAAACGTCTAGGGCCCGATGTCTTTGAAGGGCAAATTTTGTAATGCATCTCTAAAAACAGGACCAGAATAGAAAGAATACGTTTATTTTCTTTTTTACTCATCAATTTTACTTTTCGGGGAAATTTTGGTAGAAGTAGTAGTCTTTAGCTGAGAACGTGCCCCAACGTCTCAGGACCACCCATAGGTAAATCCGGCCCTAGAAAGAGAAAAAAGTGTCCCGGTAAGAAGAAAATATCTAGGGTCCACGAGTGGGTTAATCCGACCCTATTCCGAGTTACTTAAATAAAAAATGGCAAGTAAAAAATTTATTTATTTGTCTATTTATTTTTCTTTATTTTTATTAAATAACTAATTATTACTCAAATACGGGCTTCTTAAACACAATGAAATTAAAATAAGATAGGAAGAAATTGCCTTGAAAGAAAGTTTCGGTTTTGATTTCGGCCGAAACTGAAACGGGGACCGAAATTCGGTTTCGGTTTCGGTTGAAAAACTAGTTAAGGTCGGACACTAAACTAAATATCCACTAATTCAACACGCATTTTTTCATATTTTTACAGATTGAAGTATATATTACAGATGTAAAATTCGTTCCCCTTCAATTGAATTTTTTTTGCTATGAACTTATGCCAACCTTAAGTACAAATAGTTTTAGTATTTATCATTCTTTCTTACGTCTATTTTTAAGTCCCACCCATCTGACAGATTCCAATACTTTATATACGAAATTCGAATCCATCAAGCTATACTATACAACTATATAATACAACAACTTTTATCGTTAAGACACTAAGCTATACATATTAACCGGAGACAGTGTGCAATACTAGATGGAAATTTATATCAAACCTGCGTATTCGATTTTGAACTTGAGCCAGCCAGATCCGTAAATCTTACTGAAATTCCCAAATAATTTAAACAACCCGATAAAATAAACTACATTTAATGGAAAAGGAATATTTATTGATGAACATTCATTATTTGATATGCAATCCAGAGATCATTACCCACCGATAGTTATTATTAAAATTATTATTAATCACTAAAATAATTTACGAGTATATTCTGTACAGTGTACACGTAAATATTTTATTGTAGCTTGTTTGAAATATTAAACATTTATTTTTGGAAATGTTAAAGAAGGGTGAATTACCGATGAAATTTTTCAGACGCTACATTACTATTATTATTTTAGAAGATAAAATTTAATTTTGTTGGTGATTTGAAAGTTTTTCATTTTAACAGAACATTACTTTGTGTACATGTCGGCGGCCAATTGTATAATCAGTCAAAACATGATGAGTCTAGTTATGTGTATACAGCACAGACCAATGAACACTATTATATTATACTGATTATACTACCAGACAAAGCGTAAAGCCAGTTTCTAGGTATTTTTCTTGAAGCAGGTAACAAGGGTGAGACGGGTGAAATTAATGAAATAATATAATGTCAATTTTTGAGCAAATGCGACTATAATTATTGTAGGACATAATTTGTATACGTACGTATTTTGAAAATATGTAAAGCAAATACCACTTTTCTTCTTTCAAAATTTTGCAGTTTCTTCTCCAAAAAGTAAAATTTTATTATCAATATTATATTTTGACAATAATTATTTGAAAGTGTAACTACGGATACGAATCAATTACTATATAACAGAATACTATTGAGGTCGGAACTTACAAGTAAAGGTCCCGAGGCCGGACCTATCGATTTTGATGAAACTTAAATATGTTGTAGAACACTAAAAACTAAGAGACACGTATTTTTCTTTATCTGCGGAAAAACGGTTTGAAGGGGTGAAATCGCCCTCCAAAAATTGGGGTAAAAATTTAATTTTTCAAATATCTCGAAAACAGTAAGAAATAGAGCAAAAGTTTAAATTGGCGATATTACTCTTTTTTAAAGAGCTATCTATTGATATGCAATTTGTTCATATTACATCAACAGGGGTGGTTGGGGGTTAAAATTTGGGGGGTAATTTTGCAAAAAGGGGGTGAAAAATAAACAATATAAAAAATTTGTTTACAGATTTGAAATCTACGTCAAAAAATCTAATTGACCTGTTTTTGCTCAATGCCCTAATATTAAGTCTAGGGGTAGTTAACTAGAGGGTGACTATGTCGAATAATCGTACAATTTGGGTATTTCAAGAAGTTCTTCTTCATGGAAAATAGCTTAAGACAATTAGAGTAACGTAGAAATACTTACTGTTTTCGAGATATTTGAAAAATTAAATTTTTACCCCAATTTTTGGAGGGCGATTTCACCCCTTCAAACCGTTTTTCCGCAGATAAAAAAAAATACGTGTCCCTTAGTTTTTAGTATTCTACAATATATTTAAGTTTCATCGAAATCGATAGGTCCGGCCTCGGGACCTTTACTTGTTAGTCGTAACTGATTGCTTCAATTATACATTTATATTATATGTCTCTATAATATAAAATATAATATGTTCACTGGTCTGTGGTATACAGGCATTTCACGAAAATTCTAATTAAAAGCCAACCATTTCATCAAAAAACTAATTCAAAATAAGGCAGATCAAAAAACAAATCATCAAAATGCTGCTAGACAATTTGAAAAATAAGTAACAACCTACAGAATTAAAGATAGGTGCTGACAATAACAACTAATAAGTAAGTAAACTGACTGATATCAGCAGTTAGGAATTGCATGAAATGGCAACATTTCATGATCTGACTAGACATCTAATAATCTGGCTGATTATACGATTAGTCGCCGACATGTATAAAAACATATATGCACAAATATTTAAATGAAAAAGTGTAAACTTTAATTATGTTCATATGTGCTGATATAAATATTTATATATAGTTATTTTGCTTTCATATTTCGGTTAGTGACCCCATCCATTTTATTTGCAAATATGAATTACAATCAAAATAAATCAAATTTTTATTAGGTATAATTTTTTTCTACTGTAAAATTTTCTTAAAAGCTTTTTTAAATTTTTTATTTGCATTATTTATTACAAGAAAAATTACTATTAATAAATACATTAATAATTAATATTTTTAATTTAAAACTTACAATACCCACCTCTTGATAAAATTTATTATACTGCGGGCAATTCCCTAAGACATCAACTTTTAACACAGCTATTTTTAGGAAAAAGAGATTTTCCCTTTCTCGTAGAGTTCCACAGCCAAAATTATGCAATCCTTATTTTTTGTGTTTGTCTGTCCATCCGTTACACCTCACATAGTTCCTACACACATCTCAATTAATACACAGCAAAAAAAAAAAGTTCTCAATTTTTAAAAAGTCATTTGACTAGGTAGTAAAAATTTGAGTGAAAATTATTTTCCCACGTACCACGTCGTGTAGGGTATCATTAAAAAGGCCACAAAAAATGAAGTTAAAGTTCCTTTTACCAATTTTCATTTTTAAGCCCGGTTTCTACCTCAAGTGAGCTTCAAAGTGAGATTTTTCTTGTCCTTGCCTTTAACTTTGCAACTTTCAAAACAAAACAAAAAAAAAATTGAAAAAATTGAACAAAATGGGCATGTTACAAATGTGCAACTTGGTAAAAGATTAGTAGCATTCGGAAATATAGGCAGTCAAATTTTCGAAAATTCAAAAATAATTTAAAGTAGAGAAAACGGTCCCCAGTAGATAAAATTTTGCACTGAGGTATATTTTGACACTAGAAAACATCTCCCGAAAATTCAAGATTAAATCGTTAAGGAGAAAACTGGAAAATGGATAAAATTTTCGTTTTACGTAAATAACTCAAGAAACAATAATTAAGCTGTTTTGTAAGGTATCCTTACAAAGAATGAATTTGAGATTTCCTTAACTGCTTTTTATTTGCAAAATATTGGTAATAAGTTCTCAATTTTGAATTCAAAAAACTAAAAAGAAAATTATAATTTGTAGCCCTTTTTTTTAGAAATTTCAACTAGAATTATTTCGGACTACTTGTGTCAGTAAATTTGGGAAATGCAGGGAACAAAATTCGTATCTAGTAAAAATACTATAGATCAAATTAACTAAAATTGGTATGAGGTCATTGTCAAATGAAACAAAATCAGATACACAATTTTCATTTACTATTATAGTTACTCCAATATAAAAATAAAAATAACAAAAAGGAAAGGAAACAGAAAAACAAGTTCGTCTAATTTTACTTCTTTTGGTCCATTTGTTTGATGACGTCAGACCAATTTTAGTTAATTTGACCTATATACCAACAAGCAAAATGCCAAACAAAAGAAAATTATGAAACACTATCCATATCTATATACACAGACATTGAAACTGTAACTAATTTTTTTTAATTTTCAAAAATCAAAGGGCATAGCCGGGTAAGATAGGGAAAACGGCCCTTGACGCAAAATTGATTGTTTTTATAGGAAATAATACTTCTTAGCCCCAGATGCATTCCTGCCAAATTTCAACCCTCTGAGGCTAATAGTTTATGAATACACAAAGAGACAAAAATTGTTGAAAAAAAATTTTTTGACGAAATTACTGAGCCGATTTATTTGAGTTTAATATATATACTCACCTTAGGCAAAGTAAATAAAAATTAACGTTATATCCCTTTATTATACAAATTTTTTAAATTTTTAAATTTAAGTAAATTTTTTTTTGGCACTTACGTGTTAGCGACACCCACCATTTTTTGTTCAATAATATGTCTCTTAGTACTCTATAACATATATTTTTATGGAAAAATTTTAGTTGGTAGAACATAGTAATACTTCAATACAAATGCATGCCATGTTCGGTACTACATATATTACTTATGTATAAAAAGGTCCATAAAGTAAAGCATCTGCCCGAGTTTTGGTTGCACTGTGTTTAAAAATTGTAATTTCAAGATAATCGTGTTCGAGTCGCTATTTTATATTGTTACATTAAAAAAAAAATTATTTGTTTACCTGAATGTATATAGAACAAACTCCGTATCAAAATTGACAAATCAAAATACTTATACGGAATCACTTCAATGGCGATTCGCCTTGCACAGGCGTTTTTCTGTGAAATTGAGATAGAGGTGATGGCCCAATTGTAGACGTCTAGTCGAATTTCAATTCTAAGGGTTAATTTAAGGGAAATAAACCTGGAAAGTGGAAAATAAATTTTCTCCAAGAGCATGGAGCAGAATATCAGATGAGAGCTTAATAAAGCACGAATTCAATAATAATATATAGCCATCCGGGAAGTTCGTGCCATTTTCGGAGCTGCTCGGATGAATTCATATTTATTTAAGTAGCAACTGCAAACGAAACATGCAACAATATGTTAGTGTTAGGCCGATAGTGTTGCTTGTAATATGTATTCATATATCTTTAAACAGTGTTTAAATAACTTTTTTTGTTAGTAATAATGAACAATCTTAAACATGATCTCGAGGAACATTATGTCAAGTTATACGAGTTTAAAAAAGGTACTAATGCAGCTGACGTAAGGAGAAATATTTGTAGTGTTTATGGTGATGATGTGCTTTCTGACAGAACTTATAGAAAGTGGTTTGCTAAATTTCAAAAGTGTAATATTTCTTTGGAAAATGAAACTCCCTCCGGTCGACCTGTGACCCATGAATTTATCCGTCAGGAAATAAAGCGAAACATAAAGCAAACTGTTACGAACTAGCGGCAAGTTTTGAGCATTCAAACTTCACAGTTTTCAGCCATTTGAAGGAAATCGGGATGATCATTTACACCAAAAACGGCACGAACTTTTCGGATGACCCAATACATAACCCGATTTTTTGTTAATTTTTTTCCCTTTAGGACGGAGGTCTCTTAGTAATTGCTGTTCCTAATCTTTGTCACTAGAACATCAAGGATGAGGTGTAGATTGAATGATAACTGTCAGCTAACTGAATTTGCTAACGTAATTTCCTTGGTATATAGAAGAAATCCAGGGCCGGACCTAGCCTAAGTGGCGCCCGGGGCAGGGTCAAAAAATGGCGCCCCTGTAGAAAAAAAGATTTCTTTTTCCCTCTCAAAAAACAAGTGAAGAGCAAAAAAAACCTCACATACCTAATTTTGGCGCCTCCAAGACCTGCCGTCCGAGGCACGTTCCCCCCCTGTCCCCGCCTGATCCCCTAGATCCCGGGCGGTCACCCGGCTTGCCCGCCCCTTTATCCGGCGCTGAAGAAATCCCAACCTTCGTGAAGTATCCGCAAGAATATCCATTTAAAAAAATTATTTTAATGTGTGCAGTTGCCCAATTAAATTATTTTCAATTAGGTACTCAAAACAATTATTTGTTTTATTTGTTCCCACAATGATAATATGTTTATACTAAGTATAAACAATAACAAAAATTCACATTTACGCATGAGGAAGCAGAAAATCTATTATATTCCAATTAATTTTCATTTCATTTTGAAACTGAACATTGCCAGTCAGAACAGGAAATAATAAATTAGTAAGAGTTAAACACGCAACCAAAAAAAAAAAAAAATGAAAAGCCACGAAAATATTATTAGCAAATTAATGAGAAAAATACATAAAGTACCTGCTCAAAATATAATAACTTCATATCTCACACAAAAAAAAAAACTATTCACTTATATATGAAGGGTATAGGGGAAAAACGATCATAGTCACAAAAAGTAAATTTTTCTGGGGAGCGTTTTTAAACTTTAAAGTGTGAATCGCGCATTTTTCAACATAAAAATTTTTTGCCTGAAAACCACGCATAGTATCTGGTTCAAACTTTCGGTGGTTATTACTAATATAGTAAGCTAGAAGACGCCATGCCAGTAGAAAATAGACGGCTAGCCATTTTCGCGAAATTTGACATTGAATCATGTATTATATGAACATTTTTCAGCAAAAAAAATTTGTTCTTCCCCTGCATATCACGGACTATGTTTTATTTTAACATATAATATTAACACGGGGTCAATATTCTGCATACTGCCAACATAACAGCTTGAATTTTGGCATTTTTACTTTTTGTGACTCTGATCGTTTTTCCCCTGTAAATTGTTTTTACCTACAGTAAAAGCTCTATATAATAACGCTCGAAGAACTAAACAACTTGATCACTATATTTAATTTTTACTGTGTATGAAATTTTTGATAACAATCACAATCAACATGCTTTAAACAAGTTTTCATATTTCCTTTAAAGAAGGAGTTAGGTAGTAAAACTTTTCAATTTCAGGGTTCCGAGGAAATATTAGAGTCGACAAAAAACAAAAGACGATAACAAAATATTCTATATTTCATTCCAAAAGCTATGCAAAATTCTCGCCATTGAGGAACCCTAACTTAATGGGTATCCAACACGCACTTTGCAAGTTTTTTACGTATATATTGTTATCTTTGTTCCATTCACTAAATTAATATGATACTAAATATATATCTCTTCTGACAATAATTGTTGTTATATTTAGAGATTTTAATAATCGTAAATATTTTATAACATAAATATTATTTATTTTAAGAAGTTGTTAAATATTCTTCTAGAGAGTTCTCAGGGACAAATGAAAAATTATGTACTTATATTTAAAACGTTTAAAAATAAAGTGAATTTTTCATTTTACTTCAAACGCCACCCTAAAACTACCCCGCTTCCTTATTCCTGCCACCACGCAACCCGTTCTTTTTAACTCATTAATTATCACTTACTTGTTTCCGTCCTACCTATGTATAGTTTTTTTTTTCTTTTGTACCATTTCCGTAATATATCATTTCATTCATTTTAGAATTTACCAAGTGTCGAAACCAACCTAAATTCTTTCTTTGCTTTCTATTGGAAAATTAAAGAAAAATTTTTGACGCATAACTGGTTTTGATACCAGCCGAAACCGACACCTCGAAAGACGAATATATATATATATATATATATATATATATATATATATATATATATATATATATATATATTGGGGCGAAAAGCAATAAAAATTTTCAAACCGGTTGGAAATAATGCTTCGGTCAATTATCTACAACATATTCAAAATTCAGTTTCCTAGGATCATTTTAGAGAGAGTAGGGGGGGCAAAAACGATTTTCGCTGGATCTAACACGCCCCCAGCCCCCCAGAATCAACGTAGAGGGTTGAAATTTGGTGTATTGATAGAGTTCATACCTAGGTTGTGCTTTCTGAAGGTTTTAATATTTTACCCCCACTCCCCTCATTTTTAAGCTACAATATCGTGCTTTTTTGACGTTTTCGAAGTTTATACCACTTGCACAGGTCACCCGAATAAACCTAGAGGGCTGAAATTTTGTATTCGGATTGAGTTAGTATCAAGGGGGTGCCTTTTGGGGGTCTCGACTTTTAACCCCTACCCCCACCATTTTTATATCCAAAACAACATGATTTTTCTTGTTTTTTAACAGTTTCGTTCGGGTCAAAATCTCCCCAAATAAACCTAGAGGGCTAAAATTTTGTGTACAAGTTAAGCTAATAGCCAGACACTGTTTTTTGGAAGTTTCAACTTTTAACTAGAGACTCTCTAAGGAAATCTAGCGGATTGAAATTTTGTACGTGTGTTCAGTTAGTATCCAGCTAGTACCTTTTAGGGAGTCCACATTACTTTTCCCCCCACTTTTCCCATTTTTACATCGGAATTGAATGCTATTGTTAAATGTGTTTTAAATGCATTATTTTTATTCTAAATACAAGTAGGCGAATAGTAATTTTAAAAAATTTTAAAAAAAGTGAATACAATTTTTTAACAAATGAAATACATACATATTAAGTAATTTAAAAATGTTATTAAAGTCACTGTTTATTTATAAATTAGGAATTTTGGATTTTTATTATTTATAAAATAGAAATTTTGGATTTTTTTGGAAAGAAAAAATATCTTCATAAAAGCCTTCCAGTTTACTATTTAAGTTCCTTTTTTAATATTTAAAAATAAAACACAAAGGCAATTGGCGGATAAGCATGGGTAGGAGTGCCCTCGTACGAATTGTGTTGGCTTTTTCCCTGTTAACTGCTATCGGCACAAAATTGAAATTTACTGAGATTCAGCCCTTAAAAACTTAAAACCTTTTTTTAAAGCCCCGATCAACCGGACACTCATCATCAGTTTTGAAACCACCAAAATGACAAATCGCTTGTGGACTTTCAATTACAATTCGCTTGTAGACACTCAATACGGAAGATGAAACGAAAAATTCGACTTCCGTGATGGGGCTCCGCTGCTCACGGCGTTTTTTTTTTTAAGAGAGAGTTTGTAAAAAAGGTAGGAAAAGGGACGGCAAATTTTTAAAACACGGTAGAAAAATTTGTGATTGACGTTTCTTTTCAAGATTTCCTTTTTTTCAAACAAAAGGTGGGGCAGCATTTTTCAAGGTGCCTAGGGGCGGACTCAGGGTTAATCCGGCCCTGCACATAGAACATATTGCGCTGTCTACTATTCAATAAACAGGAATTACAAAACATAAAGTGTATACATACGCATTCTAAAAATAAAACCAATACCTATACTAATTTTTTTTTTTTAATTTTGCAGTTTCTTCTTAAAGTTTGTTTATCAATACTATATTTTGACAATACAGTGGAATCTCTGTTAACCGGATATCATTTTCATGCGAACGTTAACGGGGTAAGGTATTAAAATAATTTTTGTTTTTGCTTTTTTTTTAATTTTATTAACTGAATGCATAATATCTCAAGAATATTGTCTAAAAATTTCAAGTTGATTGGAGCAAAACTGACGAAGTTATAAGCGTTTTTGTTGTAACCTGGCAGATGTTTCGCTCTCCATATATCTCTCTCTCTGTTATATTATAGAAATTTCAATGGAAGTACAAACGTGTTTATGCCTGTACTGTATCTTTGTCAGTGTAGGGTACAAAATTTAGTTTAGCAGTAAGTATTCTATATCAGTTTTATACAAGAATTTTTCAGTGCTTAAAACTTTAAAGGTTTTCCCCAGAGCTCACGTTTTCAAAGTCGGTGCCCCTCATAATTTCAAAACTACAGCACCGATCCTTTTGAACTTATGAACACTATTTCTGTACATAATTTACGAGGTAACGCTGGAGAGTTTTTTTTCAAATGTGTTAATAATTTTTATTTTTCAATAACAAATTAGCCGATTTTTTTCGCAAAGAGTGAAAAATTGAAATTTCGAAAAACCCTCCCAGCGTTACCTGAGGAAGACTATTATCTAACGAATGAACTTTAATTTTTTTATTTTATGAGGCACCAAGTTATGAGGGGCACCGCAATTCTACTTTTTTCCGAGACACGTTCGAATAATTGCTGCCATCACTGTATTTTTTAATATTTCTTCGTGAAAATTTTATACAATATTCTTTGAATGTTATACTTTAATGTACCCTTTAAGGTTTTAATAAAGAGATTTTAACTGTGTCGTCGCAAAAAAATAACAAAAGCATGCCTTTTTTGTACGAATTAACCTTACCCTCTCCTTAAATATGAAAATGGCTAGTTTTTAATCGTTTAGCGAACGAAATGGAACACTATAAATAACTGACTTTGTATAGAATTTCGAAATATTTTATTAAAAAGAAATTTTCGTGTGAAAATGCTATCCAGTTAACAGAGGTTCCACCATAACTATTTAAATAAAAAGACACTAAAAATTGTTACTATTACGAACACCACTGTCACTGCACTGAGCACTTAATCTATATATAGGAGGAACTTAACCCCAATTTTTAGCAAAAAGCGATCACGACCATTCTAGTGGCTGATTTTTCTATTAATCGATTCAAAATTTAAAAAGGAATAAAAAATTCCAATACAATTTTTTTTTATCAAATGCCGACGTCACTGTGAAAAGTTGAAATTAATGAAAGTAATAGGTAAGATACATGTATAAATTTTGTATTAGTAGTATTCTATAAGCACAATTGATATATAAAAAAAATAGTTATAACATTTTTTTAGAGAGAGAGATAGCTATTAAAAATATGATATTTTAAAATGAATACGTAGACTAAAATGAAATGTTTATACGAATACTTGTCAAATTATTTATGTTAATCAATTTTTAACATTGAAGCCGTGATTTAATCAAAAAATAGCATTTGAATTTTTTATATTATTTTAAATTTTTCATCGTTTAAAAAAAACCAGCCACTAGGCTCGTGGTCACTTTTTCAATTTCTAAGCATCTTTTTAAGGGTAAGTTCCTCGCCTAATATCTTGAGCATATATTGTGGCTTCATTTTTACATTGGTATACTAATTTTATATGCTTTTTATATTTATTTGTTTATGGGAAATAGTAAAAAAATCAAAATTTAAATTTTTTATCGTGCAGTGAGAGGTCACGACCTCGATAGTCACCCTGCGCTTGATTTTTAAATAGGTACTAAAAACTGGTATACGGTTCAAGGACAATCGAGCACTATTTTTAATTTAACAAACAACAAATTTTACCTCAATTACAATAACACACAATACACTTTTCGCAGGATAATTGATGAAAATTAAAGTAAACGAAAAATTATTACCGTAAATGGAAAACATGGTAACCAATTATCATAAATATTACAACGCACGCCAAAAACCCATCAATAAAACTCCACTAGTGTCAAGGGTAGGTAGGCACATACTGACAAATTTCGTGCTTCTCGTGTACCGACATAATATAAAGATCATAAGACCGAACGTCACTGTACATACGTATTTACAATCAGCGAATCTCCGAACGGAAAATTCAATCACTACAGCAAGTGTTATGGTAAGGTTTGAGTACGAGACTGTGACAGAAATTGTCTTGAGAATGACATTCGTTTTTTTTTTTACAAAATTTGATAAAACCGTCGGAAGATCCAAGCCTTTGGACGAGTTCTTCAGCTAGACACATCCGAGACTCGGAACCGAATATTTATCGTCAAAAAGATGAGTTTTTTACCAGTATTTGCTAAAAGCGACTTCTAGCTAGTCTCCTATTCTAATTTTCAAATTGAATTTAATGGTTACCTACATTTGAAAAATAGGTCATATTTTGTAAACAAATGAACACTTATAACGAAAAATGAACATTTTAGCGCTTAAATTACTTTAATTTCAACAACAGATTTGATTTATATCATTCTGTAAAAGTTAATTTAACAAAGAAATATTAAACTTTATGGCATCATCGCGTATACAAAGTTTTTTAAGATTTATAAAAACCGTAATTTTGATGTTAAAAATATAATATATGTACTCAAATTTATATCAATTGTAGGAAAAATTTTACTAATTCCAGATTGCAAACGGGATTTACAGATCTCATTTGGTTCGCAGGCTGCTCTTTGGAAATCCCTGACGTACCGATAACATTTTACTTTAGTATCTTTTTATAATTATTAATTATTACAACTCACTTAGCAATATTTTGAAAGTTATACTTTTTGAACTGTAGTAGGTACATAGATAGGGGAAGGTCGCCCAAAGCGGGTAAGCTAAGATTAAACGCCCAGAAAAGTGACTTTTGACTTCAATAAGCAGATCATTTTTATATTATCAGATAGAATAGTTATCGAACTTTAAAATGAAACTTCGCTTAAGAAATGTTTATACGATATTTATTTTTAATAAAGACAATACAAAACTTCTGCAAAAACCCGCTTTGCCCGTATAGGTATCCTAAAGCGGGTAACCCCCTTTGGGGAAAGCGGGTAAGTACATTATATATTTAAATACTGTTATTATTTTTTAATATAAACTTTCTTAATCATATAGAACTTAACAATAATAATAATTAAGTAAAAAAAATTGAAAAAGGACAAAAATAATAAATTTATAACAATTAACTGTAACTTTCTTTACAACCTCCATATTGGAATATATTACTTCTGGTGATTCCACATCAAAATCACCACAAACAAGGCAGAAATATTTTTTTTAAGCTTTTTCCCTCATTCCGTCGTAAAAAAAAGATTTTTTCTTTCTCTTCCAACAGTTTTTTCCATTAAGATGCTTCTATTATGTCTACCCGCTTTGTCCATACCCGCTTTGCCGAAAAAGACTTAATTTTGTTAACTTAGAATAATTTCAAAATGAAAATCGATACATGTCTACCTTTTTCTACATTAAAAGCCAAATGATGATAACATAATATGGTAATACCAAAAAGATTACAAATAAAAAGGTTTGTGACTAGTCACAGAATATTTATCGTCAAAATTTTTAACAAAACCAACAAAAAAATTTTACACGGAGAGAAAAATCCTATAATTTTTGTAGAGAAAATTTCAGAAAAATTACCATGCTCCCCTATAATCCGTGCGCGATCGACGACCAAAATAAAAAATATGTGCTAGCATGGTAAAATTTAATGTGGTGCTACTAACACAACTTTTATCACACTCTTATGCATATATATTATAGCTTAATTCTTGTTGTCGTACTCTTTCATTTGCGCATCTGACCGCGACCTTATGTTGGTTGCACTGTACCTGTAAAAACATGTATACAAAAATGATTGCCAACAATATATCCTAATACATATACTAAAGATAGGTAAATAACAAAAAGATGAATTAAACGATGACATCATCCTAAGAGAGTGTAAAAGAAACTGACTACTAGCTGCATCAAGGTGCTTGGTGCGAACTGTCTGACAAAATTTCTTCCACAGTCCACACCTATGGTTCGCATGTAACTCGCTGATTGAGGTACATTTCATTACAGCGTTCCCAACACAACCAACCTTCTTTCTGTTTTTTTTCTTTCTATTATTAGCATGTTAGCATGGTAATTTTTTTAATAAAAACAATTAAAAATTATTTTTTTGTCGGTAATGGAACTTTTTACTGTGCTGTTTTACAAATTTTACGGAGATAATATTACGAAAAGAACATTCCATCCTTTAAATTTTTTATGATTAATTATAATCTTTATATTTTTACCTTACATAATTTAATATGTTCGCCTTTTACACGTCGATTGTAGTGCTGAGCACAGTAATTTTTATAGGAATTTTCTCTCCGTGTATGAAGCTTAACTAGGACATTAAACAACACAAGCGTTCAAGTGCAACTGATTGACATTGGTTGATATTCAGTTAATCTCGGGATACTCACGACCTGACAAAAACATTCGATACAAGGATATACAAGCGCTTACCCGCTTTAAGAGGGGTACCCGCTTTGGGCGACCTTCCCCTAACTGTTTTGTGTGCAGAGTTGTGCGTGTAATTTACTTCGGATAAATTACACAGTTTTTTACATGTAAAAACCTTTGTAATTTACACATACTTGCTTTGATAAAAAAAACTGTAAAAACTGTAAATAATGTAAAAACTAAATTTTTTAAATTTAATAGATATATATGTAAGCGTTACTGATGGTATTCCATATTTGCTACTGAAGTAATTGCTATATTTGCAAAATAAAACTTAATATGGTGCATTTCACTTAAATTTAACCATGCTTCGTCACTTTAAATTTAAATAATTTCCGTTTTCCTGGCTTTATCTCTTTCATTATTGCATTTATGTAAATTTTAAATTTGCAGTTTGTTTTTAGAAAAGAATAGGAGATTGATTGGTTTCGAATATAAAAGTTATTTAATTTTTTAACGAAAACTCATGATCAATTGTATCTGAAATGAGGTATAATTAAGTAATTTGAAAATTGAAATTATAAATGGGGACAAACAGGAAAAAGAAAGGTTAGTTTTGATAGAATAGTTTATTTAAGAATTCAATATTAAAAAGGTTTTTATTTATTCAGTTAAATTTTATTAAAGGTATCAATCATCTTCATCATCATTATCATCAGTGATTTTATTGTTATTATAATTTAAAGAGAGATAAATACATATGTAGTAGTTTTTTTGATCTGTCAGAACTCAGTTTGTTAATTTGGAAATTTAAAGCTTTGTAGTTAGTTGTGGATAGCCTTCCACCAGCAAAAAATCATTTTTGTGTCGACATTTTGTTTACACGTTTCTTCATGTGAACTTATAAACAAATAATAACCGTCAAAATAAATTGTTTGTCAGTGAAATGACAAAATGATTTAAGTATTTTACATTTTTTACAATTTTCTACAATTTTTTACGGTTTTTTACAGTTTTTTACGTATTTTACAATTTTTTACATAAAAATGTAAAAAACTGGTTTTTTATATCGCATGGCACAACTCATGGAACTTATTCGTTTAAATGTAAGGTTTGAGAAATTCACTATGTTATGCAGGATACTGCGACAAGGATATTTCAAAATATGCGTACTTAATATTTTCCAACTGTTCCAATTACTGTTTATATTTTGCTTACAGTTATTACATCGCATATACGAAACAACTCTCTAAGAAAACTTTTGTTTGTAACATCAAAGCTTATCTGATTTATTTGATGTTCTTAAAGAAAATTCTTTTCGTTGCGTCCAGAAGAAAAGTGCAAAACAAAGATGAAATAAAAGAAGATTTTTATGCTAAATTTATTTTCACTTATAGCGGAAAAAGTGAAAATATTGTAAAATTAATTTTTCTCTTTAAGATAAAACTTTTTAACTAAATTCAGTAGGAAATTTCATTTCTATTTTAATTATTTATTTTAATAAAATATTTGTATAGCCAGCGGGAAACAAATGTTTTCCACTGTTACCAGACAATTAATGGGTAACTTCAAAAATTTTTACTCACATTTACTTTATTAATTTTATTAATTATTCCCATATTTTACGATTATGATTGTATTACAAAATCATAATCATAAAATAACATAGGCATTTTTATGTTGGCAGTAAGTATCATTATTAATTTACGTGCAAACCAACCTGTAAAACAATGTAAATTAAAATTTATAACATACTGTTTAACATGTACAGTACTGTCAAAAATTATTTGAACAACTGTTAAGTGTAACAATTGAACATAATTGAAAACCTTAGTTTTTACACAATTTTAGTCTAACTCTTGCTGTTTTAAGAAATGGAAACGAAAAAAATAATGTGAAAGAATTTTCAAAGTAGGGGAGAAGTGGTATGAAAGATACACGCATTGAAAGGGGCAATTTAAATTACGCCCTAAATAGAAATCCCGCTAAATCAAACATATTTCTGTTGTGTGGCAGCACCAATGCAGATATGTTTGTTCCTGACTTCAAGCTACTGTTATTTCAAACATGGTAATGCTATGCTTGTAATTTTTTTTGTGTTCCAAAGTAATTTTTTTTAATTTTTTCGGAACGTTTTCTGATATAGGTATCCTAAGTATTCTTTTGGAATGTTTGTGGTTATATACAGTTAGTTTTATTCTTTCAAGTAGAGGAAAACAACAGATCAGATATCTTTTAAATAAAATTATAGATTTAGAGGTTAAATTTTTAATTTGGGTGTGATATTTATGAAAGGGACAGAGCAAACCGTTATGAAAGGGACTACCTTTAACACTAGTGATTCCGAATTAGTTTTATTTGAATATCCATATGTCACAATTTTTTCTCTATTATCATGTTTTCTTAGTGTCAATAAGTAATTAATTCTTTCAAACTTTCTTCTTGTTTAAAATTTTCGAATAAAAATAATCAAATGAAAAACAATGATTTTAATTATCGATTACTAAAACCACGCAATTAATAATCATCGATTACTGAAATCATTTGGTTATTCCCATAATTATTGAATGAAATTTATTAATATGTAAGTTCAGTAAGATGATCTGTGCAATAGTATGAACCGTATGTCTTATATACATAAGATGGAAATTTGAACAACACGAATAATATTTAATATTGTCCCTTTCATTAATTATCATGTCCCTTTCAATACAGTCTATTGATGAAAGGGACAAAAAGCACTTTTTTTAAAATTGAGAAAAATTACAACTAATAACAAAGAAATGTTTATTATTGGATTTTACTTCAAAAGTAAGATAACTGAAGTTTCTAATTCGGTTCAAAACTATTTAATTTGTTATCTCGTTTATTTACTAGAACGCTTAAAACAAAGACGTCCCTTTCAGGCCACTTCTCCCCTATTCACCATTTTACAGGACAACTATAACAGAGTTTCCGTCTGGGGAGTGTTCATAAACTATGTAGTCTATAAATAAAAATTATGATTTATTTTTCTTAAATTTAAGCATGATTCATCACTTACGAAAATTAAGGAATTCCCGTTTTCTTAGCTTTATCTCTTTCATTGTTGTAAATGCGTAAATTTTAAATTTGCCGTTTGTTTTTAGAAAAGAATCGAAGATTGATTTGTTTCAAAAATGAGGATTATTAAATCTTTTAACGATGACCCATGCTGTTGTATTTGAAACGGGGCTTATTTGGTAATCGAGCTATTTATGAAGCTTTTGAATGTTTTTTTTTTATGTGGTCCGTATCTACCACATTAAAAAAAGATTATAATTTTGGAATCTTTTTTTCTCTACTTCAGCTACGCCAGATTTTATCTTTTCAACTATTCGATATTCGACCAAATAAAGCTTCAGTATTCGGTATTCGACTAAATACCAAGAAATTGCTAAATAAGCTGAATACTGAATAATATTATAATCATTAGAAATCTGTACAAAGTATCTTCGTATCTAAACATGAGATGATATGTGTATTTCTATCAGTACTTTACTATGTACAATCTTTTTCACACTACTGTATCCCATATACACCTCTAAACCTCTATAATATCTTCACAGATTTATACTTTGGAATATTTCCAGCATATGAAAAACATTTTTACATAATATACAATAATCTTACAACACGTCATAATTTTTCGTGATATCATAAATTATTTATAGTGTAATTACCTACTTTAACAAATCAGTTTCGTTATTAATTTACCCGCCGGCGACCCCCTCTATCCAACGCTATCGCTTGCCTTCTCCACAAACCATTCACGTGCGCCTTTCCGCAATTTAATAAATTATTAGCGCGCGAAACAATGTTGAAAATTTTTGTTTTGAACACCATTTAATAATTTCACATGTAGATATAACATACGTATAAATATAGTTAATTATTTAATTTAGTTAATATACATTAATAATTCATTTATAGGGGCCGATCAATTTTTAATCAACACTGTTTTATTATTTATGAAGAATGTTTGAAAACTTTTTTTTTTACCATATATTTTATGATTTTGTCAATTTTTTAGGGGTCCGTACCTTAAAATGAATAACAAAACCATTACCAGATCCCACTCGTGTCCGTCCGTCCATCCGCCTGTCATAGAGGTTTTTCTCGAAAGCTATGTTACGTAGGAACTTGAAATTTGGCATAATGTTAGATTTTGATGAGGCGCATCTATACCGCCAGCGAACAATTAGAAAACAATTTTTGGAGATTAAAATAGGGGGTCAATTTAGTTCAAAAAAAAGAAAAATTTAATTAGGGTGAATGCGGGAGAGATGCCGCACATTTTGAAAACACTTGATAATTCTTAAAGTATGCATTTAATTGATTTGAAATTTGGTATGCAATAAATGTAAACATTGTTCTTTAAAATTATTTATAAATAATTTTAAATTTAGAGTCATAAAGGATTCATAATTAACATTTTTGTAGAGCCTGCAAAGCGGCGTCTCTCCCACACCTATGGGATGCCGCATCAAGGAAAGGGAGACGCCGAATAGTTCATAGTTTTACACACATCTCCATACATGATACATGCCATATGTAACCATTTTTGGCACTTTATACATCTTAACCAGTCAAATTTTTTTTTTGTGTGTCGTACTTGTTGTGAGTACTTTTCAAAACATTCAATACACAGGCAATCATCATTATTTTCATTATCTTCACTAATATGAGACTCTTCCTGATCCATTAATGGATCTTTTATATTTACGTGATATAATTTACTGTCAAAAAAAAAAAAAAAAAATTGGATAATTAAGGTATAAGTCTATTATTTTAACGTGTAATATGATGCGGCATCTATACCAACATTAAATGCGGCATCTCTCCTTTTTGTTGGGATAGATGCCGCATGTTTTGCTATAGCAAGCATAGTGTGGAATTCTAACCTAAAATTTTATACAGTACTTTTAAAATATACCTAAATTAATAACAAAACTCATTTTCATTAAAACAATGAAATATACATTCTTAAATTCTAATGAACTAAATGCTTGATAAAATATTATGTTAAAAAAACTTACTTTTCAATAATGAAAAGTTTGATAATTACTAAACTGATGGACTAATCATAAATATTACCATATACAACTTAAAAAAGTAACTTATTTTAAAGATATAATCCATTAATAGCGCTATCTGTCAATCAACGGACGAACTATGGCTACCGCGGCATCTCTCCCGCGCTTACCCTAATATATTGTGTGAGATATTATTTAAAAGAGCTACTAGGCTATACCTTTAAGCATTTTAAAAATGTTTTTTTGTCATATAATTTGTGGTCCAGTGATTTTAATAATCCTTAAAATTCGCAAAGATGACCGTTCATCAGGTCTGGATCTAGGGGGGGCGGGGGCACGTGCCCCGGGCGCCAGGTCTTGGAGGCACCGAAGAGTGATTTAAGAGGGCGCCAAAAGTAGGTATATAATGTTTTCGTTTTTTTTGCTCATCACTTGGTTTTTGGGAGGAAAAAAGTCTGAAGAAATATTTCTTTTTCTACAGGGGCGCCATTCTTCAACGCTGCCCCGGGCGCCACTTGGGCTAGGTCCGGCCCTGCTCGTTCTCCCTCTTGGTCTCTGAGGTTTCTAAAACTTAAATTTTGATTTTTATAGAGTTAGCAGATATTGGGTCATAGATTACAGGAAAACTACGGCTTTTTTAATAGTATAATAGTTGCTGAAAAAAATATTTTAAATAACAAGGGGAAACAGTAGTAATTTTAAATACTTGAATAGCTTCTAGTTTAATAATTTCTTTGATGAATTTAAATATTGGTTGATTTTCATGGATTTTTTATTTTTCTAGCATTTATTACCTATATGAAAAACTATCTGTTTCAAATTTCAAAGCCCTAGCTCGATTGGAAATATCCTGTATTTTTCGGTCAGTCAACGAGTGCCCAAAATTGTGACTCTTGTGTATTCTGAAAATTATTCCACCTAAACAGGGCTGTGGAGAGAAATGGCGGGCCCCAGGAATAAACCAGACTAGCAAAAAAAGCTCATTTTATATTTTCCCGGGCCTCCTATCGACAGCAATGGGCTCCCTTTTCAATCCCAGGCCCTACGGCTACAACCCCCGGCTAGCCCGCACTCTTGTCGTGCCTGAACCTAAACAGATGAAATTTAGTTTGGAGAATTGCTTTTACTAGCCTCAATCTTCCTGAAAAAATTTAGCCCTGTAACATAATCAGTCTTGGAGATTGAGGTGTCGAAATTTTGAATAAAATTTAAGTATACATAAATAAAAATAGTTTAATTTTCTCTATTGACTGCTCACTGTACGGGACCCTAATTATACGAGCCCAGCTTGCTCTTAACCGATTTTTATTGTTGGGGTTCAATTGAGTTTAACTGTAGAAGTTTGTACTTATAATGAAAGAATAAATTTATCGAATAATTTTTGAAATGAATTAGTCTTCGAGTTGGAAAATAAAACGTGTAAGGAATTTTCCAATAATTATACACATAAATAATTAAAATTCCAACGAAAAAATTCCATTACCTTAAGCGGCGTTTACACGACTTTTTTTTTCACACCGTTCAATAAAAAAACCAACCAAGAATCGGGCTCGCACCATTAGGTTTCCGTATCAATACTGCAATGAGCAATTATTAAAATTAAATTTTTATCACTTATGTACATTTAAATTTTATCCAAAATTCAAAATACTGACAAAATCATGAATTGTCTCACATTAAACCCACTGGACCAAAAATCACATAAAAAAAATTTAGAGTCCTTAGAGGTTGCTCTTTTAAATGGCACCTCACACAACATATTCATTAAAACTTTTTTTCTTTAGACCAAACTTAAACATAAGCTTTAAATGTTAATCTAAGATAACTTTTTTTAGCGAATTTCCAGAAATTCAGCTATTCCAGTAGGTCTCATGACACGACTTGAGCCCGGGAATATGGCAGAAATTTGTTTTGAGGTCCCTAGAAACCAAAAATAATATTCACTAAAATTTATATATATATATATATATATATATATATATATATATATATATATATATATATATATATATGTATTTATGTATCAGCACGATAACTCTCGAACGAAATGTCCTAGGTTTACCAAATTTGGTGAGAACGTTGGAAATCCAAAAATCTTGGATGAGTTCTTCAGCCAGACACGTCGGATGCCAGGAACATGGTTTTTGTTCTTGCAAAAAATTAGTTTTTTGCCAAAATTTGCTATAATTTAAAAGTTTTTGCCACATTTTTTTACACCATTGCAAAGACGGAAAAAACTCACATAAAAAAGGTTTTTGAACTATTATTCTAGGTTGGCTAGTTTTTGAGAAAATAAGGAAATAAGAAAATCCGCTACCGGGGCGGTTCTAGAAAACTTGATCTAACCTAACCGAACCTAAGAAAATTTGGTCTCAAACCTAACCGAACCTAAGGAAATTTTTTGTAACGTAACCGAACCCAACAAAATTTTTTCTAACCCAACTGAACCTTATTGTTCTATAATTTATATAAACTGAATTTATTATTAGCGAATTTCCAGAATGGAATTCAGTTATTACAGGCACTGTCATGACGCGACTTTAGTCCGGGACTATGACAGAAATATGTTTTGAGGTCCCTAGAAACCGAAAATAATATTCACTAATATATATATTAGTGAAGAGAGTTGACACCTTGTCTTTAAATAGAATATGATATTTTTCAATAGCAAGAATCAGTCAATGACGAAAGAAAATGATAAAATAAGTAAAAACGTGTTTTTACGAGTCATAAACAAGGTCACTGTATTTTACAACATGTACCTAAGTTTATTTGTGTTAAAAATTGTCTTCAAATTTTATATTTTTGTTTAAAAGTTGACAACTTGTTTAAAATGGATTATTTAATTTAACTATGAAAATTGATGCATACAAAAAACAATGTCTTTTGAATAATTTTCAATAAATTAATAATCTTTGAAGCAAGTATAATATTTGCAAACAGGTGTAACACTTGACCATCAATAGACGACCGGTTAAAACCTTTACATAAATTACCATATAATCATCCTGGGATAATTTGCTATAATTTTTAAGGTTTGGTTAGTCATAACCATGAAACGATTATAATTTTGATGACGCCTATTATCGCTTTTCGTGGTCTAACACACACTTGACCACTTCCAAACAGACTACTGAAAGGCTGTCGGTGTTGTTAGTATTTGCAACGAATCTCGACGACTTATGGTAGTTGTAGCCTGCACGAAATTCTAGTGTAGAGAGAGTGAGGTTACTGTAGTTTAGGACCACCAACAATGAGCCTCGTGGTAAAATATTACCTGTCAGGTACTGAAGCAAAAAATTTTAATTAAAATTAGAGGTCTGTAGTTATTTCAAAGGAAATAATGACAATGATAAACCATTATAAGTACTTAAATTTCTGATATTTTTATCCCGATAATTGTTGAAAACTGCTGATTTAATTCGCGTTTGACATGGCACTTAAATAATTTTTTTTTTAAATGAATTGTTAAAACCGTTTGTTTATTATCTTACTGGTTTGTATGGAAGGTGAATGCGGGAGAGATGCCGCACATTTTGAAAACACTTGATAATTCTTAAAGTATACATTTAATTGATTTGAAATTTGGTACACAATAAATGTAAACATTGTTCTTTAAAATTATTTATAAATAATTTTAAATTTTGAGTCATAAGGGATTCATAATTAACATTTTTGTAGAGCCTGCAAAACACCTATGGGAGAGATGCCGTATCAAAGAAAGTGAGACGCCGCATAGTTCGTATTAAAAATTTTGCATTTTACACACATCTCTATACATGATGCATGCCATATGTAACCATTTTTGGCACTTTATACCTCTTAACCAGTCAACTTTTTTTGTTTCTGAGTACTTTTCAAAACATTCAATATACAGGCAACCATCATTATTTTCGTTATCTTCACTAATATGAGGGCTCTTCCTGATCCATTAATGGATCTTTTATATTTACGTGGCATAATTTACAGTCCAAGAAAAATTGCATAATTAAGGTATATAAGTCTATGTTTTTAACATGTAATATGATGCGACATCTATACCAACTTTAAATGCGGCATTTTTCCTTTTTGTTGGGATAGATGCCGCATGTTGCTATAGCAAGCAGAGTGCGGAATTCTAACTTAAAATTTTATACAGTACTTTTAAAATATACCTAAATTAATAACAAAACTCATTTTCATTAAAACAATGAAATATACATTCTTAAATTCTAATAATTTAAATGCTTGATAAAATATTATGTTAAAAATCTTACTTTTCAATAATAAAAAGTTGGATAATTACTAAACTGATGGACTAATCCTAAATATTACCATATACAGCTTAAATAAGTAACTAAATCAACGAACGAACTATGGCTACTGCGGCATCTCTCCCGCACTTACCCTATATAAAATATTAAAATATTTTAGGGTGAAAATGCCACAATTGCATTCGACATTGCTAGATATATACTTTATGAAAGAACATAATAGAACTGAACACAGAGCACAACTATACTATTTAACCTTTTCTGAGAAATAATTTAAACCATTATCTTTTCAAAAGAGCTCGCAATTAAAAAAAATTATAAACATAGCACATACAATACGTAATTACACACAAAAAAAAAGAAAAATGTTAAACTTTCTACAAAGTTCCACCACTCAGTCTTTGCCTTATCCGAAAACAACGCCAAGCGTCCCTTTTTTGTCTAATGATGAATGAAACACAGGAGAGATGTCGTAGATACACACATACAAGCACAAGGCGACGGGAAAAAACTGGGAGGAAAAAAAATGAAACAATGAAATTAATAAAGAATATTTTTACCCGAAATGAAAAGTATAATAAATTTTCAGGGAACGAGTCGAGTCGAGTCGTTGTTGTATAAATTAAAAAATATATATATAAAAAAAACGCCGTGAGCAGCGGGGCCCCATCACGGTAGTCGAATTTTCCCCTTCATCTTCGGTATTGAATGTCTACAAGCGAAATGTGATTGAAAGTCTACAACCGAATTGTCATTTTGTTGGTTTCAAAACTGGTGATGAGTGTTCGGCTGATCGAGACTTTAAAAAAAGGTTTTAAGTATTTAAGGGCTGTATCTCAGTAAATTTCAATTTTGTGCCGAAAACAGGTAGCAGAAAAAAAGCCAACACAATTCGTACGAGGACATTCCTGCCCATGTTTATCCGCTAATTGCCTTTATGTTTTAGTTTTAAATATTAAAAAAGGACCTTCAATAGTAAACTGGAAGGCCTTTATAAAGATATTTTTTCTTTCCAAAAAAATCCAAAATTTCTATTTTATAAATACTAAAAATTCAAAATTCCTAATTTATAAATAAACAGTGACTTTAATAACATTTTTAAGTTACTTAATATGTATGTATTTCATTTGTCATAAAAGTAAGTTCACTTTTTTTTAAATTTTTTAAAATTACTATTCGCCTACTTGTATTTAGAATAAACATAATGCTTTTAAAACACATTTAACAATAGCATTCAATTCCGATGTAAAAATGGGAGAAGTGGGGGGAAAAGTGATGTGGACTCCCTACAAGGTACTAGCTGGATACTAACTGAATACACGTACAAAATTTCAGCCCTCTAGGTTTCCTTATGGAGTCTCTAGACGTGTTAGAAAACAAGCAAAAAAATTAAGGAAATATTGGCGTAAAAATCGTGGGAGTAAGGGTTAAAAGATGAAACCTCCAAAAAACAGTGTTTGGCTATTAGCTTAACCTGTACACCAAATTTCAGCCCTCTAGGTTTATTTGGGGAGATTTTGACCCGAACGAAACTGTTAAAAAACAAGAAAAATCATGTTCTTTTGGGTATAAAAATGGTGGGGGTAGGGGTTAAAAGTCGAGACCCCCAAAAGGCACCCCCTTGATACTAACTCAATCCCAATACAAAATTTCAGCCCTCTAGGTTTATTTGGGTGACCTGTGCGAGTGGTACAAACTTCGAAAACGTCGAAAATGCATGAAATTGTAGCTTAAAAATGAGGGAGGTGGGGGTAAAATATTAAAACCTCCAAAAAGCACAACCTAGGTACGAACTTTATCAACACACCAAATTTCAACCCTCTACGTTAATTCTGGGGGCTGGGGGCCTGTTAGATCCAGCGAAAATCGTTTTTCCCCCCTCTACTCCCACCATATCATGCTAGGAAGCTGAATTTTGGATATGTTGTAGATAATTGACCGAAACATTATTTAAAACCGATTTGGAAAAGTTTTATTGCTTTGCCGCCCCCCACCACCCCCTTAAAGGTCGGGTCCGAAAAAAAATTTGCCCAAAATTTGACCCCACTTTAATAGTATTGTTGTGCATCGGAATAAGCCCCACTTACCAAATTTCATCTCTTAACTTCCATAGGGGGGCCCTACACATATTAAAAGGTTGCGGGAAAATATATATATATATATATATATATATATATATATATATATATATATATATATATATATATATATATATATATATATATATCAGACATCTTTTTTTTTACATAATCGTGTTCTACGGGTCCGAAAACGGATAGCGCCCCTGGTCTCGCCTCTCGCAGCTCTTATCGTATAGACTGTATAAGTCTAATTTTTCGGAGAAAATTCGACTAAAAAGAGTCGCACATCTGACGAACGTAGTACGTACCTAATAATGGCTACCTCGAACTAAATTGAATGCAATGTGGAAAGAAATGAAAGAATGGTAAAATAACGTTTGTATAACACAACACAGAGGACAAAATATAACATAGTCTGTATACATTTTTAGGGGGTAATGTTTACATAGTCCGTGATCCCTCTGATGTTATATTTATGTTAAAAAGTGTTTTAGTTTGTATATAATCCAATTTCTCTTTTATTTAAGGGCGTAATGTTTTATGTTTAATATAATTATATATACGTTTTGTTATGAAAGAATCAAAGTTCTGTTGTTTAATCTACAATTTCGAGACAACTTCCCATATTTTGATAGGAAAACATTTACCTAAGGCCATTTGAGGCGCGTGCCGAGAAGTCTCCACATAATAGGCGCATTCACGACTGAAAATGTACAAACATTAAAAAATTAAAATTTTTTTTCCAAATCTGATCACGTTACCAGACACCTCACGGTATTCGATATAGCTAATTTAGCGGGACAAATTTAAACAACTATTGCTTTTTTTATGGGCACTTCAGTTATAAAATACAGAAATAAAGACTTTTATACATTCATTTACTTATTTAATCAAACGCGACAAACTATCTATGGGCATTGTTGAACGCCATATGTCAAAAAGCTCTTCTCTGATTATTTGACGACCTGTAAAAATAAATACATTAGTAATGAAACTCCGCACGACTCCGCACTTGAAATACATATTAATTGCAGAGTATAATAACTAAAACAACGTTTAAACTAGTTTTGAAATTCTTGCTACACCTTGCAGTATAACTATTTTAATTACAAACTGGTATTTTAACAGTAACTTAATATACTTTAGTTTAAAAGAGCTAATTAGTTGACTATACAATAATATAAATAATAATATAGTTACGTACGTAGAGACACACCTTTAGAAGATGATTCCATTTTAACATTAAACAAAATAAGTTTTTGAACACAGTAACAACACTTCATTCGTCAAGACTCGCAATCACACTGATGGCTGCGGCAAAAACAAAGTTTAATTACTACTATTTGTAACATGCACGGACATAACGAGTGGTGTTTCTCGTTTTCATAATAAGTGTACCTACCTAAGATCCAGCTACACAAATAACATATTTGTTTAAAACATCTGTTTTACTTTGTAAATATACCTTTTGTCTCGTTAGATGGGTCATATCGCCTTTCAAAAAAAAAAATTCACACGATATATTAATTAAAATTCTTTTTTCTGACCCAACTATGATGACTCCTCATTTTAACGCAAAAAATTTTTTCCCTAATTATTGTGCCAAATTTCAAGTTCCTACGGTACATAGTCTTCGATCCTTATCGCGAGCTTTCAATTTTATAAGTCGTGGAGGTTCTTGGCATCTTCTCACCTAAAATGTTTTAATCCAGGGACAAGCAAATCCCAGGTTACGCTAATAATGAACCTTAACCTGTTACAGCTTTTTAAAATTATTAAAAAGAACAAATTTTTTTTTCTAATAAACTTTTAAATTTCCTTATTTTTATTAATCCCTCTGTTGTTAAAATTTTTGACTGCAAAAAAGACAAATTTTGCATTTGACCGCAAAGTATACACTACCGGTTTGACAACAAACACTTTAATATTTTCTTCAAACAGTCCGTTGCCAGTAGTCTCAAGAAAGATATTTTACTGCAATTGGAAAAGAATAGAAGCTCACTGTAATCTTAAGATTTTTAATTATTTACCAACCTATTAAAAAATCTGCTAATGAAACTTAATGAGAGCTTAGCCCGTAAAATTGAGTTTAGCAAGCTTTAATGGAAAAATCTTTTTTCTACCCAAATAACAATAAAATACAAAATTTAAATCTAAAAAGAAAATTCATTAAAAATTTTAAATAATTAAACGTTAGTTAAAAGCAAAAAACTTGTAATATAGAGAAAAATACGAAAAATAATACATTCACTACTTTAACGTATAATATTACAAAGAAAATACGTAATTTCATCTAGCGGATAATTTCCGTCATCTTAAAATTTTAATTCTATATTTGGATTAATAATATATATATTTGCAGTTATCGTTACCGAAAATTTTTTATCGTAAATATCTCGAAAACGAAAACGAAAGTAAGTTTTTGATGTACCAAACGTATTAAACATGAGTATGTTTTTCCAAATGTTCTACAACATTCTAATCCGACTTTACGACATTTACCTACTGGTAACTCCTGACCCAGTTAGTATAAACCCGCCATCCATACATGGTGAAGATAATAAATAAAATAATTTGCTGTAAACCATTGAATTGAAACCCATTAAATATTTAATAGTATCCACAAACGCGTTTGCCAAACATTATAAAACGATCATAAATTCGTAAAATACCGTCTACCGTAGAAATATAGTCATGCAATATTTTAAACATAAAGTACTACTCCAATAGCATTTTGGTTAATATATTAAAATCTAAAAGATATTTCATTTTCGCACCAACAGAATGCGTACGATACAGCTAGAAGTTGGTAATATAAAGTTAAAATTATAAACCCGTAAAGATCCTTTGATTATTATAAACATATAATTTCTATTATTTACGCTTTTGAATATAATATATTATTTAGCGTTATACAGTACCGACTCATTTCAAAGCGTTATTACAAGGGCTGAACTTTATTTCATAAAGTTACAAAAATTCAATATTTATTTTGTTAGATAAATAGACAAACAAGTTCTGTTGGATTTGCGAGTCTTTATACACGGAAAGAAAATTCATGTAAAAATTACTGTGCTCAGCACTACAATCGACGTGTAAAAGGCGAACATTTTCAATTTTGTACGGTAAAAATATAAAAATTATAATTAATCATAGAAAATTTAAAGGACAGAATATTGTTTCCGTAATATTAGCTCCGTAAAATTTGTAAAACAGCACAGTAAAAAGTTCCATTGCCGACAAAAAAACATTTTTAATTGTTTTTCTTGCAAAAATTACCATGCTGTATTATAATATTTGAAATGCTATCTGGTAATAGTAGAAAGAAAAAAAGAGAAAGAAGGTTGTGTGTGTTGTGAACGCTGTTGAAATGTACCTCACTCATAGCAAGTTACATAGCCAACCATAGGTTTGGACGACCAACTTGGTCGGACGGGTCGGACCAAGCACCTTGATCCATTAGACTGTCTTACAAGCAGCAAGCAGTATTCATTACACTGTGTTGTTAGAGGATGGGGATGTCACCGTTTAATTCATCATTTTGTTACTTCACTATCTTTAGTATTAGAATGTATTGTTGGCAATCATTTTTGTATGCATCAGAAAGAATCGAAAGTCGGAAAAGATCGGGCATCTTCGAAGTTTTTACAGGGACAGCCCAAGCAACATAAGGTTGCGGGTCAGATGCGCAAATGAAAGAGTACGACAACTAGAATTAAACTATAACATATATGCATAAGAATGTGATAAAAGTTGTGTTAGCACATTAAATTTTACCATGCTAGCACATATTTTTTATTTTGGTCGTCAATCGCGCACGCATTATAAGAGAGCATGGTGATTTTTCTGAAATTTTATCTACAAAAATTATATGATTTTTCTCTCCGTGTAGGGAAACAATTTTCAGAAATGCTGAATACAGTATTTTTTTTAATCGACAGCCATTAAAAAATCGTAACGTATAATTATTACTCATCCATTCGTATTTGAAAACTTTGAAAACATTAACGTAAAATTAAATACATACAAATTTATCATGCTTCAGTAACATCTCACTAGTGAGAGTTGTTGTTTTGGTATTAATTTTCTCTTGGAATTTATTTCATCGGAATCAGCTGGTTTTCCGAAGTAAAAAGCATCATATGCCCTATCATCCCCTCCAATAATATTATTAATAAGTATCCAAATTTGGCTCCTCTATTGGAGATCAAGAGTCGACCACTCTTTAGGACAGTGTGCCACTGGTTGCCAACTGCTGATATAGATGACACAATATACATACCTAACAAGTGATATACTTAATTAAATATAACTCTGAGAATATTTTTTGATAAGGATTTATATAGCAATAATAAAATTTGAAGTTTGATTATAAAATAAAGTTTACTGATACGGAAATACAATAAACATTTATACAGGATGTTTCATTTACACTCTAACTGTTTATCTATAACAGTATTTTACATGAAGGTATAAAATAATAATATGTAGATATCCAAACACTAAATCAACTAAAAATGGTATGACGTCATAAAACAAATGCAACAAGTAAAAAAACTTAGACGTACCTAGTTTTATATTAGAGTAGCAATAGCAGCTTAAGCTTGTTCATTTAATTTTGCTTCATTTGTTAATGACGTCAGATCATTTTCAGTTGATTTGACTTATACCTCATATCAGTATCGCGCATATTATAATAAAAATATAAATGTTGGATATCATTTATGAAATATTTTCTCCACATTTAGTTGCATATCATAAAACAAATGCATAAAAATTTATTAACTGAAACTGAATGGAATGATCCAGTAAATGACTACACCGTGGAACATTTGAGTGTTCTCGTAAAGTTGGAGTTATGGCGGAAACGCTGACAGGGTTGAGGAACGGTGCCATAAAATAGTTGTTTTTAAACGACACAACGGTAAAAACTGTCATCTAAAACTGTTGGAAATGCCTCAGAAAAAGGAAGCCAAAAACAATATTAAGGAAGTGATTATTCACTTCGCTTCAGAATCACGTTTTTGCAGGCCCAGATCTAAGGGGGGAGGGGGGCAAACCGAGGCCGCTGCCCCGGGCGTCAGTTCCGGAGTGCGCCAAAATCATATTAGGTCGGTCTATATCAAATGGTCTAAAAAAAAAAGTTGGTTGCTCGACCATTTTAGAAAAAATTAATATTCTTCTAGTTGTTTTTATTATATTTGAAGTATTGAGAACAATTCTTTAAAAAAAAAATTATCTTGAACCGTTTAAGCGTGGTAGCCATTTCTGTTTTCCAATTTGCACTGATTTTTGTGTACGGAGAGAAAATTCCTATAAAAATTACTGTGCTCAGCACTACAATCGACGTGTAAAAGGCGAACATATTCAACTCTGTAAGGTAAAAATATAAAGATTATAATTAATCATAAAAAATTTAAAGGATGGAATGTTCTTTTCGTAATATTATCTCCGTAAAATTTGTAAAACAGCACAGTAAAAAGTTCCATTACTGACAAAAAAATAATTTTTAATTGTTTTTATTAAAAAAATTACCATGCTAACATGCTAATAATAGAAAGAAAAAAAAAAAACAGAAAGAAGGTTGGTTGTGTTGAGAACGCTGTAATGAAATGTACCTCACTCAGCGAGTTAGGCGAGTTACATGCGAACCATAGGTGTGGACTGTGGAAGAAACTTTGTCAGACAGTTCGCACCAAGCACCTTGATTTATCACTGTGTTACAAGCAGCTAGCACAGCTAGTAGTCAGTTGCTTTTACACTCTCTTAGGACGATGTCATCGTTTAATTCATCTTTTTGTTATTTACCTATCTTTAGTATATGTATTAGAATATATTGTTGGCAATCATTTTTGTATACATGTTTTTACAGGTACAGTGCAACCAACATAAGGTCGCGAGTCAGATGCGCAAATGAAAGAGTACGACAACAAGAATTAAACTATAATATACATGCATAAGAGTGTGATAAAAGTTGTGTTAGCACCACATTAATTTTTACCATGCTAGCACATATTTTTTAATTTGGTCGTCGATCGCGCACGGATTATAGGGGAGCATGGTAATTTTTCTGAAATTTTCTCTACAAAAATTATAGGATTTTTCTCTCCGTGTGTTCGCAGCCATTTATGCCAATGCACATATTTCATAAACCGTTCATCCTGAAAGGTTGAAATAAAGACCATTTTAAAGCTAATAAATGTCTCTTTATTTTAAGTGGTGTCCATATTTAACCTGTTTTCGTCTCTTCCATAAGAAAACATTTTTTTTCTTATAGAAGCAATGTCTTAAACCTCTTAGTATTTTTTATGAGAATAGCTGTATACGGGTATAACTACCCATTATGAAACAAATATACACTATTTCAATTGTGAACCTTGTATCCTTTAATTTTTACAAACTTCCGAAAACTGACTTTTTTCCAAATTTTGGAATTTTGCGCCCCTGTATCTCTGATGGGGCTGGTGATAAAAATTTGAAATTTGCACAACTTATAGTGCTTTCGGAGTAGATTTATTAAAATAAAAAAATCAACTTTTACCTATATTGATCCTTTACGAAACCCTTGAGTTTTATAAAGGACTTATATACTTATGAGTTTTTTTGACAATTTATGTCAAACGTTGGAGAGGTGGGGCGCCATTTTCAAGTTTTGCCCCGGTTCTAAAAAATCGTAAATCCGGTGCTGCGTTTTTGAACGATAACGTTCCAAAACCAAGTTTTTTGTGGGCGTTCCCAGAAGTAAAAAGATTTTTTTGGAACGATATCGCCATACACATTGTTATACATGTATATGGCGATATCTTTCTAAAAAAAAAATGTCACTGATTTCTGGCAACGCCCACAAAAAGACGGTTGTCACCACACACATCGATCCAAAATGACGTTTTGGAACAACATCGTTCAAAAATATCGTTTTAGAACAATGTGTATGACCACCTTAAGCATAATAAACAAAAGTTATCTCTCTAGTACTGAACGCCTCAATTTTTTTGAACGGAACACATTTGGTTTGAGATTATGTTCAACATATTTAGTCACATGTCCACCATAACATAAGCAAAGATAATTTTTGCATAGTTAGTTTTAATGTTATTGATAAGAATAATTGTTAAACTGTAACAATTACAACGTTGAAATTATCTAAAAACATGGTTAAAACACTTTTCAGAACAAATATTAACCTACATTCTGGTTTTAAGGTAGTAGTCTAGTAACTTGGGTTGAAAAAATCGATTTTTTTTTTGTTTTGTTTAATTCGAAAGTATAATTCAAAGGTGCACGCCGAAGGTCGGCTGGCAGCTGCAAGCGGTTGGGCATCAACGATTAATATAAGTAAGAGTTTTTTTGTGAAAATTTGTTGCTGAAACTTTAAACGCGTTTTTCTCAAAACAACGTTTTTACAGTCGGCCCGGGTCATAATTTTTTTACTATTCAACCGATTGCTCTGAAACTTAAACTGGTTATTCGAAACACTTGTAGTTCTCATCGGAACTATAATTAATTTTTTTCACCCCTAATTTTCCATTTTACAACCCTTTTTGTGCGACAAAAAAATTACTTTTTTTCGAAGCCCACCATTTTGTTATTTTTCGATAAAATTTCATAATTCTAGTTCCGACCAGAATGACATATCTATTGACTAAGACTTATTAAGAATTTTTTATTTCAGATGACCCCAAGAGTCAAAACCACCCGGGCCATCCACGTGCTTTTTTTTTTGAAGCGCCAACTTCAAGTGGCAATAATAATAAAACAAAATTTAATTTATTCAAAAGAAATTTTTTTTCTTACCTTAAGATGTAAATAAAAACATAAGTATTAAAAATTCAAAACTTTTCATTTGTTCTTTCTCAAAAAAATGTCCTTGAAAATAGACATGAAAAACAGTGGGAGTTACCAGACTACTACCTTAAACAATAACTCCTATATAAATATCTGATGCTCTTAAGTATTATTTTGTAGTTTTGAATACTGTTTGAGAATCCGGGGCTCTTTTTTTAATATCGTATATTTTTCAGTGCTACGAAATATCTGTATTTTTTCGAATAAATTGGTCTTTAAAAAAATTTGTTGTCCAGCAATTCTATGAGAAGAACTGTCAACTAGGGTATTTTTGGGTTGACAATCCTTCGAGTTAAATAGCTTTTAAGCATTAAATTATGTTTTAGAAAGCAAAAATATTTTCAGAAAAAAACATAAAATTCCAGTGTAATACGATAAGACAATTTAATGTATAAAATAAATTATTTAGTAACTATATTTCATATAATAATTTAATATTTCGTTATTATGGAGTTGAAGTCAGTTAAATTTACCAATAAAAATTTTTGTTTCATTTCTGTCGTGTTTACCTACAGTAAAATGACCAATAAAAAGTTGTCTATCATTTTTTCGCTGAAAAAATCTCTACTTTTTCTTTTTTTACCGTAAAAGTGAAAAAACTATAATATTTTTACATGTAGAACCTAATACATATGAAGGATACAGGGGAAAAATGATCAGAGTCACAAAAAGTAAATTTTTAAGGGGAGGGTTTTTATTAAACTTTAAAATGTGAATCATGTATTATAAGGGCATTTTTCAACATAAAAATTTTTTGCCTGAAAACCACGCATAGGATCTGGTTCAAACTTTCGGTGGTTATTACTAATATAGTAAACTAGAAAGCGCCATGCCAGCAGAAAATAAACGGCCAGCCGTTTTCGCGAAATTTGACATCGAATTATGTATTATATGCGCATTTTTCAGCAAAAAAATTTGGTTTTTCCCCTGCATATCACGGACTTTGTTCGATTTTCACGTGTAATGTTAGCAATGTTCTGCATACTGCCAACATAACTGCATGGATTTTGACATTTTTTACTTTTTGTGAAATCGTTTTTCCCCTGTACCCTTCATATGAGTTAAATTGTCTGTTCAAAGAATTAAAGTTGATTTTACATAATAAATATATTTCCAGTACAGTGGAGCTTCACTAAAGTTAAGAAAAATTTGGTAAACTTTAGTGAAACTTAACTTTAGTGAAGCAGACTGAGGTCAGTGGTGGTCATTTAATACATGATCGGGACTAAATAATAATTTAAGTCATAGGTGACGTACAAGAGCAAACTATTTAATAATTTGGATTCCAGTGGATTAACTGGATTTTATACTACTGTATAAATTTCATAAAAAATATTGCTGTTAGAAAGTTCTTCAGTATATAGATATATCTGCTATAGAAATTGTTTTTTTGTTCCTTGAACGAACAATTGACAAGTACCGTATCTATTTTTCAATCTATATAAGCAACTACGATTTGCTTTGGATTCACCAAATTTTCCGAATTTGTTATTAAGTACCTGGTATTCAAATATTTTGGTAAATTAATTTATTATATTAAGTCAATAACTGAATTGAGAAAGTAGCCTTCAATCAGATTACTCGCTTTGTACATATCTGGAAAGAATTTTAAAAATTCTAGAATTCAACATTCTAGAATTCTTTTTGTATAGAGAAATAATTTTATTAAAAAACACCACTGATTTGTTTACGTTTTTATATGTTAAGGTTTTATAATTTATGACTTTATAGTTAAGCTCATAACCAATTTTTGTTATGTCATGAAAAATATATAACTAATATTATTTCCCTTTGTTTTTCAAATATTGTTCGATTTTTCACTTTCAATAAACATAATTAGTAACATTTATGAAATTTAAGTTACAAACGAAGTTCTAAAATTCATCAGAGAAAAGTTTAAATTAGAATACTCTTATGACACCCAAACCAATTTCTTTAAATCATACTATATGTGCTTGTTTTTCTTAATACGCATATACCTTTTATGGAATTTATAATGTCTTTGTCTTAAAAATGTATAATGTAATAATATTGTTTCTTTCTATTTTCATAAAATCCTCTTAACTTTAGTGAGAAAAAAGTGACGTCACTTAACAAAGTTGATGTAAACTTTACTGAAGCTCTACTGTACTAAAATAGAATATATGGTAAAATCGATGAGGTAAATGATTTATCTCAAAATGTATTGTTTATCAATAAATTTGAAAAACACATATTTCATAACCATCATTTTTTCATCACCGGAATATTAATAACATATTTAATAATAAAAAAATAAATAAATAAAAATACCTCGCATTTAGGAAATTCCTCCTGTGGACGTGTTACTTTCCATCCCAACAATGGTGGAATACAAATTAAACCGCTCATAATCCAAACGGCTGCAATCATGAATGCAGCGCGCGCTGGTGTCCGTTTTTTCAAATAGTCCACCGCTTGCGTTATACTCCAATAACGATCTAACGAGATTAAACATAGATTCATAATTGAAGCCGTGCATAGCAATACATCCATGGCCGAATGTATATCACACCACCAATTTCCGAAAATCCAATAGCCCATTAGTTCGTTCGCCAACGAGAACGGCATTATAATAAGCCCGAGAAAAAAGTCTGCCACAGCCAGTGAGGCAATAAACCAATTTTGTATATTTTTCAACGCCTTCTCCGTGGCTATAGCAATGATCACTAACATATTACCGACAACCACCACAATCATCAGTAGCGTTACGACAATTGATGCAATCACTATGTGGGGCACCGAGTACCCGCTCGGGTACGGGCGCACCACTACAAATGTATTGTTCACAAATGAAAATGTCTCATTTGGAAATGTGACGTTAATCGTTGTCGATAGATTTGTGTCCCACGGCGCTAGGAAATCCTCTAATGATGGCACAGTTCTTACCGACGAATTTACAAAAGTTTGATCCATTGCTTGTGCCAAAATATGTCGTCTCACCGTCTCCACATCAAAATTCGACAAAATAAACAAATCCGAGCACTGTACAATACACAAATTTCGGACAATGAGAGCGTATTTAGCATAATTGAAAACTTTTCAGGCACAATTTTTTATATTTTTTTTTTTTTTTGGAAGATTTTCACATTTATTTTTCAACTAATTCGATTCATTTGTTTGGTCCCGTTCATATCAAATTTTATTGTTTTAGTTTTATTTTTTATGTACAACAAAGAAGCAGATATTGAAAATTACGACTAAATATGTTTTTTTTTTATTGTTATTTTTAAATTTATTCTAATTATTTTTTTTAATTCTGTGTTTTACCCGTTTTAGCCCGAACGATGTGACGTCGTGTAATACAATTTTTTTTTTTATTTATTCAAACGAAATAAAATCGGCGATTATTTTTTTAAACAAATAACTCTGAACGGAAAGATGAACAATTACATGTAAGTGTAAATGACAAACGCTTTACAAAGAGATTACAACACTGACATTAGAACATTTATTATTTTAAATATATTACAAATATATATTTATTTAAATTTATTTATTTTTAATCATATGGTCGGTATAATATGTGCTTTTAGAATATTATTATATTGTACACCTATAACACATACATCGATTAACTTTAGCTACTTTTTAAATGAATTTCGTTTATCTGTTACTGAAATTTAGAATTTATTTTTTGTCTCTGTTTATATCGGAACAATGAGAAGCGACGATATTGCCACAATTTGTGGCCCATCATTCAAAATTTTGGAGAAAAGTTTATAATGCATCTGTGATTGGTTGCACCACAACTTTTTTTCGCTGAGGGCTTTGCAGCTGCAAACAACAATAAATTATTACATTTCGAAAATAAAGTTTGAAAATAAACGAAAAATGTCTTAATAAATATTGTGTAATCACTGCATATTTTTTTTTTAAATTTTATTTAAATCACATTAATCTAATCATTTTTGTGAATTGCTTCAACCGGTTTATGTTTTCTCTTCAACCGGATGCAAAATCGTACTACTTTTAACAAACAAATTGTACGTTTTTTGGAACAATTGTTTTGTAAAAGAGTTTCGAGTCCGTGTCGGAACAATAGTGGACTTTTTGAATGTTAATAGACGTGTTGTTATTCTGTAATAGAAACACAACAGAATTATTGTGACAATCCGAAGAATCATTTGACATGCTGTTTTCGCTTGTGTGTCGTCAACAAAATTTTGTTTGCATTACGGCACTTGATTTGACAAATAGAATGCTGTACATTTGAATGAGATATATGTAAAATGTTTTATTTTTATGTCACTTCCAGCCGCGGCGAAATTCAACCGTACACTGTTCCAACCTCTCCGTCTATATGTCGTCGCGACGGCGATCCCAGCTTTTGCGCGCATGCGCTCTCACGTGTATCGCATCTCGCGGTGTTATGTAGTGTGTTGTGGATAATGGGATATTATGTAGTATTGTATGCATACCAGTAGGGCACTATATACGCCGGAGTCTGCTTGCTCTGGACCCAGTGCCCTACAGTACTCGAACGTGTAGACAAAGATATATGTATAGCGTAGTTGTTTCCTTGCCGCTTTAATATTGGAGTTTTTTTTTAATATTAGGTAAAGATGTGCGTACAGCATGTCCCTGATAAAATTTTCAACAAAGGAATCTCACAATATGCATGGAATACAGATTCGGTTAAATCAGATGAATTATATAGAAACACTAGACAAGTAGGTATAATATTTAACTTCAAACGGACAAAATTCTAGTTTAGAAGTTATAGCCAAAAAAAAAAAAAAAAAAATTTCAGATTTTTTCTGTTTAAAGTGAAAACTTCTATAGCGAGGGCAATTTTGCGCTGAGAATGCAATGACATCTGTAAAGATCGAGGGTGTAATGAAAATGGTAACACTGTACATGTAACGAAATCTGTAATGATCGAAAGTGTTACGAAAGCGATAATGCTTTGACTGTAATGGAATTTGTATTGGTTATAAGATAAAACAAATATTAGTGATTATCATTGCTAAGTGCCTAGTAAGTAATATTGTCACTATTTAACCCTAGAATCATACGTTGGTCTACGAGTCAAGTTAATCATACATCGGCGTCGTTTCGACGAATGGACTTTTTACGGGGAGTTTTAGAGTTTATTTGCAAAAAACATTTTTTTTACATAACAATACTACAAAAGCGAACAAAATATAAATTTAAAAAATTGGATTTGGAAAAATTTCTTAATATAAATATTTATTAATTTTTTTAATCTTTTTATCAAAGCATATTTTCACTATAAAAATTAAAAAATAGATAAATACATCAATTCTATCATAAAACATGTCTTTCAAATAATTAATTTATGAACTATTATGAGTCAGTGGACATGTGTGACTTTACAGAATGTGAAATTTCTCAGTCATAAATATTCCTATAGATATGTAGTTATTTCCCCATTAGGCACATTTGTAAATTTTCTAAAATTTGTTAGTAATTTTTAGAATAAGATCTCAAAAAATAACAAAAATTAAAATATTTTCCATAAAATAAATTGTTAACCTTTTATTAAGTCACTTGAAACGCATTCTTTAGTTTTCGATTCAATATATTAAAACTTCAGTATTATGTCGTCTCTATAAATTAAACAGCTGTAATCATCTTTCACATTATCATAATCATTGAATAAATTAATTATAACATCTATATCTTTAATAAATTTTAGAAAAATTAGCAAACCTTTTATATGTGGAGTACAAAATCTTTAAAAAAAAATATGGGTTAATCATACATCGTCGTCCTTTTGACGCACACTATTTCAGTATAAAAAAAACGACAATAGCTATAAACAAAATTTATACGTCGTATGTGTTATAATAACAAATAAATTAGATAACAGAAGTTTCACAGCAAACAGGCACCGACAAGTTGTAGTATTGGAGCAGGTAGAGAAGTTCGTTCGTCGTTTTGACGAATACGTATGATTCTAGGGTTAATAACAAAAATAATAAATCATTATTTTTTTTTAATTGAAATTCTATCTAATTATATGGATACTTCAATATCCTCACCGCACGATTAGTAATAATGTCAGTATATCGAACTGCGGACAGTATTACTGATTGTGTACAGGCCACCTTACGATTAAATTAATATTTCTATTCACTAAAAGTTGAAACAAAAATCACTTCACTTTACTTTCAATATTATTACCTATCAACTAACTTCTAACCCTGTCATACTATTAAAATCCAACAAATTTATGAAAAACAAAATAAATCAAAATAAATTTTAAAATTAAAACAGTAAAATTGGAATCAACATTTAATACGTAAATATTTAGTTGATGTCAAATATTTGTGTTTAGATTATTTCAAAGGCAACCTTTGGACATCAATAATTTTTGTTATAAATAACAATTCTGATTATTGATTCTAGTTTTAACCTAATATTAATTGATCTTGAATTCGGTTTGAAATTCGTTTTTTATTATTTGTTTTCTGCAATTCGCACCAACAATACCAGAAAGGAACTTATATTTTAAATATAGGTAAAAAACAAAATGTTATCAGAATGTACAAATAAAAATTATTATATACCTATAGTTCCGAGAAATAACAAGAAATTTGGAATTGTGAAATTTTTGGCTATATAACCCCGAAACTACATGAAATTTTGTGACTTTGAATTCAATACTGCATAGGTAATTCATTTAATCTCCACACTGGATATTTTATTAGGAACAACCTTTATATACCTACATATGCAAGCTACAAAACACACATATTTTCTCTGTAGGGAGTATGTAGATTGAGGTACACTAGCCGCTTGTAATGTATCAGAATAGCACGAGAATGACACGAGAATATTGTTCTGATTTTCATGTACACACATACCATTTTTTTTCACAATTCGATCATTGTAGCCACTTCACATATACCTGCACGGTTTGTTTAACAATTTTTTTTTCGGGGCAATTTCACTTGCATTAAATACTTTTTTTCTTAGGCACTGCTCTGATGCAAATCAAACTGAAACAATCTTATGTTCTTACATCGAATTTCTGCACTACAACAATATATAAATAAAAATATTGAATATGATAATAGCCTTGGACAAATTACAAGCTAGATAAAAAATATAAACCTTTTTAGTTTACAATTGAAATAATGAAATGACAATCGACGCACATGCAGGCACCACGTTCGTAGAATGGGCTGTAAAAAGTATTCGTATACACTGGTTCACGCTTTTGTATTTTAACTTCCTTGTTTTTATGATATTTGCATTTTGCTACTGGACAGGATCGCCATAAATATTGTGGTACGTGTATTTTCTTCTCCTGGCTTAGGATGGCCAATTAGATAATCCAGACAATATTTATGGACAGGGACGGATCTAGGGGCGGCAGTGGGGCACGTGCAACCCCTGCAAGTTTTTAGGGGCACCAAAACGGTGAATTGTATGTTTTTTTGTTTTTTTGCTCGTCACTTACTTTTTGTAGTATTAGGAGCGTCAAAGACGAATTTGACGTATTTTTTTTAGCAGTTAAAAATTTAAAAAATATCGGTGCGCCAAAATGTTTAATTTGGCGTTTTTCTTAGGGGGGAGCCAACAGCAGAGTTTGTCCTCCTCCGTAATTACTGTAGGTTCGACCCTGTTTCTGGATCCAAATTATAATTCCAAATAAATTCGTAACACAACAGTTAACTTTGGTAATTTAATTTACGTAATAATACTTTATAAAAAATTAAAAAAAAAAATAAAATAAAAGCAACTTTTTGGTATGCTTAGTTCAGAGATGCAGCCAAAAAATTTTTATTCAATTAGGTATATTTATAATCAAAACTTTAATTGAAACCTTAATTAAAAATAAGGAAGCAAGCAAAAAAACATTTAAAAAATGTTGGGTAGTCCATTTTTGGCACTTTGGAATCCCAGGACCCTAATGAATTTCATATAACGTAGTTTTTGTGCATCTTAACTAATTTAGCTCCCTTACAATGAAAAAAATTATAAAATCAGTTGGGTAGTTTATTTTTGGTCCTTTTGGATCCCCAAAATCTTGACTGGTCTTATATAAGGTACCATCACAGTGTGATCGGCCGAAAAATAGTCAATTTTCGAAACTTTTTTCGGATGGATAGGATGGGGGAATGAGGATGAATTTTTTTACGATTAATACCACTATTTGATTTTTTTTCAGATGAAAACTGCGGCCGCAATCCTGGGTACCAAATATCGCCCTTTTTTAAAGACACTTTTTTCAAAAAATTATAATAATTATAAAAAATAAATAAAAATAAATAAAAAAAATATTTTTGTATTGTTAAATAGTGGTATTCATCCCCATTCCCCCATCTTATTCATCCGTAAAAAAATTTCGAATATTGACTAGTTTTCGGGCGATCACACTGTGATGGTACCGTAAAATTTCTTTTTTCTTTGTAAAAGCGAAAAAATTTTCGTTATATATAAACGCAGATTTATTGGAAAAAATACAAACTTTTCATGTAATAGTAAGTGATAATTTTTTTCCAAAAAATTTAAACAATAATAGTGATAAGTGAAAAAAATTCCAATAGGGTCCATACTTTTCTCATTTACTGTACACCAGCATTTCTATCACTGATATTATATGCATGTAGCTAAACTACACAGATAATGGACATAAAAAAATTCTAATTGAATTTAATAATTTGAATACTGATAGCGCCGTATTAGGTCAGAATATATACAATAGTAATATATAATTAAATATATAAAAATTACAATGGATAATACATCGACTGCAGACAGATTATGTAATTGTTACATTTAGTTTGAACATATATTATAAATATAAATAAGTTTTTATGTGCACATTTACCAATATTGTCTCATTTGAAAAGTAACTGACCTTTAAATGCTGCAACATAATTGGTGCAATAGCAGCATATTAGAAAAATTTTAGATTATAAAATATGAGTATTTGATTTACTATCGCGAGCCTAGTGTTACACTGTTCCATGTTGACTTTTTTTGAGATTTGCACTTTTTCACATATTTGAGTTCTCCATTTCATTGTCTATCTATATAAAGGGCATAGCCGGGTAAGATAGGGAAAACGGCCCTTGACGCAAAATTGATTGTTTTTATACGAAATAATACTTCTTAGCCCCAGATGCATTCCTACCAAATTTCAACCCTCTGAGGCTAATAGTTTATGAATACACCAAGAGACAAAAATTTTCGAAAAAAATTTTTTTTGACGAAATTACTGAGTCGATTTATTTGAGTTTAATATATATTGTGTACGCAATATATATTGTGCTTTACTTTATGGCCCTTTTTATACATAAGTAATATATGTAGTACCGAACATGGCATGCATTTGTATTGAAATATTACTATGTTCTACCAACTAAAATTTTTCCATAAAAATATATGTTGTAGAGTACTTAAGAGACATATTATTGAACAAAAAATGGTCGGTGTCGCTAACGCGTAAGTGCCAAAAAAAAATTTACTTAAATTTAAAAATTTAAAAAAATTTGTATAATAAAGGGATATAACGTTAATTTTTTTTATTACTTTGCCTAAGGTGGGTATACACAATATATATTAAACTCAAATAAATCGGCTCAGTAATTTCGTCCAAAAAAATTTTTTTGAAAATTTTTGTCTCTTTGTGTATTCATAAACTATTAGCCTCAGTGGGTTGAAATTTGGCAGGAATGCATCGTGGGCTAAGGAGTATTATTTCGTATAAAAACAATCAATTTTGCGTCAAGGGCCGTTTTCCCTAGCTTACCCGGCTATGCCCTTTAAATTTAATCAAAATTCCTTAAAGAACGGTAGAAATCAACAAAACATCAAAATTCCATTTCCTAAAAGTATAAATAATTTTATTAAAAGTTCTATGTTTCACATAAAATTTGGATGTTCTAAATTATTTTTTCGTTCAGTTTATTTCACATATAGTATCTTGATATAGGTACTGCAATTTGTCTATACCTGCTTCTTTAGAATTTAAAATTAATTCATATTATATAAATTACATTTTAAAATATGTCAAAACTTTAAACTCATTTTTCTCGAGATTTTAAAAAGTCGACATGGAACAGTGTAACACTAAGCTCGCGATATGTATTTAGTTCAATGTATTTTACAGCCGGATCTTTTTAAAGTACTTGCGTCAAAATGCACCGACAATAAACCAAGGAAGTGTAAGCTCGAAAATTTAAGAATTTTGTGGTAGGTATAACAAACGGACAGATAGACAGACAGACAGAACTAAATTCCAAGATCTTTCGTCGGCATCCTAAAAACTAATTTATTGAAGACATGAGTGGATGAAGGTATTACGTAACATTTTTTTTCAAAAAGTTATTTTTTGCAAAATTTTGGAATATCCTATGCTGAAGAATCATATATTATTACAATTTGGTATCATTACGTCCAATAGTTTCGTAAAAATAAAATAATAAACAAATACAATTGCATAGGAAGTACCTATATTATGTAAATAAAAACTTTCAGACGCTTCCCTTGTAAAATTATAAAAAAATGTTGCATAACACCTTCATCCACCCATGTCTTCAATTCTGAAGATGGTACGGCCCATCTGTGTCTTCTCTTTGGTAATTTACTAATTGTTCTATAGAAATCAAAATGTTATATAGTTAACTTCAAGGTCAGTGTCTTCTCATTATTATTTTGAAACAATCATAAAAATTAACAAAACAAGATACGCAAGAACATTGCTAATAAATATTGCTTGAAAAAATACATAATATGTTTTGTCAATTATTAAAGTAATGAAAGTACAATGTCACATAATAGTATATTATTCAACGAGCTAGTAATGATACCTATTACTCACGAAGATGAAATTGTGACACGAGCCGAGCTTGCGAGGCGAGTGTCGTAATGCATCTGAGTGAGTAATAGCCATTGCAAGCGAGTAGAATACGATATTCTTTCTACGACTTTTTTCTTTTTTGATTTAAATAGAATTGAATATAAATTTTTAATCTATTTAATATATTTCTCATTTCATTAAATATTTGTATAATATATATAAAACGATCAAAACAAAACAAACTATTTTGTTTACTTAAACGTTACTACGCAACATATATTAAATTAAAACTTTATAGATACATATATGTATACACAAAACAAATGCCGGCCCAGTGAATAATAGTTAATACTGTGATTTCATTGGTCAAGAAGGTATTGAGTAATGAATATTCCTCCACACCTTCGAATAATGCTTAACTTTTTCAACAATTAACAGATATATAATGAGTGTGTTCTTCAACAGGAGTAGAAAAAACAATTTTTTTTTTTTTTAACGTAAAATTTTAACAGATGAATTCAGTAAGTTACGCCACTGAAAGATAATTAATGGATTAATTAATATTTGGATATTTATTTGTTAAGTGCATATGTATTCTAATTTTAATTAATTACTTCGATCAATGGTCTTGTGATTTTATTAATCCGCGAATCATTGATTTATTTAGATAATTAGTACTTTAATTATTTGTAATTATTTTTAGTATTCTTCTCTTCCTCATCAGTTTTTTTAATTTACTGTAATACATTATAATTGACTTCCTAATGCGTGGATATTTGTATTTAAGGACTGGCTTAAACAAGCACCGTAATTACTTCTGATTTTTTTTAAAATAATACATAATCTAAAATTCTAAATAGCTTAGTCAGTTTTTTTTCTTTTTTTATTTTTTTTTATAGAAGAATCAAAAAGAAAATCGGAGAACTCGCCATACACAAATTCTACACGTAAGACACATAAATGACTTTGTTCTAAAAGCTAAAGGGGCCACCATTTATTTAAATATTTGTTTTGCCCAATTACAAGGGCTACTATTTATATTTCGGGAATAGCAAATAATAACAAACATTTTTAAATGAAAATGGCTTTATTGTTTTTCGAAATATTCCCCTTGATGATCAATACACTTTTGCATTCGTTCAAACCGTTTGTCAAAGCAGTTGACGTGAGCCTGTTTTTGAGCGATTGATAAATTATGTGGTATCCAACGAGAACAAATTATTTTTACAACTAAGTGTTCATGCAAAATCGAATGTATTGAAGTGGAACTAATGTGCAAGAATGCCTCTATCACACAATATGTCACATGACGATCTTGCGTTATAAGTTCACGCACTGCATCGATATTTTGTGGCACAACAGCCGATTTTGGACGACCTTCACGGAATTCATCGGCGACCGAACTACGATCACGATTGAATTCACTATACCAGCGATATATTATGGCTTTTGATGGTGCTTTATCGCCATACAAAGAACTGAGTGCATCGACACATTCTTGTTGAAATAACCCACGTCGACAGTTGTGAAAAATAATCCAACGAAAACCTTCTTTTGAAATTTCCATTCTTTGGTCGAATTGATTTTCTTAGCTCACTGTAAACAAAGCAAATAGCGCTTGTACATCAAAACGTTGTGAGTTCGTTTATGCTAAAAAATGTCAAACTTTATTATGGTGCTGCCACATCTTAGCTATTGACATTAGTATTGCCAGTTTCCGAAATATAAGTTCCCCTCGTAAGATAATTTTTACACCACACAACCGGAAATTTTTGTTTTAAATCTTGAGATTATTATATATACAGGGTGTCAAAGAAATAAGTATTATCCTTTTGAGGGGTAACTCATAGCACCCTGTAGACACTAAAACCGCAGGAATTTTCTCGCAATTAACAGTCGCGTCACGCCTCAAAAGGATAAGAGTTATTTCTCTTACGCCCTATATATATATATATATATATATATATATATATATATATATATATATATATATATATATATATATATATATATTTATATATATATATATATATATATATATATATATATATATATATATATATATATACATATATATATATATTTATATATATAAATATATATATATATATATGTGTATATATATATATATATATATATATATATATATATATATATGTATATATATATATATATATATATATATATATATATATATATGCATGTATATATACAGGATGTAAGAGAAATAACTCTTATCCTTTTGAGGGGTGACGCGACTGTTAATTCCGAAAAAATTCCTGCGGTTTTAGTGTCTACAGGGTGCTATGAGTCACTCCTCAAAAGGATGATACTTATTTCTCTGACACTCTGTAGATAGGGCCGGCGGGAGGGTGGGTTTTGGGGCCCAAATTACCAGGGGCCTGTGTCTGAAAAAGGTACCCCCAGCCTCCATTAGAGGCCCGAACAGAGTGAGAAGACGTTTTTCTGATCGTCAATTTTATTTTTGGAGAAAAAATGTTCGAACATTTATTGTTGTGCTCTCAAAATTTCCCTCACCGGCCCTCTCTATAGACAATCTAGTTTGGAATCCTTCAACCGCGACACACTAAAATTCATTGTACATGAGATAAAACTGAGGTAAGAGATGACATTAAACTGAAAACGAGTGAAGGTGCGCGATTACATTTATACTCTTCCAAATGACGCCAAAACAACACTTATATTGTTGAAACACAAATATTGTTGAAAACCTGTTCTAAACAATCGAAAAAGCCTTTCAAATTTGAACCATCCAAGTTCTAGATGATGTGGATGAGTTCGTCAGCCAGATACATTCAATTTTTGGAAGCCAAAATTTTGGCCATTTTTCGCCAAGTTTAGTGGTTTTTTGAAAAATTGGCCAGAATCTAAAAGTTTTTTTTTAATTTATTTCTACACCATCAAAAAGAGCGTAAAAAATTACATAAGACAAGCTTTTAAAACATTGTTCTAGGTGAACTAGAAAAATTAAGAAATTTGCTGAATTTCGTTACAATAAATGTTTTATCCCTTTTGTCATTACAATAACAATATTTATATCTGTTTCATTTTTCAAAATAAAAATTAACTAATTTTTCAAAAGCGCGTCATCACCGATTTCAAAATTTTTTTCACTGTTAGAGAGCTAAACTATTTTAGATGGATACAGGTTGTTATATGAGATTCGCCAGTGTCAAATCTTTGGAAATTCGCTATGTTATGCAGATGCTACGACAGGGGTATTTTCTTATCACTCAGCCTGTTTTTGAAGTCATCGATGTTAAAATAACATCGACTTTATCTCATTATATGATATAGGTATTTTTCAATAGAATGAATCTATACATATAATAAAACTGTAACGAGACCATTTCTGTACAGGGAATATTTCTGGAAAATTTTACTGGTACTGTAAATAGTTATCGATGTAGATATCAAAACAGCCATTTTTAGAATTTTTTTCTGTCTGTCTGTTCACGCATCACGTAAAAAATATTGGACGGATTTTAATGAAATTTGGTGTGATGATAACTTATTACCTGGGTCAACATTTAAAACACTTTTTACTCCGGGAAAATTTCTCTTTCTCACGGGAAAATGGAAAAACCATTTTGAGCATGTGCACACATTAGGCAAAAACTATTGGACCGATTTTAATAAAATTTGGTGTGGTGATAACTCATTACCTAGGCCAACATCTAAGATACTTTTTACTCCGGGAAAATGCCTCATTCCCACGGGAAAATAGAAAATCCATTTTGTGCATGTGCACGCATTACGCAAAAACTATTGAACGGATTTTGATGAAATTTGGTGTGGTGATAACTTATTACTTGGGTCAACATTTAAGATACTTTTTATTCCGGGAAAATTCCTCACTCCGACGAAAAAATAGAAAACCATTTTGGGCATGTGCATACATTACACAAAAATTATTATTCTTTGCAAGTTCTGTATAATTATTACACTTAATACATCCCATGTGAGTTTTTTGGGAGTTGCCATTTCTATTACAACCAAATTTTGATGATAGAAATGGTACTGGAAAAGGTTCTTTTCTTGGATGTAATGGAAATGTAACCAAGAAAAACACTATCGATTGAAGTAGCCTCCAGTACATAATATGCATATTTTTATCGCCTAACTGATAAAGAAAAATTAAAAAATTAAACTTGGGTAAAAGAATTTTTTGCTCATTATGTTGTTAATTAATGCATTAGATCAGTTTTATCGAAAAATTAATATATAGTCTCATTTAAAAATCTATAAGTTTGTATCATAGCTCGAAAACCAGAAGAGCTATAAAGCTCCTGATTATAGCAATCGGTTGCCCTCGTCGATATCTACAACTCTTATTTGAACAATTTTTCGATTAAATCAACGGTTTGGCCGTAATAAAAATGGCAACTCTCGAAAAACAGTATATACTTCTCATTGAGTTTATAACAATGCTTTACGCGAACGACGTTTAGGGTACGGCTAGTTTAAAATATTTTTAAAAATTTATCAGAGTTTGTTAAGACGTGATCAAATGCGTGTTGAATCACGCAAAAGTGATGCTAGACATCACCAAAGTTATAAATAAACGTTAAAATGCAAGACAGATTTTTAAGCCATTCATGTACAAGACTTTTGTCGCCTGCAATATTTTCCATTAGTACTATTACAGTTCAGTAACACTTTCGCAACAAAATGAAAAATCATTGCGGTATCTCACAAGTACCCACTCTGCTCTAGAATGCGGTTGCCTCTTCTGCGAGAATGAAATGAAAGTAGTTTATTTTTATTTTGTATTACAACTTGAAGAAAATAACGACGGAATACTTTGTCATGTTTGACGACGATACAAAGTGAATATATGCCCCGGAGGACACTGGCAGGGATGTCAAAGCTAAACATAAGTTTTAGTTTCTTCTGGAACAATTGGATCAACGAGCAAGTCCCACACTATAGGGAGCGGTTAGAGGGACGCGCGAAGCGGGAAAGTTGCAACGACCAACATTCGTGACGACGATGATCATATGAATAGCTTCTTCTTCTACTACTTCTTCCTCTACGACTTTTTCTCAGCACAAGCGAAGAATGAAAATGGTTGGTGTATATGAAAATCTTTTATATGGCATAAGTCTAATAATAATCATACTACGAAACTGCAAGCATAACATATAATCATATTTCTTTATTGTATTTCTTTATCTTGCTCTCTTGTCAATACATAATGTTATCTTTTATATTGCTATTTGTATGTACATTTCATCTTTTTCAACAGTAATACAGTAAAAGAAATCATATATGCAGTTTCAAAAATTTTAAAGGATTCAAGTTTATTATAGCCAAAAAAACACAGGTTCAAGTCTTTCAGTAACGCTAGTCATATATCAGAGGTGTAACAATAATTTATATGCCCTGGAGCAATTAATAAACTTGGTGGGACCATATGATGGACCAAATGGCTGAAAAACGACATTTCATATAACACGACGTCATTCCAACTAATGGCTGAAATAATTCCAAACTAAATGAATTCTATTTAAAATTAAAGCATTGCTTTTAAACATTTCTCTAATAATAATAAGAAAAAACGAATTTAGATCGAAGAACAAAAATCAAGGATCTACATGTCAAAAAAAAAAAAAAAACAAATTTAAACGATGAATGTCAATCTAACATATTTCGGCTCTTAAGGCCATCATCAAGATCCGGTATTTGTAAATTCACTTTTGAAGACTGCTCTGCGTTTTATATTGGTCAGACTGGCCGTAGATTTTCAAATAGATTCTCCAAACATTTTTGTTCTATAAAATCTTCTAATACTAAAATTTATTCGTCGATTGCTAATCATATTATTAACACAGACCATAATTTTGATTTATCTAAAAACTTTGAAATCCGCCATTTTGGCAACAAAAGTCGAAAATTATACCCATTAAAAACATCTACTACGGAGTTATCCAACAGCATGTCACACTCAATGATTGTGAGCAATTTCCCTACCTAGAAGAATCCAAAAATTTGATGAATATAATCTTAGATCAACTTTAATACAACATTCGACACGCTAACATGTGCAATGATTTTATAAATAATATTATTCAGTGGTTCTTTGTTTCAATTTGTTAATTACATAATAATTATAAAATCTGTATTTTTTATTTTTAAATTTTTTAAATTTTTTTAAATATTAAATTTCAAAAAAGCATTTATCTACAATTTTGTAAATATTTCAGTGTACAGTTATGTGTTTCTGTGCTTTGCTTAAATTATTGTTTTCATTTGACCCAATTTTGGTCTTTTTTCGTTTGGAAAATATTTGAATTCTACAAAATTCTTTGTGTCACAATCTTGTTTAACTGTTTTTACTGCATGTATTACCCCATGCCTCCTTGGTGTGCAGTTTTGTACCTGTTTGATATGTCTTTTTAAAATTTTTTGACTTATAATTTCTTTTTAATTTTTGTTGTTCCATAACAAACTGATTTTTGCCATAATCTCTGATGATGGCCTTAGGGCCGAAACATGTTAAATTGACATTTAGCGTTTAAATTTGTTGTTATTTTTGACATGTAGATCCTTGATTTTTGTTCTTCGATCTATATTCTTTGATTTCATTTTGCAGGAAGTCGTTTTTTCTTATTATTACCTACTAACATTACCTGCAGTTGAAACAAACCCTAGATTTTATTTCGCTAATAGTTAAGAAAGTATCTATATTTTTCTAAATTATATGGTAGATCAAATGGTCGAAACAACATTTGATATTACACGGCCTATAATGTTATTCTAGCTAATTGCAGAAATGATTCAGAGTAGAAGGATTCTATTTAAAATTAAAGTTCTTTTGAACACTTTTCTAATGGTTAAGAAATTGTCGATATTTTTCTGAATTACATGGTCAACTAACTGGTCGGAAAACGACATTTCATATCGTAAGATTTAATGTTATTTCAGTTAATAACGAAAATGATTTCAAGCTACAAGAATTATCTGAGATTTTACTAGGCCGTAACTATGAATATAGCTTGTAAAACGCTGGTCTAGAGCAAATGTAAGCTACCGAATTTTCATGTAACTGATGCTCATGATAATATTAGTAGCATACGTGCAATCAAAATTGTCGAATATTGCTTTTTTGGTAGAAATCGTAAAAAAATAAGCTTAAATATCCTCTATTTTAACCCGAATACTTTGAAACACTCTAACTGCTAGGTGTTAAAGAACCCTGACTAAACGTGTCCAACCAACACTTGCCAAGCAAAAATGTCCTTAAAATTATATGTATTTCGAAAAGGTATTATCGTTTAATATAAGTAACTAATAAAATTAATTTATTTGAATGATATCCAAATATTTGTACCGAATTGTACCTATCTCTGACAATTTTTATTCTATTATTTTATCTTTATGTACAATATATAAAAGCGGAACAATATATTATATGATTTTCAAGCTCAACTTTTGTTGAGTCCGTAAATGTATCTGATTATAATTTATGAACAGAATCTATCTTAGTGTAAGTTCATTAACACACCCGCCGCACCCCGCTCCACACTCCGGCCAGCCTCAATAATAATTCATTCTCATACATACTCGTACATACAAAGATGCCATTGTCTTGTGTCGTCTGTTGTCATCAGTCTTTATGTTCTGCAGATAGGTACTTTAATAAATAAATGGCGAAAAATCTTTTATCATTTTCCTCCGGATTTTCATGTACGTGTATGTATATGTACGTATGTAAAAGTAAAATTCATTTATGGTGCCAGCTAGCAGTGGTGTCACCCATATGGAGACGTGCCACGTCACTTGTTGTTAGCACATGCCAAGCCAATCCCAAACAGTGACAGTTTATTATAATTAATATTGTCATATGAAAAAAAATTATCTCCTCTTTAAAAAAAAAAAAGGAAAAATTAAAAAGATTAGTGAAAGGATGCCGCTTTGAAAAGGTTTAAAATATTTTTTTAATTCATAAAAAATCAACTAAGTGCTCTAGTTTAAAATTAAAGATATCCAAATGACACAACCACAGTATCAAAAGTTTGGGGTAACAGTTATTGGTAACGATTAAGTTTCCCTGGTGGACGTTTCGGAACTAACGTATAACAGATACTTTAATAGTTAGGGGGATGTTTACTTGAGAGTCGCACACAGGTGAATTTTACTTAAAAGTTGGCCAATATTACATGATGTGTATTTACCCCTATATATTGCTTTAGTTTATCTAAAAGAATAGTTTAAATATATATTATGAAAATAAAGATTTATTGATACTACCTATATTTATACTAAAATAAAAATAAGATAATAGAATTTTGCATCTTAACTTCTGATTCTTTTAAGAGACTTATAATATCGTTAGGATAGGACTTAACTTTAGAAAGAAATTTAGTATTATTTGAAAGCTACTGAAATATTCTTTGTTAATATACATAAAAAACGGGTTAAGTGCGATTGAGTATAAACTTTTTCACTATCAGAAAAAAATATAAAACGGTAGAGTATAGCTTTGTGTTTAAAACAACATATATTTACAATCGTAAGTATTGTAAATGGTTTAGTTATTTAGTAATAATATATTTACCTGAAGGTATGTAATCCATAATGTTTTAATTCTATAATATTCACTAAATAAAATATTAAACATTATTTAAACAAATGTTAAAAATTGTAAAAAATTACGCCATAAGCAATCATTGTTTTAATCAAACGTGTGAATAGCTAAATAAAACATGTAAAAAAGGTTTTATAGATTACTAATAGGTGGTGTCATATGTCTTGTTGCTAATTTAGGTTACTAGTTTTTAATCAGAGTAACTTCATTTTTATCAATTTTGGCCATAAATTACGTTAATTTCACCTGTACGAACCGTTAAAAAAAATCTTTTTTTTTTGCAGAAATTGGTAGCTAATTATATGTAGAATATGTTCCCAAAGTGATTTTGCTGAAAGTAATTTAAAGCAAGGTTTACTTGATATTTGATAAAAAAAAGTCGATTTTTTTTCCGAAATTGATAGCAAATTATGTGTAGAATATGTTCCCAATGAAGTGATTTTACTGAAAATAATTTAAAAACAAGATTCTTGCACATTAACCGAATCCAGCTTTCTATAAAACAAAAAAAAATTCAAAAAACGTAGTTCACGCAATAATGAGTATTAAATATAAAATTTTGAAAATACGTTTCTTTATACTATATGTATATTTTATAATATCTCGGAACTACATTTTTGGAACTGGTGAACACGATAACTCAAAAACTATTCGATGGATTCTTTTTTTAAATTTTTATTTTAAAGATAACTCAATTTTTCGGCACCTCTACCTAAGTTCGATATACTTTCAATATTTTTTTTATTTTTAAATTTACTTTAAAGAGCGAAAAATAAGACAAAAATCGTAATCAAAAGTTCAAACATCCGCCATTTTTTTTTCTTTCAGCAATTTATTGATATTATAGGTAGAGGTGCCGGTACTCTTCATATATTTTATAAATTTTTTTTGTTTTTGGATTTCGGTGAATTATTACCGGCGCTAGGATGTCCACCAACAAGGCATTGGATTTTCGAATCGTCACACTGCACTATCTATACAATGGACACTTTTTATATTTTTCCTTGAAAAATTTTTTTTGTGTAGCTTAATACTTAGTAAATATGTACACAAAATTTGAAATTGATATTTACTTCCGTTCTTGAGAAAAAAATTCTAGAAAAATACATAATTTTTAAGGACTCTCGAGTAAACCTCCCCTTAAACAGTAATTTTTTCAGAATGTTGATGTGCTAGTACCAAAGAACAAAATTTTAGTAATATAAATGTCAACACTTTAAATCACGTAATTATAAGCACAATTTACGTCAAACTTTATAAAATTAGAACGCTCAATTATCTGGAAATTTTTTGTTACCAATACAATTTTTTATTATTTTAAATGTAATAATGTACCTGTATGAAGTAATTATATCAATAAAAACTTTTTTAAAAAACCGACTTCAAAAAGTAAAAAATAATTAATAGCATGAATTTTGAAGTCAGTCGGGATGTGGTATAAAAAATTTTGATCAGATGTTCTTGCAAAATCTATGTTTTTTGATACTACACGCCAAGCCTAACTTCAAAATTGATGCTGTTAATTATTTTTTACTTTTTGAAGTCGGTTTTTTAAAAAATGTTTTATTTCCCACCTTTTAGTAACAATGCTTATTAGCCCTTATAGTGATGATTACTTAAAAGAAGCAGTATTCCAAATTTCATACGTTTAGGTGGAATAGTTTCAAAAATTTTTTTGAACACTCACGGACTTTGCGTTGAAATTTGGAACAAAAATAGTGTTCAAAGTAATAATTACCAGGGAAATAAAAATCATTGAAAATCAACCAATTTTTCAAGTCATTAAAGAATTTTTTAAATTGGATATTGTCAGGAAATTATTTTTAGAATAATAGGTTCAAAATAAATTTAAACATATGTTACTATCAAGGGGTCAAACGGTATGTCTGCCAAACTGTGCCCGCTGTCACTTGCAAATGACGTAGACACAGCAAACAGCACTCTTCCACTTCAAACGTACAACTTGTTACTACATAAGTATCGTATCTATGTATACGTGATGTACGCTTGTGTGTGTGTGTTATACGTCACACCCTATCGATGCGTACGTATGCATGTATTAAATTGTTGCAAGTGGTTGATAAATAATAACCAACAATCAATGTGCGCGATGTTTGCACCGCTACAACTGGTACGCACGACTTAATCATCTAAGCTGTGACAGACCAACAAATGACTCCAAGCGAGCTACACTTTTTTTTATTTTAGTTTGCTTCTAATGGTCTATGGTTACTATAGTTTTCACAGTAAATAATTTTGCATAATTATTATACAAATTTTAAAATTGCCATAATTATTCATATAATTGCAGATGGTTAAAAAATTACTCAACCAATGATAATAAAATTTTTATGGGACCACCTGGAGAGCTTTATCTACTAACCAAAACAAGAATGACGCAAATTGGCCCAGAAATGTGGGAAAAATCGGTGTACATACATTAAAAAAAATCATACGGATTGAATTAAGAACCTCCTCGCTTTTGAAGTCTATTAAAAGAAACATTAATATGGGTCAAATCAACTAAAAATAGTATAACAAAATTAACAAATGAAGCAAAATTACACGTAAAAATAATAATAAGTAACAGAGACACAAAACTAGGTACTTCTGTGCCATGAAGTCAAAATTTTGTAATGTCTATATTTTCTATTTTTTTCTTGTAAACTCAAATAAATTACTAGGTGGTACAATACAGGCAACTTTCCCCTACTCTAACTCACAAAAATGTTATATACATAACCGAAAATTTTCAAGACGATATGTGAACTATAGAAGGGGAAAATTTATTGAAACATTGTAAACTCACAAAACAAAAATTTATTTTACCAACTCACATTTGTACAGCTGCCACATAATTATAACACATTAATAATAATAATAAAATATGCGTTACAAAATTCATATTACGTAAAAGTTTCCGGAATATTTTGATTGTTCTTTTTTTAATATTATTAGATACCGGAAACTTTTCGGTAACAAAGTAATTTAAACTTTCGTTTTTATTATTCTCAAAATAAGGTTTTTACTCTTTTCAATATTGCCAAGCCCCCGGACGATATATGTACCTATATATAAAATGAAAACTTAAAGTAACTTTGGCGAAAAAAAAACAATTTTAAAAGATTACTGAAGATAAAAAATAGAAAAATTGGTTTTCCGTTATGATGTTAAATCTTATAAAAAAAAAAAATAATGTAAAAAATATTGTACCTACATACCTCGAATATCTATGTTAAAAAAAATTTTCAAGATCAATCACAGACTATTAAGAAGTGGTAAAATGCGTGTCGGGTCACGCAAAGCAACAACAAACATCACCAAAATCGGTATTGTGATTATGAGATTACAAAACATAAAAAACGATTAATAAAATTATATAAATAATTTGCCTTTTTGTATTTTATATATTGAAATCTCATCAAACCCTTTATTTCATAACCTTAATCTCATCGGCATTATTTTCATTTTTATTTACGTCAAAAGTTTTTTTAATTTTTATTTAATCGGTTGCCATACCTATTTTATAAATTTTTTTCCTTTAAAAATTTAACTACGTTTTTCTTTTGCAACAAAAAAATAGACGCCTAGTTTCAATAAAACATGTCAAAAGTGTTTCTTTTTTTAATACATATTAAATTATTGCAGAAAGACGGAATGATTAAAAAGTTTATGAAAAAAAAAGTTGTACCTACCTTAGGTATTTTTACTTATTCATGTTACCGATTCACTAACTTACTAGCTGACAATCAAAAATTACGAACATTCGCTGTTTACAAAGTAAAGATGGGTACTGATGAGTATCAATTTGTATTAAAATACAGACTGTATCAAGTCCCATAAGAATATTGTAGTTTTGTCACTTTTACCATGGGAAAAGAAGTTAGGACAGTACAAAACATTTCATTGGTCAGTTCGTTGTAAGTAAACATGATAAAAATCTAACTGATTTCAGAACAATTGTAACAATGTATTAAATATTAATAATATGAATTATACTAATTTGTTTTATTCATTAAATTGTCTTACCGTATTACACTTGAGTTTTATATTTTTTTTTTTTTTTTTTTTTTTGAATAAATTTGTGTTTTCGACAACTCAGATTCCTTACCTAAAAGCAATTTAACAAGAAGAACTGTCAACCCAAAAACGCTTCAGCTTCGCTGTCGCGTTTTTGTTAGTTGACGGTTCTTCTTGTTAAATTTCCAGACAACAAGTTTTCGTTAGACAAACCCATTCGGAAAAATACAAACCTCGCGTGTAATAATAAGAGAATAAAATAAGAGTTTCTTAAATTTTGTTTAAACTTAAACGAACGTTTACTTTTATATCCTATTAATTTTTAGTCTTCCGAAGAAACATGTCGGAACCGTTTTATTTTCGTTAAATCCGTCTGTCTGGCTGTGTGTTCACCCATCTCTTCGTCCGTAAAAAATGTGGATTAATATTATTCGCATACCACATCACGCTAGAAAGGATACGTAAAATGAAGCTATACAGTCAGTCCGCTTTACCATTTTTCATTTTTAAACTCCATTTGTCAAATACTGAGCTTCAAAGTGACAAATAGATTGTCCTCCCCTACCATAATTCTTAAACTGTCGATTCAAACAATTTGAAAAAATGACAGATATTTGCACTGACTAAAAACATTGAACTAAGGTTGAAACACCTGAGACCGCTATTAGAATAGGGACACCTTACAGGGAAAGGTATCCAACTGTATCTCTTAAAAATTTTTGAAACTTTGATGAATTATAGATCTTACTAAAAGTAAAGGTAAAAAAATCTCGTATTTTAGTAATGAATTGCTATAAACTTACTATATATTTTAAAGTACATAGTTTAGAAAAAAAAATACCGTCGTCCCTCAACTTATTGACAATTTAACTTATTGACAATGATCGTAGTTTACCTCAAGTTATAGACAAACCATCTATATGTACGCACTGTCACACTACGACACAGCACGTATGACCTTGGGTACATACATATGATTTGTCTATAACTTAAGGTAAACTACGATCATCGTCAATAACTTAAATTGTCAATAAGTTGAGGCACGACTGTACACTGAAACCCTACCCTCCCCCCATGTTTTATTGATATCAATACAAATCTTATTTATTTATTTATTTATTTATTTTTACTTATCGATACAGTTTTCAATATTTTAAGGTTTGTAATCTACACAATAATGATATTGTTCATAAAAATGTTCAAAACAAAAATATTGTCCACACCAAGCACATCTTATAAAGCGGGGTTACCACATACACTACAATTTGGTGGTTTTCTTTCTTCTTTGAAAAAGCAATATGTTACAGGATTTTCAAATCTTTCTGGTCGTTGGTCAATATATTCACTTTTATACCATCCATACTTGAACAAATTTTGAAAACGAGGCGACGAAAACTGATTGTAAGCTAGAGAATATTGTTACGGTGACGTAAATCAATATCATACTCATTTAGAATTACATTACCCAAAATATTGAAAATTGTATAAGTAGATAAATAAAAATAAATAACTAAGTAAATAAATAAATAAGATTTGTATAGATATCAGTAAAGCATGGGTGGAGGGGGGGGGCAGTGTATTTTTTCTTTCTAAACTATGTACTTTAAAGTGTATTGTAAGTCTGTAACAATTCATTACTAAAATACAAGATTTTTGGTCATATTTTTGCTCATTATTAAATCAAAAAGTTAAAATTTTTTCCAAGTTAATATTAGCAAAGGATGTATTTCTACAAAAAGAAATAAACTGATGTGATGTAAAATATGTTAATTAAAAATTCTTTTATTTACACATAACAGCCTCCTCTTTTACCAAAATATACCTGATAAAATTAGGGGTTGGGAGTGGGGGATGAAACGCCAGTGATTTTATAACTTTAATTTTGGTATCATAACAAAGATCTTAAAGTACCATTTACAAATATATATAGTTTACCTCCCAAAGCTCTAACCATTTCCAAGATATTTAAGAAAATTGAAAAAAAAACTCAAATTTTCAGGGGTGAATTTCACCCCCTTAAATCGCTTATGGGCACGAACGAAATATGGCTCGTGATTACTTTTAGTAAGATCTACAATCCACCAAAGTTTCAAAAATTTTTGAGAGATACAGTTGGATACCTTTCTAGTTTAAAGAATAATATAAGTATTTGGCCCGATCAAATTCTTAATACACTTATTCAACTGCCCGTAGTGGATTATCGAAACGCAATTACCCATCACAATTAAACTAGGTGTTAGGTACGTACGTATATAAAGAAGAAAATACGTATTTGCCACTCTCTGAGTATTATTTCCCGTATGTATACAAATTTTTCCCCATGTTTTTCTTAAACGTTTATGTATATTCAACAGTTAACAAAAAAAAAAAAAGAAAATGTTTCGTAAGTATTTTCATTAATAGACGGAAATTGAAGCTGAAGATATACATATACATACATATATTTTTTTTCATAAAAAAATTAAAATTATTGAATGTTCTGACACAAACGTTAACTTAATAAAAAATGAATATTTCTTTTTAAAAGAGTGACTTTGAAAAAAAAAAACTTTGTAAACTGCTCGTGATGATTTTTTTCCCATGAAGGTGGTCTATGGTGGTATAAAAATTTTTAATGATATTAAAATATAAGTTTCCTTAACAATCATATCTCTAAACTTTAACCTTTTTTAGCGAATTTTTGAATCGAAAAATCAGCTAATACAGCCACTGTCATAACGCGACTTAAGCCCGGGACTATGGTAGAAAGAACTGTGCCCCATTTAAAGGGGGTTTTGGGCCATGAGCGTGCAGAGTTAAATTGTATGTTAATATAAAGTACTAAGTTAGTACAGTAACAATCTGGTGTTTTTATATCCTTGCATTGAATGCGTGAGGTTATAGAGGCGGTTCAGTTGTATGATTCTGAGATACTCAAAATTCTGTTTTATTAAAAGGATTTCTTTTTGATACCTATCATTAAGACACCTAAGTCTTCTTGCGTCCAGGGCACCTTCTCATGGTGACGGTGGTAACGGTCAGAATCACAGAATATATCAGAAGAAACGCAACTATCTCTTTTCTGTAATCACCAGTGTGCATTTTTGGGCACGTTAGGCTACTTAGTAGTCATTCATTCGGTAGCAGTCGATGAGTGTAGTTCAATTGTTGTCATTGTATAGTCATATCGTCACCGTCGTATTAACACGGTATATGTACCACATACATACGTGTGTAATATTATGTTGTCTAATGTCAATCAAAAGAACATCTTAGGACAAATGGTAAAAAAAACTAATCTTAATCGCAAGCTAAAACAATTTCGCTCAATCACTGATGAAATGTTGACGGAATTTCCTGTTTTGTCAGAGAAAGATGTTTATTTAATATCTTTGGGACGTTACCAAATAAAAGAAGCCGAAGCGTATTATGGCAAACACATAGCTTCTGATGATAGATTTAGAATTGAAATATGTACCAACACCGATGCAATTGATTTTGCTTCTTAAGGGGGTTGACAGTAATAGATTCATTATTTATTAAAGGAAGAATTCAGTCCCGACATATCAATAAAACAAAATACTATGTTTATGTATTAACAGAAAAAAACTTAGTAGGTAATGATTCAATAAAAGGTTACTACTGTAGTTGTAAAAATGGTGCACGAACCATAGGTACCTGTGTTCACGTAATAACTATAATCTGGTTTCAGTCCCGACATATCAATAAAACAAAATACTATGTTTATGTATTAGCAGAAAAAAACCCAGTAGGTAAAGATTCAATAAAAGGTTACTACTGTAGTTGTAAAAATGGTGCACAAACCATACACGGAGAGAAAATTCCTATAAAAATTACTGTGCTCAGCACTACAATCGACGTGTAAAAGGCGAACATATTCAATTCTGTAAGGTAAAAATATAAAGATTATAATTAATCATAAAAAATTTAAAGGATGGAATGTTCTTTTCGTAATATTATCTCCGTAAAATTTGTAAAACAGCACAGTAAAAAGTTCCATTACCGACAAAAAAATAATTTTTAATTGTTTTTATTAAAAAAATTACCATACTAACATGCTAATAATAGAAAGAAAAAAAACAGAAAGAAGGTTGGTTGTGTTGGGAACGCTGTAATGAAATGTACCTCACTGAGCGAGTTACATGCGAACCATAGGTATGGACTGTGGAAGAAACTTTGTCAGACAGTTCGCACCAAGCACCTTGATTTATCACTGTGTTACAAGCAGCTAGCACAGCTAGTAGTCAGTTTGTTTTACACTCACTTAGGACGATGTCATCGTTTAATTCATCTTTTTGTTATTTACCTATCTTTAGTAAATGTATTAGAATATATTGTTGGCAATCATTTTTGTATACATGTTTTTACAGGTACAGTGCAACCAACATAAGGTCGCGAGTCAGATGCGCAAATGAAAGAGTACGACAACAAGAATTAAACTATAATATATATGCATAAGAGTGTGATAAAAGTTGTGTTAGCACCACATTAAATTTTACCATGCTAGCACATATTTTATATTTTTGTCGTCGATCGCGCACGGATTATAGGGGAGCATGGTAATTTTTCTGAAATTTTCTCTACAAAAATTATAGAATTTTTCTCTCCGTGTAGGTACCTGTGTTCACGTAATAACTATAATCTGATTTTTAGGGTATGTTAGACATCACAATGTACAAGTAACTTCACCATCAGAAGATCTAGAGAACATATTCGTAAGATCTGATAGTTCAGATGACGAAGATTCTGAAAAATAATTTTTATTTTTTAACACCCTGTAAACTAAGGCGCATTCGTTAAACAGCACTAAAAATATTTTTTTGGTAATGCACTCCTCTAAAGTAAAACACTGCTATGGACATTATCCCCGCACGCCATATGATCCAAACCGGGGCATGGTTCTTTGTTTTGAGGTCCCTAGAAATCGAAAAAAACATTCACTAAAATTTATATATATATATATATATATATATATATATATATATATATATATATATATATATATATATATATATATATATATGTCCGCACGATAACTCTCAAACGAAATGTCTTTTATCACGGTGAAAATATTGGAAGTCCCAAACCGTTGGACAAGTTCGTTAACCAAGCACATCCGATGCCCGGAACATGGTTTTTTTGGAAATTTTCGTGAAAAAAGTTTCTTTTGCCAAAATTTCCCCTTATTTAAAAATTTTTACAACATTTTTTGACACCATTGAAACGGGGAGAAAAAAATCACATAAGAAAAGGTCTTCAAATTATGATTCTATTTCAACTAGTTTCCAAAAAAAAAAAAAAAAAACTTTTGTAAACGAAAATTCGCTATGTTCTGCAGGATGCTGCGACAGGGGTATTTATATTTATATAATAGAATATTATTAAAACGGTTTCTTGTAGAATTTCTAATGGCGTTATAGCAATAAGAATAAAATTTGGGCTATAGAGATATTACCTACAATCAAATTAGAACAATTAAAAAACCTTTATGAATTCGTCAGGTCCGTCCGTCCGTCTATCACAACCCTCTATAATTGCTATTTCTTTCGGCCAATGAAAATAAAATTTTACGTGTACATGCTGGGAAACCCCACTTATCATTTTATTACGTAATATAGATAGATATAATATTTATATTGTACAAAACCCTCGGTGCACAAATCAGACTCACATTTTATCAAACTTATTGTTTTTTTTTTAAATCTAAAAAAAAAATTTATATTTACTTATAAAAAGGTGTTACATAAAATTGCTTATTTATTAACTTATTTTTAATATCATGAATATGACTTATTTTCATAAATATCTTTCATGAATAAAACATTTTCTCCTTTATTTATGACAATATTTCACAGCCTGTTTTCCCCGTATAGACGTAGATGGCGTAGGTAGTTTTGTAAGCTACAACAGGTACATAAAAGTACTTGTTACGCTACAAATAAACATTCATTTATTTATTTCAGTGAGCTCGAGTTTCGTAGCTATCCTTTTTTTCTAGTAATATGCTTTATAATGATGCTAGAAAACACATTGAAAAATTGTCAGTTTATATAAAAATTTCTCTGTGGAGTAGAATTTGAACGTCTATTTCAGGTTCGTATTTACCTTTGGGAGGACATTTTTCATGTGAAAGACCCTTATAAGACGGTCAAATTTGAAGTAAGTCGGTATTCAGCCAGATAATCGGATGCCCGGAACATGGTTTTTGGACATTCTGTGTGAAAAAGAAAAAATAATTTTTTACCAAAATTTCCCCAAAAAGTTGTTGCGCATTTTTTTTACACCATTGGAAAAATGGGAAAAATCACATAACCATTAAAACCATTATTCTACGTAAACTGGATTTCGATAAAACTAATTTTTGGAAACGGAAATTCGCAATGTTATGTACTTTTTTTCAGTCAATATCTAATGCCGGATACAATATTGTAAAGTCACTTGGGTTTTTCCCAAAATTTGATTGTTGTTTTTACATTCTTTTAATAAGTCAACACACTATACAGTAGTGATGTCGAGCCGAGAAGCAGTTAATCGATTAATCGACTAAAATTGTTTTACAGAAAAAATTAGTCATCAGTCGAAAATATCGAGCACAAAGTAGTCGACTAATCGACTAAATTTTTAGTCGAATTCATGGTAAGGTAACCTATGTAACTCTGTCAAAAACGAGGTTCTTTTGGAATTTAATTATGAACTTTTAATATTTTTCTTTTAAAAAAAAAAGAAAGATATGAAATATCACAATAAATTAATCACATAAAAGTGAAAAATTATCATTTTTTGAAATCCAATAAGAAATAATACAGAAATATTGTTAAATTAATCGTTTTTAGTCATTTGAAAAAAAAATTAATCATTTAATCGAAGGTAAAATAGTCGACTAAAATATGACTAAATGTAAACAAAATTAGTCGACTAAACCGACTAATCGATTAATCATCCGACATCACTACTATACAGTACGTATTTTCTGTTTACCTATGTACAATGCATCATATTTTACACTTTGAAAAATTTGATTTTGTAGTCATTTATATATGACCCACGCGAATAACTAATTTACATACAAAACACTATTCAATTAATACTGTATAAAGGTTGTGAACCAGAAAGGAACTATTCAATTGTGTTATACCAGATAATGAATGAATTACTCGACAGCTAACACGTATTTGAACATTTTAATTTAGTGAAAAGTGGGGACCCTGCGTATGGGCTCCAAATTCCTTTACGTAAATTTTTTTTGACATTTTCAAATATTGATTTGAACCAGCAACTTCTATTAACATGTACATACATATGTATAATAACCAACTGAGGCAACAGTATCACTCACTATGCACAAGTGCTGAAATTTCACATTAATCCTAAATTGAGCCAAAAGACTTTACTATTTATATATATTATAACCATATATTTCCACACATCGTTTAACCGTTTAACGTAACGATAGAAGCAGTAATATAAATATTTGTTAGTCAAAACGTAAACTACAAACGTTTTAACGACACATATGCATGCGCACAGGGCCGGCCCAACCAAAAGCGGAGTCCAGTGTCAAGTTAACTTGCAGGGACTTGAAAATTCAGGTTTGACTTGAGCAAGTTTATTGTATTTTGCTATTTTTACATTACACAAATTCGTACAGTTAGAAATAAAATGACCTAAATGGGAACGATTTGTAAATTCTTAACGAATGGTAGATCCCTATGGGACTGTGGTTGTTCAACCACAGTTCCAAATATAATAAAGTGTTTTCAATATATACAAAATTCTTATATGCAAAATTTCAACTGAAAATATTGTATTTAAATGAAATGCATGGTTGCTTTCGTTTCTAATATTAAAAGATTACGTCATGTGTGATTGTTATTTCGTTTTCGTAAATTCTTTGGTATTTTAAACGGCTGTAACCTTATAACTTCTAATATAGAACTGCTAACCTTACTTCTTTTGTATAGATCCGCTTTAAACTTTCTAGTTTTTGTACAAAACTGCTGCGATTTTTATACCTTTGGTACAGAATCGCTGTAACCTTACTACTTTTGGTATAGAATCCGCTGTAACCTTTCTACTTTTGGTACAGAATGCTGCTGTGATTTTACTATTTTTGGTATAAAACCACTGTAACCTTACGACTTTTGGTACAGAACCACTGTAATTTTACAGTAGAGCTTCAGTTAAGTTAACATCAGTTTTGTTAAGTGACATCACTTTTTTCTCACTAAAGTTAAGAGGATTTTATACAAAAAGAAAGAAACACTATTATTACATTATACATTCTTAAGACAAAGATAAGTATTATAAATTCTATACAAGTTTATGTGTAATAAAAAAAACACTTATATATAGTATGATTTAAAGAAATTGGTTTGGATGTTATGAGTATTCAAATTTAAACTTTTCTCTGTTGAATTTTAGAACTTCGTTTGTAACTTAAAGTTCATAAATGTTACTAATTATGTTTATTCAAAGCGAAAAATCGAACAATATGATAAAAACAAAGGGAAATTACATTAGTTACATATTTTTCATGACATAACTAAGATTGGTTATAAACTGAACTATATAACCATAAATTATACAGTGTTAAAACATAAAAACGTAAACAAATCAGTGGTGTTTAAAAAAAAAAAAATATTTCTCTATGCAAAAAGAATTTTAGAATTTTGAATTCTAGAATTTTTAAAATTTTTTTAAGATATATACCAAGCGAGTGATCTGACTGAAGACTACTTACTCAGTTCAGTTATTCACGTTATATAATAAATAAATTTAAATTATAAATACCAAAATACTTGAATACCAGGTACTTAATAACTAATTCGGAGAATTTGGTGAATCCAAAGCAAATCGTAGCTGCTTATATACGAGTAGATTGAAAAATAGATACGATACTTGTCAATTGTCCGTTCAAGGGAAAAAAAAACAATTTCTATAGCAGATATATCTATAACGAAGAACTTTCTATAACAGCAATATTTTTAATGAAATTTAGACATTAGTATAAAATCAAGTTAATCCACTGGAATCAAAATTGTTAAATAATTTGTTCTTGTACGTCACCTATGACTTCAATTATTATTTAGTCCCGATCATGTATTAAATGACCGCCACTGATCTCAATCTGCTTCACTAAAGTTAAGTTTCACTAAAGTTTACCAAATTTTTCTTAACTTTAGTAAAGCGCCACTGTACTACTTTTGGTACAGAATCGATATAACCACAGAAGAGTAGAAACAAACTAACTATCTCTGTAGCATAGAGATGACTGTGGCCGAAAAATAACGTAAAATTTCTCTCCCACTCCAAGCGCACAACACGTTACTACAAAAATCTCGTATCTATGTACACGGGATCTACGTCTGTGTGTATGTCATACGTCACACTCAATCTGTGGCGGGTGTGGTGTGCCTGGTTATAATAATATGTACGTATTCGAGGCGTACATATGGTACGTATATATGTATTACATTGTTGCAAGTGGCTGATAAACAATGACCAACAATCAATGTTCGCGATGTTTGTACCGCTACAACTAGTACCTGGCTGAACAGACTAAGCTGTGACAGCCAACAAATGACTCCAGGCGATCTACACTTTTTTGATTTTAGTTTTCTTCTACTCTTCTCTGGATATAACCTTACTACTTTTGGTATAGAAGCTTAAATTTTTACAGTAATCTTATAATTTTTAGTACAAAACTGCTGTGATTTTACTACTTTTGATACAGAATCACTGTAGCCTTATTACTTTTGGTATATAAATATTTGCTGCAGTTTCGGTACCTTTAGTACTGAATTCGTTTAATCACGCTTCTTTTGACATAGAAAATTAATTGATAAAATTACTGAACGGGGAAATCGATTTTGACTAACAGTAGACCCGAAGTATTTTATTATCTTTAGTCTTGCTAAATTTCTTTCTCTGGATATAATGTTACTTTTCTGAATAGTAACAAAATTTGGATACTGTTCAAATGAATTACATATTTTCAAATAAGTATTGCAATGCAAATTTGTAAAATTGTAATTCTGGAATGCAAAACTCCAATACAAATTTTGATTTCGTTAAATAAAATTTTGATTTTATAAAATCAATCAGTAACATGGGGTCTTCAGAATCTCAGAACCTTGTGCAATGCACCGTTTGCACCACCTTCAGGCCGGCCCTGTATGTGCGCCCCTAAAACTAATGGCACAGGGACAGAGTACAAACTAAAACCATTTATTTGTTGAACATTGGTAGAACTAGTATATTGACTTTTTTGTAACATTATACATATCTTTAGTGTGTTAACTGACTAACTTGCTATCCGATTGAAGATTGCCTCGGGGAGATTTTCCATTCCGAATTCACAAATACATATATCAATCACACAAGCCAGTGTTGTGTGTTCTCCGTTTTATTCCTCAAACGATGCAAATAAATTATCAAACTTTAATGTTTGCGAATACAAGAAGGTAATATGTATAACCATTGATCAGGTTTTGACTTTTTTCCGGTCAAATATAAAGAAGATATTATTTTAGTTAGCAGCCGAGTGCTCGAGTGTACTTAGGCGCAGATACTAACGGAGTGATAGAACGTGACTTTGAATCCTGCAACCAGCAATTCAAAATAAAAATCGGCACAGTTCCTTTAAGAGAACGATTGCAGACGCATATCCTAATCCAATTTCCTGATGCTCCACTCACATTATAAGATGTACCTGAGAGTGTAACGTAATCTACAAGTTACTGTATAAAAATATAAAAAAATAATTGGTCAATAAAAGTTCTGCGATGTTTTCATATTCTAAACATTTGAAGTCCAAAGGATTAAAGGTCCGAAATAGAATGGATAGAAAGATTACAGGAAAACTACGGATTTTTTCCAGAGTAAAAGTTGCGGAAAAAAATTTTCAGCTGTCACAAGCAAATTTGGGTAAGGTTTAAATATACATATGAATTAAAATAGTTTAATTTTGTTTACTGACTGCTTACTATACGGAACCCTAATTATGCGTGCGAAATTCGTTCTTGACCGATTTTTTAAATAAAAACTTGATTTAAAAACAGTTTTTTTTTTTTTTTGCTTAAATTTATTAATCACTTATTATTATTACACCAGAGTTTTGTATTTTTTCGAATAAAGTCGCGTTTTTCTTGGTTGATTGCTCTTCTCGTTAAATTGCTAGGCAACAATTTTTCGTTAGACAAACCGAAATTTATTCAGCAAAAATATAAAATTCGAGTGAATACGGTAAGACAATTTAACGAATAAAATAAATTAGTATAATTCATATTATTATTTACCTATTACATTGTTACTATGGTTTTGCAAACAGTTAAATTTACTAATACGAATTTTTGTTTCATTTTTATCGTGTTTATACCTACAGTGAAATAACCAATGAATTGTTTTGTACCATTTTTTTTTTGTCAAAATCTGTCTTAAACTTTTTCCCATGGTAAAAGTGAAAAGACTACAATATTCTTATGGGACTTGATACACATGAGTTAAATTGTCATTAAAAAACAAAAAAAAAAAACGAATAGAAAAATAGCTATTTATGCAACAAGTACATAATGAAGATCTTTATGAACGAGCCGTGGTTATGGCTGAGCGAGCTTGCAAACGAGGCCAATAAAAAAAGGCGAGTTCATAAAGTCAAATTATGTACAAGTTGCATACGAAGCTTTATGTACGACTGTTAAAATTCCTAGTTATCGATAAAAATCGAATCTATAAATCTCACGTCTATACTTTAAATAAAAAATATATTTTATATATAGTTGGCATAGACAAATTTATTTTGTTTAAAGTATGCTTTGGTCATTATCTGTCATCTAAAGCTAATAAAATATTGGAGCATTTTTAAAAGATTTTTCAACAAAACTTATTAATCTTTAAGAGGAGGTTTACTCGAGAGTCCTTAAAAATTATGTATTTTTCTAGAATTTTTTTCTCAAGAACGAAAGTAAATATCAATTTCAAATTTTGTGCACATATTTATTAAGTATTAAACTACACAAAAAAAAAATTTTTCAAGGAAAAATATAAAAAAGTGTCCATTTTATAGATAGTGCAGTGTGACGATCCGAAAATCCAATGCCTTGTTCGTGGACATTCTACCGCCGGTCATAAACCACCGAAATCCAAAAAAAAAAAGATTTATAAAATGTATGAAGAGTACCGGCACCTCTACCTATAATATCAAAATTGCTGAAAGAAAAGAAAATGGAGGATGTTTGAACTTTTAATTACGATTTTTGTCTTATTTTTCGCTCTTTAAAGTAAATTTAAAAATAAAAGAAAAATTGAAAGTGTATCGAACTTAGGTAGAGGTGCCGAAGAATTGAATTATCTTTAAAATAAAAAATTTAAAAAAGGGATCCATCGAATAGTTTTTGAGTTATCGTGTCCACCAGTTCCAAAAATGTAGTTCCGAGATATTATAAAATATATATATATATATAAAGAAACGTATTTTCAAAATTTTATATTTAATACTCATTATTGCGTGAACTATGTTTTTTGAATTTTTTTTATAGAAAGCTGGATTGGGTTAATGTGCAAGAATCTTGTTTTTAAATTATTTTCAGTAAAATCACTTTGGGAACATATTCTACACATAATTTGCTATCAATTTCGGCAAAAAAAAATCGATTTTTTTATCAAATCTCAAGTAAACCTTCCCTTAAATTACTTTCAGCAAAATCACTTTGGGAACATATTCTACACATAATTAGCTACCAATTTCTGCAAAAAAAAAAAAAAAAAAAAAAAAAACAAAACAAAACAAAACGATTTTTTTTAATGACTCTCAAGTAAACCTCCACTTAAAAAACAAAGGAGAAAAAGATGCCTGGAATAAATATTAATAATAGTTCAGATTGTGTAATTAATATTAATTATGCCAACATTTGTCAATATGGTATATAAATAAGGTTAGTGTGTTTCTTGTTTATTGTAAAATTAAAATTAAAATTTATCAAAGAGACTATTCTTTATGACACTAGTGCTTTTTGCTTTTCATTATGCAAATAGTGCCAAAAGGTAATACTTTTTATATCTCTTAACAATGTAATAAAATAGGCTTTTATGATTCATAATTCATAAAATATTTTTTTTAAATATAAAATAATTATTTAAAAACAAAAATGCAACCTTGTGGATATCTGCCATCCCTAAATTAGATACACTCGATGAATATAAACATGGCAGACATGATGATATAATTTAAGGAGGCTTTACATATTTTTCTTTAATGTTCAAAATTCATTTTTTTTTTTATTTTAAAATTCAGCTCCATCTAAACTCTACTCTCTAGTTTTTTCGGATTCCTACAGTAGTAAACTACATATGGCTACATTGGCTGTCTCTACCTCGTATATCAAAAGCTACATGTTTTAGGACACACAAAAAACATATTAAATATTGTATTCAGATATATACTTATCTATATATATTTATACTAGCCGTATGCCCGATGGGATTTCCCATCGGCAACATCTTTTTATTAGGTACTCACTTTCTGCACACTTTTAATGTTTTTTAAAAGCCTAAATCAATATCCACGTTTGTAACTTCAAAAATGGCGAACTTCCCATATGAACTTTCATTTTTTGTTTTAACCCCTTAGGGAATAAATTTCCAGAAACAACTGACTTTTATTTATAAATAGAAGCCTAAACGCCAACTTTCATAACTCCTGTGCTTAATTTCGTCCTTCTAAACCCAACAGTTTAGGTTGTGCGTTGTCTGCCAATCAAAATTAAAGATTCATTAAATATTATTTATTTTAATAGCCATAGTAACATATTTTTATATACCACTAACTTCAAAAATAACGAATTTACATACAAATTTTCACCCCCTATTAAACCCACTTAGGGGACGAATTTTCAAAAATCCTTTCTTAGTGCTCACCTTTGTTACGTAGGGAACTCCTATGCAAAATTTCATTCTTGTAAACCCAACGGTTTAGGCTGGGCGTTGTCTGTCAGTCAGTCAGTGTTAGAAATTTATTAAGTAGATATATGAGTAGCCAACATCAAAGGGTGTAATTAGCATAAATCTTAAACTCATAGTGATGAAAACATGGATTTAAAATATGTTTTTTTTTTGTGCCCAAAAATTGGGAGTTTTCAGATACGAGGTTGAGACAGAGTTTGCGCGATATAACATATTACTATCAGTGACGATAAAATCATATACGAAAATTACCAACAGCTCCCTGGTTATAATCTTTTCAGGTAACGAAAATCTTGAATCGAATATCAAATAATTTTCCGCGTTTCTTATTCTCCTAATACCTACAAATTTCTAAACATTTCATGTGCACTACGTCGCATCAAACTGTACTAACCAACTAAGTAAGAACTAATCGTATTAGAAGGATTTTTCAAATTGTTCGCGCATATACATTGTGGATTTCTATCGTATATAGATAGATAATTAGAGTATAGAAACATTTTACCGCACAGATATTTAGCGGTATACATTATCATCGGCACACAAGACACTACCTATACCCAGATATTTGCTCCGTTCCTCTTTGGATTGAAGAAGACTAAGCCATCATTACAAGTTACGATAAGAACAAAATAGGTAGCATTAAGTATTTAATACAATTGTATGCAAATATATGTATACTGACAATCGGTATATAAGTGATTATTAAATAATGTGACTAATGAAAATTATTTCTAAGTTTCTATCAAAACTAAATAGTTATCGTAGGCAGGTGATTGTCAACAAGTGGTCTTGTTATACAAGTCGTACCAACTTGCACAAATAGTGTTCTATAGTGTTAGTTCTTATTATGGATTTGAGGTAATAGGTAGTATATCTGGGAAGACAAAATTTTTTTTCCGACGTTTTTTTAAAAATGATCGCATCATAAATTTGGCCTGTATTTGCCAGAAAGAAATAGAAAATTACTTAAAAATTTGTGTCAATTTCTTCAGATATTTTAAATCTACTATTACTATGGATAATATGAATATATAAAAGTAAGCTATAGGTATATCAGTGTGCAGAAATTGACTAACAATATCTTGATCAAAGCAAATTGTTACATTAACCTTTTTTTTATATACCAAGGAAATTTCGTGAGAAAATTCAGTCCTGATAATATTCTTTCAATCTACACCTCATTCGTAATAATCACTAATTTTTCAGATTTTTCTTAGTGTGATCCTTCTGGTAATAAGAGTCGGAAACAGCAATTTTTGAGATTTTTTCCTAAAATAAAAATACCACTGTCGTAGCATTCTGTATAACATAGCGAATTTCCGTTTAAAAAAAATTAGTTCTTCTCGGAAACTAGTCGACATAGAATAATAGTTTATAATAGTAATAAAACCTTTTTATGTGATTTTTTCTCCTCGTTTCAATGATGTAAAAAAAATGTAAAAATTTTTTAACAAAGGGAAATGTTGGTAAAAAACTAATTTTATTCACGAAAATTGGCAATAAAATCATGTTTCGGGCATCGGATATGCCTGATTAACGAACTCGTCCAACGGTTTGAGACTTCCAATATTTTCACCAAATTTCGTGAAAGTATGACGTTTCGTTCAAGAGTTATCGTTATATATATAAATTTTAGCGAATATTATTTTCAGTTTTTAGGGACCTTAAAACAAATTCCTGCCATAGTCCCGGGCTCAGATCGCGTTATGATTGTGGCTGTAATAGCTAAATTTCATTCTGGCAATTCGCTAAAAGAGCAAAAATATGTGTATTGTTGAATTTGTGCTTTAGTAACCTGTCCTTTGGTACCCTACTCAATCACTCGATACTCTTTCCAAGCTACCTCCTGAAATCAAATCCCAGAATTAAAATCCAACTTGACATCAATAATTGGGAAACTTTATGAGGATTCATGATTTAGACCACTTTTCACAAAATGGGTGAGGTTTGGAATTACCACAGACTAATTCAGAAACCAAGTTGCTATCTCTGTACTAGTGATACCAGTGTAAACAAAAAAAACCCTCTACTTCCCACCACTATGTTGTGAATGTACACACTGTTTGTAGTGGTGTGGGTTTAATGTTTGCTTCTGTGCGAGTATTCACACATATAACTACAAAACACGTATTAGCCGACAGAGCAACGTGCAGTTTAAGTAACAATGGTCTTACAATACATTACAATCGTTGTGCATTCGATGACCGACACCAACCAACTAAATGCCTTAAGCGATATCGGCCACACTCAGACACACTGCTATCCACAGCTTTTTTCACATACGCTTAGGGCTTGGGTATTACTCTTTTTTTGTGTCTAAATGGCAAGACACTTAAAAATCACCCAAGCCGCACAAAGTAAATTTTGTTTGTCGATTTTGGTTTGATAATATATTCCGTACACTTCCCAACATCATAATATATCACAAATGAGTTTCGAAATTATAGTTTTGCAACAACATTTTCTTGCTTAAACTTAAACATATATGTCGTAAGTAAAGTATACATATAGTTTATACACTTACTTAAACATCACACACATACATTCAATTCGGCACCACTATATATATATATATATATATATATATATATATATATATATATATATATATATATATATATATATACCTACGTACGTATATACCAACTACTTACTACTGCAAGTTCCTACGGGAACATGTCGTAATATTTAAAGCTTAGGGATCATGAGACTTGATGTTGCTGTTGAATAGATGATGGTATGATATTGCAGTTTTAATTAGGATACGTATGCTATAACAATGCCACATCGTCTTTAGCGCGTCACCCATCTTTACTCACTCACTCAGTACCGTAAATAGGAATGAATTGGACATCAACGGTGAATTAGAGCAGACATAGACATAACAACATAGACAATAACACACATATCGTCAGCTAACTATTGTTTTGTACCAAGTCCATTTTTTAAAAAAATTTTCTGATAGTGGTATCGACTTCTCAGCGCCTAAAACTAACAAAACCACGATCTAGAAAAAATTTTTAAAAATTGGACTTGGTACAAACCAATACTCAGTTGACGATATGTCTAACTATAGTAGAATAAAATGTCTTGAAAACTCTCATAAGATTTCCATATTCATTTCTACACAAAATTATAAAAAATTATTTCTTGTTTGGGATTCCATACCTCAAGCGCTTAAGAGGGAAAATAGAATCCTTATAAGATCACTCTTGTGGCCAGTCACAGAGGTTTTCCTCAAAAACTATGTAATGTTGTTACGCCTTCCGGCAGCCACGGCGTAAACACTTGACCAAGAGCCAGCTAACTCGGTAGAGCTGGGGGAGTGAAGGGTATATCCTCAAAGAGAAAAATTAATTACTGTTACTTGTAACTTACTAACTATCCAACAATACTAACCTAAATAGGGCGCCACAATATTTTTTCCAGTGTGAAAAATATTGAAAAAAATGCTTGATGTTGAGGCAAGTTATACGAATAGAGGAGAGGACTATATATCTATAGGATAAAATTGAAAACCTTACCTTGAATCGTAATGTTGAATTCCTTTGCTTTTAATGCTGCTTTAAAGGAAGGGTTGGAAGGATGCAGCTTTCGTAGTTTAAATTTTGCACTTCTAAGTTTCCCAGGATAAAGTTTATTCACAATATTCAAAAACTATTCACAATAAAACAGGCACAAAATTAAATAATTTATTACTAAGAATAAGGCACAAAAATGGTATGTTTTTTCAACGGCAATCAAACTACATACTGTCTGAATAACATATATAAAAATTACTTTTTTGGTATGCACGCATAAACATGTGTTTCTAACTTATCAATTATATAAGCTTTTCTTCAAAATAGGTAGATACAATTGTGGCAAAAACAATAGTAACGGCCTAAACATACTGCCACCCGGGGAGGCTGAATTTGTGGAAACAAGTTCAAGGCAGAAAGTTTAGAAATGAAAACTAAGGCAAATTTTATATATATAAAACTATATATTTGTTTCATACAAACAACAAAATTATATGGTAAATTAATCACTTGATTCTATTTATAATAAAAATAGTTAACTTAACGCTATACTTATATACTAATGAATATATGGATATAATACTTAATTATACAAAATGAAAGTTAATTATTGGGACGGCAGAGGGCATAGTTTAACAAGAGCTCGTAGAAAAGTATTAGTTTTGGTGCGAACTGTTGCGACTCGAGGTATGCCATCTTTTCCCAAATGCAATTTTTCAATAATAGCTAGTGGCCATTGTAATGGCGGTGTATTATCCTGAATGATAATTACTACTTGTCCTATCTGGGGTAAATCAGAACTTGAATTCCATTTTTGTCTGGATTGAAGGCTGGCTAAATATTCTAAATGCCAACGTTTCCAAAAATGTTGAATCATGAAATCTAACATTTTATACCGATCTTAACGGGTAATGGATTCATTTGACAAATCGTTAGAGGGGAAAAACGTTAAAGGAGAACCATACAGAAAATGTGCTGGCGTTAGTGCTGCAGGGTCATTCGGATCGTTACTCAAACAACAAAGGGGCCTAGAATTGAGTAAGGCCTCAACTTGGTTAAGGACAGTATTGAATTCATCATATGTCAAAATTTGTTGCCCTACAATACGAGTTAGATGGTTTTTAACACTTTTAACTTGGGATTCCCACACTCCACCGAAGTGGGGAGCTGAGGGCGGATTGAATTTCCATTCTATTTTTTGAGTGTTAAGTTCAAACTGAAAAGCCTTTCTAAAGTCTTCAGAATGAACAATTTCGAAAATTTCATTAAGTTTTCGTTTCGCACCAAGAAAATTACTTCCACAATCTGTAAAGACTGTAAGGCAATTTCCGCGGCGAGATAAAAATCTCTTAAAGGCTGCCAGAAATGAATCAGTAGACAAATCGGGGACCAGTTCTAAATGTAGCGCTTTGGTAGAAAGGCATACAAAAAGACAAACATACGCTTTCTGGGGACGAATACCGCGTCGGCGTGTTGGAGTTACGTTGTAAAATCCGGTAAAATCTATGCCAGTTGAAAGAAATGCTTTGGCTTGACACACACGATCCTTTGGTAGGTCAGCCATCATTGGATAAGTGGGTTTTGGTTTAATTTTAAAACAATGATTACATTTCCATATTCGTTGTCGAATTATATCTCTGGCAGAAAGGATCCAATAATTTTGTCGTAACAATGACATTAACAAATGGGCACCGGTATGGTTGTATAACTTATGGTGGTAATCGATTAGCAATGTAACAAATGGATCACCTTTTGGCAATAGTATAGGATGTTTTCTTTCAAAACTAAGGTCAGCATTAGATATACGGCCACCGACTCGGATAATGCCATTAACAATAAATGGATTTAAATAGCGTAAGTTTGAATTTAAATTTTTATTTTGGGTAAGAGTGAGATACTCATTTCTAAAATGTCGTTGTTGAACGGCTCGAATTAAGTGAAGTTCGGCATTTTCTAATTCGAATTTAGTTATAACACTATTTTTTGGCAAAATTTTGGCAAATCTTAAAACAAAAACGGTACTGTTTAAAAGTTTCATCCATGATGAAAAATATTCAATTAAAGTATATAACGGAGATATTATAGAATCCTTACTTCGTAAAACAGCAAAACAATTGGTTGGTATACTACAATTATTAATGGGAATTTTATCAACCGATTGAACAGGCCATTCTGTTAAGGGAGATGATAGCCAACTAGGTCCCTGTAACCAACGAATATCATTTAAAATAGCTGACGGAGTCATACCTCTCGAAGCAGAATCTGCGGCATTTTCTTTTCCAGGGACGTAAAACCAATGGTCAGACGGCAATGTTTTTTGAATTTTGGTTACACGATTTGAAATGAATGATTTCCATTTGTTTGATGACGAAATTATCCACTGCAGTGTTATCATTGAATCGGTTAAAGCAATAACATTGTGTATATGAATACGTGAAGAATAAATTTCTTTTATTTTACATAAATTTTTGGCTAGTAATTCCGCAGCGCAAAGTTCCAAACGAGGCAAAGTGACTTTCGACATTGGACTGACTTTAGATTGCGAATATAAAAGAATTGAATTAATAGTACCATGTTCGTCAACGGTACGCGCATATACAAGTGCTGCATACGAACTAAGGCACGCATCACAAAAACCTACTAATGTAATGGACGAATTTTTTAAGGCTTTTATGTGCCTGGGAATTTCAAAATTATTTAAACTATGAAATTCAGATAAAAATTTTCTCCAAGCATGGGCAATGTCACTAGAAACTGGTTGATCCCAATCGAAATTTTGTTGCCAGCATTTTTTGATTAACAATTTTACAAACAAAGTTACAGGAGATATGAGACCTAAAGGATCAAATGTCCGCGCAACAAGCGATAGCATATTGCGTTTAGTGCATGTAGTATTTGGTTGACCTACTGCGAAGAAATATTTATCAGTAGAGGGGTTCCACTGTAAACCTAGAACTTTCATAGAATTCCTTTCAAATTCTAAGGGACGTGCTAACTTCAGCTCTTCGGGAATTTTTAGTAATATTTCAGATGAATTGGACATCCATTTGACAATTTTAAATCCTCCTGAGTTGAATAAATTTACTAATTGAAAATATATTGAGTGAGCCATGTCAACGCTGGGAAAACTACTAATAAAATCATCAACAAACATGTCTTCGTTGACATATTTCACACACTCGTGATATTTTTCGGCTTCATCTACTGTCAATTGTTTGATAGTTCTTAAGCTTAGGTAAGGTGATGATCGCACTCCAAAAGTGACACGATTAAGAGTATAAATTGAAATTTGATCATCTGGATTAAATCGCCACAAAATTCTTTGATACTTCTGATGTTCTTCAACAATCTGAATTTGACGATACATTTGTTGTACGTCAGCGGTCAAAGCAATAGCATGAAGACGAAAATTTAAAAGAGGACGGCATCATTTTGTAATTTCGGACCTACATGCAAAATATCATTAAGTGAGAAACTACTATCTGATTTCATGCTGGCATCAAAAACGACTCGATATGGTGTAGAAATACTATCAGGTTTTGATATACAATGATGCGGAATAAAGTAACCTGAATCAATAATTTTATCATTTGCCAAATCAACTTTAGACATATGACCAAGGTCAATATATTCTTGTAAAATGGACGAATAAATTTGTCGAAGATTAGGAATACTATTCAAACGTTTCTCTAAAGAGAATAATCTTTTTTCGGCAAGAAAATACGAGCGACCTAATTTTGATGGATCATATTTAAAGGGAAGGGCAACTGTATATCGTCCGGTGGAATCCCGACTAACAGTATCCATAAATATTTTTTCGCATATATCATCCTCATTTTCGGTTGTGGAAGAGGAATGAAAATTTTCATTTTCTCCTATATTGGCAAAATCAAATATGGTTAAGGCACAGTAATTTTTATTGGAGAATTTGGAATTTTCTGAAGAAACTGGACCAAAAACTATATAACCTAATGAGGTTTGCATGGCAATTGGTTTATTATTTGATCCAGGAATACGATGGGATCCCACAATTTCGGCAAACATGGAGGCACCTAATATTCCATGAATAATCCCAGGTGTATTGAAACTAGGATCCGCTAATGGCAAATATTTTAGATTTTCAAAATTTTCGATATCAATTTTGGCATCAGGTAAAAGACTGGTAATTTTGTCAACAATTAAAATTTCTATAGTATAACTAATCTTCGGGTTCAAAATCGAGTAAATAGTTAGCAACAATTTTCCTATTATGGGTTTGCTAGATCCACCAATACCAATTACATTAAATTTTATTTTCTGAATTGGTAAACCTAATCTTTGGGCACAATCAAAAGTCAACAAATTAGACATAGACCCACTGTCAACTAAAAATCGTAAAACTTGTTCATTTTTCCATTTATCTACAGTATTTACAGTTGCAGTACTTAACAATACTGAATTGGTATTGTTGGATGTATCAACACAACTATTTGTACAAACAACTGAATTGTCTTGACGGGGTTCAACTGTACCACTACTATATTGACGAGGTTCAACTATACTACTACTATGTTGACGAGGTTCAACTGTACTACTACTATGTGGACGAGGTTCAACTGTATTGCGAAATGGAATATTATTCTTATGTAACAGTGTGTGATGACGAGATTTACAAACTGTACACGAAAATTTGGACAGACATTTTTGAACACCATGTTGTGATGAAAAACAATTTAAACATAAATGGTTATCTTTGATAATTTTATATCTTTTTTCTTGGGGCAAATTTTTAAACAAATCACAATCTTTCAATAAATGAGCAGCTTTATGGCAAGCAACACATTGTCTACTGTTTGCACTTGAATTATTTGTTAAAAATGTTTTAGTTACTTTACAACTATTAGAATTTTGAATTTTAGATGTTTTATTTGCTAATATTTTATTTTGGCTACGAACAAATTTGATTAATTCGTCATATTTGGGTAAATTCGATGTTTGACGAATCAATTCAAACGCATTAACTACATCTGATGGCAATTTTTGTAACGCAATGTATGTTAAAATATAATCACCTATATTTTCTATGTTAAGGCGTTGAAGTGCAGAAACACTAGTATCAAATTTTTCTAGAAAATATGATAAAGGATTTACATTATTGGCTGAATTTTTGAAATTTAATAAGCGGTCTAAATAAATATTGGCTAAATATCGCTTATCCTGGTAAGTTTCTTCCAATAATTCTCAAATAATTGAGTAATTACTAGGGACTGCTTCAACTGAACTACATAATTTTAAGGCTCTACCTAAAAGACTGCTTAAAAGATATTGCAATTTTTCTGCTAATGAAAATTCCTGAGTATGGACTAATTGCTTGAAATTTTCATAAAAGAGGGGCCAAAGTGATGGGTCACTTCCGTCGAATTTGACTAATTCTATTTTTGGCAACTGACTATGGGGTTTGCTTTCATTCGATGATTTGCTAAAACTTAATATTTCTCTTTTCACAAAATTTTGTACAGTATATTCTATATTGGCATACAAATCTTCAAATGAATCTAATAGATTATAATTCGGTGATTCTTCAGGTTTTAAAACTTGATTAATCGCAACCATTCTATTTACAATTTCATGGTAATCTAAACGAGTTTTTTCTAAAATGGAATATCTAATTTGGAATCTTTCTAATTTGTTCGAATCAGATTTATCTGACCTCAATTATTTGGCTAAATCATAACACAACTGGATTCTAGTAAATAAATTTTGGCTCTTTGAATGTAATCTTTTTAATTCTAATTCCAACTCAGATGTATTTTTGGAAGTCATTTTGGAATTAAATGATAAATTTACAAATAATAAAAATTAATTTGAAAATAAATAAATAATTTTAAATTCGGTATCTAATTACTAAAACAAAACAAAATAAATATTTTTATTGGAACCTTCAAAATTCAATATAAATTATAAGTATAGTATGTTATGTATTTTGTTAATATGAAACAAATATAGGTACAAAAATTTTAGAAAAAAGAAAAACAAATTTTAATACATTAACTCAATATATTTCTTTATAAATGGTAATAATTACGTAACTTATTTATACGTACATACAAAACTATTTTATTCGATAATATGTGTATGAAATTTGGAAAATATTAATCAGCTATAAAGGGAAACTTAAAATGCGTTCTAGGGTAATAGTAAGGTATTCAAAATTGGAAAATCCGGCTCGAAGGACCAAAAAAATGTTGAGGCAAGTTATACGAATAGAGGAGAGGACTATATATCTATAGGATAAAATTGAAAACCTTACCTTGAATCGTAATGTTGAATTCCTTTGCTTTTAATGCTGCTTTAAAGGAAGGGTTGGAAGGATGCAGCTTTCGTAGCTTAAATTTTGCACTTCTAAGTTTCCCAGGATAAAGTTTATTCACAATATTCAAAAACTATTCACAATAAAACAGGCACAAAATTAAATAATTTATTACTAAGAATAAGGCACAAAAATGGTATGTTTTTTCAACGGCAATCAAACTACATACTGTCTGAATAACATATATAAAAATTACTTTTTTGGTATGCACGCATAAACATGTGTTTCTAACTTATCAATTATATAAGCTTTTCTTCAAAATAGGTAGATACAATTGTGGCAAAAACAATAGTAACGGCCTAAACACTTGATGTTTGCCTTTGCCAGTACCTTACGCAGATAATACTCACGCTGAAAAGCAAATTTGAAAAACAAGAACAAAAATATACTATATAGAGACGTGAATTATTATTAGAAAGTGTTGTGTACAGTGAAATGCAAAATTTACTGAATGTACAAATGACTAGAGGTGATCCAAAAATTTTCATAAGAGGTTAGTAGTGCAGTTAGAGTATTGAAATTTTAGTCTCTATAAATACCACTTCTCAAAAATTAGAACAATTTTTTTTATGATTAAAATGGATGGCCAATTTGGTGCAAAAAAAAAGTTTTAATACTTATACATAAATAAAAATGGTTTAATTTGGTCTATTGTGTACTCACTGTACGGAACCTTACTTCGGCAAGCCCGACGATTATGTATTTGATGTGTAAATATAAAAAATTCTAAATTATACTTTAATTTTTCGATCGTAAAGAAATTTTTGTTGTTACATAAATTAACCACGATCGGCATAAAATTTTAATATATTAAAAAACAGATACTCGTAAAAGAAACAGAATTCTAAATCGTCTCAATTCGTCCCATTTTACAGTATAGCAACATTATTTTGTAGGTAACGAACGATAGTTTCATGTCAATAGTGTTCTAATGTACATACATATATGATGCGGTACGATCAATGGGTAGTAGTGGGGGTAGTGAACTGGTGGGGGGAAGCAGTGGTGGTCGTGCAGGCTGGCAGGCAGGCTGCTGTGTTTATATAGTTATAGTGTATATTATAATAATATAAGGTTTTGGTTCGTCGTAGCCTTCACTACAATTTAAATTACATTGTGATATATCAACGAAAATTTAGTTGTAATTTAGTGGTTATATGTATATAAGTAGATGAGTGGATGGAGTACCCATCTATGAGTATGTAATTCTTGCCTTTTTAGTATTCATTTAATGAACTATTAAATATTGCGCCAAGTTGAATACGCTGGAGATCATGGTAGCATTATTATTATCAGAGCATTAACGATTTCTCACTTATAATGATAAAATCTTTTTCCATTGATTTGTTTTTATTTTTAATGTTGTTAGCTTATATTTATTTTATTTATAATAGAAGTCAATTACGTGTACAATACCGTACAAAAAATAAGAGACAATGTGAGCTAACAACAATTTTTTGTTAACTTTTTTTTTTAATATCGGGGGTTTGCATTTTTAAAAAGAGTTAGATCGTAGAATATCAGGATTTCCCTAAAATTTCTTCACCTAATGTCTTCGAAATCCGTTTTACAATCCTTCGGTAAAAATGATTAAACTGTTCCAAAACCTGTTGAGTATAATGCCTACAAAGTATCAAAAATTCAGCTTCCCAGGGCGATTTGGATGAGACAGAAACGGGAAAAAGTGTTTTTAAGCGATCTGACACGCTCATAGCCCCTCAAAATAAATCTAGGTGGCTTAAAAAATTTCAGTTCTTTTCGTGTTTTTTGGGTGTCTGACACTCCTACAGACTCTCCAAATAAACCTATAGAGGGGTAAAGTTTTGTATATGGATTGAGTTACTATCCAAGTTGTACCTATTGGGGTTTCAATAGTTACCCCTCACCATCACCATTATTATGCCAAAATTTTTGAATATTTAAACAATAAAAATATTTACAATCACACATCTTAAAAATATCGAAGATAAAAGGAAAATTCGACTCGAGCGATGAAGCTCTGCTGCTCACGGTTTTTTTTTACATTGAGATAATCTTTATCTCATTATTTTATAAAGAATGGGGGTCAATAAGATAGGTGTATTTTCCCCTGAAGAGTTTTAGGTTTTTATTAATATATATGTTAACTAAGGGTAAATTTATTTAAGATAAAAGCCAATAAGTTCAAATACTTTAATATATATGTAGCAAAAAACGATCAAAGGGTCTCACCGGGTAAACATATGGGATTTCGGCCCAACGGCTTTTTCGACTATTCTTCTTCTTGAATGTTGCTTATGGTGAGTAATGTTCGAAAATATGGGTATTAGACCTGTACCCCCTATATTATCAGAGATATTAACAACCCTCAACATTAAAATTTTTTTTCTTCAAAACTATTGAAGATAATTAGATGAAATTGACAGAGGATGTTGATATGAAGTAGCTTTATATAATACAGTTTTTTTACATTCGTATGATGTCATTTACTACATTAAAATAATAATTGCATTTTTGAAGGTGCGTGTTTTAGATCAACCCCTTGAGTGACACCTACCAAAAAAATATGTTATTTCGCTCTAATGTAGTTATCGTGTGATTTAAGCAAGGTCAGATTAGTGGAAGATGTCTTAAAAAAATATAAATTCAGGTTAAGTAACAATAAAACACCACCATGAAAAAAACCAAGGTCGTGATCTGGATGGCTGACTACGGTACTTCTATGCATTTTTCGACGTTGAGTACCTACGAATCTGAGGTCAAAAAAGTTATTATACTCCTTAAATTTTTGTATATTTAATTTAAAAAAAAAATAATTCCGCAGTTATTACTCCGTTAGTCGAACAAAGTATCTATCAAAGAGGTAGCTGCTAATCAGGTTCCTGCGTTCACTGCCAGCGAATTTTTAAATTGGCTACATTTGTCAGATACCCGGAATTATCCAATGCTAGTTACGCGTATTTGCACTATCCTCGACGATATGAGTTTTTTACATGAGCGCAGTGGACTAACACTCATATATTTACATATATTATTGCTTACAATATGCTTCATCATATATCTAAAAGGCAAAGTGTTGGGAGATTGCGCTCATGTAAAAAAAAAAATGTAAAAACCACAAAAATGGTCAAGTTTTTTAGAAATTCTCAAAAATACCCTATTTCTAGGTATAAAGAATAACGAAAATAATTATGAAAGATAAGAAGTATTGTCTTAAACGCACAGAGTATAGAATATAATATTGAAAAAATGTACTAATTGGGTTCTGTGATATTATTCAATTTTCCGTGATTTTCAGGCGAATTTTCTTAGCTTATTGACCCCCATCCTTTTCTAATAGAATCTTATATTTAAAAAAATTTTGACCACAGACTCGTAGCTATAATTACGAAACGTCCAAGAAATTGTCAACTTGTTATAATCGTTCAATTTCAATTACGTAGATAACTATTATTTTTCAAACGTAAACAAAAAATTCATCATCTGCAGTGAATAATTTACAGCAGTGTTTTTCAACCTGTGGGTCGCGACCCCCTGGGGGGTCGCAGTTAGTTTAACAATAAAACCACTCTAATTCAATATATAGTATATTTAATAAAGAAAAGGTTAATTAAAGGTTACTTTAATGTGATAGTTTCATACTTTCGCTCCATAAAATTTCAAAACAAATTACTGTGACTTATTTTCAATAACAGTAAATCCGATTTTTAAATAATTGTCGTCATGTAGACACTTTTTCTTTGCTTTTGTTTTATTACTCTCATTGGAACTTAAAGTTGACGGTTGTGCATGTTTTTCCAGAAACTCATCCATTTTCAATAATTACCATGAGCACAGAATTTTGGATATTAAACAATAAAAAACTGTGAGCAACTACTAAACAAACAAGTCAATTCAATAAATTTAAACACAAGTCAAAGCGAATTCACAATTCAAAGAATTCAAAAGTGTTATCCTTTACTTGCCTAATGCTCCACTCAGCGCTCATTACATCGCGCTATATCTCGCTCACACAAGTCACGTGCGCTTTTAGAAGCTACTATAAGTCGTCAACTCCGATGTCGATATAAAAATATGCAACTGTTTAAAATTATTTGTTACGTATATATATATTTAATTGACACCTAACCAAAAATATGATAAACGGATTCGATATTTATAACCTAAAATAAAATAAAAGTTAGAAATAGTAGGGGTAGGGGTTGCGAAATATTTTTCCATACTAGGGGGGTCGCGTCATGGAAAAGGTTGAAAAACACTGATTTAGAGCAATCCATTCATTTGATGACGTCGTCCCGTTTTTAGCGAATTTTCAGAATGAAAATTCAGCTATTACAGCAGCTCTTATGTAAGACCTAAGCCCGGGACTATGGCAGAAATTTGTTTTGGAGCCTCTAGAACTCGAAAATCTACTTCACTAAAATTTATATATATATAGATATATATATATATATATGTATTTATGTGTGTACGCGATAGCTGTCGAACGAAGCATTTAATTGTTACGAAATTTGGTAAAATCGTTAATTGTTCAAAACGCTTGGATAAGTTCGTTAGCCAGACACATCCGATGCCACAGACCGGATATTTTGGGCTTTAAAGTCTTTCTTTTGTGTTTTTGATCAGAATTTAAAACTTTTTCAAAAATTTTATTACATTATCAAAAATATCGTAAGAAGTTATATCAGAGAGCTTTTTATACTTTTCTTCTATATAACGTCGTTCTTAAGAAAAATCAAAAATAATCCCGTTTTAAAAGTCTCTTTTTATTTGTTATTTCACTCTACCTCGTTTGATTTTTCTATTTAATATATATTGTGTTTATAAATGTGTCTAAGGGTGTTTCGTCACTAGTTATTTCTATTACCTAAATATATGTCAGATTTCTTTAATTAAATATTATGAATAATGTCTTAATAAATTTATAAAGTTATATTATAAATGTTAATCAATTAAACTGTACTATTTATTTGATTAAATAAACTTTTGACATATTTTTTTTGTGGTGTTGAATGGCCCTTAGCTATTTGTAAACGAAGTACAAATTTTGATAATGTCAGTTTTTTGTTTTGTTTTTTTATAACAATCTGTCAAATGGAATCATTTTTAAATATATGCATATAATATGCATGCATGTATATAACCTAATTATAAATATTTTTGTTTTAACACATTATATTTATTATTTTGAAAATTTTCTTATTTAATTTTAAATAAGATGAACTAAATTAGAAAAAACTGATTGATGGTAAGGAGATTTTATAAAAAAAAGTATATATTTGACAAGATTTTGATGACATATAATTGGTATACTTTGGAATTAAAAACAAAGTGAATGGGTACAATATAGTGTTTTTAACAGAAAATAAAGTTTTTGGAGCAACTAAACAGTGCCGGAACAACTAAATTAGCCATGTAGCAGGAGCCAGCAGTTACGAGCCTCGCGCTTGTGTCCAAAAAAAACAATACAAATTCATACAACATGAGTGATTTAACAAAAAAGAAAAAAAAAATAGAAAAGAAAACGAGTTTTGGCTCAACTTACATTTGAATGCTAAATCAAATCTACATAAGTGACATTTTTGACAGAATTGACTTTTTGCTAAAATAGTAAAGTATGAAAATATATGCAAACGGATTGTTTGGTGTAAAAAGCTGCACATAAAAAAGAACTTGTAAAAACACCAATAAAATTATGTATCATTTAATTAAAAATAAATTTTAATCTTTCTTAAAATATTTTACATTGTTACACATATAATTTAATTTCCATTAATAATTGTTAATGAATTTTAACCTCTTTACACACGACAGTTAGCTATTCAAACATTTTTACATTTGTGATTAATTAAGTGTTAATTCGTTGTTGAAAACATTCATCACAAAAGATTGGAAATTTCTTCTTTTGTCAAGTAGATTGTTTGTCTACAATTTAATTGAAATACTCATAAAACAATCTAAAAAATAAAAAAATACATTAATTAATTATTAAATTTTTTGAAATATTTAACATTTTACCTGAATGGGGTTATAAGTTCCAAAATATGTTACAACCTTTCAAAATGTTGAACAATAATCCTATTTCAAATTTTAAATTTGTAATTCAATATCGACTAGATAAAATGTTTACAAATGAAAATGATTTCTACACACTAACTAAAAAAGTAATAGCCCATTTTCTGAACTAAGGAATAGACATTAAAGTGTCCATTAGAGATTAAATATTAATTGTGTAGACAACCCAACAGAGGGCAACAAGTTACAAACAACAAAGCAAATTCCTCAAAGCGGCAAATTTAAATAATAAATAAATAATTATAATGTTTTGTTTAGTCTATTTAAGAAAATAATTAGTCAGTTAAATAAGTGTTAATTTATAATTTATTGAAGTAATAATTTTGATTACTAAAATCTAAATCCTTTTAACAATGATTTATTATTAAATAATCAATATATAGATATATAATACAATTAGAAATAATGTTATAAAATTTTGTGAAAAGCACACAGCCAAGGTTACTTAACGGATTTCGACTAGTGAAGTGTCTATGAATAGAGCATCATATCAGGGGTGGCACAAGAGAGCCTGAATTTTCAAATTTGGTTTTATTATTAGTTGTTATCGTTAGTTACGGAGCCACAAATTTTAATTTTTTTCCAAAGCAATTACACGTAAAGTAAAATAAATTGTTTATTCATTTCTCTTATAGAAATGGATAAACGGATCTCAGGTAACAGTACTATTATTATTTAAATTAAAATAAGATGATTTTGTTAGTATAAGTGAGGGCAAAATTATCACCCAGGACCTTGGGACCCCAAAAAAACTTCTTCATACTAAACAGCTGGGCGGATCTCAAGAAGATGTTGCGAAAATTAGATATGCTACTGAAATATGAATATTACTTGCTTTTATAGTATTAATTATTTAAGTAACTGTTTTTGTACAGAATTTCAGAATAGCGAATTAAAAAGTGAAGTAAGGTTAAGATTGTTCTATAGAACCTTCTAATAGGGATCACATTAAATAGCTGAATGGTGCGGACAATTAAATCGATCTCCAAGTTACCCTTCAAACACTATTGGAATTCCAGAAAAAGATGAAAGTAGCATTAAAATTGTTATTCTCCAAGAAGGGTCTAAAACTGAAGAATATCTAAAACTATTATTACGGATATCAGAGCAAAGGTCTCAAACTAAAGCTACAAAATACAAAAATGTATTCCATTGCATGAAATTATATAAATTAAAATTAAAACAAAAATAAAACAAAACAGACACCTGAGTGAAGCCGCAGGACGGAAAGCAGAAAAAAATTATAAATTTTTCTGTTACTTAAGTAAAAATTCATTTAACTATTAAATTATTATTTTAAGCGACTTTCCATTTAGGAACTTAATTTATGACGGAGAATGTCATGGAAAGATCCGAGTTCGGGACTATACGGCAGAAATTTGTTTAAAAACATATATATATATATATATATATATATATATATATATATATATATATATATATATATATATATATATATATATATATATATATATAAATATATATATATATATATATATATATATATATACAGGGTGTAAAACAAATAACTCTCGTCCTTTTGTGGAGGGCGACTCCTAGCAAACTGTAGACACTAAAACCGCAGGAATTTTTTCGAAATTAACAGTCGCGTCACCCCTCAAACGGATAAGAGTCAGTTCCTTTACATCCTGTATATAATATATGCACACATACATATATACATATATATATATATATATATATATATATATATATATATATATATATGTAGGTGTGTATATATATTATATACCGGGTGTAAAGGAAATAATTCTTATTTCCTATATAGAGGGGTGAAGCGACTGTTAATTCCGAAAAAATTCCTGCGGTTTTAGTGTCTACAGGCTGCAAAGAGTCACCCACAAAAGGACGAGAGTTATTTGTTTATATATATATATATATATATATATATATATATATATATATATATATATTTGTGTGTGTGTCTGCGCGATAACTCTCGAATGAAGCATTCAATCTTTACGAAATTTTGTTAGAAGCTCAAAAGTCTCAAAAGCTGGGACGAGTTCGTTAGCTGATATGTCCGATTTTTAGAAGCCATTTTTCACCATTTTTAGTGATTTTTTGGTTAAACTTATTTAAATGCATATGTGCTATACTATATGTGATCCGCCAGGGTCCTGGGGACTCAAAAGTAAAAAATTAACTACTCAACCGATTTCGAAAATCTTATCACTGTTATAGAGTTAAACTATTTTAGATGGATACAAGTTGTTATATGAGATCCGTCAGTGTCCTATCTTTGAAAATTCGCTATGTTATGCAGGTGCTGCGACAGGGGTATTTTTCCTTCCTATCTATTTCGATAAATTGACAAAAATAGTTAGTTGCCTTCATGTATGTACGTACGTCTGTGTCGTTGATAAGTAAAACGAAAACTGAATTAAAAGTTTTACATTTGAACGGATAAAGTTTTAATAAAATCAATAAAAATTTCATTTTATTACAAGTTGCTTTATTAGATTACGTCGTCTTGGATTGAATGCAGCAAACCACGCCAGTCATACAGTACCTAGTGAGCAAAGTAAATATTTTTCTATATTCGCAAACTCAAAAAAAAGTTCAAGTAGTAGTAGTTGAATCAAATAACTTAAACTGAACCGAACATCACAAACCAAACTATTATACCCGTACAAATATAATATCTAATTTAATTCTATGAAAAACTATTCAATTGTATATTGAATTCGGGTGACAATAAATTCTTATTCTTGTATTTTGTTAGTGCTTTCACTGTCATATACTGTGTGAGCTTTTCGAGAGTTGCCGTTTTTATTACAGCCAAACCGTTGATTTAATCGAAAAATTGTTCAAATAAGAGTTGTAGATATCGCGGGGGCAACCGATTGCTATAGTCAGGAGCTTTATAGCTCTTATGGTTTTCGAGCTATGACACAAACTTATAGATTTATAAATGAAACTATATATATATTAATTTTTCGATAAAACTGATCTAATGCATTAATTAAGAACATAAATGTGCAAAAAAAAAAATTTTTACCCAAGTTTAATTTTTTAATTTTTCTTTAATTTATAAGTTAGGTGGTAAATATATGCGTATGTACTTGAGGCTACTTCAACCGATAGTGTTTTTCTTGGTTACATTTCCATTACATCCAAGAAAAGAACCTTTTCCAGTACCATTTCTATCATAAAAATTTGGTTGCAATAGAAATGGCAACTCTCAAAAAACTCACATGGTATTGTGTGGTGTTACACTAGTTCTTCGTTTAAGTTAATACCACATATAAGTTTGAGAATATTCCCGAAAGATGCTATACATTTATTCACACATACATTGTAAACAAAATGTAAGGATAGATTTATTTTGCACACTTTTAATCAAAGTGAGTTAATTAGTGTTAAGACGTTACGACTCTCAGAAAAAATCTTTTTATATTTTTTTTATTGGTGTAAAGTAGATTTTTCAAAGGATTTTAACGAAACTTCTCTAGACATTTATTTAACTCAATACCAATAATACGAGCCTATGTCGAAAAAAAATTGACCGCCCGAATTTTGAGAAAAACGATTTCAAAGTTTTGTAATTTTAACACGAGCTCTTATAGGAAGTTGATATATTCACACGATTTTTTTGAATAAAATAAAAACGTGTCAAAGAAATTTGATAAAAATTTAATATGTATGTTATAAAATACAAAGTTTCGAACCATATTTAATAAGAAACAAAAATTATTGACCGCGTCGTTTTTTAAATATAATTTATAAACACCATTTTACAACGTTTTTGCAACGCTTTTTCAACAATGCTTTTATATTGCTACAAATATAATAACTAAAGAATTTTAATACATTATTTAATATTTGATAAAAGAAAATTTTTTCGCTAAACTATACTTTTATACCTGACTATCTCGCACCAGATACCTTAAATGATTAACATCTCTAGACTAATATTCAAAAGGAATTATGATTGCGAAAATATTTTAGAAATCGATTGAAAACGTTTAAAAACGCCGCTCTGCTGCGTATAACATTTTGGAGTCTCTCAATTTGGTCGATCACTTTTTTCAATTTCTTTTGCTATATTTCAATAAATAACTCAAAAATTATAGGTATAAACACACCAAACTATACACACGTTTTAAAACTTTACATATATGTTTTTCTCTAAACTACGTTTTTCGAAACTTCGATTGACTTGAAATTTCACCTGTAGCTTTTTAGATAAATATTATCTAGGACGCAGGGCCGTGGAAAAAATGGCGGACCTCGGAAATAAACAGTATTTTTTAAAAATTTCCTCCCTAAAACGTAAGCGGTGAACAAGTTCTTGACTTTTTTCCCGAGGCCTCTTTTCAAACCCGGGCCCCGGGGCTACAATCCCGGATATCTCACAAACTTATCATTCACAGACTGATAAGTTTTAAACTAATGTAAATAAAGAGTAATATAGACTTGTTGTAACCGCAGAGTATAGAAACTTCAAATCCTAACAGTTAGTGTACCAGCCAGATAAATACATGTACCATAGGGTACCACAACGAACTTGGCAAATCAGACGTGTTTACACGTTTGTATGATCATTTAAAATTTATATACCTACTATACAATTTAAATTCAAATAATGATGTAAACCAGTGTTTTTCAACCTTTTCCATGACGCGACCCCCTTAGTATGGAAATATATTTCGCGACCCCCTACCTTTCGCTATTACCAACTTTTATTTATTTATGTTATAAATATCGAATCCGTTCATCATTATTAATTATTTTCATAGTTAGGTATCGATTAAATACGTAATTAAGGACTTGAAACAGGCGTATTTTTATATCGACATCGAAATTGACGACTTATAGTAGCTTCTGAAGGCGCACGTAAAAAGTGACATGCGCACGTGCGACGGTCGTCACCGTTTAACACTTCCGAGAGTAATCTATTTGAATTCTTTGAATTGTGAACTCGCGTTAGTGTTTAAATTTATTGAATTGCCTTGTTTAGTAGTTGCTCACTCATTATTGTCTAATATTCAAAATTCTATGCTCATTGTAATTATTGAAAATGGATAAGTTTTTGGAAACATATGCACAACCGTCAACTTCAAGTTCCAATGAGAGTAATAAAACAATACCAAAGAAAAAGTGTCTACATGACGACAATTATTTAAAATTCGGATTTACTGTTATTGAAAATAAGTCGTAATTTTGAAACTTTATCGCGCAAAAATATGAAACGCTCATATTAATGTAACCATTAATTAACCTTCTTTTTATTAAATATCATATACTGAACTAGAGTGGTTTTATTTTTAAAGTAGGTACTGCGACCCTCTTAGAAAGACTTCGCGACCCCTCAGGGGGTCGCGACCCACAGGTTGAAAAACACTGATGTAAATTATACTGATAATTTGCATTAGTTTAGAATTTAGTACGTTTAAAATATTTTCTAGACTTTTTCAAACCATTACTGTACAACATATTCAATCCGCTCGGGAACCACTTCATTTTTGCTGTGCAATCTTTTTTATCAGGATATTAATCCTAATCCTATAACTAATATCATAAATGCGAAAGTGAATTTGTTTGTTTGTTTCACTTGAATTCTGCAATATCTTGAAAAGACAACGTTACGTACTTCTGCCTCTTTAAACTCAGATTTTTAGAAGGTTTCCATAATTTTCTGCAAAAAATCTTTCCAACCACATCCCGCACACGATACGATAACTGCGGAACTACATCTCGAATTATTTTAAATGGGGAAAATATTTGAACACATTCACCCATATATCCATCCCATTCCGAGGAGAAGAATAAAATATTGTCAGAAATAGGTGGTCATTACATAACAAGGGGCCAAACTACTGTTTAATAATATGCATCCCGACTGTAATCAAAATTTTACGTCATCAGACTGGGCAGAGAGGTGGAAAGTTGTATACGTATTTAGAGTTTGTGTTGGTATGTGTAGCGTTGTGGATGTTTGTCTGTGTGATACTCTTTATGTATGCAGCTAAGTGGTCTAAGGTGGGAGTGGGTACATACACAAGAACAACAGCATATATGTACCTGCTAACAATGAACAGTGAACAGCGTAATAATGCAAGTAAGGTAAAAGACCCGGTAATTGACCCTGGCCCAGTTTCTAAACTTTTCAACTTTGTTATAAATTAATAAAAAAACTATATTTTAAATAAGAAAAAAAATAAATTCTTAATTTAAAGTAATCTATTCTGTGTCTAATGAACAGCAATTTAAAAAGTTTAGAATATATTAACTAAATAAAAAAAAATTTTTTATTTTAAAATGTGTGTATAAACTATTTTTTTGGTAGTTTCCTAACAGTTTATGTTACAAAGTACTCATTTTGATCTGTGCAATATTCATCATGTAAGTATGAAAACTTAATGAAAAATATATGAACAGGTTAATATTTGTTTAAAATTTATTTTAAAATATTTATAAAATACCTTAGAATGATTTTTATTATTGAAATATGAGGGTCAATTACTAGGCTCACTTCTAAAGTGGTATGGCCCAATTAAATTCTAACCAGTTTTTGTTAGTTATTTTGTTATTTATAGTTATCTTTGATTAGTTTTTGTTATTTTTCATAACGTATATAACATTAAACATTCATTTTTATCAATAAAAAATTATTTATAAATTAAATTTTAAAAAACTGTATTTTTAAATTTAAGGATCAGAAACTAGGCCACTGTCAGGGTCAAAAACTGTCACATGAGAAATTTTGAAGGTCAGAAACTGGGTCCTTTTTGTCAATTTTTAAAACATTAATTTAAATTATTAATTCAATTCAAATAATTATTTTACTTGTATGACTTTATTTTGAAAGCCATAAACTAGTTGATAAAATTATTAATTGTCTCTTAAGTTTAAACTTATATTTATTACTGTCGTTTAACCTCAGCCGTCACTCTTAAAAGGTCATAAACTAGGCCCGTTACCTTATACGCTTGAAGAGTCAATGGACGACTAACTAGTAAGCTGGATACATTGTTAACACAACGCAGTGTTCGTTCGACGAAGGACATGGACTGACTAATGCCTTAAGCTGTGACACGACTCCAAATGACTCCGCGCCAATTACACGTTTTTAATATTAGTTGGTTTCTAGTGTTCTACGTTACATAACATACATACATAAAGCTAGCTGGTCAACTGGCCAACGGGACGACTACGAGTAGTAAACTGGTCCATATATTATCCAACAATAAAATACAGTAAAATGCCATTTATTATTTCGTTATTCGGTTACGTTGCTAACGTTACGGTTTTATATATTTATTCAACTGTAAAATCTCAATTCGAATACAAATATCTCGAAGTCAATTATATAAAATTAAATTAATTTACGATATACAACTACGGTGGAATACTTACTGGATAGATATGCGGTCAGTGTGTATATTATATTGTATGCCAAAGTAAAATGTTATAAATGGACGCACACAGAATCTTTCAGAAACAGAATTCTCAAAATTGAAACACTTTTTGATGTGAACACTTCGGTAGCGAGGCTAAAACACACAGTTTGAAAGTGTAACGGAATCAGTAATGATTCTACGTAACTTTTGGTTGGAATGAGGGAGCTCTGCAAAAAAATTACGCTACGTGATGAAAAGGGGGAGCTGAGCTATACATAATTTTATTTAGCACTACTGGGCCAGAAAGCTGTACCCAGGGCCCGTTCTAGGGGCGGGAAATCGGTAAATTTTAAGGGCAGCATTTTCGAAAAACTGAAGAGAAACAGAAAACTTTTAAAATTTGATCACTTGTATTTTGTATTTTGGCGGAAAAATACAACTGACGCGCAAAAAACAAAAATAGATCGCTGCTCTCGCCGGGGGGGAATTTTTTCTTTTTGCCTGGGTCGACGTAAACAATTCCATATAAAGTAATATTAGTTGCCAAAATAGTGGACCAGTTGAGCGTTTCGTTACAATAGGTTTTGAGGGTTAAAGTGTTAAAATAAATTTATCTTCTGATGAGATTTCATAAAACTTTAATGTTTGTTCTAAATTTAAAAATAACGGCTAAGGTAAAGTTGATCGTAAGTGAGCAAACCAGATAAATAGCTAATGTTTGTTGTTGTCTCTGTATGTACCTATTGAACTATAAAACATTCATGCACTCAAATATTCATTGTTTATCCATCCAGCGAAGTAAATTCTCTTACTTTTTTCTCCATAATCAGAATTAAGAGTTTTAATTTTACAATTAGTGATAAATACTAAACGGTAGAAAAATTCCGAATTAATAACGTACCTAGGATATTGAATTTCCACGAATGCTTTGTGAAGTCACTGTATTTTCTTAAATTTTATAATTTGTGTCAAGCTGCAACCAAGTACATTTTTTGATATCGTATACTACTGATTGAACTTTTCCAATATGTTAAGGAAATAAATTATATAGAAAATAGATTAATGTCTCAATATAAATGTTTTTCAAGGCCAATTTCTGTCATTGATTGTGACGTAGTCATTTATTTTTCTTTTTCACTTTTGTTATTTTTATTATACCGTCACGAAACAATGTGCGTCCGTTGTTTTGAAATAACAACAGTTTGAGTATCGGATAGGGGAAGTTCCCCGCTGTATTCTCATTTGATCCTACGGCTAAATTTTGGTAAAAATGCATAGAACGAGTTCGAAAACCTATAATTCTTTTTCAGCTTTACTATTGTGCCCCATTTTTATTTATGGATTTTAAAACACCAAAAAAAAAAAAATTTAATTTTCTAAAATCAAGCTTCATAAAACTGATTTGAATTAAAATAATTTTTATGTGAAAATTTCATTTTTACAATCAAAATTATGAAATTCCTTTTAGATATGTGACAAGCTCGACGGAACTTTTTTTCTAGTGATCCCAAACGCCTAATTTTGGTAAAATTAAAATAAACGACTTGAATTTTCATTTAATTTACAATTTTTATGAGTTTAAAAAATGGTGGTAAACTTGATGACGTTACCAAGTTAAAAATTCTTATTCTTTCGAAATTAGCCTTTATATAAGTAATATGGATTAACTCAACCAATGGAATTTAGGTAATTTGCGTGTTTTTACTATCAAAATGACGAAAATCTTCTTAGAAACATTAATGATCCAATAAGTCTCTTTTTTTTGGTGATTCTATGGGCTTAATTTCGATAAAAATGAAGAGAATGACTTCAAAAACATACAATTCGCTCCCAATTTCGTCAGTTTATCACTTTATTTACAAATTTCACGACTTAAAGTGACGTCATTAAATTACAATTTTTAATTTTTTTCAAATTATGCTTTATGGAAATAATTTAAATTATGCTGATGGGTTTTAGAGTAATTTTAGACTTTGGTACAAATTTTTTTTTTGTAACTGATTATAAGAATATGACTGATTCAACTTGTTTTCTAGTGGTCCAACATACTCCAATGGTCCGACTTTGGTAAAGATTGACAGAACTACTTCAAAAATTTATAATTCACCTTCGATTTCATCATTTGGATAATTCCATGGTCACTTACATTACAATTTGATTTAAAATTGGGATTAAAATCTTTTGAATTTTCGTATTTAATGAGTAAATCCACTAAAATTTAATCAAATTAAATCGAATCCGATTTGAACTTTTAAACAAAGGAAATCAAACAACAAAAAATGCATATAAATTTTTTTTATACAAGATAAAGTAGGTGGTCACTTACATTACTCAAAAAGGAACATAATTTTTCATCTTGTACACAATGAAAATTTTCTGTTCTGTTTTGATAACAAACAGCTTCATTTAAGTACATATATTTAAACAAATAATGGTTCAATAAATTATTTTAATAATAAATTTCATAAAATATTATATATTTTTGATAAAAATTTAACTTTTAATCGGTCACTTACATTACACCTCTTTGGTCACTTACATTACAGTCACTTTAAAATAAGTTTTATTAAAAAGTAAGTAGTTTATTAGTTTTATTTTTGGAAAATATGATAGATAGCAAAGATAAAAGTTTATTTTTAGTAATTAAAAAAAACGTTTATCGGTTTTGATAGCCTCCATTATTCGAATTCGTAGCTTGACAAAAAATCAAAATAATACTCAAAACGAGTATAGTAATTATTTCAGCATAAAGAACAAGGTAACTTTAGCTGTATTTTAATATTCATTTGAAAAGAATCACAAGTTACAATATTTTTTTTTTATTAAGTAATAAATTTTTAAGCTAAATTTACAAAATTAAAACAATTAAAGGTAAAAAAATAAAAAAAATGTTGTATATCAGTGATTTAGTCTTTTGAGTATCAAGTAGGCATGATTTTGATTAATTATTTTCATTTTTTAATTTTTACTAAAATTCCATCATTTCATTGAATTGCCCATTTTATGATCTACGGTTCTCGATCATTAAATAAATAAAGAAAAAATTTGAGCCCCGTTCAGGAGGGAGTTATGAACGGCCCCCATGACCTCTGTATCCAGACTTCACCTACTGCCTATTCAGCATCAACAATGATCGACTCATTTTTCATCCACACAACTTTGAATACCAAACGATTACCTACAAGTTTAGTATTAACTAATTAGAGAACAGTTTCCCCTACACTTTACGATAAACGTTTACAAATTTATTAACTTTCCAGTTAAACAACGCAAACAATAAACAAGATGACACATGATATGTACATACCTGGTCGCCTTATACAAAACAATACGTTTAATAAATACCTAAATGGGTACTTCCCTCAGACACGCCGGACGATATACTGGGTATGGAGCATACTTACTGTTGGTGGTATTCTAACACTTTGTGTAATCTATCCGATGGCTTTTGCTTACAAAGACATTCAACATATACAGGCGGAGTTTTTTCAAAGTTTCCATTTTTGTTATAGCGAAATAGAGTTGTAGACGAAATAGACGGTAGATAACAATGGGGACAACCGATTGCTATAGTCAAAAGTTTTATAGCTTTCTTGGTTTTCGAGATATAATGCAAACTTTAATCAGAAATTAAAATTATTAACTAGATCAAATTATAACGTAATAGTTACAACAAAGTACCAGAAAGGAATCGAATTTCAGCTCTATTTTATTGGAAAATAACAAAAGACGATTTTGAGATAGCTGTCTGACAATTACAAAAGCGTCTAAACATGTTTTTATAAACAATATTCTCAAAGGAGACAGAGGCGTAGCGACGGGGGTGCAAGGGGGTCTATCATGCACCGGGCGTGACTTTCAGAAGGGCGCTAAATGTGTACCAAAGAGGTGCATAGCGGCTACCTACAGATTGATAATCTATTTGATTTTTTTTTCCAAATGAAATCTGTAGCCGCAATCGTGGGCACCAATATCCACCCTTTTTTAAAGACACATTTTTCAAAAAAGTATAATAATTATAAAAACTAAATAAAAATGAATAAAAAAAATATTTATTGTTATATAGTGGTGTTAATCATTAAAAAAAATTCATTCCTATTCCCCTATCCTAACCATCCGAAAAAAAATCACGAAAATTTATTATTTGTCGGCCGATCACACTGTGATGGTACCTTAAATTAAGTTACTTTGAAAAATTAATATTTCTAAGTAATTTAAATTTATGATACAAAAATATTAAAAACAGAGAAATTTTTGTATGATATCTACATATATTCTAAAATCTAAATTACTGGCATCTCTAATAATATAAATATGTTAGTAAGGATCCACTTCTTAGATTTATTAATCCTAAATAAAAAAAAAAAAAATAGATAAAAATATTTTACCGTGAAATTAAAAAATGATTCAAGAGATAAACTCAGATAAAATTTTTTTCATTTATGTTTTCAATTGACACAAATTAATGTAATATGGTGCTATTTAAAACAGTATACTTTGGATTGTAGCTCAAAAACTATAAGAGCTATAAAGCTCTTAAATATTCAGTTTCTCCCATGAGTATTTTTAACTCTTGTTTGAACAATTTTTTTGATTAAAGCAACGATTTGGCGGTAATAGAAATGGAAACTCTCAAAAGACTCATCTTGTAGAATCACTTATATCCAGAGTATCAAGAATAACAGGAAAAACAAGAAGGACTAATTAGAACTGAGACAAGAGGTGTTCTAGGTGTATGAAATCTTTTGTAACGATCTGGACATGTATTGTTTATTACATATCTAACCCGAGCCATTCATTGTTTATTGTATGGATTTTATTTACTAAGAAATTTACGTCTTAATTGACCTTGATGAAATTTTCTTATTGAACGCAAAAGGACAGGTAGAGGTTACTGAAGACAATATGCTCAACAAATAAGGCACATAATGTCATGCAGATGATGTCAAAGAGAATACGATGTAGTAAGGAAATTTGTTATGGAAATTTAGAAAGATCCTATACTGAAGTATCATATACATATATGTAAATAAAAATATTTAAGCGCTTATACTATAAAATTATAAAAATGCCACATAACCTCTTCAAAACAATTTATTGTACGGAAAACTGTTCACGCAAGTACGAATGTATTTGACTAATTTTATTAAACTTGGCAAAGTTGGACAATTTCGAAAGAGATTTTGAACTTTTACAATTAATCAGTTTTAGTTTGTGACAATATTGCGAATTTAGTTAGGGGAAGGTCGCCCAAAGCGGGTAAGCTAAGATTAAACGCCCAAAAAAGTGACTTTTGACCTCGATAAGCAGATCTTTTTTATATTATCAGATAAAATGGTTATCAAACTTTAAAATGAAACTTCGCTTAAGAAATGTTTATACGATATTTATTTTTAATAAAGAAAATGCAAAACCTCTGCAAAAACCCACTTTGCCCGTATAGGTATCCTAAAGCGGGTAACCCCCTTTGAGCAAGGCGGGTAAGTACATTATGTATTTAAATACTGTTATTATTTTTTAATATAAACTTTCTTAATCACACAGAACTTGACAATAATGATAATTAAGTAAAAAAAATTGAAAAAAGACAAAAATAATAAATTTATAACAATTAACTGTAATTTTCTTTACAACCTCCATATTGGAATATATTACTTTAGGTGATTCCACATCAAAATCACCACAAACAAGGCAGAAATATTTCTTTTTAAGCTTTTTCCCTCATTCCGTCGTAAAAAGACGATTATTTATTTTTTTTCCCCTTCCAACAGTTTTTTCCATTAAGATGCTTCTATTTTGTCTACCCGCTTTGCCCAAAAAGACTTAATTTTGTTAACTTAAAATAATTTCAAAATGAAAGCGGATACATGTCTACCTTTTTCTACATTAAGAGTCAAATGATGATAACATAATATGATAATACCAAAAAGATTACAAATAAAAAGGTTTAGGACTAGTCACAGAATATTTATCGTCAAAATTTTTAACAAAACCAACAAAAAAATTTGATGAAGCTTAACTAGGACATTAAACGACACAAGCGTTCAAGTGCAACTGATTGAGATTGGTTGATATTCGGTTAATCTCGGTATACACACGACCTGACAAAAACATTCGATACAACGATATACAAGCGCTTACCCACTTTAAGAGGGGTACCCGCTTTGGGCGACCTCCCCCTTAATCTCTAGGGCGCCAGCCACCCACGAATCTACGATTTATTAGAACGGGGGCAGAAACTTGATACTGGGGCCCCCTCTCTCCAGTGTTTGAGATAACTTAAAAAAAACTCATAAGTATATACGTTCTTTACAAAATTCCTATTTTGTCCATTACGGCAATGGCAAAAATTGAGAGTTTTGTAAAGGATCAATATACAAGTTGATTTTTTATTTTAATAAAGCTACTCCGAAAATACTATAAATTGTGCAAATTTCAGATTTTTATCACCAGCCCCATCAGAGATATGGAGGCTCAAAGTTCCGAAAAAAGTCAATTAATTTTTGGAAGTTGTACTCATGTACAACTATTCCCATAAAAAATACTATGCTATTTAAAACACTCCTTCTATAAGAAAGAAATGTTCAGACAGTGAATTTTGCTAAATTTTGATATCAGACTTTAGATGAAGTTCTCTTGTGCAATGGACGAAAATATTCCAAACATTGGCATAACTTACAATAAAGAGAAATTTATTACTATTAAAATTGTCTTTATTTCAACCTTTTAGGATGAACGGTCGGTTTATGAAATATGTATATTGGCATAAAAGGCTGCTAACATAAAGATCAGCACAAATTGGAAAACAAAAATGATCACTAGGTACGTTTAAATGGTTTAAGATAATTATTTTTAAGAATTGTTCTCAATACCTCAAATACAATAGAAACAACTTGTAGGATATTAATTTTTTCTACTTCTACTATTAAATATAATATTTTGTGCACGGCTAACTATATGTAACAATTAACAATTGCCCACACAGTGCGGAAAAGAGCGTGCGAAATAATTTCCCACGGCTTAATATAATAAAAAAAGTAGGCTATTCCCTTAATTTAATATATCTACTTAATAAATTTGTAATACTGACTGACTGATAGACAACGCACAGCCTAAACCGTTGGGTTTAGAAGAATGAAATTTTTCACAGGAGTTCCCTATGTAACGTAAGTGACCACTAAGAAAGGATTTTTGAAAATTCGCCCCCTAAGTGGGTTAAATAGGGAATGCAAATTTTTATGGAAATTCGTTATTTTTGAAGTTAGAAAAATATGTTACTATGACTATTAAAATAAAAAATATTTTATTTAATGAATCTTTAACTTTGACTGACAGACAACACACAACTTAAACTGTTAAGAAGGACGAAAGGACGTTTAGAAGGACGAAATTAAGCACAGGAGTAATGAAAAAAGGCGTTTAGGCTTCTATTTATAAATAAAAGTCAGTTGTTTCTGGAAATTTATTCCCTAAGGAGTTAAAACAGAAAATGAAAGTTCATATGGGAAGTTCGTCCTTTTTGAAGTTAGAAACGTAGATATTGATGTAGGCTTTTGAAAAACATTAAAAGTGAGCAAAAAGTGAGTATCTAATAAAAAGATGTTGCCGATGGGAAATCCCATCGGGCATACGACTAGTACCTAATACCCCTAATACTATGATAATATATATATAAATAATTCTAAAAATATACATATGTAAGTTGATAATTTATTATTGTTTCCATAAAAAATTTGAACGTCTTACTACTGACATTATAAATTTAAAAAAGTTTTACTATTTATTATTTAAATAAATATTAATGTAAATTTTACGAAAAAAAAATATTAATATAAATTTTACGAAAAAAAAAAAAAAATGTGTTCGTAGGAAAAGTATAGTGTAAAATACATGGGGAAAGCTTATTTCTCACTTATTGTACAACATACTATTCTCTAAAATGGTCGAGCAACCAACTTTTTTTCTTTGGTTTGATATACATAGACCAACCCATTATGAGATTTGGTGCCCCCTAAAACTGCCGCCCGGGGTAGGGGCTCCGGTTTGCCCCCCTTAGATCCGAGGCTGGCGCCAGCCCCCCTTAAATATTAAATTCCTAACAAAAATTACAGTAATATGGAAAGAGAGGTTTCTGGAAAGAAAGAAATGTACTTATATTGAAAATTTTTTGAAATTTTTTTATCACAGGGAAGAAATATAAAAATAATATATTTATTTTTATGCAACTGAAAGAAAGGTCAAACAGTGTCACAATTGCCAACTAATAAACTGATAATCTTTTTCCAAATACCAGATAACCTCATACATTTTTAACAATTCAAATACAAGTTATAATTATTATTAATTTTCACTGTTCCAAACAATTTTCTCAATCCATGTCACATATGCGGACACACGTGTATATATTGCCGGCGCAAATCCACAGCACGAAAGGCCAGTTGACGTGACACCAATAATATAATGCATACAATAAAAATCATTTGCGTCAATTTGCAACGGACCACCTGAATCTCCCTAAAACAAAAATTTACGAATTTATAAAATAATTCACTTATTCTTTTTTGTGAAATAATTTACCTGGCATGTATCCTTACCCCGCTCGCCGCCAAAACAAATTTGAGTAGCGTTGTCAATTCCTTTTGGCAGTCCATATTCGCGCTGATAAAAATTTTTACACTGGGCGAATTGCTGATACTCTAACATTACTGTCAATAAGTGTGTACTTGGTTCAGATGTTTCAGAAGTCACATTACAAGGATCGTCAGGATCCGCCTTATAACCCCAACCAGTGGCCACTGCAGTTTCTATGATCAAATTTGACTCTGTCCATAAACAAGCAGGTCGTACAAATTCATTAAATTTAGCGCTTGTATGAAGTTTTAGTAAGCCAATATCGTCATACTGTGTCGGGTCATCTGGTTGTTTTTTAGGTACTCGTGCCACAACAGTAAAATCTTGTGTTTCAGTTAGATCATTCGTGCGACTATAATCTAATTCGCCCAGACGAACATATTTTGCTGGACCACTGAATAAGATAGAGTACTTTTGCAGAAACTAAACTCCATCTATCTTGGCCATAAAGCAGCGGTTGCCAAAGTGCGACCCACGGGCCAAATGTGGCTCGTGAACTACAAAAATCGAACCAGATCGTCGGCGATCTCAAATTCATAAAGATCGTAAATAATAAAACAAATAACGTATTTTACTTTGCAAAAAATACATTTATTTTTTAATTGTGACAATTGTTTCAAGCTTAAAAGCCCATTTTCAAACAAAGTCTGTGTCAAAGTTCGGTTACCTAAATCAGGTTCTTAGATCAAGATAGTCAAATTTTTTTAAGACATTATTTGATTGCTGCCCGTGATTTTTCTGTTATCTTTGTAATTTTGATTTTGTCAAAAATGAAAAAAGTATAGTATAAAAAATCGATCAAAATTACGATTTTTAGAACTTTTAAACAATTGTGAGAATTTTAATTTTTCCTGTAAAAATACCCAAGTTTGTCCAGAAAATGTAACTTGTTTCCTGTTAAGCTCTGTAATTTTTCTGTTAAGCTCTTACCCCTACTGTCGATCTGTAAATTAAAATAGGAGCCACCAAAATTCGCTCTGCAATAACGGGTTGAACACCACTGTTTTACATAGTTTGTTTACCGAAACCAGAAGGGTGATTTATAAGTAAACAAAATCATTTTTTCTCTTGTGCCATCCTTATTTTAAATATTTTTCTTGACCAACCAAGTAAGTTAAGTAAAAAGAATATTATTTTCGTGAAATTGACAAAATAATTGAAACTTTAAATATTTTCAATATTTAAAATGAAATTTCACAAAGTAAATCTCTCAACAGTGAATTATTTTAATATTTACAACTTGGTTGACTGACACAAAACTTTGGAAACCCTTGCTATAAAGAATCAATTAATTGTCCAAAACTCTATTTTTTATAAGCAAGAAATTATTACTTATTGGAAACCACTGAAACCTCGTTTTCGGGTAAAAGGTAATTATTTGCAGTTGGAGTCTCCGACGTCTACTCATCCTAAAATTATATAATTATCTTTTGGCCGCAGATGAAGTTTCAATGGTAAAATCTCTTAGCTTTCCCAGTATTGACAACGAAATTTAAACAAAAAGAATTCGTTATTAGATTTTTTTATATGGCCAAGAATAGATGCAGCCCTGCTTCTGTATAAATAAAAATATTTCTAAAATCTTTAAAAGCCTGTGGGAATATTTTACTTACTAATCATTAGACTCGAGACAATGTGCAGCTGTCAAAACCCATTGTTCGTTTATTAAACTTCCACCACACGCCCAAGTAATATTTGATTGATCAGGTTCAATTGGTTCGTAGTCGTATCCAATAAGAGCCTTTAATTAAGAATTTCTCATTTAAATATTAGACACACAACTGTCCCTAAAATGTACACACCATATGTGGATATTCTCGTGGTTTGGCTCTTCGACCACCTACAATTACGTGTATAAATTTGGTAGAATGACATAATGAAATATTTAGTGGTGGATCTCCCGGAGTTGGATTTTCTCGCAGCTCAAAAACACTTTCCGCATATTTAGCACACACTAAGAAAGTTAAATAATTTGTGTTAATTTGCCAATTTTTTCGTAGAGTAACTTACTTGTTTTAGCATTTCGATATCCTGCTACTGTCGTTGGTAATTTTGGCTCTAGAAAACAAACAATTTTACCGAATTATGAATAACTGAACAAAAAATTCTTACCTTCCTTCGACTGAACAAACATACAATTTATAAAATAAATTACAAAAATCAAATAAATCATAATTAATTCTCCTTAAACACTACAGTTAATGCACGACTTTCAAAAGATAAGATTTATATGATACATATTTTATAATAAGCATTATCAGTATTTATATTTTACATATTTATTTCTTTTTTACTTTATTATAATCAGCATCTTTGATAAGAGCGGATACAGGAGGATGGTTATGACCCCCGTCCCCCTCGCGAACAGTGATTACTAAAATGAAAATCGGAAAATTCCCAGATATCCACTTTCGTTCTAGGAAGGGGATATATTTTGTCCAAGCTATCTCTGTGTAAAATTTAAAATCGATTGCTTGAGGGGAACCACTAAGTGTGACATTTTTAAAAAATGGGAAAATTTTTTGTTGCATGTTTCGATAGTCTATACCTTTAAAAATAACATTCTAAAATTTCAAATGCATATCTCATATAGTTTTTGAGTTCCAGCCATCTGAAGAGCGGATTCTAATTTTCATTGTTAACTTTGAGGTATTGAGAAATGTATGAAAGTTGATAGTTCGGGAGTTTCTGGACGTGGCTGCCAGTCACATTTTGTGGAGCAGCTAGACCCTGGCACACTTAAACAACTCATCTAGTTCTACTATGACCGTTACAGTGAGTACATCGTAAATAATATTAGTAAAAATTCACAGTGATTAAAACTAATAGGTAAGGTAAAGAAAAACTACATTTTTCAAATTTGCTGCAGTTATAACTCGATGACAAATCATCCGTTCCATTTGATTCTTATTGCAGCTTCTTTTATAAATATTTATTCGCACCATGAACCTCCAGTTTTCCGATCGAATAAAAAATGTAATTTTTGCAGGTCAAAAATCATCAAATTTTCGCGCAAAATTGGAAACTTTTCCTTTAAAAACTCCACCATTTTCTTAAATTTCAACTTTTTTTTTTCGATTGAGGTTCATGGCACGGGCAATACCTTCAAATTTAATAAGCTTTTTGGTTTTTTTAATTTCAAGCACTGTGAAGGTCGGTATCACTGCAGCAGTGGGGGAACTTTTTTTTTAAGCCTTGGACTATCGCAAATAACTCACTGAATTTTCTTTTTTTGGGTCCAAAAATTTTATCATGAATTTACTATATATATCAACGAATATATCCTTAAAATATTAAAACATTCCATCCGGTAGTTTTCTTTAAAACAATTCCCAAAAATCACCTTTTTTCAGACGGTCACACTAGTGGTCGCCCTTAAGTAGTTGAGGCCTAAAAAAAAGACAAGCAAACCAACAAACTCACTTTTACATTTATAGTATTAGTTATTTTATATTGGAATGGAAAAACATAGTTCCGAATATAAGACCCAGCAAATCGTAAACAGCTCTTATTATTAATATCACAATTTCCTCCACAACCAATTATACGGTTTTAAAAATTCATATCGCCGGAAAATATTATCAAAGTTGGTGTTTCATGTGCATTATTTTCCATTATTCTGTTGCATTAATACATTACTATACATACTACGTATAAGTACCTATTACAAAATTACCAAAGTATTATAAAGTATCAGCTGTTGCTATACATATACCATAGTGTACGGCAAGGGGTGGGGGACATATACATATCAACACGATCACGGTAATCGTTAACATGAACATTGCTAACTACTCATGTACCGTATATAATACATGTAACAGACATTTCTGACGTCAGGTGATGAAGTTTTAATTTGTAGTCGATACCTAAGTAGGTCAAAGCTAAGATTGTTTTTCAGACTTAATTTAATATTAATAGATCTACACAGGATGTCACAGATTTTACCTTCGTTTCTATCAATTCGTAACAAATATAATTACGTACATACGTTTCTGAAAGTCATACTAATATTATAAATGTGAAGGTAGGTTTGTTTGTCTCGTTTCCACGCCTCAACAACTTAATCAATCAACTTGCAACTTTGGAGAGAAATAATAGAGAACCAGCGAAGAACACAGGCTACTTTTTACCACGATAAAATATGTCATTCCAGAGGAAAAATGTATTTGAACTAAAACAACAAAATTACAATTATTAATTAAGAAAAAGTGACTGGCTTTCAATTTTACGCCTTTTTCCCGGTTCTGAAGATATTCATTAATTTAATCACCAACATACGTACATACCTGCAAAAAGTCTGGAAAAAAAGTTCAAGTTTGGGAAGTTTCTAACCGAATTTTTCGTTTTCTGGGTTCTCCAAACACCAAAACGTTAAGATCCGGTAAAAGCTGCATATGCTCAGATTATTCCAATTATCATACTTTCCCTCTTTATAGCTATAACTTCACTATAAAGTCTATATAGACGGCAAAATAAACTTACTTCATAGAATTTAACAGCTCTGATAACAGAATATTATTTATTATAATTTTAATTAACCCCAAAATCACTATTATACTGTTAGTCTGAGAACCCGTAACATTTTTACATATCTAATCTGCATACACATAAAATTACTTATATCGAGCTCCCAGTCTATATTACTTTAATATCTAACATTATCTCTAGTCGATAGTATTCTATACCGACGAGAGGTTTGTGAAAAGCGAACTAACTATACATAATTTTAGTGGATTTTAATTTTAATGAGTTGCATCACTATGTACTTTGTTAACTGCACCCGGCACTTTGGTAGGTAAGACAGGTACCGACTAGGTAGGTACTTAAATTACTATTATTACTTTTTTATCCAATTACAATATGTCAATATAATTAAACTCAGTTTCATTGTTCTAAACAAGAATATCGTATTTACATTGCATTAACTATCAGAGAATACCTTACGTATTTATAAGAGCACAGAAATGTACACCAATGTACATATATTTAAATACAATATACAATTTTTTTGCAAAATTTATGTAAATAATATTGACGTATAATGCTGTCGTATTTTTGCTAGTTGACAATTTTTCTCGTTAAATTGCTTGGCAACAAATTTTCATTACATATAAACACAAATTTATGCACAAAAAAAAATACAAACTTCTCGTGTAATGATAATTATGATTAATCTTCAAATTTACGTGTTGTTTTTCCAGGTCTAATAGAAGCATGTTAAGAATAAATGTCAAGAAGCTCCGCAGATAACAACTCCGCTCAGTTCAGTTAAGGCAGTACTCCAGTCTAGAATAATAAAATGCTCTTAAAGGGAAATTTGAATATTCACAATATTTACGAAATTATAACTGTTTAAAAGGAGCAGCAATCGAACCACACTGAATAAATTGGACTAAAGGCTTCAAACGCATTTTTCTTAAAACTACTTACTTTTTAACTTGGCCAATACAAAATTTTGAGTAATACCGAATAAATTGCTTTAAAATTTGATATCGACTGCCTTTGCTTGAGATTATCTATTAAAAATTTAGAGTATTGTCTAATCGATTCCTTTTGTATTCGGTATGAATCTTCAATAGAGATTTTCTTTTGGTCTGAACCTTGAAAAATTTCCTTTATTTTTTTTTTCCAATAAGCTTTAATCATGTCGCCCAACTTGACCTCTTTTTAAGATAAAAATTTAAATAATGAATATTCTCAAAACATCAACAAACAAACTCTAAAAAATGGATAGTAAAAGCATTTTCTTTATTTAATCTGAAAAATCGATCGAACACACCATTTATATGTACAATGATGTACTATTATATAATTTTAGTTGATATAATTGCATTAAAGGTAATAACAACGTTTGCACACTATCTGATATAAAGTTTTAATAGTATAATGAATAATAAAAGAGAAATTACTATTAATATTATGTAAACTTCCCGAGTATAGCATTTCGTGACCCTCTATTTTTTTTTTTTTTTTTTTTTTTTTATATAAATAAACAAAGTTAAATATATAAAAATATGTATAAAATAACTCATTTATTAATGTTATTTTAATGTATTTCTGGAATAAAAATACATCATCCTAGCATTATCGTAAAAAACAATTCGTCAGGTGCAAGTTGTACTTGCCCAAATAGTATTCGGTACTATTAATGGTTATTATATGGATTTGATACAAAAAGGTATGGGAATAGACAAAAAATTTCGTTCAATAATTGTTAAGGACACTATTTATTTATAAAACAAGTATGCATTAATAGATAATATTTTAAGTCAAAAAGTTTCTAAAAGATTTTTGTCAATTTCTTTGAATATTTTGAATCTATTATTGTTTCTATCAACAGGCTAATAAATGAAGGCTGGACTTCAAAACAGGCTAAGAGCCAAAAAAAAAAAATTAAATTTTAGCATGATGTCTAGACTGTTGGCAATGACCCTTAAATTTGAAGTCCAGCCTTCAAATATGGAATATATAAAAGTAATTTATGCTAACTAATCTACAAAAATTGTAGTACTTTTTACGTGTACCTATATTTATCAGTTATTTCCTTACTTCTTTAATTTCGAGGACTCATTTTCTAAAGAATTCACAAAATACCTACCCGTTTAACATAACATTAACTAAATGACTAACAGCATCTTATCCAACGCAAAATGTATCAATTTTTTTTTTTTTTTTTTTTTTTTTATGTACCAAGGAAATTACGTAAAAAAAATTCAGTTCTTATAATTTACGTTCAATCTACACCTTATTCTTAATATTTATAATTTTTTTTAGATGTTAAAGGTCGAGGACAGCAATTTTTAAAACGTTTTCTCAAAAAGAGAAAAAATTATGAATTCCTACTTTAATAAGATTTTGTTTGATACCTAACTATTTGAGTTCTCTTGAAGAAAATTTTTTCCACTCTGAAGGTTACTCCATGAAATTAACCCCTGTAATTGAAATTCAAATTTATATCTGTAACTGGGCTACCACACTCTATCTCGGTACTAAGTCTAAAATTTTTACGTAGATTAGTTTCAGAAAGAATCGCCTATGACAGACAGATGGACACCGATGTGGTTACATGAGCTTTCTGTCGTACAGTATTTGATATGACCCATCTAACGGGACAATAGTTATATGTACAAAGTAAAACAGATGTTTAAACCAATACTTTATTTTTGTAGCTAAATGCTAGGTACACTTATTATGACAATGGGAAACACCACCCGTACATGTCCGTGCATATTACCAATAGTACTAACTAAATGTTTGCCTTGACGCAGCCATCAGTGTGATTGCGACTCTTGACGAATGAGGTGTAGTTACCGTGCTCAGAAACTTATTTTGTTTAATGTTAAAATGGAATCATCTTCTAAAGGTACGTCTCTACGTACGTAACTATGTTATTATTTATATTATTGTAAAGTCAACTAATTAGCTCCTTTAAACTAAACTACTTATATTAAGTTACTGTTAAAATAGCAGTTGGTAATTAAAAAAAAGTTATACTGCAAGGTGTAGTAAGAATTTCAAAACCATTTTAAACGTTACTTTAGTTATTGTACTGTACAATTAATATGTATTTAAATTGGGGAGCCGTGCGGAGTTTGATAATTAATGTATTTATTTTTACAGGTCGTCAAATAATCAGAGAAGAGCTTTTTGACATATGGCATTCAACAAAGCCCATAGATAGTTTATCGTGTTTGATTAAATAAGTAAATGAATGCATAATTCTTTATTTTTGTATTTTATAACTCAAGGGTCCATAAAAAAAGCAATAAATAAAAATTCAATCAAATATAATAGTTGTTTATTTTTGTCCCGTTAAATTAGCTATATCAAATACTGTGCGTCGTTTCAATTTTGGTACGAAACACTAAAAACTCACTATTCATTACTTTCAATTAAAAAAGAAAACTCGGAATATCGAACAAACTTTATTTATTAAGTTAATAACAGAAATTGAAAAAAACAAACTAAATATCTGTTTCTAATTCGAAACAAAAGCGAAACACAAAATAAAAGACAATTGAAGTAACAAAAATAAACGACATTTAAACTAAAAAGAGAAAAAAAATTAAATCTTATACATACACATTACACATACACACACATATACAGCTCCAGAGAGCATTGCAAAAAGGAAAGACTGAATTTTCTAGTTCATTATTTTCAGCTTTCTGAACGGATAATGTTTTTGCTGCCACTTCGCTTTTAATGTGAATGATCCTCTCCTAAAATCACAATAAAAGTTAATGATATAGTTTGAAGGAAGCAGAACAGTATGAAGCGTCAAGCAAGAGAAACATTATCAGTAACAAAGAGAGAACGAATATTGTTACATGGACTTATAAAGGTACATACTCGTACAATAAGGACAAATATCTATATGTATTATATTATACATACATACATATACATAGGGCAGATATGCCAAAAGAATGCGACATAATAGGTATGTATAAAGTGTTTGAGGTAATTCGAGGTTCAAGGGATTGGTCATTGTTTTTGTTAATAGCTAGCAATTATAGGGTACAGACACATAAAAACACGATAAATCAACACGCTTGTTGCCAAACATGTTGATCTAACCTAATCACCTTCACGTTTAGAAAAATTATTTTTAGAATTCGGTACTTTTTCCCGCTTGCCACTGATTATCAAGCGTTGGCAAGAAGTGGTCTAACGTGGTCGTATTCTTGGAATAACTGACGGCTTAGGATACACAAAAATATAAAAAAAAAATTTCACTTTAATAAATAGCTTAAATATTTAAGACCTGTGACTACAAATTTTATAGATCTCTTTAAAGAATTTCAAAACTTATAGCAAAAAGACTGGCCTAATATACAACTTTAATATATATTTTTACATGAATTTAGGAGAGAAGGCCGAATTTTGAGCGATGGAATAAAACGATCATACTATGGAAACGCTTTACTGCAACCGTAAGGAGCAGAATATATGGTCGATTGTAATGGTGCAGAAATCAGAAATTAACCACCAAAGCAAATTTATAGAAGAAAAACTTTAATATTTTTACTATCCATTTTTTACCATCTATTTATTAATATTTAAAAAACATACAAAAAAAATGTAAATTCAATGACTTATAGCGACTGAAATTTGTCCATGGGGAAAAAGAAAATAATCTCCAAAAAATCATGTTTTGGGAATCGAACGTGTCTCAAGAACTCATCCAAGGGTTTGTGGCTTCCAACGTTTTCGCCAATTTATTTTTCTACATAACCACCTTCTATTTCAATACACTTATTATAACGCGGGATAAGCATTTCTATGCCTTTGTAATAATAGGCAGATTCTTTGGAGTTAAAATGATCGGTTACTGCAGCTTTCAACTCATCGTCGGTACTAAAACGTCGACATATTTAGTTTACACTTTTACAACAGAATAAATAAAATCGTCCACTGCGTCTATGATTACTATAGAGACTTAATAATTTCTGCGAGTACAAATTACGTCACCTTTAAATAATTTTAAATATGTTAGGCCGAGAACTTTTGGCGCTCCCCTCGTAATTATACATAAATATAAATTTCAGTGAATATCATTTTCGGGTTCTATGGATCTCAAAATAAATTTCTATCACAGTCACGGGCTCAAGTGTCACCATGACAGCGGCTGTAATAACTGAATTTTCTTTTTGGAAATCCGCTAAAAAATAAAATCAGAAATAAAATAGTATTTATACAGTCCAGGAGGTATCGGCGCATGAGTACCGAAAACTATTCCACCTCAATTTTTTTATGCGATCCTGTTCAAATTGCCCTACTGATGATATAAATGCATGTTGTCATGGGGCAACCCGGGGCCATATTGTTTAAACCGGAATTGTTTAAACAATTGTAAGGAATTGTTATTATTCAACGGGACAATTTTTTTTTTTATATTCTTTATTGAAATACAAATAAAAAAAGGTCCTATGGCTTTTCACGACATAGTTAATATTTTTAGAGATATGAATTTTTAAAGATTTGAAAAATCTCAAATTTGGGTAATTTTGACCCATGAAAAATATATTAAAAAATAAAAATAAAATATAAATAATATTTTTTTTAATTCTTTATACAATAGTTAATAATATTCTTAATAGAGATTTTAATAAATTTCATTGTTTATACCTGTTTTTTAATTGCTAATTTCGCGCGCTCACAAGTATACGTCGCCTACCTTTAAAATACCTTTAAGTATTTTTTTAACCGGACATGAATGATATGAATTTTTAAAGGTTCGAAAAATCTCGAACCTTTAAAAATTCATATTTCTAAAAATATTAACTTTATCGTGAAAAGCCATAGGACCTTTTTTGCCGAGTTACCTCCGGGTTGCCCCATGGCAACATGCATTTATATTATCAGTAGGGCATTTTAAACAGGATCGAATAAAAAAATGAGGTAGAATAGTTTTCGTACTCATGCGCCGATACCTCCTGGACTAATATACAAGTTGTTTTTATATCAACACATCAAAAAAACCACTATTAACTGTACAGAAATTTTTACAGTATATCTGTGTTAGAATTATACTACTGCGGCAAAATATTACGGATAAAAATTTGACTATTTTATGTACACGTAATGTGTATATCTTTTATAATATTTTGTACATATATAAATCTTTTGTGATGAAACATGTTTCAGTCACTGACAGTTTTAACAAATTGTACCAAATTCGTATATGTATGAATAAGTTCGGCTTCAATATATTATTGCGCAAGTTTAATATAGAAAATTTGTTTGGCGATTATTTTTAATAAAATTATATCTTTTCATATTTCGGATAATTTATTCTGGGAATGTGTGGCCTTAAATAATAATGTTTGAAAATGATGGAATACTTCGGTTTAATTTAAGAATAAATAATTCAACACTATAGCTCATTTGGAAACATGTCAAGGAAATATAACTTATCATACTGGTAATAACTTCAAGTACATATATATTTTGCCGAGAAAATTAACAAATTGGATTACTTGGTTTTGAAATAAAGATATTTTTTTTAAATGGCACAAAAGTAACACTTACCGTCCTCGCTAAGTAACATACTATTAGACTACTGATTGTGAGACCTAAAATAGTTCTCGATTGAATAAAGTTAAAAGAAGACGATTCAGATAGCGTGCAATAATGCCCAACATTGGACATCGGACTTCCTATGAACGTTTTCTATGTTTTAATTATTATTTGTTGTACAAATATTTGAATACTTTCTATTTTTTTCAAAATTTTCATTCTCAGCGAGCTGTTGACGTCAGCACAAGATCAGTCAATATCTAGTAGATTCTTTGTTTCTTCCTCTTTCGAACGCCATATCGTTTACGTCTAAGTATCGTTACGAAACGATAGACTCTACGCCAAAAATTCAAATTAACCTCAAATCAGCCGGAAGTCCATCCAGCATGGATTCACCCTATTCATGTAAAGTAAATGTAATTTTCAATTGCATTTTTTTTTAGTTCTTGTTTTGTTCATTAATATTTTGTTTCTATTTTTTCATTTTTTTTTATTATTTTTGCAATTAAATCCAAGTAAAATATTTTATTGTTACTTGCATACGTTTGTTCGTCAACGTACGTTTGTCCGTCCGACCATCCGCTTGTCTGTCTATCCGTTTGTATATACGGATGTATGTATGGATGTAGGTGTTTTAAAAACATTATATTATCAATAAAAACATACGAAATAACACATAGCAGCATACATACTGTTTTATGTACCTATACGGGGGATCCCGTTCAAATGTATACATACGATTTACATGTTAATGGATAACATTGGTCCCCATATAAGGAAAAAGTTGTGTCACAAGAGTGCTTTGGATAAACATATTTATGTTTTTGCTAAATCAGTACATTGAGCCGTACTGTGGGCTGGATTATTCATAATAATAAAGTGTTTCCCCTTTTTTGTGGGTCCTTAAGGGGGAAAAAACTTTATTATTATATATATGTTTTTGCTAATTTTCCTCTATAAAATATTTTTTTATTTTATTTTATTATAAAGAGCAAATAAAATAAAGTAAGAAATTGATAATTTCAATAAAAATCGAAATATGAATGACAAGATGATTTTTCCATTTTTCTTAAAATAATATCTTAGTTGTTTTCCACGGCTCGGCGCGGCGACTAGCACATTAATTGTATTTTCAACTGGTGCTCTAACTGTAGTATACATATATATATATATATATATATATATATATATATATATATATATATATATATATATATATATATATATATATATATATATATATTAAACAAACTATTGTCTCGTCACTTTTGAACTTTTGTTCCTTATCAATATATATATATATATATATATATATATATATATATATATATATATATATATACATATATATATATATATGTGTGTGTGTGTGTGTCCGCACGATAGCCCTCGAACGAAATGTCCTACTTTTACAAAATTTGGTGAAAATGTTGGAAGTCCCAATCTCTTGAAAGAGTTCTTCAGCCAGACACGTCGGATGCCAGGAACATGTTTTTTGTTTTTGCAAAAAATTAGTTTTTTGCCAAAATTTACACTTAATCAACAATTTTTGCGAAATTTTTTTACACCATTTAAAAGAAACGAAAAAACTACATAATAAAGGTCTTTAAACTCTTCTTCTATGTCAACCAGTTTCCGAGAAAAACTAATTTTTATAAACGGAAATTCGACATGTTATGCAGGATGCTGCAACAGGGGTATTTTATTTTACTGCCTTATACTATTGTTAAAGCGATAGTAACATATTGAACTGGTATTATTATTTTGTTCAAAGCACTCTTGCGACATAACTTCTTCCTTATGGGAATTCAATGTGATCAATTAACATGTAAGCCATATATATACATCCAAACGGGATACCCGGTATATATGTATGTACAAACGAGACATAATAGGTGGACGGTATTAGTAGCGATGATGTTATAATATTTTCAAAAAACAAAGGATGAAAACAAAACAAAATGTGATCGTTCAGAACCGTTATTGCTTTGTCATGTTGCTAAATAATTAAAATCATTATATATATTTCTGTGATGAACAATTCATTCATACATAATAGCTATATATAGGAACATTTTACAACTGTAATAAACCAATGGGTGGCGTCCAAAAATTTAGGCAGCTACACGGGACAAACTACAAAAATGAATAAGACCTAAAGGCCTATTTTTCTTCTAGACGCAATTCGGAGTCGAATGTAAATTGGATACTGATGTTTAAAGTCGATACACAATTACAATTAGTAAGTACAGTACAATTAGTACAAAAATCATCAACTGGCTCGATATATTCACCAAAGTAGGTACGTATTTACAGTTGAGATACTTCCTTTAAGTTTAGGACGGCCGTACAGCCATAATATTACCATTAAAATTTCAAAATCCATTATAAAATTTTAAATGTTTTTGTCTGCTTTATTGTGAATCAAACTAATTTCATTTGCGTATAGACAATGGTTTTAATTTTGCATTTGTTGTCTCTATTTCCAATAAAAAAGATAAAACCTTCTTGTTATATATGGAAGCTTTAAAAAGTGTAATTTGATAATAAACCTAAATCCAAAATTCCCATTTTGAACTAATGTTAGCTAAGGAGCTTTTTACAATTTCTTTGGATAAAATATCGGAAATTTAAGTATATATTTATTACGGTTTATCATTCTCTTAATTTCGTTGTTATGAACTACGAAAAGTTAAAAATTGGAGTAAACTTAAAAAAAAGTAACGCAAAATTTACCGCGCTTGTTTTCAAACTAATAGATAAGTCAGATAAAATGTACGAAAATATTATATTTAACCACTGTAAAGCGGGTTCTACACGATGCTACGAACGTTCCTTCCAACATTCGATCGAACGTTTGAGGCAATTAAGTTCGATAGTTGGTGCGACGAATGTATCTGCTACACGGTGAGTCGAATGTTTGATCCAATACGAATGACGATGTGTTGGTACTCAGTGGACAACGCTGTTATCTGTCTGATGTTATCTCTAATGTTATACACTGATGTTGTCTCTCTTCACATGAACGAGTCGTGCGCAACCAACGAACGCAACCAACATTGACCTTCAAACGTTCGAAGCATCCCTTTGACTCGGTGCAAGAATACCGACATCGAACGGGACACGACCAAATGCGAATGTTTGACGCTCGACATTGGACACTCGTAGGTTCGAACAACGGCTACACGATGCTATGAACCATCCAACGTCGAATGTTGGAAGGTGTTCGTAGCATCGTGTAGCAGCGGCATAACTTCACTTACAATTGACTTTTCCACTATACCATTTCGAAAAAAAGCTCAAAATACATTCTCATATATCCATATAAGAGGCACCTTTTGGAAAAAAATTTTGTTCGTTTGTCTTTATTATATTTTATCTGTTTTTATTAGATTCACATATCTCTTTATTTTCAACAGTTCCATTTTAGAGTACCTACCTTCATTCTCCACCTTTAAACAAACAGCATAGATATGGACAGTAATGTCCAAAACTGTTGAAGCAAGTATCAATAAGCGCGGTAGCGCGTCGGCAAGTTCTCACCAGCCGTACGTGCACCAAGCTATATTTACACGAACCATTTCAAGCCATTTTTGACCCCCTAAAAACTCTAGTTCTATTTGTTGTATTGAATTAAAATTTTGCATACACAATAACACACTCGAAATCACTCTCAATTTCAAATTTCATCGATCTAACTTTCGTAGTTCCTGAGGTATAGGTCTCCAAAAATCGACAATTTTGGCACTCACTCATTCACTCACTCACTGAGGGATCATCAAAACCTCTGGCCTATTTCCAGTGGACGTAGGAAATTGAAATTCGGTCAGAATATAGATCTGAGTCTAACAGTAAAGGGAAAAATCTAAAATCATAATATTTTTCGTTATTTTCGTTATTTGTGCCCTTTCTTTGGAAAAATACAGGGCAATTTTATATAAAAAAAAAATATTACTCAAAGCCTTCCTTAATATTCAAATCTATTAGTTGCCGGTAACTATGAAAATAAAATAATTATTTATAGCAACAAATTACCTACTATGAATCGTATAAATATTTTCACCTATTATGATCAATAAACATCAAAAATAATTTACAAAAATTTGGAGTAAAATACTTGGTTTACGATAGCCATGGAAATGATTTTTCAAAGTGAAGATACAATTCAGTCATGATTTAATTTTGTGACTTAGAACCTGTGAAAATTAAGTTCAAAATTTTCAGTCGGGCTTACGTATACAGGGAGCAATTCCCACTTTGTTTGGCGTACGCTATAACGATTCATAAAAGTCAAGGTTTAAGTCTGGATAGTGCCCTTTTAGATATTGGCTCATCAATATTCGCATGTGCTCAGGCATAGGTTGCACTATCCAGAGTAAAACATCTCCAAGGTGTTCACTTAATAAATTTTGACCCGAGTCAGATTAAAGCACAATAAAGTGCAATAGCAGAGTACAATAGGCTTAGATCTTTGTATCGAAGAGATTTAAACAAAATTATCCTTAAAAAGAACAAAATTCAAAAAATTCCGGACAGAGAGTGGATTTTGCGACCAAATTTTATCGCTGTTCAAATACCAAATGAATCCTATAGTAAAAGATCCAGTCAAAAAAGTAAAAATAAAACTAAATCAGACTGCAAATCGAAAAAAAAGAAATAAGTACTGCTTGCTTGCTATCCTACTATCTAAATTGAACCAGTTTGTATTAAACTATATTTCCTACAAAAAGTCGTGAAATCCCACCAGAAACATAAATGTGAAAAATGGGCAAGTTCTAATATGTATTGTGTTAGCCTGAAAAAGAACTGAAATCAAAATAAACTGTCAAGTTCCAAACATATTTTTCGTGCAAAATCGGAATAAGATAAATTGTTTTAAAAAATATACATCAAGCTTTTTTAAGGTAAATAATAGAAATTTTTCATTAGAACTTGGGGAGTTTTTAACACCAAGTAATACATGATAAATGAATAAAAACTCGCCATGTTCTAATGAAAAATTTCTATTATTTACCTTAAAAAAGTTTGATGTATATTTTTTAAAACAATTTATCTTATTCCGATTTTGCACGAAAAATATGTTTGGAACTTGACAGTTTATTTTGATTTCAATTCTTTTTCAGGCTAACACAATACATATTAGAACTTGCCCATTTTTCACATTTATGTTTTTGGTGGGATTCGAATTCAAAAGATTCAGTTCATGGACGTCTTATATAAGTAGCTATTTTTAGTAGTAGCATAATTGAAATTAAAAATAATGAATAATCCAATTTTTTTAAATAATCAATAAAATTCAATTATGGAAGTAATTTGAATTATAATGCCGTACAAAAGAAACTCTGTGTATTTGTGTAGTTGATTTTTTTTCTAAACTGTGTACGGTTTTTTAAGGTATATGGGGTAAGGAGTGTATACAAAGCCGTACTCATCCTTAACATTAGATTCCATGAATAAGTTGAATTTTTGAAATGTTAGCCTCTACTCCGCGTATACGAACTATGACGGGGAGAAACATATTTTTTTATATATACAGTCGACTCTCGTTAATTCAAAACTCGAGGGACTCTAAAAATATTACGAATTATAGAGAAGTTCGATTTATCGCAGTTAACAATTTTAATTTTTTAAGCAGTTGTGATGAATGAACTTGAACTTGTCTCAAAATGTACTTACAATCTTTCTGTCTCTTTCGCTCTTGCAACTTTGAATTGTCGAATGTTTGACGCCAACGAGTTCGAATTAACGCGTCGTTTTGTTACGTAGCAATAATTTTTCGTTCGAATTACCAACTGCATAAGAATGTATATTAGGTAAGTATATTAACCAGGGTCGGACCTAGCCTAAGTGGCGCCCGGGACAGGGTCAAAAAATAGCGGCCCTGTAGAAAGAAAATTCCTCCTAAACAACAAGTGACGAGAAAAAAAGAAAAACGCCACATACCTAATTTTGGTGTCCTCTTAAATCACTTTTTGACGCCCTCGAAGACCCGCCGCCCGGACACGTGCCTCGGCTGCCCCCCCTAGAATCGGCCCTGATATTAACCAGAAAACAGAATGGTAAATCATGATTAAGCGTCAAATCTCTTAGGATTCAAATAGTTAAAAATCTTTATCAAACTTCTTATAAAACTTTATTATTCAAAGACTTTTTCCCAATACGGTATTTCCATATGAGTGAAGTATATAACATCGGATACATTTTCTGTTCAAAAGAATAATTTAAAATATGTACTTTTTATCACATACGTCTGTACTTTTGTAGATATTATGATGACGGCGTGAGGCAACCAAGTAACATTACACAAATGTTATTTTAATGTATTGCTACTTTTAAAAAGAAAAAGCTTTATGGAAAAATATTTGTAGATAAATATTTAAAATGTAACTTACCGTTCGTATACATATTTTTTTTTGTAAATTTTCTTATTTTCCCCGTTTCACAGAAGGCACTGAAAAAAAAATAAACAAATAAATAAATATATAAATAAAAATAAAAATAAGGTAAAATATATATTTTCTCGTTTCAATAATTTATTTTAAACATTATCCAATGAATAAATGCAACTATGCTGAAATTTGAAGATGGAAAATGTACTTGATTGTAGTATGGCAATTTCTTTTTTTATATCTGAATTTATTTCAAGTGTATATTGTCGCATAGCACCATCTTTATAGTGACTTTCTAATAATTTAATTTAAAATTGTATTGTTAAGGTGAAAGTCTAATTTTTATTTTTAATACAATACAGCTAAATCGTTTTTTGTGCGGTCCTTTTTTGTGCGATTTTTTTGTGAGATATTTTTTATACAGTTTTTAAAAAATGATCATTAGAATGCATAATGTGAATCAAAATCAACAGAAAGTAAGAAACTTAAACGTTAATGATAATAAATTTTTTTGATAAAAATACTTTTTAATGGTTTTTAAGCATTTAATCAGTACATTGCCTAAGAATGGAAGTTATTGCATCATTTAGCTTTCTGAGATGTATTATTCATAATACTATAAAAATGAAATAAAATGTTCCCACGTGTAAATTAATGTTTTATCTTGTTTAGAAAAGCAGCTTCTAAGGAAATCGTGAGGTTTTGAGCGTTTTGATTTATGTATTTTCCGATGCACCGCATAAAAAAAGTTTTTTTTTTTACAATCTAGACCGAACTAAACTTTTTATAGCTATTTATGATATTTTTGAATATACTTTTTTTTGTGCGATTTTTTTATGCGGTCCCTATCCACCGCTAAAAATAGGTTTATCTGTAATATTTATCCTCCAATAATTTTGCTCTAAATTTACTTGTGTACTTTTAATTAAAGGATACGTTTTGAAAAAAAATCACCAACATTTAAACAATAAAATTGTATTATACCCAGCTATCTTTATGGAAAATTTCTAGTGGATTGGTTGAGTCATTGAGATGTGAGAGCGAAACACACATAAAGAAATTTTCACATTTATAAGTTAGATGTAACGTTTAGAATTTTAGATACATAAATTTCAATCACGGTACTTAGGGATTCTACATATAGCTTAAAAAGAGGATAGAGATTCTGTATCAAAACGAAAATATCAGTTATTTGCAACACCGATATCGAAAGATATTTCTATCAGTTAATTCAACTACGCAGTTTCATTAAAAAAGAAATGTACCAATTACCTGAAGCTACATAATGCAGTTGAAAATATATTATTTGGAACAATTACTCTCGGAAAAAAGGAAGATCTTGTGCTCGCTTTATGTTGGGTGTACACGAATGAAAAATGATAGAGAGGCAGTTCAGATTTATGATTCGTTTATATCAAACAATTGACGTAAATTGTGTGGAAAATTAAAAGTTGGAAAAGTAATATTTTCACACAGTTTTTCTCGGCGTACGCGACTGAATTACTTTTCAAAATGGCATTATTTTGTACTTTTAGTAAATGACTATTTAAATTAAGAAAAATATAAACATTTCGTTGGAAAAAGTGTCCCGTTCTCCCTTATAATAAAAAGAAACTTATTGGTAAAAAAAAAATAAATAAATAATAAAAAATTTAATTTATCTAAAAAAGGCAAAAATCCACTTTCAAATGAATATTCATTCTGCTCCTAATATATATGTTACTACTATCACAACAGTAGGTATGAGTAAAATGTTGTACAGGTTATTTCCGTCTAAAGCACATCAGATCTCTCATTACTCAGTAGATTTACTGATCTATTGTTCAATGTTTAACAAACAAAGCATCTATTGCATTTACGAAAGATTTTGCGGTCGAAACTCAAAATGTGACAATAGTATATTGTGCAATAAGTGCAGGAAATTCTCGATTGCCCACGAAAGCGAACTTGAGCGCACTCACTACGTTCGTCCGCTCATTCGCCTGAGTGGGGCAATCGACAATCCCGTACGAGTTGCACATACTATTTTTTATTACGAATTTCACAAACTTTTTTCTATTATTATCACTATTTTTGACATTTTTATTACTTTTTAGAATAATATTTTTAAGTGTTCGTGTTTTTTTCTGAATTAATTATCGTTTAAATTACTTTGTTGGTGGTTTCTATAGAAATAATTATGAAATATTTATTAAATGAAAAATTAAGGGGCGGCTTTGCGTGTTTTGTTGTCAATTTGCGTATGGAAAGTTACTTTCCACACGCAAAAAAGTATGCGGGACGAGTACAGTGGGCAAACAGCTATTTTGCGTACAGAAATGTGTGCGCCAAGTTAGTACTTCTCCCGCATGAGTAATAAAATTTTTTTTTCTAATATGAATGTGTTTTTGCCAGTGCTATGCGTTTTTTTTTTAAATTACTTCCCAAACACTTTTTGTGAAGTAATTTAAAAAAAGAAAAACTATCCCTGATTCAATGTTTTTTTTTAGGCAGCAAATTCGTATTCAGAACCATGAAACGATTATAATGTTAGTGCTGAAGCCTGTCCAACACGCTCTGCGTGGTACGACATGCACTAGATAACCTCTTAACAATCTGTGACGAATTTTTAACAGATTTTGAAACAATCCTTTGGAAAATATAAAAAAGTCGTGAGCAGCAAAGCTCCATCACTGCGATATCTTTAAGATAAATAAATACTATTGAAATTTATATTTTTACTAGCCGTATGCCCGATGGGATTTCCCATCAACATCTTTTTATTAGGTACTCAATTTCTGCTCACTTTTAACGTTTTTCAAAAGCCTAAATCAATACCCACGTTTCTAACTTCGTCTAAAAATAACGAACTTCCCATATAAACTTTAGTTTTCTATTTTAACCCCTTAGGCCCTTAGGGAATAAATTTCCAGAAACGTTTACACAACTGACTTTTATTTATAAATAGAAGCCTAAACGCCAATTTTCATAACTCCTGTGCTTAATTTCGTCCTTCTAAACCCAACAGTTTAGGTTGTGCGTTGTCTGTCAGTCAGTGTTAAAGATTTATTAAATAAGATAATATTTATTTTAATAGCCATAGTAACATATTTTTATATACAGAGTGGGCCATTTTAATCTATGAGTCTAAATATCTCACCAGAGGCACCAGCTATCAAAAAACGACCTTTAGAAAAGTTGTTAGGTACGAAGGGGGACATTAAATGGTTACCTTTAATTTAACCTTGATCTTCATTCTCAAGGTCATTTTGAGGTCAAGTCGTATTTTTCAAATGGAAAGCCCAATTTTTGATTTCGGATTCTGAAAGAGCGTGAAATTTCACGTCGAAAGCGCTATAAACGAATTTTTTTATTATTGACCTTAAGAGGTGTAAAGACCACCAAAGAACAATAAAAAATTAGATTTTAAAGGAAAAACCTAACTTTAAAGTGTCGGCATCCTTTGGAGACGTAAAATAGGAGCTTCTGTTCGTTTTTAATGACCTTTGAAGGTCATTCTAAGGTCAAAATCCAGAAAAAAATGACACTAAAAATTATGAAAAATTAATTTTTCATAACTAATAAATTTCATAACTAAAAAACAAAAAATTAAAGGTCAATAAAAAAAAATTCATTCATAGCATTTTCGACGTGAAATTTCACGCTCTTTCAGAATCCGAAATAAAAATTAGGTCTTTCCATTTGAAAAATACGACTTTACCTCAAAATGACCTTGAGAATGAAGGTCAAGGTCAAATTTAAGGTAACCGTTTAATGTCCCCCTTCGTACCTAACAACTTTTGTAAAGGTTATTTTTTGATAGGGGGCGCCTCTGGCGAGATATTTAGATGCATAGATTAAAATGGCCCACCCTATATAACTAACTTCAAAAAAAACGAATTTACATACAAATTTTCATCTCGTATTTAACCCACTTAAGGGGATTAATTTTCAAAAATCCTTTCTTCGTGCTCACCTACGTTACATAGGGAAATCCTATGCAAAATTTCATTCTACTAAACTCAATGGTTTAGGTTGTGCGTTCTCTGTCAGTCAGTCAGTCAGTGTTAGAATATTTATTAAGTAGATTGTTTAAATATTAAGTTAAATAAGTTAAAAATTAAACCTCCCAAAAGACATAACCTGAATAATAACTCAATCCACATCCAAATTTTTTAGCCCTCTAGATTTATTTTCAGGGAGTCTGTAGACGTGTCACACCCACCAAAAAGCACGAAAATCTACGAAATTTTGGCGTAAAAATCATAGAAGTGAAGGTTAAAAATTGAAAATTGAATCTAGCTTGAAGATTCCTTGTTAATAAAACTGGAAATGATCTGTCCAGTACGTCATATGGCGCAACATTTGAATTTGTGAGACTGTCGGTAATACATTAGATAGAACATAGGTTTGTTACATAGGTACATTACCCCAACAACTTCGATATTCGATGAAAACCCCATCACTGGTAGATTTGCCAGATGTTCTGCCCTATTCTTCCACTGGAACGGGGAATACAACAACCATATTATTGTTTTAAGTACATTTACAAAAAAGAAAAAGCATGTTTACTATCTCAAAACACGTTTGATGATTTTTTTTGCCTCGGATTTTATACACTTTGATTTGTATTTCCATATCCGTAAATACCACCTATCCATCTATTCGATCATTTATCTCATTCTACTTACCAGTTTTGTTGCACACCTATCTTTTTGTACTGGTACGTATGATTTGTATTTTTTTTTTCCGATGTAGTAATTGAAAAAATCGATAAAGCTTTTATCGAATGATAAGAGATTCAAAAGTAGATGTTCGATTCTACACGGAGAGAAAATTCATATAAAAATTACTGTGCTCAGCACTACAATCGACGTGTAAAAGGCGAACATATTCAATTTTGTACGGTAAAAATATAAAAATTATAATTAATCATAGAAAATTTAAACGATAGAATGTTGTTTCCGTAATATTAGCTCCGTAAAATTTGTAAAACAGCACAGTAAAAAGTTCCATTGCCGACAAAAAAATATTTTTAATTGTTTTTCTTACAAAAATTACGCTGCTGTATTATAATATTTGAAATGCTATCTGCTAACAGTAGAAAGAAAAAAAGAGAAAGAAGGTTGTGTGTGTTGTGAACGCTGTTGAAATGTACCTCACTCATAGCAAGTCACATAGCCAACCATAGGTGTGGACGACCAACTTGGCCGGACGGGTCGGACCAAGCACCTTGATTCATTAGACTGTCTTACAAGCAGCAAGCAGTATTCATTACACTGTCTTAGAAGACGGGGATGTCACCGTTTAATTGATCATTTCGTTACTTCACTATCTTTAGTATTAGAATATATTGTTGGCAATCATTTTTGTATGCATCATAAAGAATCGAAAGTCGAAAAAGATCGGGCATCTTCGAAGTTTTTACATCGGGCATTTTACGAAGCCCAAGCAACATAAGGTTGCGGGTCAAATGCGAAAATGAAAGAGTACGGCAACAAGAATTAAACTATAACATATATGCATAAGACTGTGATAGAGGTTGTGATAGCACATTAAATTTTACCATGCTATAATATATTTTTCACTTTGGTCGTCGATCGCGCACGCATTATAAGAGAGCATAGTAATTTTTCTGAAATTTTATCTACAAAAATTATATGGTTTTTCTCTCCGTGTATAAGGGTAACATAAAATACTATGCTGTTTATGAAATAGTGTAATAAAATTTATTAAGAATATTAGTAGTTTCCTCAATAAATTTAATCGTCTAAGAACTAAAAAAAAAAAATTGTGAGTGTCAAGGAGGGAAATAGAAATAGGACTACTGTTTTATTAGTGAATTGCATGAATTTTTTTGGTAAGAAAGGAATATAGATAATTTATTGAAACTTTGAGAACATTTGACTTTCAAATAATTATTGTAATCTTCTTGGAAAATATGGAAAATATCAGCTGCCACCCAACGGAAGCCACCATCAGACGTAGCTGTTTGCAGGGCCAGCTTAGCCAATAGGCCAACCTAGGTCATGGCCTAGGGGCGGAAGATTTTGGAAACCGGGCGGCAAAATTTGTACTTGACATTTTTTTTTTTGCTTACCAGTTATTTTCTGAGAGAAAGTTTGAAAAAAAGTAGGAAAAATTAAGATTTGCTTCTTTTCAAGGAAAAGGTAGGGGACGGCATTTTCACGGTGCCTAGGAGCGGCATTTTCACGAGGCCTAGGGGCGGCACTCAGGGTTCATCGGGCCCTGACTGTTTGTATTCATTCCGAAGGCTACACTTTCCATCTGAAGTCAAACGATTTTCAAATTTACTTCGAGAACACGTTTTTATTCTGTATAAACCTAACTTCCCCCAAAATATTTAAAATTTGTTTTTTTTTTTAAATGATGAAAAAAGTCGTTCCTAGAAAAACGTGTTTGAAAATAAAAATTTTATCTATTTAACCAGCACTATCATAATGTTAACCAGCACTAACTTGACAACATGAATGTCACTAATTAACAGTATTTAATGCGTGAAAATTTAATAAAAATAATTTTAAAAAGACGAATATATTGGCTCAGTTATTGTAAATGAGTCTAAATTAACCGCTCTTAATACCTTATTTCATTTCACCTTACAACTAATACCTACAAATTTCATTACACTCCCGCATTACAGATTCCACTACACTCTCACGCAGAATAACTCTCGCTATAGAAATTTTCACTCCAAAATGCAATAATAATAGAGAAAAAAAGTCAATATGTAAATAAGTTTATAATAATATATTATGATATGGAATTTAATAACATAACAACAGATTGCAAATATTGCAATACTAAATTACAGAAAGATATTCTACAGTCTACATAGTAAAGTCACGTATATACAAAAAATATACAAAAAAAAAATAATTTGATTCAGTCGATATCAAAATCATATACTGTAGTTCCCCATAACTGAATGTGAAAATGTAATTTTCATAATATGCCAACATCAACAGATACATTTTAAAATCATTTTCAGTTACCTCTGTTCTCTGTCTAACACACAAATTTTCACAATAATCAATAATATTTTAAACTATGTGTATATATTTACATATGTATACCGTCTATCGAGCGATACCCGAATACAGAGCACCCTCTTTGGGTACAATTTTCGTGATTTTAATTAAATTTATATTTATAAAATAGAAAATGTCATTTCCAAACTCAATCCATTTTTACAAAAATAAATATCTACAAATAATTTTATTTTATTAAAATTGCCTCCAAATAATTCAGACAGTATTAAAATTAAAATTAAATTTGTTAATACAAAATAAAATTTTAGAAAAATTAAAATATAACAAATAGGATTAAATTCTATAAAACCAATTTTTATTGGTTGTTACAAATGATTTTTGTTTAATTAAAATGTTTATCGATATTCAAAACCTATATGTAGTTTGAACATTTTTCTCAAAAATAAAAAATTATCAGAAGAAAAGTAGGTACATCGTAAAATTGTTATGCATTGGTGGATATATTGGGAAAAACCAACCAAAAATTCTGTAATTCTTTCTGTTACAGTACCTAAAGTACCATTTTTTTTATGTCATTCGTTCTCCTCTAGATATTACAAATTCTATTATTTTATACAAAAATTACCTAAATTAGAAAATGCGGATGAAAAAAAATTTTTTAATCACACATCACGTCTGTCGTGTAGGATAATTATTAAAAAAGGCTCATAAAATGAAGTTGAGATTCTTTTTACCATTTTTCTTTTTTGAGCCTTTTTTTGCTTCCGTAACTGTGACAAGCATTTTGCATATCTAGTGTAAAAGAATAGAATAGGAGTAACTAAAAAAATACACATGGTTAAATTGCCAACTAAGCAGGGGCTATTTTAGGAGTTTTATTTTGGGTAGGCCCGAATTTTTCTCTATTGCGAACTTTGTAACTTATATATAATTATATCATTTTTCTTGAAACTGTACATTATTTATTGCATAGTTATGTAAATTAAACAAAATATAGATTTAAGCAACATTTATAAGCCATTTCAGGTAACCACATACCACTTAGGAAAGCCTATATATAACCGGGGATGGATAATCCCACTTTGGGGCCTTAGATATTTCCTTTTTCTCGGGCCTCCTCCCGCCCTCACAAAGATATTATAGACTTATAGAGCACACAAGAAATATAAAACAATAAATAAAATAAAACTAAATAATGTGAAAAACTAAAACAACTCTCAAATTTTAATTCTAATATTCAAAATCGACAGTATAATTAGATCCTTCAAAAAATCGGGCCCTAGCCATATGTCTCATTTGTTTATGATATGATCCAGTACTGAGTGTCGATATTTATCAAAATTACATTTTCGACTAAGTGGTCGAAAAACGACATTTCATATTACACGATCTAATATTATTCCAGATAATGGCAGAAATGACTTCAAGCGGCAAGAATTCTATTCAGAGTTAAAGAATTCTTTTTAAACATATCTTTGATGCTTAAAAAAGTGTCGATATTTGTTTGAATTAGATGGTCCGTCAATTGGTCGGGAAACGACATTTCATATTACACGACCTAATATTATTCCATATAATGGCGAAAATAATTCGGGGCGATAAAAAATCTATTCAGAGATAAGGAATTACTTTTAAACATTTCTCTAATGCTTAAAAAAGTGTCGACAAGACGGGGCGCCAGATATTTTCTTCTGACTGCGGGCCCCTCCCAACTCACAAGGTATAGCGCACCCAAAAAGTACAAGATAATAAGTAAAAAATTAAATAATGTGAAAAACTAAAACAAATCTCAAATATTGATTCTAATATTCAAAATAGATACTTTGACAGGGCCCTTCAAAAAAACTGGCCCCTAGCCATTTGTCTCATTTATTAATGCGATAATTTAAGAATATGCGACGATTGAAAAATACGTAACTAAAAAACAAAATTAATCGACTAAACCGATTAGGCGATTACATAATCAATTAATCATCCAACGTCACTCACATTTTCGGATAAACAAATTCATGTTTTTATTCTGGTTTCTGTAATGATATAATGACACTTATAATTAGTTCAAGTGGCACAGGCAAGTATTATGTAACGTATGTAACATACATACATGTTTTATAAATTATAACATTTTTATTTGTATAATTTTAATCTGAATACCAATTTAAAAACATTAAATAAACAAAACTACTGAGAAACGACAGATAAAGCGACACTTTAGAAGCATATACATTTGTAGATTTTTTACGTTTGATGAAATACGACAAATTAAAAACTGTTTAAAACATGCAGTTTTACAAAAAAAAAAAAAAAATATTTTTTTAAAGTAATCAAACTCAATTTATAGTTATATGTATGTACCGATATGCATAATGTATGCAGATCCCCAGTACATGTCGTACATAGCCATAATATGCTATATAGGTAAATATCCCACGGGATTATTTAAATATTGTCACCAGAAAATATAAATAATTGTGTTCCTGGAAATTGCAAGAGCATATTAAACGGTGATTGAAATAAAATATTTTTTGAAGTCGAAACTTCTAATAGCAACGATAATTCTGTATGAGAGTGTAAAGGAATCTATAATATGAGGAGGTAATGAAATCTGTAATGGTCGAAAGTGAAAACGGTAATGCCTTAGCTATAATAAAATTTACGTTTGATTGTAAGATGAACACATACTAGATGGTTAATTGTTCATTACTATTTTATATTGTTTAAATTATTTAATTTAACCACAACATTCTTAATGTCTTATTTTATAGGTATTATTTAAAGTTGTATTAGATTCAACTCGTTATATACCCATAGTTAAGGTGTCGATTGTCGAGAAATTTCAATTGTAATGAAATGTTTCCTTAATAAAAACAAATATCAACATGTGAGGCCAATATTTTATATATATATATATATATATATATATATATATATATATATATATATATATATATATATATATATATATATATATATATATGTATGTATATATATATATATATATACATATATATATATATACATATATATATGTATATATATATATACATATATATATATATATATATATATATATATATATATATATATATATATATATTTCAAGAGCACTTTTAGGATTATATTATTTCTATTCACTAAAAAATTAGATAAAAATAACTTCACTTTACTTTCATTATTATTACCTATCAATTAATTTCTATCCTTATCAAACTACTAAAATTCATCAAATCTAACAATAATTGAAATCACATTTAATATAATTATATTTACCTGATATCTATAGAACGACATAGCATGGAAGGCAGCTATCGGTTGGAGTTGTTTACACTGTTTAAAGAATGAAAAAGGCGCCATCTATTGAAAATCTGTTTATCCATCATCTATTTCATACCAGAAACATTAGTGTAACAGTTTCTGTGACACGGTAACTAAATTGTGACGGTAAAGTTTCATGTTTTTTTTTTTTTTGTTTTTTACTTAAAATCTTTTTATAAAAAACATATTGTTATTTATGTTATCTATGTTACCTATGTATGATATTGTGCGAAATATTCGCACGAGACAGCTAGTTATATTAATTTTACTCTATAAGAAAATACAAACCCTATATTGTAATAGGCGCTAGCTTTATACAAATAAATACATAATATATCAATATATCTGTCTGATACTTTCTCAGGTACGCATCCATATCTAACCCTTTTAACTGATTAATTTTTATAGCAATTTTTACGAACACAATTGCACCGTACAACTCATATATAAATAACACATTTTGAATTGGATAAAGCAAATGAATATAGAATGTTAAAGTATAGTACCTACATTCAGTATAGTACAAATATTATAGTACATTTTAGATCCTGTATATATAGTTATTATTATGGTGAACTGAATGAATGTTTGCTACCACGATGCAATTAAACTAGATAAATAAATGGTTGAATGCTTATTTTCTGCCATATCAAACCATATAATGGCACTAGTATTGCTTGCAGGCAGGACCGGCCCGAACAGAAACGGGGGCCGGTATTAGAGTTCACTTGCTTTGTGGGGCTTTGAAAAAAATTTCGTACAACAAAATAACAATTTATTTCATTTTACCACATGTGAAAGATAAGTTGTAATATTAATAGATTTGAGCGTTAGTCTATGGTATTCCATATTTGTAAATAATAAACAAATGTTTTACTTCGCAAAATACCACTTTTATTTTTGAAATTGTGACAATATTGTTTCGAACCGTCAGTTCATTTTCAAACAGAATAAAAATTACATTCGATACATGCCTTATATACCTACTAATTTCATCTATCTATACTTACGAAGGGGGAGTGGTATATGATATGGAAGTGGAAGAGGCAGGGGTAGTAGGAGAATCCGAAAATCAAGAAATACAAGATTACATACATGTGACAAAAGGCAAAAACATGTGACAAAAGATTGAAACTTAAAATTAGCAAAAAACAATATAATTGTTGAACTACCTGAAAACGATTTGGAAATTTTGAGCATATGGCTGTTTAACATTATTACCGACATAATATGTTTTCGACATAGACAAAATGCGTTTATAAAAAATTTCAATTAAAAGTTCTGTGAACAAAATTAATGGTTACTTTCATTTTATAAGGTTAAAGTTGTAATGAATAATCGTATGCGGTTTTATTTGGTTTTCTTAATCGCTAATATGACCACAATTTAGATTTGTGGCGAATATGAATTTGAAGAAGTAAATCGATCTAATTCTGGCTGCCAAGTAAATCCAATAAATCAACGTCTTGCAAAGACCACATTGAAAGTTCTAATAAAATTAGTCTGCGCCGGGTTTAGTGCGTGCGGTCACACCGTTTACATCGCCCTCGGGCCGGCCCTGCATACAGGACTAGGTACATACAAAGAGATAGAATATGCACTATGCAGAACTATGCAGACAGGACTATCCCACTGATGGCTGTATTCAGTTGAACTGTTGTTTATTTTGAACTACTACGAAACAAAATACATTAATAATATTTCAAATTAAATTAACACTTCTTCAACAAACAAAAACACAAAAACTCACAAAAATAAAATAGACGGAAATAAAAAGAGAAAATTTACGAACGATGGAGTTTTCTAGTCTGGATATTGTTTAGATGCGTCACTGTTTCTCAGTACTGGAGCGCTCCAATTTTATGCTGGAAGCTCATCTCAATCACCAGGCGTCATTTTTAAGAAGTGAAAAGTAGAAGAAGTGTAAGTGGGAATACTGTTTTTCGTAGAAACATATTCCCCCTATTCTTATAACCGATGGCATTGATAAAAAACAAAAAACATGTACCAATTTGGCATGTATGTACTGTAATGGATGTTACGATACCGTGACTGATACCTATCGGTCAAATTTTGAAGTAATGAACTAAATTTCCATTGGTTTCTGTATCGGTTATTTAATTTAGTAATGAACTTTTGCTATCACTGAGAGCCACCTAGCGATCAGTAGTTTTAACTATGTCTTTTGAATTCTTTTGTAATGTTGCATTTTGTGGTTCCCCCTTTTTGCTAACATGTTGTTTATCACTAGCGCCCCCGTTGAGTATTTGATATAAAGTAATAATAACTGAATAGTGGGGACAAGTGGCGAATACATATATGTTTTTGTAATGTTGAGAAGAAGAAGATAAGTTTTGGACTTGTTTGAAATAGACCGTAACTAAGTAATTGTTGCTCTAAGTCCAATTTAAAAAATAATTGTTTTTTGTTAAGGCGTTTTTAAATTAATTAAACGCAAAACAGTTCGGAAATGTTTATTAAAACAACGTTATTTAATATTTTATATTTTTTTTAATAAAATATTGAACTTTTGGTTGACTATGTAAATTATTATTATGGAATTTTATGTAAAAAATATTCAATAAAGTGATTTCGCAAAACACACAACGGAGAGTAATTCTTCGATAGAACCCGACTTTAGAACTTTACAGACATCCAATCAGCGTTCATTCTGTGTGGGACATTAAGTAACGGTTTTTGGGCGCGATATTCAAGTATTTTAAATATAAGCAAACCGCCACAACTGTTACAGTACTTTCAGTATATATTACTTGATAGTAGCGATGTTATGGTTATGAAATTTCGAATACGGATACGGATATTTAAAAACATTTTTTTCGGTTTCGGTTACGGATATATAATGATATCGGATAACGTTTCGAATACGATTAAGGTTACAGATAATTGCTTTTAGTGAAAATTTTTTTAGAATAAGGGAAAACTCGACCAAAAAAGTTCAAAAAACACAAATCAACGAAAAATCACATGCAGCAAATATTTTCTTCGATTTAAACTCAATTTTACAATGGCAGTTGTCTGTTATTATCCAAAACAAATCCGAAACTTTTATTTTCGGATCCGGTTTCGGTTACGAATAATTAATTATTTCGGATATGCGGTAGTTTCGGTTACGGTTACGGATATCCATAACATCACTACTTGATAGTAACAACCACGGATATTGTAAAATTTTAATGTTTACTATTTTTAAAAAATTATAAACTATATAATAAGTATATGTAATAATTTTTTTTGTTTTTTTTTTTTTTTTTTTTTGCAGATAAAGACGTAAGAATATATATTATGTATTATAAAAGAACCTGTAACAACATTGTTCTATTAAAGCAAATGTAGTGCTAATTCAAGACAGTGGCGGCAACAATTAAATGTTTATATATGTATGTAGAAATTCATTTTAAATAAGTTGACTATATTTACTATATTGAATTCACATAAAAAAAATTGGTCAATTTATCTTAAGTGGACTTTATCATGCTTTACATCCTTTGCATACTTGATATGTAATTTTAAATTTTAAATAAGTTGGCTATATTTACTATATTGAATTCACATAAAAAAATTGGTCAATTTATCTTAAGTGGACTTTATCATGCTTTACATCCTTTGCATACTTGATATGTAATTTTAAATTATCATTCAACATATAATGTATATACTCAAATATTTTTTCAAAGAAACAGCTAATATACCTATGTCAAAAATATGTCAAAAAAATCTTGTCGGTGAAATGTTATTCCTTGTGCTTTTTTTCTAATAGGATTCTTACGTTTTTAAGCAGAACTAGTTTCCATAATATTTTTTTTTTAAAATATAATGAAAAACGCAATTTAAAAAGTGAAAATAGCGAAAATTTTTACATTATTCCTCAAACAAACCTCAATCTTGTTTGATACGTCTGCTGATGAGCTAATCGCTCGAAAACCGGTTCGTAATTTAAACAATTAAATATAGTGAAAAGTTGACAACGCAAATTATTTTCATATTTATTTGTATTAATAGTTTTTTCTTTTAATTAATTCCTAAAAAAGCCGAAATTTTTGCTCTCTATGCTAGAAGACCCCTTTAAGTTGTCATCTAAAATAAATATCTATATATACTTGGTGTATATACGACAAAACTCGAACAGCACATGTATATAGGTACATAATATTTGCCGGAACAAGCGGCAGGTCCAAACGCCGGCGTTGAAAACATTAAAGCTCATTAGCTATTTATGAAAAGCTACGTTTAATCTATCATTTGTGTGATCGTTCGTTACTCGTGTGTGTTACAAACGTTTTAAACATAACAATATTAACTTGTTACTTTCATCACTGGGTAGAAACGTAACGAAACGAAACCGGTATATGTGAGTGTAACGGGATATCATAATTTTAGATCGGCTTATGTTGATATAGTAAAATATAATTATTATTGTACACGGTGTCTCAATATCTGCGACACAATTTGACACTCTATAGTCACTCTGTACAGTGTGTTTCAAAGTGTCGAGGTCACTATTAAACATAAAACTTTATTCCATGGCAACTATATTCTAAAAAACTACACTTCCTTCCAACGTTATACGTAGGTATAATTTTGAAATGTCTAATTTTGATCATCTTTATGAAGAGCGGCAATACTATTAATTTTTGTACACATTTTTTGTGACCTTGTCATTTCAATCAATTTGAAACTCTCGGTATAAAAAAACATTATATTTAATAGATTTCGGCGTTATACTTTATGGTATTCAAAACTTGTTTGATAATGATCATACTAACCAAACCATTCCATAAGAGTTTTAGCAATAAAAGTGGTATTTTTGCAAAATAAAGTGTTTTATTTATATGAAGTTTAAATAAAAAAGTAAATTTTTATTTATCAAACACGTTTTTCTCGAAATTACTTTTTTTTAAAATCTGTACACATTCTAGTTCAAAAAGGTTTTAACCAGTTCCGGATTTACTTATAGGCAAATTAGGCAATTGCCTAAGGCGCACTTTTTGAACGGGCGCATTTATTCAAACTGAAAACATTTTTATTTATACGAACTTTCTTAAAGTTAACTTTTGTAACTTATTTTTCAATTATTTATAAAAATAATTGGCAATAGTTTATCTAATAACAGTCTAACTATACTTTCTATAGTTTTTTGATATTCTCACTGCTAGATTTACACTAGAGGCACGTGGGGCTAGTGCCCAGGGCGGCAAAATTTGGGACACAATGTGGCAATTTGGCGTTTTTTTTCTTTTTTGCTCGTCATATTTTTTTAGTAAAAAGTTCATGTGATTTTTTTCCAGGGGCGGCATTTTTCATGGTGCCTCGGGCGCCACTTAGGGTAAAGCCGGCCCTGGTTTTAACCATTCATTTTAATAACTGGTATTTTGATTTCTTTATATAATTACGCTCTATATAAACCCAAGTTTGAAGTTATGTCATTGCTTAAAGTACTTTATCTACGACTACCATGAAATTACCTCCATAAAGCTAGAAGCCCCAAGAAAAAAATTTACAAAATCCCCAAAAATTAGAAGATAAAAAATAGGTGTATTTTAGGTGTAAATTAGGTGTGCTAATAAAAAATTAGAAGTTCTTACAGTTTTCAAGAAAACATGAAAAACAAAAGGAACGGCTAGGTTTACGTAAACCTAGCCATCTCGTAGGTAAAAAAAGTGTTTTGCGTAAGTTAAAGTGTGGAGAATTGGGTGTAAATTAGGTTCTTTTTCGACTATGCTGACAAAAATTTTGTAAAATGAAAATTTTAAGAAAAATCATATAAAGCATTTTTTATTACTCATGCGGGAGAAGTACTAACTTGGCGCACACATTTCTGTACGGAAAATAGCTGTTTGCCCACTGTACTCTTCCCACATACTTTCTTGCTTGCGGAAAGTAACTTTCCACACGCAAATTGACAATAAAACACGCAAAATTTAATCAAAACACGAAAAGCCGCCTCTTGATTTTTCATTTAATAAATATTTCATAATTATTTCTATAGAAACCACCAACAAAGTAATTTAAACAATATTTAATTCAGAAAAAAAGACGAACACTCAAAAATATTATTTTAAAGAGTAATAAAAATGTAAAAAATAGTAATAATAATGGAAAAAAGTATAAATAAATAAAAAATAGTATGTGCAACTCGTGCAGGATTGTCGATTGCCCACTCAAGTGAATGACCGCACTCACTACGTTCGTGCGCTCAACTTCGCTTTCGTGGGCAATCGACAATTTCCCACACTTATTGCACAATATACTATTAAACCATAAGAGCGTTGTGAATAACGTTAAAAACGTTATAAACTGCTCTTCCATCGTTTGTTGAATGTTATATATTTTGATATGTAACGGAATAGAAAAATGTCAAAAATTTTCCTAACGTTCCCAGCACCCCTACCAGCACTATAATAATGATGTTATGAATATGATAACTTGCTACAAATTTAAGTTACCATGTAAAAACGTATAAACCGTAAACTTTGAACTGCAATTAACTGAAAACATCTCTAGAAAAATAAGGCTAGAATTAAGTTTTTTATTAATGTTTTATCATACTGAGTAATTGTAAGATCATTTCGAATCGTTTCCCGAAAAATCATTTGGAAAACGTTTTTTTGGAAAACGATACCCACAAAGTTTAGGGGGCGCATCAACTACTGAAACTGCTTTGTTAAACTTAACTATCGTTTACGTATCAACTAAAGTAAAAAGTTTACACGAAAGTTAGTGTTACAAAATTTATTTTTTCCGCTAAAAAGTAATACTAGCACTCACTTCGGAACGATACTATCAAATAATGCAAACAACTGAAGAGAAACTTATTAAAATTATCTGTAAATATTGTATCTAACTGCATATAAGATCAAACATGATACTTTCATATTAGTTACGGGAATAATTACTCTTTCTAGTGTGTTGAATCTTTTGAATCCGCTCACTGTGGTGAGTCGATTCAATGAATTGAATCACTCACTCACTTGACACAATTCGCTCATTCGTTTTTAGGAATTGAATCACTCATTCCACTCACTCACTTTACACAACTGAGTGGTACAACTTCAAATACGAATCAACACAATAAATTCACTCATATAGTTACATGTGAAACACTGACTCAAGTGAACGAATGTTTGGATACAATTATTATATCCGAATAAAATTAATATAATTATGTACTTAAAATTAATACACGTAACCGACACAACAAATTAAAAAATTAATACAGCATTAAAAATACACGGTTGAAAGGACAATGAAAATTTTGATTGTGGAAATCTACAATAATTTTATGTAGGAAGATATTCACTCATTGCTGTTTTAAAGAAAAACTAATTTTTGGAGACGTAATAATCTGACAATAAACGGGCAAATTTTATTTTAAAAATTTGAAAATATTGTAAAATGAAATACAAATAGTTTTTCATAGAATTTTTTTTAATATCCACACTTATATCACTTATAGTGTACATAAAATTGGATATATTTTTTATTTAGATTATTTTATTAGTTTATTAGACATTTGGACTAAATTTGATTTAAAATTTGTTTTATGCATTTTAAAAAATAAAGAATAGTAAAAAAATTAAAATATTAGTTCTAAAAAAAAGTTATACCTACATAGTATTATTAGTATATATACGATATATACACGTTATGTTATATACACAGTTGTAAAAAATAGATGTTGTTGGAAACAAGTCTCTGTTGCTCTGTCTATTGTCATAAGTAAACTGAAACAGAGATTTAAAATTGAATAGAATCTTACTTATATGTCATACACTCGTAAGTGAGTGAGTGAGTGTTGACATATATTATTCTCTTTCAACTCACGAGTTGAAAGAGTCGATTCAATTCTTTTTGACTGATTCAATTCAGTCAATCAGTTGAGTGATTCAACTCAGTGAATTGAATCACTCATTCACTAGCCATCTCTATTTCATATAAACTTTTAATATTTTTCAAAGAAGAAAATAACTAATGTTTACAAAACTAAAAATATTATAAGCAATAACTACAACACTACACACATTTATCTTTGTAAAACGTATAATAGTAAATCGATAGTTCAGTTAGCTAGCTATCCGATATGACAAATTATTGCTAGTCTATTAAGTTAAATTTATCGTTCAGTGAATCAGAAAAAACAGTCTCTTATAACATATTTTGTTTAATAGAAAACTAACTGATGCAACTATTTTTTATTTTCAAACAAATCCACTTACGTAAAAGCAACTTCTATATAAACTTAGTAAGTAGTTATTATGAACATCGCAGCATTTCAATAAAGATGAAAATAATTATAAAGTTTTCTTTTATTAAACATCGATTGATATAACTAAACAGCAATGTTTAATAATTGGCATGGAAACAGAGAGAAAATAAGGAAGACAAAATTAGAAAATGATAGAAATGATCAATCATTGAAAAAATTATAAATAAAGGATATTTTTTGAAAACAAATATCCCAATTTGTAAACTATTAACTATATAAATTCTTCATTTTTGCTCACAGTATGCGCATATTAAGCCGATATGTAGACAAGGCAATGTAATGCTGATTCATATTATTATGATTATTATGTATAGAAACTGTGGTTCATAGTATTTAATTATTTTTAAAAAAGTCTGTTTCTTATTAGGTAAAAATTATTTAAAAGCAAGAATAAGGTTAAAAATAAATGAATGACGTGGGTTAAATTATTTTTTTGGCATTGAAGACGTCTCAAATGTTTATGATGGCGAATGTCAACATTTAATTACATTGCCTTGTCTACATAATATATGTGTGCCGTACTACACTCTAAAAGTCAGTTTTTTGTATCATTATAGAACTATAGTTCTATTAAAATTGACAAACCAAAACGCAAACTTCAATCTAAATTCGGTTCAGTATACTGAATGACGTAATCGAGTTGAATTTCTAGCAAATTTTGAACTATACTGTTAATACCACGCACCCAAAAATTATTTTTAAAAAATATTCTTAGAATCTTTAGAGGTAGCTCTCTCAAACGATCAGGGCCGGGCCTAGCCGAAGTGGCGCTCGGGGTAGCGTTGAAAAATGGCGCCCTTGACCAAAGCCACTCTGATACCTTACACGATATATTAATTAAAACGTTTTCTTTTTGGGCCAAATTGACCCCGCATTTTAATCCAATTAAATATATTTTTTTCTAATCGTTGACGTTTTTAAAAGTTTCGGATTTGTTTTGGATAGTAACAGACAACTGCCATTGGAAAACTGAGATTTTTTACTGCATGTGCTTCTTTTGATAGATTTTTGTTGATTCGTGTTTGGCGTTCATTTTTTTCGGTACAATTTTCCCCGTTTTCCTAAAAAAAAAAAAATGTTCACTAAAAGAAATTATCCGTAATCGTAACCGTATCCGAAACATTATCCAATATTATTATATATCCGTAACCGAAACCGAAACCGAAAAGAATGTTTTCAAATATCCGTATTCGAATCCGTATCTGAAATTTCATATCCATAACATCCCTAGTATATAAGCGCGTCAACAAAACCTTACATTATTGCAAATTTCAAATTCCTACGTTATACAGTTTTCAGGATAATTTTTGGAAAAATAACCACCAAATGTACTACTTTAAAAAATTTTAATTTTAATTTTCTCTTTATTACGACGTACGTTTCGGCCTATATCGGCCCTCATCAGGTCTGTATTTCATAAAATATAAGCAAAAATAATTTAAATTTGTATATAAAATATAAGGAAAAGAATTAACTACTTACAAATAAATATTAAAATTATAAAAGTCACATACAAATTTCGTAAAATAAAACAATTATTATTTGTAGATAAAAACAAATTATTTTTTTAAACAACAATTAAAATTAAAAACAATTATTTATTGTTATAAAAAATTATTTTTGTTTATATTTTATGAAATTCAGACCTGATGAGGGCCAATATAGGCCGAAACGTACGTCGGTCGTAACAGAAATTTGAAATTAAAATTTTTTAAAGTAGTACATTTGGTGGTTATTTTTCCAAAAATTATCCTTATTATAAATATTCACCACCTAAAAACTTCCCTTTTAAAGTATGGAACCGTAAAAATGGTTCTACTCTTCAAGGAAACAAATGTTAGTTATATATATAAGTAGATTATTTAAAAAAAGTCTGGTTTCCTTCCGCTTAGCATTTATTTACAAATAAACCATACCTTAATTATACCTTTTCACATAAATAAAATCATTTATTTTTGTAAACAACAGATATTATTTGACAATATTAAAAACTAATTAAATCACATAATTCATTGAAATGACAAAACAAAAAACAATCAAATATAATCCTTTCCCCCACCTTCCACCCTTCCCCTGGTTTCCAATTACGTAGTAGTTAATTAAATTTAATATCTATTAGTCATTGGCTGTATACAATATACAACAATTTACTAAACCTACTAAATGGACGTTTTATGTGAAAATAATAAAAGTAACAGGAGATGCCAACAGCATGTGCAAAAATAACAAAAAATAAATGAAAAACAAAAAACAAAAAAAAAAAAAACTAAACAAAAAACAAACGGTGCTTTTTTCAATGTAAAAAAATTTTAAACAAACAAATTATAGTTTACAAAAACGCAGTCGGACAATATGTTATATTCTGATATACAGTTATATATCATGTTTTAGGTGTAATAATTACACAAATGTAATGATGTGTTAGGGTAAACGGTATAGTTACTGGACGTTGACAGAGTTATTGCACATTGGACAGTTATTGGTCATTAAACAGAACCTTCTAGTATCTACAGAACTTGTGGATTGTGGAAATACACCAGAAATTAATAAATGAAATTTTTGTCCAATAATTGTATTTTTCTACACGCACAACTTTAATATTTTTTTTTTTTCAAAGACTTACCAATATGTAATATGAAAGTTTTATGTGCTTACTTTATTTATAAATTTTTTCGTTAAGAATAAAGCTACAACAAGTACTTTTTCTGTACTTTGTTTTGAAAATTTTTCTTAACTGTCCAATAACTATACCATTTACCTTATTTTGAAATATTATTTAGAAATTGGTCATGTGGCATTCAATTCACGAGAAAATCTATAGGTACTAATGAAAATATACCGACAACTGAATACAGAATTAACCTCTTAATCACATCGATCAAATAGTAGATATCCAACTAAACGTAAATCAGGGCCGACGTGGAGGAGGCAGTTGGTGCTGTAGCAGAGGATCCCGGGGCTGAAAGGCGACCCGCAGTTATTCGTAAAGGGCCCAAGCAAAAATTCAAAAGTCTTTTTTTTATTCGTCAGCTGTATTTTTCAGTAAAAGCTCTTTAATTTTTTTTTTTTTTGTTTTCCTTTGCGATCCATCATTTTATTGCATGGCGGAAGCTCTGTGAAAATTTACCTAGAAGGTGTATTATGCGTAAAATGCATTGAATATACCAATATTGAACAAGATTTTTTGCTAAAAATATAAAGCTTCACAAACAAGCAGTTAATTCATCGATCAAGTGCAAATCGTACTTGCATAAATAGTATTCCGTACAAAGTTGTTTTTAAATATGAATTTTATAAATAACAATATATGGGGATCAGGAAAGCATTATTTTTATAATTTTTTTTTTAAATTGAGGTTTCTGGGAAACTTATAGGAACTAAAATTTTCTCTAAAGCTAATGTTCCACCTAAGATCTAGATTTTATAAAATTATAATTTTACTGAGGCGTGGCTTAAATTTTAGTGTAATCGTAGGTGTAACACACTTAAAATCTAGATTTTATAAAATCTAGATGTTATAAAATTATAATTTTAGTAGTAGAAATTTTTCTACTTTTTCAATTGAAATTAACCCCCACCTAAAAATCAAAATGGCGAAAACTAAAAATTGCATGTACAAAAGTGACAGATGGAGCAAATATATATCAAAATCTATTTTTATTGAACATCATTGATGAAAAAATTTACTATATAACATTATTGATGAAAATTAGTAACATTATTGATGAAAAAATAAATTCTAACATGAAATTTAGTACCATGTTAAATTGTACAATGACCATGAATGTTATTTTTTTTTTAAAACTGCCTTTTTATTTTTTAAGTAAATGTATTAATAGAAAGCAAGAAATAAGTTTTTTTCTGTAAAGTGACATTTGGCGCCATTTTTTCTCTTGTAATTACGTAGTCGTTTTTTTAATCGGTTATAGTTGGCATAATCGGCTTATAAAATCTAGATGTTCGGTGAAACACCTAGTAAAAAATAATTTTACCAAAAAATTACAATTTTAACATAAAATTATAATTTTTTTAAATCTAGACGTTAAGTGGAACACTAGCTTAAAACCAATGATTCGGCACAGAAAATTGTTTAAAATAATTGACTGTATTAGAATTTTTTAATCCTGATAATTGAATTCATGCTTATTTTCAGATTTTTCTAAACAATTTACAAGTGTTTTTTCCCTAAAATATTTTAAATGTACGTGTTTCAGTAAGCTTTTCTTTGGCACTGCACGATGCCCATTTTCAATCTTTTGCTCCCGAAAGTACTTTCTACTTAAGTAGCAGAAACATTGTAATCAGTGATGATCACTGTTGAGATATGAAAATCTGGAACAAAATTTTTCACATGCATTTTACGTTCTGGAACTTCCTGAACAATTTTAGTTTCGGTATGAAAAACCAATAAACAATATTTTTGTATAAATGTGAAAAAAACATATCAATTTAAATTTACAAACACCTTATATTGCAAATTGATGCAAATATCGTATTATTGAATTTAAGCCTTAACACGGTATTTAAAATAGTGTTTTTATAGATTATCTTCGCTGACCTCATAATAAAATTTATTACTTTACCTACTCTCTATTTATTTTTTTTTTTTTTTCACTTTTTCTGTTCGAGCCTTTTTTTCATTATCATATATGTACAAATGCAGTATAAACAATGCAATTTATTTTTGATTTAGAACTTTTAATATATAGGGTGTTACCAAGAATCAGTAAAACATAAGATTGACCAACCTTTTTTGTACTGAATAGTGCTTTTCTCTCGTAAAAGAGTATTCGGTTGATTGCTGAATAATTCTTAACTGGATCGGTAAATTTTAACTGAACTTTATGAATGATTTGGTGAATAATATTACCACTTTTTTTACGGTCACTGTACTACATAAATAAACGGTTGCATAGCTTTCATTTGTGATTTATTTAAAACATTTTTCATGTTTTGTTTCTTTCCGAGTTCTATGTACAATAAATATTTTCATACACATATGCGATATATAGTACGCCATTTGTAAAATATTTCATTTGCAAAACAAATTTTCAAAGTAGATTGCTTTCTATTACACTGTTCGTTAGTAAAATTCAATTCTACATATTACTTAGCATGTGCGTTGAAATATATTCTACTAACTTTGCCCCACAGTTTCACTCACGTAAAATTATCGAAATATGGGCAAATTAAGATATTTTGGATGCAAGCCAAAAAGAACCTTTTTACCTACATCTGCATTTATTTTTTTCTATTATATTAATAAATAGAAGTTTACTCACTCACTCATATAAAAACATAATTACTACACCGCAATTTCTAGAGGTCTTTTGTGCTTGCGCCCATAATATATTCGCTCCGCTCGCCTAACATACTTAAAAGGACTATAACACGCTATTTGTCGTACAGAAATGTGTCCGCCAAGTTAATACTTCTCCTGCATGAGTAATTTTTATTATAATTTATACAATATTATAAATTGTATTATGCAATATTATTTGTGACTTATTAGAGAAAAAGATATTATGTTAAAAAAAAAGACAGATCACGATATAGACAACGACAGCATCGGGGTTCTTTATCTCATAGAATAGACAATAGTTTTTCGAGTGTAAAGCGTAGGTTTATCAATTATTCTTTGCTTCTTCTTTAATTTCTAGAACGAATTTTTTGAAGAATTCACAAAAATACTCGTTTAACATAACATTAACTAAATTATCCACTAACATCTTGATCACAGCAAAACCAATTTCAGAAAGTTTCAATAAGGGATCTTTTACAAGTGATGTACTATTAAAAAAAAAAAAACCTTTTTTGGAATTTTTTGGAGAGGAAACTATAATTATCGTAATGAAAAAGAAACTTTTGTACATTAAAGTTCATGTAATTAAGTGTACCTTGAATATTTTTTTTTTTTTTTTTTTTTTTTTTTTTTTGATCAGCTATCTGCCCTTGTAAGCCTATAGGTCACAGGCCTAAAAAAACGGTGCCAATGATTCAAAGAAAACTATAGGTCCGATTGGACTAAAATTGGATGCATTCTCTTTATTATGGTGTTTTTTATTAAATTATCTAGAATCAGCCCTTAATATAAAAGTTTCAATTTTTTAGAACGCCTGAAAAGTCAAAAAACGAAGCAATTTTTCTTACATTTTATTCGAAATGGCGCCAAAAAAAAGTATGAGGTCTAATGGACTGATTCTAGATAGTCTTATAGAAAACGCCATAATAAATAGAATGCATCCAATTTTAGTCCAATCAGACTTATAGTTTTTTTTGAATCGTTGGCAGCGTTTTGAATTACAAAAATTACATGTGTCATTCAACAGGCCTACAAGATTCAAATGGAAGGCCAAACAAAAAGGAAAAAAAATTCAAGATACACTTAATTACATGTACTTTATTGTACAAAACTTTTTTTTTCATTACAATAATTAGTTTCTCCAAAAAAAAAAAAAATCCCAAAAAAGTGTTTCTTTAACACAACACTTGTAAAAGACACCTTAAAAAGTTATGCCACTTGTTGCGATCTGACGCCACATAGAGGGAGAGACAGACGAATCAACAGACTGACACAAAATCAAAATTTTTCAGGAAGTTTTAAGACGTAAAGTGTGCGTGAAAATTTTCATTTAGGGGGATAAAAAATTGTTATATTTCAGAAATGACCACAATCCTCCTACTATTAAAGTAGTAACGGAAGCAAAAAAAAAAAAAATTAAAATATTTGAGGGACAGATCTACCCACACTGTCAACTTCCCATTGGGTGTCCTTAAACACTAGAGATTACTGTACATAAATAATTCTTTTTTCATTTTAGGGGGCTCCTCCCATGAGTGGGGACCTTTATGTCATCATTTGTTCTCAAGATATGCGAGACAAAAAATATTTCATAAAAAATTTCTTATTTGGTTTATTTTTTTTTTAATTTTATAGTAAATTACTGGCGTTTTTAACATCAATTAGGTTTTAAGGCCATTATGTAATAAAGACATGTTAACGAATCTATATGATCTATGTTGTGTTAATAAAGTTAATTCCGTTTTTTTATCACAAAAAATAAACCACTAATCCGAATCGCATTACGCATCTAATGAAATTAGTCCGGAGTTAATATCATCATTTGTTCTCGAGATACGCGAGACGAAAAAAAATTCACGAATGAACTAACGAACGCACACACAGACATCATGCTAAAAACGATGGATTCGGATTCTAGTAACCTTGAAACGTGGAGATATGTCCAAATTAGCGATTCATAAAATCGGACCCATTACAATAACTTCCAATGGGAAGTTAAAAATCTTAAAATTTTAATAACTTCTAACATTCTAGTCTACTTCCCCCAGTCCCACCTTCTTTTTCATCTTGTTCGTTGCCAAATCACTTCTTTGACGAGGTCCGCACTGCTAAATTACTAGCCATTATTGTCGAAAATCATAATAAAATGGCTGTAATGAATCATCGAAAAATTGTACGAACGAACGCCGTGCTTTTATGCGTACATGTGAAGATAAAAAAAAATTGATAGCACCACAAAATATATGTACATAAATTGTTCATTTTAATGTTTTTATATTTCATAAAAAAGTATAAATGTAGGTCAGTAGGTTTTGTTCATAAATTGTTTTTTTACGCAACAAAATAAAAAAAATTATGTGTACTCATTCAACAGAGTGCCCCATACCAGTGAGTCAAAGTAAGTAGCGAAAGTACTTCACCCACAATTCACTAAAACACACTCTATAAAAAAAGTTTCTTACCGAAAATAAAAAAAAATATAATAAAAAATGCTCTTTATAATAATATCTCGTTCAGTATTTCTGTCAGATCAGTGACGGTAAATCAAAACACGTAAGCGCGGCTGTACACCTAGGAGATATGACACGAGAGATACGACATGAGAAACACGAGAAATGTGTCACTTGAAGACACGGATCGCTTGAGTACATTTAAAATGCATTGAAAACACAAAATTGATGCACACCTAGGGCCGGCTGCACACCTAGCAGATACGACACAGCAGATACGACATGAGAGACACAGACATTTGTCTTAAGACATGGCATCTGCACACCTAGGAGATAAGACACGAGAGATACGACATGAAGAACACTACAACCAGGGGAACTTTTCAATTTGCTGGCAGTAGTTTTTCATGTTAAATTTGTGATATTACTTTTACAATACTGTTTTAGGGCATACTTGCATAAAAATGGGTAATTTTTAACATAATTAACAAAATTAGTTGTAAACGATATATTTTTGGAACGTTTTTGGACTTACCTCCTTGGTAATACACAATATTTGAATACGGTATTTGACAGTATTTCAAAAAGTGTTTAAAATTGTCGGTATGCATCTAATATTACATTAAAAAAATATTTTTGGAGAAAATTTACCATTTCTTTCAAATGTACACCCAGAGAAAAAACAATATTAATAAAAACCATATTGATTCAATGTAAAACATTAACGAAAGTCTAGTAAGGTTGAAATTTATTGTTTTAATGTAGAACAACTTTATTTTAAAAGTTTAATAATATTGATTTCCTACAAAGTTCCCTATCTTTTCAATACATTTTTTTAAGTTGTACATTATTGAAACAATAATAATCGTATTTAATTTTAAGTTGCCGTTTTTCTCTCAGTGTATAATATAATTTTTAAATTTATCTTACATGTCGTTCGACACAAGCGACAGCAGACAAGCATGCTATGTCGTATATCTCCTAGGTGTGCAGCAGTTTTGTGTTTTCAATGCAATTTAAATGTACTCAAGCGATGCGTGTCTCCAAGCGACACATATCTTATGTCTCTCATGTCGTATCTGCTGTGTCGTATCTCCTAGGTGTGCAGTCGCACTAGCAGATACGACATGAGCGACACAGGCATTTGTGTTAAGCGACACAGCGTGCGTGTCTGCTGTAGCTCGTGTCGAACGACATGTAAGATAAATTTAAAAATTATACATTTGAAAGAAATGGTACCGTAAAACCGTCTAGACCCGGACACTTTTTTACATTTTTTGGTTAATTTTATATTTATACATGTTTCCTTCATAGATATCACCAACAAAAGTATTACCATTAGAAAGAGTGTATATTATTTGTTATATCCATGACCCATTTGTTTCATTATAAGTAAAAATAAAAAAAATAAAAAATAATTAGTTAGTGTTCGACATTACTCTAATTAGTTAGTGTGTCTACACCCAAAATCGGTCTTGACCCGGACACTTCCTTAAATAATGTAATAACATGCAGACTAACCTCTCCCGTCGGGTTTAGGATAGTGTTTTATATCGTGTGATGTCTTTGAACCTGTCAAAGACTTCAAAATATTTTGTCGGAAGGGAGAGGGGGCAATGCATAGTATGCCTCTCTGTGAAATAAACATACAATATGAAACCAGAAGGAGGCATAAACCGCGTAAATCTGGGGGGAATATTAACGTATGGATAGTGGGAGTTACAGTTGGTGCAAATCGCGGCCATAGTGTAAAAAACTGATGTGTCCGGGTCTAAACGGATATACATATATAGCATGTATTTTTTATTTATACATCGAATATAACTTCAAACATCATTAAATGATGCGCGATAAAATTCTGAACACATACATATCAAAATTAAAACCATATGACAATTATGACGAAAATTACATGTCTAAGTTAGACAGACATTTTATTTCTTTGAAAAACTGTAGGATAGTAATCCTGTAAAATGAGATAGTAAAAGTTGAAATCCGTAGTTTTTATTGATACAGCTGTTTAGAGGATGTTTTTCTCTCTCTAATGACGTCAAGAACAAATGTTTATTGTTGCAGGTTAATGTAGAAATTATTTACATTTAAGATTGGTGCAAAGTGTCCGGGACTAGACCCCCTGTCCGGGTCTAGACGGTTTTACGGTAATCAAATAGTATGTATTATAAAAAATTCGATTTAATAACTAAATCTAATAAAATGGTTCAGTTAGGATATTTGATAATAGTTGTTGAAAGATATATTTTAACATTTAAGTAATTATTGTAGTTATAATAGTACCGAATATTGCCCTTTTAAAAACTATATTACTCAAAATTGTAACAATTTTAATTAAATAGAATTACAGAATTTACGATAATGAGGACGTAATCAAAGACAACAACTAGAAATAGTTTACATCAAATCTAATCATCATATTTTTGATATATCAAAATTTCGTCAAAACATTAAATGTGGACTTTCTCTTCCTTTTTCGTTATTAATCATTTCATTATAATAAAATATGTAATCAAAAATAACAATATACAAAATCTGAATGTTACAAATGTATTACTAGGAATCTCTTGCCTAATTTTTGACAATACCGACACGTGAGGGAATAGGAAAGATGATCCAGGAAGGATGTGATGACTTGGAAAAAATGTGTTTCAGAGAGAATTTTTAAATTAATACCTATAGATGTAAAAAAAGAATTTTTTTGCGAATTATCAATAAATTTTCTTCAAAAATTTTTTTTATGTAATATTAGATGCACACCGACAATTTAAAATTCTTTTTGAAAAACTGTCAAATACCGTATTCAAATACTGTGTATTACAAAGGAGGTAAATCCAAAAACGTTCCAAAAAATGTATCGTTTACAATTAATTTTGTTAATTATGTTAAAAATTACCCATTTTTATGAAATTATGCCCTAAAACAATATTGTAAAAGTAATATTACAAATTAGACATGAAAAACTACTGCCAGCAAATTGAAAAATTCCCCTTGTTGTAGTGTTGTTCATGTCGTATCTCCTAGGTGTGCAGATGCAATATCTTAAGACAAATGTCTGTGTCGCTCATGTCGTATCTCCTAGGTGTGCAGCCGCGCTAAGAGTTACCTGTATCTTTACGCAGTTAATAAAGTTAGTTTCACTTTACAATTTGAAATTTCACCTTGAAATTAACAATTTAGGGTTGTATTATGTCCGTTTTTGTCCAGAATTAATTAATTTTTTCTTTTGCAACATTACTATAGGTGCTTCATTATTTTTGAACGCGTCTTATTAATATAACATATTATAGTATACACTACTGAACAAAATAGGCTCTCAAAACAAAAGAAAATGCCGGTGGGACTGTGCTTTTTGCTCATTGGTGGAAAGTGACAGACAGACGAGGTCATAAGGATTTCATGGCGCGAACTACAGAATCCTAAAAATACAGCTTTCTTGATTGTTTTTATTCAATCTACAACTTATTCTTAATGTTCATCATTTATTTGCACTTTTCTCACCGATCCTATTGATGATAGGGGCAGAATTCTTTGCTTCAGAATTTCTTTTTTCAAAAATTAAAAAATTTCTTTCATCAAAAAAATATTTTATTATTAAGTATAAAAGAAAAATATTTTTTAATTCAACCAAAAATTTTTCGACTAACTGCCTACTAAAAAAAAAATCAATATTTTTTTATTTCAAAAAATATTCTTTTACCAGACAAGGAAGTCGTTTTGCGAGTGTTAATACGTGAATGGCCATGAAAAATTATATGACACTATTTTGGCAATCAAGTTTCACTTGACGTCTTACAGTGTCAATGACCGTGAACCGATTGATATTGCTGAATTCGTGCTTCAGTAAGCTTTACTCTGAGATCCTACACGATGTCCTTTAGGATTTCCCAAAGTTTTGCGTCAACATCGATGGGCCAAATTGTAAATATACCTACAAAATATTTGTCAAGTCAAGAAAAAATTTTGAAATAAGGAAATGCACAAAGGGAAAATGCATTTGTTTACTTAAACTCCGTCGTTTCGGCAAATCGATCGATTAATTTAAATAAGGAAAAATTTAAAAATCACGTAAAATTTTCAGGAATAGTTCTTTTGACCTAAGAATCTGATTTATGTAAACCACCGAATAAATTATAATAGATAAATAACTCGTATGGTAAATGAGGCTAAACACATTGATAGCGGAAGAATTTTCAAAATCGATCCAGTAATTTTTGATGTTTAATAAACTCACTCTTACTTACAAGATTAATTATAAATTATGATTTCGTCTAGTATGAGAAAAATTCAAAATAATTCAAAACATTCAACAAATTCACCTGTAAAAGCAAAAATTTTCCAAAAAATTACAATTTTCAAAATCTGCCTATCAACAAAAATTATTAAATATTCCGCCAGTGCCTTCGACATATTCGAATATTAAAAGTAAAAACGAATATAGCCAGTCAGACGGACGAGCCGAACATATTTTGTTATTTCTCCTTCGTAAAATTTATTGATATTTTATGGAGAAGAAAAAAAATTACTTATTTACTGTTTAAAACTTAAAATATTGAGTTAATTGTTCAATTGATTGCGTAATTACATAAACGGCCGGGCCATAAAAAAATCAACGAACACTTTAATTAATTTTCAACATTAAGTTAACGTGGGTAAATGTATAATTAAAATATTTTATGATTTCAGTTTTTGGTCTGATTTACAACAAAATTAGGATACGTCTAATTTATATAATATGCAATAAACGTTGCCCGTAAATTGATAAATAAATTTTTTATTAATCAAGTTGATGTACCCACAGGATGGTTCACAATCAGTCACCCAGGAAAATTTATACCCATTTAGAAAGAATTTTTGAATTCCTAGGATGAAAATTATTTTCAATGATAAGAAAAATTCAAGAAACTTCACAATATTGTATCCGACATTAGATATTAAGTGAATAGTTGTCAAAATGCGGGTGACATTTTCTATATCCACCTTTTTATAAAACATCAGAATTTATATTTGCATAATATTTGATTTTTACGCCTTTACCTTATATTTCTAAGGTATAAAACTTAACATTTAAAAACGCGTTTTTCTCACACTTGACACTTTCAAAGTCGGTGAATTCTCTAACTCAAAATCTACTGGATCGATCCTTTTGAAATTTTACACTCTTTCTACATATAAATTACGAGATAACGCTGAAAAATTTTAAATTTTTATGATTATAATTTATTCTACAATAAAAAAAATTGCCAATGTTTTAATCAAAAATCGGTATTTAGACTTCTAAGTCTTACCAAAAATTAAAAAATTAATTTAAAAAGAAAATCTCAACGGTATTACCTTGGGAAACTTATCAACTAACGAAATCTTTTTGGTTTTAGCGAATTTTCAGAATGGAATTCAGCTATTACAGCCACTGTCACAACGCGACATGAGCAGAAATTTGTTTTGAGGTCCCTAGAAACCGAAAATAATATTCGCTAAAATTTATATATATCTATATATATATATATATATATATATATATATATATATATATATATATATATATATATATATGTGTGTGTGTGTGTGTGTGTGTGTGTGTGTGTCCGCACGATAACTCTTGAACGAAAGGTCTTATTTTGCGAAATTTGGTGAAAATATTGGAAGTCCCAAACCGTTGGACGAGTTCGTTAACCAGGCACGTCCGATGCCCAGAACATGGGTTTTTTTGGCAATTTTCGTGAAAAGAATTTTTTTTTTGAAGAAGTTTCCCTTTATTCAAAAATTTTTGTGACATTTTTTTACACTATTGAAACCAGGAGAAAAGATCACACAAAAGGGGTCTTTAAACTATTTTTCTATGTTAACTAGTTTCCGAGAAAAACTAATTTTCTTAAACGGAAATTCGCTATGTTATGCAGAATGCTGCGACAGGGGAATTTTGATTTCGTATGATTCGGTGATGAGTAATGCGCAGGGCCGTCTTTAGGGCAGTGCGACCGGTGCGGCCGCACCAGGCCTTGTTCCTTTCCTAGGAAGGCCCTGCGCTTTCGTTTTTTCAGAAATGAATGGTGGATGAAAATGGATGATCAACTCTCTGTATAATAGCCAACAAAAGAAGTTGTAGTTCACCTTTATGTCATGTAATTAGTTATTTAAATCTACACTGTGTTTAAGATTATTACTTCATTCTACATCATTAATCTTTTTTTTTTGGAAAAAACAGACTTATTTTGTCATTATATTTTTGCTCCCTTTAATTCAAAATTGTATTTAATCTGTTCTCTCTTTGTGTGTGTGGGGGGGGGGGATATTATATTAGGTACCGTACTTCCCGGTTCGGGAAGGCCCCGCAAACCTTTTCACGCACCGGGCCTCGCACTCGTTAAGGACGGTCCTGGTTATGCGGTTCATTACAATGTAATTTTTTTCTGAGGCGTCTGCAAAAATCTACCGCCACTGACTCATTTCTACATATTTTCAATGAAATTTTTACAGAATATTCCTCAAATGTCATTCTATTAACAACTCGGAAATTAGATCGTTAACTGGACTGTTTATTTTAGTGAAAGGTGATAAAGTCAATTTTGATACGGAACACTAAAAACTGAACATCCTGAAGAGTATTTTTAGGTTTTACAGCGAGATTTAATTATTTCGCTCTTATTGGAGAATCTTCAAAAAATTAAACGCTATAAAGGGTACCCCCAAAGTAACTATATTTTTCTTTTGATACAGTTAAAAATTTATATCTTCTAAAACATGTTTTGATTTTGTTTCCATAATTCGTTGGCCCTCACTTTTTGTTTTGTATTTTTACTAAGTGTAAAATTTTTTTTACATTTTACATACACCATCGAATATATTCTGAATTAAGAGATTATAAAATGTTTTATTGTTTAAACATATAAAAAGAATTTAATATTCTTAAAGACATAAAAAAGTTTATATTTGGTAAGAAATTTAAATACAAAACAATAAAAGTTTTTTAATTACTCCATTTAATGCCGTCATTATTAAATGTTCCTATTTTATTATCTTGTAATTGTCAGTATTGTTCAATTAACATTAATTTTTGGGCTTAAAGAAATAAATAAACAAGGATTTTTGAAAAAGGAAATTATCGTTAATTGTTACAGTTAAAAGGAAAAATTTTTTAGTCAGGAAAATTTGTGACACGTACGACACCATTTACGCAATGTAGTTGTGCTACACATAAAATTTAATTTGTATCCTAGAAAAAAAATGCGCAAAATTTTTTTCCAATTTTAAAAAATTGAATTTTGACTTTTATATTTTATTTGTATAAAATGTATATTGTCAAACTTTTTGCTATATAAAGTATATAACATTGATTTTTGGTGAAAAAAAAATTTTTTTACAAAATACAATGTAATTATAACGGGCGACAAAGTTATTAGTCCAAGCAAATTAAATTTTTACGTGACAAAATTAGTACCTGAAAGGGAAGATATGGAAAAGATAGGAAAAATTCCGTAGAATTCGATGAACTATTTTTAAACAGCTGAATCATTTGGGAAATTCCTCAAAATGGCGGCCAAAGATGGCCAAAAACAGTTTTTTCGGTTTTAAAAAAAAACCAGACATTGTACAAAAAAAAGTTTCATACAGAAGTTGTAGAACAATTAAATACCAGTAGAATGAGACCAATTTAATGCAAATTGGTGTATAAATAAATTAGTTATCGCAATAAAACTGCCAAAAATCGAGATTTTTTCAATTGCTGATATCTTAAAGGAAAAAAATATCTTTTTTATAAAACTTGGTGAAAGTGTAGTTCTTTGCAAGTGGAATAGGAACGTTTTTAAAAAATCGTAAAATATTGGGTAACTTCTCCAAAATTCAATTTTTTCGAAAAAAATACGTTTCCGTAAAATTCGATTTAACCAGGTTCTCGGTCACCTACAGGCACATTTATGGGCTTAAAATGTTCCTAAGAGGTTATACTAACGTATGCAATATGTGCGCTTATCGTTAAATAATTAGAAATACATAAAAAAACAAGTGAAAGATTAATAATTTTTTTGGAATCCAGAAAATTTTGATTTTTTTTTTATAACTTTTAGGTATATATAACTCCTTGGAGCTTAAATTAGTTTTTTTTTCAAAAACTACTCATCTTTTACTTTTTTTATATTAAGGGTTAAATTTTTATCATTCTAATTAACGACTTACAGTTCAATATAAAAATTTATTGTTTACAAACATTGACCACGTATTTTTTTCTGTAAACTAAATCTTAGTGGGCGCTATAAAAAGAAACTTATATTAAAGCTATTTTAAGTGCTATTATCAATACATATATTAGCTTCGTAGAACATCTAATTGTGAAAGTAATTGGTGAAGACACAGATCTTCTAGTATTATTGACGTAATTAGCACCATAAAATAAAAGTATATATTTCTGTAAACCTGGAAAGGGACAAGAAAGCGAGAAAGTGTACAATTGTAACAGTTTTAAGTATCCCGATTTAAAGAAATACGTTGGCTTATTTTACACAATAACAGGATGTGACACAACATCATGCTTTTTCAAAAAAGGCAAAAATAAAATATTAAAAATTTTTAACGAACAAAAAGGTACTCTACAGAAGTTGGATATTTTTTACGAAACGAAAGTACAACACAAATATATTGAAAAAATTGGTTGTGACATAATTGCAACTTTGTATTCGCCTAAAAAGGTAACTGGTCGTCTGAATGAACTGAGATTCAAACAATAAATTTCAAAGATCAACATTGAAGTCATCTTTTCATTTAGGAAGCCTCTCCCCAACGGAAAGTGCTGCAGCTCAACATTGTTACCGAACTTATTTGCAATTGCAAACCTGGCTTGAAAATGCGCTTGATCCCGAAAAATGGGGGTGGAAAATTATTAACAATACTTTATAACCTATTTATAGCTCTGAAGTACTGATTCCTGAAGATATCATCAAAAAAATAGCGTGTAGATGCGAAAGTGGTTGCAAAACTATCAGTTGTGGCTGTAAAAAGCATGGATTGAAATGTTCTAATATGTGTTTACATTGTAATAATAATAGTTGTTCAAATATTGAAGAAAATAAGACTGTGATTCCGGAAACCAACGATGATATTGATGACCCAAATACTGCAGAATATGAGACAGAATATCATGACGAAACTATCGGTGATGATGGTGATGATAGTGATGACACTGCAGAAAGATTATTAAATGACAATAATGAAGAGGAGCAACCGTTTATAAAAAGGTGAAAAATATATTAACTATTTTCAGGTGATACTGTATCTTCTTAAACGTTCATGGCGTTCATTACTGTGGTGTGTCAAGTGTAATCGTCCAGTTGCAGTCTTCTTTCGCCCTATAACCGGTTCCAACACACTAAAGTGTTCTTTTTACGACGCTTAGTAATGCAATTTTGATAAAATGTTCAATTATAAAAAAAATCAGTTTTCTGGATTCCAAAAAATTTATTAATCTTTCGCTTGTTTTTTTATGTATTTCTAATTATTTAACGATAAGCGCACATATTGCATACGTTAGTATAACCTCTTAGGAACATTTTAAGCCCATAAATGTGCCTGTAGGTGACCGAGAACCTGGTTAAATCGAATTTTACGGAAACGTATTTTTTTCGAAAAAATTGAATTTTGGAGAAGTTACCCAATATTTTACGATTTTTTAAAAACGTTCCTATTCCACTTGCAAAGAACTACACTTTCACCAAGTTTTATAAAAAAGATATTTTTTTCCTTCAAGATATCAGCAATTGAAAAAATCTCGATTTTTGGCAGTTTTCTTGCGATAACTAATTTATTTATACACCAATTTGCATTAAATTGGTCTCATTCTACTGGTATTTAATTGTTCTACAACTTCTGTACGAAACTTTTTCTTGTGCAAAGTCTGGTTTTTTTTTAAAAACGAAAAAACTGTTTCGCCGCCATTTTGAGGAATTTCCCAAATGATTCAGCTGTTTAAAAATAGTTCGTCGAATTCTACGGAATTTTTCCTATCTTTTCCATATCTTCCCTTTCAGGTACTAATTTTGTCAAAAAACAAGGTTTTAATCAGTAATTTGCTTGGACTATATCGGCTCTCAAAGGCAATTGTATAATCATCATATTCATCTACTTAATAAATTTCTAACACTGACTGACTGACTGACAGACAACGCACAGCCTAAACCGGGCTGTGGGTTTAGAAGAATGAAATTTTGTACAGGAATTCCCTATGTAACGTAGGTAAGCACTAAGATTTTTGAATTTTTGAATTTAGGATTTTTGAAAATTTGCCCCCTGAGTTGATTAAATAGGGAACGAAAATTTTTATAGAAATTCGTCATTTTTGAAGTTAGAGATGTATAATAATATGTTACTATGGTTATTGAAATAAATAATATCTTATTTAATAAATCTTTAACACTGACTGACATACTGAGATGATTTTTGAAAATTTGCCCCCTGAGTTGATTAAATAGGGAATGAAAATTTTTATAGAAATTCGTCATTTTTGAAGTTAGAGATGTATAATAATATGTTACTATGGTTATTGAAATAAATAATATCTTATTTAATAAATCTTTAACACTGACTGACATACTGATATGTTGCCGATGGTAAATCCCATCGGGTGGGTATACGGCTAGTACTAACATAATAAAAAAGCCAAGTTTGTGAGTTTATTTGTTAGAAACTCTTCAACCAATTTCAAAAATTCTTTCACTGTTGGAATATCCTACGTTCTGTGTGTGTAATCTGTATTAGGACGTAGGATATTCCAACAGTGAAAGAATTTTTGAAATTGGTTGAAGATTTTCTAACAAATAAACTCACAAACTTGGCTTTTTTATCATGTTAGTACTAGCCGTATACCCACCCGACGGGATTTACCATCGGCAACATATCAGTATGTCAGTCAGTGAAAAGATTTATTAAATAAGATATTATTTATTTCAATAACCATAGTCATGTATATTATTATACATCTCTGACTTCAAAAATGACGAATTTCTATAAAAATTTTAACGGTTAAAACTGTCCTCCAAGACTCCGACGGGCCTAAAGAGGGGCAACAAAAACGGCTAAGTAGGTTTTCACCGAATTTTGAACAAAAAATTATACTAGGAAAAATTGAAAAGAGGAGGATAAAAAATACTCCTAAAACTACTACCAGTACCAATATTTACGGGTAAGCCTCAATACGTGAAAATTAGAAACGTATTATTAAAATATGAGAATGGCTATGGTTTGAGGAGCGAAGCGAAGCACCAGAGGTAAATGATTTTACATAAAATTTTTGAATATCTAATTTAAAAGTAATTTGACCTACTATATAACTCACAGGATGAAACCGTGGAAAACGTTTTGGAATAAAAGTAAAAAAACTTAGCAAAATTTCGGAATTTTCATTGCAAATATACTTCTAGTTACTTTCGATTAATCTGGTACCCCATGTATATGTGATAACCTCACAGAGAGGAATTTTAATATTTTAAAAACAATTTTCCAGTTAATTTTTTTTATAAATTTAATAAATCAATTTTCGACTAGATCCCTGGACGTTTACTATATTTTTAAATATTATTCCGTAATACCCCACTTAAAAAAAAAAAAAAAAAAAAAAAAAAAAAGGAACAAAAAAATCGACAAAAAAAACTTTTGAATTTTATTCTCACGTCAATGTGATAAATAATTGTTGTCAATTGTACTCCAAAAACAATAATTTTCTCTACTGAATTTTCCATCGAATACAAACACACCACATACATTTATGTAGTTAGAACATTTTTACATAACGCATATGTATTATCTATCGCATACAAGTATCAACCAATCGTATAAAATTAAAATCACTGTTTACCAAAACTAGAACGAAACAGGAAAACAGAAAATGCAAACAGAAAAGTTTTTGTAAAATTTTAATTTTCCATATCTATTTGTATTTGAAATCTCCAAGGAGAAATTTGTTTGTGTATCATCAAAGTCGATAAAATATTTGAGTAAATACTCATTTATAACTTTTTTTAATTGGAAAGAGTACTTTGACGAATAATTCGAAAAACGAGACAATTAGTTGAAATCTCTTAACACAACAAAAAATGACTGAATTGTACATAGTGTAAAGTCCCCAAATCTCGTATAGAGTCTTATTGTACAACCAATGGCGTTGTCAACACCACTTACGTTAAAAAAAGTATAGTACAACAGATTAGTTTTGGCTCACCAAACATGTTTCCTATCTTTGTTACACTATGTTGTATTAGTATTGTACTAATGCAATAAAAAAGGATACATAACAAATAGTATTGGACTTTGAACGATCAGTACTAATTTGTGAATCTATACCAATGTAAACCCTAAGAGTTACCTATCGAGTTATTATTTTAGATACTGCAACAAACTCATTTGCTACACAGAGAAAAAATTCCAGTAAAAATTACTGAGCTGCCTCCGGTAAACGAGTCTTAAGTGACTAGTCCGTAGGAAATTATTAAGCAAAAATATAAAAAATGCGTTTCAAACATTATTTTTTACGATTCATTTGAAAATTTTTCCTGTACACCTTAAGAATTTTTCCTATACACCTTAAGAATTTTTCCTATACAGCTGCGTAAAATTCGATGGGCTAGTAAAATTTCAAGTGGACACCGGGAAAATTTACTTAATTTTTTGTAAAATTATCTGGACATATGAATAATTTTTACTGAGTCGTTGTGCATTTGTTATTTGACACACCCCACTGCATAGCCAAGCATCACATAAACTGAGAATAACAAGCATGCGCAATAGCACCGAGCATTGTCTAACACGGCCAACACGACTTCAGACAGCAAGTAACCAGGACTCCCCAGTTTGTTCGTTTAGTTGTTCAAATGTTCAATAGCCAAGGTGACTGGATGTTTATATAGTGTTATTTTTTTTATAATAAATTTTTAAAACAAAAAATTGTTGTGTTTCATGAATTTTTGTTTAGTTTTGATATGTTAATTGAAATATGTTTTTATACAACTTATTGTAATGTGCTTATTGTTAAAAATTTTTATCATATAATATGTCAAATAAAGAATTTATATATTTTTTTCCACAAATAATAAAAAACCACAAAAAATTTTTTCTGTATTAATAATTTGATTTTAATGCTTACCCTTCTATCAATATCCTTTTAAACTATTTTAATTCAATTATTTATTAATAAATAAAAAAAAAGCCTTATTTATAAATAATACGGTAATTTTTACTGCGCTATAGGATAATTTAAAATTTTTACTATAAATTATCGTATTTTTTGCTTAGCCTGTCACTTATGTCCGCATTACCAGAGAGCTCAGTAATTTTTTACCAGAAATTTCAGTAAAAATTACTGTATTTTTTTCTCAGTGTAATGTATGCTTAAAGAATTGATTAAATCAACAATAGAATACAGTTCACTCAGTAGTTATTTCATTTTTTTTAGCCCATTTTTAAATAAAAGCTTTTTCTTAAAAAACATTTTTTTTACTTTATTTTATTTTCTACTCTTTAGTCTGATTACAATTAATAATTTAGAAAAAAAATAAAGAAGTAATTTTTTTACCTATATTTTAATCGGTTAATTTACCCTAATCAGACATAACTATGGAAACAAAAAATTGCAATGTAAAATCAATGGACAATATTTGACAATTCGAAATGCCAAAAAAGTTGCATAGGACTAAAAATCAACAATTTTGGTTTGGGGCAATTTAGGGAAAAACTAATTATACAATATTGCATTGTCATCAAGGTTAGACACATATGCAAAATTTGAAACCTCTAGCTCAATTAGAACCTGTCTAAATTTTGATTCCAAGATTTGATCTAAACCAACATACTAACATAGCAAGTTAAATAAAAGCTTTTAATAATAATAAAAACTCAAAATCAGTTCTTTGTTCAAAGATTAAAACTATCTAATTTTTTTTTCTTTAAATGAAAGAAAAAATTCTTTAAATCAAAAAAGTAGTATTTTTTTGAAATAAATATTTGCTTGAAATTGTTTTCAGTAGCCAGGAAATATTTCTTTAAAACAAAAAAATATTGTTATGTTGATTCAAGAAAAAATCGTTTTGAGAGTGTAACAGAGTTACTATTACAAAAATTTTTCTACAGCAGTATAAATACGTAAATAAAATTATATAAATATATAAAAATCAGAATCATTATTCGATTTGATTGTGAATATCGATTATAAAATTTAAAACGATAATAAATAAATAAAAATAAATCAGTTTATCATAATCAATCGTTAGCCATAAATAAATTTGTGTCCGGCAATTTTTAATTTATTACATTATTTAACAATTGCTGTTGTTGTTTTGTTGTCGACCAACAAGATCGAATTTTATAATGATATAAAAACCTTTTTGGGATTAACGACGCATCGCATAATATCCCATTCGTACCATAATTAAATGTCGATAATTTGTAAAATGTTTCCATTATGATATTACATATGATATTTATTAATCGTTACAAATAAACCAATAAATTTATTATTTATGTAATATACGAGCATATTTGTAAAAATGTTTTATAAAAAGATTCTATACCTTCCCAAAAATTAAAAATCAAGCAAGTTTTGAAAATTTTAGTTGTGTCTACGTATTTCTAAAATTTGTAATTACATTCTTATCTCTATTTTCGCCAAAAATTTTAAACTTGTCAACTTCGTGATATATAAATAAAGTTAAAATTTTATTGTTTTTTGACTAAATTCAATTGAATTGATTGGAATATGCGGGTTTAAGAGGCAGTTGGAAGATCTACAGATGTTGCACTGTTTCTTTAAGATTTTTGCAAAAATTTCTGCTATTCTTTAAAACTGGATATGTTTTATACTCTCAGATTTGACTCGTTGGATTTAAACTAAAAAGTTTTATTTTATTCTTATTTATTTATTGATTTGTTTGTCTTGAAAATGGTGTTTTTACACACCGAAACCGGTCGACATGTTAAAGATTTTTTAAGAAAACTTTGATTTTTGGTTTCGCTTGTCAATCTTAAATTTTATCGCCAAATAAAGTCAAGTTCACAAAGTTTACAAGTTTCTAAAATTCGGTTTTAAAATAAATGTTGAGACACAAGCAAACAGGTAGGGTCATCCCGAGGGCGGTTCAAATTGTGCACCGTACTAGACTCCGCGTTTCTGAAGGCCCCGCACTACTGACTGATTTTATAAAATTAAAAACTTAAATGTGACTTTTGAAAAATAACTTATTTAATAAGTCGTAAAGTTTTGGTTTCCAGAATCACAATTTTTTATACAAATATACATTACAATATTTATTTAAAAATATGCAATTTGCAACTGTATCCAAATTTTGTGGTTATTCTGAAAACCATATTAACTTTATCAATTAAACTATTATCAGTGTATCTACAGGAAGCTCTTCTACAAGACTTCTTTTCATATCGGACCACTAAAAAACGCCTTCAGTCCAATTAGTCATATTTCTAAAAGGAATTTCGTCATTTGAAAGTGAGAATGAAAAATTCACACTCAAATTATTCCAATTCAACCAATCGCTTTAATGGAAATCACTGTCATAAAGCTTAATTTGAGATATCAGTTTTTTTTTAACTTGAGGTGACATAGTAACCTTAATTCTATTGCAATTAATGTATATCAAAAAAATTTAATACAACTTTTTTAAACAGATACGGACAAAAGTTCGTCATACATAGTAATGTTTCACAAGCACTCGATAATATTTAAAATTGGAATATACTTACAAGGAAAGGGCAAGAAGTCGAAAATTCAAAAAAATTTGAAACTTTGTCAGTATGTAGAGAGTGGCTAGCTAATAACATAAAAAATATCAGTTTCTGCTAAAAAACGTTTTTAAGGGGTGAAACATCCCCTCCAAGTTGGAACTCAAAAATTTAAAAATCGATGAAATTTTGTTTATACGTACCTTAAAAAGTTCTAGTAACAAATATAACATTATTTTTTGCATCTACAAATTTTTAGGGGTTGAAACCACCCCTTCATATGTGTACTTAAAAATTTAAAAATTGATCATATTTCGTTTATGGATCCTATACAGAGCTCTAATAATAAATATAACATTATTTTTTGCATCTACAAATTTTTAAGGGTTGAAACCACCCCTTCATATGTGTAGGTACTTAATAATTTAAAAATTGATGATATTTCGTTTATAGGTCCTATACAGAGCTCTAATAATAAATATAACATTATTTTTTGCATCTACAAATTTTTAGGAGTTGAAACCACCCCTTAATATGTGTGCATAAAAATTTAAAAATTGATGATACTTCGTTTATAGATAATATACAGAGCTCTAATAATAAATATAACATTATTTTTTGCATCTACAAATTTTTAGGGGTTGAAACCATCCTTTCATATGTGTACTAAAAAATTTAAAAATTGATGATATTTTATTTTTACACATTATACGAAATTCTAATAATAAATATAACATTTAAAAATTGATGATATTTTGTTTATAATTTATATTTTTATTTATATTTTTGTTTATGTTTTAAATATAACATTATTTTTTGTGTCCACACATTTTTAAGGAGTGAACCACCCCTTCAAGTGGGTGCTAAGAAAATTTAAAATTGACGAAATTTTATTTATATATACTATAAAGAATTTTAGTAATAAATATATTATTTTTTATACCTACACATTTTTAAGGGGGTGAAAACACCCCTTCAGCTGTCGAAAGTTTAAAAATTCCGAGATTGTATTCACATAATATCACATAAAAATGGATTAATAATTTTTTTTTTTTTTTTTTGCTTCCATACATTTATAGTGGTTAAATATCCTTTTCAAAGTGGAAATTAGAAGCAAAAATTGACGAAATTTTGTTTACATGGACTACACTGTAGTCTAATATACACTATTTAAAAGTTATCTGTATTGCTAATTTTACACATTATTATTATATTTATTGTAAAATTGTTCTGTTTGTTGTATATGTAAACAAAATTTTGTCAGTCTTGAAATTTTTAGTTTACAACTTCGAGTGGGTGTTTCACTCCCTAGAACAGTATGAAAGAATATATTTATAATATATTTATCGTTAGGTCTCTATGTAATATAATATGTAAACACAATATCGCCAAATTTCAAATTTTTAGGTACGCACTTGAAGGGGTGGTTTCAAAATTTGTGGATGCGAAAAATAATGTTATATTTATTACTAGAGTTCTGTATAGTATAATTGTAAGCAAAATATCATAAATTTATAAATTTTTAATTACACATATTAAAGGGTATTAATTTCAACCCCTAAAAATTTATAGATGCAAAAAATAATGTTATATTTATTACTAGAGCGGCTATATAGTATATATAAACAAAATATCATCAATTTATAAATTTTTAAGTACACATTTGAAGGGGTGGTTTCAACCCTTAAAAATTTGTAGATGCAAAAATAATGTTATATTTATTATTAGAGCTCTGTATAGTATATATAAACAAAATATCATCAATTTTTAAATTTTTAAGTACACAGTTGAGGGGTGGTTTCAACCCTTAAAAATGTGTGAATGCAAAAAATAATGTTATATTTGTTATTAGAACTTTTTAAGGTACCTACAAACAAAATTTCATCGATTTTAAAAAAAAAGTTCCAACTTTGAGGGGATGTTTCACCCCTTAAAAACGTTTTTTAGCAGCAACTGATATTTTTTATGTTATTAGGTAGCCACCCTCTATATACTGACAAAGTTTCAGATTTTTTTGAATTTTCGACTTCTTGCCCTTTCCTTGTTAGTAACTGTTTCTCGCATTAGAGAGAGTACCAATACACATAATTGATTGAATGGTTGTCGAATATGGACGGCTGTCGAACAAAGGATCGTTGGTCTAGTGGCGAGACACCTGGCTAGTTACCGGAAGATCCTGGGTTCGATTCCCAACCGATCCAATTTGATAACTTTTTCAATCACTTTGTGATATTTAATTAACTTTTTTTAATATTGCTTTGTCTACAAAAATCTTATATTTTTGTTGATTTGTTATCAAGCTCACTTCACGGTCATTTTCAGAACAATTATTAAACTTGTACGTACTCGAAACAATATACCTATATTTATTATTTGAAAGAAAATTGCTATTTTCTAAATCGATTGTTTACTTAAAAATTAAAATTAATTGTTTTGATTGGAAATAACATTTAAAATTATTTTCAGTAAATTGAATGCGAATATTGCGAGTAAATGAACATTTGCCAAAACTAACAAAATTTAAATAATTTATATAGATGAAAAATAAAGAAAATTAAATGGTAAATATTTTTTTTTTGTATTTATTTTAACAGTTCATTATCAAATTTTAATAGAGCTTTTAATTTGTACTAATAGTTTATTTTTTTTAAAAATCGTATTTTTAAAAAGTTTATTTTACGAAAAATTGTAAAAGAGAAATTACTGTATAATTCCATTATTAAAATAAATAGTTTCTTCTTATTACAAAAACAAAAAATATATGTAAATACTTTTAAATATAATGATTATAAATAAAAGAGGTTCTGTTATTAAAAAAAAAAAAATTAATTTTCTCGGAAATAGAACATAAAATATGAAAGGACTTAACCTGAAGAATATTTTTAACAATACAATTTTGTACGATATGCCCTTTCCTGTTGCCCAGATCAAGGAAACACCGCTTTTTGGACTGATAATGTACCACATGGGTAATTAAAATCACAAAAATTAACTGTGAATATTAACTTTTGGAAATTATTCAAAAAAAAAAAAAAATTCAAGAACATAAGAGATAAACTAATAAAAAGATATATTTTTTAAGAAAATAAATATTTAAGATTTACGTACTAAACTATTATTAGGTTTCCGAAAAAAAAATCTGGGAGGCCTAATAATTTCTCGACGTCAGTCTGTCCATCAGACCCCGATAATTACCACATTTTTCGACCTACACGAAGATGAAATTTTGTATGTAGGTACATAAACGTTGGAAGCCCCAAATCCCTCGATGAGTTTTTCAGCCAGACACGTTCGAGGTCTGGAACCTAAAAAAATTAGTTTTTTGCCAAAATTTGTCAAAATTCAAATTGTTTTATGCTATGGCAAAGTGCGGAGAAGATCACATAAGATACGTTTTTGACCCAATATTCTATGTAAGCGAGTTTTCGAGAAGACCGATATTGTTCTAGTGGTGTTTAATTTTGAATTCAGGAAAGAACATTTTAAGTTAAAAAGATAATAATAATAAAATTTTTCGTATATTTTTACGTCTTTTATTAGTTATATTAAATATGACTCACTTCAGATCAAATTACCTGTTTCATAATACAATCAGAATGTTTAGTAAGCTGTAAGCTCTGATAAAATCTAATTTTAATAGTAACTGTAAAAAAAAGCAATAAAATGAAACTCATGTTCACTGTTGACCTTTCCTAACACTATTATTCGTCGATTTACATACATACCATTTTTCTTTCTAAAAATACAAGAAAAAGAAATTTAAAAAAATGTTATTAGGGGTATTATATTACCATCAAAAAAAAAAAAGAAAAAAGAAAAAATCAAAAATTAACAAAACACACTTCAGTTCCGACACCTACTACGCGCATATTATATGTCAGAAAATTGAATTATCGCCTAATAAAGCATTTAATTTACAAATTTCCCGGAAATGAAAAATTAATTATTATAATAAAAGTCAAACACGCAATAAGAATACAACAGAAAGCATAGAAATTGAATCAATTTTACATTTTGCTCCCGAGACTATACTAAAGTAGAGGAAGCATTGTGATCACTTTTGAAATATAAAAATTTTTTCCGCCCAAAAATGAAAATTTTCACACACATTGTACGTTCTAGAGCTTTAGTCTCCGTGTCGCCAAATTGCACTAAATGGCATAACTTCTGAACTATTCGATTGTTTTTAATGAAATTTTCAGAAATTACCTACGTAATTTGGTTGCTAAATGGCCCCCTACGAATTTCATCGCAATCGAAGTAATGGTAACCACGACGCTACCATGATATCCCATGAAATGTCGATATCTTTCTTATGCTACTAGTCCCACTTTGCTCAAATTTTGAGAGTGTTTGGGAATAATTCTGTAAAATTTATGAAGTAGTTAAGCAGAAAATCACTTTAAATATTGTATAAATGTCTATTACGACTACGAGGAAGCTGTGTGCCACACCCTATTGGCAGCGTATTAAAAACTGTCGCCCTCGTAAACTTTTTTTGTAGAGGATTTTCTTGATTTTTTCCTACATAATCCCTATAGTAGTGTTAAGGATCATCGTAACATTTTTTATTGCCACGACTTTACAACATAATTTTATAAATATTAAAAAAAAATAATAATATTAAAATAAAATAAAACATAAAATTTTATACAAAAACAACTAACTACATATTATAATTTTTTTTATAATATTTTTATCAGATATAAATTATAACAATTTTGTTGTTATTCATGAATTAAAAATATATTAACATCCAATTGTAGCAATAGTAAATTTTTATTGTAAAGTGTATACAAATTATAAATTCATCCAGATGAAAAATTATAACTATTTTTATGTTCTGATCCTTGATTAAAAGGAAAATATGCAAATAATAATGTTAATTTATGCATATATGTTACATTCTGTTGTACATACTACAATACTATTACAAAAATCTAAACAATACCAGAAATAACTCTGGAAAATGCAGAAAAGTTCAGCAGTTGTAAGGAAATAAGCAATTAAATTGTTTATAACAATCCATCGCGCTAGAATTTTTCAATTCTGACAATTTTGGCCAAAGGTTCCACTTGAAGTACCAATGTTCCTAGTCCTACATATCTATTATGATGCAGCATCTTCTATTATGATGAGCTTTGGTGTATCATAAGTAGATAGGTTAAACAAATATACAGAACTGAACTCTCTTTTATGCGGTCTTTTTTTGTACGATTTTTTATACGATTTTTTTTATGCGGTTCTTAAAAAAACTGGCTATTAAAATGCATAATATAAATCATAATCAAGAGACAGTAAGAAACTTAAGCATTTACTCTAAAATAACTTTCTTTGATAAAAATACTTTTTAACGACTTTTAAGCATTTAATCAATACATTGCATAAGAACATAAGTTATTGCATCATTTAATTTTGTTACAGGTATATTTTTCAAAATTTTCATAATATTATAAAAATTAAAATAAAATGTTTCTACGTGTAAATTAACGCTTTATCTTGTTTATAAAAGCAGCTTCTAAGAAAATTTCTAAGTTTTGAGCGTTTTGAGTTATGTTTTTTCGATGAAACTTTTTTTATACGGTCCCGACCAACCGCATAAAAAAAGCTTTTTGTACAATCTGTATCGAAGTATACTTTTTATAGCTATTTATGATATTTTTTAATATATTTTTTTGTGCGATTTTTTTTATGCGGTCCCTATCCACCGCACAAAAAGAGGATCAACTATACTGCATTTTTTTGAACGGTGTATGTATACTAGAAATTTACCAAAAAATTAAAATTTTTCTTTTATACACTTATTTTTAAGCACTCTTTTCTACCGTTAGTACATACTATCTATTCAATAAATTATTTATTACTCAAAAAGCTCCACTTCGATTTTGATGAAATTTGGTGTGCTGTAAGTATATAAGGTTAGCAATATTCTGTATTTTTTTTTGAAAGGTGTAAGTAGACTAAAACCATACTAAAAAATAAAATATATTTTTTATGCAATTTTTTTGAACTTTTAAAATTTAGGGAAAAATGTCAAAAAAATACATAATATAGTCCCAAGTATTACCTAAATTTTGGCGCCGGTTTTATTTTCCTGCGTGTTATGGTTTTTGAGAAAATTGAGTTTGAAAAATTACAGCACTGATAAATATTTTGGTTAATATCTCAAGGACAAATCAAGGTTAAGGGTCAATGACCCTATATTTGGTAATCACTTGGGGTACCAATATTTTTACATATATTATTACAGACATCGGCTATGGGGGCTATAACCTATGCTTATCTTGCTATACCCTTTACAACATTACTCTCAATATTTATGATTTTTTTCAAACTTTAAAGTCAATTATTATTAAATAAATAAATAAATAAATAGTATACCCAAACTTTTAACCGTTACTGTAAGGGTGTATTTTTAAAACATTGCATGAAACTTACACGCCACTTGACTGATTCTGTATATACAGTCATGTAAAGTACAAAGCGGGGTGCTTACAGCTTTTTTTCCACAAAAACACATTTACATTTTTATAAATGTATATAGAATAGATGCATATATCATATATATATATATATATATATATATATATATATATATATATATATATATATATATATATATATATATATATATATATATATAGATATATATATATATATATATATATATATATATATATATATATATATATAATATATGTAGTTAGTTTGTTTTGTACGTTTAAAATTGCGTATTACTTACTTACATATATAAATTGGTGCTACTACAATACTCCTTTGTCTTCCCATAAAGAAAAAGTTATGTCACAAGAGTGCTTTGGATAAACATATTTATATATTATTTGGTAATTTTCTTTTAAAAAATAATTTCTTTCCACCAAATTATCTACACTATTTCTTCAACAGAAATATTCTTTCGGTATTTTTATTATTTTAATATTTATTTCCGAGAAAATACAAAAATTCGTTTTAAATTTACAGCAGCTGACACAAATACTTATTATGTGAAAATGTGAATTGCTTGAAAATTGCAACATTCATTTCTTTATTTTACTGCATTATTGTTGTTAAAGCGATGGTACCTAACAGTAGTTATAATTTATTAAATTGGTATTTTTATTTTATTCAAAGCACTCTTGTGACATAACCTTTTCCTTATGGAAATTCAGTGTTATCAATTAACATGTAAACCGTATGTATACAACGAAACGGGGACACCCGGTAAATTTTCCTATAAATATTTACGTAGCAAATTCGGAAACCCGTGCTTTGCTAGAGGAGTAAATAGCCTGACAAAAAGTTTACGAGTCCAATAAAACAATTTCCAAACTTGTTCCGTGCGATACTTTTCCTACAATCCGCGGGCTCGCTCGCGTGATATTTATAATTTTTACATTAAGTTAAATACGTAGGTACCAGTATTGGAGTTATTTTTTAAAAATTTTCCTACTGAATGAAATGTTTTCCGGGGAAATCTATCTATGACCCTCTATCTGTTCGCACAGATAGCTTAGAGGGTCATAGGTGATTTATAATTAAATTTTACACCAAATATTCCAATTTTCTAATATCACTTTTCTTTGAAATATAACCAAAAGTACCCCATTTTCTGTAAGAGTACCTATAATTGTATCATATAATAAATTTTTCTAAACAATACACCTTCTAATCAATGCGAAAATTCATCAGAATGCTTATAATTTTATTTAAAAATACTATTGTCACAGCTAAAACATAAAAAATGCCTTTTTCATTTGAATATTTATTGTATAGTTATTTGATTTTATGAATTTTTTCGTTTGTACAAAAATGAACGAAAACTGGAAAACTTAATTGGTTTTGGAAAATTGAAACAAGTTGGTAGACGGCGTACTATAGTAACACCCATATATTTTCCTCTCATTACTTTAACTACCACGTTATAAATATGAGTACACATTAATATTAAAACTGTTGTACGTCCTTGTTTAAAAATCATTATCATGTATAAATACTGTAACACTTTGCTTCCATACTTGACTCTAATTGTAAGTAGGTATATACTTTATATTGCAAAAGACAGTGACGTAACAAGTAAAATATTCTAGGAGGGATTATTTAAACAGGTTTACAACCCGCACGTCTACGCAGTAATCTTCCCTAGGGGTCGGCAATGTTTTTTAAGAATTAAATTAAAATAAATAATGTAAATAAATTCAGGAAATAATTCAACATAAGCGAATACATACACATTTAATAACAAAAAAGAAATACTACCGGCCAATACCCATCCATGGTAGCACCACACACGTGTGTGCAGTGATCACGATCGTTCTCTACGATTGTTCTGGCCATCACACGTATGTGGTATGCTCGGACCGAGAAAAATCAATAAAAAGAAACTGGGTGAGACCTCAGAATCGAATGTTGAAATTTTTGTCGAAAAATATAGTAATGAGTAGAATCAGTTTTTTCGCCGTGTAATTTTTGATCTTTGTAGTCACATCAAACTGTTTTTCTTTTAAAATCAATACCAAATAGGAAACAGAAATAAGTAGAAAAGCTATGAGAACGAGTGTTAAGAAGTTTTAAAATTTTTATGATGCTAATAAATTTATTTTATTTAGACACAAAATTTTACAATTTACAACAATTGGTGTTTAATTTCTAAAAAACGAATAAAATGTTTGATTTATGTCTTGTATCGCGATATCACATTTTATTTTATATACAACAACGAAATTGTATATGTAAAACAAAATGTAACAATGTAGAAAATTACTGAAATAGGACATCAAAGAAAATATTAAAAATTTATTACTATATTAATGTTTACAAAATAACTAAGCCAACAGAATGCAAAGTCTACAAGCTGACTTCATTCTGTAACTGTTTAACAAAATTTGAGTGGTTAAAATGCTAACGACTCAACTGTAAAAATTCTTTGCCTCGCGAATAACGGCACATTAAGTGCAAAAAACCATTTAAATGTATAAAGTTGAGAAAGCCACGTAATAAAAAAGTGTTAAAGTAACAAAGAATTCAATTTTATTGTGCTTTTAGGTGTGAATGAACGTATTTTTAACAGAACTTTTTAAGGGTAAGGTTATTGTAAATTTTCGGAACATTATATTTTACAAAATTTTTGGAAATTTCATCCGCAATTGAAGTTAGATTGAAAAAAACGATTGCCGATTAAAGGTAAGTATGCTGCTAGTCCTACCTTGCCGTAAGATTTCAAAAATTTTTCATCACTGATAGAAATAAATTAAAGTAAAAAAATGTTTTTTTAAGAAAAAGCTTTTATTTAAAAGTGGGCTAAAAAAATAAAATAACTTTTGAGTGAAGATTGAAGCAATATGCAACATAATTTATAAAAGCTTGAGGCGTTGTCATTAATTATTTCTGTTTTGGATATAAATGTAGCTATTTTACTTTTTAGTAGTTTCCAAACTCACCTAATTAAACGCCTCAAGCTTTTATAAATTATGTTGCATATTGCTTCAAACTTCACTCAAAAGTTATTTTATTTTTTGGCCCATTTTTAAATAAAAGCTTTTTCTTAAAAAAACATTTTTTTACTTTAATTTATTTTCTACTTTTTAGTCTAATTACAATTAATTAAAAAAAAATTAAAGAAGTAGTTTTTTACTTGTATTTTAATCGGTTAATTTACCCTAATCTAACATAACTATGAAAACAAAAAATTGCAATGTAAAATCAATGGACAATATTTGACAATTCGAAATTTCAAAAAGTTGCACAGGACTAAAAATCAACAATTTTGGTTTTGGGGTGATTTAGGACAAAACTAATTATACAATATTGCATTGTCATCAAGGTTATACACGTATGCAAAACCTCTAGCTCAATTAAAACCTGTCTAAATTTTGATTCCAAGATTTGATCTAAACCAACATACTAACATAGCAAGTTAAATAAGAACCTTTAGTAAAAATAAGATTTTTTTAAAAAAATCTCAAAAAATTTGAAATTGAAAGAGGTTGGATTACCACGGAAAATATAAGAGAATTTTCTCCACTGCCTGAGAAAACATTAAATCATCAATATGTTTTATAGATCAATAGCTACACATAGAGATAACAACAAATATTAGCTATTTATCCGGTTTACTCACTTACAATTATCTGTACTCCAGTCAAAAATCACATTCATATTAAAATTTAAAAAAAAAAATGAAAATTCTCTTTAAACTGTATGGAATAAAATTACATCAAATATGCTTTGAATATTAGACAAATTTTGAGCGTCATGAATTTTTTCAACTGTACTCTAGCTCAGAAACATGTCCATGTTAAAAAATTATTTCCTGGAATAAATTAATTAATAACAAAATAAATATAAAATTTCAGTTAAGCACCAAAATAATTTTCAATATTTTAATGAACATTTCAGACTATACAAACACAATTTCTTTGAAATTATAGAATAAAAATTTGGAATTGAAATTGAAAAGCTGAAAATTGTCGAAAACATTGAAATAATTCACATGTTATTATTTATTAATAATTTATAACCATCAAATTATGTCAGCTACAATGGGGGTAGTCCATTAGTAATACTGGGAAAGTTGCAACAGAATATTAGTACTTCCTGTTACATATAGTACCAAATCAACAAATACTTCTAATGTTATATTTTTATATTAAATATAATATAAATACATAATAATATGTACATACATATGTATAGCAAGTGGCTACCTACATTTGAAGGTAGGAAAGTTCAGTCACGTTATTCACCTGTAGAATGTTAAAAGTAAACCTTTCGTGTTCTTATATATCACATCATGAACGGCTATTTATATAAAAAATACAACAACGGACATCTAAAAGTGGACGATTACATACAACATAGGTATATAAAAATAAAATAGTTTACCCAGTAGCACGTAAAGTCAATTTATAAGGTACTTTATTAGAAACACTTAGCGGGGAGTGATATGATATGTGCTCTTGTTTAGTAATGAGTAAACAGGTCCATATTTGTAAATAATAAACAGATACTTTACTTTGCAAAATGCCACTTTTAGTTTTGAAACTGTGACTATATTGTTTTGACAGTCAGTTGTTTATTTTCAAACAGAACAATTCTGTGCATCGCTTCGCTCATACAACAACTTTAAAATATTCATATTTTAATAGCGTATCTAATTTTCATACCACGAGACCTTTTCGTAGCTACCCATATTGCTAATTTTAGGAACACTTTAATCTCTGATCCATTTTGAGTTCCTATTTGAGGAAACCATTTCTAAACTTACGAAGAGTTCTGATCTATGAGAACATTTCGGTGTCCCAATAATATTTGCACAAAATTTGTTTAAGATTCATCCTACCGTTTATTTTCGACGTTTTTTAGATCCCTACCATTATTTTGATGATACTAAAACTAGGGAAGCATACATGGACTAACCCCCAAATGCTCTCAAAATTTGGGCGAAATATGATTAGCAAATAAGATACCGACATTTAGTGAAATGTCACGGTAGCACCGTAACTACCGTTACTCCGATTGCGATGAAATTCGTAGGGAATCATCTAGGAACAGAACCGCATAATTTTTGAAATTTTCAACAAAAAAAAAATCTACACGGAGAGAAAATTCATAGAAAAATTACTGTGCTCAGCACTACAATCGACCGTAAAAGGCGAACATATTCAATTTTGTACGGTAAAAATATAAAAATTATAATTAATCATAGAAAATTTAAAGGATAGAATATTCCTTCCGTAATATTAGCTCCGTAAAATTTATAAAACAGCACAGTAAAAAGTTCCATTCCCGACAGAAAAATATTTTTTAATTGTTTTTCTAACAAGAATTACCATGCCGTCTTATAATTATTCAAATACTATCTGCTAATAATAGAAAGAAAAAAAGATAAATAAGGTATCAACGCTGTTGAAATGTACCCCTGTCATACATGCAAGTCGTATAGCCAGGTTGGTGAGTGGTGTGACGACCAACTTGGTCGGACCAAGCACCGATTCATTAGACTGCCTTACAAGCAGCAAGCAGTATTCATTACACTGTCTTACAAGACGGATGTCACCGTTTAACTATCAAGAATAGTGCATACATGTACATACATTCATCATTTTGTTACTTCACTATCTTCAGTATTAAAATATATTGTTGCCAATCATTTTTGTATTATTGGCAACAATACGTACATACAGCCCAACTAACATAAGGTTGCCGGTCAGATGCCCAAATGAAAGAGTACGACAACAAGAATTAAACTATAACACATATGCATAAGAGTGTGATAGAAGTTGTGTTAGCACATTAAATTTTACCATGTTAGCACAATAATTTTTATAAAGCCATGAGTAATACTTTTTGCGTTTCAATTTAATAATATTTACATGATCGTAAAATATTTTTTACTGTGGTCGTCGATCGCGCACGCATTATAAGAGAGCATGGTAATTTTTCTGAAATTTTATCTACAAAAATTATAGGATTTTTCTCTCCGTGTAATAATTCAGAAGTTGGTGCGATCTGTCAACACACAAACGAAACCAAATTTGTTCAGAAAGCTCTAAAACGTAAAATGCGCGTGAAAATTTTCATTTTTGGAGGAAAATTTTTTTTATATTTCAAAAGTGATCACAGTGCTTCCGCTCCTCTAGTACCTAGTCTCGAAAGCAAAAAAACAATATATAATTTTTAACTATTGCAAACCAAGAAATTAAAATTGAGATTAAAACAGAGTAGATATTAAGTAGGGGAGAGGTGTGTCAGTAGTAACAGTGGTAACAATTGTAACTGCGAAATTTGCGAGACATCTATCAATCTTATTGAAGAGTATTACATATCACAAAGTGGCTTTTAAAGTTGTGCTTTACTGACAAAATTTTCAGTTAATATCATCCGGCGGTTTCCTCTCAGCAATATCAAATGTGTTTATATAAGCTAATCGTAAATTTTGAATGCGTTAACAATTCTTTGATTATTGAAGTAAATACCTCATCAATTGGAAGAAAAATGATTTTATTGGAAACACAATCAATCAAATAATATTATCAGATAGGTAGTTTAGCTTTTTTAATCCCAATTAATATTTTATGAATTTTTTTATAAAATGAAACAGCGGTGGAACAACTGTAACAAATTCAGTAGTGTCGATTGTAACATGTACAACTGACAAAAAAATTTTAGTTGAACAAAATTAAACTTTATATTTTAGGTATGAATCGAAATAATAAAGGAGAAACAAAAATCTTCCATTAATGGGATTAAAAAAAAATGCTTATAATATGCAAAACGAAAAACTAGGATAGAAATTATATTCAATGATGTATATATGAATTCCGTTAAAAGAGTAATTGCCTGAGACTATGCTATTTGTCACCTTGCTTACTCAATATGTAAGGAAGAATTTTAAAACTGGATTAATTATAATAACTAACGTGTAAATTCAATTAAATAATGAGCCCTAAGCCCTGTAACAATTGATCCTCTGTTGGTGTCGATTGTAACATTGCACTTTGGTCCACATAAACGCAGTTATTTTAACTATTAGTCAACATAGAGTATTTTTGTGCAGCTCATTCAAAACCTGAAAGATGCCCGTATCTTGTACCAAAAATTTAATTCTCTGTGACTAATAAATACAAAGTTACTAGCCTGTATATTTTTTTCGTTACTATTGACACACCTCTCCCCTACACCTAAAAAATATGAGAAAAAGTTTAAATTAAACTAAAAACTAATCAAGTATAATCCTCGAACACTGTTAAAAGTACAAGAGTAATTTAATAGATGACGCAATCTATACGATTCTGTAACGGTATCTTCCTTAAACGTCATCACGTACAAAATCTAAAACTTATCTACTATTTATAAATGCAACGTTAGATGTATATGGGTTAAAATTTTAACTTTTCGAAATTTTCGAAATGTCATGGTACCTGTATGTATGTACAAAGGCAAAACTTGTCGGTAAATTATAACAATGTGAGTAAAACTAACATTAGAAACAAATATAAAGGATATCTTACACCATATGAGAGAGTATAAGTATTTGTAATATGTTAGCAAACTTTAATTTTCAGTCGTTAGTCGTTCGCTCGTTCGTATAGAGTTGTAAGACGACGATAAATGATAGTAAAGTAGCACCACATAATACAGATCAAAGTGTAGCTTCGATGAATGATGCACAAAACGGAGTAAACTTATCCTTTCATGAGTTGTTCGGGATAGTTAAACGTATGGATAAAGTTTATACAGGATGTCCTAGACAGTGCACACCAATATAATGCGTTGTCCAATTATATTTGCCTTTTGTGTTTATTAGGAATTAATTGGCATCACACTGTTTAAATAATCTATACGTATAATAAAACTATAACGAGACCATTTCTGTACATGGAATATTTTTTGAAAATTGTACTGGTACTGTAAATAGTTATCGATGTAGATATCAAAACAACGATTTTTAAAATTTTTGTCTGTCTGTCTGTTCACGAATCACGCAAAAACTACTGGACGGATTTGAATGAAATTTGGTGTGATGATAACTTTTTACCAACATCTAAGATACTTAGATACTTTTTACTCCGGGAAAATGTCTGATTCCCACGGAAAAATAGAAAAACCATTTTGAGCATGTGCACTCATTACGCAAAAACTATTGAACGGATTTTTATGTTTGGTCTGATGTTAATTTATTACCTGGGCCAACATCCAAGATACTTTTTATTACGGTAAAATGTCTCCTTCTCTTGGGAAAATATAAAAAACCATTTTGAACATGTGCATGCATTACGTAAACATTATTGTTCTAGGCAAGTTTTGTATAATTATTATAGAGTAGGAACTTAACCCTAATTTTTAACAAAAAGCGACCACGAGCGTTCTAGTGGTGATTTTTCTTTTAATCGATTCAAAATTTAAAAAGGAATAAAAAATTCAAATACTATTTTTTTACCAAATGCCGGCGTCACTGTGAAAAGTTGAAATTAATGAAAGTAATAGGTAAGACACATGTATAAATTTGATATTTGTAGTATACTCTACAAGCACAACTGATATATAAAAAAAAATTATAACATTTTTTTAGATAGAGAAAAAACTATTGACAAATATGATATTTTAGAATGAATACGTAGACTAAAATCAAACATTTATAAGAATACTTGTCAAATTATTTATTTTTATCAATTTTTAGCATTGAAGCCGTGGTTTAATCAAAAAATAGTACCTATTTAAATTTTATATTTTATTTTAAATTCTGCATCGATTAAAAAAAAAAAACCAGCCATTAGAACGCTCGTGGTCACTTTTTCAATTTCTAAGCATTTTTTTAAGGGTAAGTTAAGCCTATATTACACTTATATATTTCTCATTGATTTTATAACAAAGCGTCCCGCGAACGACGTCGCGAGTACAGCTAGTATAAAATAAGCTTTTTGGACATCCTGCACAAACTGTCCTCCAATTACGTAATTTTGATGACGTCATCAAGTTTTCAAAAATTATTCACTGTCTTAAAAAGTGTAAATAAAATGATACAGTGATGAAATTGAAAGCGAATTATAGGTTTTTGAAACCGTTCTTTCAATTTTTACCAAAATTAAGGACGTAGAACCACCAGGAAAAGGACTTCTGGGGTCAGTCATATTTCTAAGGGGAATTTCGTCATTTTGATAGCAAAAATTAAGAGTTCACACCAAAATAACCCTAATTTAACCAATCAACTTAACTCAAATTACTTCCATAAAGCTTCAATCGGAAAGAAATAAGTTTCTTTTAATTTGATGACGTCATCAAGTTGACTAAAATTTTTCAGTACCTTAAAAATCGTAAATAAAGTGATTGAATGATAAAATCAGAAGCGAATTATAGGTTTTCGAAGTCGTCCTTTTCATTTGTATTGTACCAAAATTGTGTATGTAGAACCGCTGGGAAAAAGAGTTCTGTCGAATCAGTCGAATTTCTAAATAGAAATTTAGTCACTTTCTTCCACTTCATCACCCCAACTCAAATTACTTAATTATAAAGCAATTTTTTTTTTAAATTTAATAACATCATCAAGTTTACTAAATATTTTGAAGCAGAGCCGGACCTACAGTTATTACGATGGGGGGGGGGGGGGGGCAAACTTTGCTGTTGGCGCCCTCCCTTTAGTGCACCGATATTTTCCTCTACAAAAAGTAAGTGACAAGAAAAAAAGAACAGCTAATTCATCGTTTTGGCGGCCCTAAAAACTTGCAGGGGCACGTGCCCCCGCTGCCCCCCTAGATCCGGCCCTGTTTTGAAGAAATGCCAAATCCACCTTATAAAACTTAATTTTAAAAAATATTATTGTTCTGATGACGTCATCAGGTGGACTAAAATATTTTAATGCCTTAAAAACTGCAAATAAAATGATAAATTGATGAAACAAGAAGCGAGTTATACGTTTTCAAAATTATCCTTTTCATTTTTACCAAAATTAAATACATACTTAGAATCAATAAAATAAAAATTACTATCAAATCTGTCACACTCAGTGAAAATGGAACTTCATCATTTTGATCCCAAAAATTAAAAATTCGTACCCAAATTACTCTAATTCAATCAATTACGCTGTTTCATATCACTTTCATCAAGCTTAATTTGAAAAATAAAAATTGCTTTCATTTAACAACGTCAATCATCAAGTTTACTCATAATAATCCGGGAACCTAAGATGGCGTAACTATGAGGACTCCCTGTGTATATAATATCTATCATAAATACTCGGGATAATGCGGCATGCAAGTAATTCAACTCTATAGTCAATATCCTGCAGCTTAGGTACCACTATACGTTCGAGAAACTGCACACAATATAGAATATGACGTAAACGGAATTCATAATATTAGCTCAGATTTACCGATTAATTTTAAATTAAACTTGCTATATCCGTTTTTAATCGACTTCAAAAACGAGGAAGTTCTCAATTCAACCCGTATGTTGTTTTTTTTATGTATGTACACTGATTTCTCCCACATTTCTGGGCCAATTTGCGCCATTCTTTTTTTGGTTAATAGATAAAACTCTCCAGGTGGTCCCATAAGAATTTTATTGACATTGGTTGGGTAATTTTTTAACGACCTTCAATAATATGAATAATTATGGCAATTTTAAAATTTGTATAATAATTAATTATATAAAATTATTTACTTTAAAAACTATAGTAACATGTTTTTAATATTTATGTTGATCCAATTATCCTAAAAAGAATTTTTTCTAGTCCTACTATTAAAAGTAACATTTTGTGCACGGCTAACTATATGTAAAAATTAACAATTGCCCACACTGTGCGGAAATACAGTGGGAAATTATTTCCCACGCCTTAATATAATAAAAAAGTAGACTGTTCCGTTAGTTTAATATTATGTAGAAATAATACTAAAAATATACATATATGTATGTTGATTATTTATTATTGTTTCCGTAGTTTCAAAGTATGCTTTGGCAAAAATTTGAACATCTTAGCACTGACATTATAAATTTAAAAAATTTTACTACTTATTTAAATTTTATTTTAATTATTTATGTTAAATTTTACGAAAAAAAATGTGCTCGTAGAAAAAGTACAGTGTAAAATGCGTGGGAAAAGCTTATTTCTCACTCATACGAATTGTTGCGTGAGCCCGCATAAGCCTCTTTTCCCACTTATTGTACAATATACTGTTCTGTCAGTACGTAGCTTATAATATTCTCTAATGACTTGAAAAATTGGTTGATTTTCTTCATTGATGTTTTATTTCCCTAGAAATTATTACTTTAGACACTATTTACGTTCCAAATTTCAAAACAAATTCAGTGAGTGCCCAAAATTATGATTTTTTGATACTGATATTTTGGAAACTATTCTACTTAAACGTATGAAATTTGGAATACTTCTTCTTTTTGATAACTTTCCTGAGCTTAGAATTCAGTCTTGTGACGTAACTAGCGTCGGAAATAGATGGGATCGAAAGAGGCTTACAATGGTTCAAGTAAATATAGCACAGTGCGCATTCAGTTGAATTATTTGGTGAAAATTTGACTTGGCGAACTTTGTACACTAAACATTTATATTAATAAAAACGGTGTATTAATCAGTGCTTCATTAACAACAATACATAAATAGTATTAATAAATATGATCTTAAAGTAGGAATATTTTGTGAAATATTTTTCTAAATTGGAAATTCAGCTATTTTATACTACGTCACGCCTGACTTCAAAATACGTGCTATTACATTATTTTGTAATTTTTGAAGTCGACTTTTTAAAAACGATTTTATTTATCATCATTTCATATTGTGAAATACAAGATGTCTCTGTAATCGGAAAATAAACAATAGTTTCTTTTTGAAAACAAGAGTTGTTCAGAATTTTAGAGTATAGACTTTGTTTTTTCACAGCACTCTTACCATTACGACAATTTACTTTTTAGCGAAAATTTACATTTTTTTCAAATTTTCAGTTACATTGCTATCAAGAGCCGAAACAAGAATTTTCAAGTATTGAATTTTAGCAAAAAAATGAATTTTTTTGCGAAAATTTTAAATTTTCTCAAAATTTCAAATACTCTGTTGTAACGAGTGGAAATAGTTAGATAATGCAGATTTTTCAAACATTATCCTATGTAAACTGGTTTTCGATAACAACTAAAAAAACATGTGGATTTTTTCTACAATATTATATTATTTATGGCAAAATTACTACCTATAATTTATGTTACCTAACTAACTATGATGTCAACTCGTTGTTTTTTTTTTTAAGTCAATATGAAATGGTATTTGAATTATTTTCTGTGTTGATAAGTCTTTTAATCTTGATAAATCTTTTAATCCGCTTACTTTGGTTTGAATTAGAGTAGAGTAGAAGTATATCAAAGGCATAAAACCCCGCTTTTTTAAGGTTCCGGATCTTAACTAAAAGAAAACCACTATAAAAAATTACTTTTTTCTACTCCTGTTGAAGAACACACTCATTACATATCCGTTAAGTGTTGAGAAAGTTAGGCATTATTCAAAGTTGAGGAGGAATTTTCATTACTCACTACCTTTTTGATCAATGAAATCACCGCATTAACCATTATTCAATGGGCTGGCTTTTGTTTTGTGTATAATATACGTATCAATTTTTAATTTCAAATATGTTGCGTAGTAACATCTAAGTAAACAAAGTAGCTTGTATTTTGTTTTCATCGTTTGTACATATATAAACATTTAATGAAATTAGAGATGGATTAAAAATTGTATTCTTTTGATTTAAAAATATTCAATTTTATTTAAATCAAAAAAAAAAAAGTCGTAAAAAAATATCGTATTCTACTTTGACTACTGAGTGAGTAATAGCAACGGCTATTACTCACTCAGATGCATTACGACACTCGCCACGCAAGCTCGGCTCGTGTCGCAATTTCATTTTCGTGAGTAATAGCTATCATTACCAGCTTGTTGAATAATATACTATTACGTCTGTCTGTCACTTATAGACTTTTTTCTCGAAAACTTCGTGACATAGATATTTGAAATTTGACACCTCCACCCAAAAAAAAAAATATACGCGCGTCACTTTTCTTCGTTAATAAATTATTGTTTTTCTCCTTCGATCTCGATAGGTATGCCAATTCTTTTGATAACGCAGTGTATTTTTACACTTACCTATAATGGATTTATACATATATATGTATACACAAAATAAAATTAATAACACATATTTTACGTTCTTGTTCACAATTCACATCAAATCGACATTGTGTTGTTTTATATAAACTGTCAAAACATGTTAAGTTCATTCCAGTTTTGAAATTAAGTTTTTGTTTTATTTTTACGAATTTCCATCGTCGTTGTTGTTGTTGTTACAATAAAATATTGTCACATATGTGCCTGATAATCAGTTATTTTCCTCGGAAAAGTATAAAAGTACACAATAAGGACAAAATACCATTAATTCAGGGGTGTATATCAAGAATTTTTATAGAAATAAATTTGAGTTACTACATAAAGTGGATATATATCCTCATAAATTTTTTATTAGTTTATTGGTGCTAAAATTTGTAATATCTATTAAATATATTTATAGTAAATTCATCCCAACGGTATGACAACATTACATCAGTTATGGGTTTGACCTAAATATCAATTCCAATGAAAATAAAATTGCTATTACTAAATTCAAATAAAGCAATCAAATGAAATCATAAAATTAATCTTTCTATCATCATCAAAAATTCTTAAAAAATTCGGAAAACTTTTGATTAGGTTAAATTTTTTATTTATTTATTTATCAATTTAACGAGAGGAGTTGTCAGCTAATAAAAACACGAAAGCATTTACAGTTCTTCGAGTTATTGCTTTTAGGCAACAAATTTGAGTTATTGAAAATACGATTTGAATAAAATAGGTTAGTATAAATCATATTATTATTTAATATTTCGTTACTATGGTTTTGAAATTAGTTAAATTTATCAATAAAAATTTTTGTTTCATTTCTATCGTATATTTACGCACAATGAAATGGCCAATGAAATGTTTCCTACCTTTTTTTTCTTTGTAGAAATTTGTACTAACAGTTTTTTCATGGTAAAAAAAACTACAATTTTTCAATGTTTAAATAAAAAATCAAAGTATCAAAGAAATGAAAACTTTAAACTTTTTAAAGTGAGCTAAAGTGGAGTAGTTATTTCTTCCCAACAAACAAGTGATCACCGCACTATCTCGAATATCGATTGAAGACACATCCCTACTATAAAACAGACAAAGTAGGGAGTAGGGACATTACTTCTTTGACTAGTATAGCTTAACTACACAATATATATATATATATATATATATATATATATATATATATATATATATATATATATATATATATTTGTGTATAGAAAATATAATAGAAAAATGAAAATTTTTACTCAAGGTATTGTGCATTTTATAGATTATAAGATTTCGTATATTATGAAAGTTATGCGTCTCAAGTGACCAGTTTAGATAGAATGTTTCAAAAACCTGTCTTATCTAACTTTTTCCGACTCTTCATAATAGTGTATTTGAAATTTTGAAAAAATTTAAGATTTTCGCTAAAATGTAAATTGTCGTAATGGTAGGGGCGCTGTGAAAAAACAAATTCGATTATCTAATGACGTCAGACCAATTTTAATTAAGTTGATTTGACCTATATATTATGTATTTTATAGATTATAAAACTTTGCATAGATATTACGAAAATTATGTCTATTATTATATTTTCAGGCATAGGAAGTTTCGTTTCGGTTGTGTGTGTGTGTCACATAAACCTTTTTCTTAGTAATGAAAAAATTATTTTCCTACGGCACTGGAATGTGGTAACTCTTAGCAGAATAACAAAAAAAAAAAAATAAAGAGTATAAAATACAACTTAAAGAAACGATAGAGAAGACCACAAACAGAAAAGGATAAATAAATATAAGTAAAGAGTTAAAATCAATAATTTGTAATTAGAAAATGTCAATTACATAAGATAACTCTAAAAATGGACATAGAAATAAATACACAGTTAATTCAAATATGTTAAAATTTTGCCGGAGAAAAATTTAAATAACTCTACAATCGGAAAGTATTTCCGCGATTATTGGAAATTTCTATGCTATGCTACAATTTTGTAAATTATACATAACTTCATTTTATTTTAACATATTTAAACAGATTTACCTGTTAACTATGCCAAATTTTAGATTTCAAGCATCATTTTTCATTTGAATATAGTTTCCTTATTCCTATTCAAAACTTTCAACAAAACATAATTCTCGTTATATATTAGGACAAACAAACGGAGCTTTCAAAAGTCGACATTCTGAGAGATTTTTATTTAAAACCACAAAAATATTTTTAAATATTTAAACTGCAAAATAGTGTAAAGAAAAGTTTTTAATTCTTCAAATAAAAAAAAATTCCTCGCTAGAACTGCAACAAATGTACCTACATTATCACAACACATTTGAATTTACAGTGTACCTCCAACATAATATGTAAGTACGTATAGTTTTTCATTTTGAAAATTTGTTATTCTTTTAATATCTTGTGACATGTGCTGACATGTATTACGTACATTGAAGTAGGTAAAAGTATTTAAAACATAAAACATATGTCCATGTTTCTGAGTTACGATTTCATAAATTTCTAACAATTTATTTATTCTATTAATTAAATTAAAATAACCATTTGAAAAATTTTTGTCATTTTCTTCAATGACATTTTATGTACAGTATTGTCGAAAATTCCTTAAATAAACAATAAAAAATTAAAGGGTAAAAATTTTTAAATTGTATCAATTGTTTTGTTGACCAAAATATACTCTTAAAGTAACATCAAAATTAAATTTAACTGTTTGTAAAATAATATGGTAATATTAAAAAGATTGCTACTATAATAGTTTCCGACTAATCAGAAAATAGTTATGACCAAATTTTTTATCAAAACCAACAAAAATTCAGTGGCGATTTTAGGGCGTAGGCCCGGGGTTGCCCAAAAATTTTGAAAAAATGAAAAAAACATGATATAAAATGTCATTTTCCGACTACTTGACTGATTATGTAATCCAGACGAATATCTACACGTTTAAAAGCATTTTAGGTCGTGTAATATGAAATGTCGTTTTCAGACCACTTGGCCGACCATGTAATTCAGACAAAATATTGTCACTTTTTTAAAAATTTGAGAAATGTTTAAAAGCAATTCTTTAACTTTGAATAGATTTCCTGTAGCTTGGAATCATTTTCACCATTATCTGGAATAATATTAGGTCGTGTAACATGAAATGTCGTTTTCCGACCACGTGGCCGACCACCTAATTCAGAAAAATATCGACACTTTTTTAAGCATCAGAGAAATATTTAAAAGCAGTTCTTTAATTTTAAATATAATTCTTGTAGCCCGGAATTATTTCCACCATTATCTATGTAATATTATTATTAGGTTCAGGGTCGGATCATCGCGTAGGCAAATTAGACAAATAGTTATGGCCAGATATTTTGAAGGTCTGGTCAAACTGTCTATTTTAAATACACCGCAAATCCAATTTTACGTAGGTCGGTGCAAATTTAAGGGGAAGTACGTAAAATCGGAAGATCAGGGGCGTCGGTAAACTTTTGTTTCAGGGGTTGATAAATATTATTTATCCGAATTTATTTAAAACAAAATTATCTTAAGAGACAATATACATCTAAAATTCGGTTGTGTAGACAAAGGAAATCGAATGTTATACTAATGAATATGAGTGATGACTTTTATAAAACTGTCGAAAAATCAACTTCACTATCGGATTCATCGGCGTAAAAGACGCCAAATAGCGGAAGCTGAGAAAAATTCTAGAATATTCTACTCGTGAACTAGCGAAGATACCAAAAAACAAACTTCACTATTGAATTGGGCACTAAAAATTAGATTAAGCAGCGCATTTTGACAAAAATTCTAGAATGTTCTTTTCGTCAACTAACAAAGATATCGAAAAATCAATTGCACCATTTAATTGGTCATCGAATAAAAGATGGAATAGCACATTTTGATAAATGTTCTAGAATATTCTATTCGTCAAATAGCAAAAATTGTTTGTCAAAATGGGACATTTGGTTTACATTAGTTTAATTTCGGTTGGACAATTAAGTGGGGCAGTAGATTTTCCAATATCTTTGTTAGTTGACAAATAGAATATTCTAGAACATTTCTCAAAATGTGTTATTTGGTCTCTTTTTTGGTAGCCAACTCAATGGCGACGTCTGTTTTTGAATATTTTTTCTAGTTGACGAATAGAATATTCCAGAACATTTGTCAAAATGTGTAATTTGACCTCTTTTTCAATGGACAATTAAATGGTACAATTGATTTTTCAATATCTTTGCTAGTTGACAAATAGAACATTCTAGAGAGAGAACATTGAGATCAAACTACACTGTTTGATCTCATTTTTAATGACTAATTCAACGGTGAAGTCTGTTTTTTAATAACTCTGCTAGTTAACGATTAGAATATTCTAGAATTTTACGTTACTCATTTTGCATTTGCATTTTGCATATTACGTATACAGAATATGTGCATATATATCTGCAGTGGAATTTTAAAATTTTTAAAGGTTACGAGACCCTCAGACAATATTACCTACGGCCCAGACTCTGGCTTGGTACATAAATTTTCACCAACACAAACAAACAACAATATATCTGTGAGAGGAGAACCCCACTAAATCGCTGACGTCACTACGTAAAATCGGAGTACGTACCATTGGATGGCCACTGTATTTGAATCAATATTTCTATATTTATTTTAAATATTTAGTTTCTCTTAATTACATTATTTAATTTTGTTTTATTTATTGCTTTATAATTTGTGTGCTAAAATTATGCATATCTTGTAAGGGCGGGAGGGGGCCTGGTAACAAGAAAATATCTAGGACCCCAAAGTGAGTTAATCCGTCCCTGGTTACACATAAGTTCTCTTAAGTGATATGTGATTATCTGAAATGGCTTGTAAATGTTACTAAAAAATACATTTTGATCAGTTTAAAATTATGCAATAAAAAGATCACATTTTCAAATAAAAATGATACACATAAGTTATATGTTTACAAAACAAAAAAATTCGGGCCTACGCAAAATAAAAATTCTAGAATCGCCCCTGAAAAAATTTTTGATTGGCCTTAAGTAAAAACATCATACGACTCTAGTGCTCAACTAAAATTTATTGAAATTACTTCTTATTGGGTTACTTTTGGCACACATTCACTTTAACCGTAAAGTTTGATACATTGGTGTATAAGTGACTACCCACTTTAGACGACTATTCCTTATATATGTATTATTTTATTTGAACAAAATTAATTGAATGCAAATTAAATATTAATTTTTAACCAACTTTAAAAAGATTATCGCTTTAGTAGGAATTACAATTCATGTTTTTGTACAGTTTCCCTCCAAAAAAGATTCTCAAATTATACGCCGTAACTCGAAACGGTAAAATATGTACCTATATACTAGAAACGTGAAGATATATGAAAACTTGTAAAACTATATTTACACAATCTCTCAGTGTAATTTAAAACGACGACGCTATTGTGAAAGTACTATTCATCTTTTCAAGAAGAACCACAATGACCTCTATATAACATTATTCTCTCCTTGTATCACCCATAAAGGTGTATGTACATGTTATGTAGATCTCTTTAAGCAGCTAAAAGCCAAATGACAAGAACTATTTTGTTTAAAGTGAATAGTAGCGAAAACTTACTTGATACTGGGAATTGAAATGTGCGACATGGTTTGGCTTTCCTTGCTAATTTTCTACATTCGTGTTATATATAACTAATATGTGCACCTACATTTTCTGTAATACAGTCAATCTAGCTAAACCCACATTCGTAGCATAAACTATAGTCAAATTATTTAGGATATTCAAAATATATTTCAATATCAATCTTTTTTTTCAAACTGCATCCAAGGACACAATAATAGCACTAACGGTGCACTCTAGAAGCAATATGCTATTCCTGAAAAAATTAAATAATATTGCGCTAATTTTACTGAAGAAAAATTGTAAAAAAAAGACATAGTCAGTAGCAGAAACTGAACCCTAAATTATCTGCTCAATTAATTACCGGTTACTTAGTACGACCCGTCAAAGTGGCTATTTTAGTTCGACGAATAAAGTACTATTTTTCAGTTTTGTATGCTTGGGGTCAGGGCCAGCTTAGCCAATAGGCCACTCTAGGCCATGGCCTAGGGGCGGGAAATTTTTAAAATAGGGCGGAAAAATGAGTCACTTATTTTTTTTAAGAGAGAGTTTGTAAAAAAGTTAGGAATAGGGGCGGCAAATTTTTAAAACACGGTAGAAAAATTTGTGATTGACGTTTCTTTTTTTTTCAAAATTTCCTTTTTTCAAACAAAAAGTGGGGCGACATTTTTCAAGGTGCCTAGAGGCGGACTCAGGGTTAATCCAGCCCTGCCTGGGGTTTATTTTTTCATGGAAAATTAGAACGTTTTTTATCTTTTTTCTCTCCATTGTTTGTCCCACTTTAATAAAATAGACGCAAATTGTAGTAAATACCACTGAACCAAAGCTGTCTTCTTAACAGTTACATTTTAATTGATTTGATCCGAAAAAGGTCGCCGTAGCTTAATTCAAAAGGTTAATAAAGCAAAAAAATCTTGAAAAGCCATGATATTATGTCAGACTCTTATAAGATTATAATAAAATAGTCATTGATTTTCCAAATTCCTAATACTTTGTAATTCTTTACAATTGAAGACATGAGTGGATGAAGGTATTATGTAACATTTTTATAATTTTACAATAGAAGCGTTTGAAAGTTTTTATTTACATATAAGTGCATGCAGTGCGGTCCATGAGTTCTTAGCCTCACATAGTTAGTAGAGGGTAATCTAAAATATTTAACCTTTATAACGTAGATACAAATCTAGTGATATACTGTGCTGAGTTTCAGACAGCAACTTTATTGTTTAGAGTACTTTAAACATTTTATAGTCGAGTGATTTTTGAAAAGATCTAAAACTGAATATCGTGCAGTTATTAAGTTTTTAACTATAGAAGGTCTAACGTTAACGCAAATAAAAGAAAGAATGACTGTCATGTACACTGATTCTTGCCCATTTTATGCAACAATAATGCAACAACAAGATTTGCCAAGATTCGGTTGAAAATTATTAAAAATACACCAGAAATCTAATGGTATGTAGTGGTCGGTGCAAATTTGAGGGGAAGTACGTAAAATCGGAAGATCAGGAGTGTCGGCAAACTTTTATGTGGAGTGTTCGTAAATATTATTTATCTGAATTTATTTAAAACTATTCTAAGAAACAATTTACAATCTAAAATTCAGTTGTATATAGATAAACGAAATTGAATGTTATATTAATTAATAACGAAAAACCAACTTCATCTTCGAAATTATCAGCGTAAAAAACGCCAAATAGTGAAAACTTATAAAAATTCTAGAATATTCTATTCGTCAACTAGCAGAGATATAAAAAAATAGACTTCACTATTGAATTGGTTACTAAAAATTAGATTAAGCAGCGCAATTTGACAAAAATTCTAGAATGTTCTATTCGTAAACTAACAAATATATTGAAAAGCCAGTTGCACCATTTAATTGATCTTCGGAAAGAAGACGAAATATCACTGTTTGATAAATATTCTAGAATAATATATTATGGCTGAAGAATAGATCATTCTAGAATGTTTGCCAAAATGGAACATTTAGTTTATGTTAGTTAGTTGGTTGGACAATTAAATGGTGCAATCGATTTTTTAATATCTTTGCTAGTTGACAAATAGAATACTCTAGAACATTTGCCAAAATGTGCTGTTTGGTCTCTTTTTAGGTGACCAATTCAATGACGACGTCTGTTTTCAGATATCTTTGCTAGTTGACGAATAGAATATTCCAGAACATTTGTCATTATATGCTATTTGGCCTCTTTTTCAAGGACCAATTAAATGCTGTAATTGATTTTTCGATATCTTTATTAGTTGACAAATAGAACATTCTAGAATTTTTGTCAAACTGTGCTGCTTAATCTCATTTTTAGTTACCAATTCAATAGTGAAGTCTGTTTTTTGATATCTCTGCTAGTTGACGATTAGAAGATTCTAGAATTTTATGTTACTCATTTTGCATATTACCTATGCAGACAGAATATGTGTATAATATTTGCAGTGAAATTTTGAAATTGTTAGTGGTTACAAGACCATTAGACAATAAGTATTACCTACGGTGCTAACTCTGGCTTGGTACATAAATTTTCACCAACACAGACAAACAGCAACATATCTGTGAGAGAAAAACGCCAGTAAATCGCTGACGTCACTACGTAAAATCGGAGTACGTACCATTGGATGTCCAATGTATTCATAAATTTCTTAAATGTGTAATCAAAATTTTACTTTGGCGCCTATCTCACTATGAAACTGTTATTTTAGTCCCGTGCTGTAACACTTTCATGGTGTCTACTGTATTTTTATAGCAACATAGAAACGTTAATTAAATCTCATGTGTGTGTTGCAATATAGGGAGACTATATTTAAAAATTATATAAGTTTTTTTTTATTTGCACCTATCCTCCTTGTATGTTAGGCTAAGAACTCATGAACCGCACTACATACTTTCCATGCAATAGGATGTGTTTATTATTGAATTTCTACAAAACTATTAGGCGCAATGAAACCAAATTGTAATATATGATACTTCAGCATAGGATATTTCTAAATTTTGCAAAAAAATGTGTTTTTGAGAAAAATGTTACATAACACCTTCATCCACTCATGTCTTCAATTAACTATTTCTAACTTGTATTTTATAAATGAACACTTGGGTGTACGAAATTTTGCTGTTGCTCCTTTATAAATTATCGATCCTATCCGTCCCGTAGTTAATATTTTAAAATATCAATTCTCGGCCATCCATCGGTTGAAAGGTTAATAAACAATAAAAATATTTTGATCTCTGTAAAGTTTTTACTACTTAAATGTTCACCAGTTTCATGTAGACATATTATACGAGAAGTTACGTATCTACACAGGATACAAATATATAAGTACATAAAGAATTTCTATTCCCATTTGCGCAATAAAAGTGTTTTTCAAGTTATACATCTTTGACGTATTCAAAAATTGACATCAATATTTTTGTCTCTAGGCTGCGTATTCGCATAAAAATAAAAATTACAGTCAGTTATAGAAATTAAAATTAATGCCTTCAGTGGCCACCCAGAATAGTTTTTGTGGGTTAAAATTATTTGTTATCAACTTGATCAATATTGTCACATAAAAATGATTTTATAAGCTCTTAATTGGCTATTAAACACCAAATTTAAGAAAGTAGGATGATAAAAATTACTTGAGATGCCTCCTAAAATAGTTACGAATTCGAATCTCTCTAATCAGTTAAAGTGAGTTGTCAATATGGTGGACAATTTGGTATTGATAATATGTTTTTAACAGTTCAAAAATAGCATATTATTTATTCAACGAGCTGGTTGGTAATGATAACTATTACTCACGAAGATGAAATTACGACACGGGCCGAGTTTACGAGGCGAGTGTCATAATGCATCTGAGTGAGTAATAGCCATTGCAAGCGAGTAGTTACATACGTAGTTTTCTACGACATTTTTCCTTTTTGATTCAAATAAAATTGAATATAAATTTTAAATTAAAAGAATAAAACTTCTAATCTATCTCTTGTAGCAATAATTATTGCTACATGTGATGAATCAATTCAACACGTTATTTATTTCATTTACTTTGGAAAACGATAATAAAACTTTAATCTAATTAATAATTAATGGATTTGTAAAAATGTCTAAACACTGACATCTAACACTTTGCATTTGAAGTTAATATCAGTTCAATATATCAAATCATAGAATTTAATAAAATCAATTATATATATATATATATATATATATATATATATATATATATATATATATATATATATATATATATATATATATTAACGACATCTAGTGTTATAGTTTCAAATTGATATCTAGGCACAATGTAAAAATTAATTACACGTTTGCAGTAATCTGAAATTTAATTGACTTTATAACAAGTGCGTACATTATTTAATTAAACATTTATTTTTCAAAAAATAATTAACAAAACAAATTACATAACTAAATAAATAACTTATACTAATTAAAAAGGCACACGGGTGAGGGAGAACCTCTCTTCTCGCGTGGCCTTTGGGCCGCTCACATCAAAAATGAAAGGAAAAAAATATATATATTTTAAAATTAGTATTTAAGTACTATTTGTTTAAGTGTATTGTTGAAAAGGAGAAACTCCTCGTAGTTAAGATAAGTATTATTTTATTGTAACATGTATTTGGAAATTTACTTAAACGTAGTCAAAAAATAATTTATATTTAAATGATTAGAAAATAATTAAACGTAGCGTGTAGGATAAATTTAAATTTTGAAAAATCGTATAATTAATTTAAGATAAATATATTTTGGAAATTTATTTAAACTAAAATAAAAGATAATTTATATTAGATATATTATTACGAAAAGGTAGTTAAAAAATAAATTTTTATTAAAACTGCTGAAATAAACAAAAAATTTGGCGCAGGTAAATATTAAAAAAAACTGAAAATTTCAGATATAGTTCACAATTTATTAAAAATTAAATTCAGGTACATTTTTTTTGTTTTAGTTTTAATTTTATTTTATATTAAAATTTGTTTTTTTCTTCTGTTAATTTCATACATAGTACCTTTGCATCCGGCTTAGCTCATAGATGAAATAAATACGTTAAGTTATTGCGTGGATTATGATTGAACCGTGTAATAGATAAATACAATTGTTACAGATATAAGGTAGATTATAAAAAGATAAAGGTAGGCAATTTAAATAACAAGAGAGTGTTATTAATAGAGTTATTTGACTGAAGTTGCTAAAAGCTGTTTAAAGATAAGAAATCTTAAGTTAGAAAAAAAATGATAAAATTGACATAATAATAAAAAGATATCACAACTCATAGCATCTCCTGTAATAATTAAGTAAGAAAATTATAAATAAGCAAATAGAAAAATTAGTGAACTTGTTAGAACTAGTAATCTTATGAAATTTAACAAACTACTGAATTTAGTGAAACACAAAATTAATTAAAAGTAAGTACGGTAAGTTAATTATGAAACATTAGTAAGAAAAAGTTATAGCAACAAAAGAAAAGTTTTCCCAATCACAGATAGAATAGATTTAAGTATTGTAACACGTGTTAGCGTTACCCAAAAAATTGAAAAAAAGTTACTCATCTTGATGAATTCAGGCCGGGTAGATGTATAGCGAACACCCAAAATAAATGAAGAAAATCCACGTTGGGGTCCATTAATGTAGGCATCAGTTCGTAATTAACGTAGAATATTGTGTATCGACATGTAGAAATCTTGTTCAAGCTTAACGCTGGAAGTTGTTTTCCGGCATGTAGAAACTTTGATCACCACTAACATTGAAGATTGGTTACCAGGATGTGGAAATTTTGTTCATAATTAACGTAGAAGATTACTCAACTTTTTCCCATTGAATTTAAAACAAGGGGAGAGCCTGAACACAAAATTCACTTTTAGATAAAATTAAACACACAATCACCAATTCAGTTTACAGGTTAGAATCCACAAAAAAATTGCAAAACACAATGAACCATGATTAAACAAAGTTAAATTACAATAAAGGAACAAAAATTTATTTACGTACCTGAATTGTCCTTACGAGAAATATAATATATGAAATATAAAATTGGAATGAAAGATAGATCTGTAGCTGCAATCAAATTTATACGGATCAAACACCGCCAAAGACGTAAAATGAATGTCTACCAACTTAAGATAAAAAAAAATTACTGTGAATAATTTTTAATGACAGATATGAAATTACCGTATGTTGGAGTAAATCGAATCACAGCAAAATGGGATACATTGTAATGTATCTTAGAAACTAAAATTTGAGAGAAATTTGAATGTTTTAGTAAAAAATAAGTACAAGAATGTAACATCATCAATACCCGCGTAAAAAAAAAATATTGAATTTTTTTTTTTTTTTTTTTTTTTCAATTTATTATGACTAGATTTCGCTAAATGTAGTAAGACTAGATGTACTATGAGCAGTTAAGTGATTTTTAATTTAGCAAGGTATATGCTAAGGGCGCCAAACTGGTTAATCTTACTAGGAAAATTTTAATGTTTAAGAAATATATCAAGGAACTGATGATGGTAAACAGAGAGGATAATGAAAGCAAAAAAAAATTTTTTTTTTTTTTTTTTTTTTTTTTTTGAGTTTCATTTCGAGTTTCGTTTAGAGTTTCGTTGTAGTTTTCATTAAAATGAGAAAATATGCTAAACTAAATCTGATAATACAGATATAAATCCGTTTAAACGCAAAATTTTAGACTTGATCAAACTTATTAAACTAAATTTGTCTGAGACAAATATAAATTCAATTATTAATTTTTTAATTAATTTGAGATTTATCTCAAATATATATCCGCAAAAGCGATTTGCTAAGCAAAAATTGAATATGGGTAATGAGCAAGGGATTCGCTGGTCAGCCGAAGTTCAAACATGAAACGATTGATTCCTAAGCAAAAAAGGCAATTAGGTACCAACCAAAAGAAAAGATACGTGGACCCTGAAAAATTTACCACTCGGCAGGTCAGCCAGTCTCACGAATAAATAAATAAAAATAAAAGAAATAGAGATAAGGTATAGTTTGAGGTCTCGCATGGCACTACGGTGCGGTCGACCAACTTCAAACAAAACGTAATTGAATGAACTTCCTGTAGGTAGCAGAATCACGAGTCATTTTTAATTCCCATCGACTAGAATTATAAATAAATTGCTAAAGATAAAACTATAGAGAAAATTACAACGAACTCAGTATAGTAAGTAACTATTGAATCTATTGACGCAAATGAACGTACAAGTAAGTTTTGTAAAACTGTAGATATAATGTATTTTAATATATTTATAATTTAAGTGACATTGCTCCCACAATGCCATGTTCTGTTAAATTTTCGTGCAAAACCAACGCCATGTGACGTCAGCACAGAACCTTCATTTAGAACAAGCAGCTACTGCCTGTCGAAATGGTAGCACTAAATTAAATATTTAAATTCTATAAAATAAGCTACTAACTAAGTAGGATTAATGAAATATTAAATTAAATACTAATTAGCCTTAACTAAAGTTAATTAGGGAGAAAACGTAATATAAAGTAAGAGAGATAATAAAGAGAGACGTAATATAAGATATATAAGGTAAAAAAATACAAGATAAGAAAGAGAGACGTAACTAATTAAATGTAAAAGGTAAACGCAGATAAATAATTAAATAAAGTGACATTATGTCAGTAATGTCATGTCCCAATGTAATGTTACTCTACATTAACAAAGAGACCTTCCGTAACTGAATCAAGTTGTAGCTTGATGGTACGGGAATACTTACTAACTAAATATTAAGCTTAAATATGATTATACTAATAAGAAGATTTTAGAAAAGAGAAGGTAACGTACGATTATATAGATAAATAATAGTTAAATGACATGATTTCGACTTCATGTCTTGCCCAAAGTAACATCGAAAAATGTTAACTAAAGGCCCTCATTTCGAATTAGGGGGAGACCCAACCGAAATGGAAAGATAATTATAGACTAAATTATAAATGAACAAAGATAGAATTTATAATTTACAGAGACGGAATTTATAAATAGATAAAGATAGAATTTATTATTAGACAGAGATGGAATTTATTTGTAGACAAAGATAGAATTTATCCGAGTATTGGGAAATATGGTTTTACAGTATGGTACGTTAGGTAAATGTAAATTTAAGATAATTAAAAGGCATAGACATACGTAATTTTAAGGTAGTTAAAGGGAAAATGGTTATAAGATAAATTTTTGAGATAACGTAAAATGTGGATAGGAAGTAAATATTAACGTAAATACATATGTAACACAAATTAATATGAAAATGCCCACGGATACTGAAATGAAATTTCAGGTGTAGATAAACTATGTTTCACTTGATGAGGCATTAAAAGAAAGTTATGTATGAGTTAATTTTGGTGACAGAACGGACAGAAAGATAAATGATAAATTTGACAGACAACAGACAGACAAAGTGAAACAATACTAATATATGACTAGATAGAAGTCATTCCTTCGCTTTTTTGTTGGACTTGTACCACCCTAGATGCGAAGTTCATTGTGCACTAGCTACGATAATTCTTACGCCGTCGTAGCACAGCGATCAGACAGACGGACGAATGATAAAGAAGATTAACTTACAGGAAATAGAATAGAGATAAGTTTTATAAAAGGTAGTCACCGAAAATTAACATATGTTATTGTGTATTTACGTAAGGTAAACAGAAAATTTAGACGTAATGGGAAGAGATAAGGTAGTAAGAAGATATAACGTAATAGGAAAGGTAACTTGGAATATAACTGACAAGTAGTAAGGACAAATAAATTAGCAACTTATGGTTGGCGTTCGACAATGGTTTTAACATAGAGACATGGTATACGGATACAGACGAACGACGGACAGATAGCAAATTACAGACGAAATATATGTTATACCGAATCTTAATATGGAATATAGAGAGCCTGTTTACGCAAGGAAACGAAATAACAGAATTTACGTGGGAAAAACATAACAACGTAGTGAGAGAGGCGAGATAGGAGGTAACAGTGAGTAGGATAAAGTAATTGTAGGTATAGCAATCAGTGTGATACCTTAAGTTGCGAGTGACCAAAAAAATGAAATAACAAATAAATCTGAAATTTCAGATATAACTCCGTTAAAACTTACTTACTAGATTCGAGTTCGACTCAAATATATATCCGCATTCGCGTATTAAATTTTCCTAACTAACTAAGTTATGCTAAAACTTAACTAACTAATCCTTACAAACTAGTTTAAAAGAACTACACCTAAGATCTGAGTTTAACCCAGATATATATCCGCTTACGCGCATTATAGGGGAAATGTATTAAAGTACCCACTGGTCAGCCAAGGTTCACATAAACGACCAATCCCTAAGCATACAACGCAATTAGGAAGATTGATCACGTAAGGTACGTAGACCCCTGTTTTGCCAAAATACGGCGGTCAGCCAGGCCTACCAAAAAGAAAGAAAAAAAAGAAAAGAGAAGAGAAGATAACGAATGAAGTCCTGTAATGCGTTCAAACGCGGTCAGCCGGCTTCATCCGATAATAAAAACGTGAACCCCCTGTAGAGCGAAGTTACTCTAATCATTATAAAATCCCCAAATGACTAGATACACACATAACGTAACTAAACTAATGACGCAACTTAAGAAAACACAGTGAACGTATAATAACGGAATAAACTAAAGTAAAGAAACAGGCACAGGCACATGTTAATTTAAAGTTAATTAAACAGAAGTAGGTATTGACGAACAGACAGACAGACAAAATAATCAAAAACTTAGATAAGGGAACAGAGAGGAGAGATAAGGAAAAAATTAAAAATCACTTACTCAAATGTAGATAATTTGTTACTTAGTTAAAATCCAAACTCGAATTCTATCTTCGTAAAATATCACCAAAACGTAGAAAAGATACGTAGTCAATACAGGTTTTTCTCGTAAACACAACCAGGCTCACAATTCAAGGCTTACCTAGAAAAGATTCAATATTATTATAAAATACAAACAAAAGTTTTACAATAGATAATTAATCTAAAAGACAGTTCAATCATTTCGAGCCCGTAGTTGGAGCGCCATAAATTTTATTACGAAAAGGTAGTTAAAAAATAAATTTTTATTAAAACTGCTGAAATAAACAAAAAATTTGGCGCAGGTAAATATTAAAAAAAAACTGAAAATTTCAGATATAGTTCACAATTTATTAAAAATTAAATTCAGGTACATTTTTTTTGTTTTAGTTTTAATTTTATTTTATATTAAAATTTGTTTTTTTCTTCTGTTAATTTCATACATAGTACCTTTGCATCCGGCTTAGCTCATAGATGAAATAAATACGTTAAGTTATTGCGTGGATTATGATTGAACCGTGTAATAGATAAATACAATTGTTACAGATATAAGGTAGATTATAAAAAGATAAAGGTAGGCAATTTAAATAACAAGAGAGTGTTATTAATAGAGTTATTTGACTGAAGTTGCTAAAAGCTGTTTAAAGATAAGAAATCTTAAGTTAGAAAAAAAATGATAAAATTGACATAATAATAAAAAGATATCACAACTCATAGCATCTCCTGTAATAATTAAGTAAGAAAATTATAAATAAGCAAATAGAAAAATTAGTGAACTTGTTAGAACTAGTAATCTTATGAAATTTAACAAACTACTGAATTTAGTGAAACACAAAATTAATTAAAAGTAAGTACGGTAAGTTAATTATGAAACATTAGTAAGAAAAAGTTATAGCAACAAAAGAAAAGTTTTCCCAATCACAGATAGAATAGATTTAAGTATTGTAACACGTGTTAGCGTTACCCAAAAAATTGAAAAAAAGTTACTCATCTTGATGAATTCAGGCCGGGTAGATGTATAGCGAACACCCAAAATAAATGAAGAAAATCCACGTTGGGGTCCATTAATGTAGGCATCAGTTCGTAATTAACGTAGAATATTGTGTATCGACATGTAGAAATCTTGTTCAAGCTTAACGCTGGAAGTTGTTTTCCGGCATGTAGAAACTTTGATCACCACTAACATTGAAGATTGGTTACCAGGATGTGGAAATTTTGTTCATAATTAACGTAGAAGATTACTCAACTTTTTCCCATTGAATTTAAAACAAGGGGAGAGCCTGAACACAAAATTCACTTTTAGATAAAATTAAACACACAATCACCAATTCAGTTTACAGGTTAGAATCCACAAAAAAATTGCAAAACACAATGAACCATGATTAAACAAAGTTAAATTACAATAAAGGAACAAAAATTTATTTACGTACCTGAATTGTCCTTACGAGAAATATAATATATGAAATATAAAATTGGAATGAAAGATAGATCTGTAGCTGCAATCAAATTTATGCGGATCAAACACCGCCAAAGACGTAAAATGAATGTCTACCAACTTAAGATAAAAAAAAATTACTGTGAATAATTTTTAATGACAGATATGAAATTACCGTATGTTGGAGTAAATCGAATCACAGCAAAATGGGATACATTGTAATGTATCTTAGAAACTAAAATTTGAGAGAAATTTGAATGTTTTAGTAAAAAATAAGTACAAGAATGTAACAATATAAAAGAAAAAATAATTAAGTGTAAAATGTAAAAATAATTTATATTCAAATATTTAACGTCGTTTGTACTTTCGCATTCATCCAGATTTCTGGAGAATGCTCTGCTGATCGAAACCCCAACCAATCTCGAAAAGTAGCACCCAAATTCAAACCCGAAAACATAACCCCCTATCAATAAATAATCAATAAATATAATTAGAAATTTTTAATTTAATTTTTTGAATCAATAAATATAATAATTTTAAATTTTTAAATTTTTAATTTTTATTTTTTGCTACACTCTAACTTTTAATCTATCTTTCTACGACATTTTTCCTTTTTGATTTAAATAAAATTGAATGTAAATTTTAAATTAAAAGAATAAAATTTTTAATCTATCTCTAATTTTATTAAATGTTCGTATATGTATCTATGGATACGATCAAAATAAAATTCAAAATGTTTTGTTTACTTAAACGTTACTACGCAACATAATTATATGAAATTAAAACTTGATACATATATTATGCACAAAACAATAGCAAGCCCATTGAATAATGATTGATACAGTGATTTCATTGGTCGAAAGGTAATCAGTAATGATCATTCTCCACACCTTTGAATAGTGCCTAACTTTCTCAAGAATTAATGGATATATAATGACTGTGTTCTTCAACAGAAAAATACATTTTTTTATTACTCATGCGGGAGAAGTACTAACTTGGCGCACACATTTCTGTACGCAAAATAGCTGTTTGCCCACTGTACTCTTCCCGCATACTTTTTTGCGTATGGAAAGTAACTTTCCATCGCAAATTGACAATAAAACACGCAAAATTTTATCAAAACACGCAAAGCCGGCTCTTAATTTTTCATTTAAAAAATATTTCATAATGATTTCTATAGAAACCACCAAAAAAGTAATTTAAACGATAATTAATTCAGAAAAAAAGACGAACACTTAAAAATATTATTTTAAAAAGTAATAGAAATGTCAAAAATAGTGATAATAATAGAAAAACGTAGGTATGTGAAATTCGTAATAAAAAATAGTATGTGCAACTCGTGCGGGATTGTCGATTGCCCCACTCAAGCGAATGAGCGCACTCATTACGTTCGTGCGCTCAACTTCGCTTTCGTGAGCAATCGACGATTTCCCGCACTTATTGCACAATATACTATTTTACAATTTCTAATAATAAAGACACAAATAAATCAAGTATCATATGAAATTTGTGAAATTTTATGATTTTTGTAGAGTTGCCAATTTTATTTTCGACTGAACTATTAACTCAATCAAAAAATTATTCATATAAGACTTGTAGCTACCGCTGGAGGCACCCGATTACTATAGCTAGGAGCTTCGTAGCTCCTTTAGTTTTCGAGCTATGATACTAACTTCTAAACTAAAGTAATACTAAAATTTTATGTCATGTTCTTGCGTAATTATTAATAGCATAAAAGTTACATTTTAGTTAATTATTTAACAGGAACTTTAGTAGTTAAAATACGAATGCTTTAAGGGCCTTTTAGACGGTCATATCAGTTCTCAGTTCAGTTTCAGTTTCAGTCGAACTGTCAGTTTTCCTATGTGTAAAAATCAAAATAGGAAAGGAGAACTGAAACGGAGACTGAGAACTGACAGGATGGATAGACCTCTTTGTTTCGTTTCAGATCTTAGAAATCGTATGTGTAAACAAGCGCATCATGCCTCAATCCGTTTACTCACGTCAGTTTTCTTGAAAATCTGACAAAGTGCACATTTTATATAGGCAACTGTCGCTATGTCCAACCAGAATCACGATTTTGTTATCGAATTTATTAAAATTTATAAAACCTTACCGTGTTCATGGAATAAGACAGATGTACGTTACTACAATGTAAATATTAGGGAAGCTGCCTACACTCTTCTATTAAAGAGAAAGTTAAGGACAGTGAAATAAGTGGAGCAGGAACTGGAGAAGTATACAAACCATCAGTATGGTATTATGATCTCTTTTCGTTCGCCAGCGACCAACAGCCGACTGTAACAAGTGTTAATACCATGGACGGCGACGATGAAAATCAAGAAGGAATAGGAGATACGTATCTTTATTCATTCGTAAATAATTCAACCAATCACATGGTTTTATGCGAAGTTCCTTCCTTAAATTTATATGCGACAATGAATTTCTTTTTAGAAGCCAAACCTTACTCCACTAGCTTCTTTTCTTCCGCTCTTTCTTCAGCACCAAATTTAACGCTATTGCAGTAAAATAGTATTCATTCATGAGTTATTATATTAGCACTTTTAAACTAGTATAAGAATATAAGTTGAAGACTTTTAAAGCGAAACACTTTGTTTAGAGTACCTCAGATTATATAAAGAATTGAAACGACTGAAAACAGTGAGAACTGAACGAACCGTGTAAAAACAAACCTTCTTCCGAACTGAAATGAAACGAGAACGGAAACTGAAACGAAACTGAGAACTGATATGACCGTCTAAAAGGCCCTTTAGAGGTACAGTTATACTTATTGAAATCTAACACATGTTTACTTGATCAGTAACAATAAAAACAAGTAAAATCATAGTAAAAGATCTATAAAAGATCTATAAAATCCAAGTATATGTTAGCTATACGTTAGAAATGTTAGTTTTTTTCAAAAATTGCATTTTTAAAACCATAAAAAATTTGATTACATTTTAACCATATGAAACGTGCAATGTATGAATAAAATGTTCTACCAAGTTATGATCGATTTGGTATATATAAAAATATTTAAATGGTTAGGTTTTGATAAGAAATTTGAAAGTATATATGTATATAAAACTGAGTTTTCCAGTGCCTTCAGCATAATTAAAACTGTGGTCTTCTTTTAAATAATTTTCACAAAATAAAATTTACAAAAGTCTATTTAGTGCATCGCTACATGCACGATTTTAACAATTTTCACTCATTACGTTATATGAATTTCCTCGGGAAATTCTTTATACATGTCTCCGCTTATTTTATAAATTATTTCTTTATATAAAACTTTTACAGGACATTTTCTTACTATTACCAAGAAACGAAAATTCGTCCCGTAATACCGTTAAGTAACTTAGTAATTGTGGGTTCATAAAAACGTATTTCGTCACTGAAAATGCGAAGTACAATTTCTATTGATATTATTGTCTAATAAAAAAATTTTCATGAAGTCTAGACTAGAAAAATGCAAAATAAACAGTATTTCAATACCAACATGTTCTTTTTTAAATCAAATAAGAACTTTTCCACCATATATTTTCCACTATTTTCTAAGTAGCATCGACCATTCGATAATAATTTTCTATACGAATTTTCCATTTTATTGTTTTATCTACATTTTCAATAATTTTAAGGGAAATTTTTACGATTTCTTATTATTTTCGATAGAAGTATTTTACGATTGCCACTAAATATTTTATTTAGAAATTTTTACTTCGCTATTATATTATTGTGGATATTTACATAAATAATCGATTGAGTGATCCGCAGGGGATAACAAAGCGTAACGTAAGTAAACCAAACCGCAGAGGCCACTTATGTACACTTACTTTAAAGAAATAAACTTTTAACTTTCATCCACTAAACTATTTTCTTTTTTTTTTCATTTTTAAATTGTATTCTCACATACTCCATTTATTATGGATTATGTTATAAGTTAAAATTTATGTATATGATACTAATAAGAAAGCTATAAATAAATGACTCCTTTAGTTTACATGAAAATCTCATATACAGTGTCTTTAATTAACCCTAGAATCATACGTTGGTCTACGAGAAACGTTAATCATACATCGACGTCGTTTTGACGGATGGACTTTTTACGGAGAGTTTTAGAGTTTATTTGCAAAAAACATTTTTTTACATAACAATACTACAAAAGCGAACAAAATATTTAAAAAAATTGGATTTGGAAAAATTTCTTAATGTAAATATTTATTAATTTTTTTAATCGTTTTATCAAAGCATATTTTCATTATAAAAATTAAAAAATAGATAAATACATCAATTGTACCATAAAACATGTGTTTCAAATAATTAATTTATGAACTATTATGAGTCAGTGGACATGTGTGACTTTACAGAATGTGAAATTTCTCAGTCATAAATATTCCTATAGATATGTAGTTATTTCCCCATTAGGCACATTTGTAAATTTTCTAAAATTTGTTAGTAATTTTTCGAACAAGATCTCAAAAAATAATAAAAATTAAAATATTTTCCACAAAATAAATTGTTAATCTTTTATTAAGTCACTTGAAACGCATTCTTTAGTTTTCGATTCAATATATTAAAACTTCAGTATTATGTCGTCTCTATAAGTCAAACAGCTGTAATCATCTTTCACATTATCATAATCATTGAATAAATTAATTATAACATGCATATCTTTAATAAATTTTAGAAAAATTAGGAAAACTTTTATATGTGAAGTTCAAATTCTTTAAAAAAAACATCGCGTAATCATACATCGACGTCCTTTTGACGGACACTATTTCAATACAAACAAAACGACAATGACTATAAACAAAATAAATACGTCTTACGTGTTATAACAACAAATAAATTAGATAACAGAAATCTCACAGCAAGCAGGTACTACTACAAGTTGTAGCATTGGAGCAGGTAGAGAAGTTCGTTCGTCGTTTTGACGTATACGTATGATTCTAGATTTAAAAAGCTGAAAAAATACTATGTGTTTCAACCACAGACCAATGAACATATTATATATTATATTATATAGACTAATTATATAAATGTTTAATTGAGACAACCAGATACGACCAAATTCCGACCTTAATAGGATTCTGTAATATAGTAATAGATGATATACGTAGTAACGTTTTCAAATAATTATTGTAAAAATATAATATTGATTATAAAATTTTACTTTTTTGAGAAGAAACTGCAAAATTTTGAAAGAAAAAAATGGTATTCGCTTTATTTTCAAATTACTTACGTATACAAATTATGTTCTGCAATAAATTATAGTCGCATTTGCTCAAAAATTGACATTATATTATATTCCTTAAATCTCACCCGTCTCACCCTGTTACCTGCTTTAAGAAAAATGTCTACAAACAGGCTTTACGCTTTATCTAGTAGTATAATATAATAGTGTTCATAGGTCTGTGGTTTCAATAAACATTTCCAGTATAAGAACGTAGTTTTAATTAAATACGAAGAGTTATTCGTAAACACTACAGGAATAAATATCCTTGTTGTAACATAAAGAATTTCTAGAACAATGATTTAAAAATCGATCTTATGTGATTTTTTCCACTCTTTACCATGCTATAATAAAAATTTCAAGAAGCTTTTAGAAGAAAAAAATTCATTTAATATTTTTTTTCGAAAATCAAAAATCCATCATAAGAAATTTTCCACTTTTTCCAAAGGTGTAAAAAAATGGAAAATTTTAGGAAAAAGCCAGCTTTTTTAAGAAAAGCATTAAAAAATCTTGTTGTTTCGGATGTGTTTGGCTGAAGAATTCTCCGAAGGGTTTGCCACTTCCAATGTTTTCACCAAATTACATAAAATTAGGATGTTTCGCTCGAGAGTTACCATTATGATATACTGTGTGAGTTTTTCGAGAGTTGCCATTTTTATTACAGTCAAACCGTTGATTTAATCGAAAAATTGTTCAAATAAGAGTTGTAGATATCGACGGGGGCAACCGATTGCTATCGTCAGGAGTTTTATAGCTCTTATGGTTTTCGAGCTATGATACAAACTTATAAGCTCTTATGGTTTTCGAGCTATGATACAAACTGATAGATTTTTAAATGAGACTATATGTTAATTTTTCGATAAAACTGATCTAATGCATCAATTAATAACATAAATGAAGAAAAAAAAATTTTTTACCCAAGTTTATTTTTTGAATTTTTCTTTAATTTATCAATTAGGTGGTAAATAGTACATTACAAGGGTACATATGACCTAAGCTGTTGCGTACCAAAAACCAATAAAAAAAAATAAAAAAAAATTAGGTGGTAAAAATACGCATATGTATTTGAATCTAGTTCAGTCGACTGTGTTTTGGTCGGTTACAATTCTATTACATCCAAGAAAAGAACCTTTCCCACTATTGTATCTATAGCACAAATGGTAGTAATTCAGGTTTTGGAATATAGATGTCGGATGCATATAGATGTTTATTTTTCAAGTTTTTAACATTTTTGCATAATAAAATCAAATTACTTTAAAAGATTAGTATTTAAAGTAAATTAATTTAAAAAGAATTTGAAGTTATTCATTAATTTACTGAAAAATATATTTATTTTTTTTTATTTAGAGAACAATAGTTGGCAATAAAATACATGTATACAACAAAGTGACCTTGGCGTTTCTTAATAATAGCAAAGTGAGATTAACTAGAAACGAAAATATTATTTTAAATGTCTTCAAATAGTGTAAAATTATTTGCAATTCGATAGTATTTTCTTTTTATTCAAAACCAAATTAAAAAGGAGAAGTTTTTTCAGAAGAAACTTTTCATTTATTTTGAAAATACTTACTATAAAAATATGTTTAACGAATTAAAACTGAAATTCTATTTCCTTATTGTATTTAGTTATCATTTTTATATGATAATTTAATCTATTTAATAATTTTAATTTCCGATGGAAAACATATTAATCGTTTAATTTTTCGTTACTACATTGATTAAAATGGCGGCCATATTTATCTAATATCTTTTTAAATTACGTAAAATCCTAATCGCTTGCAAGCACTTGAATACGAAATTTAAAAGTGTGATTTTTAAAACGTAATTACTCAATAGAGTAATTACGTTTTAAAAATCACATGAAAATTTAAGTGTTACTGGTAGTTTTGAATCATAAACAAATTTTCGAAAAACTTTTAAACATACGTTTCCATTTAAAAAACTATAAGTTTGCATCATTGCTCGAAAACCATAAGAGCTATAAAGCTACTGATTACAGCAATCGCTTGCCCCCATCGATATCTACAACTCTTATTTGAACAATTTTTCGATCAAATCAACGGTTTGGCTGTAATAAAAATGGCAACTCTCGAAAAACTCACACGGTATATCTGTTTTCGTATAATATCTTTCATTTGCAACAACCCAATAAACACAATGTCATTTCTGATACTCTTATATAAACAGAAAAAAAATACTTAAATCTTGATGTAGTTTTCTTCACTATTGTAAGAAAAGTCCATTAACTTGTAAAAAGTCATTCTATCAAAACATAATATTCCTAATATTGCCAATGTATTTTTTGTCTTTCTTATATACAAAATAATTGTCTAATCTCTTCACACTTATTTATATCAGTCTCGTGTAAGACAAATGTTCAATATCCAGATTTCAACTGTAAATTTTTTAAACAATTTAAAATCGTTAAAAATTTACATGTTTTTCACATTTTCATTAATTGACTTAGCGCAGCATTACGAGAGGAAAATAGGAAATCATATCATTAAAAAGAAATGTTATTTAATCCCCATCGTACGTAGATAATGTAATGTATATTTCGGTTAACAAAAGGAAAACCATTTATATAACCTTAAAAATTTATGGCAATTACAAGAAAATAAAAAATACGAAAATGGTCATTTCGTTAATTCCAGCTATTTTCTTTTATTTTAACGTTAATTCCAGTAACAAAATGATGTAATAGGACTTTTTTAGTTACGCCAAATGCGCCTTCGATTTAACCCTAGAATTATACGTGCTCGTCAAATTGACGAACAGACTTCTCTATCTGCTCCAATACTACAACTTGTCGTTGCCTGCTTGCTGTGAAATTTCTGTTATGTAATTTATTTGTTATTATAACACAGTAGACGTATTAATTTTGTTTATAGTTGCTGTCGTTTTTTTTATATTGAAATAGTGTGCGTCAAAAGGATGACGATGTATGATTAACGTATGTTTTTTTTAAAGATTTTGTACTTCGCATATAAAAGTTTTCCTAATTTTTCTAAAATTTATTAAAGATATGGGTGTTATAATTAATTTATTCAATGATAATGATAATGTGAAAGATGATTACAGCTGTTTGACTTATAGAGACGACATAATACTAAAGTTTTAATATATTGAATCGAAGACTATAAAGAATGTGTTTTAAGTTACTTAATAAAAGATTAACAATTTATTTTGTAGAAAATATTTTAATTTTATTATTTTTTGAGATCTTATTCGAAAAAATACTAACAAATTTTAGAAAATTTACAATTGTGCCTAATGAGAAAATAACTACATATTTACGGGACTATTTGTGATGGAGAAATTTCACATTCTGTAAAGTTACACATGTCCACCAACTCATAATAGTTCATAAATTAATTATTTGAAAGACATGTCTTATGATACAATTGATGTATTTATCAATTTTTTAATTTTTATAATAAAAATATGCTTTGATAAAAAGATTAAAAAGATTATTAAATATTTATATTAAAAAATTTTTCCAAATGCAATTTTTTAAATATTTTGTTCGCTTTTGTAGTATTGTTATGTAAAAAAAATGTTTTTTGCAAATAAACTCTAAAACTCTCCGTAAAAAGTCCATTCGTCAAAATGACGCCGATGTATGATTAACGTTTCTCGTAGACCAACGTATGATTCTAGGGTTAAAAAGACCTGTAGGTATTTTACGAAAATTTTAATTCACAAAGACTTGATTCAATTTGTAAATGTTAAATAAACTTTTTGTATTATTATAAAACTTTTGAGGTTTATTTATTTTAACTTATTTAAAAGATAACTTGTGTAGTAAAGCAAAACATTCTTACATAAAAGGAAACTACTAACAGACATACACTAAAACTTATTTATAACGATATAGAAAATGAAAATGAAAAATGATTTAGGGAGAGATAAGTTTTTTGAGTATTTATAGATCAAAGTATATCCAAAAAAAAAAAAAAAAAATTACCCCGAATCTGTGAGCTTCAAAATTCCACACTACTATAAAAACTAGCATGCCGGCTTCCTACTTCACACGCATTTTGACCGATTACCATCAATCATCTAACTTTACCTTATGAAGATAACTTTGTCAAACCACACTTTCATCAACTAAATTTTAAAAAGATCATGGTTTTCGATGCACTTGTGTAGCACTTTTTTTAGTGATCACTTCAAAGTATTATTTTTAACGAATTTCCAAATAGAAAATTCAGCCATTACAGCCACTGTCATGGTGAGACTTAAATGCAGGACTATATGATAGAAATGTTTTTGAAGTCCCTAAAATACTCTATTATTACTTTCTATGTGAACCCAACTTTTTTTGTCAATATCCAAACAAAGGATTTATTTGATGCAACAATAAACTAAAATTTCATGAAAATTTAATTTTTTTAAAAAAACTCGTACAAATTCGTCTATTTTTAACTTTTTTGAAATTTTTTTTGTTTATTAACATTCTACATAATACACACACCGGCAGAATTAGGGGAACATACAAAATATCTGTAAAAATCAACATTTAATTTCAAGAAAATATTAATCTTATTTAATTATTCACTTAAAATTACATGTTCACAAATCGATATACCTTTATTTTCGGTAGCAAAACAAGTAACCATATAAAATGGCAAATTTTTGGAATCTTATGTCGTCTAAGAATAATTTAAGTTAAAGATTATTTAATAGAAAATGAAACACAGCGTTTTAATCCCGCCTGGTTCCTCCCGTGCTCTTATCAAAGCTTCCATTCGTTTTTCTATACTCAGAAAGATGTTATCTATAGTTTCTTGGAACAGTCTTTGCCATTTTTCAATTACGGCAGTTTGCAGCTCGACCACATTGAGAAGAAACGGCATTTGAATTCGAAAGTGACAGACCTTTTAAAAAGAATTGCATCAATAATAAATAAAAACAATTCTATAGAAAGTCAACTGATTCCTTATTTCAATATTACTTATTTTAAGTAAAAAAAAAAAAAAAACCACCAACTTTGTTTAAATAGGTTTTTATATTTTTTTTATGTTCCGCTAATTATGCCGATGTGTGTATATTAATGATATGGAAAAGTTTTTTTTTAAATTTTTGATAATTACGATAGGGATGGGAAAAAATAATCGATTTTTATATTAATCAATTATTTTTTTCTTATAATCGATTTTTAATAATCGATTCTCTAAATAATAATAATCGATTTTTAATAAATCGATTATATAAATTACACTCTATTATTTCCTTATTATTTAAGTTGAAAGGTGAAAGAAAAACTTAGTTTGTTTTTTAGTTTTAAATAAGAAAGTTGTCATTTTGGTTATTTTTGACACTTACTATTTTAACTAATCTTCATTCTAAATAATTGTTGATATTAATTTAGTAGATTTATTATTACCTATATAAAAAAATATGCAATTTTTTGAATAATTAAAAAAAAATCGAATTTTTCGCAACAATCGATTATTTCTTCTAAAATCGATTTTTTACAAATCTATTTATATTAAAGAGAGAAAAATCGATTTTTTAATAATCGATTTTTTTCACTCCATGTCACATCCCTAAATTACGACGGCTAAAGTGCCTCTCATTTGGGAACTTATCAAGTAACACGTTCCAATAAAAGACTTCTGCAGTGGCCATTTTTATATATACTGAAACAACAAAAATATGGTGTAAGACTTTAAAGTCATAGTAAATAAAATACCAAACCTCAAAAATTCCCGTTACAGAAATTCCCGAATTTGTCTTTATTTTCACCTGATGTCTAAAGCCAAGAACAGATGGAACTCTAATTCGAAATAATTACCAAGAATAATGTCGTTGACATTCACTTTATTTAAATTCATTTGTACCTCAGTTGAAAATATGTACTTTGTTTACAAAAGTTGGTATAACAAAACAACAAAGTTTGAAAATGCAATTATTCACAATCATATACGACTCGTCATCATAATTCAAATATATGCACGTTATTCTGTTGACGTTTCAAAATCTGAGGAAAACAGTTACTTAAAATAATCATCATACACCACTTTAACAATTTATTTGTGAGTTGTAAACAAAAGAAAATGTCGTAATTAGTTTTTCTCGGTTTCCCAACTCATATGCAAAGTATACGTATGCAAAGTATGTATAGACCGGGCGTCTATATTACATCTTCACATAGGTATCCAACTATAAGTTATTTGTATGCTTCTGCTGAATAAATCAGTATACCCGGTTTCCTACTACCTACTATGTATTTGACAAATAAATACTTAAAGAATAAAGTAAACGGAACGTGAGATATGTTTTTGATGGAGAATTTTCCAACAAGACAATATATAATAATTTTGACTGAGTTGATATGTAAATAAGTTTCATCTTACCGTACAGGTAATAAGTAGGTACATTGTACATGTAACAAACATACTTTCAAAAACACAGTAAAAAAATTTGTGTTCTGCGTAAAAAAAAAACTAGTGGTTAAAATTTTTGTGTTAAATAAGTAACACAACCCTGCGTTAGTGTAACATTTCGTGTTTGTGTTAAATGAAAATATATTAACACAAATTTCAATTTAACAAAATAAGAATATTAACCTGTTAATTGTACAACAACAAAGAAGTAACGCAATATTTGTGTAGAGCAAAAGAATGTCATAAGTACATGAATTAGATTAGATTATATATCTACCAAAATATATATAATAAAAAAAAATGAGAGTAGTTATTATTAAACAAAATCGAAAAATTATAAGTTTTTTCAGTTATTGACGAATATAGTTTTATTAAACGTTTAAAAATGAAACAATTTTCTTACATTTTAAGGTTATTTAGTTACAGATTCAGTTAAAAAAATCATGTAAGCTTATTTGAAATTGTATTATATAATATACAGTCTTACATGTAAGTAAGCTTACATGATTTTTTGTAACTGAATCTGTAACAAAATAACCTTAAAATGTAAGAAAACTGTTTCATTTTTAAACGTTTAATAAAACTATATTCGTCAATAACTCAAAAAACTTACAATTTTTCGGTTTTGTTTAATAATAAGAACTACTCTCATCTTTTTTATTATATATATTTTGATAGGTATATATGGACACAAGTAAGAATTGTTACAAAGAACTGACTTACTTTGCGTCTCATTTATAATAATATATGAACAAAATCGTTATAATTTTTGACGACTTTCAAATATTTAAGCTTCAGTGAAAATAAAATATTGATTAAAAAGTTTAACAACTAGCTCTGATAAATCTGAAAAATTAACACAAAATGTATGTCCTCTAGTGTGTTAAATCATTGACACAAATTTTGTGTATGGATTTGACACATATGCTTTGTGTTAAAATAACACAAAAAATTAAGTGGACCGTTCTGGACATGTGAAATGTGTCAATTTTAACACAAATTTTTTCACTGTGCATGTAAACTTGTATTTGTTACTCGCCTTTAATAAGAACCTATTTATTTTAACTAGAAGTTTCCTTCCACCATGGAAGGAAATATGTGTTTACGTATACTGAAACTTTTCCACATATATATTTAGGTACTTAGATATGTTGTACAAATATCAAGAAAGTATTGCTCCAGAAATTTGCAGTAATCGTATTCTTTCAACAAGTTGATAGCCATCACTTTTTCAAATTCAGATCAATTTTTGTTACTTAAGGGGTTATAGACAGTTGTGGTGGTCGAAAAAAATTATTTATAGCCATTTATAGCGCTCTACCTCTAGAATAACTGCTCCTGCGCAGCTGCCGCTGAATCCTGCAACTGCCGTTGGCTATAGTATAATATACAGTGGCTGGTCAAAAGTATTTGAACAATACAATTTTGCATTCTGTATCAGTTTAACAGTTGAGTTGTTAAATAATAATAAATAATTAACGCAAAAAAATAATTGAAAATTCTTTCTACATAAAGTAGAAGTTTAATTTTGTATTATTTTTTGTGTTAATTATTATTATTTAACGATCCAACTGTTAAGCTGATAAAGAATCCAAAATTGTATAAGCGACTGTAAGCGGTGCGTCGACTTTCGCCGCTCTATTGTATTGTTCGAAATGTATGACCTTGAAACTTTGGAACAGTTGCGTAAAGACTGTACTTTTTATAGCTATTTATAAAGTTTTTGAATATTTTTTTTTTTATACGGTCCCTATTCACCGCGTAAGAAAAGATTCAACTCTACAATTAAAATTTTATAAATGTAAGTCTTTTGCAGTTAAAACGCTATGCTAAACTTTCAAATATTTATTTATGGATCATAAAATTAGTTTCTTGAAAGTCGGTTAATATGATTTAAACGCAATTTTCTCAAAACTCACTTTTTCAAAACAGTGTACACAGTATCTCTAAATGTAGCTAATTAATTGCCTTTTGCCTTTAACTAATCAATTTTTGTTTATATTAATATTTTTAATTCTTGCAATTTTCAAGAATTAGACTGGATTTTTAATCACATATCAACTATATGGATATTTATATTCATCTCCTGTAGATAAATATATATTATATTATCGAAGTTAAAGGTCATATTTCGCCACCGAAAGTAAACTAGTGTTTGCTAAAAGCCAACATCTTTAACAAGGCTTTGCCTGGAAAATGAAAATTTTTGGATACATTATACAACAAAATGTCATGTCTTTTAGTATTTGGAAAAATAACAAAAAAGATGGTTGACAACATTGTATCCGGAAACAGATCAGTTAATTAACAACAAAATTTTAAGTTTTTATCAAAATTTAAATCAAACTTTTAACTCAATACATAGTTTGTAACATACTGATAACGAACTTTCACCAAATTTTGTTTGATTAAAGAAAATACATTCTTTGTATTTACGAGTATTTGGACGAATAAGTTTGTTAATTCATTATAAACAAAATAAATTTACGATAGACAATTTTGATTAGCGAACAACTATATATATATATAGATAATGTTCAGAGTAATTAGTAAATGTGGGCTCCAAAAAACATGAAACGAAAATTAAAGTTTTATTAAAATATTTAAGTGTTGAAATTCTTTCTTTTGTATTGTTTACATATAAAAATATTAGAACTATGCGATTGTTACAACTTTCAACAATTTCCACAGCTACAATCTATTAAGAATTTTTCTCAAACTCTTGACTTGTATGTTGGCGTTTTACATAGCAGATAACTTGATGTATAAGCATCATTTAGTGAATTTTCGAATCGATAATTCAGCTATTACAGCCACTGTCATGGTACGACTTCAGCTCGAGACTATAATAGAAATTATTATATAAATTATAGGAGGTCAGCAGCTTGTATTTAAGAATAAAAGCCAAAAACAAAACGCAATGAAAAAGACCGTTCCGCCCAAACGTTACAAAGAATCAAAATTTATTTTGAGATTTTATTGATCCATAATCACCATGACTTTACTACCCAATAGTTCATAATCACTATGACCTTACCACTTAGTGGCCCATAATCACTATGATCTTACTACTCAAGTTCCGTATAACTGTTTATACGGAACAGGTCTATGAAACCAGTGACGGACAATTTTGACCTCACGTCAACTTCTTCCATAATTCAACAGTATTTGAGATGAAATTTCTCCAGAATTCTGGGCAACCTAATGTAATATAGCCTATGTCAACTTGGAATTGTTTAGTTTTCCAACAGTAAAAAAATTTTTCAAAATTGACTGGGTATTTAATTTTGAAGCTTCTGGGATCCACATACAACATAGCCGTTGTCAATTTGAAACAGCTTAACTTTGTAATAGTGAAAAAATTTTCAAGATCGATTGAGTAGTTCGCTTTAAACCTCTTTGGGTCCCTAGGATCCAGGAGACCTCATAGTCTTATATAACAAATCGGTTTAGTGCTTTTTGAGTTTACTTTAGGCGTACAAATAAATTTTCTGTCTTTATTTTTAGACAATCGGATAAAATTTGTTATAGCAAGTTTTCACTGTATTTAATATTAAATGAGGAAAACTGGATCTGTGAATTTGCATTCAGGAAGCGCAGGAAATACTGAAAACAGCGGGGCGACACGTCAGAAATTTATGCATAAAATATACTTTTAAAAGATCTTTTGGTGGTTTCACATAAAAACTCTGCGCACATGAAGTTTGAAGGTTTTTTTTGCTATTTGTAATTTGTATAATACCGAGAATCCCCTTAAAAACTTTGACCTAGTTAACAAAATAAAAAATGTTCTACAATCTTCTAGACAACTCATTAAACACTAACAATAATAATTTTCATAAAAATAAAATCAATATTTCACAAAAAAAAATAAAACCCGCGTGGAAAACAAAGAAAAACAAAACATTAAGACTTTTCAATATTACAAAATTTCCGTTAAAAGCATTTCGTTGCGTCGAACGAATCACTTAACGCATCACCAGATTTCGCTGTTGTGTTATCATTCAATGTGCTCGCTATTTATTATTTATTTGATCATTCGCGTTGGCAGGCACGCGGACGGGAGGGGCGGGTAGACAGGCAGGCAAACAAGGGGACAGTTAGTGTGGCGGCGACGACGGTTAGAGGCGGTTTTAATGCGTAATGTGGGATTGACTGCACCGCGCTGCTCACTGCTTACCAACGCTTTTTGAAATGAAGCGATAATAACAAAACATGTTAAATGACAAATTTGACGGAATGTTAAAAATTAATGATCAATTTTCCCGCACTTTCTAATATTGTCTCTCTGTGTTTAATTTATTAATTAAATTTATATCCAATATTATATAGGGTGAATGCGGGAGAGATGCCGCACATTTTGAAAACACTTGATAATTCTTAAAGTATACATTTAATCGATTTGAAATTTGGTATACAATAAATGTAAACATTGTTCTTTAGAATTATTTATAACTTAAATTTTGAGTCATAAAGAATTCATAATTAACATTTTTGTAGAGCCTGCAAGGCGGCGTCTCTCCCACACCTATGGGAGAGATGCCGCATCAAGGAAGCTGAGACGCCGCATAGTTCATATCAAAAATTTTGTATTTTACACACATCTCCATACATGATGCATGCCATATGTAACCATTTTTGGCACTTTATTTATCTGAACCAGTCAACTTTTTTTTTGTTTCTGATTACTTTTCAAAACATTCAATACACAGGCAATCATCATTATTTTCGTTATCTTCACTAATATGCGAGCTCTTCCTGATCCATTAATGAATCTTTTATATTTACGTGGCACAATTTACAATCCAAAAAAAAAATTGCATAATTAAGGTATATAAGTCTATGTTTTAAACATGTAATACGATGCGGCATCTCTCCTTTTTGTTGGGATAGATGCCGTATGTTGCTATAGCAAGCATAATGCGGAATTCTAGCCTAAAATTTTATACAGTACTTTTAAAATATACCTAAACTAATAACAAAACTCATTTTCATTAAAACAATGAAATATACATTCTTAAATTCTAATGAATTAAATGCTTGATAAAATACTATGTTAAAAAACTTACTTTTCAATAATAAAAACGCCGTGAGCAGCGGGGCCCCATCACGGTAGTCGAATTTTCTCCTTCATCTTCGGTATTGAATGTTTACAAGCGAAATGTGATTGAAAGTCTACAACCGAATTGTCATTTTGTTGGTTTCAAAACTGGTGATGAGTGTTCGGCTGATCGAGGCTTTAAAAAAAGGTTTTAAGTATTTAAGGGCTGTATCTCAGTAAATTTCAATTTTGTGCCGAAAACAGGTAGCAGAAAAAAAACCAACACAATTCGTACGAGGGCATTCCTGCCCATGTTTATCCGCTAATTGCCTTTATGTTTTAGTTTTAAATATTAAAAAAGGACCTTAAATAGTAAACTGGAAGGCCTTTATAAAGATATTTTTTCTTTCAAAAAAAAAAAAAAAAATAAATAAATAAAAAATAAAAAAAATAAAAAATTATTTCTTCGGTATTGAGTGTCTACAAGCGAAATATAATTGAAAGTCCACAAGCGATTTGTAATTTTGGTGGTTTCAAAACTGATAATGAGTGTCCGGTTGATCGGGGCTTTATAAAAAGATTTTAAGTTTTTAAGGGCTGAATCTCAGTAAATTTCAATTTTGTGCCGATAGAAGTTAACAGGGAAAAAGCCAACACAATTCGTACGAGGGCATTTCTATCCATGCTTATCCGCCAATTGCCTTTGTGTTTTACTTTTAAATATTAAAAAAGGAACTTAAATAGTAAACTGGAAGGCTTTTATGAAGATATTTTTTCTTTCCAAAAAAATCCAAAATTTCTATTTTATAAATAATAAAAATCCAAAATTCCTAAATAATAATTAAATAAATAAATAAACAGTGACTTTAATAACATTTGCAAATTACTTAATATGTATGTATTTCATTTGTTAAAAAATTGTATTCACTTTTTTTTAAATTTTTTAAAATTACTATTCGCCTACTTGTATTTACAATAAAAGTAATGCATTTAAAACACATTTAACAATAGCATTCAATTCCGATGTAAAAATGGAAGAAGTGGGGGGAAAAGTAATGTGGACTCACTAAAAGGTACTTGCTGGATACTAACTGAATACACGTACAAAATTTCAGCCCTCTAGGTTTCCTTATGGAGTCTCTAGACGTGTTAGAAAACAAGCAAAAAAATTAAGGAAATATTGGCGTAAAAATCGTGGGGGTAAGGGTTAAAAGTTGAAACCTCCAAAAAACAGTGTCTGGCTATTAGCTTAACCTGTACACCAAATTTCAGCCCTCTAGGTTTATTTGGGGAGATTTTGACCCGAACGAAACTGTTAAAAAACAAGAAAAATCATGTTCTTTTGGGTATAAAAATGGTGGGGGTTGGGGTTAAAAGTCGAGACCCCCAAAAGGCACCCCCTTGATACTAACTCAATCCGAATACAAAATTTCAGCCCTCTAGGTTTATTCGGGTGACCTGTGCGAGTGGTACAAACTTCGAAAACGTCGAAAATGCATGAAATTGTAGCTTAAAAATGAGGGGGGTGGGGGTAAAATATTAAAACCTCCAAAAAGCACAACCTAGGTACGAGCTTTATCAACACACCAAATTTCAACCCTCTACGTTAATTCTGGGGGGCTGGGGGCCTGTTAGATCCAGCGAAAATCGTTTTTCCCCCCTCTACTCCCACCATATCATCCTAGGAAGCTGAATTTTGGATATGTTGTAGATAATTAACCGAAACATTATTTAAAACCGATTTGGAAAAGTTTTATTGCTTTTCCGCCCCCCACCACCCCCTTAAAGGTCGGGTCCGAAAAAAAATTTGCCCAAAATTTGACCCCACTTTGATAGTATTGTTGTGCATCGGAATAAGCCCCACTTACCCAATTTCATCTCTTAACTTCCATAGGGGGGCCCTACACATATTAAAAGGTTGCGGGAAAATATATATATATATATATATATATATATATATATATATATCAGACATCTTTTTTTTTTACATAATCGTGTTCTACGGGTCCGAAAACGGATAGCGCCCCTGGTCTCGCCTCTCGCAGCTCTTATCGTATAGACTGTATAAGTCTAATTTTTCGGAGAAAATTCGACTAAAAAGTTGGATAATTACTAAACTGATGGACTAATCATAAATGTCACCATGTACAGCTTAAATAAGTAACTTATTTTAAACATATAATCCATTAATAGCGCTATCTATCAATCAACGGACGAACTATGGCTAGTGTTTATAAATCCATTAGTAAATAGTAATATATTTTTTATTTCAGAAATTCATTTTTTAGGGTTCCGTATTATAATATACAAGGCCGGACCTACAGTTATTACGGGGGGGGGGGGGGGTCAAACTTTGTTGGCGCCCTCCGTGACAAAAATGCCAAATGAAAAAATTTTGGGGCATCGATGTTTTTAAAATTTTTCCCTGCAAAAAGCAAGTGACGAGCAAAAAAAAAAAAACGTTAACACTGCATTTTTGCAAAAAAAAAAACAACAAAAACATACGATTTCACCGTTTTGGCGCCCCTAAACGCTTTCAGGGGGGCGGCGTGCTCCGCTGCCCCCTCCCTAGATCCGGCCCTGATAATATATGTATAATTTCGCCATCTCCGTTTATTTTATTGTCTATTCGTTTAGCTACAGAAATTAATAAACAATTTTTTTTACATTTAATTTCTCTAAAAAAAAAATTTAATCTTTGAGGACCCATAACTCAAGAACCAAACTGAATTTCAAAATTCGGGTTACGTTAAGCCACCTCTAGGCTAATCCTCTATTGATAGACACTTAACTTATCGAAATTCGGTAAATTAATTTGGTTGCATCACAGACCAATGAACACTATTATATTATACTACTAGACAAAGCGTAAAGCCAGTTTCTAGGCATTTTTTTTTTTTTTTTGAAGCAGGTAACAAGGGTGAGACGGGTGAAATTTAATGAAATAATATAATGTCAATTTTTGAGCAAATGCGACTATAATTATTGTAGGACATAATTTGTATACGTACGTATTTTGAAAAAAAAGCGGAATACCACTTTTCTTCTTTCAAAATTTTGCAGTTTCTTCTCAAAGATGTAAAATTTTATTATCAATATTATATTTTGATAATAATTATTTGAAAAGGTAACTACGGATACGAATCCATTACTATATAACAGAATACTATTGAGGTCGGAACTTTGTCGTAACTGATTTCTTCAATTACGCATTTGTATTATCAGTCTATATAATATAATATATAATACTAGCCGTATGCCCGATGGGATTTCCCATCGGCAACATCTTTTTATTAGGTACTCACTTTCTGCTCACTTTTAATGTTTTTCAAAAGCCTAAATCAATATCCACGTTTCTAACTTCAAAAATGATGAACTTCCCATACGAACTTTCATTTTCTGTTTTAACCCCTTAGGGAGTATATTTCCAAAAACAACTGACTTTTATTTATAAATAGAAGCCTAAACTACTAAACAATTATAAATAAAAGCCTAATTTTCATTATTCATGTACTTAATTTTGTCCTTCTAAACTCAAAAGTTTAGGTTGTGCGTTGTCTGTCAATCAAAGTTAAAGATTCATTAAATATTATTTATTTTAATAGCCATAGTAACATATTTTTATACATATACCACTAACTTCAAAAATAACGAATTTACATACAAATTTTCATCCCTTATTAAACCGACTTAGGGGACGAATTTTCAAAAATCCTTTCTTAGTGCTCACCTACGTTACATAGAGAACTCCTATACAAAATTTCATTCTTCCAAACCCAACGGTTTAGGCTGTGCGTTGTCTGTCAGTCAGTCAGTGTTAGAAATTTATTAAGTAGATGTTCACTGGTCTGTGGGTTGCATACTAGACTGTAACTACAGAAACCATTCCTTAAAAAATTTCACGCATCACTACAAAAATTATGTTTGAAGAAAAACATTATAAAATAGTTCTACCAAGGAAACAGTTTTATTAGGAAATCTTCAAATTTTGTGTACTTGTGTTTGAATGTGTTGATTAGAACTTGTTCATATGAAAAAAAAATTTTACTTTATGGAAACAAAAAAAATCGGTGAGAAAGTTTGCCTCAAAATTCGGCGCCCCATTTAAAATAGAATAAGTAAATAAAAATAAAAATAAATGAAAAAAAGAAAAAAAATAAACTTTATCAAACTGATATATGTAAACAAAAGCTCCACGCAATTCGAAGACGATTCACTGATTAGTTTTTGCGATAATGTAAGAAAACTATACAAAAATATTAATTTATCATTATTTTGTTCACAACTCATCAGGACAGTTATACCATGCGTGCACCTATACGTACTAGGTATTCCTTTGGTATCAAGGCTGTTCAGTACATCTAGTATAGCGAAAAAGAACACTAACCAACACCATTCTAATACTGGGCTACGTTCAGGAATAAAAGGTGAAGGTAGAGTATGTTTTGATAGGGTGATTGTCGGAATATCCTTAGGATGTCACACCGTATGTCTTAATATTTGAACGATCCCGAGAATTACAAATACAACATAACCTCTTTTTTAATTACCAGTTTTATATTTCTACATAATTCTCGTTTTTGTATTTAAAATCCTAATAAGTTAAAATTAATAATATAATTCAATAATAATAGACTGTTAAACCGTTTGAAATACACATATAATTATGTTGTAGGTATGTTGAAACTGCGCATGAGTTAACATTTTACCCTAACGCTCCTTTCACATTATACGGTTTTTGCCGTACGGCAAAAAACCGTACGGTCGCATTTTTTTAGTGGAGTGAAGAAGAGCGTTGGACCTTTCACATTACACGGTCACGGCAAAATGCCGTTACCGTGCCGTGTAGCAGCCGTCTCTTGCCACTGGACTTGACGGTTACCGTACGGCGTTTTTAACTCAATAGTGTATGTAATTAAATGGATGCTTTCACATTAGACGGCTTTTTAACGTACGGCATTAACAATATTTTGTTGAATTTCATGTTAAGTATGAATTTTATTTGTGAAATGGATGAAACTAATGTTGAATGTGATAACCAGTATTTTAATATATTGTATGTAATTTCGAAATTGTGTGTTTTGATGTTAAGTTCGCCACGAAATTAATCAAAGGAGTCTGTAAACATCCGAAAATAGTTGGAAAACTTATTTTCGTCATTTTTCAGGTTTTCAGATAATAAATAATCCTACTTTCTATTTCCTCTGATTTATAGAATTAACTTTAATCACACTTATTACTTGTGTAATGTTGCAAATCAAATGAAGATATTCAGTTTTTAACGGCAAAAAACCGTCCATTGTGAAAGTAATGATATTACGGCAAAAAGTCGTACGGTTTTTTCCCGTACGGCGAAAACCGTACAATGTGAAAAGAGCGTAAGTCACTCCAGTCCAAACCGCGGCGATTAAAAGTCACTCTGGATTAAAATCATAATAGTTATTTTTGAACGAGTGTTGGTAATGTCTTTAATTTGACCTAAGTAATTTTTGAACGTTATGGGCAATCAAATATCGCCCGGGTGTCACCGGTTAAGCATTTCTGAACGCGGCCCTGATGTTAGCAATATTAATCATAACTTTGTATGCTTACAAATCGCTATAGAACTACCTTAAAAAGTTATGATGGAATGGTTTAATTTTTGTTTTTAATTTTTTATTGACAATGTAAATTTTTGTTTAAATAAACAAAATTTAACATGATCTGGTTGAAACGATATTAACCGGAATTTTTGTAGCAGAAAATCAGCTGAAAACACACTAAGCCAATGTAAATTTAAATAAACATCCAATAGCAATGATACTACTACACAGTAATAAACGCAGTAGTATTCTAACACATTTATTTCAATCTAGATGATTTTAGTTTTCAATTATCTATGCATATTCATATGCAAACGTATTTCGAATATGTAATATGCGCTATGACACAAAAAAAAATCATGAAAATATATTAAAAAGCAACAAAAACAAGCATGTACTCGAAATATTATGTTCGAGAACATATTCATATATACGGTTTTGAAAAGAAAATTGGATTTACTAAAACATACTTTATATTATAGAGATGAAAAGAAAACGTATGCTTCCAGTATATTACATTCCACTATTATAATGTGAATATACATTTAAGATAATTTTGCTAAATTGAATTTTAAAAAGTCTTATGAATTATGAAACTATTAAAACTCGTCTAAAACTAAAATTATATTAAAAACTTCAGTTGTGTAACAATCATTTGCAAGCATCGAGCACTAACTAACACACTCCACTCACTAAAACTCCAACTCGAAACTAATTCCAACTTTACTTCCACTTTAAGTTATAATTTCTATATTACAAATGTCTTTTAGAAACTCCACAATGTTCATACATCGCAGTTGTATTTGTCGGAGAAATATAATTTTGTAAATAATTTAATAATTTTATATAATATAGATACAACATAATAATACACATGCTCCATGAGACATACCGTGCCCTCTGTAGTTTTCAAATAATTTTATAAAATTACTTTAATAATTAATTATTATTAATAACGTTACAATGCCTATCAAAAACTTATTCTTGAAAATTTTGTTTATAAGTACTTTTGAATACACAATATTTCTTGTTTTCCAATGCGTAAGCAGGCTATATACAACTGACCATGTGAGGAGCATGGATTTTTCCATGGGAAGATTTGGAGAATGGGTTGTTGATGATCACTGCAAATGTGAGTTGCATTGAAAAGTTAAAAAGTTTGACTCACAACTAGGGTTGCCAACTGTCCCGATTTAATCGGGATGTCCCGATTTTAGGCCTATGTGTCCCGCGTCCCGACAACAATAGTGGGAGGACGCTAATTGTCCTGATTTTCAACATCTAGAATTTTTTTACATTTTTAGTCCCGCCAGTCTCGCTATTGTTGTTTCCAAATTATCGCGCTTACATGTCATGACGGCCAAGGAAGTATGTATATTTGCTGTACCTATTGATAAAGTGTACTCTGTCTACTGATTTATAACTTATACAGCTTACAGTGTTGCCAGATTAACTCATTAAAATCCCTTCAACATTAATATTCCTCCAAAAAATGGGAGAAATTATTTAACGTACATGAAATACGTCAACGCCAAAGACGGTCAACTTTATGAAAAATGTTTTTCTCCAGAAATAATAAAGTTAATAAGCAAAAAGAAATTAAAAATCTAAAAATTAAAAAACTTGATTTTTAATTTAATAAAATAAAATAAAGAAATATTATTGTAATATTATCTTCAAGAAATTGTTTTGTTTAAAGGTTTGTAAGATCATGGTTTAAATATGTAGCTGTTAGTAACAAATAATAAAAAGAAAAAGATACATATCTTTCCTACTGGCCGATTAAAAACGTTTGTTTTTTTTTTATTAACAGTCCCGATTTTACTTGTCCCGTCCCGATTTTTTCCTCATTAAAACCCGAAGTATTCATTGGTAAAGTTGGCAACCCTACTCACAACTCACCAAAGTATCGTCACAATAAACTCGCACGTCACCTATTGTAAAATGATTGTACTAATTCAGAAAGCTTCACGAGCGTGCGCATAACAAGCCACCAAAGTTTCATCACAATCGGATGAATGGTATAGAAACTTTCAAGGAACAAACGAAAAAATATTATAGAAGATAAATTTAGTTGGCTATATAAATATCATAACCAACAATCTTGTCTCGAACAGACGCCACCCACGTCATTATTAGTGTTCCGTACTAAAATTAGAATCTACTTGCTTTTTGAAAACTAAGGATAATCGCTAAATTCATTCCTATGTTAGATCGAAGTTTATATTTTGTTAACTTTTACAACAAATACTGCAGAAAAAAAACTATCACCTATAATACGTAGTAAATAAGTAAGTTTATTCTCTTAGTCGGAAAATTGTTAGTACAGCACAAAAAAATTGCAACGAAAACAAGAAAATATTACCATATAATGAAAAACGAAGGAAAAACTCTGACGTACAGTAACAAAAATATGTGAAAATGTTTTTATGAAAAGAAAAAGTTTATTTTATACCAGAAAAGTTTATTGAGAACAATGCAAACAAGTTCGTATTCGAGTGTCAATGTTGTTTCGAGTTAGTTTTCGTGCTTACGGTAGTTGTACAGTCCACGACAATACCATAAAATTTATGTAGTGTATTGTATGAATGTATATAATTTTTGTGTTTGTAGGTGAAAAAGATAAGCTGACCATACTTTTCGAAATATTTACAGAAATAATAAAAATTAATCTGTGAAACTTTCATTTTTAATAAATTTTTTCTCAGTGATTTTATTAGCTAGGGATACAATTTTTTCCCCTGTACTAAACAAACATTCAAGATTACAAAAAAAATTTTTTTTTCTTTTCCCTCATATCATTTTTATTACAAAGAGTGTTGAAGTGGAGGCCGCAAAAAAGAGGTGTCAAAAGGATAACACTGGTAACTCCGGTCCAGGACATTTGAAACAAAAAAGTTAAGCAATATTTTATATATTCGAAAATAAAAATTACGCGCTTTTGTCTTGTTATGGAAACTCGAAAATTTCTAAGGAAACTAGAAAGTGGATGATTCACGTACTGTCACAGTAGGTATTATAACTTTTGCTAGCTGAATACAATTTCTATATTTTCAAAACTTTTAATTGAGCATTATACAATATTATTAAAATAAGAAAAAAATTTTAAATTGAAAAAAAAAATTCTATAGAAGACGGATGGTATCGAACCTAATACCTCTCAGCTGCACACGTAAATCACTTCACACACTAGGCTACATGCCGCTATTGTGAACAACACAGCGCAGCTCATCATTAAACGAACTGATATACCTACACAATGTGTTTTTCGTAAATTTTTGGACGTTTAATTCCAAAACGAAGGCGCAATTGGCCTAAACTCTGTAATATACGAGGTGTGTTCAAAAATAAGGTGACTTTTCAAATTTCTCGGGCTACGTACATTCGCTTTTCGATTTTTTTATTTTGTTGTGTTAGTATACTCGTCCCGAACATATATGTTCACAGTTACAACTATATATAACATTCTTTGTTTGTGAGAGGCATAAAGGCTAGAAGTGTTTGGTGTGCTCGCCGATTTTTTACTGTCGACAAAATTGGGACAAAGAATTTGCATCAAATTTTCTGTAAAAAATGGAATTAAATGCTCCAAAAACACTCGAAATGTTGACAATGACATACGGTGAGTCTACTCTGAGTAAAAAAAATGTTTATAAGTAGTACAAGCTCTTCCAAGAAGGCCGAGAAAGTGTCAATGATGAACCTCGCTATGGACGCCCCAGCACGTCAGCAACTGATGAAAACGTTGAAGAAGTGAAGAAACTGGTGTTGGGATATCATCGAATCACCATGAAAGAAGTTGCTGAGTATTAACGAAAAAGAGAAAAAGACGTCCGAAATTGTGGAAAACAGTTCGTGGCTTTTGCATCACGATAATACACCTGTTCACTCATCGTTGCTTGTGCATGATTTTTTGCCCAAAAGTAACACCACAATCATGCCTCAGCCACCATATTCACCAGATTTAGCCCCTTACGACTTTTTTCTGTTCCCAAAACTGAAGAGACCCACGAAAGGACGAAGATTTGCAACGATTAAGGAAATAAAAACTGCATCGCTGAGGGAGCTCAAGGCTATACCAGAAAGTGCTTATCAGAAATGCTTTCGAGTGTATTATATCTGAGGGGGATTACTTTGAAGGGAACAACATGAATATTGATGAATAAATAAAAAGTTTTTGATAAAAATATAAAGTCACCTTACTTTTTGAACACACCTCGTATGTGAATAATCTCTCAAATCCGTGATTTCCAAGTTTGATGCTCTCCTTGTTAGATTATTTATACGTTGTCCGTACTACTCAATGGGGAATTTGACTAATTTTGGGAAACTATTTTAAAATACGCATTTTTATGTATTATACATGTGTATAATTTTAATTTTTAAAAATAATTCCGAAAATCGTTAGAAAAAATTAATTTAATATTTGTTCTCAAAATTTGCGCGAAAACGTTCATTAGCTTCAATTACGTCACATTCTCTAGATAACAACGGGTGTCATGTAACTAAGAAAAAAAACTGTTTATTTTTCTTATAACTAGGAAAAAAATTGTTGATTTTAAAAAAAATTAATTAAATTCAAATTAATTTCCATAGTTATGTTTGCTAACCGGAATTTACGTAGCGACACTAGTGGCGACAGTGTTGAAATATAAGAGAAAGCAACGTCACAGCCCATTTCTGCTGACGTAATTTATAGCTGAAAAAGATTAATTTTTTTAAAATTAAATAAAGATAGTTAGGATGAATTAACATAATAAATTGCTGTCTTTTATTATCAATTTTCATTAAAACTTGATTTTATTGTTTTTCTTTGATACTGTCAAATACCCCATTATAATACATAACATTACATTTTTCGTGTCAGAAATTTTTGTAATAATCCTGATTATCCTGTATTACTGTCCCGACCTGTACCTACATCACGTACAGGGGAAATGGACCCATAAATATGTATGTATGCATATAAGAATTATTTGACTGACTGACTGTATGGCCTCATAACTCAATCAATAGTTTATGTAAATGCACATAGTACGTATACATATATACCTACGGTTTCATCTATATTTGCACGTATTTGCACATACTGACACGTTCTGTGGTGTATATTTGACATAAATATGGATGGTTCGAATGATGGTGGCCGCCACAATACTCTCGCACGCTACTCTCGCACACTTGGCAATATATAACTCTCGGCTCGCTATTCAACTGTGCGAAAAATATGTAAATAATAATGAATATTCATTTGACTTAATAATGTTGGTTGTTACATACAATACAATTGAATTTCCTCCACACAATAGTGGTAAACTATTTTCAATTTAAGGAAGGTACATGCAAATTCAAAAAGTTTAGTACAAGAGTGGCGGGCGATTCAAAAGAATTTTTAGTTTGAAAGGGTAATTTGAATAATACATAGTTACAGATTTCTTTTTAACGTATATATGCATTCAACAACTAGTTTTTTGAAGTGTTTGATTAGACCGGAAAGAAGTTAGCACCGAAAGTTGAAAAATCTTTTTGTTTTTTATATGGTTAAATTGCTCCCAAATTGCTCCTTTGAAATCAGTAATTGCTCCACCTGAAACTTAATTATTTAATTAGTTATTTATAAAGAAAAAAAATTTTTTCCGTTATTTAAGTTATCAAAATCTCCCAAAATAATACTTTGTTATATAATTTCTTTACGTCAATAAATTGCTCCCAGTTTGCTCTATTTAATTTAAAAGCTAAATCTTAATTTTTTTGAATAATTATTAAAATATTTTGTTTTTTTATAATGTTATTTAACTTGTCAAAATTCAATTATCCTTAAATATATGCAAACGACTTAAAGGTATAATGGATTGCCTATACGTTTTTAATAATACATAACCTAATTCATAATATTTTTTATTTTAATATATTTTAATTATTATTCAGAGAAATTAATAACTAACTTTTAAATTAGATGGAGCAAATTGGGAGCAAGTTTTTGATATAAAGTAATTGTATAAAAATGCATTATTTGACAAGATTTTGATAATAGAAATAGTCAAACAAAAAAGTTTTTTTGTTTGTAAATAACTAATTAATTAATTAAGTTCCAGGTGGAGCAATTACTGATTCCAAAGGAGCAATTTGGGAGCGATTTAGCCATATAAAAAACAGAAAGATTTTCCAACTTTCGGCGCCAACTTCTTTCCGGTGATAATTAGGCGTTTCAAAAAACCCAAATTATTAAGTTTATAACATAAAAAATCGGTGAAGAGCGAGTTGGGCTCGTACAATTTGGGTTCCGTACAGTGAGCAGTCAATAGATCAAATTAAATTATTAGATCATCCGGAAAGTTCGTGCCATTTTCGGAGCTGCTCGGATGAATTCATATTTCTTCAGTAGCAACCGCAAATGAAACATGCAATAACATGTAAGTGTTAGGCCGGTAGTGTTGCTTGTAATATGTATCATACATCTTTAAACAGTGTTTAAATAATTTTTTTGTCAGTAATAATGAACAATCTTAGATATCAAGGAACATCATGTCATGTTATACGAGTTTTAAAAAAGGTACTAATGCAGCTGACACAACAAGAAATATTTGTAGTGTTTATGGTGATGATGCGCTTTCCGACAGAACTTATAGAAAGTGGTTTGCTAGATTTCAAAAGAGTAATTTTTCTTTGGAAGATGATGCTCCCTCCGGTCGACCTGTGTGTATTAACGATGAATTTTTCCATCAAGAAATAAAGCGAAACCTGTGATAAACTGTTAATAATTCGCGGTAACTTTTGAACATTCAAAATCCACAGAAGAAAATCGGGATGGCCATTTACACCAAAAAGGACACGAACTTTCCGGATGACCCAATATATTTGAACCGTATCCAAATTTTCGATCGCCTCAATCTCCAAGGTTAGTTACCGACATTACAGGACTAAATTTCTCAGGAAGGTTGAGGTTAATAGAATCAATTTTCCAAACTAAATTTCATATGTTTAGGTGGAATAGTTTTCAAAATACTAATGTACAAAAATCACAGTTTTGGCAAGTCATAGATTGACTGACTAATACAGGGCTTCTTAAACTTTTTTCATTCACGACACCAAATAAAGATATATAAATATTTTGTGATGATTTATTGATTAGGTAACAATATATACACATATGGAAAAATATTTCGCTATGACCCCAAGATTTCGCTAAGCGAGCCCAAATGGGGTTGCGACCCATAGTTTAAGAATCCCTGGACTAATATAGATTATAAAAAATCCAGAATATTTCTAGTTAAAGTAGAGCTTTGAAATTTGAAATAGATATTGTTTAAGGTAATAAATACTAGGGAATAAAAAAAATCAATGAAAATCAACCAATCTGTCATCAGCTAATCAAAGAAATTTTTAAACTAGGCACTGAGAGAAAATTATTTCTAGATAACTGGATCCATTCTGGATGGTTATTAAAGTAAATAATTTTGTATAAACAAATTTTAAAATTGTTACTGTTTCCTCTTGTTATTTAAAACATTTTTTCAGCAACTATTACACTGCCAAAAAAGAGTCGCAGTTTTACTGCAATCTATGACTCAATATCTACTAATCCTGTAAGAATCAAAATTTTAGCTTTAGAAACTTCCTACTATTTTTTTGGTACCAAATCACAATTTTTCCAACTGTATCTCAGCCCAAAAACATATCCACGATAAAAAAAAATTGTATTATTCAAATTACATTTTCTCTAAAATTTATCTATGTTACCTAGACTATATAATATAATAACACATACATATATTACCGCGATTTGAAAAAAAAAATGGAGATAAATAAAAAAAACCATGTACAAATGATATTCTTTTCTTCCATTCTTTCATCTATAAAATTGAATCTGTAAATAAGGAATAAATAAAAAGAACGAAAAAACATTTAGGAAATTAGAAATAACCTTTTTATGTAACATATTCTTTTTTTATACGACATCGTTTTCAATTTAAAAAATTGAATTTATATAGACAGTACTTAAGAACGCTGTTTTCATCCATACACATGCATACTTGGTTTTTCTGTACATGCGCTACATATACATACCTTAACATACTATATAATTTTAAATGTAGTCGGAAATAGCGTAAATACTTGTAAAATCGTAAACGTGAAAATATGTAAACAGGAAATTTGCATACATAATGTAAAATTAAATTATTCTTATATAAAAAATACTTACTGTAATTCTCATTTTACAAAATACATAATTTGATTCAATTTTTCTTGATAAAAATATCTTGACACGTAAAGAATATGGCATTATTATCAAAGCACAGAAACGGACGCAGTTCTCAAATTGGGAGAGAATCACAATTTCTTTTAAAAAATACACTTAAGGGGTTATATCAATTTGGAAAAAAAAAATTCCTTTTTTTCGTTAGCTGAAATGATGTATTTACCTCTCTAGAATGATATTCAAACGAAATTATGGGTAAATATTTCAAAAATTATTTTGACCTGATTTTTGAAACGATTTGGTGTGGTGGAAAAGTTTCAAGACATCTCTCCGCCACGCGTAGCATTTTAGAGTCCGTCGGCTTCATCGATAAGTTTTTTTCATTACAGATCAGTTATATTTGCAAAAATGACTCACAGATAGTGTTAATGATGTGTACAAACACACACATTTTGAAACTTGCAGTATGTACCTTGCAGCAATACCTGCAGTTTCTCAGATAAAATATCTAGGACACAAGATTTTTGATACTGGTTAAGAAATAATTTTTTTTATAAACAAACTAGGGTTAATTTATTCATCGATTTTCCAAAAAAATTTTTTTTTCAAACTGGTGCCATTGGTACATGTTATGGTGTATTCACTCATAAATTTTTATGCAAAAAGAAAAGAAAAAATGGCGGCGTTACAGCTATTCCAAGTTGACTCTTTTAATTTCCGCCGTGGAATGCCCAGCCTCAAAATTTTATTAAAATAAGTCATTACGCTTTGCATATACCTACATATTTCTGATAAGAAAAATTTTTTTTCACAATTTAAAACCAAAAAAAAAAAAATTTCGCTTTTTTTTATAAACAAATTATTATAAACAATATTTATAGTAATAATTTATGCAAAATTTTAGGTATATGCAAAGGCCAATATCTTAAAGAATATCTGTACAAAATTTCAAGTTAATACCTTAATAACTTTTTAAGTAATGTTCCACGGCGCGGAAAAGAACCTGTTTTGAGAAAAACGCTATTAAAAGTTTTCGTTCTTGAAAAGTAGTGTTAAAAGCAGTTTATCGTTATCTAAGATAATCGTTCTGTTGGGATTAAAACATTAGAAATATATTCCTTAAGGTTCAAATGAACTTTTAAAGCAAAACAAAAAATGAAAAATTTTAAAGTTCTGGAAGACCCTCCCCCTTAATATTTTTAATAATCTTGTCTACCGCCTTAGTAAAACTAATGTAAATAATGAAGAAAAAGTTATGTTCTAGCTCCTGTTTGAAAAGTGTTATGCTGCCCACCATGAATCTCTCGAAAAAAGGAATTGCGTTAAACCTGCGCCCACGTCACCATTTTGTTTTATAAACTAGAAAAAAATTGTGTACCTTATACCACGTATAATATACTATATATAGTTTCATATTGATTGCACTATTCGTTACGGAGAAAAAAATTCTCCAATAAAACCTTCTTTTCTGACATTTCAAAGTGATATAACCTCCTTAATAACCAATAATAACCATAATAAACCTGTAAGTCGCTTCCAATTCCACCTTCCAATTCCATTCTACCATTTTATTTACCGTTTACAAGTTTAGTAAACATGATGACGTCATCAAGTTAAGAAAATTTCTTTTTTCTCAAATGTGACCTTATGGAATTGATTTGAATTATTATAAACGGTTGAGTTAGAGTAATTTGAGTATATTCATTTTCGCTATAAAAATGACGAAATTTCTTTTAGAAATAGGAATTGATTCAGTGGCGATTTTAGCGGATAGACCGGATAGGTTTGGGTCTACCCAAAAATTTTGAAAATTTAGACAGATATGTAATTTAGTTCATGTAATTCAGACAAATATCGACACATTTTTAAGGATTGGAGAAATGTCTAAAAGCAATTCTTTAACCCTTAGTAGCCTGGTATCATTTCCGCCATTAACTGAAATAACATTAGGTCGTGTAATATGAAATGCCGTTTTCCAACCACTTGACCAACCATATAATTCAGACAAATATCGACACTTTTTTAAGCATCAAAGATTTGTTTAAAAGCAATTCTTTAACTCTGAATAGATATTTTGTAAATAATAAACAAATATTTTGCTTTGCAAAATACCACTTTTATTTTTGAAACTGTGACAATATTGTTTCGAACCGTTAGTTCATTTTCAAACAGAATAAAATTTATATTCAATACATGCGCTTATATACTAATTTTTATCTACCTATACTTATGAAGGGGAGTGGTATATGGTGTGGAAGTAGAAGGGGCGGGGGTAGTGGGAGAATCCGAAAAACAAGATTACATTACATGTGACAAATGCGAGCAAACACGTGACAAAAGATTGGTTGATGGATGGTTGATTGGATGAAAGATGACTAAGGTCCCAAAGTGGGCTAATCCGTCTCCGGTTACATTATAGGCTCTCCTTAGTGGTATATAATTACCTGAAATGGCTTGTAAATGTTGCTTAAAACTACATTTTGTTTAATTTACAATTAGGATCAAGTGGGGCAATTGCGAGTATGATAGCTAAGTTTATAAATTCAATTGCATACTGCTCATTTATTTCTTAGAAATTAAGAATGAACATACATGTCTGCCATAAAGCACATATGAGGCTTATATTTTAAGTACTGAAAAAAAAGATATAAGTAGATTTTCATAAACATGAGATTTGAAATTAAGTACCATGTCTCATTATTACATTTACCCCGTCAAAAGGGGCAAATATAATATAATAATCATAACTAATTTTTTAACAGTGTGTATAGACTGGATTCTGGGACATTAGCAATAAGAGAGACAAAAAATAATAATTTTTAGTTTTTATTTCAATGAGATCGGACAATTGTATCACAAGTTCTGAACTTTTCAAAAAAAAAAAAAATGTTTTCATTTCTTAATTAGGTCGGAAAATATTCTGAATCAAAATTATGAAATAATCATATTAAGGAACTTAAAATCAAATGATATTCCACGTCTAGTTATTTCAGGGTTAGGCAATATCTGAACGATGGAGTCAGACGTAACTAGATTAGTATCATCCATTATTGACCATACAAAAGTTGTGTTCCAGCATCTATTTTTGGACAAGTACAAAACAAGTTACAAATTTGTTTGTAACCATGCTAAAATACAAACAAGTAACGAACTTGTTTGTAATGTACAGGATGTACAGTGTGCTGGAACAGTTTAAATTTGTTTCTGAACATTCTATATACTTTCACTTCAGTGCCTTGGTGACACTAATTACAATTCATTATTAAATAAACAATTGGACAATTTGTCCATTCAAAAGTCCGCTGACAATTCTAACAGTTAGGAACAAGTTGAAAACATGTCAAAAATGATGCTGGAACGTTGTACAGTTTGTACACAATGTACAAAATGTACATTTTGTTTTGCTGGAACGGTTTCGCATATGCAAACAGTTTGCGGACTGTCAAACATGCGATGCTGGAACACAACTAAAAACCCTTGCGTCGTACAAATTTTACCTCCCAACGATCGTTAACTTTTTTCTGTACAACGTCTACGTAGTGCTTAATTCCTTTTTTGAGTAAATGTAATAATGCCTATATTGCAATTACCCCAAGGTAGCAAATTTCTGGGGCAAATGCAATAGCGGCTTTACCTTGTAAGCTGTAGTAGATATGATAAAAATATATAATTAATTTATCTTTCTAACACAAGGCAACACCATTAGACAAAAAAAAAATAAAAAAATAAAAAACTCACATTAGAAATGTAGATAACACTCGATGAAAAGTTAGATTATAAATTTTGGAACCACGTTTCTGGAACACCTGTCGCGAAATGTAATGGTTACTCATTCGTCCGTCGGTAAAACAGTGTTGACAGTTTGTTAGCTTTGAGTTAAGGTAATACTTTCTTCATATCAGAAATGGCGGCCCCGTTTATAAAACAATATGGCTAGACATAGTATGTTATCACATTTACCCCGTTATTGCAAATGTCCCACTTGACCCTATGCCAAAAAAAATGCACAATTTCAAAAAAATTGATACGTATAAGTTCCATGCTTACAATACAGAAAAATTCGGGCCTACCCAAAATAAAAATCCTAAAATCGCCCCTGGATTGATTCGATATCTTGTTAAAGTGAGAGATAATAAATACTAACGTTTAACGCAATATTACTAAAATTCATTTAGTCAGTAATTTCTTATCAGAAATCTTACACCAAATTAATTTTTCACCACATCAAAAAATGATAAAGATATCAATCTAGTCGTTATTTTTAATCGACTGGATGACAGCATTCACCTACTTCACTATCATAGAAAACAATGAGTAGGTATTAGTACCTGATCAAAATCAATTTACATCAGATTACGAGAAAACTTTCAGTGTAGAAAAACAAAATAGTTTGTACCTACACTCTAAAATTTTTTATTCAATACATATTACGCTGATTACATATTCTTTTACAGTGTACAAAAGTTTAATACCTATTATGTAGATGTTCTATTCTATCATTTAGGAAATATTTTGCACTGTTGGCAAAGTTGCTAAACACAAACAATTAGAAACAAAAGTTTATTCAACGTGTGGTTTGTACGTATATTTTAAATTTTAAATTTATTTTAAAGTACTTTTCAAGTATGTGCCTATAAACTAGCACCATTTGTACAGGCAAGAAAATGGTTTTATTCCAAAAGTGTGGGAAAACATTCCACAGAATTATAGGAAAAGTTCTTTAAGGCGGTATTCTAGTCAAGAGACTCAATTTTGAGATGATTTTACGGGCGTAATAAAAGAAAATATAAACATATTTTGTATCCATTTTTTAACAGTTTTTTATTAATATTCGAAAAGTATAAAAATGTATAAAAATTTTAAAATATTTCTGAATTGAAATCGGTACAGGCCGGCAAAATGGGGATTCAAAAAAAGGTGTCTCCTGGTTGACGTGATTCCAACCCTCCTGGTGATCTGAAACATAAAATTTTAGTTAATTCTTAATAAACGAGGATGTAAAATTAGTTAAAAGTAGCCGATTTTAAAAAATAAATTTTTTCACAAAATGGCGTCCATTTAAAAAGAAATTCATTTTTTTGCCTCCCTTTTTTCAACTTCGGAAATTTTTTAAAAATGGTAAAAAAAAATTCAAAAAACCCCTACGTCGGACCAATTTTGATAGTATTTAGAAGGTCTGTACCAAATTTCAAGTGAATCGGTGCATTAAAACTTGAGATATCATGTCAACCGTATCGAAAAAAGTAGTTTAGAGTAATTTATATTAAAAATTTGAATTGAACACTGAAAAGATACATAGTTCACAAAGAAAAATAACTATAACTCCCAAAATAATTCGAATTTCCGTAAATCCTTTTAAAGGCTTATTCTTAATTTTGAAAATATGAAAAAAAATCGATTTTTTCAAATTTCTAGACTAGAATACCCCCTTAACCATAGGGAATCTAAGGAGATGATGTTCTACGCTGTCGGTTAATATGTACCAAATATAACCATTGATAATTAAGTTGAATCCTCTAGGACAAATTTGACTCGAGGGCCATAGTTTATCGACGCCAGTTCTAAGCCAAAAGATAATGTAACAATTTTCGAAGTATTACTGTAATGTAAATATCTAAATTTTAAATGTTAATAATTAAATAAAATTTTATCAATCGAATTTTATTATTTTCAATAATTAACTTTGAAATTTTTCTTTTAATTTAAATTCCATGGGGTGCATGCATACAAATGTACAATATACAAAATTATATTATAATGGTAATGACATTTTCATAATGTTTTCATAAATAAAATTATTAATTTTCCTCCATTATTTTCATTTCATATTTTATAGTATTTATGTATATGATCAAAATTTCATTTGTAATTTCTGTTAAAGAATAACAACGATATAATTTAAATAAAAATGTGTATTACAGTACCACAGTAAAAACGATGGACCCCATCTTTGTATGTATAATCGTTGGTGCGTCTGTTAGTAATCGCCGACTTCTGAACGACTTGACCGATCAAAGTCATATTCAACACAATATATTTATTTAGTTGAGACGATGGTTCATAGCTAAAAAAAATTATATGAAAAAACTCCGCAAGCACCATCTACCGGAAAGGGTAGAACAACGTTTGCTTCCGAGTCTTCCAAAGTCACTGTTCAAAGGTAAAACGGTTCCGGAACAATTTTGGTTCACTGCGGCTGTATGTCTCTGCACACAACTCCGAAACCATTGAATCGATTTTAATGAAATTTTCAAAGCTTACGAGGGTCGACTCCAAGATAACCCCCGTGAAATTCAACCGGTACATGCGCAAATGTGAAATCTATTAAACACCGATGTATTACTTACTGTTCGTACGAACCATAAACGTATGCGGGATACGTTACGAGTACGAGGAAGCTATGTGCCACACCCGATTTTGCATAAGACATTATAAATTTTTAAACTGACTTATTTACTTACTGGCTCGTAATAATTTAAGAGAAATTTTTAAAGAAATCAAATTTCAAACTGTTCAAAAAAATTATAAAATAAAATTAACTTAGACAACGATAAAATTCTACTTCCGTAGCTTTTTAGATCTTCAAAAAGATTATACAACAGGAAACTCTTTAATTATTTATATGGCGAAGTTTTATCATATTTTTTTCTTTCATTTTTGTTTTTGTTCGATGTTTCAATCACTTCTTTTTTTAGGTAGGTGGATATAAAATCCTTTATATACTTACAACAAAGTTGTTGTGAAAAGTTTAAAAGTGTTATAAGTAATTAAATTTTTCTTTTTCACGAAAAATTTTTTAACGCTAAAGTTATTTTATTGAATGGGAATTATCAAACTACGTCCAAACACCTATAAAAACGTCTTCCAACTCATTCTTCGACAAGTATAAACACTATCGAGATAGATAAATATGATTTTTAAAAGTTAAAGATAAAATTTTAATGGTAGGGTAGGGCAGGGCTAGTTGAGCAATTTTTCACTTAATCGGTCATAGCTCCTCAGCCGTAAATCCAAATTTCCAGTTAGACCGGGGGGAGGGGGGTAAATTTAGCAGTTAAAAAATTTAGCCAAACCATGCCTTAGATGTTTATTAGACATAAAACAAAATGATTATTTGACAGTCAATCTTTTATTTATAATGCTTTAGTGACATAATAGTGAAACAAAAAGTAATTTTCTTTGAATATTAAATATAGAAAATAAAATCAACAAAAAATCAACTTTAACTTAATATTTAAACTACAATCTTAGACTTAATATTTAGAATATACTCAATCTTTCTATTTAATATCAGACTTTAACATTTAAGTAATTAATCAAATAGAATTTAAATTGAAAGAGAAACATTAAGTAAATATTAAGAACTTCATCATCATTGTCACTGTTACAATTAATGCGAACGAAAGTTCTATTGCTCAGCTTACCCCACTCAGACAATTGAGGTTATGAAAAAAACTGTTTGAATTAGAACCACATCCTTTCTAGATATCAAAAATATACTAAATTTCTAAGAGTTTAACACTCACTTGATTTAACATAGATAATAATTCGCTCGTACAGAAGAAATATTCACAAACAAAAGTTTTTTACTTTTTATATGCAAAATAAATAAAGCGTGCGCATACGTCACTCGATCGACAGGCTGCAACTGGTAGTCGCTTAATGAGTTCCCCTCTCCTGCCCGCTTCTATCCGCCATTTAATGTATTAGCGTGCGATGTATAGTTTCTGAGATATTTCGATTGCTCAACTTACCCGTATGCTCAACTAGCCCCGTTCTACCCTACTAAATAATAGTATATATGCACCCTTTATCGATTATGTTTACAGAATAAAAAACCCCATTAATATCATTTTTAATTTCAGTTAAACTTAAAGAATTACTTTTTCGGAAACATTCCAAAAAACTTCATAAGAATTGAAGTGTTACTGTGTTTTCCCTTATTATTTCTAAACCTGTTAAAATCTAAATTGTAACTTTAGAAGCCTGGGAGACTAGGTAGGATGGCGGTCATTTCTAACAAATTTTGAGCTGTATCATTAAGACCATTGAACCAGAAGTGTAAAAAATATAATATATTATTAAAATCCTTAGGAGTAGCTCTTTCAAATGATGCCTCCGACGATATATTAATTAATACCTTTTTTCAACCAAATTGACCCTCGTTTTAATCCAAAATAATTTTTTCCTTAAACGTTAACTGATAAAATATTATGTACGCGTTATCGAGATCTAACATTGTGCCAGATTTCAAACTCCTACATTACATAAAAAAAACTCTGTGATAGACGAACTCAAAGATACTGAATCCAAAAAAATAGTGAAATTCTTTTATTTCTCCTTGACGCTAATACATAATTATAATCTCTTAAATAACATGATTCAGAAAAAAAATCTACAAAATGTATAGAAAATAAAAAATTCATTCAATTTTTCGAAGAACTAATAAAAAAAAATTGTGTTTTTCTAAAAAAAAAAAAAATACCAACAAAGAAGATCCCATACATATTTATAGTCTATTTCAAAATTCAATACATTCTTAAAATGATAAAAGTCGATTTCTTCGACAAAAATAACGTTGCCACTGTAAATACACAGCGCAATGACTCAACAAAAAATTCAAATTTTCAATTATTTCTCCTTCACTTTCGTCTCTACACAACTTAATACTGAGTTAAGTGACCCCTACACGCTCAATAATATTGTGCAATCAACTTGTACAATTAATGGAGTACATTAGGAATGTAGGAATTGCACATTAATTCAATTGTTTAATTCCAACAGTAAATGTTAAGTGATATAGATATTGTGAAGCCATAAATAATTATTCTTCCAAATTAATAATTCAAAATGGTCCAGATAATAGCCATCAGATGTGATATTACAAAATAACAAACAAATCAAAATTTATATAAATAAAGTGGTATTGCACCATAATATTTATAGAGTCTACAGACGTTTCAATATTCATTCATTGCACATTATATTTCAAACTGTTTTTAATCAGCACAATATATTGTATAACCTACAGACAATTCACAATATTGTACAACCTCAGATGCAATATTATTGAGCGTGTAAGGGCAGCTTTACTCTTCTCAAAGTCGAATATACTGCGCGTTAATAAATAGATGATTTGCAAAATTGAAATAACACAGACCTGTCTCGTGTTCTCGTTCGAGGGAACAAGGGAAGACTGTATAGGAATGGCGAAGAATGAAAATGATAAACAGAATTTTGCTGTAGGATATAAGAACATTGTCTGTCAATCAATTTCACTTAATATTTTACCCTATATACTTAATATTTTACACCCTCTGTGTTAAAAAAATTAAAATTTAATTGTTCATAATGTCCGTAGCATTTTCTTTTTAATAACAGAAATATTTCTAACAAACTACTGATGTTATCCGAATCTTTGTTTAAAATTTTATGAAAACACGACAATGGGTTAAATTAATGGTGCTATACATGGGGAATTACTACACTAACATCTGGTTACATATTTAAAATAGTTAACCGTATTGAATTGAACAAGCAACAGCCGTCATACAAATAATGATTAATAGAGGGCGCGACGTGCACTGAAAGTTTTTACATACATCGCAATTGTTATCAACTATTAAACACATGCATAGCTACATACCAACACCACACAATATTAGTATCAATTATTTTTATTGAAAATTTTTCTTGAAAAATTTTCATACGTATGATTAATTTTTATCAATTTTCATATATAGATAGGTATGTATACGTACGAAGAAAAATATTAGAAAATTTTTCAATTTTCAATTAATCTTTTCGTTCATTTTTTTTTTTATTTTTTTATTTCTGACACAAAATTAAATTTTGATTGGAAAAGTTTTAAACAGAATGCGAAGAAATAAATAGAGAATACCTACACATTTTTTTTTTAATTTCTTCTTCTTCAAAATAGCCACAATTTTATTTTTTATTAATAAAACAAAATTTATAATTTACAAAAAATACAAAAATAATTTAAAATTTGGAAAGCCAATCTGATGCTATGTTTAAACGCTGATGAAAATCCGTTCTTGGTATTCAACGTTTATTATCACTAGTCGGCACGCAGTCTTAGGCTCAGCGGGATCGCGAGAAAATTAAGAAACTGAAGAATTTTTATAGAAATCAGTGGCGGATTTACCAGCAGGCTGAGTAGGCTGGAGCGGTAGATTTTAGGGGCGGCAAATTTGAGCCAAAAAGGGCAGCAAAATGTAGAATTTTTTTTTGCTCGTCACTTACGTTTTTTAAAGATTTTTGGGGCGGCAAAATGTAGAGTTTGAAGTTTTTTTTTTACTCGTCACTTACGTTTTTTAAGAAGGGCGGCCGATTTTAGGAGCTCAAATTTGGCAAAAATTTTTATTAGTTTTTCAGGGGTAGTATTTTTCACTGAGCCTAGAGCGACAGTTATGGTAAATCCGCCACTGATAGAAATAGGAGGCATAACGGAAACGAAAGCCCACTAAAGAAAACTGTCGAAAACATCTCACAATCAATATTATTTTTGTTTTTTAAACCTTTTTATGTATACGTATTTTTTCTTAAGGAATTAGTCAGGATTGCAGGATACTTAAAGGAATGCCTGATAATGTGTAAAAAGTTTCAAACCGATTGCATATAAAGTTTCTTTAGAAAAAAATATTTTTTAACTCCCTTTTTAACGTCCTTTTTTTAACTTCTAACTCTGAATAACCCCTTAATAAATATCTGACAAAAACTTTGATCTAATTTATTCTAGAAGGTTCTATATTAAAGCAAAATATTTTCCTCTATACTCCTCGCCTGTTCCTTAGTAATTTCTGTCCGGAAAAAAATAATAAAATTAAAAACAACGTGTGCATCAAATCTGACAATTTGCGTTATGAATATGTCACTTGGAAAGAAATAAGCCATCAATTTTTAAAATGATTGATTACCTAATACCCTTCTTCTTTCTATCTCTGTAATTTTTTTCGTCCAAACTCAAATTTATATTTTTACACATATGGATCTCTCCATAATATCATAATATACATATATAATAACTATAACCTGTCATAATCATAAAAATTGACATTAAATAAATGAGAAAATTGTGACAAATAATTCCATATATCACATAAAAAAATCGATTTTATTCTGTTATTTTCAACTACGGACAACTTGTACACCTTTAATTATTTTTTTTATTAAGTAATTGAAAAAGTAATAAATAAAATCCTGTACAGAAAATCTAAAATTCAATGAGAACGAAAATAATTATTCTGAAGAAACACATTTCTATATATTATTAATGATTTTATTGCATTTAGACCATTTAGATACATTATTCAATTGTTTTTATTGTGGGAGCGCTGGAAAATACACTGCAATCAGGGACGGATCAAGCTTTCAAATTAAGAAGAGGTCACATTTTTTAATGGCTTTATTAGGGACGAACTTTGGGGCCCTAGACATTTTATTCTTGCCGGATCCCTTTACTCTCCCACAAGAAATAGAACACACACAAAATATAAAACAATAAATAAAGCAAAGAACCGGGCCCTAGACATTTGTCTTATTTATTTATGCGATGATCCGACCCTGGGTTTCATTATGCCTTTTTAGCCCAAACTAGCATTAAAAGAATTATATTGAAATTTTTTAATAGAAAAGAGCCTAATACCTGTACACGCCTAATTTTGGTGAAAATGAAAAGAATGACTTCGAAAACCCATAATTCACTTCCAGTTTCCCCATTCTATTTTCAGATTTTAAAGTCTTGAAAAATCTGAGTAATCTTGATGACGTCAAACAAAAGATAAGGAACGATAAACATTTATGAAAACTTACGAAAGTTAAATTGGAATGTGACTGAGGATCACGAGAACAATGTGAACACAAAACTCCCATGATTGGTCTCATAGCTTATTTCTTCACCACTGGACATCGTTACGTAACCAAGAAATATATAAATATATAGGTGTCCAAAAATTGCATACCAACAGATTTTTGTTAATTTATTATCCATCGTTACATGTCGTAAATTATTTCAATAAATTAATTTACAAATTAGGTACATAACATATTATCTTAAAACTAAATCATAAAATTATAATTATACAATTGGTTAGGCAAGCGACATGACATTTACGTAATCAAGTTACATATATGCCGTAGAACTAGATGAACTAGATTGTTATTAGCCTTATTAACCCAATTAATCAGAACATGTACATAAAAAAGAAATTTTTTAGTATGTTACCTATTAAATTTCTAATTCAAAATTACAAATATGAAGTAGGAGTTTTAAAAAATCTATTGTTATTTGCTATTTGAATCACTTTTTTCTTTTTGAAAATGGATTTAAACTTTATAATCATACCTACCATGAAAATTTTTGATAAGTTCGAATAAGAATTGAATCAACTTTACAATACGTATGATACAACTTTTTTGATATAAGTTATAGAAAATGTGTAAAATGTAATTTTAACAAAATCTCATTCCTTTTGAAATTTACATCCGTATCAGAATGAGAACACAAAGTTTCACAAACTAAATTAGAATTTTATTTGAAATAATACTTTTTATAAATTTTTCTTATGGTTGAATTTACTATTACTTTAAAATGTATTTTACTATAAAGGTTTTATTTGAATACCAAAGTGTTTCATACTTCCAAATTTTACCAAAAGATCTTTTACAGAAATATTTAAATTATTAGCGATTTTTTTGGATTTATTATTATTGTAATGTTACCGAAGCAAGCAGTTCAACAATAGCCTAGCTGTTGGCCTTCTGTTGGTAATGTTTTAAAGCAATATGTATGTTAATGGTAACTGGTAACACAGTTTATTAAATATGTAATAATTTTGTAAGCCCAATCAATAAAATAATAAAGAAAAAAAGAAATAAAGTTTAAATAATGAAATTATAAAGTATTAAAAAATAAATTGTTTTTTCTTGTCTTTATCAATGTATAATTTACTAAACTGTATTATCGATAAGATACATATTGCTTTAAAACATCACCAACAGATGTCACAAGTGCTTCTGTACATACATGTAGATCTTTTTTTCTCTGACGAACTCATTAAATTTTTATCTTAAAATCGTATTTAACAATAAGTATAAAATATGGATAATATGTACCTAATAACAAAATATTACTATTTTATAATTTGATATCGTACCTTTAAGTTAATAAATTATTAACTTATTGCTGTGTAAAAAAAAAAAGAATAGGAAATATTTTTTTCATTTTCCGGACATAGAAAAAAAAACATAAAAAAGAAAAATACTGCTGAAGTGCTGACACATATATGTATATTTTAGGATATATTATATTTGTTTATTTATTTTTATACAATAAAAATAAATTTTAAAATGACGTTTTAATGTGCGCGCAATTTTGAAATTGCGCATAGCACATTTTCTTTTGTATGTATATTTTGCATCTAACTTCACAACATATTTTGACATTTGTCTCAAAATCAGCTGATAAATGAACTACTATAAGCCTGCTTAGTCTGTGATTGTTCGAAGTACATATTTCGCATTGTTATGAAAGTACGTTTATGTAAACAATCAAATTATATTATGCCAAAAAATACCGTTGAATAATAAAAAAAATATCATCAAAATGGGGAATCAATTAGTGGGGATTGCTCCCTCGCAAATTCACCCCGTTGAATATTATTTAGCTGATCTTCCCGAAGTACAATTTGAATCCAGGTATACAAAGATATACGATTAATGTGAAGATATTTTTTTGAAACTGATTTCATGAATTGTTACAGTTTGGGAAGTACGCGATTTTTTAAAGTAGCACGTGCCAAATCTGAAGAAGGTCTCATTGTTGTTAAAGTGTTTGCAATTCAGGATCCAACATTACCGTTGCAGAGTCATAAAATCCATTTAGAGGAGATTCGAAGTAAATTAGCGCCTGTATTTAACTGTATCCCGTTTCAACGGATTGTTATCACTGATAAGGCGGGTTTGATTATGCGTGAATATGTTAAATACAGTTTATACGATCGTATCAGTACGCGACCATTTTTGACAAATATTGAGAAACGCTGGATCACGTTCCAAATATTGTACGCTTTGCATCAGTGTCACAAAGTGGGCGTATGTCACGGTGATATTAAACTAGAAAATATTTGTGTGACGTCATGGAATTGGGTACTTTTGGTTGATTTTGCGTCGTTCAAGCCCACATTCTTACCGGAAGATAATCCGGCCGATTATTCGTATTTTTTTGACACGTCACGACGAAGAACTTGTTATATTGCACCCGAACGTTTCGTTAAAGGGATTTCGTGTGATTTGACGCAAGGACATTCGATGTTTGGCGAGTCCGCGTGTAAACCGGCCGAATTAAAACCGTCGATGGATATATTTTCGGTCGGGTAAGTGTTTTTTGGTAATGGAATTTTCCTCAAAGACCGATGGAGTCAAAAATTTATTTTAAAAATATCTTTGTGGGATATCAAATGAAAGCTTGTTAAAGTGTATATTCATAATAATAAAGTTTCCCCTTAAGGACCCACAAAAAATATAAAATATTCGCTAGACCGGTTTGGGCTACTTTTGCAGCCCTCTCAGTAGCATAAAATATAAAGATAATAAATTTAATATCAAAAATATAACAAAAAGCAGAAATATAAAAAAATTCTGATTTTTTATATTTATATTTCTGGTTTTATTATATTTCCAATTTTTAAGTGAATTTCCTTTTTGGATCTACACTTATTACAGCGGGTGCCATGAAAAGGTCTGAGCCCGGGACTATGGCAGAAATTTGTTTTGAGGTCTCCAGAAACCGAAAATGAGGTTCCCTAATATATATATATATATATATATATATATATATATATATATATATATATATATATATATATATATATATATATATATATATATATATGTGTGTGTGTGTCTGCGCGATAACTCTTGAACGAAGCATCCAATCTTAACGAAATTTGTTGAGATCAAAAGTCCCAATAACTTGGATGAATACGTCCGATTTTTAGAAGCCATTTTTCGCCATTTTTAGGGTTTTTTTGCAAAATTGGGCCAGATTTCAAAAGTTTTTTTAATTTTTTTTGACACTATCGAAAAGAGCGTAAAAAATTGCATAAGACAAGCTTTTAAAGCATTGTTCTAGGTGAACTAATTTTTGAGAAAAATTAAGAAATTTGGTGAATTTTTTTACAATAAATGTTTTATCGTTGTTATCATTATAATAACAATATTTATATCTGTTTCATTTTTCAAAATTTTTCAAACGCTAAACTATTTTAGACAGATATAACTGATATAAGCTATGTTATATGAGGTCTGCCAGTATCCGGAGGTCTCAAAAACGCCAAAAATAAAACTACTCAACCGATTTAGGAAATTTTTTCACCTTTTAAAAATTAAATTCTTTTAAATGCATATAATTATGCTATAGGTACTATATGAGATCCGCCAGGGTCCTGGGGTGCCAAAAGCGCTAAAAATTAACTAATTAACCGATTTTGAAAATTTTTTCACTATTAAGGACGTTCATGCGTCAAACCTAATAGTAGATAAAAATTTTAATTTTAGAGAATTGACAACATAGTTATCTTCCCTCAAAGATTTTAAGGCTTTCATAGATCATTTCTTAAAGTAATTGACGATTAAAAATCAAATTTTTAACACAAAGCTATTAGGAAAAAATATTCTAAACAGCATTTTTTTATTTTAAAAATTATAGTAAATATATTATTATAAGAGTAGATACCGTAATAAAAAATGTTTAAAAATATTCTTTGAAATATGCAGTTTATATAATTGCACAAAAAACATCGTGTTGACGAACGTTAAAATGAAATATTAATTATTGAAATTAATATTCGGGTAATTTTGAAGTGTACACGTACATAATATACATACAAGGTCAAATCAGACTACTAAATTTCAATCAACAACTGTGTATGCATGGATGTCATAGATCAGTACATAGGTGAAACGTATAGCAATCAACCATATACACGACACGATATGACACATGAACAAGCACAAGCTCTGTATGCATAACATACAGGTACAGTGTTTTGTGGTAACTACATAACATTATTCTGTCTTTAAAGAGCTAAACTATTTTAGATGGATACAGGTTGTTGTATGAGATTCGCCAGTGTCCAATCTTTGGAAATTCACTATGTTATGCAGATTCTGCCACAGGGGTATTATATTTATGGTTTTTATATTTATATTTATGCTACTGAAGAGGGCTGCAAAAGTAGCCGAAACCGGTCTAGCAAATATTTTATATTTTTTGTGGGTCCTTAAGGGGAAAAGCTTTTTTATTATGTTATTATGTATAATCCAGCCCACAGTACGGCTCAGTATAGTGATTTAATCTGTACATTGTCTTTGTTCATTTTTTATGGAAATTTTGTGGAGAAAATCTGAAAATATCGCTACCCACCTTAATTTTAAGAAATCGAATTTACATCAGATTCGTACAAATGCCAGCACGAATTGCACTTAATCGAATTTTTCAAATTATAGATGCTCTCTGTTGGAATTGTGGAACGAAGGGCATGTTCCATTCGATTTATCTCAATTACTCTTATACTGTTCGGGTGAATACGCCCCAACAAAACATCTAGAATCGTTACCGGATCCAAATCTGCGAAAAATGTTAGCTAACATGCTTGAACGTGAACCGTCTCAGCGAATGTCAGCCGAGACGTACTTGAATCAGGAACGAGGTCGACTTTTCCCAGAATATTTCTATTCATTTCTACAAAGTTACATGCTTATTTTCTCAGGTACATTCCCGAAAACCAAAATTCAAATCCTTTTTGAATTAAAGAATTTTTTTTTAATTTACAGCTAGCCCAATTTTACCACCAGACGAGAAAATTTCTCGATTGAAAAAAGATATTACGAATATTATAAATATATTAAAAGCCCCGGATAGTAAAGAGAACGACGATGGTCTGGTGATTATGATTTCGTTGGTTACGTCGTGTGTTCGAGGCTTGCATCATTGCACGTCGAAATTGCAGAGTTTGGAAATTATGCATGAATTAGCCACTCATTCCACGTCTGAAATCATTTTAGATCGACTGATTCCATACATAGTAAGTTTTCTATCCCCTACTAATCCAGAAAATTGAGAATTACATACAATCAAGTATCATTTAAAACTTAAATTGTAGAAATTGAAATCTACAGGAGTAAATAATCTGAAAGTTGCGATTTTTATTACCATTTTTTTTTTTAAATTTATCAAATTTGCGGCAAACACATGCGTATTTGTATAAGCTAGGTTCAACCAAGGTTGTGTTTACCTTTTTGTACAAGAAACGAACCAATAGTGTAATCAATTACTTCACCTTATAAAATATAGATGTCAACGGAAATTCATGATTTATTAATTCGTTGAAAATTATTTACGTTTTTGACTTTTTTACTTCAGTAAATGTTAGAAATTAACCTTACTTGTATAATTGAATGACATTTAAGGCTTTTCACACAATCAATAAAATAAGAAATAAGAGTGTGCCATCTAGTGACATTGAATGAAACTTTAACGTAATTGCTCATAGGTATATGTATTTAGGTATTTTTGTACATCAAAATTAATGAAAAAATAAGGTTTGTGATGACTTTTTTTGTCACTAAGTGAAAAAAATCACGAATTTTGACGTACAAAAATACCTATATATTTATATCTATGAGTGTTACGTTAAAGTTCCATTCAACGTCATTAGATGGCACACTCCTTATTTCTTATTTCATTGATTCTGTGAAAGGCATTAGTGTGTGTATTGGCGACGCAAAGATTACGCGAGCGCTCCTAGTTTTTAAAATTAGAAGCTGTATCAAGTAAAAAAATTTGTATACGTTTAATTGTCGATAGAAATATGTATTATACAAATTATGTGCGGATTACTAAATTTTACGTCACCAAGTAAACGTATACATATATTTTTACTTGATAATAGTTCTAATTTTACCACCAGAGGCGCGAGTGAGAATCTTTGCGTCGCCAATTGGAAATCCCAGAATTTAGATACGCAAACTAGTGACTAAAAAGATAACTACTGCGGGTAAGCAAGGTTTGTTTATTAAGTTTCTTAGTTCATAACATTAATGTTTTGTTTAAGAGTTAACATACTTTTTGGTATGTCGTTCTTATTTTTTGGCGAATTTTCGAATCGAAAATTCAGCCACTATCATGACGTGACTTGAGCCCGGGACTATGATAGAAATTCGTTTTGAGGTCCGTAGAAACCGAAAATGACATTCACTAAAATTTATACTTATGTATGTATTTATATGTCTGCTCGATAACACTCGAACGAAACATCCTACTTTTGAATTACGTTGGAATTCCAAAAATCTTGAATGAGTTCGTTAGCCATACACGTCCGATGCCCAGAACATGGTTTTTTGGACATTTTTCGTGAAAAAATAAGTTTTTTGCCAAAATTTCCACAACGTTCAAAAGTTTTTGCAACATTTTCTTACACGATTAGAAAGAGGAGAAAAAGACACATAAAAAAGGTTTTCAAACAATTATTCTATATCAACTAGTTTCCGAGATATTCAAAGGACAGGGATATTCAAAGTAATTTATTGTTTTTAAATAAAACGAACAATTCCAAGCGAATAAAATCTTGCTTTTTTTTAATGAATTACCGTACCAATATTTTTTTCTAGATGCTTCTATGCCACGATCAGTGGTCCCGAGTTCGCGCATCCGCAATCAACACTCTTACCAACTGTTTAGCACTAATAACCAAAGTTCCCCGCTCCGATGCCAATATATTTCCCGAATACATATTGCCAGGTCTTAAAACGTTAGCCACTGATTCGAGCCCACTGGTCCGTTGTGCTCTTGCGCAAAACATTACAGCATTGGCGGAAATTTCAACAAAATATTTAGAGGAGAGTGTGGATGAATGTAAGAAACATCATGCCAACTATGATCCAGAGGAGGAGTTGCGCACATTGCGCGAAATGTTTCAACAAACGGTCAGTTGTTTATTGACCGATTCGGATAGTGTAGTCAAACAGACATTAATGGAGCACGGAATTAACAAATTGTGTGTGTTTTTCGGGAAACAAAAAGGTAAAATTCAACAAATATATAACCTCAAAGAAATTTAAACAAGAATTTTCCTTTTTTCAGCTAATGATATTATTTTATCACATATGATCACGTTTTTAAACGACAAAGAAGACACTGAACTCCGATCATCCTTCTTCGATAATATAGTGGGCGTGGCCACTTTTGTCGGTTACCAAAGTTCACTAATTCTCACGCCATTATTGCTGCAAGGTTTAACAGATCGTTCGGAATTCGTCACAGCGAAATGTATCAATGCAATGTCTCAACTGGCCGAATTGGGTCTACTGCGTTCAAACACGCTGTGCGATCTGGTCAAAGAAACCATAACGTTAGGATTAGTTCATCCAGGAATTTGGATTCGATTAGCCACTGCTGGTTTTGTGTCGGCCGCGGCAAAAGCACTAGGTCCACTTGACACGCAGTGTAAATTGGCACCAGCGATCAATGAGTATTTGGCATATCCGTTGATCCAGATTGAAAAGTAAGATTTTTCCCGCTAAAATTTTAAGATTTGTGAAAAAATGTACTTTTTTCTGCGATAGGCCAGAATTATTGTTGCAAGCGCTAGTTCCTCCAATACCTCGAATCGTATTTGATAGTATCACAAACAATGCAGCTACACTGCCGATACTGCAGGCCCGACAAGCAGCTCGTTTGGCAATTAAGACAGGAAATGTGCCGCAACACGTGGATATCCCACATTCTCTGAAAAATGTAAGCTTTTCCAAAAAAAAAAAATTGAAGCTGAGTTCACAAAATAAATCTTTAAGGTAGTTACCGTGTGATATGCTAATAGAAAAAATTGCAAACCAAACTTACTTTATGTCATTATTGTCTGTATTAATGGATAGATGTTGATACGTACTACTTTTCATACGAATATGTATGCATACTTTCAAACATAGTCTGTGGATACACACTTATGCCATCAAAGTTTTTTATGATAAATACTTTGGCATCATCGTGATTTACCCAACAAACATATTATTTCTCAATGCATAGATACCACTGAGTAAGGTTTTAATACATAATTTTCAATACATGGTGGTATTCTGTGTGACATCTGTGAATACTGTTTGCAAGTAAATACCAAGAAACCAGTTATTTAAGTACTATACCTTTAAATAACCTTTTCTAATTTAAATAATTTTATTTGTAATAATAATCAATTTATTATTTATAATCTTAATGGAGTTATAAACTAACGGTATTTAATATTTTTTATTAATATCTTTTTTAAAAGATAATATTAAAAAAAGAAAACTATTAATACACTGATTTGTAATTGAAATTTTAAAATTCATGCTGCTGTATGTGAGTTGTAGTGTCATACAGCGTTGTCAAACTGCTTTGGTCCAATTGCTTGAAACTGGTGTCAATGTCAAATTCTTATTAAAATACTACAATTTCTCTGATCATATCTTCAATTCAAAACGATCAACAAATAATTCAATTTTTTCTTTACATTCAGGACTTATTAATATTTGTTTCCCTAGTTTTTTATTGAATTCTGTTGAATCATTATATTGTTAAATACAAAATAAGGGTACGTAGTCAGAATTTTCAGATCTAATATATGGAGTAGATACAAACTTTAACCCCAATTATCTTAACTCAGAAATGATCAATCTTTCCCAAATTACAAGGACAATCAGATATAGCATTCTTCTTTATACTATTAAAATTTGAAACTATTCTGTCGACAAAACTACCTTAAAATGTTAATTATTAAAAAATAATTCTGATTTTCTTTTTATGAAGCTATTCCAACGATTAAGTTCCGAGGGAATGACAGATGTCGTTGAAGATCAATTATTAAAGATGGCGAATCATCTGAATAAAATTAGTAAATACAAAGTTAGCAGTGATTCGAAAAAACACAATAACGGCAACATTATTTTAACGAACGTGACAGCCAATAAAATCGATTTAAATGTGACCAATCGCAAACAACGGAAGTCCGGAAATATGACTGCAACGGAAACCACAATGAATTCCGAATGGCAACATATGTTTGGGGAAGAATCGGCTGACCATGTCGCCCTAGAAAAGACTGTGTCAATCAACGAATCACCCACAAGTGAAATAATTAGTCAAACGGAATCAAACAATAGTATGTCCACGCATGATCGATCATTCATTCAATGTAAGTTACCCATAAAAAAAAATCCCACCTTTCCCCTATTAATTTTCATTTTTAATGTTACGTATTAAAGACCACTTGACGTAGAAAGTTAAAATTTAGTACAATTATATAAAATAGGGGTTCGATTACAGACGTGTGGTATAAAAATTTGGATTTTCTCTTTAGGAGTGGTTTTTGGGGGTTAAAAATTAAATTTGTTTTAAACATGTATTGTAGAGTATCAAATAAAAGCTTGTTAAAGCACGAATTCGGAAAGTATATTTTTTGTCGTTGCTCATTTTTGGTACGTTTTTTTTTCTTTTTAGAAAAACGCGTGAAAAATCACTGTCCGTCCTCTTTGTCTCCAAAAATGTTACTCTGATCAAGATTACATTTTCTTACATAATGGGGAATTTGACTAATTTTGGGAAATTATTTTAAAACACACATATTTATGTATTATGCATGTATACGTTTTTAATTTTTAAAAATAATGCCGAAAATTGTTAGAAAAAATTATTTTAGTATTTGTTCTCAAAATTTGCGCGAAAACGTTTACTAGCTGTCAGTTACGTCACATTCTCTAGATAGCAACAGGTGTCCTGTAACTAAGAAAAAAAATGTTTATTTTTCCTGTAACTAGGAAAAGAAATTGTTGATTTTTAAAAAAAATTATTAAATTTTGATTAATTTCCATAGTTATGTTTGCTAACCGGAAATTAAGTAGCAACACTAGTGGTGATAGTGTTGAAATATAAGAGAAAGCAACGTCACAGCCCGTTTCTGCTTACGTGGATTTTAGCTAAAAAATTACTTTTTTAATTAAATTTTTTTAAATCAAATAATGATAGTTAAGATGAATTAGTATAATAAATTGCTGTCTTTTATTATAAATTTTTATTAAAATTGGTTTTAATTGCTTTTCTTTGATACTGTCAAATACCCCATTTTTTTGATACATAAAAAGAAGGCTCGATGATAAATTTTACTTACTCAAATAATGGATACTTTAGTAAATTTTTGAGAAAATTTTTTTCTTTTTAACAGTTGGTTTTGCCGAATGTCGACTGGAATTACGTGAATTAGAAATCTTACGTAAAACAAGATACACTAGGTCACTAATAAATCGAGACCGAGCTGAGAGAGCGGCTTGGCGAACTCCTGTACCACCTCCTGATTGGCGTTGTCGCGGTTCACCAGTGGCGCATCTACATGAACATCGTGCGGCTGTAACAAGACTACTCCCACTTGGCATAAATTCCACTTCCGGTTCGAATTCGACCAGTACAGCGGGAATGTTCGCCTCCGCAGGCCTTGACGGTTGTATACGATTATGGGACTGCAAAAAAATGGAAGGACGAAATATCGCAAACAGATCGAAACAAGTCTACCAAACAACCACCGGGGGGATAGTGGGAATGACAGTTTCAGAGGGGGGTCAAACGTTATGTCTAGTTGGAAGAGACGGCTCACTATCTACTCTAAGACTAGAAAAATCTTCCGGAACTCATTCAACGTATCCATTACTGAGTTCTAATGGGGGTGCTTGTGATGTGGTATCAATAGATGGCACTGTAATTGTCACAGTGACATCTTCTGGCGAGCTATTAGCATTCGATTTGCGAGTGCCAGGACCAGCATGGCGATTGGAGTTTGATTTACGACGTGGAGTTCCTACGGCAATGTGTGTGGATCTGATGCGGCAAAGTTGGCTGGCGGTTGCGACAAATAAAGGCAATCATACCGCTTGGGATTTACGATTTCGATTGCCAATCGCCGAAATTGTACATCCATCAAGTAAGTCATTTAAAAACAACTTTTTCATACAAACTACGCCATTTTCAGAATAATCAAAAGGAAACGACTTCCTGCAAAACAAATCAAAGAAAATATAGATCGAAAAACCAAAATCAAGATCTACATGTCAAAAAATGAAAACAAATTGAAACAATAATTGTCGATCTAACATGCTTCGGCCATCAGGCCATCTTCAGAGATAATGGCAAATATCAATATTTTATAAAAAACAGCAAAAAACTAAAAAAGAATTATAAAAGTTAAAAAGTTTTTTAAACAACATATCAAAATAGGTAAAGAACTACACACCAAAAAGGTATGGAGTAATAGTTTACTAAAATTATGAGAACAAAGGATTTTGTAAAATTCCAAACAGAGTGTTTTCCAACCGAAAAAAGACCAAAATAGGGTCAATGGAAATAATAATTTAAACAAAGCACACAATCACATAATTGTACACTGGATTTTAACAAAGAACGTAATAAATTCTTTTATAAATTAAAAATTTTTTAAAGAAATTTGAAAAATATTTGAAATAAATGAATTTTTTATTTTTTGACATGTATATGTCGATTTTGGTTTTTCGATCTATATTTTCTTTGATTTGTTTTGCAGAAAGTCATTTCCTTTTGATTATTCTCAATATTATCTGCAGTTAAAATAACCCCAAAGTTTTTTTACGTCATTTTCTGTTCATTTTCTTCTGCAGGTGGTCAGGGTGGCCGAGTACGTCGAATATCCAGTCACCCAGTCGAACATTCCTGGATAATTTCCAGTATTCAAGGAAACAATGAGATATCAATGTGGAATTTAGAATCCGGGAATCGGGAATTAGTTTTATGGGCGAGTCAAGCCCCACCACTAACTTATCCGAGCGAATCAATCGGATCAGCTGGAGCCCACACGTCACACTATATTCTAGGACTACGACCAGGACGTGTCGATCGAGTACCATTTTTATTAGCTGCCGGCACCGATCATAGAGTTCGCTACTGGAACTTAGACGCTCATCACGAATCATACATAGCAGTTCCAGCCCCCGGGGACGTTTGTGCACCCCTCTACAAGTAATTTAATTACCATTTTTTTTAAAAATTTAAATTTATACGAAAAAAAATTGAATTTCAGGAGTCGAATAATAGATGGCACAACAGTCGTTCAGGAAATATGGGGTGATTCAAGAATATCCGGGTCGATTGGTGGTGGTGCTAGTGGTGGAAATTTAGAAGATAGTATGTCGGGTAGAGCAGGTCCTGAATTACCGACCGCGGGTCATCGATCACCAATCACGGACGTTGCTCTGTGTCAGGCTGGACAATGTTTCTTAATCGCTGGTGCTTCAGACGGTCTAATCACCGTTTGGAAATAATAATATTAAATAAATAGTAAAATTTTTCAATAGTTTCAATTAACGAAACATCACAAATATAAAATATATTCTAATTCAAACTTTTAACAATATTTAAGTAACTACAATTTTTTTTGAAAGTAACAGTCGGACGCCATTTTTTTTTTTTTGATAAGTGACGTCATATAACAGCTTTCAAAAAAATTCTATATTTCAAATAATAATGTAAAATAATTTTTCCCTAATGTCTATTATTTTTAATTTGGGAAAGTATTATTATAAATTGAAATCCCAGTTTAAGATTAATCTGAATTCAGTTTAACTAATTATATTTTTAGTGATACCAGAATCATTCTACGTTCTTAATGGGTAGTTAAATTAATTTTTATACGTTAAAAAAGTATTTAATTAATGTTTTTTATTTCAAAAAAATATTTATAATTTGCCAAAACTTGTATCATTTGTACAAAAAAAGTTTGTATTTATTAGGAAAATATATTTATTAAAATTTTATAACAAAAATATAGTGTATATTTTTACTTTATCCCTTTCCTGCCTGGCGACACTTTTGAGTACCAGTTTATTAACACTTTCAGTCCCACGGCTTCGGAATCCGAAAATAATCAAAACAATCCCAGAGGCCGATCGCGATCAATGATTAATTGATTACGCATTATGTATGTGTGCGATGTTACCACACCGATGTGTATATACTCAACTCACAAACACCAACACACACTACTCTCTTCGTTTCAGACATTTCGAAAGATGCTAGAATTTAATTAAAACTGACATTGATTGACCAAATATTACCAAATTATTAATGGTTTGTTAAAATAATTTAATTTTACGACGAAGTTGCGACCTTAATAGTATTCTGTAATATAGTAATAGGTGGTATCCGTAGTAACGTTTTCAAATAATTATTCTAAAAATATAATATTGATAATAAAATTTTACGTTTTTGAGAAGAAACTGCAAAATTTTGAAAGAAAAAAAAATGGTATTCGCTTTATTTTTAAAATACGTACGTATACAAATTATGTCCTACAATAATATTATAGTCGCATTTGCTCAAAAATTGGCATTATATTATATTCCTTAAATCTCACCCTTTTCACCCTGTTGCCTGCTTCAAGAAAAATGCCTACAAATTGGCCTTACGCTCTGTCTAGTAGTATAATATAATAGTGTTCATTGGTCTATGGTCTTATATCATTAACCAGTTCACGAGAATTGACGCTGTAAGACGTGAAACCTAACTAACTGCGACACCATACTATATCACGTCAAAAATTCCGTATATAGTGTACACCAATAAAGTATACAAACAACTCGCTCTCTGTCTAGTTACCATCGGAACCGAAGCGGTCCGTTGTAATCTATGTATAATACATTGTGCAGCAGACCTGTGGTAGCTATCACATCTATTTGCCTCTATTTGGTAAATTTCGTCATAATTCTTCATGACCATTAACGTGTTAAACCTAAGACGACGGTGTTATCTATCCATAAACGAAAACGCAGTTGGCACATTTGGTAATATTTGTTCTAACTTATCGACATCAAGAAATTCAGTATACGAATCGCCATATTCATCGTAAAGTAAATGAAACTCTTTCTGTTTTTCAGGCGATATCACAAGAGCTTCATTTGGAAGCCAATCGCGATACTCTTTGTTCTCCAAAATATCCAACAACCAATCAATATTGACCACATCGCGTTTGCGCAATTTAATTTCCGTTTTCACATCAAACGTAACATTTCCGGCCAACATACACGTAGTGGTATTTTTAACTTCAATCGCCAATTTACCGCCATTTTCTAAAATCATTTTTTTGACTTCGGACATCGGTAAATTTTCCGTACCGGATAGTACAAAAAATTCTCTTCCGTTCAGAGTGTTTGTTTTCACTTCAATTTCTTCGGCTTCAGTTTTAATTTTTTTAATTTGGTGATTTGTAGCCGGTAATAGATCATCTTCAGTGGCCAGTCGTTTAAACAATTTCACCACTGGGGTATTCCCCCAATTCCCGATCAACTCCTCGAATTCGCTTAACGTCATACACTGATCGACCGGTTTATCGTAACGCACTCGAATTATTCGTGGAAATCGCAACGTGTGCGTGGTTAGAAAATTATCGGATCGATGTAATTCGGAAGCTCTCATTTCGAGGATCACCGAATGTTCGGGACGAATCCAAACATTTGGTTTCAATTTGCCCCATTTAACGTCAGACGGTAATTGAGTGTTTTTATCAACTTTTTGCCAATGTTCATTTAATTTGTACTGTAATTTTCGAAGTTCCGGATCGGTGAGACCTGTACCAGATTCCCCAACGGAAATATATCGATAATCGCCCTCCTCTTGTAAATCTAATACGCCTAGTAAAAATGTGGCAACTTTACCGGCCTGTCGCCCCTCACCGTAGAAGCCACCGATGATTATTAGGTCAAGATCTTCGATCAGTCCATTGAAATAGTCGACTTTCAACTTGATCCAGTTTGGGGTCCTTTTATTTGGTAGGTACACCGAACTAGGATCCTTTACTACGATTCCTTCTAAATGTTTTTCTATGGAACTGTTGAAATATCTCACTAAATCTTCTCTTTGATTAATATAGGATAATCGACTCTTAATAATGACCCCATCTTCGTCAATCGGTAAAATTTCTTCCAATTTTTTTCGGCGATTCGCCAAGGAAACTTGCATCAGATTATGATTGTTGCAGAAAAGGACATCGAAAACGATAAAACACGGTTGATATACGGAAGTTTCTTTAACTTTTTTTATGTCGTAATTGAAACCTTTTGTTCCATATTTTCTGGTATTTACATTGAAACCGACCATTTCGCCGTCAAGAATGAAATTACAAACATTATTTGCAAGTAACGGTTTTATTTTTGTTGTTAGCTGATCGAAAACATCGTAAACGTTTCCTTGTCGTGAAAACCATTTATATTCACCCGTAGTGTGGTCGTAATGGAATTGAAATCGTTCACCGTCAAATTTTTCTTCAACTTGATACCCTGTAATAACAATTCCTCTGAAAACTGCTTGAAATTTGCGCTCTAAGTAGAGATACCTACAGTTAATGTTTTCTAGAGCAATTTTTAAAAATGATAGAAACCAAAAGGTTGAGGATAGTTTTACGGATTGCTGATAGTTTTTACGGATTGAAATTGTTTTCTCCGTTTCTTCCTAATAAAATACACTACTGTAATAAAAAATTTTTAACTCCAAAAATAGAGTCAGTAATTTCACTAACTTACTAAATTAGTGAATATGGAAAATACTACTTAACCTAACCCAACCTAACCTAAATTAATCAAAATTTTCTAACCAAGTAGTGACTGAATATCGAAAATACGGTAATTATGCAAAAGCACGGCTCCACCTATTTTTGGCTCTAAAAGGAAAACTAATGATCCGATTGTAATGATTTTTTTTTTAAATGTTCGCCGCTCTGACGGATTGGTTAAAAAAAATACTATAACTCGATATCAGTACTGGAAATGCTGGTAAACTGTCGTTAAATTTGACAAAATTCAATTTTTTTTATTTTGTGTATATGTGTGTCAAAGTATATTGTTAAAATATTAATAGATTTGAGCGTTACTTTATGGTATTCCATATTTGTAAATAATAAACAAATATTTTACTTCGCAAAATATTTGTTTATTACTTATATTGTTAAAACTAACTAAACTAACCTAACCTTAACTAACCTCACCACATAGTTTTTATATCAAAGTTGAAGTATATTGTTAAAACTAACTAAACTAACCTAACCTTAACTAACCTCACCACCTAGTTTTTATATCAAAGTCGAAATATATTGTCAAAACTAACTAAACTAACCTAACCTTAACTAACTTCACCACCTAGTTTTTATATCATCTACTCTTATTTATTTTGATCCATTTTACCAGAATATGCACTCAAATCACGGCGTTGAGGTGATCGTACTCATCAAAATTAAGTCAATTTTTCTTATTTCCGCGCTCAATAGGTATTTCAAAAATACAACGAGATATCGATTTTTTTTATTCTAGAAAAAGTACTTGTTTTGGTCAGTTTTACTAGACTATGCACTCAAACACACAAGGTCTGTTCCCGTACCAGTAGGAAAGTGAATGTATTAGTAGGAAAATATAGGAAGTCGTTCCTGTACACGAAAAAGTCAGGTAGAGGTTCACTTCCCCTCCAGTAGGAAAATGTAGAAATTAGCAGTGACTTCAGAGTTCCTGCTTTTTCCTTCTACCTCTAAAATTTAAATTTTTAAATTTATTAATCATGTTAATGAAAATTACCATAATATTGATTACCATTAACCAATGTAACCGTTTAGACAAATATCAAAAAGCTGTCAAATTTGTTTTAATGCAGTAAGGGCAGTAAACTGAAGGAAGTCGGTTGTTTACTTTCATATTTTATCCCCACCACATAAAGTAGGAACTTGAAGAAATTAGCAGGCAAAAAGAAGTACGAGAACAGACCAGGGTTGCCAACTTAGGGGTTTTCCCGCCAAATTTAGGGAAAAAAAATTGCATTGAGGTTTTTTTAGGAAGAAAAATTCTTAGGGTTTTTTTTAGGGGTATAAAATTTTTTTTAACAGCATTAAAAAAGTTAACGATTTAAGTTTTAAAAAACTAGGATTATAATATGAAATTGAATACAGTGTAAACTCCATATAACGAAATTGAAGGGACCGGGTATTTTATTACGTTATAAAGAGTTTTCGTTATATGGAGAGTAAAAGAAAACAATATAATTTTACGAATAAAACTTACGAATTTAGTAAGTGGTTTTAATTTTGACTGAATTAAATGACACTTTTTCGTCAATACACAAACTCTTTCTTTTACTCGCCATGTTTACAGTTAAAAAGTTTGAAAGCAACTAAGAATATGATAACGGAAAGACAACAATAAGACATGTGCTAAGCAATTACAACAAACAAATAAACGGATTTCTAAGAATTCCTTTGTGCGTAAGAAATATTTACGACTCTGTATCACTATTTTATTTGAAAGTCAGTGAAATAAAATTTTTTTTGGCTTGAAAAATGACCCATTTTTCGCTATTGAGAGTGGCTATTACGTTATAAAGAGTGTTTCAATATACGAATGATAATGTAAACCAAACAAACCTTTGCAATTTCTACGTTTTAAGGAATTTTTCGTTAAATAGAAGTTCGTTATATAGAGTTTACACTGTATTTTAATTCTTTTCTAAAGAGAAGTTTTAAAGAGTATTTTCTTTTCTAACCAATGCCTACAAAATTTAAAAACGGAAATAATTCAAATTTTTACCGTTATTTAATTTTCACAAACAAATTTCAGTTAATAAAACACCATTGAAAAGAAATGCCTATATTTATATATGTACATATTAAAATAGCACAAAGGAAAAAGAGACAAAAAACTTGGTACATCTACAATCACTTGATATGTTGATTCTGTAGACTATATAGGCGACAATTAAGATAACTTCAAAAATATTTCATAACATGAAACCTTAGAAGATACCAAGACTCTGTTTGAAATATTGAATACAGCTCAACCAACATAAAGTTGCCGGTCAAGGTTGTAGGCGCAGTAGACAAACACAATTTCTATCACACTTTTATGCATATATGTTATATGTTTAATTCTTGTTGTCGCACTCTTTCATTTGCGCATCTGACCGGCAACCTTATGTTGGTTGGGCTGTACGTTATAAATAAAGAATGTTTCAAAACTAAATATAGGGAGCATTCGAAACGCACCTAGCCAAAGTGTCTTGATCTTACTTTTAAGAACATTACACTTGTTTTGAAGTGCTTTTGTCTTACTTTGGAGATATTTGTATATTCCTGTCACACTTTCCATGTTCTTGAGAGAAGGGTGAAGGTATGTATACGATGTATACCGAACGCTAAGGTGAAGGTATGTATACGATGTATACCGAATAGCGTTCGGTATACATCGTATACATACCTTCACCCTTCTCTCAAGAACATGGAAAGAGAGACAGGAATATACAAATATCTCCAAAGTAAGACAGAAACACTTCAAAACAAGTGTAATGTTCTTAAAAGTAAGATCAAGACACTTTGGCTAGATGCGTTTCGAATGCTCCCATTGTTGTATTTTTTTAACACGTTCAAGGACATTGACGTCATAAGACGTCAAGGGAATTGTAAACTCACATACCACGTCGTACGGCGTCAATAATTCCGTATAAAGTGTATTAGCTGTCAAAATAGTGTACACGTCGTGTATTTTATCTATTCTTGTGTCCGCTAACGTGTTAAATTTATTATTTTAGGGGATTTTAGGGGGATTTCAAATTGTATTTAGGGGAAAATTTTTTTAGGAGTTGGCAACCCTAGAACAGACCTACATATAAACGAAAACACACTAAAGGACAAAAGAAAATTTGAAAAAATCGAATTTTATCAAATTTTAAAACTGTTTCCCAGCCTTTCCATTATCGGCATCGATTTGTAGTATTTTTTTAAACTAATCCGCCATAGGGACGAACATTTTTAAAAAAAAAATCATTAAAATCAGATCATTAGTTTTTCTTTTAAAGTCAAAAATAGACAGAGCCGTGCTTCTGCATAATTACCAAAAATTCTTACCATTTATATTAATTCGTTCAAATAATTTCTTTGAAGCTCTCTCTGATAACATTGGACGAATGAATTGAAACAAATATTTACTAGAAGCTTCAACATTTTCCTCCGCATTTTTAATACAGTTTTTGATAATTACGTATAAATTATTGTTGGACTGGAAAAATTTTGGTGCGTTCGGATGAAATGTTGATAAAATAATTTCCGGATCCAAATAAATACGAACTTCTTTCAATATGATTCGTATCAACCATTTATTTTCCTTTGGCGATAAATCCACTAACAATTTTCTGAATATTTCCGAAGAATTACTTTGACTGATATTTGTTAACGCGTCATTTATGTCGGCAATCGTAAAACTGCTGGCCGATTTACTGTTATATCTATATAAAATATTCGATACAACATACGCGTAATCTTTGGAACGTTTTATTTCCGGATAATCGTTCAAATACAGCATCTTATAATCTTCACTTTCTTTGATTAAATCGAATGTGGATGCGACAATTTTGCCAATTGCCACTTCTTTCATTCCATACGTAGTGCGATTTTTATCATACTGTGGTAAAATTAATCTTAAAACTGAATAAACTTCTTCAACATCTTCGTTGGGATCATTTTGTCGAAAATTGTTTACTAGACTTTGAAAAATTTGTATTTTAGTTTCTTGCTTTTGAGCTTGGCGAATTTCTTCCAATTTATTACAAAAATCACAAAATTTGTATTTTTTACTTGTCATTTTTTGAAAAATATCATTTAAATTTGAAGGATTGTAGTTTGGCATCCAGAGCAAAAATTTGACAATTTTATGTCAAATGTATGCCTAGGGATGGGCGATAGTAATCGATGTTTCGACTATCGATGTTTTTTTGTAGAAACATCAATGTTTTTGGTCGATTTTTTTTAAAGCCGAAACGTCGATAGTCGATGGAATTTACTGAACTTTAAATTTTTGTTTCATTAAATTTCATCATTAAAATCAATTATATTAATTACTTAAATAAAGAATAAATTGAAAATTTTGAATTATTGCTATTGTGTCTATTTTAACCTCGTCACTATACCGATGTACAATATATTGTACATCAAATTTAGGTTATGTTAACATAATTTTTTAATTCAGAAATAATTAAAAACTTAATAATATTTAAAATTACTAAATTACGCTTATTTAAAGATGTAAGATTAATAATTTTAATTAGCAAATACAGCTAAACCGTTTTTTATATGGTCTTTTTTGTGCAGTTTCTTTTTTGTGCAATTTTTTAAAAAATGGCCATTAAAATACATAATATGAATCAAAATCAAGACAGTAAGAAACTTAAACATTTACTGTAATAACTTTCTTTGATAAAAATACTTTTTAATGACTTTTAAGCATTTAATCAATACATTACATAAGAACATAAGTTATTGCATCATGTAATTTTTTTACAGATACATTTTTCAAAATTTTCATAATATTATAAAAATGAAATAAAATGTTTATACGTGTAAATTAAGGCTTTATCTTGTTTAGAAAAGCAACTTCTATTGAAATTGTGAGGTTTTGAGCGTTTTGAGTTATGAATAAAGGCCTCTACACACGATCAGTTTTAACTGACAGTTTTCACTGTCAGTTAAAATTGACAGTTAAAACTGACGTCCCTGTGCTTACACACGTTCATATTAAAGATATCAGTTTTCAGGCTACACACGCTATACACGATCAATATTCTCTGTCAGTTTTAACTGTTGAGTGAAAACTGTCAGTTAAAACTGATCGTGTATAGCGGCCATAACTTTTTCAAATTTTCACGCTGTTTTCAATATCGATGTCCAACAATCGATGTTTAGATATTTTTATAAGAACATCGATTGTTCGATGGTAAAAAATTTAAAAAAAATGATAATCGGATGTCGATGTTTTTTACCGACATGCCCATTCCTAAATTATTTTAGACCAGTGGCGCTAAAAAACTGTCAATTTAATGTCATCAGATAAACACGTGTTTTTCAGGCAAACTAGGAAAACATGAAAAATTCATCAGAAAATCAGAATAACCAAATAGATACTGAAGGTAACGAAATAAATACACAATTTATGGAAATTTTTATATATCTAAATTTTATATTTTTTGTCCATTAGTGCACCATGAAATATTTATTGGAACTTCAATCGGATCTTTTAAACGGCACATTACAAATACCGATCAAACCGCTATACTAAATAACGTTAAAGATTTACAAAAAGGGGACGAAATTGTTCAACTATCGTGGGCTGACAACGACCAAACCGAAATTCTAGTCGCACAAGCAAACGGTCTAATAAAAACTTTTAATCTCGACTCTCAAACATTTAAGGTTATAAAAGAGCTCAAACTAGAACAAAATAAAATAGTTGGGCTTGGTTTACGCAACCCGACTTTAATAACCGGACTCAGTTCAGGCGAACTCATCATCGGCAACGATGAAATCAACACGGGCCCGTGTTTAGATCGTGTACGTTTTAATCCGGGCGGCGACCCCGTTCAGGTGGCCACTGGTGGAAAAGAAAACCCATTAAAACTGTGGGATTTGAACACAAAAAATGTGACGTTCACCGCCAAAAATATTCCCCACGACTCATTACAGTTACGTGTCCCAGTTTGGGTATCCGATATCGCATTTTTAAGCCACTTTGAATTAGCCACGGCCAGTCGTTACGATAACGTGTGCCTGTACGACACTCGAGTACAGCGACGCCCGATTGTTCGGATCGAATCACCAGATACAGCATACTCATGTCTCTGCACCACACCAAACGAGAAAATGATCGTCACGGGTGGGGGGAAAGGGATAATGCACGCGGTTGATCTACGAAAACCGGGGAAAGTGGTCCATAAATATAAGGGTCCAGTTGGAGCTGTGACGGACGTTCAAACTGACGGTCAACAACCGTACGTGTTTAGTGCGTCGCTGGATCGGCGACTTCGTGTACACAATCTGAATACGACGTGGTTAGTCGAGGAAGTATATCTGAAAACGAGATTGAACTGTTTACTTGTGAAACCGTTCCGAATTAAAACGGAAGAGGAGAAGTCGGAGAGTTCGGAGAAAGTGATTAAAAAGAAACGGAAAGGCACGTTTGATGATTCCGGTGATTATTTGTATGAAAATGAAGATGTATATGGTGATGAAACTGAACCCAACATTGAGGAGTTGAATGTTAAAGCGAAATTAAAAAAAGTTAAACAGAAAAAATTGAAATCTAAATGAAATTGGTAATTACAGTGGTTTTAAGTTAATTAAAACCTTAATTACAAATAAAAATATTTAAAAAACGAATTAGAAAGTGTTTTTATTAAAGGTTCCGTAATTAATACGTGGGGTGCGCCATAAGTTCTCGGCCTAACATGATTAAACTTATTTAAAGGTGACGTAATTTATACTCACAGAAAGTATTAAGTCTCTAGTAATCATAAACGCAGTGGACGAGTTTACATGTGTTTTATTTATTCTGTTGTAAAAGTGTAAACTCAATATGTCGACCGTTTCAAAAATTGAATATCGTGTTGTCATAAAATTTCTGACAAAAGAAGGACAAACTCCAGAAGAAATTAAGGACAGATTGGATGGTGTATACGGTAAAGCCGTCCCAAAGGTTTCGTTTGCGGTACGAGTCCGTCAACGACGATGATCGTTCTGGACGTCCGGCAGATTCGATCACTTCCGAAAACATCGCTCTTGTAGAATCGCTACAAAGAATTTGCTTATTATTATAAAGGCATAGAGATGCTTATTCCACCTTATAATAAGTGTATTGAAATAGAGGGAGGTTATATAGAAAAATAAATTCTTTTCACTGTTCTCTCTGTATTTTTTAATACTTAGGCCGAGAACTTATGGCGCACCCTACGTATCACGAAACTGGTTACCACTTTTCATATTTAAACCTTGTTTACGAACCGTTGGCGATACGAAGATTCTCACTCGCACCTCTGGTGGTGAAACTAGAAGTTGTATCAAGTAAAAATGTACATAATATACTTCTAATTGGTGATATAAAAAAATCTAGTAACTCGCATATTATAATTTGTATAATACCAATATTTCTAATAAACGTATTGGGAATCGTTGTTTTGTATGGGTTTTTTATTTAAATAATGATTCTGAACAAGTATGCTTTATTTAATGTTATTTATTAAAAATAAAACTTAAGAACTGATTCTGTGAATGTTATATTCCATACATGTTGCATACACCATTACTGTATTTTTCTATATGTGAGATGGTGTGATGTATTTATCATTTCTTTGGATGGTTCACTCAGTGGTGCCATCTATTATTATTTAATAGAACTATCATTTAGTTATTTAAGTTTCATACACAACACCTCCCCACCGAGATTACATTTAATTTTAAATTAAATTATTTAATAAATTTTATAAAATTGATTTTAAATTTTTTTTTTTTAATTTAGTTATTACATAAATTCTTACATAAGTACATTTATTTTGTTTTTATTTATTTTTTTTTTTACATTACATTATACATATTTATTTGTACATTACATAATTTTTTTGCCAAACTGGTGTTTTATATTTTCTTATTATTCTTTTCTTATTCTGTATCTTATTTTGATTTTCAATTATTTTAGGATTTGAGTAAGACTTTTTTATATGTGATGAATTTCTCCTATAAATTTTATTTGTATATAAATCTTTAATTATATATGACCGAGGAGTATTAGCTTTTTTAATTACTTTTCCATTATACCATTTATCATTTTTTAAGTAAACTATATTATCGCCTATTTTGTAATTAATAGCTTTAATTGCATGTTTATTATAGTACTGTTTTATTTTTTTATTTCTATTAATTAACTTATTTTTAATTTGGTTATGAATTTTAGGCTTTAATAATTTATTTTTAATTGGTAATTTAGTTTTTAGTACTCTACTCATTAACATTTGAGCAGGAGAGAGTCCTATTCCTGCAATAGGAGTGTTTCTATATTCCATTAACATAGTATAATTTTGTCTGGAATTCCGTGAGTACAAAATATATCTTTAAATACATTAATTACAGTTTTTGCAGATTTATCTTTTATTGGTTTAATTTCAAGCCACTTAGAAAAATAGTCACTAATTATTACATATGATTTATTATCAATTTCAGCAATGTCAACTGCAATTTTTTCAAAAGGTCTATTTGGTATTGAATGCTGCAATAACTTTTCCTTTTTATTTTTATTTCCAAATTTTTCACATGTACGACATTTTTTAACAATATTTTCAATATCTGTATTAATTAATGGCCAATAAACAAGAGTCCTAGCTCTATCTTTAGTTTTTTGTATGCCTAAATGCCCTTCATGCAATAGTTTCATAACATATTGTCTTAATTTATTTGGTACAATTACCCTGTCCCCGAAAAATAAGAGATCATTTTCTAAATAAATATCATTTTTATTTTTATAGTAAATTTTTAAATCATCATCTACTTTTGAAATAGAATTTGGCCACCCATTTAAACACATTTTCTTCAATTTATTTAACGTTTTATCAATTTCAGTTTCCTTTTGAAATTCTTTTATTTTATTTTTGCTCATATTAATTGAATGAACTACTTGTTTCAATAATTTTTCTTTTTCGTTATCATATTTATTTATTTTTTTGGACCTTGACAGTAAGTCAGCTATGTGCATATATTTACCTGGTTTGTATACTAAATTCATATCATATATTGTTAATTTTAATCTCATTCGTAATAGCCTACATGCACTAATTTTTGACAAATCTTTTTTAAATAATGATACAAGAGGTAGATGATCCGTTTCCATTGTGAAACTTCTACCATATATTAAATTGTGAAATTTTCTACATGTATAAACTATGCTAAGTAATTCTTTTTCGCATTGCGCATATCTTTTTTCACAATCAGTTAGACAACGAGAGACATACCCTATAGGTTTTCCATTTTGCATTAAACAACCCCCAATCCCGTTCTGGGAACTATCAGCTTGGAGTATTATTGACTTATTTTCATCGAAAATACCTAATGTTGGAGATTTACATAATGTCTCTTTGATTTTATTAAATTCATTTGTATGACTTGCGGTCCAATTCCACTGAACATCTTTTTTTAATAATTCTCTTAATGAGGTAGTCGCTTCAGCCATATTAGGAAAAAAATTTCTTAAGTAATTTATCATCCCTAAAATACTTTGTAATTCGCGCTTATTTGTAGGTTCTTTTAAATTTTTTATAGCATCGATTCGTTCAGAATCAGGTTCAATTCCATTTTTTGAAAATATATGACCCATATACCTAACTGAGTTAACTTTAAATTGTAATTTATTTGGGTTAAATTTAGCATTAATTTCTTTAGCTCTCTGACTTAATAAATTTATTACATTATTATGTTCAGTTTCTGTTTCCGTTGCTATCAATATATCATCGATATATATATAAACACCCGGTATATCCCCAAAATATTTTTCATTTAATTTTTGAAATAGCTGTGCAGCAATTTTAATTCCAAAAGGTAATCTTTTGAATCTATAAACACCTAATGGAGAGTTAAAACAACATAATTTACTTGAATATTCATCTAACTGAATATGCCAAAATGATTCCCTCATATCAAACACAGAAAAATAATTCTTATTATTTAAATTTTGGGATATTGACTCAAATGTTGGTAGTGGATGATTTTCATCCATTAAATTAATATTTAATTCCCTGGGGTCTAAACAAATACGTAGTTTATTATTTGGTTTTTCTACAACTACTAAATTATGGATCCATTCTACTGGATTATCCTCTTTAACGATAATATCATTATCAGTTAATTCTTTTAATGTTCTTTTTAATTTTTCAATTATTTTGTTAGGGAATTTCCTAGCACCTTTTATTACAGGTTTAGCTCCTTCTATTAAGTGTAAGTGAATTTTTTCATCAAATTTACCTAATCCTGTAAAAATTTCTTTATTTTTATTTATAAAATTTTCTTTTTCGGACTCAATTGAATTAATTCTTTTAATAATGTTTAATATTTCTGAGGTTTCCAGCCCTAAAATAGGTTTATCACCTTTATTTACTAATACAAAGTTTTGCATTACATATTTATGATTTGTTTCACACATTAGATTTACTGAACCTAATGTTTTAATTGGAAAACCTCCATATGCTTCTAATTTATCCCTACATTTATTTATTTTTACTTTTTTATTTTTATTTATTTCATTGAATATATTTATTGGTAACAGATTAACCTGACTCCCTGTATCTATTTTAAATTTAATTGTAACATTTTCTACATTAATATTTTCATACCATGAATTTTTTATATCATTAACTTTTTTTATATTATTTATTTCAAAATTTTCATTATTTTGTTCAATTTTATTTACGAATTTATTATTTGATTTACATTGTTTACTAAAATGGTTCATTTTCTCCCTGTTTTATTTGCATAAACACAAAACGTTCGTAAACAATGTTCTTTTTAGGGTTACAATATTCTTCAAATTTATTTAATATTTCAGTTAAAGTAAGTTCATCACTTAATTCAAAATTATTGTACACTTCTAATGCTTCATCCCCAATAACGTTTAATAAAATGTTTATTTGCACATCTTCCGAAAGGGAACAATAATTTGTTGCTTTTATATAAATTTCAAATTTTTGCCGGAATTTTTTCCACGTGTCACTTAAATTTGTATTATTTAAATCCAACGGTTTCGGAATATTTAAATTATTATTTATTACATACGTATTGTTTTTCACATTCATTTCAGTCATTTCAGTTCTTAGTTCATTTGTTTCATTTATTTCTTTATTTAACGATTCACTTTTTTTATTGCGCGTCATTTTTCTTTTTACAGTTAATTTTTTAATTTATTATTTATTCACTTATTTATTAATTTATTACTTCGACTGCGCCATGTTTTGTATGGGTTTTTTATTTAAATAATGATTCTGAACAAGTATGCTTTATTTAATGTTATTTATTAAAAATAAAACTTAAGAACTGATTCTGTGAATGTTATATTCCATACATGTTGCATACACCATTACTGTATTTTTCTATATGTGAGATGGTGTGATGTATTTATCATTTCTTTGGATGGTTCACTCAGTGGTGCCATCTATTATTATTTAATAGAACTATCATTTAGTTATTTAAGTTTCATACACAACAATCGTAAAGCTTAGATACGCCAACTAGTGGTCAAAAAAATAACTATTGCCAGTAGATAAGGTTTGTTTATTCGGTTTTGACAATGAACCATTTTCTCAAAATATGTAGCAATCTGTCACCAGGGCGGCGACACATGTAGTTGGGATTACATTTTTCTGGTCGAGATATTAATTTATAGAGAGAATGCTGTGTATTACAATTATATTAAAAAAAATTGAAGCAAAAAAATTGACTGATGGGATTACTTTAATGGCGGTCAAAACATTAATTTAATGTGAATTTAATGGTTTATCTAATATTTATAAACAAGTTTCCGTGGTTACAAGTTGGGCTTACTAAAATGGAGTCATGCACTGCCATATAGTTGGCAGTCGAAAAATTTCTTTTAAATTGAAAATACTTTTATTCGATTGGGAATCATTTGGGAAAATTTAGGAATATAATTTTTTTATTTAGGACATTATAATTAGTGAGTAATTAATTAGTCTTTTTTTAGCGTATAGTTAGCAGACATGAAAATAAAAAATATTTAATTTTACGTTATTTGATAGTAAACAGTTTGGGAAGAACATTAAAATTAATCACACCATTTGGGAATTCATAATTAATTAATTATTCCGATTTTTCTGTTTACGATTTTACATGTACAATATATTTAATGACTGACGCCACTGACTAATATGGCGGCAAAATTCAAACACTTTTGTATGTTAAAATTATGAATTATTTTTCGAATTGTACTTCATTAGTATGTTGTATATTATAACATAACTTTTCAATTTATACTTTCCGTCAATAAAATTATGTAAAATGTAAATATACAGCATACTAATGAAGTACAGTTCAAAAAATAATTCATACCGCGGTTTTCCGATATCCGTACTACCATTATGCGTACCGTTTGTGTGTGTTTGTGTATACATACACAATCTACGTGACAAAATTTTTAATGTAAATAAACATTTTTATGTAAATAAAACTTCAATTTTTAACATATACAGGCGATTATTTTGAAAGTTAACATAAATATATGATAATAGTAATAATAAAAATTATTAATACACATATATATTATAATTTCTAAGCTTACAATTAGAAATAAATATTATGTAGCTAGAAAATATGACTTAAAAATTTATTTTTATAAACATATTTTAATTTTTATTAAAAAATAAATTGTCTAGAGAAACATTCTGTATATGATTCCGTTAAGGGTACCACGTGTATGTATTGTCGTACGGTTAACGGAATATCGGTGTAATTTTAACATACAAAAGTGTTTGAATTTTGCCGCCATATTAGTCAGTGGCGTCAGTCATTAAATATATTGTACATGTAAAATCGTAAACAGAAAAATCGGCATAATTAATTAATTATGAATTCCCAAATGGTGTGATTAATTTTAATGTTCTTCCCAAACTGTTTACTATCAAATAACGTAAAATTAAATATTTTTTATTTTCATGTCTGCTAACTATACGCTAAAAAAAGACTAATTAATTACTCACTAATTATAATGTCCTAAATAAAAAAATTATATTTCTAAATTTTCCCAAATGATTCCCAATCGAATAAAAGTATTTTCAATTTAAAAGAAATTTTTCGACTGCCAACTATATGGCAGTAGTTAAAAGGTCAAAACGAATGTTGTGTTTCAACTAGAGATGTGCAACTGGTCTCGTGGCGAGTAATTTTACACTGCTATATAGTTAGCAGTCGAAAAATTTCTTTTAAATTGAAAATACTTTTATTCGATTGGGAATCATTTGGGAAAATTTAGGAATATAATTTTTTTATTTAGGACATTATAATTAGTGAGTAATTAATTAGTCTTTTTTTAGCGTATAGTTAGCAGACATGAAAATAAAAAATATTTAATTTTACGTTATTTGATAGTAAATAGTTTGGGAAGAACATTAAAATTAATCACACCATTTGGGAATTCATAATTAATTAATTATGCCGATTTTTCTGTTTACGATTTTACTTGTACAATATATTTAATGACTGACGCCACTGACTAATATGGCGGCAAAATTCAAACACTTTTGTATGTTAAAATTATGAATTATTTTTCGAACTGTACTTCATTAGTATGTTGTATATTTACATTTTACATAATTTTATTGACGGAAAGTATGAATTGAAAAGTTATGTTATAATATACAACATACTAATGAAGTACAGTTCGAAAAATAATTCATAATTTTAACATACAAAAGTGTTCGAATTTTGCCGCCATATTAGTCAGTGGCGTCAGTCATTAAATATATTGTACAAGTAAAATCGTAAACAGAAAAATCGGCATAATTAATTAATTATGAATTCCCAAATGGTGTGATTAATTTTAATGTTCTTCCCAAACTATTTACTATCAAATAACGTAAAATTAAATATTTTTTATTTTCATGTCTGCTAACTATACGCTAAAAAAAGACTAATTAATTACTCACTAATTATAATGTCCTAAATAAAAAAATTATATTCCTAAACTTTCCCAAATGATTCCCAATCGAATAAAAGTATTTTCAATTTAAAAGAAATTTTTCGACTGCCAACTATATGGCAGTTAAAATTACTCTAGGACTAGTACTAACAGTGCCCCTCTCCATATAATGTAATAGTGACCGATAGAACAGGTTAATGGCCCACCATTTTAGCGAATTGAAACTTAAACTAGTGGGTCGACCCTTCGAATCTCACGGCTGGTTATGCTCAAGAAAATTTTCTAGTGTTTTCACTCATAGTTCCAAACAAATATTAGCATAGTTCCTCTAAAATGACGGCTGCGGACGCATACCTTTCTATTCCTAGCTTTCTAATCACTAATCACTTTCCGTCCTAACTTAACTAATCACTTTCTTCGTCCTCCACCCACATCATAATATGCCAAATAACTAGATAAAATTATGCATATGAATCAAAAAATCTGAAGACATTAAAACCAATCATTTTTGCTTGTAAAAAAAAATGTTAATTTTTTCTTGATGCCCTCTCTAAAGATTAAAGCCGGAGCTATACGCAACCCTAACTTAATGTACATTCGACACGCATTTGACCCAACAATAAAATAATAAATGGAGACATTCGAATAAAAATAAAACCACCTTTGACATCAATTGTTTTCATTTTGTTGAATTCACAGACCAATGAACATATTATGTATTATATTATATAGACTAATTATATAAATGTATAATTGAGGCAGCCAGTTACGACCAAGTTCCCCGACCTTAACGGTATTCTGTAATATAGTAATGGATGGTATCCGTAGTAACGTTTTCAAATAATTATTGTAAAAATATAGTATTGATAATATAATTTTACTTTTTTGAGCGGAAACTGCAAAATTTTGAAAGAAAAAAAGTGATATTCGCTTTATTTTCAAAATACGTACGTATACAAATTATGTCCTGCAATAATTATAGTCGCATTTGTTCAAAAATTGACATTATATTGGTTTCATTAAATTTCACCCGTCTCACCCTGTTACCTGCTTCAAGAAAAATGCCTAGAAAGCTAATGATGTCGGGGCGAGAAGCAGTTAATCGATTAATCGACTAAAATTGTTTTTCAGATAAAATTAGTCATTAGTCGAAAATATCGAGCACAGAGTAGTCGACTAATCGACTAAATTTTTAGTCAAATTCATATTAAGGTAACCTATGTAACTCTTTCAAAAATGTTTCTTTTCGAATTTAATTATGGACTTTTAAGACTTTTCTTTTAAAAAAAAAGACAGATATGAAATATCCCAATATATTAATCACATAAAAGTGAAAAATCATATAGATAAATAATTTTTGAGTTTCCATTTTTTGAAGTCCAACAAATAATACAGAAAAATTGTTAAATTACTCGTTTTTAGTCATTTGAAAAAAAATTAATCATTTAATCGAAGGTAAAATAGTCGACTAAAATATGATTAAATGTAAACAAAATTAGTCGACTAAACCGACTAATCGATTAATCATCCGACATAGAAACTGGCTTTACGCTTTGTCTAGTAGTATAAGTGTTCATTGGTCTGTGGTTGAATTATATAATCAAAATTAATTTCCTTCAAAATATTTTTGTCAAAAAATATTTGTAATTATATAAAATTTAGGACCAGTTCTTTCTTGAATTTTTGTTCACTATGTTTAATTCACCATATTAAAAAATACGAAATATATTTTTAGATAAAATTCTTTTTAAAATAAAGCAACAAAAAATTTAAAAGATGAATAATTTTATTGAATGAATTAAATTACAAAATAAAAACAAACGTATTTCAAAAACAAGTACATTTTTTTTTTTTTAAAATGAAAATTGAAAATGAACAAATTACACTTTTTTCTTGATGGCATCATCCACTTCGGACACAGCATCCTTCAATTTATTCCACTGTGGTATTGTTAACGAAATCCCTTTTTTACCGGGTTTCAGTTCACCATCAGCATCATAAAATTCACGAATATCCACGTACCATTTACCTTTGAATTCGCGAAGTTTTACAAAACGTTTCTTATCGATTGCCCATGATAATTCTTCATCCTCATTATCACTGGATTTACTGGATTTGCTTGCTGGTTTCGATTTTTTCGTTGGGTTACGCTGCAAATATTTACAAACATTTTAAAAAATTACGAATAAATTTATTATAAAATGAATACGTACGTCTTCCGGTCCAGAATCACTATCTGAACTACTAGAATCTTTCTTGTGTTTTGGCATTTTTTTGCTTCTTTTGGCTCTAAATAGAAAATGATAAAAATAACAAGCTTTAGTTGATGTGCCTTCGTTGTTAAAATGCTAATGGAACGCATCAAACGTATCAAAACCAAAATTATAAGGGATTTAATTTTTAAAAATAATTGACACCAACATCCAAACAAAAAAAAACTATTATTTTCAGGGTTGTACAAGTTATGCAGGACAGCTTGATTTTTATAAAAAAAGGGGCTTATAATTAGACAATTTTCAACATATAATAAATTTAAGGATTTTCTGTAAAAATATTTTTAAACCTTTATTATTAACCCATTAGTGACCACAATATTACACGTAATACCGTGGGAAAGTCAACTTTAAGGGCAGTTTTCTTAATTGAAGGCATTTAAATATATAAAATAGCAACAGCATAACGTTCTTTGAAATTTTCTCTCTCTTTCCGTGTAAAAATTACTATTAACAGGCTTCCAGTTGAACTTTTATAAGTATTTAAAAAATGGTCTGTAACACGCAATGTAGATTGTCACAAATTTTTACCATTGATTTTTAAATAGATTAAATTTAAATTTAAAACTGTATCGGAGTGTTAGTAAAATATGTGTATCGAAGTGTTAGTAAAATATATGTTTCTCAATAAAATAACATGATATTAGGGACGATACATTCACTTGAGGTAATTAGTAATGACAGATACTGATCTGTCGCTACATTTAGGTGGTGACAGATACATTTACTTTTAGGTAATGTAACCACTTCTATTTTCGTAGTGTCAGTTTTAAAAAGTCAAGAATAATAAATTAGTTTTAAAGAATTTATCATTAACCTTTTTATTTCGTTTTTTTTTTTTTATGTTAACCTTATTTACTTTACTTCTGATAAATTTATTTCATATTTCCCGCCAAAGTTTTTATATACCCCACGACTATGTCCCTGCCACTTGTTTTCAAGGACGAATTTTAAATGTCACAGTTCGGTACGCTAATGGTATTTGGGACATACTAAATAGAGTTGGGACATGTGAGTATTTTTCATCAAATAGATGTCAAAATTAAATCACATGATTGAGCACAAAAGTATCGTCACTAAATTATGTAGGTATTACTGAAGAATTAAAATTTTTTAATTTAATTAATATTTCTAGATTAAAGTAAAGTATTTTTTTAAATATTTAATTTATTTCCAATTTATTTTAGATGAATCTTTGATGAAAAATAGCGAACTATCAAAACTCATGTCTCGACTCTATTTTATTCAAGTACCATCAACACCATCTGGTATATTAGTTACAGCGGCGTCAGTAAACGGTATATTTTTTATAATGGATTATATGGAGACTGGCAGGGACATGACCACGACCCACAATATGTATTATATATAATACGGGCCTTTACTTTATATCTTTGGGGATTTACTTTATATTGCCATTTTAGATCTTTGCATGAAATTTCATCAAAATCTGACCGGTAGAAATAGGAGCGGGATCTAATGGGTTAATGATGCTTTCAAATCATTCTTGTCACAGATTTCGAAATAGACATTCTAGGATTTTCTAGATATTTATAGAAAACAGAGTGAGAAACCTTTGAATAATAAATTCCCCAGCTACAAAATAAATTCAGTTTAAAAAAAATAAATTTTGATTTTATTTTCTTTATGCTAATGAGACAAAATTTTTAATAATAACGTAATGGCAAATTAGAATTCAAGAGAATAATAAATATCAAGAAAATATTTAATCTTTAATCGTTTCAAATATTATCAGGCAACGTACATGATGTACATGCAGATAAATTCGCAATAGTACAATTTGGGACATGACATATATTATGTATAATCATTGTGTTGGCTGCGTTGGCTGCAATTAGCACCAACACTTCAGAAAGTAGCCGTGCCAAGGCTAGTCATATGTATTGAATTCTACAACATGTTATTGAGTTTTAACAAATTTTTATCAAAAAATTCATGTCAATTTTACACTATACGAAAGAAAATAAATATATCGAACTGTTTACCTTCTTGATTAAGTGTTTTATTAGTGCTCAATTATAATTTAAATAATTATATAGTGCAATTCCATCATGCCGAAAGGAAAACGGAAAGGAAAGTCGGGTATGCACGTGTAAAAATTATTTAACAAAATTATAATTTTCCGAAAATTTTTATTTTTTATGTGAATTTTGAAGTTTTGTGTCATCTTGTGTGGTCTGCATGTTTTTTTAGCGCCATAATTTACCACTACAAACATATGGCATATTTAATTAAATGGCTTAAAATTTTTTTTAAAATCATATAGGTATTCAGTTATATCACACTTAAATTTTTTGTTTTATTTTGATTTTGAGGCGTCAATTTTTAGTTCTCTTATAAAAAGGTTTATTTTTAAATATGATTCACCTTAATAATTGGATTCCTATTTACCTTATTAATTGTGACTTGTCATTCTGGTTAAAAATAGGCGAAAATGCTCAATAGGTGTTAAAAAGTTGGACTCTAGTGTCCTTGGTATTTGTAAAAAAATTTCAAATGTTGTCACAATCCACGCAACCCATTTCTCGAATAGTCATAAAAATTTTTGTGAAAATTACGGATTTTTAAATGGAAATTTTATAAATTGATCCTTAATAATGGAAATTTTTTAATTTAAATTCGAGATAAAATGTTGAAATTAAATTGAGGAATTTGATTTTCTATAAATAAAGTACCTACATATTTTATGGATAATTTTCTTGAAATTTAGGTGACAATATGTTAAATTAGGTAGTATGACGTCATGACTTAATTATGGCAGTCACTGATCAGCTGTTTATTACATGGTATTTAATGTGTTATAATAATTATTACATATTTCAAGTTATTAACAGCTTTTTAATTGATTATTGAAAAACATGCTAATAATTAATATTTGTTTTTAAGTAATGTAAATCAGAGTTCATTTACATATTTTTAATATTTAAATAATAATCAGATAATCAAAATGGAATCACTTAAATATTAAATCTCCATATGTTGGCTGTTTACGGCCAAATGTGATTTATTTATAAAATCTACTCAAGTTTTTGCGTTTCCTTGCTAATTTCACCTTGTCAACGTTCAGTTTAAAATAACCCTGTGGAAAACCTTTCGTAATTGCATTGTATGGTTTTTCTTATAATATATAAGTGTATTTGTATATTTAACCCTTTAAGGGGGTATTCTAGTCTAGAGGCTTGATTTTGAGGTGATTTTACGGGCGTAATAAAAAATAAACAGTAAACATTTTTAGTATCCATTTTTTTAACAGTTTTTTATTGATATTTGAAAAGTATAAAAATGTATAAAAATTTAAAAAAAAATTCAAAATTGAAATCGGTACAGGCTGGCAAAGTGGGGATCGGGGGCGTAGTTACCACCGTATCAATGGTACGGGGCCTCTGGGCTACAAAGGTCCCTAACTTGTGTAAGCAAAAATTAGTAAAATGTTATCCAAAATGTCACTTAATCTCATGCTTCCCAGGAAAAAAACATAAAAAAACTGTCATACGTGCCTATAATAGAGTTTTCAGAAATAACAAAAGTTAAAAAAGCGACCCCGTTTTTTCCCGGGTTAAGCGTGCGCCCAAAAGTTGGCAACATGGGTAACTTCAAAAATGAGACTTCGATGGAGCAGGAACGGCTATCAGACTTGTCACTATTGTCTATAGAGGCAGAAATTTTAGAAAAACTGAAACCGTCGTCAGCTATAGATGATTTAATAAATTAATTTGCCGAAAAAAAGGCAAGAAAAGTGTATATTTAACTTGAATTGTTTGGCTAGGCTTAATTTCTAGGAGGAAACGTTAACTTATAACCAATAAATATTTATTATAATTTAATGCAAGCATTTTTGTTTCTTTTGTGAGAAATCGTTCCCCTCATTTGGGCCCCCAACTAATTTTGATACAGGGCCCCTCCAAGGCACGGTACGCCACTGGTGGGGACTCAAAAAAAAAAAGGTGTCTCCTGGTTGACGTGATTTCGACCCTCCTGGTGATCTGAAACAGAAGATTTTAGTTAATTCTTAATAAACAAGGTGATAGAATTAGTTAAACGTAGCCGATTTAAAAAAAATAAATTTTTTTCACAAAATGGCGTCCATTTAAAAAAATCATTTTTTCACCTTTTTTTTCAACTTTGGAAATTTTTTAATAATAGTAATAAAAAAAAATTCCAAAAACCCCTACGTCGCGCGTCGGACCAATTTTGATAGTATTAAGAAGGTATGTACCAAATTTCTAGTAAATCGGTGCATTAGAACTTGAGATATCATGTCAACCGTATCGAAAAAGTAGTTTCGAGTAAATTATATTAAAAATTTGAATTTAACACTGAAAAGATACACAGTACACAGGGAAAAGATAACCATAACTCGGAAAATAATGCGAATTTCGGTAAATCTTTTTAGTGGCTTATTCTTAAAGGTCTGAACTTTAAAAATATAAAAAAAATCGATTTTTTCGAATTTCTAGATTAGAATACCCCCTTAAATGCTTTTAGTATTGCTAAAATGTTAACAATAAGCCCATAAAATTTTATACCTCTTTTCATTTCTAATATTAAAATAATAGAATAATTGTGATTATAGAGTTTTAAATAGTATTTTTAAAGTCAATTTTGACATGATAGTAGAAATTAAAAATTTGTCTCAAAATTATTAAAATTCGTCTTTATGACGTCATCAAGTCTAAAAATTTTTATACCACAAAATTTAGGATATTTAGTTTGTAATAGACTTGTGGCGTTAATATTTTTTCAAAAACAGAGTTTTAGAGGGTAGGCCATATTTTTTAAACCGCATTTCAACATTTTGATAGCAAAAATTTATAACTATAGTAACAGTTTATTTACATATTCAAATAATGTTTTAATTTAAAACAAAAAGATTGAAAAAATAATTCTTCATTTTATTTCGACACGATCTTACAAAATTTGCGTTTCGAAATGCGATCCATATGGATCAATAACTAAAATAAATCAATATTATTACGTTATAGATAAAATGCGCGGTGATCCCTCAATGCTTTCATCTGATGAAGACTCATTAAATGATAACGCAAGCATAATTAGCGCCCAATCCGAGTCGCGTAGCGTAGCGGACGATGAAAATGGTGAAATCGAGGAATTGTCACAACAGGAAGTATTCGAGGAGAAATTGATCGAGGCAATTGACGGTTTAATACAAAAATCAGCACAGGCTCGCACAGCATGTTTAGAACTTGTTTGTACAGCGTTCATTAAAAAGTTCGTGCCTGATTTTGTACATGACAGGTAAGAATATTTTAAAATACATTGTACATAACTATACATAATATATATGTAATTTTCGTGTTTTATTCACAAAAGTGTCATTTACCCTGTCTGTTTTTGTTTAAATGAAGTATTTCTAGTTTTATTGCCCTGTCCCCGGGCAGGGTGACAAGGTTAATGCCCTCCCAAATGTCTTTAACAACATCAAAATATCAATGACTTGTCGAAAAGTCACTTGTAAATTTGTGTGAATGAAACTATGTACAGTAGAACAATGGATAATCTAAGCTAGGTATTTCAAATGTGTGCACCACGGCGCGTAGGGGCGCCACTAAGCGTCCCAAAAGGCGTTGCGATGCGACTGTCTTGTTAAAAAAGGAAAAATTTAGTTTTGTATTAATTTGTTTTTATAAAATAGCTTTTTTAAGAAATACTGACAAAGTTTAAAAAAAAATTAAAGTCAGTTAAATTTATACATCATAGTTTGTGGTTTAAAATATATTCTAGTATATTTTGAGATGAGTCTCAAATTGATTCGTATTAAGGGCGCCGTTGGAAATAATCTGTACATTAAGGGCGCTGCGAGACTAAAAAGTTTGGGAACCGCTGATCTAAGTTATTGTATAGTTATTCGACCTTAAGTAATTACATAACATGATTAACACTAGAGATGTCGATTCTCCAAAAAAAGGATCGATTTTTGAATCGATTTAAGCCGAAATTAAAAAGATCTATTCAAAAAATCGGCTAAAAAATAATCGATTCTGTAAGATCGATCTAAAAAACCGAAATTTTGAAAAGTTTGATAAAATTAGCTGATAATTTTTGTTAAGCGACTTAATTGATAGTACGTGAGTAATATCGTAACTTAACTTTTCAGTTATAATTATAGCAAATAACGCAATTGAATATGTAGGACGAATGTCACGGAATGAACCAAGTTTATTCAAAAATTTCAAACAAACTGACAAAAAATTGTTTTCTAAATAAGTCGCTTTTGTGGGAAAGGGATCGTTTGCTAGATATGTGGTGGTCTTCCTTCCTTTTGTATTAATTGTCTTCTACTGGACAAGATAGTGCGTATAAGGCATATGAGGCGTTCGTTGATAATAACGAGTAAAAAGTGACAATTAACAATAATGCTTTTGGTGTTTTTGATTTTAACACATGTTTCTTTGCAGAATTACAATTAAAATGAAATTATTTTTGGAAAAAATCGATTATCGATCTCTTACTTTTAATAATCGATTCATGAATCGATTCAAATGAAAAAAATCGAAAAACGAATCGATTTTTTAAGCTTCGATTAATCGATTTAAAATCGACATCTCTAATTAACACATATTCACTTCCACCTGCTGAAAGAGAAGTGAGACATCAGTTAAACACACCTTTTTTTATTATTTTTAAAAACAATTTAACAAACTTTATAGAAATTGAAAAAATTTTTTTGAGAATTTCCCACTAACTTTTACTCGTGGCTTTGCTTGGATGTAATAGCATGTCGTTACTAAGATTTTTCATGATTTTTTAAATGTTAATGGAGTTAAAGAATTTTTGGGACTTGCAATAAGTTAATATTTCTGTTCACTAAAAATTAAATAAAACTTTATTAAGTTTTGTTGTTATGTTAATATATTTTATACCTTTTTACACGGAAACAAGATATTTTCGCGGGTAAAAAGTAGCCTATGTCCTGCTTAAAAACTCCTTTAATCTTTAAAGTTTTAAGTCCATTGGTAATTGTTAAGGTATGAAAGCGAGGCAAACAAATGAACAAATTCACTTTTGTATTTATTAGTTAGGATTGTATATAAAAATACCTCTGTCGCAGCATCCTACAATATAGCGAATTTCCGGTTATAAAAATTAATTTTCATCGAAAACCCGCATACATAGGATAATGGTTCAAAATGTATCTTATGTGATTTTTTCCCCTATTTGCAATAATGGAAAAAAAATATTAAAAAACTTTTGAATTCTGGCCAGTTTTAGCCAAAAAAAATTATTTTTCCGAGATTCCGGGTATCGGACTGAATAACTCATTCACGGATTTGGGACTTCCGATGTTTTCGGAAAATTGGATATTTCATTCAAGAGTTATCGTGTGGACACATATACACATATATATTTTATGTATGTTTTAGTGAGTTATTTTCTGTTTCTAAGGACCTCAAAACAAATTTCCATCATAGTCCCGAACTCAAGTGGCTGTAATAGCTGAATTTTCGATTCGAAAATTCCCTAAAAAAACATTAAAAAAATTAAATATTAAAATACTGAAAATTATTGTTGGAATTCTATTTTATTTACAAATATTCGTTGGTTGCATTTCAGGAAATACCATTTGTTTTTTTTCGTATAATTATTTTGTTATTGTTTTTATAATTACATTAAATACGAATAAATTTATTGCTGTGAAAGTACATAAAAATTTTTATTCACTCAGGGGGTAATAAAAAAATTTATTGAAAGTTGTACCGTAGTAACCAAACGGTACATCGTCATATTATGTATATCATAAAATTCACTAAAACTGTTTAACGTCATTGATAAACAGCCCGTCTCTTTCTCTATCGTTCTCACTCTTTTTATCTTCTAAACAAATTATTAATAATTACGAGTTTACGTAAATACATAAATTGCAATATTTTAATTTTTGTGAAAATTACCTAATTAAAAATTTTGATGAGTTTTAGTTTTAGTCATCAGACGACACGTGTCTGTTAATTATACGTTTTAGAATAAAAATATCTCTGTCGCATCATTCTGCGTAACATTGCGAATTTTCAGGAATCACAAATCTTTGAAGTAAAAATTTATCGATACATATTAGGCTTAGGACTTACCCTTAAAAAGTTGCTTAGAAATTGAAAAAGTGACCACGAGCGTTCTAGTGGCTGGTTTTTTTTTTTTAATTGATGCAGAATTTAAAATAAAATACTATTTTTTGATTAAACCACGGCTTCAATGCTAAAAATTGATAAAAATAAATAATTTGACAAGTATTCTTAAAAATGTTTGATTTTAGTCTATATATTCATTCTAAAATATCATATTTGTCAATAGTTTTTTCTCTCTCTAAAAAAATGTTATAATTTTTTTTTTATATATCAATTGTGCTTAGAGAATACTACAAATACAAAAATTTATACATGTATCTTACCTATTACTCTCATTAATTTCAACTTTTCACAGTGACGCCGGCATTTGATAAAAAAATAGTATTGGAATTTTTTATTCCTTTTTAAATTTTGACTCGATTAAAAGAAAAATCAGCCACTAGAACGCTCATGGTCGCTTTTTGTTAAAAATTAGGGTTAAGTTGCTACTCTATATTTATGTACTAACAAAATTTAATTAGTACCATTAGTACAGTTAAATCTGTTTGCCCTCTGAATTTCACCCTGTAATTTTTTTACACCCTATAAGAATCTGTATAGATAAAATGTAAACAAACTAAATATAGTTTTCAAATTTTTCTCGAAAACTGGTTTACATAGACCAATGGTTCAAAAATCTCACATCTTATATAATTTTTTCTGTTTTTTCCTATGGTATAATTTTTTTTTTGTTTTTGGGAAACTTGAATTGTAGCAGATTTTGACAAAAAACTTATCTTTTTGGCAAGAAATGTCCAAAAAAACATGTTCTGGACATCGGACATGTCCAAGCATCGTAGCTTCCAATATTTTCCCCAAATTTCATAAAAATAAAATGTTTCGTTCGAGTGAATATCATTTTCGGGTTTTAAGGTCCTTAAAACAAATTTTTCTCACAATCAATTCCGGGCTCAAGTCTCACCATGACAGTGACTGTAACAACTGAATTTTCCATCTGGAAATTCGCTAACAGCAAAATTTGATAAAATTATCAAAGTAGAGTTTAACCTATCGTGATACAGGTATAATTTTTTAAATGATTAAGACGAGTTAACTTGTCCTGCAATATGGCGGCTTAAAATGCTGTGATATGTATATATTCACTGGTACAGGTGCCGCCATCTGTGACAGATTTTCCGAAATACGGTATAATTCTAAATAATGTTCAATTTTATCAACATAGTTTAGTATAATTTATATTTTGTAAATTCCTAGGGTTCACTTTTTTGATGTTGGAATCTTTGATTTTTTTTCTTTTTCTTTTTTTGTAATCTTATCTATTGTACTTATCACTTGGGGTAAAAAGTCTGGCACTTTGAGACAAAAATTTTTTTCCATAGGGTTTGTTTAAAAGGGTTAGTAGTAAATATGAATTAATTCATTATCTCCAGCATCCAAAGTATCAAATCCTTGAAAAATGGGTATTTTTACCCTTAAAACATTTTTTTTTATCAATTTTTTTTTTACGACACGACGGTACAAAGTGGGAAAAATCACAAATTTTTGAACTATTATCCTAGATAAACTGGTTTTCGAGAAAAATTAAAAAATAAATTACATCACTCATTTATTTGGTTGTAATTGTTTTCCTACATTTTAAAATTAATATTAAAAAAATTGGATAGTTTCAAGGATAATGCAATATTAATCTAAATCACGAGGTAAAACATGAGATTTTAATAATGCCCCGCTCAAAAAATTTTAATATTGCTTATGTTAGTATAGATATAAATTTTACAAACAAAAAACTGGCCTTGAAAAAATTATAATAATGATAAGTTTACTATATGAATAAATTTCCTTGGCATTAACTTTGTTTTGAGATACAAATTGATAAATTTTTCAATCTTTTATACAGACAGAAAGTGATCTAAAAGTTCACCTAATAAATTTCAAGTCAAGAATTAAAATTAGCAGCAAGTTTTTCTATTACCGGATGATCATATTTGTAGTGAATTATGTAATTAATTGTTGAATAGATTAATTAACAATATGTATAGAATTTTGTAAAGGAAATATTAAAAAAAGCATTAACATTGAACTTTAATCTGTTTAAAAATAAATTAGGCGAGTCAAGGATAATGGATAAATTTAGATGTACGTACGTACACGTGTATTCAAAAATTTCGTGTACCTAAATAAAAATAAATAAAACATTTTCCGTGGGAGATCGACCAAGTGCATGTATGACTCACACATAAATGATACATAGTTAAAATATTTTGTTTTTTGTGGCTCAAATTAAAAAAATTATAATTTTATTACAAATCCGTTTGCTAATTTTTGTATCGCCCCTTATATTTTTTAGTTACTCACTGGAAAAATTTCTCCTAAACAGTAAAAACTAACAAATTTTGAAGTCACACAGAAATTAATTAATATTTACTAATGATACAAATAATTTATTTATTTTTCTGTGAATGATACGTAGTTCTGTTTTGACCTCTTTTAACCCCCGTCACCGTGTAGACTACAGTTGGTTTGTGCCTTGACCTTCCTCCCACCTCATTGAAACGTAATTTTTTCCCTGTTAAGTCTAAAAAACATTCTATTGAAATATTTTTTTTTTATACATAACTATATCAGAATATTTTCTCATAAAAAACATCTCCTTACTATGAAAAATGTGTGACCAAATGGTAACATAATCGTTCACGGTGGTTCTGTGAAGTTACAAAATGTCGTCATAATTTGTTTTAATTGAGCCAAATAAAATAAATTGAAGAATTACGTAGTTCGACTCTGACACCCCCCTCCCCCGTGTGACGCTTTCTACCATGTCCTTGCCACTTGTTTTTAAGGACGAACTTTTAATGTCATAGTTCGCTACGTGGCGCTAATGGCAGTTGCTGGCATACTAAATAGAGTTGGGACATGTGAGCATTTTTCATCAAATAGATGTCAAAATTAATTTTCGTATGGTTGAGTACGAAAGTATCGTCACCGAGTTATGTGTTAACGAAGAATTAAAATTTTTTAATGTAATTAATCTTTCTAGGTTGAGTTGAATTAAAGTATTTTTTTTAAATATTTAATTTATTTCCAATTTATTTTAGATGAATCTTTGATGAAAAATAGCTCAACTATCAAAACTCATATCCCGACTCTGTTTTAGAACAAGTACTATCAACGCCATCTTGTATATTAGTTACATACAGCGGTGATAGTAAACGATATATTTTTTTATAAAAGACATATGGAGAGTGGCAGGGACATGCTTTCTACGTACCTCCCCTCTGTCGGGTGTTGTAGTTTATGCGTGATGGCTCATTTAAGAGGTGTTTTAAAATAAACATTGATTTTTAAATACGTATTACGTATAATAATTTGGTTTAATGCCGTTTTCAAAACCTTTCGTCCATAACAGTCGCCACTCACATCATTATTTACGTGTTACGTATACGAATAGAGATTTTTTCATTATTGAGTAAAAATTAAATGTACCTAACATTTTACGATCCATTAAAAAATTATGTACCTCGTAAGTTAATTATAATAATTAAGTTATTTAAAATAATTTAACCGAAATCCACTGTATATGTACTTCTCTTTAGTAAATATAGTGTTGTATCTCTGATTGTATCTACATTTGTTTCCTATGTATTCAATTTTGTGAGAAGCATTGTAGATATCATTGGATTGTTGTACAAGTGTTATTTTTATTATGAAAATAAAAATGCAATAATTTTCTTATTTGAAATTTTTCTTTTTTATGATAATCATATTATTTTTTATTGGCGTCCATAATTAAAATATTTTACTACATTCATAAAATTATTTTTTTATTTATTATCCGATCTTATTTATTAAATTTACTTATACATATTTTATTCTTAATTGCAGACGCCTTACATTATGCGAATCCATCGAAAAAAGCTTAAGAAAAGGCCGTGGGGCCGAACAAATTAGCGCGGCAAAATTAGCCCCCCTTCTCTGCGTCCAGTTGGGAGCGACTGAAGACGCCGAGGAAATATGCAACACCCTACGTCCCGTGCTTACCGTCACCGCAAATGACGCATCAATGACACCAATTGTCCGAGCGAAATGTTGTATCTCACTCGGTCTGGTAATGTTTCTCTCCGGCGGTGAAATTGGTGACGTAATACTGGTCATGCGCGAATTGGAAACAATGTTCTCCGGAAGTTATTTGCGCGGTGACGGTTCCACACCATCGCCACACCCGGATATTGGGACTTTGCATGCCGCCGCTCTTTCCGCTTGGAGTCTCCTGTTAACTTTACTTGCCCCGTCAGACGTGTATGCCTTCATGGGCGAATACGACACAACCCGATTTTCACCATCGTTAGAACAATTGTCCGAGATGCTGCTGTCGCCCCACTTGGACGTGCGACTAAGCGCCGGTGAAGCGTTAGCGATCGCTTACGAAATGGGCCGCGAATTTAACGAAGATTTCGCGGAAGATTTTTCACCGGAACTTATCGAAACGTTACGACAATTGGCCACCGATTCGCATAAATATCGCGCGAAAAAGGACAGAAAAACACAGCGAGCCACATTCCGCGATGTGTTACGATATATTGAGGAGTTTGAGACGTACGAGGACAATATCCGTGTAGGGTGTCGAGAATTATTATTGTTGGATGGTTGGGTGCGTCGTAAACACTATGACGCATTGTGCGGCGCCCTAGGACCGGGATTGCAAGTGCATCTGCTCAATAACGATCTTCTGCGCGATGTGTTTTCGATGGGTGCTAAACCATTAATGGACACAACAGTGGCCGCCACTAAACAGAGTAAACTTGAACGCGTAAGTATTAAAAAATACCGCTGTGGCAGCATTCTGCATAACATAGCGAATTTCCCTTTAAAAAAATTAGTTTTTCTCGGAAACTAGTTGACATAGAAAAATAGTTTAAAGACCTTTTTTGTGTGATTTTTTTCTCCCCGTTTCAATACTAGTGTAAAAAATGTCGCAAAAATGTTCGAATAAAGGGAAATTTTGGCAAAAATTCACGAAAATTGCCAAAAAAACCATGTTCTGGGCATCAGACGTGCCTGGTTAACGAACTCGTCCAACGGTTTGAGACTTCCAATATTATTTTCACCAAATTTCGTAAAAGTAGGACGTTTCGGTCGAGAGTTATCGTGCGGCCCCACACACACACACATATACACACACACACACACACATACACACATATATATATATATATATATATATATATATATATATATATATATATATATATACACGTGACTTCCAGTTATTTCATCTGCTTGGGACTATATAGGGGAAGGTGAAATAAGTGGAAGTTCAGCGTCGTCCCTTATTTATTAAATTTTAAAAAAATGAAATTTTTATATAACAGTTGTAGATATATTTGCTAATGTTACTTAAGTAAAATGTGTTATATAATTATAAAATAAATGAAAATGTTTTGTAAAGTAAAAAAAAATTATAACTCACGTTAAACTGCAAAACATCTTATACCACTATTAGACACAAACACGATCGTTTAAACAGGCACATATGTATGTTTTTCACTTCCATTCCACACGCACTTCCATATTTTTCTTTTAATGCTTCCAACAATAAAATCATACAGAACGCAACAAACAAAAATACAACACAGAATTGTAACACCGAATGTGAATGCATTAATAGACTAACAGTGTGTCTAAAATTTTGGAGACAATATTTTTTTTGTCGAAATGTTTATTACTTTTATTAATTATTTTATTAATTTTAACCCTCCTTTTGAATTGCGATACATTCATTCTGGATCGCATATGTGCCTGTTTTATCGTTATGTACTAATGAGACCTACTGTTCTAGCTTCTGTCTTCCAGATTTCCAGGACAAAGTGACGAACGAATTTTTAATACTTCAAATAAAAATAGAATATCTGTCTCATACTATCATAATATATCTATCTATAGAATTTTGAAATGTACGTACTTAATTTTATTTGTAGAGAATATACATTCCTTGGTGGTTTCTTTTTTGATTTCTAACAAGAGAAACGTAGCAACTCTATAACAACTGAATAAAAAGAACAAGTTTGTCCGGGGTCTAATATTACATGCTTTTTTGACTTTGTGATTTGGTGATATTATCTACTTAAGGGTTAAAAAGAAATATTTACATAATCAGTTTGGTTGTGTTAATTGATTCTGTATGCTCAAGTACCTATAATAGTACATCTGTGGTAGTGCACAGATTAATGCATGCTTGCATAAGCATACTAACACAAATATGTAGTGTAAATCATATCATAAATAATATTGTATATTTATATTATTTATATCTATGTATATGTGACAAATTCAAGCATATAAGATAAACATAACAGCTCTTTTCGTTTTAAACTTACAAAGAATAGATATTTAATTTGATATGATAAATAAATTGACGAAATGATGAGTATGAATACGACACATAATAGAATATGTAATTGTTAAGTGCATAAAATAAATAGTAAATTAAAGTAAATTTTTTCACCGGTATTCATATTTTTTTAAAAATTGACATATGTATTTGATACTAATTAATTATTTTTAATTTTTTACCGACGCCTCTGATTGTTTACCTGTTTCTTCAAATCTTACTAATACATATACAACGACGCATGTTTGTGTGTCCTCACTACCTGCCGGCGGGAGGGGAAGATGAAATAACTGAGAGAGATATAAGTAGAAGTGAAGTGTATATGTACACTGTCGCGTTTTTGTTAGTTGACAGTTCTTCTCGTTAAATTGTTAGGCAACAAATTTTCGTTAAACAAACATAAATTTATTCGAACAAATGCAAACCTCTCGTGTAATAATAAGTGACAAAATATGTATTAATCGAGAACATTTATAATAGATTTAAGTTTTTAAATGCCCATCTCTAGCGTCAATTTTTCCCCCTCTGCCCTTCGTCCTGCTATTAGAGATTATGGCTGTTCAGACAGACAGTACTTTTTAATAGTTTTGGTAACAAAAGTTCTAGAATATTCAGCAAAGATATTGAAAAACCAACTTCACTATTAGAATGGTTACCAAAAAAAGAAATCAAATAACGGAATTTGACAAATATTATATTCGACAACCAGTAAAGATATCGAAAAACCAACTTTTAGAATTTAAATTATCAAATTTCGTTATCTGAGATTTGTGTCGACAACCATTCCGACGATGAAGTCAGTTTTTCAACATCTTTGTTGATTATCGAATAGAATATTCTAGAATTTCTGTTAAATTTCACTGTTTTACTATAACTCACTAATTTTTATATTTTTATTTCTTTTAGCATTTAATGAATGCTGCTGCTTTCAAGGCCCGGACAATATCCCGCGCTAAAAATCGTGACAAACGGTCGGCCGTGGTTTCAAGTTAATCGGAGTGATTGGATGGAACGGATGTTTTCCATATTTTCTTTATATTGATCATTTTTTAAAGTATTCGTGCCGTAACATTTTAATATAAATATTAAAATAATCTTAAATATTTGAGCTATTCACATATTTTATAGATCTTTGACAAGTAAATTAAAAAAAAATTATAGTAGTAATATAAATATTATTGTACATAAATTATATATAAAAAATAAAAAAATATATATGTAGCAATTTAAAAAAAAAAAATAAAATAGACTATATATCACAGATGAATTTATGTTTTTCTTTATTTTTTATATGTGAATTGTTTAAATAATTGTATATTTTAAAATTTATTTAAGTTTCTTTTCTTTTTGTAATTTTTACAAATGCTTTAATTTAATTGTTGTATTTATGTTGTTATTTAATCATTGTAAATATTGTAGTTTTTAAGTAAATAAAACTATATAAGCAAACCAAATCAAATTGTCAGCACGTCTTTACAGTAAATTTCCCCAGGGGCCGGTAATATTTTTAAATAAATTCGCGAAATAATTCAACATGTGTGAACACTCACATTTTTAATAAAAATGGAATAAAAATGAACATGATGTCAGTAATAATAAAGTTATAAAAATAATCAATTTATAAACAAAATATAAATAAACAAAAATTATATATATATATATATATATATATATATATATATATATATATATATATATATATATATATATATATATATATATATATATATTCGTTCGGTTTTGGAAGTTGATCGTCAATGAGTGTATATGCTGCCTTCATCATTTAAGCCTGGATTACACTTGGCGAGTTTACTCGCTAGTGAATAGCGAGTAAATTCGCTAGCGAGTGCAAACGTATCGACTCGCTCAATGAATACCGATTACACACATAGCTAGTAAATTTGCTAACATGTGTTGTTGTTATTAATATTTAACTGAGCAAATATTTCATGTTTTGTTTTTTTTTTCCTCTCTTGCTTATTATTACTACAAACTTATTTTTATTAAAAAATTTTCATTACTGTAGTATTTATATGTTATATAATTTACAATGTTTTTATTTCCTTTAACTTATTAAAAATTTGAAGTGGAAACAAAACTGACATTTTAATTTTTTTTAATTTATAAACTTTTTTTACGCAAATACTACGCTGTGGAACATAAAACACCAAATTTTTTTGTCTTATCACCCAATTTTTTATCTACCTATCGCATTTTTTTGCTTTTTCTGCAAATTTTTACGTAAAAATAATAACGATGGAATTACAAATCCTGCACAAACAATCTCTGTTGACATTTTGAAAGAACTGTCAAATACAGCGATTTTACTTGTTAAATATATTACACAAAGCGATTTCACTAGCCAGCGGGTAAAAATACGAAGCGAGTAGCGAGTAAAGTAGACTGGTCTTCAACTTTACTCGCTTTAGAAAAGCGAGTAGCGAGTAACTAGTTAAGAATATTACACTAAGCCAGTTTACTAGCAGCGAGCAAACTCGCCAAGTGTAATACAGCCTTTACATCTAAATGATGTATGCACATGCGCACACTATAGGTTGGGAACTTGCCCTTAAAAATATGCTTAGAAATTGAAAAAGTGATCACAAGCGTTCTAGTGGATGGGTTTTTTTTAATCGATGCAGAATTTAAAATAAAATATAAAATTCAAATACTATTTTTTTATTAAACCCCGACTTGAATGCTAAAAATTGATAAAAATAAATAATTTGACAAGTATTCTTATAAATATTTGATTTCAGTCTACGTATTCATTCTAAAATATCATATTTGTCAATAGTTTTTTCTCTCTCTAAAAAAATGGTATAATTTTTTTTTTATGTATCAATTGTGCTTATAGAATACTACAAATACAAAATTTGTATTTACATGTATCCTCCGTACTTTCATTAATTTCAACTTCTCATAGTGACGCCGGCATTTGGTAAAAAAATAGTATTGGAAATTTTTATTCCTTTTTAAATTTTAAATCAATTAAAAGAAAAATCAGCCACTAGAACGCTCGTGGTCGCTTTTTGTTAAAAATTAGGGTTAAGTTCCTACTCTACTAATTCCTACATCATTTAGAAGTAAATAATGTGGGCAGCAAATACATTCATTGATCATTGACGATCAACTGACAAAACCTAACGCAGCATAAGAGGCATAAGAACCCTCGAAAAAAGATTTGTCAGATCAGCCATATTTCTAAAAGAATTTTCGTCATTGTAACAACAACAATGAAAAATTTATATCCAAATTACCATAATTCGTTCAAATCATTTCCATAAAGATTGATTTGAGAAAAAGAAAGTTTGAATGACGTCATCAAGGTTATTAAAATGTTTTAGTGTTCTAAAAAACGTAAATAAAATGATAAAACGATGGAATAAGAGGCGGATTATAGGTTTACGAAGTCGTTCTTTTCATTTTTACCAAAATTAAAACCACTAGAAAGAGAAAACTTCTCCAATCATATTTCTAAAAGGAATTTCGTCATTTTGATAGCGAAAATGGAAGGGTCGCATAAAAAATGTATATACCGTAAAATTAGATGACATTGGTTCACTTTTGAACTTTACACTGTTATAAGTTTTACACCAAATGATATTAATTTTTGTTTCTAGTTACGTTTTATGGGTCTGTATTAGTATTTTTAACTTTGAAATGGAGAAGAAGCTAAATACATTCTAAATATTTTTTTTTTATTTTTTAAATAAGGGTGGCGAAAGTCAGACGACGAAGTTGGGTTACTTTGGCCACATGTTGCTTTTTTTTTTTGGAAAACGCAAAGACACGCTAGAGCATGGGTTACTTTGACCATGTATTTAATAGCCAAGTATGTTTGAAATATTTTTTGAGGTTTTTTTAAATAAAAATATGATAAAAATACTTCTTTTTTTATGTTTTATTATGTCAAGCTGCCCTTGAAGTTTTTGAAGGTAAACATTGCAGGTTTTTCGTAAATTTTTCTATTTAAACTTTTTCAGGTACTAAAAATCAAATTGTTTTATGTATATAATTGTTTTCGAGTCCAATATAATCTATAGAATCAATGAAAAATACTATTCCATGCATAAGTATTATTATAACATAATCGTGCATAAATAACACAAATATTGAAAAATGGCCAAAGTTAACCATGGTGGCCAAAGTCATTCAATTTTACGGTATCTTTTAAAATTTCCATTGCCAAAAATGCATTATGACCATTAAAAGAATGACACCCCTGCCCTAATTTGAGAGCTAAATCCGCCTCATGTCCCTGCCACTCTCCTTATGCCTTTTATAAAAAATATATCGTTTACTGTCGCCACTGCAACTAATACACAAGATGGCGTTGATGACACTTGTATCTAAAACAGAGTCGGGACATGAGTTTTGATAGTTCGCTATTTTTCATCTAAAATAAATTAGAAATAAATAAAATATTTAAAAACATACTTTAAGTCAACCTAGAAAGATTAATTAAATTAAAAAATTTTAATTGTTCATTAACACATAACTTGGTAACGATAATTTTGTACTCAAACATATGATGATTAATTTTGACATCTATTTGTTGAAAAATGCTCACATGTCCCAACTCTATTTAGTATAGGGATTCTTGACTACAAGTGCCATCAGCGCCACGTAGCGGACTGTGACAATAAAAATTCGTCCTTGAAAATAAGTGGCAGAGACATAATCCGCCCTTATAAGACGAAGTGGCAAAAAAAACAATCTATGATATTTGTATATTATTTTATTTCGAGTATTTATTTTATACATTCTACGAAATGTTCATATATCAAAATTTTTAAAATTAAAAATTAAATAAAATTTCTTAAAAATCAAATTACAATTTTTAGCAACACAATGACGCAATTGATTCTCACTCGCGCCTCTGGTGGTAAAATTATAAACTGTATCAGGTGCGCCATTTATGTATTATGAATGTTCATATGCGTTTTTAAATGTGACGTCTCTTTAAATGTTCGATAACAAATATTACATTTTTGGGGCCGTTCGCCAGTGTGCACGCGCATATGTCGCCGCAGTGCTCCGCCCTCAATAAACGCCTTACTACAAATCGTACATTTATTTGGTTTCTCGCCGGTATGATACATCATATGTCGCCAAGCGGTGATACGCCATTTAAATCGCTTATCGCACATACTACATTTATGCGGGAATTCATCTGAATGTATAATTTTATGCACGCGAAGTTCAGTGCCGGTGGCAAATGCTTTTGGACAGAGGTTGCACGGGTACGGTTTTTCCCCCGTATGCATGCGTTTATGACTTTTTAAGTGTGAGTTCTGTTTAAATGTTTTTCCGCACATTTCGCACATGTACGGGGATTCCCCGGTATGTGTACGGGAATGTTTTATATACATGTGTTTGAGGAAGAATGTTTTTGGACAGTATTTACAGTTGTAGATTTTTTGTGTTTGTCGTTTTCGCGGTTTCGGAACAAGCGGTTTTGGGAGTGTCGCGTGACGGACTTGCATGTGTTTTCGTAGCGCACTGTTTGTGATGTAACTTTTTGAGCAGATGTCGCAAGTGTACGATTTTTCACCGGTGTGCGATTTTTTGTGGATTGTGAGATGAGCTTTCTGTTTGAAGCCTTTACCACAGAAATCGCAGACGAATGGTCGCTCGCCGGTGTGAATTCTTAGGTGGTCTTGGAGGGCAGCGTTAGCCAAGAATGACTTGTCGCATTGGCTGCACGCGTAGAGTCCTTTTACTTTTGGTTCGTCGTCTCCTTGCAGAGATTTTTCTTGATCCGAAATTCCGTCTTCTTCTCGTTTAATGTCATTTTTGATGTCGTCTGCGCTGTCTTCGTCGTTGAAGTCGTTCTGGAAATGTACATTGCTTTCGAGATCATCTTCGGAATGCACCCGCAGGATGTGGGCTTTCAAAACGCTTCTGGTGGTGAATTGTTTTGGGCACAAATCGCAACCGTATTGTTTTTCGCCGGTGTGCGATTTGGTGTGGATTGACAGATGAATTTTCTGTTTGAATCCCATACCACATTCGGGACAAACGAAGGGCCGTTCTCCTGAATGGATTTCCATGTGTTTCTTGTAGCCGATGTAGGATTTGAATTTTTCATCACATTCGACACAAAGATAATTATCGGTTGTTTTGGATTTCCGCGCGGCTTCCAGTTCTTTTGAGATATCTTTATTTTCGCTGGTTTTAAAATGTTTGTTTATTTTGTGAGTTTTCAGGTTGCTTTTGGTAATGAAACTTTTCATGCAAATATTGCATGTATGAGATTTTTCGCCAGTATGAGTTTTCCAATGGACTGATAAATGAGCTTTCTGTTTAAACCCTTTCCCACACAATTTACAAATGAACGGTTTGCCTTCATTGTGGGCTCGGGATTTGATTAAATGGAAATCTTTTGAACAGTATGGAGCATTACAAATTTTACACTGATCCTCCAGAAAACTGATGTCAATTTTCGACGATTTCTGTTTCGATTTTCTCGAAATTTTGTTCTCATGCTCGACGATATGCTTTTTTAAATTTGCTTCACTTTCAAACGTGGCATCGCAAAGACTACATTGATGTTTCGTAACTTCGTCGCCCTCTTCGTCGTCCTCATCTGGACTCTCATTTTCTTTGTCCCCATGATGGTCCGAATCTGAATGATCTTCGTATTTAATTAAAACATCATCAATACCGTCTGTAAGATCATGATCCGGTTTATTATCTTCTACAGTGTCTTCATTTTTTATCGATTTTGAATTATTATTTACATTATAAAGTAATTTTAATTTTGTATCAGACTGTAAACATGTTTGGCGAAATAAATATGAAACTTGTAATTTATCTATACATTCTAAACATGCTAATTTCGGCAGATTATCATCTGGGCGAATCTAAAATAAAATTTTGGCGACGTTTTAAATAAAATATTTTTGATAAAAACATAAATTGTTTATATAATTTGTTATTGATAAAATTTAACTTACTTGAATTGGAGCACAATCCATTATCGCATCAACTAATTTTATTTGTTTCGTATCAAATGATTCAACATTAGTGAATATATTTTTAAATTCACATTCTAGAGTATCTTTTGGTGATAAACAAAGTCGACAGATTTCATTATCCATTTTGAAATAAAATTGATTACACTTTTATATCTATATTTCATGAAAACTGTTTGACATGGTTGCAATTTAAATGTCTCCCTCCGAAATAATTTTATCGCTTTTATCACAGAACGATTTTATTAAGTAGAATTGTCAATATCGTTCTATAATTAAATTATTTTCATTTTTAATATTTGTTTTATTATACTTTTAATAATATATCCATCATTTTCCTATTGTTTAAATCAAATTTTTAACTCAAAACTACAAGTTTTTCAAACCCCTTATACCCCTTATACCCTTCGTCGATTGATATGAATCTCCCCCCGAAAACAGTTTATTTCAGTATTCACATAACTTTTTTCAGGAAACAAATAAACCTAATTTACAGAAAAATATGTATTTTTACAAATTACCTCTTTTAAACACACATACTTGTGGGTAAATTTTTTTGTCTCAAAGTGCCGGAGTTTTAACTGCCAGTGATAAATACAATAAAGGTAAGGTTACAAAAAAAGAAAAAAATATTTTTTCTTCCAACATCAAAAAAGTGAACCCTAGGAATTTACAAAATATAAATTATACTAAACTATGTTGATAAAATTGAATATTTTTTAGAATTATACCGTATTTCGGAAAATCTGTCACAGATGGCGGCACCTGTACCAGTGAATCATAGAGCACTAGAGATAAAATACCTATCTCTATACTACTGGAACCAGTGTAACCAGTTGAGATAGAAAATATGTTGTATACGTACACGGTGTTTACTTTGTATTTGTGCGGTAAACTCTGTTAGTGTGAGTGATCGGAGGTGGTGATAGCCGTCACGTGACCCTGGTTCGCATACATATGTGTGATACCACAACGCTACTTGTGCGGGTTCTACAATGCTAACAACATAGAGTAATAGAGACAACATATCTATGCCTACACTACTGGAACCAGTGTAACATGTAAGAGATAGACAATATGTTGTATACACATACTGGGTTTACATTGTATTAGTGCGATTTTGTGTATTTGTGTGAGTAACGGAGATAGTAGGGGCGGTCACGTGGCTCAGTTATTGCATACATAGTTATGACAGCACACGCATGTACTAGGGGATGTAACAATACCAACAACAATCAAGCCCATTATCGTGTGGTTGATCTTCAATCATCGACTGCTACTGACAAACTGACAACTAAGAAGCCTAATGAGCACAGAAGTACACACTCGTGATTTCAGAAAAGAGATAGTTACGGGGTCTCTGTCCTCTGTGGCTAACAACAATCAAATCCATTGTTGTTTGACTGACCTACACTCAGCGACGGGTACTGAGCAAGTGACTACTAAGCAGCCTAAGATGCACATAAATGCTCATAAGTGATTGCAGAAAAGAGATAGTTGTATTCGCTCTATTTGTTCTATGCAGTGAATATTAGAGTCCCTATCAGGTGACACTGGTTCCAGTAGTATAGAGATAGATATATTGTCTCTGCCTTACTCTGTGGGTTTTAATAAAAATATAATTAATGACGCCATCAAAGGGTCACATTTCAAATAAAAATTATTTGTTATCTTGATGAGTATATTGGCGACGCCAACACTATGCGAGCATCTCTGGTGGTAAAATTAGGAACTGTATCAAGTAAAAAATGTACGTATACGTTAAATTTGCATAGAAATAAGTATATGCAGGTTGTTAGATTTTATATCGCAAGGTTAAACGTATGCGCTCCGAGCCGGAAGTATAGCCACCTATATCAAATGATTATTTAACAAATTATCAGGACATTTTACTGTTATCAATGAATGGAAAATATATTAAAAAACTGAAATTTGTTTAATAAAAGCCATAGATCTGCTCATTTTACCTCAAAAATGTCTGAAAATAGAATATTTTTCAACAATTAACTAAGAAAAAGCATAAGAGGTAACATGATATTTTTTTGAAAATTTCAAAATGAAATGACGTTTGATAGTAGAGTTACAAATAATTTTTTTTTATTATTTTGTAGAATCTGGTAAATAGACATCGTAATAAGTACTCGCTTTAAAAAAATCAAACAAGTGTTTAAAAAAAATCAAATAAGTATTAAAAAAAAAAAATACTTTTTCTTAAAGAAAATAATAAAATTATGTACAAATGCCGTCGTGATAAACTGATATATTTGTCCACCTCGAGCGCTGTAGTCGATTTTTGTATCCCCTGAAGGATTATGAGCGAAATCTGAGCGTGGCGCTGAAATAATTTTTTAATAGTTAGGATTATTTACAAATAAAAGAGTATAACATTTATCAAATTAATTTAATTATCAGGATAAATAAAAAAATATGAAATAGTGTTTAAACAAATTTATACTTAAATTTAATGGCAGTATAAACATTTTGCGTTACCTTTAAATATAATACGAATTTTTTACAAAAAGTTGTAATATAAAAATAGTTTAACCCTCTAACAATGAAAAATAAAATTTTGTAGAGAATCATGTTTCAGAGATTGGTACAGAGAATAAAAATATTTTACAGTACTTATAGGCAATTGCGAGCATGAAGGCTAAGATATTGTCTGTTAAAGGGTTAATTCGCACAAGAAAAGTTAGCGGTTATCATGGTGTTAAAAATATTTCAGAAAATAAAATTTTACTACACAATATTTTTCTGGAATATTTTCAAATGACAATATTTCCCAAAATTAATTTACTACATTAGTGCTAATGTTACATAATTACATTCAAATACAGAATATCAAAACATTATTTTTCATAAGAAGTCTAAATTCAATAAAAGGGGAAATTAATTCCGTTAATAATTCAAGGACTTAAAATGGTGATTTTAATTTTTGATAGTATAACATTTTAAACATGATTATTATTTAATGATGTCGAAATCCTTAGTTTCTATTTTACAGAATACTGTATTCCAAGTAAGACTGCACTCTAAAAGTCTAAACCCTCTAGAAAAATATGTATATAAAATTATTGTTATTGATATTCTGTATTCTACATAAATTGTAAACATTTACGAATTTTTAAATGATAGGTAAAATTATTATCAGTCACATACGAGAGTTGACAAAATAATACATTTTTCTTGATAGAGAAATACAATTTCCAAAATTTTTACATTTACAACACTTTTAAAAATCCCACATCCTACATGAATTGACTTTTTTACAATACCTACTACAGTAGTAATTATCTTTTTCTGGAGTAAAAAAAAACCAACAAGGTATACAAATGTAAATATAAACACTGGAGTGCGTAAATCTAGGAGGGGAAGTTCATGGATTTCGTTCACTTTTAACTCATTAGTGACCACAATATTACACGTAATACCATGGGAAAGTCAACTTTACAGGCTGTTTTCTTAATTAGAGGTATTTAAATATATAAAATTACCATTGAAATACGCTTTTTGAACCTTTCTTTCTCCGCCTGCGTAAAAATTACAATTAAAAAGTTTCCAGTTGAACTGTTATAAGTATTTAAAAAAAGGGTCTGCAATGCACAATGCATGTTGCCACAAATTTTTGCATTGGTTTTTAAATTTATTAAATATTAATTTAAAAAACCTTGTCCGAGTGTTAGTAAAATATATGTTTAAAGTAATAAAAATGATATAATTGATAAAAAATAAATATTAAAATTGAAAATTTCAGCAGAGAACTGACAGATATGTTTTAAAATACGCTGGGTTGTAACGTAATCAAAGAGTAATACTTTGCAGAGATTATTCCACGTATTTTGTTACAAGTATTTCGTGGTTAACTTCGTGAATGAGAGATAAAGATAATTAGTTGTGAAATAGTTAAACAAAAAAGGAATGAAATGCGACTTCCGATTTAGTAGTTTAATAATATATTAATTATTTTAGAAATTTTGACAAATTAAATGGAAATATAGGAAAATCATTGGAATATTTCGAAAAGATTTTGTGTGCAGATTTTCTTGAACATAATAAAAATTAAATATTTGGGAATTTACTTTATAATGTTATTCTAGATCTTTGCATGAAAATTCATCAAAATCTGACCAGTAGAAACAGGAGTTGGATCTAATGGGTTAATTAAGTTGTAGTATTAACTCCTTTTACAAATAGATTAAAGGGATTTTGTGCTGCGACTTCTAATTTTCAAGAAAATTGAGTCCGAGTTTATATAAACATCTCCAGTGTTTATATACCTCGCTGGTTTTTCTTTATCCGACAAAAATTTTCAAACGCAAATTAAAGTTTGAATAAATAAGTTAACCTCTTCACTACTGATGTACAATATATTGTACATCAAATTTAGGGGTATGTTAATATGATTTTTTAATTGAGAAAAATTAAAAACTTCTTAATATTATACTAAATTACGCTTATTTAAAGATGTAAAATTAAAAATTTTAATTAAAATAAACGCTTGTTTAAAATAATGTCCAGTATGCTGGTCAAAGGGGTCAAACTAGATTGTCTATGTCTCTGTTCCACTTGTAATGAGTTTGTGACGTAAAATCTCCCCACTCTGGCGTGTAGATACACACTGTTTGCAGTGGTATTGGTTTAATGGTTGTGTCTGTGTGCGTATTCACACATACTACTACAACGACTACAACACACGTATTATGGGACAGACCAAGCTGTCCAATTTAAGTAACAATGTCTAACCATTGTCTAACAATGTACTGTGCGTTCGGCGACGGACACTGACTGACTACATGCCTTAAGCTGTGACTGGCCTACAAATGACTCCAAGCGAATTACACTTTTTTGATATTAGTTGGCTTCTAGTGTTCTATGCAAAACAATTTTTAAAAAAATCAGTAGCGAAAAGGCTATCACACAAAAAACATTATTATTGATTTTGATACGAAAATTTACCAAAAAAAAAAAAAAATTAAACTCACGTAGCGAATGGGATTTTCTACACCAAAAATTCACACAATCTTAGACAAAATTTTCATACGCGGACAAAATTTAGTAAATTTCAATGAACACATATAAACAGACCAAAATTTTCATACTTAAAAAATAAATTTGGAATAATCTAAATATTATTCCTACTTAAGTAAGTATACTGTCTTAGAACAATATATTACTTAACCATTAATATTATAAATTTAAAAAAATTGTTTTTTTTTTATCACATCAAATTAAAAATTAAAAATTCTACAAATACATTGCTTGTCGTACATAAAAAAAATACAAAAATGTATTCAAATTCAACGAGGTATACACAAATAAAAACACTATTAGGGAAAGGGTACCAGTCCAGGATCCCTCTCAGTTCTGCACTCCAATGTATGTGCAAAAAGAATGTACTAACAGCTTTGTAACATTTAACGGAACTCCATTTGCTTGTGTAATGCACTCCAGTATATTATAAATGTATACCTCGTTGCTCAAATCAGACAATAACATTATTATCTGTTTTGAGCTGTAAAGTACCTACAATTTTAATTAAATAATTAACTAAAATGATGGCAAATTGTCTTTTTAACTTTTTTGATCTATACAATTTTGCTAGATTTATTTAAATTTATCTAAATCAAAGATTTTCAAATATTACTGGAACCAAACGAGTTTGAAATAATAGACTGGACTATACTGAAATCGGTTACTGCATCTCTCTCATTACAAATTCGTTCGACTCCAAATTAAAAAATATCTAAAAATCGGTAAATTCACTAAGGAAATAATTAACTAATTGTTTAAAATATATTTAAATAAAAATTAGGCCTACAGTTTAAAAATTTATTTAAAATTAAAATTTAAAAAATTTAGATCAAAAATGTTAAAAAAAATAATCTATCATTTAGTTACTTAGCTGTCTATTTCGAAGAATTCATTTAAAATAAAAAAATATTACTTTATTCAAATTTAAAAAAATATTACAGTAGAACCCCTCATAAATTATACAGTTGTTATACCAACAAACCTCTCATAAAATATAATTCCCTATTCTCCCCTCTTAAGTATTTTAACAAATTTGATACAAGTCCATTACACCTTCCCAAGGGTACGCATTATATACTTTAACAAACTGCGCATTCACTACTATAGAATTACGCATGCGCTTGTAACTGTGGCAGAAGCAGCAAAAAAGAAGTAAATATAACTTACGAGAGGTATATAACTTATGAAGATATAACTTATGAGGGGTTCTACAGTACCTATCATAATCAACCTTTTTTGTACTCGAAATTTTTGCATAAAGTTCGGAACTATTTATAATATGAAAGGTGAACGATGAATTAGTCTTTTATGTTTAAAAATTTGTAAGAATTTTAGTTAAAATCAATTAAGAGAATTTTGTATAAGACCAGTGGCATCAAAACAAAGTAAAAAAATAAAGAAAAATTTGAGAAAAAGTTTAAATAATTCATTATCTTTAAAACAATTGATTTAGTTTTTGTGAATATTTTTTCAAAGTGTGACTGTTTGACAGTTCTTGTCATACACTTGCGCACTTTGAGTTTCAGTGTTATTACACTTTCCCTTGGAGGAAGAAATACATTTTTTCTGTTGTTTTTATTTTGATTCAAGTTTAAATAAAATTTCTGAATCTCTAGATGACAACCAAATCTTGTTTTAGCGACACTGACTCGAGTACAAAAAGGTTAAATTTTTTAATGCAGTCTTTTAGTGGCGTTATTACTAAAACTGAAAACTACACCAACCGCAAAAATATATGAGGATTTTAATCACGAAGGTGTTGAGTTCGAATCCTGACTGAAGTTGATATTTCTTCGGTTTTAACTGTCCCAATCAATGGAAATAAAGGAATGGTATTTTTGAGAAATATTTATTAAATGTAAATCCGTTAAAACGGCTTAAAAGATTTCTCTTGATAAGGAGAACAAGAAACTTAATGTTATATTCGTAATTTTAATACATTATAATAATAAATACACGTAATTTATCAAATTTTTATAGTAATTTTCAAAGATAAGTACAATTTTTAATAAGAGTTTTAATACTGCAACAAATTCTAAGTCTTTTGAGCTGAATTCCATGTTTTATCTAACTTGCTTGTCAAAACTAGTGAAACTGAGCACTTTGAAACTATACTTTCGATCATGTGAATCGCAGGAATTGAAATACAAACCTTTATACATTAAAAAGTACAAACAAATTAATAAAACTCGAAACCCCATAAACTTGAATAGGATATTTGACAGTAATTGTAAGAAGACCTATTTTGATTTTTAAGTAATTATTTAAATTCTACTGGTACTGAATATTGCCCTTTTACAAATTATATCATTCAAAAATATAAAAATTTTAATTAAATAAAATTACAAAATTTACGTTAGTAATGACGTAATCAAAAACATCAATCAGAAGTAGCTTACGTCACAAGCCAGTATAATCAAAATTTAGCATTTTAAAATAGCATTGATATTTGAATATGTATGTACCATAAAATATGTAGATGGAACACATATCATGTTATTCTAATTTCTAACCTCAAACTGACAGATTAAACTTAGATGGATTTACTTACGTTAAAGTGATCTTCACAACAAAAAACTTTGGAATTGACCACTACTTCATTTGAATTTCTACGAGCAAGTGTCAGCCACTTTTTCCACAATTTTACATCTTTCGGACCAGATACAAATAGTTTATCCGTAGTCTTTATGGTTATATTTGTACATTATGGCACTATATACCATTTGTACACCATTTTGATGAATAAATGAATCAATTTTAAAAACAACACAAATGTTACAAGTAAAACAACTCCCAACTCTACGTTTAATTTCCAATGACGTCATACAATCGACAAGTGACAGAAAGCATGGTTTTGGCGATCTTTTTAAAACTAAAATTTTATGGTTAATTTTTATTAAAAATATAAAAACACTAACTTTAAAATAGTCAAATACCCTATTATTCCTCAACACTTAAAATCAGTTGCTAAATTTATAGTGTATACTAGTCGAATTTTTTTTAATTTACTTGCCACTAAAATGACCAAACGTTAAATTATTGCAATATTTTGAATTATTTTCAAAAATTGATTTGTGAGGTAGGCAAAATGAAATTTTAGTAACAAAAAAATTTTTTTCCCGTTTTGAAGAACATTCGTAAAATTATTGAATTACTATGTACAACAATATTTCATCGAAATTATTAGTTAAAAGAATTCAATATGCATTTTTAACAATGCTAAGAACATGATATAAAAATGCGAAATCTAAAAAGTAAGTTTTGGTAACATAAATGAGTAAATCATACTTAGTAATAATGTTTTTGAAATCGTTCTAATTCCTCGAGGAGATCCTAAAAGAGAAAAAAACCAGTTATGCATTGAGAAAATTAATTTTTTTAACACGTTCACTGCTGCTACACACGGATCCGTGTATTGATGTAAAAGTATGGATACACATTTTCCTTGTGTTATCTATGTCAGTATATAAATACTGCATCTGGCACCGCATTCAGCAGGTGGTAGTGAACGTGTCAACATTGCTACATTGTAATCTGGCACGAAAAGTGTAAAATAAACTTACTTGAGGTAAAGATTGTCGATTATAGCTTTGGGTGTATTTTTTAATATGTAATTTTAATTGCATATACAGATCACATAGAATATCGATGGAGCAACCATCGGTGACGCTAACGGTTTTCGCTAATACTTCATTTAAATCGTACTTATTGATGCTAACCGATTGGCGTCGTTCGGATTGACGTCGTTCTGGCGTTAGTTTTGGCGGTGATGGTGGAGGGTCTGGTTCAGTCTTTTCTTTTTCCAATCCGTCCATGGAAGTATCTTTTAATTCTGTATCACTAGTTTGAGCAACTTCTTCCTACAAAATATCAAAGAATAAAAATTTTGAAAATTGCGAGATGTTTCGAAAGCTTACTTTAAGTTCAATTTTTTCTTCTGTGTCTTTAATCTCTTCGGAGGTACGCGTTCCAATTTTCCGTTTCTTTCTGTTCCCGGTTAAGAATCCTTTCGCCCAAGATGGTACTCGACGTTTTCTATTTGGACTAGTTCGTACGGGTATTTTCGCGGTGGATTCCGCATTTTCTTCCGCTGTTTTGTGATTAATGACATTTTCTTCAGGATTATTTGGCTCGGTGTTCTTCGAATCGATCGCCTCGGCGGTGGCAGTGTTATTATTGGAGGTAGAAGCTAGATTTGAATAAAATATAAAACAAAGGGTTTGGGGTTATCGATTTTATGGTTACCTTCTTCAGCCAGAGCACGAATATGATTTGGTAGAAATTCGTACGGGTCACCAGTTTGTCTTGCCTTCCGATTCTTCGCAATTTTTCGACAATTCTCTTCGAAGTCGGTGTCCATTTCAGCCTTAATCAGTGCGTATGCGTAATCTCTAAACCAACAGGCTCGATGACGAATTTGCTTATCGGCTGGTGTTCTGCAATTCATCCAAAAAAAAAAAAAAAAAAAAATTAATATTATTTTCTAAAATTAGTCTTAAATCAGACTTACACATCCGGATTGTAGGTAAGTGCGTTTAGTTGGATCAAATCGATATCCATCAAGAATTCTTGAGCACTGGAGTAGCAATGCAGATCAACTTTTGTCATCATCGTCTCCAAATCCATTGGTTTTTCGACGACGTTCAGGTAATCGGGAACTTCCTCTAGGTCGACTGGTTTCGTGAACATAAAAAACGCTTTATTGCTCGCCAATTTTTTGCAGACATCTCGTAAAAATATCCTTAGTTCGATCAACGTTTCCTCTTCTTTGTCCAGAAGCAGCTGTTTGGACCTAGGACTCAGAGGGGGTGGTGGAGGTGTTGGTGCTCTTGGTAACGGTTCGTACACTGTTTGTGTTTGAATTACCAACGGTGGTGGGGTCTTTGTAGCTACGTCTATTATTAAAGGCCTGAAGAAGGCTTCCCGTTCTTCCTCTGTGGGTATATCCACTTCCAAAACTTCATTTCGATATCCACTAAATAATTCTAAAATCTATTTGAAAAAGAAATATGAGTAATTTCAATCAAAATCCACAAGACTATCAAATTTTTAACCTGGTTATTAAAATCGGCGGTGTAGACATCTATCGTGGCTAATAGTAGAATTGACGTAATCTGCGAGGAAACGTTGGTTAAAAACGTGCTGTACATCATCTGCAACAATACCTTCACAGTGTCATTCGCCATATCCCACCACATATTCAACCTAGGTAAGTACAATATACTTGGGGCATTCCTTCTGGCCTCATTTAATACTTGAATACAAGCCTCTTCAGGACCGCCAGCGAGTCCATTATGTAGCGTTACAACATCTAACGTAAGCACTGACAAATGTTCAAACTCTTTTAACAATGCATTTGCTACCAGATGAGATCCTCCACCGGAAATCAACAATCGAGCACTGCTGGATTCTTTTGCGCTATTCGAAGATATGTTTTTGATCGCTGGTGGAAAACTTTGCGTGATCAAATCGATAGCAGCCTTTAACGGTTTCGCGAGTAATGGTTCTAAATACATGGGAGGCGTTGATGATAGATGAAGTGGGGCACTGCGAGCCCCAGCCGGGACTAATGATGAGGCAGCGTTATCAAAATCACATGGTTCAACCTAAAATTCATTGTAACGGTACTATTTTTAGTAATAACTAGTAACAACAGTTAAAAATGCACCCCACGTTGGGCGCCCAATGTGAGCTACATGTTAAAAAATGGTCGTACAAATCCTGTATAGTATATTTTTTTAGTTTAGAAATGACGTCATTATCGTCTCTTTTCAATTTATGATGCTAGCTGTCCTTTAAAAAAATTAAAGGATAGTGATCCTTAAAATAGTACATAAATTAAGTTTATTTTCATTTTTTCTTTTTCTCACTTATTTCAATTGCCAAATTATATAAGACTTCACTTACGGATTTATGTATACTGAATGAAAGTTAGAAAGAGATAACATACCATTAAATTAAGTATTATTAAATAATTTTTACCAATAATTTTTTAGTTGAACCACCCATTTCAATTCATATTTTTATGATACCTAGGTAGTAAGGTACCACAGTAAGGTATCATAAAAATATGAATTGAAATGGGTGGTTCAAATAAAAAATTATTGGCAAAAATTATTTAATAATACCTAATTTAATGGTATGTTATCTCTTTCTAACTTTCATTCAGTATACATAAAAACGTAAGTGAAATCTTATATAATTTGGCAATAGGGTTCTTGACTGAAGTTACAAAAATATTCTAAAAGCATTGTTTTTCCATATCAATTAAGTGATTTTAGCGAATTTCCAAAACTGGAAATTCAGCTATTTTTATTTTCGACAGATTCTGTAAAAAATCATCAAAAAAATAACCCTACATTTTTAAATGAGAAAAAGGCGGGAAAAACACCTCAATATATAGTGACGTCACAGTTTGAAGCAACTAAATGTCAATGTCAATATTTATAACCTCAAAACTTTGATTATATTCATAAAATGTCAAAGTAAAAGCAAGTATTTATTTGAATTCTGGTCGATTATTATTACTGTCTATATAAGCTAATAGAAATATTCAAAAGAAAACACAATTTCACCTCACCGATGAAAATTATCAAAATCGACATATCCAGCTACAAAATGTTACGTCATTTTCAAGAAATAGCGCGTTTTCACTAATTTGAATATTTGTTGAAAAATGGCGATTTCAAAATAAAATTTCTAAATAGTTATCAAATTTTTTTATGTTTCATCATTAAAATTGGACATATGTAATGATAATGCATAGAATTATTTAACATTTGACACAAATTTTAAATACAGTCAAGTACCGTATTGAATTAAGTGAAAAAAAGAAAAAATGAAAATAAACTTAATTTATGTACTATTTTAAGGATCAGTATCCGTTAATTTTTTTAAAGGACAGCTAGCATCATAAATTTAAAAGAGACGATAATGACGTCATTTCTAAGCTAAAAAAATATACTTATATTACAAATTTCGAAGGACTTACTTTAATTTTCGAGGGATCGATTAACAAACGATAGGAAGACTCATAAATTTGCGGATAAGTACGACGAACACAACGTAATACTGCTTCAGTACATAAAGCTCTCAGATCGGCACCACAGTATCCAACACTTCGTTCAGCTAACGACGTTATTAACCCTTCGGATGGTTTTGTGGGCCATTCAGATAAAATAATATTAAGAATTTCTTTTCGTTGCTAAAACAGAATAAAACATATTTAAATCATGCCTAAAAATTATGGGAAATTTTTCAAAAACGAACATTATACGATGGTAGTGGAAAATAGATTTCGCGATCGAATCGACCAGGTCGCCTAAGTGCAGGATCCAACGCGTCCAAACGATTAGTTGCACCAATGACAATAACTTCCCCGCGACTCTTGTCCAAACCGTCCATTAAAGCCAACAAAGAAGCGACAACACTCACATGAACCTGTTCTTGCCGTGCAGTTCGCGCTGGAGCCAAACCATCAATTTCATCAAAGAATATTATCGAGGGAGCCATTTGTGCCGCCTAGATATTAAAAAAAAATTAATCTTTTGTAGAACTGAAAGTCAGTATATTAAATAGCTTTTATAACAAAAATGTTTTCGAAAATCGTGAGTAGCCTTTGATTAAGGGGGATTCTGGTCTAGAAATTTACAAAAATTGATTGTTTTTTTTTTTTGCATATTTTCAAGTTTAGAGGCGGGAACATTGTACGAGGCAGGGATCGGTGATTAAAAAAATGTAAGTATAACACACCATAAATGACTCAGACTGCCCGAAACGAGACTTCAAACTTTAAACTCGTTTTTATCGAAACTATATTTATAATAATTATCTCAAGTTCTAGTGGACCGATTGCTTTGAAATTTTGTACAGAGCTTCTTAATATATTCAAAATTTGACGACAGGTTTTTTTATTTTTAAAAAATTTCCAAAATTGAAAAAACGATGGGAAAAAACTTTTTCACATGGACGCCATTTTGCCAAAATATATATATTTTTTTAAATCGCTCCTGTCAAACGAAAATGACATCCTTACTCTTTAAGAATTAAATCATCTAGGAGGTCGGAATTATGTCAACCAGGAGGCAGTACCCTTTATCCCTACTTTACCGGCCTGTACTTATCAAATGTTAATAAAAAACTGATAAAAAAATCGATAGTAAAAATATTTAAGATTTTTTATTTATTACGACCAGAAAAACACCTAAAATTTAATCGTCTAGACCAGAATACCTTCTTAAGGTATGTACAACTATTAATCTTTTATACACATAATTACTTGTTCAAAAAGTAGCGTCATCTGTTTTTCCGTTTGCCCGATCCATTTACTGAGCAAATCTGCACCTTTCCGCATGAAAAACGTCACTTTCCGATTACCCACGCTACATTCGTTCGCCAATGCTCTCGCCATAAGAGTTTTTCCCGTCCCGGGTGGACCATGAAACAGGACACCTTTCGGTGGATTTGTTTGATACATTCGAAAGATTTCCGGATAGAGTATTGGCAAAACGACCATTTCGCGAAGACATCGAACCTGCTCGTCCAATCCACCGATAGACTTGAACGTGATTGAACTATCTATGGACGTTGGGTCTAACGTGAAGTCTTTCAGTTTGAATTTTCCTTTATCGCGTGGTGGACTTGCTCTGAAAAAATGATCATTTCATGGAAATTTTTTGGTTTTGATATTTAACACTTTACTGTCCACATTTCCGGCATCCGAAAATAATCACAACAACCGCAGAGGCCGATCGCAATCAATGATTACACATTATGTGTACGATGTTACCACAAACAAGTATTTAAGAAAACAAACACACACATCTCTGTGTGTTGGTTTCTATTAACATTTTTAGAATAAACAAAACACTTAAAAATATTTTATATTATTACTGTTTGTTTTTCTTTTTTTATATTTATTTTTACCAGTTTATTATCTTACTTCCTGTTATTGATTTTATTAACCCTAGAATCATACGTATACGTCAAAACGACGAACGAACTTCTCTACCTGCTCCAATACTACAACTTGTCGATACATGCTTGCTGTGAGATTTCTATTATCTAATTTATTTGTTGATATAACACATAAGACGTATTTATTTTGTTTACAGTCATTATCGTTTTGTTTGTATTGAAATAGTGTCCGTCAAAAGGACGTCGATGTATGATTAAGCGATGTTTTTTTTTTTAAAGATTTTGTACTTCACATATAAAAGTTTTCCTAATTTTTCTAAAATTTATTAAAGATATGCACGTTATAATTAATTTATTCAATGATTATGATAATGTGAAAGATGATTACAGCTGTTTGACTTATAGAGACGACATAATACTGAAGTTTTAATATATTTAAATTTTTATTATTTTTTGAGATCTTATTCGAAAAATTACTAACAAATTTTAGAAAATTTACAAATGTGCCTAATGGGGAAATAACTACATATCTGTAGGAATATTTATGACTGCAAAATTTCACATTCTGTAAAGTCACACATGTGCACTGACTCATAATAGTTCATAAATTAATTATTTGAAACACATGTTTTATGATACAATTGATGTATTTATCTATTTTTTAATTTTTATAATGAAAATATGCTTTGATAAAAAGATTAAAAAAATTAATAAATATTTACATTAAGAAATTTTTCCAAATCCATTTTTTTTAAATGTTTTGTTCGCTTTTGTAGTATTGTTATGTAAAAAAAAAATTTTTTTGACCATAAAGTCTAAAACTCTTCGTAAAAAGTCCATCCGTCAAAACGACGTCAATGTATGATTAACGTTTCTCGTAGACGAACGTATGATTCTAGGGTTAAAAATATCAATGTATGTATATGTACGTATGTTTACGTATATTGAATCATTTTATGTATATTTGTTTATATAAAGTTTCTTTAAAAATATTGCCGGTCCCTGGCGAAGTTTACTGTGAAAGTGTTAGGATTGTATAGTGTTAAAAAGTTGGTATTTACCGTCTGTTCGGTGGTTTCCGTTGCATTGATGTGTTACCGGCCGTATGCTTCTTTCGCAGTAAATCGTCGTCATCTGATGACGTACTATCTGATGAGGATGTGTCGGTGACTTTATTTCTGGCTCTACGTCTCAAGCGTCGCCGGGGAAGTTCTCGTCGTTCCCGACACACTCTAGTTTCTTCTTGTTCCACTTTTTTTTTTTTTAACAAAAAATATTGTTACGGGTCAATTTTAAAAACTGGCTACGTTTTCATTTACGGTAATTATGCAGAAGCACGGCTCCACCTATTTTTGACTCTAAAAGAAAAACTAATGATTCGATTTTGATGATTTTTTTTTTAAATGTTCGTCGCTACGGCGGATTAATTAAAAAAAAACACTACAAATCGACACCGATAATGGAAAGGCTGGGAAACTGTTTTAAAACTTGACAAAATTCAATTTTTTCAAATTTTCTTTTGTCATTTAGTGTGTGTGCGTTTATATGTGTATTTGAGTGCAAAGTCTAGTAAAACTGACCAAAATAAATACTGTTTCAAGAATAAAAAAATCGATATCTCGTTACATTTTCGAAATATTGAGCGTGGAAATTAGAAAAATTGACTTAATTTTGACGACTACGATTACCTCAACGCCGTGATTTGAGAGCATATTCTGGTAAAATGGATCAAAATAAATAAGAGTAGATAATATAAAAACTAGGTGGTAATGTTAGTTAAGGTTAGGTTAGCTTAGTTAGTTTTGACAATATATTTCGACTTTGATATAAAAACTAGGTGGTGAGGTTAGTTTAGTTAGATTTTACAATATATTTCGGCTCTGATATAAAAACTAGGTGGTGAGGTTAGTTAAGGTTAGGTTAGTTTAGCTAGTTTTGACAATATACTTTGACTTTGATATAAAAACTCGGTGGTGAGGTTAGTTAAGGTTAGGTTAATTTAGTTAGTTTTGATAATATACTTCGACTTTGACATACATGCCTACAAAATAACAAAAGAAAATCTAAAAAAATTGAATTTTTTCAAATTTAACGACAGTTTCTCAGCATTTTTATTATCGGTATCGATTTGTAGTATTTTTTTAATGAATCCGCCGTAGCGACGAACACTTAAAAAAAAAATCATTAAAATCGGATCATTAGTTTTTCTTTTAGAGCCAAAAATAGGTGGAGCCGTGCTTCTGCATAATTATCTCATTTACTTACGTTTAAGCGGTTTAGGTTTTCGTTGTCGTAGTTTATATTTTGGACTAGCGTGTCGTTCTTCAGTTGTGCTATCACTGTCTGAATACGGTAAAAAAAATGTTTAGTGTCACTGGAATTTATTGAATTAGCAAATTGTGTTAATACCATTTTGTTGGACGCTAATAACAGCTCGTTGACGAAGTCTACTGCTGCGAATTAGCGGCGGGCGAGAATCTTCATCATTCATTTTATTCGATTTTGGTTTTTCGGCGTCATTCTGTGGCTCATTTTGATTTGCAGCCCCCGTTAGTTCTTCCGTTGTGGCTTCACCGTTCATTACCCTATCATTATCATCTGGTTTGTCTGAAAAATTGAATATTTGATGTTTTATCTGAAGAATCCGAAAAATATAATCGCCTGATCTAGAAAAAATGTAGTGCTACGTAAAAAAAAATCTAAACGATGACAGATATCACAAAATTATAAGAGTTCCGATGTTTTGACTGCGGAACCCTAAAAAAATTTTATAGCTACAGGTGGAAGCAACCAATTGCTATACTCAGGAGCTCTATAGCTCCTGTTGTGTCCAAGATATGACACAAAAAAAGTTTTTTTGAAATGGAATACCATATTTATTTATTGAGTGAAAATCATACTAATATTATAAATGTGAAAGTGAGTTTATTTGTCTCGCTTTCAATTTTACGTAGAAATATCGGAGGGTAGAGGGGAAGGACATAGGTTATTTTTCACCACGAAAAAATTTATTTAAAATAAAACAATGAAATTATGACAGTTTTTTTTAAAAACAATTGTTGATAGAAGGAACGAAAAAGGACATAGGCTACTTTTTACTTCGGGAAAACATCCGATTTCTGTAGAAAAATGTACATAAAATTTAACTAATTTAACTAAATGTACATAAATTTAAATTTAACAATATTATGTAGTCATAATATTAAAATATTACCCGGGTGAAGCTGCGAGTAAATTTTTTTTTTCAGTTAGATGAATATTTTAAGAATAATTGAAATGATTTACAAATTTTACTCAAAATTTGATTCTGAAATTTTTATACGACTTTCTAGACCAGACGATACACTTTAAAGAAAATTATACCTTTCGAACTATTTTCTGTTGATGGTAAAGAAGATTCCATAGAACCATTTACTTGAGATCTTTGACGAATTTCTTGTGTCGATGAATTTCTGCTTAAAAATTTATAAACATATTTCTTGTTTACATTAGAATTACTAGTCCTAAAAAAATTTAAATACGTTATTTAAGTAAAAAGTAATCTTTTTCCTTAAATAACTTTTTGAATTCATGTTTTTTTTTAAATGGATTTTGTATTGATTTAGCAAAAAACTGCGATACGTAAAGAAATCTGAAAACAAACCTTGTTCTCCTAATATCACTGATGGACTCTTTCAGTATCTCGTTCGCCTTTCGATCATTATTTTCCTCTTCCGGTATTCGACTTTCCTTTGAATCTTCTTCGTGATCCGAACTAAATTCTTTCTTAAACTTCGGATATCCCCGAATCATCTGATGTTCCGTGATCCAACTCGTGTTGAATGTGCTATATTTGAATTTTCGTTGTCGTTTACTTCGCCGAACTGAAATCAAATTTTGATTAATCATCCCTGTTTTTGATGATTGGCGGAAAAACTTACTTTCAACGTCCGGTTTTTCATCGGAACTATTCAATTCTTGCGAAAATGGTGAGTTTGGATCGGCGTAACATTCGCGTTTCAAAGGACGTAAACCTGCCCGACTTCTTATTCGTTCGTTGACCAGTTTCTCTGACGGTATCCGTCTTCGCCTACCTCGTCGAATTGGATGGCTATCACCGGAGTAATTAATTTCTTCCGATCTCACTTTTATAATTCGTCTTTTGGGTCTTAATTAAGAAAAAAAAAATTAATATGGGAATTCAACCGGTGGTAACCTATCCTTATCCAGTGTTGGGCGCAATCGATTACTTTTGTAATTTGATTAATAATTAGATTACATGGAATCGTAATTACAAGTAATCGGATTACATATCTGATTACATGTAATCGTGATTACTTGTAATCGAATTACAAATTATTTTTACTAATAACCAATAAGTGTATAAATATACACAAGTATTGAAAAACTGTTTTGAATATCAAATCGTGAAAAACCTTACGTAGGTAGTTGTCTTTTGTGATAATGTGATAAACTATTTTTTGAAAATTTTGCTATTTTATTGCTAAAAATAATTTTTACCCATATTTATACAGGAAGAGTCGTGATCACGGCCCCAAATTAAAACTGATAATAGGCCACAAAAAGTTGAACAAAAAACCTTAATATTACTTTTTGCTAGAACGTATAGTTTCGAAGAAAGTAACTTTTAAAAAAATTTTGACGACCACTGGTTGCCTAACTTTTTTAATAATGTTGCATATAGCTGGATATACTGAAATACGCCAACGTCATTTCGTATTATTTTGAAGGCTTGCTGTATTCGATTTTGCAAATCTTCAACATCACTCACTTTCAGGTAAACACACAAACTAACATGTAATAAAATAATTTTCTTAACTAACACGTAATAAAATAAAGACTAAACACTAAACTAATTAGTTACTAAGCACTAAATGAAAATGTAAAATAAAAGTTACCAATAAAAATACTAATGACGTTAAAAGTTAAAACAAAAATATTCAAAATAAAATAAAAAATAAAAAAAACACGTGTCAACATTTGAATACAAATAAGACCAACATGTTACATATCATGGTATCTGTCGTCATATCATATGAGTATGCATTAGTGATGCGACTCGAGTAGGATTTTGTGACTCGAGTCACTCGAGTAATTTTGCTACGTCACTCGAATTGTACTCGAGTTTTCGAGTCACTCGAGTCAACCGAGTTAACTATTTCACTCCCTCCAACTCGAGTAAGATTTTTTTAAGCATTTTTAAATACCTTTATTGAATTAGTAATATGAGGTAATATGAAATAAAATACATATGATTAGTGTACATATTATTTATTTATGTAATCAACAAATAAAAGTAAAATGACTTCTTAAGAATAATAAAATTTCCATGTAAGGATGACCAATTAATGACCATAAATAACATTTATGCAATTTTGATTGCAAATAAAAATTAAACTTAGTTATTTTATAATTAGTTTCAATTATCAATCATTGATTATTTGATTAAATATTTTGGTTGTATTTTTCTTATTTAAATATTTCAATTTTATTGACTAAAAAGTGGATAAAGTAGGTTATTATATTTAAGTCAATTATCGGTATAATCGATTATACCTCGATTAATATATCGATTATTAGTATATAATCGATTAATCGATTGGTAAAATAATCGAATCGGAACATCATTATTATACACCTATACTTTAGTCTTTACTAGTAATATTAACGAAAGCTAAATTCAAAATCACACGTATGTCCCACTTTCATAAAATAATTATTCAATAGTTCAATCAAATCAACATAATACCTATTAATTTATTGTTATCGTATCAAGTGCAAGTTTCAACCCGTCTCTTTGTAACTAGTGAAGTAACATCTGGCCCTAACCGAGTCTACTCGGTGTGCCGAGTTGACTCGGAAACTCGAGTGCAATTGAACTCGAGTAAAAAATTTTTTTTCACTCGAATACGAGTTTGACAAATTCACTCGAGTCACTCGAGTAAACATCACTCGAGTCGCATCACTAGTATGCATTGCATTCGGGTATTCCCACAAATTTGAAGGCCATAATATGTATGTACTGATATTAGGTACCTAAACTAACACGGCTGTGTCGTCTACCAATGACTACCGGTAGTCATCAGTTCATCACACATACACACATAAATCAATGTATTTGTATGCATGCTAAAACTATTAGACCAGTGATCCTAAAACAATGGCTTCGAATTTTGGAAATTAATTTTTTCGAAAACTAAGCACCATAGAAAAAAATTGTATTAGGATTTTTTGTTCAACTTTTTGTGGCCTATCATCAGTTTTAATTTAGGGCCGTGGTTACGACTCACCCTGTATATCTTAGACAAAAGTAATCGTAATTATGTAATCAAATTACTGAAACGATTACATATTTTGTAATTCAGAAACGATTACATTACGATTACAAAATGTAATTGTAATCGAAATTCTTAGATTAGATTTTGTGAATGTAATTTGTACTCATGATTACCAATTACAAAAACTTAATCTGTAATTTGATTACATTTTGCCCAGCACTGTCCTTACCGATCCGAATGGTGTGGCGTAAACAGATTATAGTCAGTCGCATCGTGGTCAAGGTCATCCATTAAGTCCTCCGATTCGTCTTCAATGACATTTCGTCGAGAAAACACGCCGCGACGATTCGGTCGATTGTCCATATCTAAACGTTTACTACTACGAAGTGACGATCTAAGGTGATTTCTTCGAACGCTTCGCGAATAATCACGTTGCTCCGACGTGCAAACGAATCGATTTCGTAGCTCCCGAACACGATTGTTTAAACATGTGGTGGATCTACTGGCCCATTTTGGACTCCACGGTTCACTCTCTTCCTCGTGCGACGGTTGCTCATCCACGTCGCTACTTCCACGATCAGCACTACTCTCCTCCACGCTTGATTCTTTCGTCTGATGATAAAAATTAAAAAAAAAAATTAGTAAACACACATGCTTATTTTAAATCAAGACTAAAATACAGAGTATCTTAAATTCAAGATACATTTATACAAAGGAAATTTGAAGAAACATACCCCTGGCGTACGATAATGTGAGTGGCGACGTCCTTCCGATACCGTTTCTGAACGTCTTGTATTCACCATCTACACCCAATTACCAAAAAACCAAAATAATTAACAAACTACACAAAAAAAATTACAATAGAATATTTGACTGAAATCAACACGTTGATGGACGCAGACAATTATAAAAATAATCGAAATTGGAACACAATTTTTTTTTTTCTGAATATTTTAAATTTAATCATTAGTGTAGTGCTATATACTGTCAGAATTATTCAAATTTAACTTGGTGCGAGATAGGTACAAAAGTATAGCTTAGCGAAAAAATTTTCTTTTATCAAAAATTAAATAATGTATTAATATCCTTCAGTTATTATATTTGTATACCACTTGTCTTTTTGAATTTCCACGCGCTTATGTTGTAGCAATATAAAAGCATTGTTGAAAAAGCGTTGTAAAATGATGTTTATAAATTATGTTTCAAAAACGGCGCCGGTCAATAATTTTTATTTGTTATTAAATATGGTTTGTAACTTTGTATTTTATAATATATTAAATTTTTATCAAATTCCTTTGACAAGTTTTCATTTTATTCAAAAAAAATAGTTTTCCCATAAGAGCCCGTGTTAAAATTACAAAACTTTGAAACCGCTTTTCTCAAAATTGGGGCGGTCAATTTTTTTTCGGTATAGGCTCGTATTATTGGTATGTATTGAATTAAATAAATGTCTAAAGAAGTTTCGTTAAAATCCTTTGAAAAATCGTTTTACGGACCAGCTGCGTTAACGCTATACAGCAGCTGCATTCCATTAACGTGTTAAAAAATTATTTTAATTAAATCCCGTATTTTTTTCATATTAATTGACTCTTCTATTTTTGACCGTTTTTGTCCAAAAATTGTCAAAAATCAACTGTTCAATTGAAAACAAAAAAATTACCGCGAAAGTCTTGTTGCAATGACGTCATAATTTGAAAACAAACAAATGTTAATGTTAATTTTTATAACATCAAAACTTTGATTATTTCATAACATATCAAAGTAAAAGCGGTTACCGTTTACTTAAACTAATAGAAATATTAAAAATAAAACATAATTTCGTTCCACCAATGAAAATTATCAGAATTAACTTTTTTGTTTACAAATTGTGATACAATTTCGAAGTAATGGTGGAAAATTAACGATTTACAAGATAAATTTAAATAATTACAAACACAGTCAAGTACCCTATTAAACTATGTTCTACAGTTTCAAATAAATCAAAAATTTCGGGGTTCAGTAAATGCAATTAAGTTTACTAGAAGATTATGCCAAAAATCTGCATCTAAGAGATTTCCCAGAAATAATCGTGCTTCTAATCTACAATTATAGATTTTCATACTTTTGATTTTTGGGATTAACTTCCTACTTTCTAAATTTTTAAAAATATGTATTTTCAAATAAATCCTTAGCGAATAAAGAACATTAACTGATACTAAAGACAATTTTTTTTACGAATTTTCTCTCGAAACTCTTTTTAATATCCGACAGCTTCGGCTGTCTGGGTAATACCTTTCACGTTTTGCATATGATTTTTAAACACAATTATTAATTTTTCAACAATACTAATTTTTGTTAAGATTTTTCAAAATTTTTCAACATACTGCAACTTTTAATCCTAATAACTAGTGATTCACAAATTTCAAAATGGCAATATTAAAATGACAGAGTAAGGTTAATCTAATAGCCAATATTTATTTAATTTAGTAAAACACAATAATATAATTAAAAAAACATAAAATTACAAAAATAATTAAACATTAATAAATAAACTAGTAATTATCTGAGTAAAACAAAGATGGTATTTTTACATAATAGATAATTGCAACATGTCAGTTAGTCAACATTTTTTAACTAATATAGTAAAACATAAAACAAGAAAATAAAATTATTAATTATAATCAAAAAAATCAATAAACTTACGTTTAAAATAGAACAATTTTTTAAGAAATATCCATAACACTAAGAAATTTTTGCGGTAAACATAGTTTTGACAGTATTCCTTTATTTGATACTTTTAAACGGTTGAATTTTTACAACTTACCAACCTTGAAACTATAAAAATTCCAGCGACCTACTTTTAAATATGAGCACTTCTGCCATTCATTAGCTTAATAAAAGCAGAATTATTAGGCAAAAAATTCATACTTTAAGTCAGAAAAAAGTATACCTTGCAATTAATGATAATTACAATGTAATTTTTATTTTGAAATGAAAAGAGTTCAACGCTTTTTATCGGTACATATCAGATATTTTATCAAGGATAACAACATAGAGAAGATTCCGAAGATTCATTCTTTAGATTGTATTTTTTATGATTATTAAGATTATTAACATGATTAACATTATCAGAGACATTATTAATAAGTCCCATACAACATGCATACAACACTTAACATCATAGAACTTAACCCGCTTAATCAAGTTCAGTCAATAAATGTACATTTATAATTTATTTATAAATGCAGTTAAAATAAATATCGATGTAATTAGTTGCAATTTTTATAGTGATATAACTGATATAAATTCGTTACTTACGTTACCAACGTTACCAACAATCGATAATATTTCGGTGATTCCCCTGTCAACCTATAAACAAAAAAAATGGCTGAACAACAAAGGTAAGCAATTATTATTTTTTGTATAAAACATTTATGGAGTAATAAATGTTTTTAAATTTTTTAATTTAGTTCTTGTGGAAAGGAATTCTTATTTGTCAACTACGAAGACGATTCTGATTTTTTTCATGTGTCGGTTAGCTATCGAGATTCAAATGTGATTTTAAGGAAACTTTCCATTGACATGACTGTTGGTGAAGTATTAAATTTAATTAAGTCATCATTAAAAAGGAAATTGGAAACAAAGAATATGTCTAGTGACATAATTGTAGTTGCTACGACTGTCGGGTATAGATCTGTAGATGATTCAGAATCATTTAAAATCATTGTTTTAAATCGAGCGAATTATTTGATTCGAATTAATGGAATCATCTATACAATTAGAATGAATATTTCGAGAATTTCCTCGATAAAATTTCCGAATCCAAATCAAATTTTTATCGGTTTACCGGTATGTCCCGATATTTTAGACGTAATTACACTTATGCCAATTCAGAATAAATGTACTCTATATTGGTATATTCAACGTTCCACTTCTGGTGAATGGGAATACTTGGGTAAAGGTGATTATTATACACCAACACAGAGAGATATTAATGGCCGACTTAAAGTGAAAGCTGTGCCAGACGATTGTGACGATCCAAATTATGCGGTGACAGAGACATCGGGCGTTATACTAAATAATCAGTACGAGTTTCCATTTAAGAAACGACAACAATATACTAGAGAATATATTTTGAATGATAGAAGGTAACTTAATGTGATGTCGAGTTGAGAAGCAGTTAGTCGATTAATCGACAAAAGTTGTTTTTAAACAAAATTAATCATTAGTCAAAAATATCGAACCTACAATAGTCAATTAATCGACTCAATTTTTAGTTTAATTTTTTATGAATAGAATTATCTGTGTGACTCTTCCAAAAACAATGTTTTATTTTGAACTTCTAATGACATAAAAATGAAAAATTGTAGAAATTAATAATTTTTTAGTTTTTTATTTTTCCAGTCTGATAAATATGTAACAGAGAAAAAATATTAAATTAGTCATTTTAATAAAGTCGACTGAAAAATGACTAAATTTAAACAAAATTAGTCGATTAAACCGATTAATTATCCGACATCACTATAACTTATGTATTTTTATTCATGTTATGCCTTTGTTCTTTTGTCTGTCGAATGATAATCGTATAACCTACATATTAGGGTTTTCGATCTCTGACCGTAAAATCGATCTTGTGAATCGATTCGAATCGTCAAGTTACCAAAAATCGATGCAGGAGAAAATCGGCTTACAAAAGATCGATCTGACGAAAATCGATTCAATTTTTGTACTTACAGAAAATAAAAGATATATAAAAGTTTTAATGAAGTTTCTTATTAGGTAGGTAATTACAAATTAGTTTCAAAAAAATTTTCAATTTCCTTTGAAGATAAACTGTTGAATTTAATATAAATAAAGTGGTTTCTAGTTTGCGCTAAAAGTGTCACACGAATCCAAAATTTGACTGAATTTTCTATAAATGAGTTATAAAAGTGGTAAAATCATTTGACAACATACATAGTTAAAATATGTTCTACAATAATTATGAAAAAAACATATTTTTACTAAAAATATTCTAATTGAAATTCGAAAAGATCGATCTCCGATTCCGTAAGTTTTTCGCAATCTCTGTATCGATTTGGTATCCAAAAAATCGAAGATCGGCTCTCCAAAAATCGACTTTCGATAAAATCGAATCGAGATCGGAAACCCTGTTACATATTCATCGTTTAGATTTATATTACATGTAAATTAATGCTCGATTTTCTTGTCCGGAAAGGAGTGAAGAAGGGGGACTTCCTTACTTTTTTTTATGTTTTCCTTTTTCGTTTCTTTTTAGATTTCGTCTTGTAACTTACAATATATTAGCGTTTGCTACTGGTGGTGATTCTTTTCTCTATTGTCCAGCAAAGGCAAAAGACATAAACTACAGGAAGGTGCTCATTCGCGAAGAACTGCGAGGTAAATAAAATATTTACTAAAAAAAATGAGCAAATTTGAACAAATTATTTTTAGGTTACCGCGCTGATATAGTTTGTATGCAAGAAGTTCTCAATGAAGTATTAGAAAATGAGCTTAGAGCAAAATTAGATACCCATTATAAATATATATTTAGTAAACGAGGCAACGACACCAAAGACGGATTAGCTTGTATTTACAATTCGAGTAAATTCAGTTTGATCAATCACATCGTTTTAAATTATGCCGAAGACGTTAAAACAAGTGATATTTTGAGCGGAACTTGGAATTTAATATCAAAAAATAAGGCAATCGCGGATGTGATACTAAAGCGTCCAGATATAGCACAAATATTACTGTTTCGTTCAAATCAAAATGCAAATCAAATTTTGATTGTGGCCAATCTTCATTTATGGTACCATTTTTCCGGTGATTACGTTCGTTTGTGGCAGGTGGTCTTGGCTGTGGAATATGTTAAATACGTTTACGAACAAATTAAAAATTTGGTTTGTTGTGAATTAATGTATTTTTTGCAAGCGTTATTAATAAATTTAATTATTTTTTTTTTTTTTTTTAGAATAATCGACGAAATATTTCGGTAGTTTTTTGTGGGGATTTCAATAGTAAACCGTTATCTGAAGTTTTTAAATATTTGATATCAAAAAATGCACTTATAAATCTTGGTAAGTATAGTTAATCAACTCTTTAAATGATTAGAACGAGTTAACTCGTCATGCAATATGACGGCTCAAAATGCTTTGATGTGTGTATAATTGTATATTCACTGGTACAAGTGCCGCCATCTGTGACAGATTTTTCGAAATACGGTGTAAGTAATGTTCAATTTTACCAACCTGGTTTAGTATAATTTCTATTTTGCGGTTCCTAAGGTTGGCATTTTTTGATGTTAGCATTTCTGATTTTTTTTCCTTTTTTTGTAACTTTATCTATTGTACTTGTCACTGGCAGTAAAAGGTCCAGCATTTTGAGACAAAAAATTTTCTCTATGGTTAAAATAAAAGCGTTAAAGGTATTTTTGTTTTGTGATGACATTATCACCCCTGCATAACAAGTCTGTACGGAAATATTGCCAAAACGAAACACTTCAATGTCAGTTCGTCCGTTCATCTCTCTTAGGCATTTTTCTCAAAGAGCCGTTGACGTAGAAAGTTAAAATTTGGAACAGTTATATAAAATGATGCGCACATTTAAAGCATTTTTGTTTTCAAGGGGTTAAAAATTAAATTTGTTTCAAAAGTGTCTATAAGAAAATGACATGTGTTGATAAATTCAGTAAAAATATCTCTGTTTCTTTCCGATAAGTGTAACTATTAAGATAAAAATACGATCGTTTTGAAATTGATAATTATGTAAATAATAAACAAATATTTACAAATATGGAATACCATAAAGTAACGCTCAAATCTATTAATATTGATAATTATGGTTTATCATTTATTATTGCTTGTAAATAATTGATTGTATGGAACACTATTTGCTTAAGTTCGACTTACACTTGACCGATTTTTTAAATTTTTAACATACATAATTCCTTTTTAGATCCAAGTACACCTTTTAACAATATTATATTACAACATCCATTCAATTTTGAAAGTGCTTATGGAGTGCCAAAATTTACGAACCATTGTATCGAGTTCACCGAATGTATTGATTATATATTCTACGATCGGGATACACTTTCTATCATCCAAAATGTGCCTTTACCGACGGAGAAAGAGATAACTGCTAACGGTGGTTTACCAAGTGTCGTATTTCCATCGGATCATCTTCCATTAATTACCGATTTTCAATTTAAGAATGTATTAAATAAATAAATAAATAAATAATTTTTTTAATTTTTTAAAACAATTTTTTATTTGTATAAATACACTCATCATATTTACACTTTTACGCAAGTCACGAATACTATCTTTTAGGTGACCATACAAAAATTAATTATAATCTTAAATAAAAATTAATGTACTTAATTATTTCAATCTGTTTTAGATTCTAAATCGTTACATATTTAAATGAAATAATTTCGAACACGGTTACCCAAAAATATTTGAACAGTGACGTAAATATTTTCACTCGCGCCTCTGGTGGCGAAACTGGGAACTGATTAAAGTATATATTGCGTGTGTTCTGAAATATAATCCAGCATACTGGCCAGTGTGAATGACGTCATAAATCGACGCCATGCTGGTGAATCGTTGCGAAATACACTGGCCGCACTGGCCAGCCTGGCCATGCGTTGTCGTAACTTTGACACTTATAGGCTGGTCGTCCATTGGATGCGTAGTCGTGCGTAATTTAATTCAGACGAATACGCATGAAAGGGACGAACGTTCCAAGCAGCTGTGAAGCAGTACATCCTCGTCCATTGAAAGCGTCTCTCTCAATGGACGAGGATGTATTGCTTCACAGCTGCTTGGAACGTTCGTCCCTTTCATGCGTATTCGTCCGCATTAAATTTCGTACGCCTATACAACCAATGGACGATCAGCCTTAGTTGTGAATCATAGATATGATAGATATAGATGCTCACCAGTACAATATGGCGTCGAAGTCATGACGTCATTAACACTGGCCAGTATACTGGATTATATTTCGGAACAAGCCCATTATCCCCAATGGAGTATTTGACAGTATCAAGAAAAACATTAAAAACAGATTTTAATAAAAATTGTTAATAAAAGACAGCAATTTATTATGCTAATTCATCGTAACTATTATTATTTAATTTTAAAAAAATTAATATTTTTCAGCTATAAATTACGTCAGCAGAAATTGGCTGTGACGTTGATTTCTCTTATAATTCAACACTGTCGCCACTAGGGTCGCTACGTAAATTCCGGTTAGCAAACATAACTATGGAAATTGAATTTAATTAATTTTTTAAAAATCAACAATTTTTTTCCTAGTTATAAGAAAAATAAAGTTTTTTTTCTCAGTTACATGCATATATGTATTATAACTATATGGCCAATCCCTATAAGAGGCAGTGGTTCCGATGAAGTGAGACGGATAGACATCGGGTAGAAGAACTTCAGTTGTTTTGCGCAGATGCATCAATTAGTGTTTACCGTGTTTACTCTTCAGATTGGTTCATATTACCACCAAGAAAGTCACATTTGCGCAAAACGAACAAAATACTTCCAAATCTGCACCGTGATGTTGGGACGTTTTTTTCATATCCATTTGGTTATATATGTATACTACATATATGGTTACATGACACATGTTGCTATCTAGAGAATGTGACGTAATTGAAGCTAATGAACGTTTTCGCGCAAATTTTGAGAACAAATATTAAATTAATTTTTTCTAACGATTTTCGGCATTATTTTTAAAAAATAAAATTATATACATGCATAATACATAAATATGCGTACATATTTTAAAAACAGTTTTCCAAAATTAATCAAATTCCCCATTAAGCGTATAAGTACATGTTACAGTTTCTAATATCACCACCAGAGGCGTGCGTGTAATCTTTTCATCGTTAATTTAACTTGACCCCGACTGCTGGGATTCCCCGGTATCGTCGACTTTTATTTCGACTAATTTTCTTTTTGAGAATCGTTCTGAAACTAAAATTAAACTTACATTATTTAAGTTATTTATAGGTTGACGTTATGCTTAAAAAAAGTCTTACCAGGTTGTTTATCACGTAAATCGATCACTTTGAAGTTTTTACTTCTCTTGTCTCCACCGATAGCGACTACAAATGGACTGTTTGGATTAGCACCAAGGCACTGTATGTCGCCGATAGCGGCTTCTTGTCGAAATATTTCAGTAGGTTCTGTTAAACTTTCATATGTTTCTCCCACGTTTTCGTCGTACAGATCCCAAGTACAAATGAAACCGTCGTTCGAAGCTGTTGTTACTAATCCTGGACATTTTGAACTCATGTATAATCCTGTGATTGCTTTCTCGTGCGCCTGTAAACTCCACACAGGCTTCTGATTGCGACAATCGATGTAGGTTAAGAAACCTTCACTTGTCCCCGTTAGAAAACAAAATGGTTGAAAGGTGTTCCAAGCGACTGTTTCAATTTCACCTTCGTGTTCCCAACTCAGACAATTTTTTGAGGTGTCCTCTCGACAATCGAACACACGAGTAACTTTATCACAGCTTCCAGTCAATAAGGAATAGGATTCAAAAGGATGCCACTGTAGAGCTTGTACCTTTTCGTTAAATGTTTTAAGTCGTTTATTAGGTTCACCTGCCGTTAAGTCCCACAAGAGTACAGTTTGATCGGCGGATCCACTAGCAAGCACGTGGTGATAGTATTCATTCCAAGCTAGTGCAAGAACTGCATCTTTGTGACCATTTTTGAGCGAATCTTTTTGTTTTATCTTTTGTTTTTTCTTTTTCTTCTGTTTTTTCCCGAGAATGTAAGCGGATTCTAAACAATCCATAATGTCTAGATCCCAAACTTCAATGATTGGCTCCATTGTCCCCACCGCGCACAAATTACCCGGTTTAGGATCTGATGGGTCGTAATTTAACCATTCGATACACAGTGGGAAACTCGGTAAGAGAAAGTCGTGGTGAACGTACAAGCTTCCTTCTTCTTCATTATAAACTATAATAATAATAATAATAATAATAATTCATTATTACTTAAGGGGAGGTTTACTTAAGAGTCGTTAAAAAAAATCGATTTTTTTTTTGCAGAAATTGGTAGCTAATTATTTGTAGAATATGTTCCCAAAGTGATTTTGCTGAAAGTAATTTAAGGGAAGGTTTACTTGAGATTTGATAAAAAAATTGATTTTTTTTGCCGAAATTGATAGCAAATTATGTGTAGAATATGTTCCCAAAGTGATTTTACTGAAAATAATTTGAAAACAAGATTCTTGCACATTAACCGAATCCAGCTTTCTATAAAAAAAAATTCAAAAAACGTAGTTCACGCAATAATGAGTATTAAATATAAAATTTTGAAAATACGTTTCTTTATATATATTTTATAATAGTTAACAAATTTGACAAGAAAAACCTGGCAGTTAATAATATTCCTAAATCAGTGTGGGAAGAGTACTATTCGGATTTGTTTGATCAACATGTTGCACAATATAAACTCTTATTTTTTGACTGCTTACATCCACAATTGGACTCTGTAATAACGTTTGAAGAACTGGAGTCTAGTTTAAGAAAATGTAAGAATAGGAAGAGTCCGGGTCAAGATGGCATAAGGAATGAAGTATATAAGAATTTACCTGCAAATTGGAAAAAAAACTTATTAGACCTTTTGAATTTAATACTTACAACTGAAACGTGTCCTAAAGCTTGGTCTCAGTTGGAAACTGTGATGTTACATAAGAAGGGAGATGCAATGAATCCTTGTAATTTTAGGGGCATTTCTTTGGTTAACACAGATTTAAAAATTTTTACACAGATCCTTTATAATAGGCTTGCAACTTGGACGGAGATGAATAACGTGCTTCCGGAAAATCAGGCAGGTTTCCGCGTCGGTAGAGGGTGCTTGGACCATATCTTCACACTGTCGACACTAGTGCAAAATAGCATCCGATTGAAAGGTGGGAGATTGTACGCAATATTTATTGACATTCGCCGAGCCTTCGATTCTGTTTGCCATCAAAAATTGTGGAACAAGTTGTTCACTCTTGGTGTAAGTGGGAAAATGATTCGAATCATGGCTAACTTGTACTCTAATGCAAAAACCGTAATAAGAACGAGTCAGGGTTACACCTCTGAAATCCGTATATCTAGGGGTGTACTACAGGGTGAAATACTCAGTCCACTCCTTTTTGCAATTTATATTTACGATTTAGAGATAAAACTTAGAAATGAAGGATTCAAGGGAGCCGACATTGATGAATTGCACGATGTCTTACTACTAGCGTACGCGGACGATATAGTTCTTCTGGCTAACTCTCCATATGACGCCCAAATGAAACTAAATGCAATAAACCAATATTTTAAGAACCATGATCTTGAAATAAATGTGTCTAAAACAAAAGCTGTGATATTTAAGAAGAATGGCCGACCTGGTAAGAAATTAAACCTATGTATCGAAAATCAGCAAATCGAAGTAGCAACAGAGTCCGATTATTTGGGTATAAAATTTACTAACTCAGGAATTTTTTACCGTCAAACTACCAGCGCAATTCTTAAAGGAAAAAGGGTGATGAATCGAGTTAAAGACATCATATGTAAATCGAAAACTAATAGCTGGGAATGTAAAGAGAAATTATATGACTCCATAATTGTGCCAACTGTTTTGTACGCCGCTGAAATTTGGGGTCTCCGTTACTCAAATGAATTGGAAATTATACAATCCACATTTTTTAAAAATATTTTTGGTCTCCCCAAAAATGTTCCCAATTACATATTAAGATCAGAGCTGGGCATCAATCACCTTGAGCTAAAAATACTCGCAGCAGCTTTAAACTGGGTGCGCAAAATTAATGATATGAACGATACCCGATTACCTAAAATAGGTTTTCTCCGTCTCATTAAATTAAACAAGTGGGAGGGGAATTTATCCAACTACAATTGGTATACTCAATTGGTCTATATGCTGAAGAAAATTGATTCTGACCACCTGCTAAGAGAAGAGCATCTACACCTCCTGAACGATAACATCAAAGAAATTCTTGATAAATATGCGAACTATTTGTTTACAAGGGATATTAAACGAATTGACGTCTCATCCTATAATATTATTTATAAAGACTTAAAAACAGTGATAGGTTATGAGCCATACTTGAACCTCCCGGAGCAACAACAAAAAATTAACCTAGTGTGTCGATTACGGACTGCAAACTGGAGATATGTTAAAATTTATCATGGTCAAAAGAATGTCGTTATTGGAGACGTGCCATGCTCATTATGTGGTATGGGAGAATTATTGGATATATACCATTTCCTGTTATCGTGCCCGAGATTGGATTACCTCAGGATAAAATATCTGTCAACATACGCGTCCATTTTTGAAATTCTGCAGATTGAAAATCAGCAACATCTAAATAATCTTTTCAACTATGTGATTAGTGCAATAAATTTAGCATAGATTATAATTTATAACTTAGAAACTGTATTAAATTTAATGTAACCCTTACAGGGTATTACCAACACCCACTTTGTACTTTGCATTTTTATAAGCAAATAAAGTATATATATATATATATATATATATATATATATATATATATATATATATATATATATATATATATATATATATATATATATATATATTTTATAATATCTCGGAACTACATTTTTGGAACTGGCGGACACGATAACTCAAAAACTATTCGATGGATCCTTTTTTTTAAATTTTTTATTTTAAAGATAATTCAATTCTTCGGCACCTCTACCTAAGTTCGATACACTTTCAATATTTTTTTTATTTTTAAGTTTACTTTAAACAGCGAAAAATAAGATAAAAATCGTAATCAAAAGTTCAAACATCCGCCATTTTTTTTTCTTTCAGCAATTTATTGATATTATAGGTAGAGGTGCCGGTACTCTTCATATATTTTATAAATATTTTTTGTTTTTGGATTTCGGTGGTTTATTACCGGCGCTAGGATGTCCACTAGTGTTGGGTCGCACATGTGCGAGTCACTCTGAAAGAGGGACTCTTTTAAGTGTGCGGTGTGCTGTGCGACTCTTACAAAAGGAGTCACTAGCACAGTCCGCCATTACCACACATAACTGAACACATTTGTGCATATGATACTGAACATCAGGATCAACTACATATTGCATATTATTGCACAAACAAAAGAATTTCAACTTTTCCAAAAATGAAGATACAATATGCATTAGGTAATTTATGGGTTGTTGGGTTGACATTTGACAAATTGCTTTCCAGTTTATAATGTTCGTACGAATTGAACAATATGACTTTTTTACGTACTACTAGAACAGAAAACTACCCCCGTAGGGTAAAGAAGTATATTTTATTTGTTAGTACTATTATTGCATTGTATTAACTAATTGTTTAACAGTTTTTTTTAAGTTTTTTTTAGATGGATACTGACGTTACGTACCAGATATTACGTATTTTTTTCTATTTATTTAATGTCCTATTCCTTCCAATTCTTACTTACTTTTATCCAATCAATTCTGTAATTTTTTTTTGAGTATTCCTGTTACTTGTATTTGCTGCCTCGTTATTTTAAATTTTGTGAATTTTCAAAAATAATACTGACTTTATTTAATTTACTTTGAATAATTGTGTTTATTTAGTTACCTTTCTTTATTAATACTATTTTTTATATTTATAAGTAAGTACTATTAATTTTTATATGTAATGGATCAAAAATTAAAAAAAAGAGACGTGTTGAGTTTCGTAACTGAAAAAAAAATGGTGTTACTAAATGTAATTTTTGCTCTAATATTAATGTTTGCAAACCTTACAAAGTTCAAAAAATAGTTGGTTTTTTAATGTACACCTCTGAATTTAATTTTTTATATAAACAATACACATATTTCTTATTTTGAGAATTTATACGTTGTACCATATGGACTGAATTTAGTATTTACAAAACTTAAAAGGAGAAAGGAAAGGACAAATAAACGACAGGACAGCGCATACCACACTAACACAGTGTGTTGTGTGCTCGAAAAGAGTCGTGACTCTCGTTTCAAACTTAATCGCATATAACACAGTGTGCGAGTGTGTTTTACGTGTTGTGTGCTCCAAAAGAGTCGCTCGCTCTGTGCGGCACACCGCACTGTGCGGAGTCATGTGTGCTAGCACACATAAAAGAGTCGCTTCGACCCAACACTAATGCCCACCAACAAGGCATTGGATTTTCGGATCGTCACACTGCAGTATCCATAAAATGGACAATTTTTTATATTTTTCCTTGAAAAATTTTTTTTGTATAGTTTAATACTTAATAAATATGTGTACAAAATTTGAAATTGATATTTACTTCCGTTCTTGAGAAAAAAATTCTACAAAAATACATAATTTTTAAGGACTCTCGAGTAAACCTTCCCTTAATTTCGTTAGTAACTACGATTAGAGATGTAAAATTACCGGTAATTTTAAAAATTACGTTACCACTGGTAATATTACGATAATTTTCGGTAAAATTCGGTAATATTGGTATATTGGTATTTTAAATTGAATTAGATGTACATTAATTTGATTTTTTCATTCTTTTTTTTTTTTTTTTGTTAAGAAAACGCGAGAGGGTGTGTATCAGTTACATAATTTTCTTTAATTTTTGATCATTTTTGTAAAACTCATCAAATACTATAAATTGTACAATTTAAAATTTAAAAAATGCCGTTACAAAATAAAAATAGTAAGTACACTACAATAGCATCACAATTTGAAAATAAAAAGTAAATCAAAGTGGGTATTTATAATTCTGGTCGATTATCATTATTATTATTGTGTATATTCGAACTAACAGAAATATTGAAAATAAAACACAATTTTATTTCATCGATGAAAATTATTAGTACCGACATGTTTGTTTATAAAATGCAACTTTATTTTGAAATAATGGCGCATTTTCAATAATTTGAATCGTTGTTGAATTTAAATTAAATAATAAGAATAAATTAAATTAAATAAATGTAAGAATCATAAAAATCGTAACACAATAACATTTACTAGGGAGTTAAACACGGATTGTTGATTTTAACTGTTTCTCTACTATCTTATTCACATTATGTCTGTAATTAATATTTCAGATAATAGATGTCATAAAGATTAAAATTACCTGTGGTAATTTTTGTCGGGTAAATTACAATAATTTGGTAATATTACCAGACTCACATCACTAATTATGACGAGTTAATTCGTTCAGCAATAAAGAAACCTAGGATTTACGCGCTTACAGAAGCGGATATCTATGATCTATTATATCGATGGTTGATATCATCATAAAGATTTTTTTCTACAATCATAGTAGAAATTTGCGCTCTGTGAAGAAAGCGCAAAATATGTGTTTACCGAGAACTGTCACTTTTCGCTTTACAGCGAAAAGTAGTACTTTGTCGCTCGCACAACATATTATATTTAATTACAAATCGGGTAGGCGTCGTTTGTATTTTCTATGGAAATAAATAAACAGATTCTAAATTTTATATTTTATTTTTATCGTGATCAAGTGAAATATCAATTTTATTAAATTTCAAAATAACTAATATTAATTAAAAATACGCTACTAATGGGGTGTGGCACACAGCTTCCTTGTACTCGTAAAAGCACCTTGGTAATTTAATGCCCAATATATCTTTGTATAATGTAATATAGGTACTCATATATAAATTAATAAAAATAAATAAACAAAACGATTCATAAAAAATTGAGCGAAGTAGGACTAGCAGTAAATAAGATATTGACATTTAATGGAATTTCATGGTAGCGCCCTGGATACTATTACTCCGAATGCAATGAAATTTGTAGGGGACCATCTAGGAACCAGACCGCATAATTTCTGACAATTTCATAAAAAATTATTGAATAGTTCAGAAGTTAAAGCCAATTTAGTATATTAATGGAATGACATGGTAGCGGCGTAGCTACCGTTATTCAGATTTCGATTAAATTCATAGGGGACCATCTAGGAACCAAACTGCATAATTTCTGAAAATTCCAATAAAAACAATCGAATAGTTCAGAAGTTATGCCACTTGGTGCAAACTGGCGACACACAGACGGACGGATGGACAGACACCAAACCAAAATTGATCAGGAAGCTCTAAAACGTAAAATGTGCGTAAAAAAATTTATTTTGGAGGGAAAAAATGTTTTATTTTTCAAAAGTGATCACAATGCTTCCGCTACTTTAGTAGTCTGAGAAGCAATAATAAATAAATATAAATAATAAGTTGACAAATAATTTTTTTTAAAAAATATATACATATATGATGGAAATATGCAACAGTGACAGCGATTTCTCAAATACACCTTTAGTTATTTCTGAAGCTGCAAAAATTATAACATTAAAATAAATCTTAACGTCCATTATTATTTTTTCAAGTATTTTTTAAATAAAACGAATATATTTTATAAGATTGTAGAAAAAATGATGTGTAATTCGAGCACAAAATGACATTGCCGCTCTCATGAGAATGACGTGCTTCGCCGGGCAGCGTCGCGCGTCAACTTTCTCAATCGAGCGACAATGTACCACTTTGCGCTCTTAATATACAAATAACTATTGCAACTAAGCTAAAATGTTGTAACTAAAAGAGTTTAACATGTTTCATTTTTTTATTTGCAAAAAAATATATGCCGGTAAAGGCGTTAATTGATAAAATTTTATACCATAAACTTCTAAAATGCTAGCATCGCCCTCTACATGTCCGACAAGTATTAGATTATCGGAAGGTTTTATTTCATCATCTTCTTTTTCACTATCGTCATCATCATCATTTAATTGTGCTGGAGGATCTTGGGTGTCGTACAAGGCAATATCTCCGATACCGAGGACAGCATCTCGTTCATCTTTTTCGTTATCGTAATTGCTCAGGTTGAATTCGTCGTCAGTTACCATTCTATTTCCAGTGTTGCTTGATTCAGTGGCATTTTCCTCGTCAGAAGAACTCTCCTCTCCGCGTTCTGCATCACTAAAAAATTTGAAGAATATTTAATTTTCTTTGAGTTTGGTTTATAAAAGTTAAATAATTTAAATTACTTCAAATTATCCTTTGCTTTTTTAATAATTTCCGCAAGTTCTCGTTCATTTAAGATAACCTAAAACCCACAATTAGAAAATAAAATATTGTGTCTGCCAAAAAATTCAATTATTGTTACTTTATCTGGTATTGCTTTTGCGACACCCTGACGGACCCATTTCAAACAAGGAATCAAATTTACAGACGGTTGTTCGTCTTCTTCCATTTTTTAAAAATTTTCAATGAATTTTCCCACGTGTAGAACATGTGTTCTTTTTAAGTTGGTGATACTTGTCAAGTCTTATGTCAAACATGACAAGCAGCGTTGCCAGATTAGTAGTCAAGATTTAATAAAACGAAACATTTCTTTCAGTGAAAACTGCTTGTGAAAATTTTGGAAAAATAAGTATATTTTAAACATTTTAAAAACAAATTTAATACAAATTATTATAAATTTTGAATTACAGTAATTTTGAAATATGTTATTAAAGAATATGGAACAAACCAAATGTACTGAATACGCAAGCGCTTTAGATTAAATGTGGATTAAATTAAGTCACTCAGTAGAGATGAGCGATAGTAATTGATGTTTTTTGAAAAAACATCGATGTTTTTTGTCGATTTTTTAAAAAATCGAAACATCGATGGTCGATGGAATTTACTAAATCATCGACATCGTCGAGCCGGAAGTAAATTTAAAATTTTGTTTCATTTAATTTTGTTCTGTAAATTTCATCATTAAAATCAATTATTTTAATTACTTAAATAAAGAATAAATTGAAAATTTTTAATTAATGCTATTGTATGTTTATTTTAACCTCGCCATTACCAATGTACAATATATTGTACATCAAATTTAGGTTATGTTAACATGATTTTTTAATTAAGAAATAATTAAAAACTCAGGCTTTTTACACAATCAATGATATAAAATATCTACATACTTATATCTATGAGCAGTTACCATAAAGTTCCATTCAACGTCACTAGATGGGTACACTCCTTATTTCTTATTTCATTGATTGTGTGAAAAACCTTAATATTATTTAAAATTACTAAATTATGCTTATTTAAAGATGTAAGATTAAAAATTTTAATTAAAATAAACGCTTGTTTAAATATTTGTCCAGTATGATGGACAAAAGTATACTGATTGACATAAAAAGATTTTGAAAAATCAGTAGCGAATAAGTTAAATATAACTTTTTGCTGGTTTTCAACATCGATGTCAACAATCGATGTTTCGATATTTTTATAAGAACATCGATGGTTCGATGACGAAAAATTAAAAAAATCGATAGTCCAATGTCGACATTGCCCATTCCTAAGTTCAACAGGCAAGCGACGCAAGCTTCGCAAACTATTGACGCAAAAGTATGTATTGATTTTTTAATTTCAAAGTAGAGATAATTCTTGTGGCATCGTACAAAGCCGCCATTAATTCCTTTATATTTTAACGCTAGCAGAAGACGCATATGACGCATATCAAAAATTTTATATTAAACTAAAAGAGTAATTTAGTGATTTATAAAATATTTTTTTCGTTCACTATTAAGTGCTAATATTCAGGAAATATTTAAATTAATTAAAAATACAAATTTATAACGAATTTTGAGTGATTTTCATCAAGTTTTATTTCTGAGGTAAGTACATTTTACTTTATCTTCCGGGATATTTTCAAGTTTTATTTGATGTGAGATTTAATCAAGAAAATTAATCTAAAATTGAAAAAATCAATATTTTTTTAAATTTACATTTTGAAATGAAAGATGAATTTCAAAATAATAGGAAATTTTTTTAATGTGAAAGAACCGGTCAATTGAACAAGGTCACAAATTATTAAAAAGTACATATTATTGGAAAGTTCATAATTTATGTACCTTTTGTGTCTTTCTAACGGAAGGTGTTGGACATGTCAGCGTATTCAGAAGTCCATTAAAATGGCGTCTATTGCGTTTTCGCATACATATTGGAATTTATAAAATTAAAACTTCAACAGGAACGTATTTGAGATTCTGAGTGGATCATTACGCTAGGACAGTTTCACAGATTTGTGAAAATTAGGATTTTAATGTAAAAATATCTGGTGTACCAAAAATATTTATTTTTTAGTTGAATTTAATGAGGAGCAAATTGTAACTTAAAGATTTCTTATAATTATCGTTTTTTGGAACTAAAAACTTCAAAAGAGCTTTGCACACATCTTACAAAAAAATCTTTTAGTTGTTGATTTAATTCAAATTTTCTCGAAAAATTAGAAATTATTAAGTAAAAGGAGGAAGTGAGATGGTTGCAGGGTTCTTTTTTAAAACATTTTGTATACCTACTCTTAATTTTTTTTACTTATTCTTTAATTTTTATTATATGATTTCTTATTGATATCGTTTTTCTGTCTCAAATGTAAACATCGTGTTTTGAAAATACGGCGTTTTTTTTGTTATTTCTAAATATGTATACTTTTGAGAATACTGAGAGGAAAATGTATACAAAAAATGATTTTAAATTTAGGCAATATTTTAGTATAGTACTACTTTTATACTTTTTAAGGGCAAAAGTATACAAATGAAAGATGCTTATAATTTTATGTTGAGTTGGGTTTAAATTTTAATTTTTTCCTTAAAGTAGCAATTTTTTTTTGAGTTAGGAATTTGAAGCATATTATGAAGGGTCACAATTCAGTTGTGCAAACTTATGTTAAAAATATGATTTACTACTAAAATAAAGTGACCAGACGTCCTGATTTTGGCGGGATAGTCCTGTGTCTCGCCGATTTTTAAAAATGTCCCGCTTTTTAGAAAATATCTGCATTTCTTATTTTAAATGTAATTGAGGTTTTTTTTTTTTTACTCGTCAGTTATTTTTTAAGAGAAAGTTCATAAAGTTCCCTATTTTAAATGTAATTGACGTTTTATTTTTGCTCGTCAGTTATTTTTTAAGAGAAAGTTCGAAAGAAAAATTAAGATTTTCTTTTTTTCAAGCAAAAGGTGAGGGCGGCATTTTTCACGGTGCCTTTCATCCCATTTGTCCCGCTTTGTCTCAATGAAAATCTGGTCACTTTATACTAAAAAAAAAGTAAAATTATTTCTATATGAAAGTATGCTTTTAATTAATGCTCGGTTCACACCAGATACAGAAAAATTTTCTTCAAAAGATATTTGAAAGTGTAACGTTTAATGTTATTATTTTGCCATAACAAAATGGAAAAACTAGACAAACAAAAAATGTGTCTTGGGCATGTTTGATTTGAAGATCACTAGACTTTATTGATATATTTTTTTATACTTTTTTTTCAAATATAGTAGGGTATCAGTTTTGTCTAAAAGAAACTTCTCCATAGAGATACGTGGAGAACATATTTTCGGATCACGTTTTGGATCTGTTTTAAAAAGAAAATTATGGAATGCATATAAATTGAATGTGAACCACAGAACATTATGTGAACAATTGAGAACGGTTCTGCTATATGTATACTCTTGTTATATTATACACAGGAGCGTAACAACTACAAATATGCAGGGGGGTCCAACAAAAATTTAAATAAACCAGTTTTTTGATAACGCAATTCTCTGATAACATTGGAAAATGTTATCGAAAATGTCGTCTCAAAAAATTCGATTTTCAAATAAAATAAGTAGACCACTCAAAATTTTACTTTTCAATATAAATAAAATGAAAGAAAATTTACGTAATTTTATGAGGAGTCCACGTAATTTTAGGGGATCTGGACCTCTTTGACACCCCGGTTGTTGCGCTGCTGATTATGCATATCATAAAATATGCTTGCAGTACTCATTTAAGTAGTTCATTACGTAGTTACCGTAATATTATGTGTCTAGTACACATTTCTTCGTATTATAAGGTTTATTGAAATATTTTGCGAGGTGTACTTTTAGTTCTACCAACAATTTGTTTATTTTTTTTTTTTTAAAGTAATGAATTATGAAATATACGTAGGGTAAAAGACCCCATTGTCGATCGGGGTTATAAGTCCGAACAGTTTTGACATATATATCTTAATGAAGTTATTTCTAAAAGAAACCTTTGATAAAAAAAATTATTATTAATTGATTATTTTTCAATTTAAATTCACCTCACATTTAATGCCTCCTCACTTAATTTAAGAATATATATATATATATATATATATATATATATATATATATATATATATATATATATATATATATATATATATATATATATATCGAACAATTTTTGTTGAATTCGTGAATTTTTAATATGATGGATGATCATTATTCAAAACACATGAGTTATAAATTGTAACATTTTTCACCGAATTTTTAAAGTTATTAGCATAATAAAAGTATACAAATAATTGTTATTAGTCCACTTAAGAGATTAGGATAGCTAAATTAAATTTTATATGCGTTGAATATTATTTGTATGACTGCTTCTTCTTGGGATCCGAGTTTTAGAGTTGGGTACCGCATTTTGAGAATTATATATTGCATATCTATTTTATAAACATTTTTAATTAATTTTTGGGTTTAAAACACTTAACTAACCGTTTTTATAATTTTACTTTAATATTTTATTTATTTCAGAACGTAAAATCAATTGAAAAATAATTAATATTGAATTAAAACTTCCAAATTGTTATTTATATATTATCAAATAAAAACGTCAAACATAATATGTATGATATGTATTAGATCTGAAACGACACATAGAGATACAATATAAACTTAATTTAACTGTTTAAAAATTCACAATGGTTAACGGCTAAGTCAAAACTTACACAATGTTTTTTTAAAACATCAGCAGAGAGCGAAACGAAATTGTGATTTTAGTGGTTTATTTTATCGAATATTTAAACCATTCTTGGCTTTTGCTTTGACGTTCTATGTTTCACTAGATGTCACTCTATGATAATACTCTATGACATAGAGCCTCACCTAGTAGTGGATAGAGTGTCAAAGTGGCTGGAAGAGAATGGTTCAAATATTCGATAGTAGAAGATTTGTAGTACTGTATGTCATGTACGTTAATGCGCGATTTTTCATAGGGGTCAGTGTATTGATCTTTCAAAGGAGGTTAATATATTCTGTCCGTTTTTTCATAGACGTCAACAAATTATAAAACAAAAACATTAATAAATCAAAATTTTTGGGTTATATTTTCTTAAAAACATATCCATTGGATTAAAAAAACTTGGTTTCATACTTATTAAGAAAAAAAAAATGGGTGTTTTGTTTATTTTTTAATTTTTTTAAGCTAATTTAATGATACAGCTAAAAATAGTGATCGGTCATCGGGTCTCTTACCCTATATATCTTTAATATTTGTGTTACAAAGTTTCCAAAAATGATGTTATATGTATACTTGAAATTAATTAAAAGTGGTATGACGCCATAAAACAAATGCAACAAATGAAGCAAAATTAGGCGAACCTAGTTTTTTGTTTCTTTTCTATTTTGTCATATATTAGAATCACTATAGTAATTTGGTGTTGTACGTCTGATTTGTTGATGACGTCATACAACTTTAATTTGAAGTACCGTAAGATGGAATGACATTGCTCCACTTATTTCTTTTCAAAATAACGTAAAAGCCCCTATTCCGGAACGCAATTATATGTCCGAACAGTTTTGACATTTATATATTAATGAAGTTACTTCTGAAAGAAACCTCTGATAACAAAAATTATTGTTAATAGAATGATTATTTTTCAACTTCAACTTAAATTCACCTCGCATTTAATGTTTCCTTACTTAATCAAAGAAATATATATATATATATATATATATATATATATATATATATATATATATATATATATATATATATATATATATATATTAAACAATTTTTGATGAATACAGTATTTTTATCCTTTATTTACGTCTGATGCTTAAACCATTCTGTTTCCTACTTTGACGTCTAGATGTCATTCTATGTGTCATATTACTCATATTACACGTCTGTTTGTATATCGGTTCCCAACTTCTAGTGTCATTAATATTTCTTTGTTTGGATATAGATGTCGACATTCTGTAGAAGAAAAACATTAATAAGGAAAAATTTTTGGTTTGTATTTTTTGAAGAACATATTCATTGGATTAAAAAAAAACTTTCTTTCATGTTTATTTAAAAAAAAAATGGGTGTTTAATTTATTTGTTAATTTTTATAAGCCAGTTTAATTACACACCTAAAAATTGTGTTCCGGTATAGGAGCTTTTACGTTAGTCTTATAAAAAATAAGTTTTGATATAATATCAGTCAAGAAACTATTTCAAATGTAGGATTACAAACATAACATGAATATAATCAATTATTCTGTGTTTTTAAAATCATTTTTGAGCTGATGCAACCCACTGTTAAGCTGGTGCAAAGTAACCCCATTTTTCCTTTAAAAGTAATCTCAAAATTATAATGTATGATAAATTCATAAATTTGGAGATGTTACTGTTTAGACGTTATAATTTGGAAGATAACTAGTTTCTCTACATAAATAGACCGTATTTAACTTCATATGATGTCTTCTTTTACGAACCAAACAGCACTTTTTCTGAATAACAATTTTAGAAACAAAATTAAGGTATAAAGTTTTGCTTTGCTAACACAATCAAAAATGGCGGATAGAAAATTCATTCTCATAAGGAATTCGACAGCTGGTACTACCTAGCGGAAAATACCAAAACTATTCGGAAATGATTATTGGTTTGTTCGCTAGATGGAGTTGAATCTTGGTACCAAAACTGGTACCCTACTGAAATTTACTACAATTTAAGGTTTTAAATTTTACTTACATAGAAATCAATGGGTACAATATTTTTTTAAATAAAAAATTAGTTAATAAGAACACCATAGTTTTAGTGTTTTGTATATGGGGAAAGGGATAATTAAATATATATTATTTGTTGAATACATCAGATTTGGGATGAAGGGAAATGTTTTTGGAACACCATAATTCTTTAGATAATATTATATCAAAATTAGTACATTTTATGGTACTAAATATAAGTTTTAATTTAGTGTTTATAATACATCTATGAATTTTTACTAGGTTTATATATTTTGCGACCTTGTTATAAAAATTACTTTGAACAGTCGAATTTATTTAAAAAAACTTTTGAAGCTGGAATACTTGTTGTCAAAATCGAATACGAATATGTTTAACTTTTTGGATTCCAACATCAGATCAACTTGAGATTTTTTTTTAAATCATCCAAGCATTTTATATTTCAAATATTAACACAATTGACGGGTTTGGAATGCAGAGGGTTATACATAAATAACGTCGTTGAATACTTAAACCTTGAAGCGTTTTTAAAGCCAATACATAAATATTTTTATTTTTACATTCTTATCGTGGAGCTATTAAAGAAGTATTTAAGATTTATATACCAGTAGTTAATCCTTAAAATAGGAAATTTTAATTGAAATGCTTGTATATTTCTTGAAATTTCTTAAAAATGAACTCAGTTTGGGTCGTATTTAATGATTTCTAAGGGATCCTCAATATAAGCTTGAGATTGAGGTACTTTGATGCAAGTTTTTCTTATGATACAACTTATCTGTGTTTTACAATTTGATATGTCAATTCTGAAAAAGAATTTTTAAATTATATGCTTAATTTTAAGAAAAAAAATTGCTTCGTATTCTGCTAAATATAAATTAAGGGCCACATACAAATAATTAAACTACCTATAACGTATTTTATATACGAATGAATGCAGTTATTTGAAACTATGCATTTTTAAACGAAGCCGAATTTTGAAGAGCAGTTTGATGTCATTTAAGTAAAATACATTAAGGGACATTTTATAAATGATATCAGTATAATTTGACTTACGATTTAAGTACCAATTTTACTTATTCTAAAAAAAAATAATAAGTAATTTAACGAATAAAACGAGCTACAGATAAGATTTATATTACGTAACTTAAAGCTGACTAACAGCGGGATTTCTGTTTATGAGTTTTAACATAAGCGCATACTTAATGTCTTGGAAACTTGGAACAGATCTGTAGTAGAAAATTTTGTCTCATAATATCTAAATATTTCGATAAGCGTTTAAAAATACGAATTTTTTGCAATTTTTTATTAAAAGTGACTATTTAAATCAATGGTATCTTTAATTAATTCGAGTTGCCATTAATTAAAAATGTCACTTCTAATAAAAATTGTAGAAGAAAATATTTTAAAATAGTTGCTTTTTTAAAATGACGATTCTGTCTTTGCTTTGAAATTTTTATTTTTGTAAATATAATGATTGAGATGACAACGGCTTGCTGATACAACCTCGTAAGTGATTTATCGATTTTTCATTTATCCTGGAAATTTGCCCGAAGTTTACTCGTACTATTAATAAAAATACAAACTCCTATCACAGAATTAATATATTTTTAATTCTCCTCAATACGGTGTCAACAGAGCTTGTTGAAAAAAGTATTGAAATGAGTGATTTTATCATTAATTTTCCATCTGTAATTATAAATTCTGGGTGATCAGTTGTAAAGTTAATGTAAATAGCCAGGGAATAAACCGAGCAACTTTTAAATAATAAAAGAAAAATTGCGCCATCTGCTATTTTCTAAATATTTCATTTTATTTGGGGAGTTATAAACCCGTATCTTATTAATAAAACGATTTTTAATAGTAATTTATGTTACTTCTGAAATACGAGGTTATGTCAGAAAGCTATCCATATATGTATAACAGTGTTTTTAAAAAGATTCTTGAATTAAAAAGAATTTTATCTGATAATTTTGATAAATGATTAACTATGGAACATTAAATGGCAAATTGAAATTTAAACTCGTAAGCACGTAAACATAATTTTAATATAAACGACTTTAACTAATTTTAAATATTTTAAAAAAACATGATGTTTTATTTACTTTGATAAAAATTTTTAATGGCTACGAATTTCACTGACCTGAAAATGTTTCGTCCAAAACTAGATACATAAAAAATACGAATTTTATTGTTACTAAGCGCCTGGAATAGTTGTGCAGAAATATTCATGGAATATGCAAGTACATCAAAATTGCAAAATATTAACGGTTGATTATTTTAGTATTTCTTCTTTTTAAGTTTATACATAATCAAAGACAACTGGTATATAAAATTTTTAAAAACTTCATCTTTTAATTTTAAGAGAAATCTTTATTACAAGAACAAAAGAACAAATTACTCTGAAATAAGTAAATTTTTATTTTTTGAAAGTACTTATTTATATATTAAAAGCATTTAGGTATGTTAAAATAAGCAATTGTTTTCTATTTTTTCCCTTAAAGCGTACAAAATGGGCTCACAGCAAGGCGATACTAAAACTGAAAATTCCTCCGAGGGGACAAAACAAGAACCTTCTAACAACACTCCAACGCAAAATGATCGATCCGGTGCCAATCAAAATGATCAGAGGGGTGGCTCCGGGGGCGGGGGTGGCGGTATGAATAGGAAACGCGCACGCGGGGGTCGTTGGCAGGGAAATCGTAATGCCAGCGAAGGTGGCGGCGGAGGGGGAAATTTTAATAATAGTGATCAACAGGGCCCCGGTGGTAATCAAAATAGAGATGATCAAGATATGGATAGACGCAGGGGAGGTGGTGGCCGTGGCGGCGACGGCGGTGGTCGAGGTTCCGGGGGTCGGTTTAGTGGCGGCGGTGGCGGTCCAGGAAATCGCGATAGGGAATTTGAACGTATTAATGAGAAAGTAATGCAAATAAGTGGGCCAACTTTGGAACTTCCCCCATTAGATAATACCGAGAAAAAATTCGCGGGACGGAATCGTTTGTACGTTGGTAATTTGACAAGTGACGTCACGGAAGAAGAGATTACCGAGTTGTTTAAACCGTACGGGGAAACAAGTGAACTCTTTTTGAATAAAGAGAAAATGTTCGCATTTATTCGTTTAGATTATCATGCTAATGCTGAACGAGCAAAGCGTGAATTAGATGGACAAATGCGTAAGGGTCGCCCATTAAAAATTCGATTTGCACCAAACGCTTCAAGCGTGCGAGTTAAAAATTTAACGCCGTACGTTACAAATGAACTGTTATACGCGGCATTCTCTGTATTTGGAGACATCGAACGGTGCGTTGTAATTGTAGATGAACGTGGTAAATCAACTTGCGAAGGTATCGTGGAATTTGCCCGTAAACCGGCAGCTCTGTGCGCTATTCGCAGATGCAGTGAAAACTGCTACTTCTTAACATCATCTTTGAGACCCGTCGTTGTCGAGCCATATGATATTCTCGACGACATTGATGGTTTTTCCGAGAAAGGTCTAAATCAGAAAAAAGGAAACGACTGGTATAAAGCAAGAGAGACTGGTCCACGTTTCGCAGCACCAAACTCATTCGAGCACGAGTACGGCACCCGTTGGAAACAATTAGTCGAAATATACAAACAGAAATTTGAGGCTTTAAAACGTGAACAGCAAATGGAAGAAGATAAATTAGAAGCGCAAATGGAATATGCGCGATACGAACACGAAACGGAAATGTTACGTGAACAGTTACGCGCACGCGAATTAGATAAAGAGAGACAGAAGCGCGAATGGGAAATGAAAGAGAGGGCTGTGGAAGAGGAGCGGCAACAAAGGGAAGAACAAATGCGACGCATGCAAGAAGAAATGTTGTCCAGAATGACCCATCAGGAGGAAGACTTACGCCGACGACAAGAAGAGAATAGCCTCTTCCTGAAAGCCCATCAGTTGACGAATATGCTGGAACAGCAAGAACGTTACGACACCACTGTCGTGTCTGGCAACGACTCAGGAAGTAACATACCGTTGGATCCGAAATCGTTTATGGACGCTTACGATCGCGGAAATGATCGAATGGGCGGCGGCAACGACATGGGTCGAGTAGATGATCGAATGGGCGGCGGTCACATGGATAATCGATTCATGGACAATCGAATGGATAATCGAATGGGTGGTGGAGGAGGTGGTGGCGGCGGTGGCCGTGGTTACGATAATGACATGCGCGGTAATCGCGGCGGCGGAAATTGGGGTAATATTGGAGGACGTAGAGATGATCAAGGAGGATATCAAAATAAACGACGACGTTATTAGAGACTCTAACGTTATCAATGTAATTTTTTTAAGCAAAAAATGGATTTTTAATTGAAAGGTCATTTTAACCAAATCATGTTTTCCTTAGGAAATAATATTTTTAAAATATTATTTTTCTCTTTAAAAGATTTTAAAATTTATTTTTCACGATTTTTTTTTCTTTTTTTTGGAAAAGTAACATTTCAATGAAATAAGGAAGAATTAAAAGTTAAATGTTTTGCAGATAATTCTTTTATAATGTATTTATTGAGCCAAGGACGTATATATATATATATTTTGATTTGTTTAAAAAAAAAGTAGACAACATTTTTATAACTATTGCATAATTTTGTGCAATTGGATGTATATTTTTTTCTGTGCAGAAAGATGATTTTATAGACGTTGCTCGACTTGTGACGCAATTAAAACTTTGATATTTATTGGAAGTAGAAATTTTAGTAGTTTTTGGTCGAGGATCGTCTGTAAATTGTTTATGTTTGTCAGTGTCATTAATTTAAAGGACTTTAATCTGATACGTAGATATGATTATCGTAATTTTTAGGTAAAAAAAATATATGAACAAACATAGGAAACGTATTTTTCAGTTCATGTGTCTCTTGTAAAACTAAAATTATAACAAATAAAGGTTAAATTTAAAATATATATTTATTTAGTTTATTTTTTATACATATCCTTAATTCAGACTTAAAGTAACAGGTCATTCTTCAAGAAAAACGGAGTGTTAGGAAATAGTCAAGAAGTTTTCTCGCAAGCAAAAATAGCGTAAACTCTATCTTCTTCACTTCTCACCATAAAACATATAAACACGAGTTGACTTTCGGTTTTTCACCATCTTCAGGTGTAGCCAAACGATTTTGAAGTAAGAGACTTTCGTTCGTTTGCGCAGGTGGAGCCGGTAAAATAAATCAACTCACTGGCCACTGACCTTACCTTCAAAATGACTTAGACTGATCCATTTTAAAACGCGTTTCTGCATATCTCTCAGTTCACATTCTGTCGGGTTTAAAATACAATTGTATTTTGCCTCAAGATGGTGTAAAAAAATATTAATATAGATTTTTACAAAGTAAGCCTTTCGAACGTTAATTATTTGTCTTTGAAAATTACGGTTTGCTCTAGTAATTTATACAAATACAGTGTTACGCTCCTTTCATATTATACGGTTTTTGCCGTACGGCAAAAAACCGTACGGTCGTATTTTTTCAGCGGAGTGAAGAAGAGCATGGTACCTTTCACATTACACGGTCACGGCAAAATGCCGTTGCCGTGCTGTGTAGCAGCCGTCTCTTGCCACTGGACTTGACGGTTGCCGTACGGCGTTTTTAATTCAGTAGTGTATGTAATTAAATAGGTGCTTTCACATTAGACGGTTTTTTAACGTACGGCATTAACATTATTTTGTTGAATTTCATGTTAATTATTAATTTTATTTGTGAAATGGATGGAACTAAATTTAATGTGATAATCAGTATTTTAATAGATTGTATGTAATTTCGAAATTGTGTGTTTTGACGTTAAATTGGCCAAGAAATTAATCAAAGGAGCCTGTAAACATCCAAAAATAGTTGAAAGATTTATTTTCGTCATTTTTCAGGTCTTGAAAGAGTGTGATTATAAATAATCTTATTTTCTATTTCCTCTGATTTATAGAATTAACTTTAATTACATTTGTTACTGTGTAATGTTGCAAATCAAATGAAGATATTCAGTTTACAACGGCAAAAAACCGTGCAACGTGAAAGCAACAATATTACGGCAAAAAGTCGTACGGTTTTTTACCGTGCGGCGAAAACCGTACAATGTGAAAGGAGCGTTAGGAGAGGCTGGGAGCATTTTTTTTTAATCACGATGAACACTTTCTTAATATTTTAATTATTTTGTTTATCGATTAGATCAGGGCATGGCAACTTTTAGCGAATTTCGAAAACTCGAAATTCACCTATTACAGTAGGTCTCATGACGCAATCTGAGTCCGGGACTATGGCAGAAATCTGTTTTGAGGTCCCTAGAATACGAAAATGATATTCACTAAAATTTATATATATATATATATATATATATATATATATATATATATATATATATATATATATATATATATATTTATGTGTTCCCACGATAACTCTCGAACGAAACGTCTAACGCTTATGAAATTTTGTGTGCGGACTGGATTCTGAATTGGCTTGGCTAAGTTCGTTAGCCAGACACGTCGGATGCCCAGAAGTAGGTTTTCTGGCCATTTTTTATCATTCGATCCTATCATAAAACAGTTCGATTTTTACATCGTTGAAAAGGAAAAAAAAATTATGAAGAAAATGTTCTTATAATTTTCTTTCTATGTTAAGTAGTTTTCGAGAAAATCGTAATTTTCACTATTGCCTTATTTTGCTCTCTTTGTCATTGTAATAAGTAATTTATATTTCTATCTCAGTTCTTTATGAAGTATAAAAATATTTCACTTTTTTATTAAAGAATTTTGTGAGAACAAGTGAAGTATATTCACATACATGTGTTATAACACACATACATGTATAGAGTTTTGTTTCTCATTTATTGCATTATAATTAGCATGGTTCTATCTCATGTTAAAAAATGTAAATTAAACAGATTTTCTAAGCTAATGTAATGAAGAATTTTTTTTTTTTTTATTGAATTTTTAAGTAAACAAGAAATTGAAGATTATGTTATGATATAATATTATTAAATATATGAAACAAAACAAAATATGTACAATGTACATATGTATGTACGGAAAAATATTTTGAATCGATTTTGAAAATTTTTTCACTAATAATTAATAATGTTAAAAAATTAAACCATTTCAAATGTATTTAAGGTATTTTATGTGAGGTCAAGGTTTTCGGGACCTAAAAAGGCCAGAAATTAATTAACCAATCGATTTTAAAAATTTTTTCACAGTTAGTAAGTTAAAGTATTTGAATTAATTAATTAAATGATGTCCGCAAGAAGCTTACGGACTGCCATAAGTTAAATGAGATCCTTAGAACCCTTTTCTTACTGTTAGAGTACTAGACTTGTATGAGTTTCGCCAGGATATACTGATCCCATAATTGTAAAAAATAAACTAAACGACCAATTTTAAAAATTTCTTCACTGTTACAGAGCTAAACTATTTTAGATAGATTTAGAATACATTATGTAAGGTCCGCCAGGGTCCACAGGACCCAAAAGTGTCAAAAATAAACTAACTGACCGATTTTGAAAATTTTTTCACTGTTACAGAGCTAAACTATTTTAGATAAATATCGATTACGTTATGTAAGATCCGCCTGGGTCCATAGGACCCAAAAGTGTCAAAAATAAACTGCCTGATCGATTTTGAAAATTTTTTCACTGTTACAGAGCTAAACTGTTTTAGATAAATATAGATTGCGTTATGTAAGGTCTGCCAGGGTCCATAGGATCCAGAAGTGTCAAAAATGAACTAACTGACCGATTTTGAAAATTTTTTCACTGTTACAGAGCTAAACTATTTTAGATAAATATAAATTACGTTATGTAAGGTCCACCAAGGTCCATAGAACCCAAAAGTGTCAAAAATAAACTAACTGACCCATTTTGAAAATTTTTTCACTGTTACAGAGCTAAACTATTTTAGATAAATATAGATTACGTTATGTAAAGTCTGCCAGGGTCCATCGGATCCAAAAGTGTCAAAAATAAACTAACCGACCGATTTTGAAAATTTTTTCACTGTTGGGGAGCTAAGGTATTTTAGATACATATAGATTACGTTATGTAAGGTCTGACAGTGTCAGTAGGACCTAAAAGTGTCAAAAATAAAATAACTGACCGATTTTGAAACTTTTTTACTATTACCGAGGTAAACTATTTTAGATAGGTACAGGTTGTGTTATCTGAGATCCACAACTGTCCTGCGGATGCAAATGCGGCGTAGAATGCTACACAACGGGTTTTGAATATATATATAATATATATATATATATATATATATATATATATATATATATATATATATATATATATATATATATATATATATATATATATATATATATATATATATATATATATATATATATATATATATATATATATATTACATAAAGTCCGCCTAGAATATACGGTCGAGCTGATTTTTTAATGAGGTCCACCGGGATCTTGCAGATCCGAAAACGCCAGTAATAAGCTATCGAACCGATGCTAAAAAATTTCTCACTGCTAGAGAACTAAATTATTTAAGATGGATACAACTATGCTGCACAAAATTCGTTCGGGTTCTTGGGTTCCCAAAAATACCAAAACTAATTACCCAGCCGATTTTAAAAATTCTTTTACTCTTAGAAAGCTAAACTATTTTAAATAGGTACAGGTCTTAGATGAGATCCGCCAGTGCCCAAGATTTGGAAATTCGCTATGTTATACAGATGCTGCGACAGGGGTATTTTTTGTATAGAGCCTTTTTTAGAGTTATACAGAGCGTTTCAAAATGATTGAAGTGCCAAGGTCACAAAAAATGTGTACAAATAAAAATATTGCCGCTCTTCATAAAAATGATCAAAATTATGTATACGTATAACATTCGATAGCGTGGCATGTTGTTTGGGAAAGGGAATGTAGTTTCACAGAAAATATGTACTATGTAGTTACTGTGAAATAAATTTTGTGTTCAGCAATCACCTTGGCAATTCAATCATTTGAAAGGCTCTGTATATACCAAAATAATACTACACAGGCGCAAGCTGGGTCTAGAAATTAATAGAAGTTCAAGACGAAGTGGTCTAAGTATCAAAAACAAATTGATCTTGTCTTTTAAAAATCTTGAAAAATATTAGTCAAGTCTGTGAGTTATCTATTAAAAATTTTGATAAATTTTGCCGGGTACACACTGAGACAAACATTGTTAGCTAACACAAATGTTAGCGAACAATGTTTTTGAACACTTGTTAACTAATAAAGTTAGCTAACATGAATGTACACACTGCAATTTTGATTTTTTTAGAACATTTGGTATTTTATTGTTGTTACATGTTTTTATTCATTATTGATATAAAAAAAATCTCAAGTAGTGATGATGACGTTATGGTATTGTAAGTGTGATTTTTGATTGGACATATCAATCGGCCGGGAAACGAGAACGGATTGAGTTTTTTTAGAAACGAACGGGAACATATAATTTTCACTGGATTGGGACTGGCACTAAAGGTGGTAATCGAAGCAAGAACCGAGTTCCTTTGGGAATTGGATTAAAACTGATAAATCGGGTGGAACTGAGACTTATCGGGATTTGACTTTTTTTCAGGACTGGCAAATCAACTTCGGGAGGAATGGCAAATTAACTTCGGGTGTAGGTGGGAACAAAATATAAAAATTCTCAGCGATATCTCTAGTTTGGATATCAAAATAAAGAAGAAAAAAAAGCGTCAATGGTGGATAAAAAGTGTTTTGCAATGTTGTCTAGCTTTAGAATTACAGAATAATTTGCAAATTCAGGATGCAAGTAAAATCAGAAACTTCTACAGAATGTCTAAAACAGATTTTTAAATATTCATTAAACCGCAAATCATCAAAAAATTAAAAAATAAAAAAATAAAAACTCTTAATAAAAATTATAGCAAATATAAATTATACAAATACATAAAAAATAAAAAATAAACTTGTTCAAATATAAAACAATTATTTTGTTTCATTAAAAAATGTTAGCTAACATTCAAACTCTTTGAAGTTTACCGCTCGTCAGTGGGAAACATAATAACACGCTAAATAACATTTTTTTTTAACAAAAATGTTAGTACAACAGAAATCAAACGAACATGTTAGTGAACAATGTTAGCGAACTGTGTTAGCTAACAATGTTCGTCTCAGTGTGTACCCGGGGTTATACGTATATTATTTACTAATTTAAAAAGAGCTGCAGGTTGCTGACTTGAACTAGATGTTGTATCTGGAGTGATGTTTGAATTAAAAATAATGACTTATTAAAAATGACTTGTAATGTAGAATTTATTTGGGGACGATTTTCAACAAAGTTTTTAAATTGCTTCCTTCAGAAGTAAACTGTTAATTGATATTTACATGAGGATAAGATAAAATTTTCTTTCAGGTTAACGTAAGCTGATGAAACAGTTGAAATAAGACTGTATGAAGCACGTCGTTTTACTATTTGTGTATTTGTAGCCTTTTGATTTTATCTTTTGGCTACTAACGTCCACGGTACAGTAGAACTTCGATTAACCGTCGCTGTCGGGACCGGAACTGTGACGGTAAATCGAATTAGACGAATAACATAAATTAATTTTGGGACGAAAATGTGTAGGTATAATAATATTCTTTATTTTAACAAAATATTTATTTTTCTATGGTATGCGCTTGGAAACTAGGTTTGTGTTTTTCATTAGACGTTGACGTATAATCGAGTGACAGTTAATCGAAGTTATGTTGTATATCTCTAATATTAGCATTATTACTCTTCAGAAAATTGGATACTCCGTGTAATACGTAAGTTTTGAAGAGCAATTTTTGAAATGTGTTATTTCTTCGCAATGACACGTGTTAAAATAGTCAGTGAAAATGATTCAGGAAAATCTATTTATGTATTTCATTTTTGATATTGAAAAAATTTTGATTTCACAAAATTAAAAGTAAACGATACAAAGCTAAATTAAGGCTAGCTGACTTACCAAAAAATCAAACTTCGAATTGTTCTGTAAAAAGAGAATTTTTGTGTAAAGAAAATTTTTATAGCAAAACGAAAACATTAATTTAATTAGTGTCTACCCTAAACAAAATTTTTTTCGTTATTTGTATTAGATTTGGGAGCGAAGTATACCAGATTCTTGTAAAATAGTTATGAAAAAATTTTCCGTACTTTGGCTAAAAAATTTGATTAGTTAAAATTTTAGTTTCGAGATAATCGCATTTGGGTCGCCATTTTGCTTTTTTCTTTTCTTTTTTTTATTCAAAAAGATTTTTTTTTAATCTGAATATGTGTAGAATAAAATCTAAAGTTTCAATTTCTTTGCAAAGATTATTAAAGAGAAATCTGATTTTTTTGGTAAATCAACTCTAGATGTAACGCCTTAAGCGCCAAAAAAATTGTATTAATCAAAGTATAATGTTACGACTTTTTTTAACTTCTTTAAAAACAGGAAGTAACTTTTCCTTAACGAAATAGCTACAAGTAGTCTCTGTCTTATGATGGAGCTATAAAAGCAAATAATATACTGTGTGAGTTTTTTGAGAGTTGCTATTTTTATTACAGCCAAACCGTTTATTTAATCGAAAAATTGTTCAAATAAGAGTTGTAGATATCGACGGGGGCAACCGATTGCTATAGTCAGGAGGTTTATAGCTCTTATGGTTTTCGAGCTATGATACAAACATATAGATTTTTAAATGAGACTATAATTATATTAATTTTTCGATAAAACTGATCTAATGCATTAATTAACAACATAAACGAGCAAAAAAATTTTTTTTATCCAAGTTTAATTTTTTAATTTTTCTTTAATTTATCAGTTAGGCGGTAAAAATACGCATATGTACTTGAGGCTACTTCAACCGATAGTGTTCTGGTTGGTTATATTTCCATTACATCCAAGAAAAGAAACTTTTCCGGTACCATTTCTATCATACAAATTTGGTTGTAATAAAAATGGCAACTCTCAAAAAACTCACATGGTATATTGCATTCTTTTTCAGATTGGGTAGGTATATAATTTAAAAGTGTACGGCCTTGTTACGAAAATTTGCCGTGCTTGTACACGAATAAAAATCATACAACTGTATCCACTTTAGGATTTTTGACGGGCATAAAACACGGCAGATACTTACTGTTCTGGTATGATTTTTGTTTATGTACGAACACGGCAAATTTTTGTTCTATAGGCATAAAATTTTTAAGGTATTATTTTTGTAATTTAAAGGATTTTAATCTTGTATTTTATCATTCGTATTTGTCTGTTTTTACAGGATATAAGCAGTTTTATTCCATACACTTTTTTAAGATCATCTAATTTAGAAGTTCTATTTCGATCATCGAAGTTTACGATATTGTTTTTAAATTTTTGCGGCCATTTTCTTCGCTCAAAGAAATTCTTTGACTATGAAGTTCTTATTAACACTATTTATTAACTTTAGGTTTCGTGATTATAATCTAACCACGAAAACCTTATACTTTTGGTCGTGTCTTGTCATCTCGCGACCAAGTTCGTGCTGGATACACAAACATTAAATTAATGGTCTTTGAATTTTTCTAAGGTTATATGGAAGTTCAAATTGAGTGTGTGTGTGCAACCGAAATAAGAGCCAAATTACAGATATACACTTAAAGATGAATTCATTACTGAAAAGTGATTGAATATTAATATTATTACTTTACTGAAATTTGATATACGAGTATTTCTGTTGAAACCATTAAAGCCATAGTGAGAGCTCTTAATTAAAAAAATTGTTTTAACAGCACTTTATCTGAAGATTTTTAAGCCAATGGAGTTTATGGTTGTCTTCTGCTAAAATTTCATTTAGTCGATTCTTTAAACATCTTTTTATTATTATTTACGATTTACTTCTTTTCATAACCTCTTTGATGTCATTAGATCTTTTTAAAAAAAAAACTGAAAAATTCTGCTTTAAGTAGTAGAAAACCACTGTGTGCAAATTTTGATACTAATTTGACGCATCTCTTGAAATACAATTTGTACTTCTTTGCTGTATATCACTTTACGAAGGCGTAAACTGTAACGTTAATTCTGAAAAAATTACCAAGTTAATGTTAGTTCTTTAACTAAGAAGTATTCCAGAGAATTTATTCAGATAATGGAATCTACAATCTTCTTTTCTGATTTAAACGTATTTCAGCGAGCTTTCTACTAGCTAAAATTTTGAAGATTTAAAAACCAGGTAAGCGTTATTTTAACTGAATTGAAAATTTTATTTAAAACTTGAATTTATTTTATAATCTTTAAGGAAACTTCTTTATGGAAGAGTATTTTTTTGTTGTAAAAAAAATTAGATGAAACTGCAATTTATTGTTAAGGGATTATTGATTAAAAATAGAGCTACACTTTGAAAATAATGTAGCCTTATTCTGCTTAATTTGTTATTCATATTATTTAACTAATTGCGAATAATGTAGCATTAATTTTACTAATTAGTTGGTTATATAGAATCAGTACAATTCTACTTTATCATATTGATTTTCAGTAATTTATAAATTAAGAGTGATGCTGCAGTAAACATCTAACGAAGGGTTCATTGAAATTATTCAGTGATTCAGCATTTGTATGTTAAAATAGGATTGTGCTATCTATTCCTATGATCTTATGGTAATACATAGTATAAAATTAAATAGAAAATAATGAGTAGCTTTAAGACACTTTAAAAAAAATTTAATAATCTCAACGATGTCTCAATATATTGAACAGGTTTACTGATTTTTCACTTGTCTTCATCTGAATCAGAATAGCTTAATTATTTAAGAGAAATTCTCTCTTTGAATCTGACAAATAGTATGCAAAAATAACCGTCACAATTTTTTACACTTCTTAATAAATGAAGCAAGCTGAGAAGCTTATTTACTTTTGTTGTATATATAAAGCTATTGCTTTAAAAACTCTATAGTGAGGAATTGTGGGATTTAACTGGTGGAAGAATTGCTTTATAAGGTTGATAGTGTAATATCTTTAAAGGGTTATACGCATTTGCGTCAAGAAAAAATAGCAGAATTTCACTGTTTTTTTTTCTTTTTTCAATTAAAATGTTTTCTTGTTCATTAAAATGTAAAAAACGTTTAAACGTTTAAAGTTTTGAAAGTAACTTTTTATAGGAAAAATGATATTTTTTAACTTACACAAAATCATCAATCACAGGGACAATCCAGGCACATACGGGTAGTGCTGGAAGAATGTATTCAAGGTCACTTTCTTTCAATGCATACAACTTCCTAAAATAATTTTTTGTGGGAATACTCTTAATATGATTTAGTCAAAGAAAATACAATAAAAAACGGTATTTTTCTCGAAAAAATAAGTGCATATAACCCCTTACGGACGATCTGAATAAACTAATAGTCAAATTGTAATTTTTTATTTTATTAAACTCTGAACGTTTAATACATACACGACTTTCGTAAATTATCTTCACAAGATTATCTATAAATCAATATACATATTATCTTTTCTATTTATAGTTAACAGATAACAAAGGAGATTTTAGAAAATCTTCGTTCGGCAACAAAACATGAAAATGTTTTAATGCGAATTTTAAATATTACGTAGTTCAATCTTCTGTCTTAAGTTTTGAGATGTCATCACCAAGGTTTGACGTTAAATAACTGAATTATAAAGTAAAAACTACGATCGCGCAATCCAACAAACGAATGTTGACAGTAAGAGTAATAAAATTTTACAAGATAGTTTTATAATAGAACCATTTTAATTACTTAATTTTTTAAACAATTTCCCGAAGTCATTTAAATTATTTTTTTTTGTTTGTATGTATTACTTCTGGCTTAATGTTAGTTAGACAAAGGTGAATTTGTCTGGATTACGTTATTCGTTTTTCTAACAGAATTTTTGTAATTTTATTGCTTATTCACTGTCATCTAAAAGTCGAAATATACTTATTTATTTCAAATTTAAACTTTCTCGTAGAAATTTTAATTACAGTTCTGAAACACTACACGAACAAAAATTAAATTTAATGAATATTTTATTTTATTTTTTTTAAAAAAGAGAATCTAATTTTTGATTTATTTTGATATATAAAACATAATTTTATTTAACTTATTGAAAAAACTAGGAAAATTCTGATTTATTTCGTACAATACATTAATATCATTTTTTTAAATAATTTTCTTTTAGATCTACTTCCAAATCACTAAAAAACCAGCTTAATGGATGAGACTCTTAATTACAGTAAATTCGTAAAAAACCTAAAAGATTTAGTCAGTATTTCAGACATGCATAATGATGGCTGGACTTTGGTCAACGACACTACTGATAATATTTTATATGCCAAAAAAATCATACAGATTGCCGAAAACAATTTAAATGAATACAATAAAAATATTATTTCGCTCGAGGAAGATAATGATGTATCAAAATTCGAAAATCAATCATCATCTGTCAACTCATTAAACACTGACATAACCACAAAATGGGAATACCACGTGGTGTTCAATGAAAGCTATCAAGTTCCAATGATTTGTTTCAACGCGTGGAAGAATAATGGTCGCTTGTTGACTCTGGAAGAAGTTTGGTCATATTTACAATGTGGTAAATATAATGTGGATTTATACAGTATGATTACACAGATTGATCATCCAATCTATAAGACGCCATATTTTGCATTACACCCGTGTAAAACGGAGGAATTGTTGAAGCCAATGTTGAATAAAACGAGAAATTTCGTTATTACTTGGTTAAGTGCTATTGGACCGTTTATTCGATTGGATATACCACATAATTTTTATTATGAATCCACTGCGGGAGAAGTGACTTGATGAAAAGTAGATGTATACTGCGGGAACCTTTAAAAAAGAACTAAAATTGGATTTGGTTTGTTTGAGACTAATGAAGCTGTTGGGAACAGAAGAATAAACTAAATATAAGATGGATGACCATATTATGTAAGTAATTTACAAGGAATTTGTAATTTTATTTGATATCTCGTCTATAATGTCGTTTTTATTTTCAGATTAGGATATGCTGTGCGTATGGAGTTGAATTTTTCGAATTTTGTTGTAAATGTTAAAAGTAAAAATATAATAACTTAACCTCTTTGTTTTATTTGATATTCCTAAATTATTGAAATTCCATTAAGAGCAAATTCATAAGATTAATAATTTTTGATAAAATTTAACTACACACACCGGCATAATTAGCGGAACATAAGAAAAATATAAAAACCTATTTATTAAACAAAGTTGGCTGGTTTTTTTCATTTTTACTTAAAATATTATTGAAGTAATGAATCAACTGACTTTCCGTAGAATTGTTCTTATTTATTATTGATGCAAATCTTTTTAATAGGTTTGTCACTTTCGAATTCAAATGCCGCTTCTTCTCAGTGTGGTCGAGCTTTTCAGACTGCAGTAATTAAAGAAGGGCAAAGATTGCCTCAGGAGACTATAGATAACATCATTCTGAGTATAACAAGAAAAATGGAAGCTCTGACAAGAGCACAGGAGGAACCAGGCGGTAGTAAAACGCTGTGTTTCATTTTCTATTTGTTAAATAATCTTTAACTTAAATGATTCTTAGACGACATAAGATTTCAAAAATTTGGTATTTCATATGGTTCGTTGCTTTTGCTAACGAAAATAAAGGTATATGTATAGACTTGTGAACATGTAATTTTAAGTGAATAATTAAATAAGACTAATAGTTTCGTAAAATTAAATGGTTTGTTTGATTTTTAGAGATATTTTGTATGTTCCCCTAATTATGCCGGTGTGTACATTTAAAAAATTTAAAAAAAATGCAACTAACCTTTATGACATCATTGAATATAATTAACCATTTTTAGGTAAAACTCTTAATTTGAATAGTTGAAGGGTAGCTATAGGTTTTTGTTACTGCTCTTTTCATTTTTGCTCAATTTAAAGGCTATATAAGGTCACTCGAAAATAGAATTTCAAAATGTAGATCATATTTAAAAATCGGAATTTGTAATTTTGTTAGCAAAATTGAAAAGTTTGCCCCCTAAATTATTAAAAATCGATTTGGAGAGAAATGAAGATTCACCTCTATGACGTCATTAAGTATATTAAATCGTTTTAGATTACATATGAAATTTTTAAAATGGGAGAAACTTGATTATTGTTTATAGGTTTTTGCAAATTCATACCTTTATTAAGTTCTGCTATTCTAAACCTAATTTCGATATTTTAAATCAAGAATGAAAAAATTATCTTTATTTTACCAAAATTTCAACATAGTACTTTTTTAATAAAGATATAAAATTAAGTAGAATTGGATTATAATTAAGTAGAACTTGTTATTTAACTGAAATCTGTAATCTAACAAGGAACTGCTGTTCTATGTGCTGGTGTTCGCCAGAAAATTTTGTTACTTTAACGTTAGTAACGGAGTTTTCTAACCAAACTATGTCCCTTTACCCCAAAAAACAATAGGAATCGATATGTGTTAACACCTTGACAGTCACACACCACGTCGTAGGACGTCAACAATTCCATACAAAGTAGATTAGCTATCAAAATAGTGTACCAATTGGGCGTTTGGTCAGTTGGTCAGTATAGGTTATCACCGTCAATGTCAAATTATTGTGAACATAAACCATGTCCCTGCCACTTGTTTTCAAGGACGGACCTTTTCATGTCACAGTTTGCTACGTTTGCTACGTGGCGCTAATGGTATAGGGGGTAAACTAAATAGAGTTGGGACATGTGAGCATTTTTCATCAAATAGATGTCAAAATTAATTACCATATGATTGAGCACAAAAGTATCGTCACCAAGTTATGTGTTAACGAGGAATTAAAATTTTTTAATTTAATAATTAATCGTTCTAGGTTGAATTAAAGTATTTTTTAAATATTTAATTTATTTCCAATTTATTTTAGATGAAAAATAGTAAGTAAATCAAGGCCATCTGGTATATTAGTTACAGCGACGTCAAAAAGCGGTCCATTTTTTTTATAATAGACTAAATGGAGAGTGACAGGGACATGACATAAACGAAAGACAAAAGATTGGCAGTCATTATTGTAGAATAAGTACGAACGATAAGTATTTGAAATTATCTGAAAATGTGAGCTAGAAACTGCCCCATACCACTTTTAATAAATTGTCGCCTCTATACCATAATCCATGAGATGGCGTTGATGGTACTTGTAAGGTTGAATGAGTGGCAATTTTTGGTAACTCAGAATCCAGCTGCGATTTTGGAGCTTTTGGGATAATATGTTCCAACCACAGATGAGACAGATGAAGCCTACATATAAAAAAGTGATCTGAAAGTTGCAATAAACTGCATTTTATACTGCTTAAGTGCTTACTGATTAGTCGTTCATCGGCTCTACAAGAGTACACAAGTTTTGATATTTTTTATATATATTTTTCCCTGTAAGTTAGTAATACATATTTGAAAGTTACACTATTTTACTCCTAGAAGTACCATCAGCGCCACATAGTGAACAGTGACAATAAAAATTCGTCCTTGAACAAAAGTGGCCAGAACATGAAAGGAAACAGGATAAATAAAAATAACCTCAAATTATGAATATAGGTATATTTCCATGATATTTTAGTATACATCAGGATATTCAATAATATAATATAATAATAACCAATCCTATTTTCACTCTGAACATAAGCTGTACAAGTGTTATTAAAAAATTATTTAAGCCATCATTTTTTTAAAATGAAAATGATTTTACTGTCACTAAAAACTTACATAAATAAATTTTTGTTATTTAAATATAAATATTAATTACGATAATAATATTGGTGACTATAAAACCATTTTTGTACAATAAATTTTTTTCTCTTATATATTAAAATTGTTTCACTCAAGATAAATAAATAATAAATTATTTTGATGAAATTAAAAAAAAAGAAAATGGTGGGAATTAAGAAATTTTTTTTTAAATTTACATGATTATACACAAATGAGAATTTTTTCACTTCGACGTTTTTTTGTTTGGGATTCTTGCTATATGGCACACTCAAAAGCACTCAAACAAATTTCAGAAAAACTGATTTTTTTTTTATTTACACAAATTTGGCACATTTTCTTCTTTTTCTTCAATGGTTGTTGTTGTAGACTGATATGTTTTGAATGTTCGCTCCCACCGAGATGCCTTGATCATAAAAGAAATACATGTTTTTTTGTACAATATTTAAATAATTATAAGTGACCTTCGAGTTTTATTTAGCTAATAAATATATTTTTAAATATAAAGTGATAAATATTTTTTTAAATTACTGATGTTTTTATTTTTTTTTGGTTCAGTATTGTGACATTTGAAACCTGAAGAAAAAAAATTTTATATCTTTATTCATCTGTTTTTTGAAATATAACGAACAAATTTGAAATAGAGTGGGTAAAAACAAAAACAACCGATGCATCCATTACAGCTATTGGTGCGGTATCTTCATTTTGTAATAGTCTGTGATAATTTAGTAAGGAATATTTCCTTTGTTGCATATTTTCCAGATAATTATACTTGTAAAAGACGGGGACAGAATTTTGTTTTACAATTTCAAATTTGTTCGATTCTAGTTAGAGTGGCGCCACTATATCAGTAAGTAGGCGAATTTACCTTTCTTTTTATATGTGGAAGATCGTAAATTTATAAATCAGATTCTCCGTAGAGTGCCGTAGAGAATGACATGTAATCAAGGGCACCCGGTACAGCATTTGGTCCTTTGTATGGTGGCATACGTTGAATACAATATTCAGCTTGATCTGGTGGTAATTCTCTTCTTAATTCATCTGGTAGGATATATGGCTGTAAAAAGATTTTAAAAGTTAACCCTTTTATTTATCATAGAGAAAACTTTTTGTCTCAAAATGCCGGACCTTTTACTGTCAGTGATAAGTACAATAGATAAGGTTATAAAAAAAAGAAAAGAAAAAAAATCAAAGACCCCAGCATCAAAAAAGTAAACCTAGAAATTTGCAAAAGTTGCAAAATATAAATTATACTAAACTATGTTGATAAAATTGGACATTACTTAGAATTATACCATATTGCGAAAAATCTGTCATAGATGATGGCACCTGTACCAGTGAATATATACATATCACAGCATTTTGAGCCGCCATATTGCAGGACGAGTTAATTCATCTTAATCATTTTAAAATATGTTTTCACTGATATTTTAAAATAGTGGAAATACGTTTTCTTTAAAAGAAATTTATAAAGTATTTTAGTCAGCCTTGGTACATCAGATTTTATCCACCTTTCATTCGTTTCTATTAACCCCCTTTTATTTACCCCAATTATGTTTCAATTTGAGGTAAACTAAAATTTAGATAAATATGTCGAATATTTATGTAAATATTATCATAATTTTACTTTTTTTTTCTTTAAATTAAGGAACTAATATACTAATTTTAGTATCCTTTTGAACGTAAAAGTAGTTTAACAAAATTGCGAAACAGCTTAACCTAGACTAATTTTAATTGACTGATATTAATTTATGATAAACTCAAATACAACCGTCTTCGAACTATTAACAATAATAATCATATGAAATTATTACTTTTTCCTTCATTCACCCCACGAAACCTATACACCCTATTAACTATATCAGCGGAAATTATCAAAGTAAATCGTTTACATAATTATTAGTAAAGTTTTATTTACCTTATCGCCGGCAAGAATACGGAAGCTATCAATAACTTGTTCCGCTGTATCGGTGTCTGTACTTTCGCGGGTCATGAAGTCCAAGAATGCGTCGAACGTCACGTATCCAGTATTGTTTGGATCAACAACCGCCAAAATTCGCTGGAAGTCAATATCACCTTGCCGATCTTTACCAATTGAATATCCTAACGAGACTAAGCACGACTTGAATTCATCGGGAGCTAAACGTCCGGTGCGATTTTTGTCGAAGTGATTGAACGATGATCTAAATTCATTCAATTGTTCTTGCGTGATTCCTTTCGAGTCACGTGTTAAGATTTGGTTCTCTACTTCATTAATGTTACGGTTAATCGAGGTTAATAATTGTTCCCATCCAACTCGGAGCGTCTCCATGGTGTATTGCGTGTATCTGTTTTCGAAGATCATTCCTTCTTGGATTGCTTGATGGATCTTTTCTAATTCTTCAATATGTGGTTTGTAGGCGTAGACTGCATGTTCGTATTCGCGTAAACGACGGAGTTGATCCTCTAGAGTGCCACCTGCCACGCCCATTCCAACAGCTGTCACGGCATCCAATTGCCGTTCCATCCATGGTCCAACAGCGTTTGCTTTCTCGGCGAATTGTCGTCGTAACATTTCGTTATTCTGTTGTTTCCGTAATTCCGCTTGTAAGGTGGCGTCACGCTGTGGTACTAATTGTTTAACATCAGCCCATTTTGAGGTTAAATCGTTCGCCACGAGGGTAGTGTACGGGTTTTCTAAACCTCCAGGAACTTGGTGTTGTTTTACAATTGTTTCTACTTCTCGGACAAGACCGACGATGCTGTTGTATTCTTTGTCAGCTTCACCTAATGTTGCCTTGAAGTGCGCATGTGCATCAATGAGACCCTGAATTTCTTCAACCGAGTGTACAATGAACATATCCACAAGATCTTCCCGGGTTCCGTCGAGCCAGTTGTTGAATGGAGCAGCCCGTTTGGCGAATTCCAAATGTAAGATGTCGATTTTCTCTAAGATTCGTTCGGCTTCGTCCAATGCCTAAAATAAAAAATATATTGTTTGACTTAGCCAAAAGTCAAGAAACATTTTAAGACTTACTTGTCGTCTTCGTTGAGTCAAAGCTCCTAATCGGTCCCATTGGTCACAGATACGTTGACATCTTGCATTAACACTAACACTATCGTGATATTCCAAAGTACTGCCAAAAAAAAAATGAAATTAATATATTTAATAACTTTTTGAAGCCATTTGGACTCACTTTAATTCTTGAGCTATCGCAGCGATTTGTTCGACACGGTCTTGATGAGCGGCCAAATCTGATTCAAATGCTTCGTGTTTCTTCTTCAAAGCTTTGAGTTCATTTAATTTACATTGTCGGAAATCTTGACTCTGCAATTTCTCCTCTTTACCCTGAGTCCATGCTTCGTGAATATCCGCTTTGTGTTTGAATTTCTGCGCCAAATGTTCGAGACGTTCCAGTCGCATCATTTCGCTCAATAGCCATTCCTCGAACGCTTTCTCGGCAACCTCTAAACCTTTCCATGCATTGGCAATATCAGACACCATTTTTCCTTCAGTGGGCATGTAAGCCGGTCGATTAGAGAGACGAAGTTTAGTTTGAAGGGTGTTAAAGTTGGTTTCAAGTTTGGCCTTTTGCTCAACACGTGGTGGTTTATGTTTACGTCTGTACGTACGATACTCTTCCAATTTTTTTTGGACTCCAGCCAAGGAATTGTCTGTTTGGCGTGACGCAAGCCATGGCATTGTACGACGAATCCATTCTAAAAGCTGCAGTTATTTTTTTTAAGTTGTAGTCAAAAATTTTAATGATGGTTTTGTTTTTTTTTTTTTTTTTTTTTTGGATAACTTACATCACTGGCCAAACGTTCGTATTCTTCCATAAGGCGTTCATTTTCTTGGTTGACTTTAAGTACTTTGCAAATTCTGTTTGCGGCGGTTTCAGCCTAAAAATTTTATGGATTTATGTTCATTCAATTAAAAATATGTTAAAAACAAATTGTTAATTTAATATCTTTTTGAAAAAACAGTTCCATGCTAAACAAAAAAATTAGACTAGCCTCTTGTAATTTTGGAAATATTAACTTTAAGAATGAGACAAAGTATTGCATCAAAGAAGTCCCATGGGTATAATTTTGACCATTTATGTGCCAGTATGAGCTAGTTTAATTTCTTTACGTTACAAAAAGCAACTTTTTTTAATTAAAAAAAATTCTCTCCGATAAAATTTACTGACAAGGAGAGGTTTAGGTATGGTCGTCACCGATTTCAGTCAAATTTCGTCTGCTAGTAGAGCATAATATCAATATTAAAGATTTACAATATTAAAATATTTTTATTTAAAATTTGGAGAAAAATATAGGTAAGATATAATCAAGTTTTTTAGAACGTTTCATCAAAATGGCCACAGCTCAGCGGTAGAGGGACGGAGTGCGTAGAGTGGGGTACCGGGATCGAATCCCGGTACCTACATGTAATTATTCAATTTTTTTTAATGACAATTAATTTATTAATTATATTAACAAAATTAAGTTACGAAATATTACTTAATAATTTTTTTTAAAATCTTTTTTTTTTTTATATATCACAAACACAAGTCAATTAGATACATTAGAACTTTTAAAATATAAACATTTTACATTTTGAAAAATGTAAAAATTCATCTTGTAAAAATAAGTGGGTAAAATATTTTTACATTTTTCAAACTTTAAAAGTTTTAATGTATCTAACTGATTTACGTGTTTATGTGATATATGTATTCATATCGAAAGAGAAGATTTTAGAAAAATTATATTAATTCATTAATTTTGCGACAAGTAATATTTCGTAGCTTAATTTTGTTGTAGTCAAAAGATTTTGAAGTAAGAGACCTGTATTTGTTTGCGCAGGTAGAGTGGGTAAAATAAATCAACTCACTGGCCTATGGAACACATGTATCTGACAGATGTCGATCTTACCTTCAAAATGACTTAGACTGACCCATTTTAAAATGCGTTTCTGTGCATCTCTCAGTTCATTTTCTTTCGGGTATAACATAATTACATAATAAATTGTTATTAAAAAAAGAAAAAATTGAATAATCACTTGTACCGGGATTCGATTCCGGTACCCCACTATCCACACTCCATCCCTCTACCGCTGAGCTGTGGACATTTTGATAAAACGTTCTAAATAACTTGATTATATCTTACCTATATTTTTATCTAAATTTTAAATAAAAATATTTCCTGTGTTTTTGAGAGGTGGACCTTAATATTGTAAATTTTTAATATTGATATTATGCTCTACTAGCAGACGAAATTTGATTGAAATCGGCGACGACCATACCTGAACCTCTCCTTGTGTGAATCCTTGTGAGAATAGTATTTAAAAAGGAAATATTTGTAACTACCTTTTGCGCCCCTGAGAAGCAATGATAATACGAGGACACGTAAGTCATAACAGCACGTTCGTCCGGCATTGCTGTATTCTGCAAATCTGCCATGCACAATAACAAATAAAAATCCAAAGTTAGTGCAACACAATCACATTTTTGGGGCCTTTATGTAAAAATTATTTTATAAATTCGGGATTATCAAAAAGTTGGATTAGTTAAAACACTGTTCAATTTTTTGTTTTTTGAATTAGTAAAAACTCAACGCATGCGTAACAAAAAAAAAAAAAAAAAATACAAGAACAAATTAGGCGATAAGCGTCATCTCTATTTTTATCGCCTAAAATTTTCCTCAGCACACACGCGGTACCTGTTGGGCGCCTTGGAAGGCGTGATAATAACAAGAGACATAAGTCATGATGGCCCGTTCATCGGGCTTGGGTGTGTTGATTAAATCTGGAAATTTCATCATTTTTTGGAAGATCCATTATTTTCCAATTTTCAATTTTAAAAAAATATTTAAACAAAATTTATCCAAAAAAAAAATGTGCCTTACCGTCGGGGTCAAGCATCCGTGGGATGTCGAGATATTTCTCAGCGACGTCGAAAGCGGTATTAAGGTTTTCGAGTGGATTATCCTTGCTCAATTTATGATAATCAATAAGATCTGGACGATGTCTGTGGATGAGGGCGCAGAAGGCCAAACCATCTTTGAATGATAAATGGAAATTTTGTACGTTGACATTCTTGTATGGAGCTGTTTTACGTTGACACCATAGCAACAGGCCCTCTTTCGCTGTCATTTCTTCTACACTGATGTCTTGGATGGCGAATCGCAAGATGATGGTCCAAATCATACCCAAAGTCATCTTTAAATTACCATCGACAATTTCTGAAAATTAAGAAAAAATTATTCGAGTTTTAAGGGCTTGTTTTGGTAAGACTTCCGTATGCGTTGGGGTGATTATTTAGGATTATGACAAAAATTTGTTTTGAGGTCTCTAGAATCCGGTAATTTCCGAACGAAACATTCAATTTTTACGAAACTTGGTTAAACGAGTTTTTTAGGTTTTCTTCGACAAAAAATTGTGTTTTTGGCCAAAATTTAAAAGTTTATTTTTATTATATTATCGCAAAGAGCGGAGAAAATTACATAAGATAGGTTTTTGAACCATTGTTCTTTGAAAACTGGCTTCCAGAACAGCTAAACCTTTTTTTATGCGGTCTTTTTTGTGAGACTTTTTAATGTGATTTTTTATGTCGTTTTTAAAAAAATGGTTAATGGTAAAGTGCATAATGTGAATCAAGGTAAGAAACCTAAACATTAATTATAATAATTTATTTTGATAAAATCACTTATTGATGACCTTTAAGCATTTAACACAGTAAATTGTATAAGAATATAAATTATCGTATCATTATATTTTTTTTTATAGATATATTTAACGCAATTTTTAAAAATTTATAAAAATGAAATAAAATGTTCTCATGTGTAAATTAATGCTTTATCTTATTTAGAAAAGCACCTTCTAAGGAAATCGTGAGGTTTTGAGTTATGTATTTTCTATGAAACTTTTTTTATGCAGTCCCGATCCACCGCATAAAAAGTTTTTTTTTTTTTTTTTTTTTTTTTTTTTACAATCGAGCGAACTATAGCTATTTATGAAGTTATTGAATATTTTCTTATGCGATTTTTTTATGAGATCCCTATTTACCGCATAAAAAAAAGGTTCAGCTGTATATTCGTTCCTTATGATAGGAGGTTATTCGCTTAAAATTAAGTTACAGGAAATTCTTATTTTGCGAATCAATCTCAGATAGATACTAACCTTCTGCACCAATGGAGACGAGTTTGACACCTTTGCTTGCAATGTAATCTAACGCTTTATTGACGTTAGCAATTTTATGGAAACGCATCTTGCCCCGATCTGGTTTTGGTAATGTTTCTCCAGAAATCACTTCAAGTAAAAGCATCAATTTCAACCCATTGCGGAAATCTTCTTCTATGTTTTCGATTGACGTTCCAGCCTTCCGTAAATGGCTATTACACCATGCAGTGAATGTCTGGAAAGTAAAATAAGGGAATTTTAGAGTTCATTAAATAATTTTTTATCGCGTTTTTATGTAGTAATCTAGGTTTTTAGTTGCATCTATTTTTACCTCTTTATTTTTAAAATATAAACAGAATATACACGATGAGTATTTGTCCTATATTTAAAATGTATGTTAACAGTGTATTGAAGAAAGAGTCGTTTTTATTATCAAATCGTAACGGATCGTTTCATCTCTTTTTTTCTTCTATGTATCTCACCCACGCAAATAATTTATTACAAACTATATTTTGATATATGTAAATTGTAAATATAACATGTCTATGTAACACATTTATCCTTAAGTGCTTCAACTAATTAAAACTACACACCTATGTATGAGGCTATCAGATAAATAATTTATGAGGATTATATATTTATTATGTATTAATTTTGTTGGTTGCTGATGGTTTAATTATTATCAAAATTTTATGAAATAATTCCGGTCTTTAGGTGACATAATAACTTAGAACAAGAATTTAATTTGGGAATTAAAAGAACTTCTGAATTTCGTAAAATAAAATTTACTGTAAAAATAACTAAAATCCTTACTTCCTTACCAATTCTTACTAACGCCTTTAGGACTAATGACGAGCTCAGCTCGTCATACTAATTTTTAGAAAAAATTCAACTGAAGAGTGTGCATTATCTTATATCGGTAACTGGAGGCTGTATAGTAAAGAGCGGTCATATTGTAAATAAATTAAGCAAAACGTACCAAACTTGCAATTATACTTATAGAGATATTAAATTTTTTATCTAAAATATTGGAATATACGGCGGTACTAAAAGAGCTAATATCCTAATATTATAAATGCGAAAGTGAGTTTGTTTGTCTTTGTTTCACGTCTCAACAGCTTAACCAATCAACATAAAACTTTGCAAAAAGATAGCTTGGGAAACAGAGATGATGGTAGGCTATTTTTCTTACCAGGAAAAGCATTCTATTTCAGTGGGGAAATTCGCCAAAGAAATAGTAACTCTCAGTTGTTACATGATGTAAGTATACCACACGTGCCAAGCCGCGGGTGAATGCTAGTATGATATAATGCGGGTATGTTATAAATCAATCTCGATTCCTGATTAATCAGCTTTGATTTGAGAAATTTTTTTTTTAATTTGTGACGACATTAAGTTTACTGAAATTTTTCAGTGTTTTCAAAGCCATTCTTTTCATTTTTACCAAAATTAAGTATGTAAAACCGCTAGAAAAAGTTCTGTTGAAAACAAAGGAATTCTAAAAGGAATTTCGTCATTTTGACACCAAAGATGAAAAATTCATACCCAAAGCACTGTAATTTAACCAATTACTCTAATTCAGATCTTTTCGACAACACTTGATTTGAAAAAAAAAAATTTTTAATTTGTTGACGTCATCAGGTTTACTAAAATTTCCCACTGTCTTAAAAACAGTAAATAAAATGATAGAAGTTTTTAAAGTCGTTCTTTCATTTTTACCAGAATTAACCACGTAGGGCCATTTAAAAAAAAAATTCTGTCGAATCATTTATATTTCTAAAAGGAAATTTTGCCATTTTGATAGCAAAAATGAAAAAATAAGAAAACAATATTGTACACATTTGGTGGATACGTTCCCATGGTGGCCACATTTTACTGGAAAACCTGGAAATGTCACGGAATTTTACCAGAGGACTGGAAAAAATTGATTTTTATATTTAGGGATAAAACTTCAATCAATTTTTCATTTGTTGTGAGATTAGATTTTAAAATTAGATCGTATTTTTTTTTTTTGCTCGTCATTTACTTTTTTACTTTTTTGGGATAAAGTAGGGGTGGCATTTTTCACAATATAGGGAATTTTTTTAATAAAATTTCTGGAAATCCTGGAAAAGTCAGGGAATTTGATCTTCAAAAATCTGTGGCCACCATGGTTCCATAAGAATTTCTAAGAGATGGTCATGGATTAATGGAATAAAAGTGGTATTTTGCAAAGTGTTTTTATTTACTAATATCACAGGTTAAGCTAACAACAATGCTCGTGTTTAAATATTTGCAAACAGCAGAACACCTAGTGCTAGTCAAACTATAAATGTGAGTCATATCGACCAAGCCAATTAGTAAACTATCTGAAGGCTTATTGTTCGAAGACAGACCTTTGCAATTTTTGATACCTAGAAATCAAATTTACCGAAAAAAATCTAATAGGTGATTTTTTGACTCGAGGTTTTCAGTCAAATCACAAATATACCTAAAAAAGACAGTTTTTCTTTCCTAATGGTTTCATGCAGTAGATTTAGTTTGTTATACTCAGACAGGGTTGTGAAAAATTTAACTAGAAACATATTGTCTTTTTAAGTTAATGTTAATATGCAGTAATTAGATACATCTGTATACCAATAAAATGAATTGTATTTAAATAATGTATTCCGATTACATATATTATATTGTTTAATATTTACACTTTGAGCAAAATGGCATGATACGGTGTAAATATTTGAAGCTATTTATATCAAGTAGACATTGACACACCTCAATATGTTTTATTAACAATTTCTTTCCAACACAGTCATTGAAAATTACATATACTAAATTCTCATTATCTTGGCTAACGTCATAGAAAAACACATAATATGTAATATTATTAATTACAAGTCTATATACTCTAGAGCAGTGTTCTCAAACTTTTTGGTTCGCGATCTCCTTTTACACTTAAAAATTTCAAAGGACCCCCAAATATGTAAAAAATGTGTAGAAATGCGTAGAAAATAGGCATATGATCTGTGATCAATTGTTTCTGCGACTCCTAAAATACGTTTCGCGAACCTCTTGGTCTTTGAGAGTCACTGCTCTGGTCTCAATTATAGAGTAGGTTTTTAATAGTAAATATAAACTATTAGAATTATAACATTTTGATCAGAAAAATGAATTTATCCCAATATCATTAATAATCCACCGTTAAATCATATGAAATAAAAAAATATGAAAATTCATCTCAATGACATTACCAAGTTCATTTTAGTGTTCTAATATTACTCTTTTCATATTTGATAAAGTTGTAGAGTTGTTTTAGAATGTAAATCATACTTCAAAGCCGAATTTGTTTAAAAATTCATTATTTTTCGGCTTCAAAATTCTTAATTTAACTGAGGAAGATTTAACATTTACGGCTGGTTATTCGTTATAGGTTTCTGCTATCGCTCTTTTGGATTTTAGAGTATAATTCATATTTCTACGGAGAGTTTACACCTAAACTGTTGTCCCTGAAATCTTGTGATCCCACATGAAGGTCTGTTCCGTTCATGTGTTAAATCAACCCACTTCCAACAGCCACTGTGTGATTATTACGATAAAATTGTTGAAAAAGTGAATATTTAAAAAAAAATTATTATTTCTATTGTGTATATAACTTATAGGTGACATCGTAGGCGTGGTTGGAACAAACTATTTAAAAAAAAATGTATTTTATCTAAAAAAAGTAATTTTTTTTTATCTTTCAAGTATATTACTGTAACAATTTTTATTTAACTTACAACAATATTTTTTTGGGATATATAAATTCTTCGTGGAATTTTTATTTAATTTTAATGTAAATTAGAAAAAATATACTGACAAGGGACGTAGTACATAGCTTCCTTGTATTCATAATATGTTTGTACAAGGGTATGTCTTTTATACAATTTTCAAAATAGTTTGGTACAAAATTAGAACAGAATCCGACGAATAGTAAATAAAATATCAACATTTAATGGATTTCGCGTTTGCGTTTGCGCAATGACTGCCATTACTCCGATTGCAATAAAATTTTTAGTGGTCAAGCTCGCAACTTCCAACGGAAAATTTTTTTAGTTCTCAAAAGTGATTACAGTGCTTCCGCTACTATATTATTTAGACGTCAAATGATCAAAATTCTTAATGAAATTCTAGTTCAATCAATAGTCAAGGAATAGATGTCCTTTTCATACAAAAAATTGAACATACTCTGTAGACTTTGCTTCGGTCTAGTCTTTAAATTCTTTACTTTAGGGTAAAAGCCCCGATTGTGGAACACTATTTTTAGGTATTTCATCAAACTTGCTTATAAAAATTAATAAATGAATTAAACACCCATTTTTTTTCTTAATAAGCATGAAACCAAGTTTTTTTAATCCAATGAATATGTTTTTAAGAAAATATAACCCAAGAATTTTGATTTATTAATGTTTTGTTTTATAATTTGTTGACACGTATAAAAAAACGGGCAGAATATATTAACACCCTTTAAAAAATCAGCATAGGCACCTAAAAAAAAACACGTATTTAACATACATGGCATACAGTGCCATCTTTTGACATATACTGATATGACGAGTTGCGACATCTTTTGATGTATCTATGTAAGTATTTATTGATGGTTTTCTAGAAAACTGACACAAGTCAAAAAACGTGATTTTGCAGGAAATCATTTTTAAAATTACTGGAACAGATTATTAAGATTTTTTCATCATCAAACTTTTATGCAAAATGGCGCCAATGTGTGTCATAACATAAATAGTGTCCAACATTAATTGCTAGCAGTGCCACAAAGCGTTCGGTCTGTGAAGTACGTTTAAAAAATTAATATAGGTTTCGTAGTACTTACAGTATACGATTTTCGCCACCTATTGCTAGTGTCATCTAGGATGTTTTAAAAAACATCGTGTACTTTCTAACTTATCTATCTATCATTGTTAATTTTTAATTAGTTATGTTATAAGTCGTTTCAAATCTAATATGTCTGACGTTTTTATTTAATAATAAAACTTTCGAAGTTTTAATTCAATATTAATTATTTTTCAATTGATTTTACGTTCTGAAATAAAGAAAATATTAAATTGAAATTATAAAACAGTTAGTTAAGTGTTTTAGGCCCCAAAATAAATTAAAAATGTTTATAAAATAGGTAAATAATAGGTCATTCTCAAAATGGAATACACCGTTCTCTTAAAATAAGCAAACCTAAAATAAGGAAATATTGTAAACAAACACACACACATTCAAACATGTTTATATTAAAAAGTAATAAAAATATTGTCAAAAAAATAAAAAATAATAGTATAAATGGTGTGACAAATAATAAAGTGTTCATGAACTTTTTAATCATTTATTCAGAAAAATTAAAAATTTTGCAATTTGTACATTTACTTATGAGTTTGAAATGAAATGTTTAAAACGTCCAAATCCCAACAATTGTCTATAATTCTATATAATTATGCATATATAAACATATCCATGATTTGATTATTTAATAGTATCAGGTAGTAGGCATACATGCATATAATGCTTGTGAATGTGTTGTTGGGACCGTTGGGACCACAGAACAAATAGAACGAATATAACTGTCTCTTTTCTGCAATCACTTATGTGGAAGTATGTGCATCTTAGGCTGCTTAGGTGTCAGTTGCTCAGTACCCGGCGTTCAGTGTAAGTCAGTCAAACAACAATAAATTTGATTGTTGAACCGGCACAAGTAGCGTTGTGGTATCACACACATCACATACATGAATGTGAACCAAAGGTCACGTGACGGCTATCACCACTCACACAAACAGAGTTTACCGCACAAATACAAAGAAAACACCGTGCACGTATACAACATATTTTCTATCTCAAGTGGTTACACAGGTTCCAGTAGTATAGAAATATGTATTTTCTCTCTAGATGCTCTATGGTTGGGACATTATGAAGTGGTGATAAATTAAAATTTAATAGCTTCTTTGACATTCACTCCACAATATGTATCTGTACGTATTTACTTTTTGTTCTGTACTTAAACATTAGCAAAAATTATTCTTAAAATGGTCTCATTCGGAACATACAAACGTATTTTCTTATTAATAATAATAATTGTTATCAATTTATTATATGTATTTATTGTGTACAGTTGTTATTTTAAATAGAAAAAGTTAATTATTTAATGTATGTAGTTAAGTTATGTACTTATTTTATATAAGTATGTAACTAAATAAACTGTATTTTTAATATGACAGGGGTTATTAAGAAAAGAAAACATTTAACGTGAGAAAATAAACTAGAAATATTTGGAGAACTGGGCATCGCAGCATGTCTTAGCTTTTGGTTACGGTGTATCAGTGACCTAGTAAATATATGTATATGCATATACATAGACATTTAGTTCATCCTGTATGTTACGCTTAAAATAGGGAAAGTGCCTTGTTTACTATTCCCTATTTTGAGCGGAATCTGTACATACCCTAAAACTACACTAAAACTATGGAATACATACCCTAGAACTCATTTAAAAACACTTCTACAAATAATATTTAACCCGTATAAAAAGATAATTTAGCTATCCTAATCACTTAAATGGACTAATAAAAATTATTTGTATACTTTTATTATGCTAATAACTTTAAAAATTCGGTGAAAAATGTTACAATTTATAACTCATATGTTTTGAATAATGATCATCCACTATTATAAAAATTCACGAATTCAACAAAAATTGTTCGATATATATATATATATATATATATATATATATATATATATATATATATATATATATATATATTTCTTAAATTAAGTGAGGAAACATTAAATGCGAGGTGAATTTAAATTGAAAAATAATCATTCTATTAATAATAATTTTTGTTATCAGAGGTTTCTTTCAGAAATAACTTCATTAAGATATAAATGTCAAAACTGTTTTTCTATTGGATCGCGTTCCACAAACGGGGCTTTTACCCTACTTCATAAAAGATTTAAGCTTTAAAGTGAGTTCTAGATGCTCAATAATATTGTGTAAAAGTATTGATGTTGAATAATGTTATGGAAGTGGGGAGGTTTGGAGGTTATTTTGACATACTGTACAATATATTACGAGTGAAGCGTGTAAATATTGCTATGTCTGTAAGTATTATTGTGCAATATCATTTCAATTTAATACAAAATATCCCATTGAGAGAACATAAAATTTCTTTAGTGTTCAGGCTATGTGTAATAATAGGGTACTTGACTGCTATTAAAAAAAGATTCAAAATGGTTTGTTTTTACGTATGAATTAGTTAATTTTTGATAAATTTTATAAAAATTATCAAAAAACCACAGTTTAATTTTAACTGAACAAATTGGCGCGAAAAAAGACTTGGCGTAGTGACGTATGCAGTGACGTCACGATTTAACTCAAACAGATGTCACTTCAGTCATCTGTACACGGTTCTATATCTATGGTTCTATATTTGTACAAAGCATTACCAACATAATTAACATGTATATGACTGGTTGTCATAGACAATTTATCTAGGGTAGTCATATTTATATACATATTGTCTATCTTGTCTATAGTATTCGTATATAAAGCTTACAAATCGTGACGTCATTTTAATGTCTCGGTGCGTTTTAGTCATTTAAATAAAGGCTAAAAATTTATAATTTTCAAAATAGAATTTTTAAATAACTAAAGAATATTTTTATTTGTCACTGCTAAAATTGAATATATTTAAGGATAATACATAAAATTATTCAACATTTAAAACAAATTTTGATTACAGTCAAGTACCGTATTTACGAAAATGTTTTTTATTGAACATTTGATTTGAGAAATTGAATTATTGAACTGTCTGTTAAAATTGTACAAAATGATTGTACAATACTACTTAGTGAGGAAGTTATTCTGAAACTATAAGACAGAATCTTGAAGGAAATTTTTGTTTAAATTTTTAAAAGAAAAATATATTTCTTAAAATTGAAACAAAATGTTATCTTATCATAAAGAATTACAGGGTAAGTATGGAATTCATTAAAAATAACTTTATCTTCACGGTAAACAAATGAGCAAAAGTCTTCTCTTATCATTTAATGCAAACATAAACACTACGAAATCTCTCTTTATTTAATTGCAAATAATGTTGCCATTCCAATCAAATTTGTAACTTGAAATATACTTTTTATCATCGCCCACTCTTGCTATAGCTAGGAGAATGAATACATACACACAAACACGACAGATGCGATGGACGGGACGCTCCCTATGCTTCAAGTTAGTAAACTCCACATCGCCGACGTCGTCTACTAGTATACGGCGATGCTCCGCGTCGTGTTGGTCTCTCGTCGTGGATGGTGTGCGTGTCTATGTGCCGAATGTATTCAACAATATCTTTTCCCACCACCATTTTTGGTCATGAGCACGCGCCCGCCTGGGGAAATTCGACGCCGAACTTAGTCGTATCACGCATGCGCCATGTTAATTGATAATAATTCGCACTCAGTAGTATTCGTATCATCAAAAACAAACAGTAGTGAACGAAAATTTTGAACAGAGATAGATTTATATTGATTTTTGATTATTAAAATATTGTTATCTTTGTTTGAAATGATGAAAAATGAAATTTTGTTGCAAAGGTACAAAATTTACAAGCATCCTCCCTCACGCAAATTATGTAACACAGAAAATAAACGTTGAATCATTTCGTGTTATCCAAACAGATAATAAAATAAATGATCAAAAATTGAAAAATTTTCTCAAAATATTTTTGAAAATTTTACTTTTTGTTAAGGGATGCCACACCATTGTGAAGTTTCCAAAAATAATTTTTTTTTACTTTAATGGATAGCTTTTTAAAATTTGTATCTAAAAATTTCATAAATTTTTAGATTTTTAAAAGTTATAGCAAGCAAATCATGGATGAATAGCAAATTCAGCGGACCAAAGCATATACGACTAAAACCTATTTTGCAATTTTTCAAATATTTGTTTATAAAAACTAGTTTATCGAAGTTCTGTCAACATGACTTAACCGCGTTTTTCTCGGAACTTTCTTTTTTAAAATGATAATTGATGAATTGATTCGAAGTTTTAAAACATATGTTCAGAAAAATAATTTCAATGTGATCGACAATTCTAAAAAATTATAAATAATAACAACGCAAAACTTTTTTGGAAAAATTAAAAAAATTGTTTTCTTTTCCGTCCAGCCAATTGAGCCACATCATGTACACCAGCCATTAAATCGCAATTGTCATCTTACAAAACTTAAACACCTGTTACTACCGGTTCTTACATTTGGAAAACACTAAATACACTTTTTCAGTCCCTCTTCATTCTTTTTTACCATGGCCATCCATTAAAATTCGTCCAAACTTTTTGCTCTACACGTTACACGTAGATTCTTTAGGGTTATGTACTCAAAACAGCGGAACCCTTATAATTTCGTCATGTCTGTCATACCTATACTTTCAGAATTTTTTTTTTTTTAAATATAAAGCCGTGACCTCATTGTAGATATCGTTTCAATCAATGAAGCCAACTGTTGTGCAGTGAGTAATATCACAGATTAGAGTGCCAAAATCTTAGTTCGAATTTTATTTCAACCTTAGAATTTTTCTTATTAGTACTACGCATTCTTTTTTACACCTGTAAACTGTATTATTTTCATTCATCAAAATTTCTATCACTTAGTCAATTAAAGGTGTGACTAGGAGGGATTAGCTGGTACTTTATATAAAAATCCGGAGTCTAATTTGTGAACTATTTAAATATTGTTAGTTTATTTATTATTTTACATTTATATGAGAATTAACTACATCGTTGTTTATTGACCGAGCGATGTCCGAAAATAATTGAACCGATAAAATCGATTCGGTATTTTACGTTTTCGTTGGATGATTCACACCGAATGTGATGTGATGTATCTCACACTTATTTTGTGTGATTTACTTCAAAAAAAAAAAAAAAAGAACACCAAAAAGTGTAAATTGATATCTATTTTTAGATTTCAAAAACAAATCACTGAATTCCTTAAGTTGCCACATGTTTTAAAAATAATTAAACGCACTATTAAACGTAATATGTATGTGCATATACATATTACGTATAGTGTTGGGTAACACTGTTGGAGAAAATTAATCCCATATTTATAGGAAAATGCATGCGAATTTTATTTTATTATTACCATATTAATTCTTACATTAAAGCGGCTCTATCTTAAGGCAGTATTTTAGTTTAGAGTTTTTTAAAATTCAGTTTTTTATTTAATTTTTTGAAAGTACAGACTTTAAAAAGGTGTTCTTAAGGGAGACCACTAGTGTGACATTTTGAAAAAATTGGAAATTTTTTTTGCCTGTTTCGATAGTCTATGCCTTTAAAAATAACATTTCAAGTGCATATGTCAAATAGTTTTTGAGTTACAGCCATCTGAAGAGCGGATTCTGATTTTCATTGTTAACTTTGAGGTATCGAGAAACGTATGAAGGCTGATAGTTCGGGAGTTTCTGGACGTGGCTACCAGTCACATGTTGTGGAGCAGCTAGACTCTGGCACATTTAAACGACTCATCTAGTTTTACTATGACCATTATAGTAAAACTAATAAAACATCGTAAATAATTTTAGTAAAAATTCTCAGTGATTAAAACTAAAAGGTAAAGTAAAGAAAAACTACATTTTTCAAATTTGCTGCAGTTATAACTCGAAGACAAATCATCTGATCGAGTTGATTCTTATTCCAGCTTCTTTTATACATTATGTTTCTTCGTGCCATGAACCTCCAGTTTTCCGATCAAATAAAAAATGTAATTTTTGCAGGCAAAAATCATCAAATTTTCGCGAAAATTTTGAAACTTTTAAAAATTCTGCCATTTTGTTACATTTCAACTTTTTTTTTCCCGATTGAGGTTCATGGTACGGACAATACCTTCTAGTTTAATAGCCTTTTTGGTTTTTTTTTTTTGATTTTAGGTAGTGTAAAGGTCCCTATCACTACAGCAGTGGGGAACTTTGTTTTTAGAACCTTGGGAGATCGTGAATAACTCACTGAAATTTCAATTTTTTGGTCCAAAAATTTGATCATGTATTTATTATATATCAACGAATATATCCTTAAAATATTAAAACATTCCATACAGTAGTTTTCTTTAAAAAAATTACCAAAATCACCTTTTTTCAGGCGGTCACACTAGTGGTCCCCCTTAAAAGGGAATTTAAAAATTTTGAAAATTTACAAAGTTATAGTCATTTTAATACGGTGTAGGTTCCGGTAACAGACATTATATTTCCAAACATTAAATGCATTTTTCTTGAAACTACATTTTTTAAGCTGGTCAACATATCTTGAGTTCTGTTTATCCAATCAATTTCGAATTTTGTATACCTTCAATACATGATGCTTTATGGTAGAAACTACTGATATCGCGAAATTTTAATTTTTAATTGCTTTTAAATAGTAAAAAATTTTGAAATAAAACGCCACGAAAATAATTTTTTTCCATTGTACACGGAAAAAAAGAGTTTAGTTCAGTGAAACGAAACTGCGTGTTTGGGAAATATTATTTCGTCCAAATAAAATTTTGATCACTAAAATATTTCTCTTATTTCCAGGAATCAATTATTTTGTTTGTGTTTTTTGATAAATTTCAAACAAACACATTATTTCAGTTTTATATATTGTTTATTTGTTTATATTTTATTTCTGTGTATCATATTTAGCTTCATGCACACCAAAGTTTATTTGGCTCAAACAATTAGTTTGTTTGATTCAAATAAAACAGTTACGACAAAAACAAAATAATTACAACGCATGCGCGGAAATGTGGTCACGTGTAGAAGCCAAGCCAAGCCAAGCAATGTTATACGTAGGCCTAGTTATACGACTTATACAGTACATAAAAATATTTATTAACCGACATCTTGGATCTTGGTTGAAAACTTTTAATTCGAAATTAAATTTCACTATGTATACCTACATTGTATAAATTGTTTTAGACGTATTTAGCTTTTGTTTTAATATATTATGTAATAATTGTTGATACGACGGATAAAAAAACTGAAAGAGATTCTAAAAGCTGATGTTTGAAGAAAATAACCTATATTTGTTGGTAAGTTTAAGTAACACATTAATTATTTTAATAAACAGTAGATATACTAAGCGCCCATATTGTCCATAATAAATTCTATTGCTTTTTTTCAGACAATATACAACATTGAAAATAGCACTGCCGCAACAAATGACATATTTGAAGGCCTTGGATATTTATGTTTGTGTTTGTGTTAATTGGATTGTGTCCTTGTGTTATGTGATACTGATAAGTGATACTGATAAGTTAACGTTAATTTAGCGTTTATTTATGTAATACTAAAAATATGTGATTCAAAAAGTATTAAAAAACAAACAACCAAAGTTTTATTAAAGTATTTGTAAATTTGAAGAATTTCATTGTTTAAAATTTATTTTTGAAATTTTTTTATATGGTTGTTTACGTTACCTGTTTGAATGTATATGATAGTTTGCTGTTTATGTACTGGAAAATGCATAAATTATACTACATTTTGAACTTGTATGTTTTATTATTTGATTGTAATAATTAATAATAATAATAATAATAATATGAATTACGTATTAACAATAAATAGTAATCAGTGTGCTGATAAATTGATTTTCGTTTATTATATCCAATATATATTTATTTTTCAGGTAAATAAAAATAAAACTCAATTCAAATAGAAATAAAATTCAACAGAGTGAAAAATTATTTGATGTAAATAAGAAAACTGAGTGCCCTAAATAATAAAGTGTTTAATACAAATAAAATTATTATTTGCAATACAATATATTTTGTTTCTACTGAAATAAAGTAGGAAGTTCCATCAGAACAACGTTCAAGTTCACGTAAATAACATTTTTATTTGGTGCAAATTAAAAATTTATTTAAATCTCAAACGAAAAATTTAATTCATGGAAATATGAAACTTATTTGACGGTATACAAACAAGAATTTTATTTGGTTTGAATAAAATTTATTTGATTGAAATAATTCTTTTTTTCCGTGTAGTTCCTGCCAGAAATGTAGTAGTCTCTCCTAGGTTAGTATGAAGAATATATAAGAAATAAAGTGACATAGCAGCAAAGGTGACAAATATTTTATTCACAGCTGTACAGATATAGGTACTGGAAATTATGTGTAGACTCAACAGATTAAAATGTATTTGTTAAATATTATGCATTTTCATCCGGTCATAAAAGTTTTTATGTCTATTTTGTATTGCAAGTCGATTTGTTTATTTTATTTTAGTGATTAATTTAAACCGACATTACTACATTTTATTTGACTGAGTAATTTTAAGAGGAAAATAAAATGTTTACATTTTTTACATTTTGTAAAATGGTAATGTAATGGTGGAAACGCTGGTAATATTATTTACAATTACAATCTAAAGATATACATAATAAAATCATATAGGAAAGCCTATCAACAAGTTCAAAAACGTTTTTAACCTTAAATCAGATTTTATTTAATCACATGTGCGTTAAAAAACAAATAAAAATATAAAATAGTATCATTAAATTATATTTTCTGCTTCATATGTTGTTTTAATTACATAGAAATTTCAATAAGTATTTAAAAAAACCACGCTCTGCTACCTTTTTATTTTGTAATCGATGGAATATAGATAGTTATTCTAAAGGCTGATATACTACGATGATTGCTTTTTCCATCATATTTTCAAGTGTATTGAAGACTAATATTACAAGTGTGAATCAGACACACGTTTATAAAAATTGTATGTATCTAGTGAATGATTTTTTCTTTTAAATTTTAAAATATTCAATTGAAAGATAAAAACCAATTTTATTTGCTTAAAAAGGTACATACATTTACGAATTGTGAAAAATTATCCGAAAATATTTCAAATAGTGGCCGTAGTGAAACTTTTCCAGAAACATTTTTTTAAAAAACACTGTTTTCGATGATAAAAATATCTCCAATTGTAATTTTTTAACTCTGTAAGTACCCCCTTAATGTTTCATTACATTACATTCATATACATATCTGTATGTTCTTCTTATACAATACATGGTTTATAATTTATAAACATTTAATAAATAATAGAAAATATAACCTTGAGCCAAACAACAAAAATGCAGATCAACAAATGCAGGAAGTAAATAAATCAATATATGTATTTTTTTTCTATTTCAAATTACTTAATTCTTTTATTTATACTTTTATAGATTAATACATTTGATCGATTTAAATAAATATTAGTGTAAGAGAACTAATAGATTATTTAATTAAATTTTTTACCCCCCAAAAATTACAAGTTTTTTTGTAGTTGGTTTTTTCTTTTTTGTTTCTACGCGGCGCTTATTTTTTGAGAAGTAAAATCCTGGGACAAATGTGTGCTTCCGCCTACTCGCATGAATATCGTGTGAACGACACGTTTCTATGTATGCATAAGTACTACAAAACAGACAAAGTACGGACGTTACTTCTTATTGTTAGTTCTTTGGCTAGTATAGTTTGGCTATATATTGTACAAAATATTATAAGACTTTTTAAATTTGGAATTGCTATTTAGTTTCTTTTTTTTGAGTTAACTACCAACCAGGCAACTGATTTTGTCCAAATTTATTTTAGCTGATAAAATGATGCATTTAATTATTTAATTAACACATCCGGCTCGAAGGACCATATGACTTGATTATTTGTCATTCCATACGTTTTAATTAATGAATTATTAATTAATTGTCTCTGTTTAAATTGGTCTTAATTCACCAATTATTTACTTACTTATTTTTTTTTTTTGCTTAGTACGTGACTATAATTTTTTAAATTTTATTTTGAAGTATAAAGTAATTAAAAAAAGCGTAAACAAATTTGACTGTTCATTAAACAATAAGACAATTGTGTTGTTTGTGTTTATAGTTGAACTTTTAAAATGTAACAAATGCGGAAACGGTGTAATTCTATGGTCCGATGATTGACAATGCACATCACACAATTTTTAACACAAATATCAATAGATCACATAACAGGCAGGCTAAATAAAAATAGTAATGGATATCAAAAATTATGTTATATTGAGAGTTACAACGAGTTACTAAAAGTTGTACGATTTTTAAAAGAGAATTACGTAATCAACGTTTAAAAATGTGATAGCGGAAGCGCTGGAAACTACGTCAACAAAGAATCAAATAAGAAATATCAGGTGTAAAATGATGTTAAAAGAAGCATTTTTCTGCTGCCGGTATGTTTCTCATTTAAATTCAAGTTCATGACTTTATACGAGAGTTCAGACATACCTACAGAAAATGTGTTACAAATAAAAATATTTAGCAGAAAACATAAACAATAATAATCATAATCACCTATCGTGTGAAACAAATATGTAATATGTAATAAGCATGTGTGTACAGACACTGGTAAAATAATTGTAATGGTAATGTACATGGCGCCCCTGTACAAAAAAACTATTTCCTTTTTCTTCCCAAAAAACAAGTGACGAGCAAAAAAAAAACGTCACACATACCTAATTTTAGCGCCCCTCAATACCTCGGGCACGTGCCCCGGCTGCCCCCCCTAGATCCGGCCCTGGTAATGTAGAAGATCTCATCTCAAAACACAGATAAATTTAGCTGATCAAAAATGACATTATGTTTGGGCATATTTAAGATTTTTTCAATGATGCTTTTAAGTAAGTTGGGTTGTTATTTAAAAAACCACGCTCTGCTACCTTTTTATTTTGTTGTCTAAAGGTTGATGTACTACGAAGACTGCTTTAACTATCAAATTTTTAAATGTTTTAAAGACTAACATTACCAGTGTGAACGAAGCACACTTGAAAACCAGGTTTTGGAATATAAAACAATTCTATTGAAGTTTCATGTTGATTAGGAAACTCATTGTTGGAAAAAGCATATGACAAAATTACATGTACTCTAATAAAAAATGAGAAATTTTTAGTAAACAGGTAAATTTGTTTAAAAATGTTGATGTGTTGAAAAGAATAGAAGAAGCGTTGTTAAACAAAAATTCTTAGAGTAAATGAATTGTTAATCTAAAATCTGGCAATGAAGCATGACTGAAGATTTAAAAATAAAATAAAGTCATGTATAACAAACAATATCACTGTTCTAACTTTCAAAAAAAAGTACTTTAATAATTTTATCATTTCAGTATATCAAAAAGTAGAAAAGATATTTCTTTTTTTTTGTTAAAAAAAGATTTAAAATATTCAACTATTAGGATCTAAAATTGTCTTTCGACAATAATATTTTTTCGACTTTAATTTTAATCGCAATTTTCGCGACTTAGCTGCTCCGATACTTCGATGTGCTATCGTTTTTACATAAATTACTACAAACTCGATTGTAATTCATTTTAAATCATTTTTTACAGAAATAATTTTTCTCTTATTAAAAGCATTTTTTAGCAATATACAAAATATTTTCTGGGCTCCTAACAAAACACCATGTAAATTTAAAAGAAAATTTTAAAATGTTTTACAGAATTTCTTCACTTGTATCCCAATTGTTTTAATTTTATCTGTACCTACAAACTTCCATTCATTCATATAAAATAATACTGTATATACCAGTGTTTCTCAACCATTTTTTCAGTCACGGCCCAGTAAAATCTAGGATAATTTTCCATATTGACATATTATGTTACATAACAATGCCGCAATTGCCTTGGACAATTCTGAGATGGTTAAAAAGAACTGTACAAAATTTCTTGGTTTCATAATCGGTGTAGATTTAAGTATGGGTGGGCACCTTACGTTGAAGAAGTGTGTAAAAAATTAAGATTAATTTAACAAATCAGTGGATAATGTAGTGAATTTAGCAATTTTTTTTTTAAATTTATTTATTATGAAATTTCCTACTAGGCCGATTAGGTTACAGACACTCAAGAGGACTGGTAAGAAAAAATTGAAAAATTGGAGTGTTTTTATAAAAAATAAGAAACACTTCGATGTAGTTAATAATGAAATTTAACACGGCACAAAACCTTATAAACGCAATAATTCAGAGGTCAAAGTATGTTCGGTAGACAAAAATGAGGTAATAATAATAATTGGTAACTGTTAAACATGACTCTGCAACTATCTTTTGAGATTTTAAAAATGGCAATGTAATAATTTTTTACTGGTTAATTTTAAAATCACACATGTTCCTGCGGACTGGTGAAATATCTTCGCGGCCCAACACCGCGGTCCGCGAACCGGCGATTGAGAAACACTGATATATGCATCATATTATAACAATGTAGACTGTTATATTTTTATAGAACAATAGGCTAGGAAAATACAACTGTGGCTAGCGTTAGCGCGATTTAAACTAAAACTTAATTTAATTACAATAACTTAATTAAGTGTTTGTTGTGTATTATATTACACCGTTCATTTTATGTATACAACAAATGTGTTTCCTATTTTAACAATTTTTAATCTAGAATAATATAAATCATCTACATAATGGAAAAGATATTTCCCTTTGAATTTACAAATATTAATTTATAGGTAGGTAGTTCTCTCTTGTATTCGATTGAATTTAAATAAATTCCGTTCTTCGTTCACATGTACAACTTTTTTCCGCATTCATTAATATTTAAATTGTTAATTAATAAATTTTTTTCGCTTTGTTTTGAATCGAAAAATTTCCTTACCGTATGTATGTTTATAAAATATATGCGGGTTCCAGTCTTTCATGCAGTCAACATATTTTTGCTTGCACACTGATAAAGAGAAAGGTATAGGTGAAGAACTTGATAACTCAATTTTTCCAGTCTTTTATTCATTTATTGTTTTGTTTTTATTTTGTGATACGACGCTGTAAAGTTCTTTTCTGTACCCTTCAAATAGAAAACTGAATTCTGAAAGTTGAAGGAATTTTATTAAACATAATGGTCACTTGGAAACTTTCCCTTATGAACAAAAAAGAGGTCAAGTGCAAGTCGTACTTGTTTCGTACAATAAATTACTTTTAAACATGGGTTTAATGTAACAGCAGAAGTTGATAAGAACAAAAGTTGTCCCGTACATCATGAGGAATACTTTTTGTTGAAAAACTCTTCCTTTAAAACCAATAATCTCGCTATTAAATTTTTCAATTATGATAATTTTGGCTCTATCTACATTTCATTGCCTGTATTAGACGAATGAACACCGAAGTAGTTCCATAAATGTTCTGTTTTGTCTCAATTTTGGTACGTAACCCCAAAAAAAAGCATTCGTCAAAGTAATACTTGAACTGGTAACTCATGGATACGATTCCTGTAGACGTGTATGCTTCTAAAAGTTTTCCTAATTTTAGTTGGCACCCTCCCCCCCTACAGCTTCTTAAAGAAACTTAGAAATCAAAATTTCTGATGAAATTAACTTTTCCAACTTGATGGATTTCGAAAAAAGTCAATTTTAAAATGTTTCAACTTTTTATTTTACAGATTCGTTGGACTAACTGTCGAGGAAGATCGTCGTAACGAAAGATCAGTCATTCATTGTATAGCAGCCATTGTGTTTGATTCGTTTCTCACTATTATAAATTTATCTAACATCTGTGCATCATTTACCATAATATCATTTGCATTACTGTAAATGACTACTATAGTTCGAAACAAAGAAACAATATTAAGTACAGTAAGTACTATTTTTTGGAACATTATTTATATAATAAAATTCAAATAAAAAATACAATAACAAATAATAACAATTGTAGATCTTAATTATATATACAATATTCATTAAAAGAGATCAACAAGATTATTTTTTATGTTTTTGATCACTTATAGATCGTTTTATTTTTTATTTTAAATAAATCCCACGTATAATGAAAGACATGGCCGTAAAGAATTTTTAACAAGAAGGGGTCAAATAATTTTGGGTGCCTATAATTATTATCTTGCTATTATAAATTGTTTCTTGTATTAAATTGGCTCTTATCTTCCTCTTTTATACGTCATAGAAATCAGATTTTAATCCCAATGGCTTCCTATAAACTTATTGATTTTTTTTTGTCATAGAGAATTTTAGAACTTTAAACTAGCAGAAGACATCAAACGTTAGAGCATTTAAAACCCGTGTACAGTTAACCCTCCTATAATAAGATTAATTTATATGCCGATATATAGAAACCGTGTTGTAAGAAACTCAGTTTTTCATATTTTTTACGAAAATAACTAAAATATGACATGGAACGATGGAGTTAGTAAAAAAATTTTTATACGGCGTTCTAAGAGACTTGGTGCAAATTATTAAATTTATACCGCGTTATATGGAAACCATTTGTGACCTTATGATAGGTATTTTCTGCGGAAAAGAGGAGTAATTTCTGATGTGAAAGGATAGTATTTCAGAAATCTATTGAAAATTTTTAGAACATCAATCGTGTTATGTAGTTCGTTAATTCAACAAAGGTTGCGGTGCACAGAACATTTTGCGGTGACATTCACTCAAACAAGCATGCGTTCTACCCTCTTTGATTCCACAAAATATATTGTTATGGCGCATTATCTATTATGATATCATGACACATCATATATTGTTTTTATTATGTAATTTTAATTTGTATAACGAAATTATTCAAATCAAGGATAACTAAACTAATTCGTTCAACTAGAAATAAAATAAATGCCGTACCATGTCATCTATGATACAATATAATAATAAATTAATCAAACGAACAATATATTTTATTACTTATTGGACTATTTTATGATTGTCAAATATAATACGTAACATGATGCAGGATTGTTACAGTATTTTATATAAAAAACTGAAAGCTTTCAAAGAATACACTTTGAAAATGACATCATTGTAATTATCTATCCGTTCATAAATAATTTATAGCATATTATATAACTATTGTGAAAATTTTCGCAATGGCATATGATTAAAAAAGGTTCGGTCTTATATAACTATTTATCTTTGGACGTAAAAACCACTTTTCGGAAATTTATATACAAATAAGCCTCATACAGTCGAACTCATGTATTTTCAACCTTCGGGACTAATTCGCTCATGTATTTTCAACTTTTCCTTCATCCTCACTCCGTGGAAATCGTAGAACCACGTGACAGACATAGAACCAATCACAAAAAGCCCGCGTAAATCTTTACACAGTAGTCATGTGTAGTTCCCCAGTGAATAACCTTAAAATGGCAAAATGTCAAGTAATATATGATAAAAGAAAAAGTGGACGATGAAAAAAGTGTAATAAACTTGTAGTAAAATTATTTTTTAAACGCTTGTAAATGAAATAAAACCATATATTATACATGGTGGCCACAGATTTTTAGAGATCAAATTCCCTGACTTTTCCAGGTTTTCCAGAAGTTTTATTAAAAAAATTCCCTGACTATTTTGTGAAAAATACCGCCCCTACTTTATCCCAAAAACCTAAAAAAAAATTCTCAATAACTTTTAACACTTTTTCTTAAAAAAAAGTAAATGACAAATTAAAAAAAAACAAAACCAAAAAAATACCCCTGTCGCAGCATCTGCATAACATAGCGAATTTCCAAATTTTGGGGACTGGCGGATCTCATCTAAGAACTGTACCTATTTAAAATAGTTTAGCTTTCTAAGAGTAAAAGATTTTTTAAAATCGGCTGGGTAATTAGTTTTGATATTTTTGGGACCCAAGAACCCGAACGGACTTTGTGCAGCATAGTTGTATCCATCTAAAATAATTTAGTTCTCTAACAGTGAAAAAATTTTCAAAATCGGTTGGTTAGTTTATTTTTTACAATAATGGAAAAAGTAAACCCTGGCGGAAATCATACAACATAACCTTTATTCATCTAAAATAATTTTAGTAAAAAGTTTATCCTAACAGTAAAAAACGGGTCCTAGAGATCTCATATAACTTATGGTAGTCCGTAAGGTTCTTGTGGACATCATTTAATTACTTAATGAATTCAAATACTTTAACTTACTAACGGTGAAAAAATTTTCAAAATTTTCGACATTCGCTAAAAAAATCATTGAAAAATATTTGATATGTTTCGATCAATTAATGGTCAACATCAGCAAATAAAAGTTACTCAAATCGAAGAAAAGAATGAGTTATTTGTCCGTAGAAATTAAAATACAAATTCTGAAAACGAGCAAAGAAATATTGAAAAAACTAGATCGGCAAAACATTCTGACAAATAACACTACCCAACTAATACTCGCCAATTTGAATGAAACTTAACATACTTATTAAACAGCGAAAAATATTAAATACGTGTTTTTTTTTATTTCGGCTAAATACGCTTTTTAGGGGTAGAAAACACCATTCAACCTCTGTAGATGAAAACAGTTATAGCTAAATATTTTTGAAACGACATATTTTCTGAAAAAAGGGCTGAGTACCAAATTTGTAGAATTTAAAGCGATGCACTTGATAGTGACCCTGAAATCGATTTTCAAGGTCAGTTGAAAATGATTAGCCATTGCCGAACTTTGACCATATCCTGTACCTATAAGCAGTAATTTCATGTATTGACTCAATCTATCTTCAAAATTGATTTGTTGCGTTATTTTTCTAAAATAAAAAAATAAAAACCTGACGAAATGGAAAAATAGGCGCAAATTTATAGAAAAAATTAGAAGAAAACATTTTTGTAAGTAATTTTAGAAGTAAAGTTAAAAAAAGATTTAATATCACTCCAATTGTAAGTTAAACATTAACTTTATGTTATATTAGAAATTTTCAAAATTTTTTAAAATTTTTATTGCTACTCTATAGTTATCATATTAGGAATTCAATTGAACATATGATTAACTATTATTTTTCCGATTGCGATTGAGCAAGTATTTTTCAAAATTACTTCTTTATCACTTATTTTCTATCTTGCATGTGAAATTCGTTCGAATATACTTTGAACCATTTAGGGATGAAAAGTAAACTACTCCTTTTGAAAAATATTAAATGATTTTCAAATGACTTTGGAAATTGACCTCAAGGTCATCTTCAAAGTCATCATCAAGTGCATCACTTTGAACTCTATAACTTTGGTCCTAAGCACTTTTTTCAGAAAATATATCGTACCATAATCCACTTCTATGTTGATTCCTGGTCTCTTTTCCTGCGTTTCTAATATTTATGTCAATAAAAAATGTGCTACCGTAGACAAGGATGAATAGGTACGCATTCAGACTTCACACCGTATTTTTTGTATTTATTTTATGAGTACCTAATCTTTAATATATTAAAAATTTACGCGAAGATGGTCACTTTATCAGCAGTATCCAAAAAAATTTAAAAATATCCGTGGTTTTTGAAAAATTAACAAAAATCGTATAATTTCTTCTCTATGAAAAATTGGGGTCAAAAGAGACGAGAAAAGAGTAAATGGGGACAACCCGTAGGGTCGACCAAAATTGAAATTCTAATATAAAATAATTTCGAACTTTTTGTATTTATACATTAAAAAAATAAATAATAGGTACTTGATGATTTTCTGTAAAAATAAACGTAGAATCTAAAATAAAGTTTATATACCCCTGTCGTTTACCCCTAGGTTTATATTCCTCCTATTCTTATTTTAGTTCAAAAAATAATTTTTCAAAAGACTAAGACATAATAATTAATAACAGTGAGATTCTACGTCCATTTTCAGACTTTTGTCTAATACAGACGTTACCTAGAATTTTTTTTATCTACAAAAACATCAGTCTACAGAATTTAATTTATTAGTTAGGAAAATAATTCAAATATGTCTCACTAACAATAAATGTCTTAAATGAGTTTAAAAAATCAAAACGATACTGTTTATTAAATTGCGTAAAAGCTAGTAAATGCAATAACAGATATGATGAATTTATAAGGATTTTCTTGTACTACAAAATCTTAAAAATATGGGAACGCGTACTTTTTTTTCGTTAATTGTGTTTTATTTTTTTGCACAAAATTTTAAAAATACTTTATTTTCTTAAGAAAGGGAGGCAACTTTAGTCACAGATATGCCTATGAAAAGTTTTTGGTAATCCGGGAAAAACGAAAACACTTTTTAAAATTTTTTTATTGTTAAAATCGAAATGTTCTTTTAAAGAGGGTTAAAATTACCATATTTTGACACAATCACTCCCTAACTAACGAGCCTTACTTAATATTTGAAAATTGAGAAAAAACACGTCAATTAGATTTTTTTACACAGATTTTATTTGTTATATAATTCAAAAGGATATTTTAAAAATGTGTATGAATGGCTTTCATTAAATAAATTTCAATATATTTTCCATTTATTTTAACAGAGGAATGTCCTTATTAGTGGCTATACTTTCGGCTTGGAGCGAATTAGACGAAGATTTTCTTCTAAAACCAAATTTAATAATTAATTAAAGAAATAAAAAAAAATTTGTGGATTTCCTACCGTTCAAATATAATCTTTATTGTATGTAAAAATGTTATTACATTTTTTCAAAAAACTGTAAGTAAACTGTAAAATTTTCTTTACAAATATGTTAAAATAGAGAAATGTTTCCTTTTTAATTTATTTTTAACTCTTTTTAAATGATTCACTTTAAAATTTTTTAATATTTCTTAATCGAAATTTCATAAAAGAATGTGTCAAAATTTAAAAAAATTTTTCTTTGTTAAAAAAAAAAATTGAATGTGCAAAATTATTTAATATTAGAATACTCTCTTTATACAATTCTAATCATAACTGTATTGTCAATTGGATAGAAAATTACGTAAAAATATTATTGTTTGAATATGATTTAACGTAATTTTTATACGATTGAAGCAAACTCTTATTAATTTTAGGAAGGTGTAAATATAATCTAAATTCTGATCATATCACATAAAAAGCTGCGCCGTGTTTTTTTATCTAAAAAAAAATGGAACAGAGATACATTATAAAAACATTTAACTGACAGAGAAATAGAATATAGCCGAATCGTTAAATTGGATTAAAAAAATCATGACACGCTACTTATAAAGCGGTTTTTTTCGAATTTAGCTCGCAAAAAATGAGACAGAAAAAAAAAGAATGCGAGTGCGAGTGAAATGGAGAACGATATATTTCCTAGTTTTTCTCGAAAAGTAAATAATTTAGAGCAACGGTATAAAAACATTTTTGATGCATTTTACCTTTTACTATGGCTTGGTGTAAAAAAAATTTGAAAAATTGCTTAATTCTGGCAAAAAACTCATTTTGTTGACAAAAAACGCCCGGAAAACCTACTTCTGGGCATCCGACATGTCTGGCTAACGAACTCATCCAACGATTTGGAAAATCGAATTCGCACACAAAATTTCATAAGCATTAAACGTTTCGTTTGAGAGTTATCGCGCGGATACATATATATATATATATATATATATATATATATATATATATATATATATATATATATATATATATATATATATATATATATATATATATATATATATATATAAATTTTAGTGAATATCATTTTCGTATTCTAGGGACCTCAAAACATATTTCTGATATGGTCCCGGGCTTAGGTTGCACCATGACACCTGGCGTAAAAGCTGAATTTCCAGTTTTGGAAATTCGCTAAAAAAAATCAGCGCCAATTTTTAAATCTAATCTCAAAACAAGTGAAAAATTGATTGAAATTTTATCCTGAAATAAACAAAATTATAAAAATCAATTTTTTCCAGTCTTCTGGCAAAATTCCCTGACCTTTCCCTGACATTTTCAGGTTTTCCAGTAATGTGGCCACCATGTTATAGGATAAAGCCACTAGTGGTTGATCGGTTAATGTGACAGTTATTTTTCTGTATTAAAGTATTGCGTGAGAAGTGAGGACCAAAAACTTGAAAATACGTGAGTAAAAGCAATTGAAAATACATGAGTCCGACTGTATTGGTTCGTATTAAGGACGCCGCTGGAAGTGAATGGTACATTAAGGGAGCCGCGGAACTGGTCTATGTGCTATAATCACGGGCAACTACGTGTGTCGTATGAATTTCTTCCTCTAACTGACTGATACTTATATTCCTCCTTTCTTAAATTTTATATTTAATAGCAAGTCACTTAAAAGACAATAAAATAAGATAATAGTAAGATCACTTTAGTGGTAAGATAAAATACGCAACCTCAGCCATTTTTATGGTACTGTTTAATAATTAACGAATTCAATCAAATTCGAAAATAGAAATCGAAAAATCCAATTACGAATTTTTATGATATTTATATTTCAGCACACTTGTATCAGAAAGAACAAACGTACAAATAGAAAATTTTAAAATATGTTTTATAAGTTGTGTGATAATAAATTTTTTTTAACACGGGCGCTAAAAATAACGAAACGATTTTATAAATAGTTCAAAAATTATATTATACATTTGAAAATGGACGCTTGTTTTAAACGTATTTGAATCACTTCTATAAATATAATAAATTGTATGTTATTTTTAAAATATGTCTACCAAATTTATGGTTTTTGATGAAATGAACATTCAACCTAAAAAATTTTTTTTGTATACATATATTTTTCTTTAATTCAAATATCATAAATTAAAAATTTTGCATTTTTAATAAAAGAGTTCTAAACGAGAGTGGAAAAATATCATTTTCTTTTTCTTTGATTTGGGTACGAATTCTTGATCTTTGTTTTTTCTTAAAAAATATTTTTTTAAAATTAATATGACAGTTCTGTTTTAAGGCGAATTTTTATAGCAATCAACATTTTCTTTTCGTCTTGCTTATTTAAATTAATCAAATCTTTTGAAAATAGTAATTTAATTTGTTATAATTTATAATTTAAAACAGTTTTAAAACTGACAAAAAAATTTTTATCCATCAAAACCAATTGAGATAATTTCAATTTTTAATCCAAAAAGTAACACAGGTAATAAAAGAAATTTTTATTTTACATAAAACTATTTAATAAATTTTTAATATTTTTTTATTTTGTATCTTTGTTGTCTTTTAACTTGCTACAAAAATGAGAAAAGAGAAAGATAAGTTAAGAATGGCTTCTTTCGTCCTTTGTGTGAGTAAGAAATAAATATGGTGGATAATTATAAGCACTGATTGGTTTTATAAACTATGCATTTCAAAAAAATATCACAAGAAAATAAAAATTAAACTGGTGAAAAGTCACTGAAATATAATGATAGTAAAACAACTTATAATGTCAAGGTCTTCAAAATACTGGTAAATAAATAAATAATTTTACATTTTTTTTTTTTTTGTAAAAAAATTATCATAGGTATTCGTACATATGAACTGGAATACATCGTGAAATATTAAATTTTCCATTATTGCAACTATTCCATTTTTTGTAATTTCTTCTTTTTACCGCCAAAATTATATTGCGTTATACATTTTAAAAACATAAGTGAGATATATTTAGTTTTAATATTTAAGCTTTTATTATCTATTTGGAGCTACTTTCGTAAGAAACAGAAACAAAAGCCCTTAAAAATTGTCGTTTTTTGATCGAAAAATAAGAACTCCCCTCCCCCCTGCCCCCTTAAGGTATTTGGTGCGAAATAGACAGGTACAAAAGTATATCTCAGCGAAAAGATTTTCTTTTATCAAAAATTAAATAATGTATTAATAATATTCATCAGTTATTATATTTGTATACCATTTGTCTTTTTGAATTTCCACGTGCTTATATTGTAGCAATATAAAAGCATTGTTGAAAAAGCGTTGTAAAATGATGTTTATAAATTATATTATATTTAAAAAACGGCGCGCGGGTTAATAATTTTTATTTCTTATTAAATATGGTTTTTATAACATATAACGTATTTTATAACATTAAATTTTTATCAAATACCTTTGACACGTTTTCATTTTATTCAAAAAAATCGTGTGGATATGTCAACTTCTCATAAGAGCCCGTGTTAAAATTACAAAACTTTGAAACTGTTTTTCTCAAAATTGAGGCGGTCAGTTTTTTAGCGAGTTTCCAGAATGGATACACGCTATTTCAGCCGCTGTCATAACGCGACCTGAGCCCGGGACTATGGCAGAAATTTGTTTTGAGGTCCCTAGAACCCGAAAATAACCTTCACTAAAATTTATATATATATATATATATATATATATATATATATATATATATATATATATATATATATATATGTGTCCGCACGATAACTCTCGAACGAAATGTCCTAGGATTACGAAATTTGGTGAGAACGTTGGAAGTCCAAAAATCTTGGATGAGTTCTTCGGCCAGACGTGTCTGACGTCAGGAACATGGTTTTTCAATAAGGAGATATTTGATATGGATTATCCATATACTATATTTCGTTACTGAAGTCAAATAACGACTTATAGAGTTAGTATGTACATACCAATATGTATGTAGTAAGATACTATATATCGCGCGTTTTCTGTCTCAACCTCGTATCTGAAAAATCCCAATTTTTGGACACACAAACAAAACGTATTTAAATCTGTATCTTCATCACTATGAACTTGAGATTTATGCTAATTACACCCATTGATGTTGGCTACCTATATATATAAATATATATAGATAAGTATATGTATAAATACAGTATTTAATATGATTTTTGTGTGTCCTAAAACATGTAGTTTTTGATATACGAGGTTGAGACAGAAAACGCGCGATATGTACATATTCCTCAAAGACCTATGCATGTACCATTGATATACGAATACTATTCATATATCTATGGCATGTACATAATTACGAATTAAACAAGCCGCCAAGTGCAAGTTGTACTTGCGCCAATAGTGTTCCGTACAAGCAGTGATTATTATAGATTTAATGTAATATGTAGCATATAAAATACCTCTGTCGCAGCATCCTGCATAACATAACGAATTTCCGTTTAAAAAAATTAGTTTTTGTCGGAAATTAGTTGACAGAATAATTATTGTTCAAAAACCTTTTTTATGTGATTTTTTCAATGGTGTAAAAGAATGTTACAAAAATTTTTGAATTTGGGGAAATTTTTGCAAAATTTAATTTTTTTCACGAAAAGTGCCCAAAAAACCATGTTCCGAGCATCGCATTTATGGCAAGATTTATGGAGAATTTCCAGAATGGAATTCAGCTATTACAGCCACTGTCATGACGCGACTTGAGTCCGGGACTATGGCAAAAATTTATTTTGAGGTCCCTAGAAACCGAAAATAATATTCACTAATATATATATATATATATATATATATATATATATATATATATATATATATATACATATGTATATATATATATATATATATATATATATATATATATGTATATATATATATATATATATATATATATATTTTCGCACGATAACTTTCGAATGAAATGTCCTATTTTTACGAAATTTGGTGAAAATGTTGGAAATTCGTTAGTCAGACACGTCTGATGCCGTAAGCATGTTTTTTTGAGCATTTTTCGTGAAAAAAATTTCTTTTTGCTAAAATTTTCCCAATTTCAAAAATTTTTGCAACATTTTTTTACACCATTAGAAAGATGAGAAAAATCAGATAAAAAAGATTTTAAACCATCATTGTGTATAAACTGGTTACCGAGAAAAACTAATTTTTATAATCGGAAACTCGCTATGTTATGCAGGATGCTGCGACAGGGGTATTTTCAATATAGGCTCGTATTATTGGTACTGAATTAAATAAATGTCTAGAGAAGTTTCGTTAAAATCTTTTGAAAAATCATTTCCCTACCTTAAATAAAGAGATGCACTTCAATTCACAGGGCTTCCGCCAAAACAATATTTTTGTTTAAGATTCAATGAATGAAACACAGAAAATATACATTTGGAAAATGAATCACATATAAAAGTATGTAAAATCTAAAAAAAATCAAAAGTATATTTACAATATAAAATTGAACGAAAAGTATATTTACTCTCTTGCGTTTTTAGAAATTACTCACGTCAAGTGGCGGCCACTTTTGGCTTAATTAAAACCATCTACGTGTATACCTACATATGTATTTAATAAAATTAATGCCAAATTGTAAAATAAGTGGGCGATATACAAAGTTCAGCGTCCTTTTTTGAATTTTATCCAATTGAATATTTGTTGTCATCAAATAAAATATAAAAGATTTTATTAATTAATTTATTACTTTCTGATTTATCAATGATTTATTGATTTATTATAGATTTAGATTGAAAAAATATTTTTTGGAATTTGATTTTTATTTTTTTTGCCCAATTTGTTGATGTTTGAATTTTTCTAGAAGCAAAATTAAATTGAGTACAAATGGTAGTAAGTAGGGTAAAAGCCCCGTTTGTGGAACGCGATCCAGTAGAAAAACAGTTTTGACATTTATATCTTAATGAAGTTATTTCTGAAAGAAACGTCTGATAACAAAAATTATTATTAATAGAATGATTGTTTTTCAATTTAAATTCATCTCACATTTAATGTTTCTTTACTTAATTAAAGAAATACGTATATAAATTAAACAGTTTTTGCTAAATGTGTCTCTTTTGCGTTTGATCAATGCTTATTTATAGAAACACATGCCTTATAAATTTCAACATTTTCCAGTTAATTTTCGAAGTTAGCGCAATAAAACTATACAAATAATTTTTATTAGTCCAGTTAAGAGATTATAAGAGCTAAATCATCTTTTTATTCGGTTTAAATGTAATTTATATATATGTGTATTTCTTTGAGTACACATATAACCTGTGTATTTAACTAAAATCATGTACGTAAAATAACTAAAAATTTATATTATAAATAGTTTTAATTTCTTTTTGAGTCTAAAATATTTACTTACTGCTTTAAAATCGTAAAATTTTTAATATTTTTTTTATTTCGGAGCGTATCGTCAATTGATAAATAAAAAAATATTGATTTAAAGTTGCAAAATTTTATTAATAATGAAAAATTGTCGCCATTTTGATAAGTTAGTTTAGAAGGTTTAGAATTGATTAGAACTTTACCAAAATACATAGATGGCGAAACAAAATATAGTATTTTTCTGTGGTATTTTGGTATATTCTGTGATTTTGGTCGTTTATTTTATCGAATATTTAAACCATTCTATATTTTTTAATTTGACATTCTATTTACTACTAGATGTCACTCTATGTCATAGAGTGAAAAGATGGCAAAAGATGTATCTGATGTATCTCATGTTCGTACATACGTGTTCTTTTTTAGGTGTCAATGTGCTGATTTTTAAAAGGTGTTAATATTTTCTGTCCGTTTTTTTATAGATGTCAACAAATTATAAAACAAAACATTAATAAATCAAAATTTTTGGGTTATATTTTCTTAAAAACATATTCATTGGATTAAAAAAACTTGGTTTCATGCTTATTAAGAAAAAAAAAATGGGTGTTTAATTCATTTATTAATTTTTGTAAGCAAGTTTGATGAAATACCTAAAAATAGTGTTCCACAATCGGGGCTTTTACCCTATGTGAAATTTATTAAAAAAAAAAATATTAAAAAAAAATCTAAATATTTTGATTAGAAAATAACGTGAGGTTACTATGTAATAATATTATAAAATTCTGTAATTAGCAATTAAGATACAATGTTTATATTAGATGGTTATGCATCGCTTAATCATAATATCTTCAATAATTTCAAGCAGTGGTGTCCAAGACATAAACTGATTGATTGTAACAAAAATCTGGTTGAGGTTGACTCAACCAGAAATCAAACTTGGAATTTTAGTGTCAACAGGGGAGTGTCCATATGCCGCCTATTGATACGAAATTCTATAAGAAAATTTCTGTTAAAGTAAAAGTCAGCCACTGAGAGTGTTGCAATTATCTAAAAAAAAATTAAACGATCTTTGTTTTAAGTATTCTTAACTCTTTTAGTACCGCCGTATATTCCAATATTTTAGATAAAAAATTTAATATCTCTATAAGTATAATTGCAAGTTTGATAGGTTTTGCTTAATTTATTTACAATATGACTGCTCTTTACTATACAGCCTCCAGTTACCGATATAAGACAATGCACACTCCTCAGATGAATTTTTTCTAAAAATTAGTATGACGAGCTGAGCTCGTCATTAGTCCTAAAGTGGTTAAAATAATTTTAAATAGTTTTATCACGTCTTCTATGTCGTCAGTGCATTGAGAAAAAAATTTCTTTGGTACAAAAAAAAAAAATGTTTTCCTTCAATAATTTCAAAAAAATAAGTATTTTTTTGACACTATTGAAAGAAATTATTTCCTTTTTTCTCACAAACAATAGCCTTCAAATAGTGATAAAAATAATTTATACAAAGATAATTTAATAAGTATTTCTACCAATTAAACCAACAAAATTAATAATTTTACTATTATGAGTTAATTAATACTTAAATTTTTACAATACCTAAAATTTTCTTCTAACTGATAAATTTTTTCAAAAATTTCTAATGGTGTTTCTTCATAGCTTGCATACCTGTAATGAAAAAAATTACAAATATTAATTAAATATATGATTATCTTTTACAACGGGACCATCCATAAATTACATAAGGCAAACAGGGGGAGGAACGGTAGTGGCCTAGCGTGATGAAGCGTGGCGCGGAGGGATAGTGGTCCGAGCAAACGTGACGTCACGTTTGAGAAGTCATTTTATAGTTGACGAATAAAAAAACGAAATCTTTTCAAAAATACAGTTGGCGAGCAAAAAAAATTTTCAAAATTACAGTTTTTATGCAAAAAAAAAAAACATTGTAGGTTTAATCAATCCTTTGGGGAGGGTCCAGGTTTTATGACATAATATTAGATAGGAGGGAGTGGTCAAAAATTCGCGAATTTTGCGTGACGTAATTTATAGATGGCCTCAAAAATAAAGTTTTTTGTCTTAATATTCAAAATAAAAAATAAAATGTAATTTAGGAAGTAACACCCGTTAATTTTATTAATTAAAAGAATTGAATATATGTATATTTCCTCCTATCATTTTTCTTAACAAATATAACATTTAATTAATGTAAAATTTTTAAATTTATTAATGAATTTCCTTAAGGAAAATTTATCAATTACAGCGGATGGCATGGTGAGATTTTTGAGTCCGAAACTGTAATAAACATTTTTTAAGGTCTCCCAGAACTGAAGATAACAAAAAAATCCAATATAAGAAGCATCACTGAAAAAAATTTATGATACTATTTATAGCTAAATTGGCTATAAAAAGTACAGTTCGCTTCAGCTTGTAAAAAAAAAAATTATGCGGTGGATCGAGATCGCATAAAAAAAATTTCATAGAAAATACGTAGCTCAAAACGCTTAATATCTCCCGGTTTTCTTAGAAGTTGTTTTTCTAAACAAGACAAAGCATTAATTTACACATGAGAACATTTTATTTCATTTTTATAATATTATGAAAATTATAATAAATACATCTGTAAAGAAAACTTAATCATACAATTATATTCGTATGCAATGTACTGATTAAATGCTTAAAAATCATCGATAAGCAATTTTATCAAAGTGAATTATTATAATTAATGTTTAGGTTTCTTACTTTTGATTCATACTATGCATTTTAATGGTCATTTTTTTAAAAACCGCATAAAAGAAATTGCACAAAAAAGGACCGCATAAAAAAAAGTTTAGATGTATAGGATATAGTGTACATTTTGTAGTCTCCGACTATTTTTTTTTTTTAAATTTTATAATCCCTTGGTTATTTTATTTGTATTTTATAGAATAAATTATTTTTTTTTTTATAAATTTGCATAGTCAATGATTTTATTCTGTTCTAGTTGAATTGTCAATTTATAATAGAAACGAACTAAATCCATACATAATTCATTATTATTAATAGTGATGGGAATAATCGAATGATTTCAATAATCGATTATTTTTAATCGAGTGATTTTAATAATCGATTAATCATTTGATTATTTTTATCCATTATTTTCATTCGATTATTTTTATCGATTATTTTCATTCGATTATTTTTGTCGATTATTTTTATCGACTGTTTCATATGATAATTATTATCAATTATTTTCTTTCGATTATTTCTAACAATTATTTATCGATTATTTTTATCGGTTATATTCTTCAGTTATTGAGATGCGATAAAAAATTTTAAGTTTGTAATTTTTCGGAATCTTTATTTTCAAATTCAAACCTATATAATACAATATTATTTACTTGTATGAACCGTATACAATCATAATCCACCTTTCAGTTCTTTTGTTTTTAGGTGGTTTATCATATTATCTTCAAAAATTTATTTTTTATAATATTACTGTCCATTAGAGATTAAACCGTTACTGATTACAGTATTGTCGGTTTTTCCATTTTAATAGTCGGCACCTTAACACGTTGATGGTCATAATCTATAATGACGAAACACCCCACTAGCACAGTATTTTGACAATTAATACACTTTATACATAGAATTGTTGACGTAGTACAGCGTTGTGTCATAGTTAGTTAGGTTTTACTTGACGGTGCACATACAGCGCTCACGACCATTAACGTATCAATAAGAAAGCACCCCTGCTAGGTTGTGCTATTCATCTTATGCAAAACATCGCCAAACATAGTTATCATAAAACCTTTTTTTTATTTAAACTGTTGTCTGTTTTCAATAGATACGACGACCCACCAAATAATTATTACCTGATATTTTGTAGGATCACTTAAAAGAATCGAATTTGTTTTATCTCGAGATATTTTTAAAACTGTTCGATTGAAAAATAATCGAATGATTTAATATCTCGAGATATTTTTTTAAAATCATTGGAATGAAAAATAATCGAATGATTTTATTATATCTCGAGATATTTTAATAATTGAATGATCGATTAATTTTCATTCGATTATGCCCATCACTAATTATTAATATGTAATAGTAAAAAAATATAATATAGAGATGTGCTCGTGAGTACAATTTTACTCACGATCACGCACAGTCACGAAATAGATTTTGTACTCACGCCCAATCACGAACGAAAAAAATTATTTCTTTTCACACTCACGCACGATCACGAACAAAAAAATTAATACTTTCACACTCACGCACGATCACGAATTAAACATAAAAACTTTTAAATATAATCGTTTGAATTTTGAGTAAAAATCACTAGCGTTTTAACAGTCAGTAAAACTTTTGTCCTCACGATAAAATCAGAAATACGGTTAGTACGGTTCACTGAGATTAATACTGATGCAAATTATGTAGATGCTATTTTTTTTTTCTGGAAAGTGAGAAAATTTTCAAAATTTTTCACCTAGTGATTTATTGTTTAATTTTTGTTCTTATTGTAGGTACTGTATTTGTATATAAATATGATATTTCGCGCAACCAAACTAAATAATATATGTAGTTTTTTAACAAAATTGTGACAAAATATTCTTTTAGCAGGTACCCATAAATACATACATAAATAGTAAAACTGAAAAAAAAAAATAATAATGACAATAAACAACTTAAAATGTTGAAAAAGATAATATTTCCTTAAAATTAACCCATATGTTCTTTATATTATTCCTTCATAGAATGATAGATCATACTATTGAAAGCTGTAAAACTGACCTTGTAATATTTTCAAATATACCCATTGACTGAGACCGAATATATGTAGACAGGCCAATTTTAAGAATTTTAAGGAATTATTTAAAAACGGAAGAAATAATCAAAACAACATCATAAACACAGTTGGACATTTCTAAATTGTAAATCATTTTCTATACACTCCAAGTATCTCGGTAAAAAACTGGAATTTGTTAGTACAAAGGGTTATTGGATTTCTACCTACTTGTACTCATAAAAAGTACCTAATATAAAAGAAACGTTTTTTTTGTAGTTAAAAAGTCAAATTGGTTTAGTTAATATTCCCTAAAATTGAAAAAAAATATTTTTAAAATTTTTTTATTCATGGTCTTTAACTTTTCGTGACTCACGAATTATTCACGGCAAGAAATTAAATGTCACGATCACGCCCACTCACGCACGATCATAAAAAATTGTTCACGATCACGATGGGTCACGCGTGACCCGTCGGGTCACGCGTGAATTCACGAGTTTGGCACATCTCTAATATAATATTTGGGTAAAGTAAAAAAAAAAAATGTATGTAAAATTTTAATGTTGTTTACTCACGTAATACACCTGGACCGTATGTAAATTGGCTCAACGCCAAGGTCAATTCAACACACATAGATCTTTACATATTATAATATCGTAGGTATCACCTCAAAGCTATTACAATCGTAATAAATGTTAATATACATAATAACTTAGTAAAATAATTTTTTGTTTTTTCAGATGTGTGCATCCGTTGTTTTATTTAATTATCAACAAAAAGAAAATTACATAATGTGCATGAAAATGAATATAAAAAAAAGTTTTTGAAACATTTAAAAAAAAAACAACAAAAAAACATTGGCAAACATTTCGGTTGCAGAAATGTTTTTCCAATGACTTGTTTTGATTGTAAAATGAAATATGTATAAATAATTTGAAAAATATATGTCGTTCAGTTGTCAAATTGATTCAAATGGAATTAATTTACAGTATAAGTTGAAATGGCGAGAAAAAAGATTAAAAGAATATTGGTAGACTCATGGTCGGAAAGTCATGACTGCAACTACATGTTTCGAATTTCAAAATAAACTTCGTTTTACAATTTTTACACTAATTTAAACCGCTTGATTTGATAAAGCTTGATTTCAGAGAAAATAAACTTTTTAATTTGATGACGTCACAGAGTAAAATGGTCGAACGATGAAACTGGAAGTGACATTCCTTTCCGACATTTAAAAGTGATGTATGTAACGCCTTAAGGGGAGATTCGCCAAAAAAACATCAAAACTCGACCTTTTTAAAAGCTTTTATCTAACTTGCTATGTTAGTATGTTGGTTTAGATAAAATCTTGGAATCAAAATTTAGACAGGTTCTAATTGAGCTAGAGGTTTCAAATTTTGCATACGTGTCTAACCTTGATGACAGTGCAATATTGTATAATTAGTTTTTCCCTAAATTGCCCCAAACCAAAATTGTTGATTTTTAGTCCTATGCAACTTTTTGACATTTCGAATTGTCAAATATTGTCCATTGATTTTACATTTCAATTTTTTGTTTCCATAGTTATGTCTGATTAGGATAAATTAACCGATTAAAATATACGTAAAAAAATTACTTCTTTATTTTTTTTTTTAAATTAATTGCAATCAGACTAAAGAGTAGAAAATAAAATAAAGTAAAAAAATGTTTTTTTTTTTTAAGAAAAAGCTTTTATTTAAAAATGGGCTAAAAAAAATGGAATAACTACTGAGTGAAGTTTGAAGCAATATGCAACATAATTTATAAAAGCTTGAGGCGTTTAATTAAGTTTGGTAAGTACTGAAAAGTAAAATAGCTACACTTATATCCAAAACAGAAATAATTAATGATAACGCCTCAAGCTTTTATAAATTATGTTGCATATTTCATTTTTTTAGCCCCTCTTTAAATAAAAGCTTTTTCTTAAAAAAAAACATTTTTTTTACTTTATTTTATTTATTATTTTTTTTTTCTATACAAATATTTTATTAAAAAAAAAAACTAAATATACACAGCATTGTTTCTACATGTGTTGAGATTACAAAAAAAATATTAAAAAAAATTCGAAAATGATCTGAGTATAAATGGCTTTGAAGTCGACACCGCGAGATTTTTCCACCTTGATGGTTCCTCGCGTTCTGAAATCCGTAGTGAACCAAAATAAAAAAAATTAAGAATTTTCTGAAAATATACATATATACAGTTATGGCACTAATTAGAATCTAAGAAAAAAATAAAAAACCAGCGAGAAATCACATTTTGAGAATAAATTTTCAAAAATCACCGCTTTTTCTCGACTATAAACAGCCGCCATTTTGAAAATATATCGAAACCAAAAGATCTTAGTTCCTGCCAAAATGACGGTATCGAGGAATAATATGCACTTTGATTTATGTCGATATCTCAAATACTTTTTGAGATACATGAGGAACTATGTCGAAAAACGTACTTTCGAGAAAAAAGCATTTAAAGTTTCTTATTTAAATTGAATTATACTAAAATGGTCCATAACTTTTTGATTTTTAATTTTTTTAAAATAAAATTTTAGAAGAATATTTCTAACACCTTGAGGAACATGATTATGAAGAAAAAAAAATTTATTTTTTTGTTTTTTAGCGAATCTCCCCGTAAGAAAAAATATTTGTAAACGTTTGCGAATATTTGCAAATATTTTGTCCACTTGGTGGATACTTTCCTTAAGAATTTTTAGGGGTAACAATAATGGTGGTTCAGCAATATAGTAGGGCACAAAAAATGAATTATTTCCTGATCAAGTTACACAAAAAGAAATGTGCGACTCATCGATTACTGATATGTCTTTACGATGCAAATTATCAGTAATCCATTAATAGTAACGCAAACGACAGAATAGTATATTGTGCAATAAGTGCGGGAAATTGTCGATTGCTCACGAAAGCGAAGTTGAGCACACGAACGTAGTGAGTGCGCTCATTCGTTAGAGTGGGCAATCGACAATCCCGCACGAGTTGCACATACTATTTTTTATTACGAATTTGACATACTTTTTTCTATTATTATTACTATTTTTGACATTTTTATTACTTTTTTTTTTAAAAATAATATTTTTAAGTGTTCGTCTTTTTTTTCTGAATTAAATATCGTTTAAATTACTTTGTTGGTGATTTCTATAGAAATAATTATGAAATATTTATTAAATCAAAAATCAAGAGGCGGCTTTGCGTGTTTTGATTAAATTTTGCGTGTTTTATTGTCAATTTGCGTGTGGGAAATTACTTTCCACACGCAAAAAAGTATGTGGGAAGAGTACAGTGGACAAACAGCTATTTTGCGTACAGAAATGTGTGCGCCAAGTTAGTACTTCTCCCGCATGAGTAATAAAAATATATATACGAGATTTTACAGTTTTAAATATGCATAAGCCCAACTTAACTGCTGACACGACATGACGCATTAGATAATTAGATTACAACACGACGCTAATGCATATACAAGTGAAAAAAACGGGATACGAACGATTGCCTATTTTCTGGCAAACTAAATAGTCGTTCATCGTTAAAATAATTTGTGTATACGAATCGAGTTTCGTCACATCATTTTCCAACTAAATATTTTTAAAACACCTACAAATAAACATGCAAAAAAATAAAAAAATTGAAAAACGAAAAATAAAATCGCCAAATTTTATACAATCACATGTACAATATGAGCAAATAAACTGATGTAGTAAGGAGATTTTTCGTGTATAAATACATATACACTATATGTCAAAACTTTGGAGACATCCGAAATGTAAACTTGATTTTCGAATATCTTAGAAAATTCTATGTTCTACAGTAAAAACGTTAATACAAATGACAAAGAGGGGAGATGAGAGATAGAATGGTTTAAAATAAGCCAACAGTCTCGAAGAAGTTTTTTAATATAACTCAGGATATGCAAGGCCATGAAAAGGAATGACGGGAGCCTCGGGGACAAAGAAAAATTTTCCCCCAAAAATATAATCGACGAGCAAAAAATTTAAAAAAAAAAAACGTTACATTTTGCTTGAGTCTCCTTTCTGGACTTGGGTCCGGGGCTACAACCCCGACTGCCGCCCTTTCGTCGGCCTTGAGGGTACCGGTACGTATAAATTAAGATTCCATAGTCATTTCAAATTTAAATAGTCTGAAAAAGGTGTACATATTGTGGTGTACATATTTTACGGCATCATATCTACCTGAACCCAAAAATTTCCTTTCTGTTTAGAATCGATTATTGTTTTTTACATTTTTCAAAAAAAATTGATATTGTTGACAAGTTATATTAAAAATTGTAACGATAATATGATACTAATAATTCTACGTCTCGTTTTTCTCAAAAATACATGTTTTTCCTGAAACTTTGCAAGTCCAAAATGTGGAAACTATAAGATTGTGATGAATGTAATGGTAATAATGAGATTTAACATCTATTTTCAGATACTTTATCTACAACAGACGCTACCCATATCATAATTTTCATGGAGCAGGAGCTCTTACTGCAACCATCTTCTTGGGAGAACTATGCGGATATTCATCTAGAATGGTGCAGGAAAACTACAGAAAACTCACGAGCGTAGCCGGCCACGAGATTTTAACTTTCGACCTTCCAGTTTAAAATACCAGTGCCTAAGCATAGTTATTTTGACTACAGAAACAATTCTAAAGGCTTACTAATATTTCAACATCTTTTGTCAATTAAAAGATGAGATTAGAAGAGATTACCTCATAAATGCTCCCATAGAAAATATAATATCTTCCTCGACTGTGGTTTTATTTCATTGAATGTGAACACGCTGCGTGATGTCGTAAGTGTTTCGTTTTGTCAATTTTGGTACGAAACACTAATACGTTTTTAAATGTTTCCACAATTTTTTTATTCGCACTGTACATGTTTTATTACTATGACTGTGGCTGGTGCTAAAATTAAAATGAGACAATTATCACAAGTGCTTATTTACCGCAGTGCAGTGTAACGCTACGCTATTTTATTGTTGCTTTGCGCTGTACGAAACATACTTAAGTAAAACTGAAGTACAGTAAATAAATATAAGTAAAATCAAGTTAAGTCAATGTAACAAGACAACGTCGCCGTGAAAAGACGTAGGATGAAAAATTATTATTTACAACATTCCAAGTGGGTGAATATGTGTGATGTATCCATATCAAATAGTTCACATTTCCCCATTCAAATATTCCTGGCTCTACAACTCTCTCTGGCTTGGTGTTTTAAGAGTTCAAATAATTAATAAAATTCTTGTTTGAATAAGAATGACGACGTTGTTTATGGTTTGCTTTTTTAATCGACTTAATAATTTTTGTATTGTAACTTTATACACCGAAAAATTTTTTAATAAAGAAAACTTGTAGTGTTTCATGAAATATTCTAAAGAGTATTTTTGTAGTTACATTTTCTATTCAAATATTTGTGCGACACTGATTTAATTATTTGGGAACTTAAAAACATTTTATGGCGATCCTGCCAGGATTAATTTGAACGAAATGACATACTACGACAAACAATTTGTCTCTTTTTAATACACACTGTCGAAGAGATTTTTAGCCGAGTAGTTAAATCGTCTAAAATTGTTTTTCATACAAAATCAGTCACTAGTCGAAAATAGTGAGTAAGAAATAGTCGACTAATAGACTAAATTTTCAGTCGAATTCATTAATAAGGACAACTATGTAACTCTTTCAAAAACAATGTTCTCTTTTGAATTTAATTATTGACTTTTAATATTTATTTTTTAAGAAAAAGATGACATGTATCACAATGTATTGATTACATAAAAGTGAGAAATTATACAAGTAGGTAATTTTTTAGTTTTAATTTTTTGGAATCTTATAAATAATGCAGAAAAATTATTAAATTAGTCATTTTTAGTCATTTAGTCGAAAGTAAAATAATTGACTGAAAAATGACTAAATTTAAACAAAATTAGCCGACTAAGCCGTTAATCGATTAATCGTCCGACATCATTACTGTACAGTGTGTCTACATTTTGTTCTGCACTATTTATCACCATAATTAGAGTATTCCTCTGGTCTCTTTACCTTATTATCAGAAATCATACAGATTTTTATAGACTGCAGAAAAATTTACAAGCTATAAATTTCGTTGTAATGCTTTTTATTGAAAAGTCAGTATTTTTCATGATATTTGTTAAAAAATAAAGTTTTTGGCAATTTTAAACAAATTACAGATTAGGACTTACAGGCGCAGGACTGGCCAATCGGACTGTCAGCATGTTTCAGACATATGTATATGTATAAAATTTTAACTGGTAAAAATAAAATGCTCAATTTCATTTTTATGTATGTACTTATTTTACTGTTACTGAAAATAAGTTGTGTGAATTACTCATTTTCACTAAAATTTATGACGTATATGCACCCGACATTTTCATTTATATTCAAATTAAGTAGATTCCCCCCACCCACCCCTAGACTTCGATCATAACACAAATATAAAATAATGAATAAAATGCTTAAAATATATCCACAATTTTTGATATTTCCTCCATTTAATTTTGGATACATCATATAATTTATCCGCACAAAATTGGACGTCACATCATAAAATGATATAATTGATTTGCTCATAGTCACATGTGATGTCATACATCATCAAGTAAATTTTTAATTGTTTTTCTTGTAAACATGTGAAAAAACAAAACTTATTTTAAAACGAAAAATTATTAGTCATTCAGATAGAATGTTGCTGCTCGTGTTTGATTTTTCTGGCATCAATATGGCTTAGTTTTTCTGCCCACTGACTTTGTGAAAAAATTAAGAATTTTATCCGTGGTATTGTGTAAAAACAATAACTATATTAATATCGTATATAATAATGACATATTTTTTTTGTCTTTCGTTAATAGAGAATAAATATACATATATTATCAGTAAAATACTATCACATGTTTGTTATTTATTGTGTGTTTTTATAGGTCATATAGGATAAAAATAAATTGTACCAATTTAATTTTGGACCGCTCAAAAAATTAAAATTATCTAACTTATTTTGTTTTTCTTAAATATGTAAGTGTACCACACGTTTAAATGAAACAATAGACATAGGAAATTTTCATATTTAGCAGTAAAAAGTGATTTATCTTTCATTGTTTATAATATACGTACATATGAATGTTTAACAATTTGGCAACAAATGGATTATAAAAGTGAAAATTGGTGTCAAATTCAAGTGTGTTTTTGCCAGATTAGTCATCTGATTTTTGGACAAAATATACACTTAACAAACTTTTAGAGTAGCGATGTTATGGAAATGAAATTTCGGATACGGATATGGATATTTAAAACATTTTTTTCGGTTTCGATTAAGGATATGTAATAAAATCGGATAATGTTTCGGATACGGTTATGGTTACGAATTTGCTTTTAGTGAAAATTTCTTTTTAGTAAAAAGGGGAAAATTTTACTCCAAAAAGTGAACGTCAAACACGAATCAACGAAAATCTACCAAAAGGAATACATGTAGCAAAAACTTGCTTCGATTCAAACTCAGTTTTACAACGGCAGTTGCCTGTTATTATCCGAAACAAATTCGAAACATTTATTTTTGGATACGGTTTCGGATATTTAATTATTTCGGATATCCCATAGTTTCGGTTACGGTTACGGATATCCATAACATCCCTATTTTAGAATGCATGCGAAGTTATTTAAATTGTCAAAATAACAGTAAAACCGTTTACTACAAAGACTTTTTAAATATATATTTTAAAAATCTTTCTAAAATACAATGTCTTATGACCAAAATGTCAAGTTATTCTTTTCATTTTTATCAAAATTAGGTGTGTAAGACCATTAGAAAAAAGACTTGTGTTGGATCAGTCACATTTATAATAGAAATTTGGTCATTTTGATAGTAAAAATGAAAAGTTCACGCCCAAATTACCCTAATTCAACCAATCACCCTAATTAAAATCACTTCAGTAATGCTAGCCTTGAGAAAAAAATTTTTATTTTAGTGACGTCATCAAGTTTACTAGAATTTTTCAATTCCGTAAAAACAGTAAATAAAATGACAGAATGATGATATTGGAAGCAAATTATAGGTTTTCGAAGTCGTTCTTTTCATTTTTATCAAAATTAGGCAAATAGGGCCACTAGAAACGAGTCTTAAGTGAAAATCTCGTGCCTAAATTACCGTCATCCTATCAGTCATCCTATTTCAAATCACTCCCATAAAGCTTGATTAGAAAAAAAAGGAATTTTTAATTTGATGATGTCATGAAGTTTACTAAAATTTTTCAGTGCCTTAAAAACCGTTAATGAAATGACAGAATGATAAAACTGTAAGAGAATTATTATTGCTGCTTATGTTTAGGTCTTCTATACAATAAATACTTGTTATAGTAAACTATAAATTATATTTTTATAAGAATTTAATGATATTATGACGTAGCGGTTAGTTGAATATCATACCGACTATAATACTATATTTTATGCTAATACATATTTTCGACGTGTGCCAAAAAATGAAATCTAATTTTAAACATGTTATTATTTAACACAATCTCATGAATTATTATGACATAACATAAAAAATACATGTATTTATCTTCCAAGATATATATGCAGAGATAAAATTATAAATAATAAATAAAATGAATTTTCAAAGGAAAATACGAATTTTCGTTTTCGCATAGATCAGATTGAAGTAAATATGACTATCATCGAGTGAAAGGTTGTTGTCACAAATATCGTGACACTTTCCTGTCACTATGTGACGTAATTTATAGATGGCTCCGAATGTATTTTTTCGGTGAAGGTACCGGAAATAGTAATGAGACGCATATACATAGCTCAAAATTTCGAAATATCGTAAATTTTATTTAAATTAGTTAAATCACTTTTTTTAATCAATACGTGATTATATGAAACTATTTCAAATTGATTAGAACGAATTATTAATTACAGTCCGAGAGCCCATTATATTTGGCGTGTCAGATCTGCGCACTCGTGAAAATATTTAATATTGGGGGTGAAAGAGGTGTATAAAAAAATTTTGTGTTTCTAGGAAGTAAATTGACTGATGCCCCCCCCCCCCCCTGTTTTCTAAACAGTCCCTATTAAAAAGAAAATATTGTGTCAAATTGTGAATATGAATAAACGAATTATTTTTCATCAGAAGAATAATTATTATTATACAGGGTGGAAAGTATGAGTATATAAGTTTCGCTGCGAAAAGAGATCTCACCCATGTAATTGACATTTGCCAATAAATTTGAACCAAAAATGTTTTTTAACAGAGAAAATTTGATACAAAATATGGGTAAAAAAAGGGGCCCTTAAAAATTTGTTTAATCCGGTTCTGACCATCTTATATTTTAAGATAGATTTTCTGTTCTTAACACTTTCATTCCCAAGGCTTCGGCATCCGAAACCAATCAAAACATCCACAGAGGCCGACCGCGATCAATATTTAAAATAATAAACAAAACACTTAAAAATATTTATAAAAAAGATTTTATATTATTCTAAATAAGAATAATTTATTACTACGTACCGGACACTTTTCATTTTTTGTACATATAAATATACATAATATGTTTTATCATCAAAATATCTAGGCTTCATCTTTTATTTACAATAATATTTTTATCCACATATGTATGTATGTGTGAATTTTATCAAAATAATAATAACTATGTACTCATCTTTTGACCTGCATAGCAGTATAGCATAACATGTATATATATGTTGAATAATTTAGTTATGTGGAATAATTTTATGTACTTGTTTACATAAAATTTGTTTAAAAATATTGTCGGCTTCCGGGGAAGTTTACTGCGAAAGTGCTCGGGCCTCATAGTGTTAAAAAGGCAACAATAAATAGTAACTAGAAGTAAACATGTTTACAAAATTTTATTGAATTTTAGTCAATAAAATTATTTTATATACCTTTGGTACTGCATAATTTAGTCAGGACCGTACTTAGAAAAATTTGGAAACATCGTGAAGCGAGTAAATTTGCGATTTTCTTAAACTGTTAATCCCGAAAAAATTCCTGTGGTTTTAGTGTCTACAGGGTGCTATGAGTCACCCCTGCAAACGACGAGAGTTATTTACTTTCCATCCTGTATATGTAAGTAGGTACATTCCTTAACAAATGTGTCATTAACTAACTGTGAAAAACATCCAATCTTTTTACGTAATTACACTAGCGTTAACAAAGTACATATAAGGAAAGGAAAAGGTTAGAAAAAGTAAATGAGTGTTTCTATATAAATTACATAAACATTTAAGAAAAATTCGTGATTCAAGAAAAATTTATTCGATAAATATAAAACTGATCAATAGTCGTATCAGTTATACATCAATACATCATATTATGTATGTAGTATTGGTATGTACTTGTACAGAATGAACCAGATAAATGCAACAATTTCTAATGCTTTCACAGTAAAAACTACTGAGGGAAATACTGGTTCTCAAACAGTGTTTTTTTCTTGCTTCTCACTCTAAAGTCTAAAGCCTAGTTTATCTGATTCACTATGCTATTTTTAACAGTACAGGCCCGACGATAGAACGGGTTAGTCGGAGTCGTAGTCCCAGAGGGCGGGCTTGAAGAGAGGGCCCGGGAAAAAGCAAAAAGGAGCTCTTTTTTGGGGAGGAAAATTTGTAAAATCACATTTTTAATATGCATTTAATTGATATAAAATATTTAAAGCCAATCTTCTGACATAAATTATTTTATAGTAAGTAGCCAATAAATAAATTATTCTCAAAATGGTAAAAAGATTATTATGGACACTTCACTTCGGTTATGTGGTCTTAAGTACAATCACAAATTTTTTTTTTTTGTAAGACCATGACCAATACATAGTCTAGCAAGGCCGATACCAAAATTATAAATATGATTATAAGATCAATATCAAGATTAAAGTGAACAAGACCAAGAAGAAAGCAATACTCTTACTTAAAATATAAGAAAGACTAAAGTTAGACCAGATATTTTTATTAAAATTTTTGAAAATTTCTTAAAAATCTTCATCGCAAAACAATTTAAGGTAGTTGGTCGATAAAACGATTTTTTCGAAGAATTTTAACGAAACTTCTCTACACAGTTATTTAATTCGATACCAATAATACGAGCCCTTACCGAAAAAAAATTCACCATCCCAATTTTGAGAAAAACGATTTCAAAGTTTTATAATTTTAACACGGGCTCTTATGGGAAAACTATTTTTTTTTTAATAAAATAAAAACGTGTCAAAGGAATTTGATAAAAATTTAATATGTTATTTAACACAAAATTACAAACCAAATTTAATAAGAAATAAAAATTATTCACTACGCCGTTTTTTAAATATAATTTAAAAACATCATTTTACAACGTTTTTACAACGCTTTTTCAACAATTGTTTTAAATTGCTACAACATAAGCGCGCGAAAATTCTTTTTGATAAAAGAAAATTTTTTTGCTGAGATATACTTTTGTACCTGACTATCTTAGAGCAACTACGTTAAAATACGAGTGAACAAGATCAGTCTTTTTCTTGAAGTATTTTTGAATAAACCAAGACCAAGTTTATGTGTATACCAGCAAGATTAAGACCCAGATTCTTAGTTGAAGAATAAGAATACTCCCTCCCTGGTGCTCTAACAACGTACTTTGTTCCTCCTGATTAAATTTCAAAAAAAGACGGATTTCTCCAGCTCATCCTGTACATACATACATGTATGTATTATTAATATTTAACAATATTATTACATGATCTGGTTTTTTAATATAATCATTTATATTGTGCATGTAAAAAAAAAAAAACGCCGTGAGCAGCGGGGCCCCATCACGGTAGTCGAATTTTCCCCTTCATCTTCGGTATTGAATGTCTACAAGCGAAATGTGATTGAAAGTCTACAACCGAATTGTCATTTTGTTGGTTTCAAAACTGGTGATGAGTATTCGGCTGATCGAGGCTTTAAAAAAAGGTTTTAAGTATTTAAGGGCTGTATCTCAGTAAATTTCAATTTTGTGCCGAAAACAGATAGCAGAAAAAAAGCCAACACAATTCGTACGAGGACATTCCTGCCCATGTTTATCCGCTAATTGCCTTTATGTTTTAGTTTTAAATATTAAAAAAGGACCTTCAATAGTAAACTGGAAGGCCTTTATAAAGATATTTTTTCTTTCCAAAAAAATCGAAAATTTCTATTTTTAAATACTAAAAATCCAAAATTCCTAATTTATAAATAAACAGTGACTTTAATAACATTTTTAAATTACTTAATATGTATGTATTTCATTTGTCATAAAAGTATGTTCACTTTTTTTTAAATTTTTTAAAATTACTATTCGCCTACTTGTATTTAGAATAAACATAATGCTTTTAAAACACATTTAACAATAGCATTCAATTCCGATGTAAAAATGGGAGAAGTGGGGGGAAAAGTGATGCGGACTCCCTAGAAGGTACTAGCTGGATACTAACTGAATACACGTACAAAATTTCAGCCCTCTAGGTTTCCTTATGGAGTCTCTAGACGTGTTAGAAAACAAGCAAAAAAATTAAGGAAATATTGGCGTCAAAATCGTGGGGGTAAGGGTTAAAAGTTAAAACCTCCAAAAAACAGTGTCTGGCTATTAGCTTAACCTGTACACCAAATTTCAGCCCTCTAGGTTTATTTGGGGAGATTTTGACCCGAACGAAACTGTTAAAAAACAAGAAAAATCATGTTCTTTTGGGTATAAAAATGGTGGGGGTAGGGGTTAAAAGTCGAGACCCCCAAAAGGCACCCCCTTGATACTAACTCAATCCGAATACAAAATTTCAGCCCTCTAGGTTTATTCGGGTGACCTGTGCGAGTGGTACAAACTTCGAAAACGTCGAAAATGCATGAAATTGTAGCTTAAAAATGAGGGGGGTGGGGGTAAAATATTAAAACCTCCAAAAAGCACAACCTAGGTACGAACTTTATCAACACACCAAATTTCAACCCTCTACGTTAATTCTGGGGGGCTGGGGGCCTGTTAGATCCAGCGAAAATCGTTTTTCCCCCCTCTACTCCCACCATATCATCCTAGGAAGCTGAATTTTGGATATGTTGTAGATAATTGACCGAAACATTATTTAAAACCGGTTTGAAAAAGTTTTATTGCTTTTCCGCCCCCCACCACCCCCTTAAAGGTCGGGTCAGAAAAAAAATTTGCCCAAAATTTGACCCCACTTTGATAGTATGAGGTGCCTCGAAAATGAGCCCCATTTACCAAATTTCATCTCTTAACTTCCATAGGGGGGCCCTACACAAATTAAAAGGTGGCGGGGAAATATATATATATATATATATATATATATATATCAGACATTTTTTTTTCTACATATTCGTGTTCTACGGGTCCGAAAACGGATAGCGCCCCTACTCTCGCCTCTCGCAGCTCTTATCGTATAGACTGTATAAGTCTAATTTTTCGGAGAAAATTCGACTAAAAAATTCTATATAATATTTAATATGAGAGTTGCGTACTGTACTGACGGTTGCGTAGGAACGCTTGTCGATTGTCGGCTTAATAGTTTATTCGTGTTCGATGAATATATTACGTAAACAGTTAACTTAACTGGGTATATGATACATATAAGCCATATGAATAAATATAAACTTAATAATAACATGAAAAACTTGATTCTCTGAGTTTCAAAACTGTAGACACAATATCCGCGACACAAGATGTTAGGTTGAAATATCTTCCATCAAAAATATCTCCAGTAAAAAATTCATATTGTCATTGCGTTTTCTACAAAAATCAATTACACACTAATTAAAACAAAATCGAAAAACCTCGTCGGCCTTTTACCGGGCCCTTCGGACTTTTTTCAAAAACCATCCGGACCGCGTTTTTAAAATCACACTTTTGGAGGCCAGGAAATCTCCTCCCATTTTCGCCGGGCTTCTCTTTTAGGCCCGAGCCCCCGGGCAATTGTCTCACCTACCCTACCCTTTCGCCGACCATGATCGTAACATCAGTGACAGTATTGCAGGTGAATTATATTTCCAGAAATGAATCATAGATGGCGTTAATGATAGGTACAAAAACACAAAATGATAAATACGTTTTGAAATTTTACATGCGGTTTTTTTTCGAAACTACGTTTTTCACAACGCTGAGAAAGGTATAACTTCAACAATTTTCATCCGATTGACTTGAAATTTTACTCGTAACTTCTTAGATAGATTATCTAGAACGGTACATAAGATTTTTGAAATTGGTTAACAAATAATTTTTTTTATGAACAAATTAACCGATTCAGTGCCATTGGCATGTTAACATGCCAAAGGAAACAAAGAGAGAAATATATGTGACAATAAAAGACAACACTATCTTTTTAAAGTCGTCCGCAATGGATAGTGCAAGTCATAAATTATCCTGTCAAAATTGCCGAAAAAACGTATCCTCATAAATTTAAGAATTTTGACATTTTTATTTAAACAACATCGAAACTGTTTAGATTGAAAAATCTTGTTTCTCATTTAGTTTTATAAAATTTTATTAGAAGTACACTGAAAATCCACGCTAGGATTACTTTCCTAATAAAAGTTTGTTCCAGGTAAATGTTAAATTAATGAAATTGATACCTTTGTAATTGTCCACCTTGATTTAAAATGAAGTAATAATAATAAAAAAAATATATATTGTTAATAATTTAATATTTTTAAATATTTAGAAACTCATATAAAAGTTGTTTATGATTTATTAAATGTGTTAACATTAATTGGATTTATAGTGTACTAGGACATTGTTTATATTATTGTTTTTCCCACGATTCGACCAGCAGAGCTATAAAAATATATCTACCTATCACACGCCACACGAGTATACAGGAGTTAATGCAAACATAAAGCAGCTTCCACATTCTCGCCGAGGTTGGACGAGTCGAGAATGTAGAGGGTCATTTCGTTGTGCTTCGCGGTTGGTGTTTCAATGCTATTCTTATGCCTCGGCCAACCTCGCGAGGAACTACTTCGTCCAACTTCGGCGAGAATGTGGAAGCTCCTTTATATATGTAGTTATACATACATAATATGTATGCGCCTTATAAAGTCAGTGTTATATGGGCAATTCTCGCGTGACGCACGGGACATTTTTGCAACAAAAACATTTTTTCATAAAAAATGCAATTAATAATAAACAAAACAGAATGTTTATAATACGCCGAAAATGAATTAAAATTTTTTGAGCATTTTCTAATTTTTATCTGCAGCCCAGTACTCAAGATATAAGGCATAAACTTACGTGACGCACGGGACATCGTACAAAACGAAGCTTATGTCTTATATTTGGAGTACTGCATTTCAGATATAAATTAAAATATGCTCAAAAAATTTTGATCCAGTTGCCCCATGTTATAAACTTTTTGTTTTGTTTGTTATTAATTTCATTTTTTTAAAAAAAATGTTTTTGTTGCAAAAATGTCCCGTGCGTCACGCGAGAATCGCCCATATATTATAATTTGTAAAATTATGAATAGATACGCAAAATATTATGAACGCACACAATGTGGAAATGTGGAATTATAAGAATAATAGATAATGGTTTCTTATTTGTTTTACTTAAGTATTTGTAGAATAAATTTTACTTAATGAATATCATAAAATACAAAAATACAAAAACTTACATTGGAAATAATATTAAAAAAAATTATTAAATGTTCGAAGTGTTAGTTTAATACTGCCTTTACTATAAAATAATACGAATAATGCTATGCGTATTTGCGTATCAATTTATCATTTTATGAAATAAGAAAATAAAAATCTTAAAATTAAATAAGTATGCATTTTATATGATATACATATAAACAATTTTCTGTTTCTTTTTATGTTTACACATTCTCTCTTTTACAACATATTTTTATTCGGCAGGGAAAAGATTAAGGTGAATTTTTGCATCGATTTTCAAAATCCTTTTTCAAATGGTACCATTTAACGATAAATCAATATCTTTTAATAATCTTGTGCACCACTTTAGTAAAACTAATGTGAATGATACAAAAATTTTTTTGTGCCTGGCAGCTGTTTGAAAATTGTTATGCTGTCCACCTGGGGCGCTGTAAGCCTCTTCGGAAAAAAAGGAGCTGCGTCTGCGCCGCTATTTTATTTTCAAAATTTAAAAAAAAAAAAAAAAAAAACAATATTGTAGCTCAGATCACGTATCTATAATATATTCTGTTAATTCAATTCCGAGACAAAAATTCTCGAATAAAACCTTCTTTTTTGACATTTGAAAGTGATGTAACGGCTTAATTCAAATTAATAAACCAGTTACCGAAAAACTTTACAAAACAAATCTTTATGTAACAAACGGACTTTGTAACACACTTTCATTATTAATATTTCCCGGACAAAATCTATAGAAAGAAGGAGATTTCTATTCATTATAATTTATTGTAACTCATTTTAATACGAATCAATAATAGCACGTGCTAAACATCCGACCACAGAAAAAAAAAAATATATACATACACAGTAAATCTCGAGGATCATTACCATCCATTATTCATCGTCATCGTTGCCATCATCTGTGCCAGAGTATCGCGTAGGCTATGCCATCATTTCCATAGCACCAGCACCAAGTACCACATATGTTTTATATTTCATTACATTCAATTCACCGTTATCAGTGGTAGTCGTGGTAGCCGTGGTCGATATTGATCATCAACTTACTCCAAACATATTATGTATATCATTTATTACATGCGTATAGGTACCTATTTAAATGGCCGGTTGAACCACATTCGATACACTGTTTACCAGTAACATACTTTAATCCAAACTTTTTTTTCTGTATGAGGGCTCCGAAGAACCTTCGCCACATTTTTTTCCCGTATTGAAAAGTATGAATGAATTTTTTTTCCAATTTACGCTATCGGTGAAGTTAGAAAGGGTTCGTAAAATAAAGTTGGGGGCCCTTTTACCATTTTTCATTTTTAAATCCAGTTTGCAAAAATATTGAGGCTTTTTTTATCCCCTTACTGGTAACTTTTAAACTGTTTCGTTGATTCAAAAAAATCTCAAAAAATTACCGATACTAACACTTACTAAAAACACTCAATTAAAATTATATCCAGTCCATTAACCATAAAAATTAAGAGCTGAATGCTTGTGAAATCTAGTTTAGAACTTCAAGCTTCTTATTGTTAGTTTACGTCAAACAATTTCTAATAAACTAACTTTTACCCACGGATTCGCTTGTGTGGTAATTTATTGTTTCATTTTAAAAAGAGATGTTTTCCCTACTAAAAAGTAGTCTACGTCCCTCTTTGTAGCCCTAACAATCATTACGTAAAGTTTCCAGGCGATTCGTTAGGCGGGATAAAAAAAAAAAAAAAACAACTCACTTTTACATTTACTGTATAATATTTTTGAAGTGAAAACTTCTATAGCGAGGGTAACTCTACCTGTGAGTGTAATGAAATGTTATTTCGAATTGTTTACGAGATCACCATAGAAGTTTTCTTCACTTAGGTCATGTGGTCTTAAGTACATTCACAATATGATCGGCCGAAAAATACTCAATTTTCGCGATTTTTTTTCGGATGGATAGGATGGGGAAATGGGGATGAATTTTTCTTTACGATTAAAACCACTATTTAACAATAAAAAATATTTTTTTTATTCATTTTTATTTATTTTTTATAATTATTATAATTTTTTGAAAAAAGTGTCTATAAAAAAGAACGGATAATGGCGCCCACGATTGCGGCCGCAGTTTTCATTTGTAAAAAAAAATCAAATAGATTTTATCAATCTGTAGATAAGCCGCTATGTTCCTATGGGAGCTTTTTTTTGAAATTTGAAAAAATGGCGGCGGTTTGAATAAAAAGTACAAAATTTTTTATTGTTTTCCGTGTGGAAAAATAGGAAGATTTAAAAAAAAAGGCTCTCATAGGAACATAGCGGCTTATCTACAGATTGATAATGTATTTGATTTTTTTCCAAATGAAAACTGCGGCCGCAATTGTGAGCACCAATATTCGCCCTTTTTTAAAGACACTTTCTTCAAAAAATTATAATAATTATAAAAAATGAAAATGAATAAAAAAAAAATATTCATCGCTATTCCCCCATCCTATACATCCAAAAAGAATCGCGAAAATTTGACTATTTTTCGGCCTATCACATTGTGATGGTACCTTACTAAGCGAGACAAAAAGTGTTTGAGTATTGAACTATTGAATAAGATGTTCCGCAATTATTAAAAACGATTTTTTTTTTTTTATTAAAATGTCTAATCATACGTATAGATTTATTTGTTTCGATAAAATTACAAATATAAGAGAAAACTTTGATAATGAAATAATTATATAAAAATTTGTATGGCAATTATACCGTTATTAACTTTTAATTTTTTTTTCAATACTTACGCTACTAATGGAAACTGGTATTGGATTTATTTAGTATGTATAATTATAATGATCGAGTGATGAATAAGGAATTAAAGAGAAATTATTTAGTCTTTTTTTTTATTCTACGAAAGTGAATTTTACTAATTTAAAATTCTATCTTCAGCTTGCTTAAAAGTTAAACAATCGATATTACGAAAAATTGTTAAATTTCTTTTTGGAAAGTAAAATTTTTCGTGACAAAGTTCAGAGCAATCACTTTTTGAAAATGTTTAACAATTTGATATTCGATTAATTGTCATCGCAAATATTAAATAAAAATAGGGTCTACACTGTTGTTATAGACACACACACGTCACAAAATTATTATTTTTGGGGGACGACAAATAGGTGAATTCAATATACCCCTATTTTGTATGTGCGTTTATTGTCAGTTCAATAATAACGGATGGGGGTTCAAAGAGGGTATCAACGGATATTATCTACACCTAAATCTACCCATACGATTGCAAAATTTGTACAGTTTCGTATAGTAAAGTTTACTATATAAAAATTTCAACTTATCACAAGATGTATTGAAAGGAGAAAATTTATTTGAATACAAGTAGCTGAAGATTTATTGTAGAGATTTAGTAGGAGAAAGGTTAAGAAGATAATAACAAGAGAAAATTTTTTTAAAAAATGAGAAAAGAAATTTGTTTAGAACTGAAAATGAATAAATGTACAAGAAAAATACAATATGATAAGAGTAAAAATAACTCCGATCACAAATAAACTTTGAAACTACGCAACAAAAGAGATGTTAAGTTCTCAAGGTCCTCGAATTATGCATCCTGAAGTTTTTTCATATATTTTCATATAAAGTTGAGGAGTTCCATTCTACAAGGAACTTAATTTTAAAAATTTGGTTCGAAATATAACGTTGAAAAATTTTGTTGCTAAATCCAAGATTTCGTTCAAGATTTATGTATGTTTAGTTTGTTAAATTATGTTATTTTGCTCAGAGTAATTCGACGACTATAATTTTGAGTACTAACACCTTGTTTACACTGGTTTAGTACTAATCATTAGTAGTTGCTACAAATAGGCACAAAATTACGATTAGATACTGTTTCGATGTGTTTAAACGTAATTCTATGTGTGTTTGTAGCAACCACGAATGATTAGTAGGATTAGTACTATTAAGCAGTGTAAACAAGGTCTAAAATAAAGTAATTATTGTTAACCACAAAATGGTTGAATATTTTGAATTTTAATCCGGGCCGACAAAAAAATTCGCCAATAAATAAAATTTTGCAACATACTGAATGAAAAAGTATGTATACGCGCGTACCGTCAAACTAAACAACTTTGTCTATTAAAGGCTAACTTCAAAAATGTATCACTGCTTGCATGAGGCAGAGTCAAAAGTTCAAAAACGCATCAGACACATCACAACGAAAAATCAAAAGTTCATTTTTGCATTTGATGCGTCAAAACAATGCATCAAGAAATTTGGTGATGCGTGTCCAAGATGCATGTCATGTATATAATGTAGAATTATAACTACTTGCCATATTATGCAGGTATTAACACCAACAGGAATAATTCCGAAAAACAAATTGTTGAAAAAGATGAATGTATTTACCTTTGATTAAAATTGTTTAAACTATTTAAATACATCTTGCACTCAAAATAGGTATATGTAATACTTTTTATTCAAATAATTTCAATATTTTCAATTTCAAGTAAGTTTAAGTTGAAATTCAAAGAAAATATACCTATAAGAGATAATAGACTGTACTGCTATATTATCTATACTCTATCATGTTACATTGTCTGTCTTATCTATGTATAGCCAAATCAGAGGCTAAATGATGCCAATATCCCGTTCAAAAACATCTAATGTGCATCAAATTTCAAGAGAGCATCAGCAGCGCATCATGTAGTATTAGACGCATCAGAAAAGTCATGATGCTGCATCGATGCGGTAAAGTTTACAATTTTGAAGTTACCTAAATGCAACATTACCAAATCACATTTTGTGTGAAACAAATTAAAATTTCATCGTTCATGATGGCTGTAACACTTTTTTTAAAGGTAGAGTTCATATAATACCACTGATTTGTTAGAAGAAAAACTGTTACAAACATCATGGGCCACAAAATTTTAATTTGTTTCATATAAAATGTGATTTGGTAAAGTTATGTTCAACATGACAAAGTTGGTTGATTTGGTGGTATTTCAGAATGATATAACAACAATATCGAGGGGTCGCGTGAACAATATTTCTACTCCCCCTTTCTATATGTCGAGAGACGCTGCAATATAAATTAGCTTCCATGAAACAGAATACCACTACAATTACGTATAATATTTTAAAATAAGGGGGAATAGTAATTAATAATTATTATTTATTGTTATCTTTCTATGTAACGACTTGATAAAAAGTACTTGCACCTTGCATTAGGCAGTGCGTTATTAGCGACGCACCGGTTTTAATGTACTAATGTTTACTTTATTCGAAAGTAGGTTATTATTTTTTAGCAAACAATTTACTGAGCGACGGAACGAATATTGCAAGTGGGTAAGGTTAGGGTCACGAATGATACTGGTCTAAAATTGATGCAGATAATGCTGATTGTAACAGTTTGATAGTGCACAGTTTCATAGAGTCAACTGTAATAAGAATATTTTATTCCAAGATTTTTTAAAAATCTTTTCGGTTAAAAACCTACACTCAAACTAAGTTTCTAGCACTAGTAGAAGTGCTCTAATAGAATAATTCCTCATAAACGTTTTCGCGTTAAAACTGACTGAAAAGTGGTTTACTAAGGATTATTATTGTTTTTAAAATTTAAAGCAAGAATTCACATGAACTTGATTCTGTTTTGTTAATTACAGATTAAATGCTAAACAAATTCAAAAATGTTCTTGCTTCTATTTTATGCGCAAATAACTAATTCTTTTTTTTTTTTAAATATTTATAGATAAACAATGTTAATTAATTATGGTTTTTGGCATTATAATAATATTTTTGTTTAGTTGTTTTTCTTTTTAGTTTAATAAAATTTAATAATAATTATTTTTTACAGTTGAAAAAATTGTTCTTTTCAAGTTCAATGAACCTATTTTATAAGTGTTATGACTTTTGTGTAATTTTTAAAAGTATTCATGTTAATGTTAATTATATTTGTTGTCATTTCAAAAATATTTTAAATAATTATTGATATGTAGTAATTAATAAAATTTTTAATATTTAATTGATCGAACAAAATTTGGGAAGTTCCCATCATTGTACAGTTGATCCTTTTTTTGTGCGTTGGAGGGGACCGCATAAAAAAAATCGCACAAAAAAAATATATTCAGAAATATAATAAATAGCTATAAAAAGTATAGTTCGATCCAGATTGTACAAAAAACGTTTTTTTATGCGGTTGGTCGGGACCGCATAAAAAATTTTTCATCGAAAAAACATCACTCAAAACGCTCAAAACTTCCTTAGAAGTTGCTTCTATAAACAAGATAAAGCCTTAATTTACACGTAGGAACATTTTATTTCCTTTTTATATAATATTATGAAAATTTTGAAAAATAAATTTGTAAAAAAATTAAATGATGCAATAATTTATGTTCTTATGCAATGTATTGATTAAATGCTTAAAAGTCGTTAAAAAGTATTTTTATCAAAGAAAGTTATTATAGTAATTGTTTAAGTTTCTTACTGTCTCGTGATTTTGATTCACATTATGCATTTTAATGGCCATTTTTTAAAAATCGCATAAAAAAAATCTCACAAAAAAGACCGCATAAAAAAGAGTTCAGCTGTATACTGAAAAAAATATTCGAAGTTTGTCAATATACCGTTTTTAGGGTTCTGAATCTAAAAGATAACACAAGACACAATGATATAAATCGTTTGGCCATATCTACTGCAGGTGAATTAATTTCAAAAATATTTACATGGGATATCACAGGCGGGAACTTTGTTGACACATTTAAAAACTATTTACAGTTATCTTAACTCCGAAGTTTACAAATTTGAAATAATTCAGGAAATTGGGAGGTTCTATATGTATTACAGTAATTGTCGAATATTTTCCAAATTCTTTTTGGTAGAAAAAATCATTTCATTGAGGTAAAGAGTTTTTTCTCGGTATAAAAGTTTATATAAAGATCGGCAAAATTGTAATCTAATAAATTTTTTTTTAATTTCAAATTAAGTGTAGGTAGCTTAATACATTAAAATTAAAAATTTATCTTATCAGATCTATCGATCAAATCAATCAGATGTATAGTAACATCGGCACCTATAAAATTGTTACCATTATCATAATTATTGATCTTTAATTAATTATAATAAATAATGAATCCAAACATAATATTTCTCTGCTTGTGAATCACTTGAACAGCTAGCTATACGATTGCATCCAACTGTTTTTTCATAAATTTCTAGAACACTTTATAGAAATAAATTTTTACTATAATTAAAACATAACACAGTTTAAGATGATTTTGAACAGGAACTGTCGTCTAACAAGTGAACATATGCATCAATGCAAAATTACCGAGAATAATAATATTATATTGGATACATCGCTGTATGTATGCATAAACAAAATTCCGGTTCTTCCAGATTGCATTTTTTTATTTCAATAATTTCTGATACTTTCTATTAAGAGTAAAGAAGTAACATTTGAAGCAAAAAAATGGTGTGGTATGCCGTTTAGTTTGTTATTTTTAAATATTCATATAAACTGTTCTATTTTATGGAAGAAATGATTAACGTATTTTTTTAAACATTTACATATAACTGACTTAAACAGAGGCGGATTTAAGATTTTGTCACCCGGTGTCGTTACTTACGCTCCTAATATGCATTTATAATTCGTACGAAACTGGCGCGGATAGTCTGGCTAATATTATTATATTTCTACTGAACAAACCCTGATAGAAATATGACTTATACGAAAAGACAAAATTGTCTTTTCCTATTTTAGTAATTCTGCATGCCTAATTTTGATAAAACTGAAAAGAACGGTTTCAAAAACCTATAATTTGTTTCCAATTTCATCAATCTATTATTTTATTTGCGGTTTTTAAGGAATGGAAAATTTTTATGAACTTGGTGACGTCATCAACTTAAAAAAAATTCTTTTTGGTTAAATTAAGCTTTCTGAAAGTCATTTGAATCAGGGTGATTGGTTGAATTAGGGTAATTTGGGTGTGAATTGCTCATTCTTGCTATCAAAATAACGAAATTTTGTTCAGAAATATGACTGATTCGACGAAAGTCCTTTTTCTAGCGACTCTACATGCCTGACTTTGGTAAAAATAAAAAGAACGACTTTAAAAACCTATAATTCGCTTCCAATTTCATCACTCTATCATTTTATTTGCGATTTTTAAGCCCTTTAAAAATTTTAGTAAACTTTATGACGTCACCAAATTAAAAAAAATCTTTTTGCTTAAATTAAGCTTTTTGAAAGTCATTTGAATCAGGGTGATTGGTTGAATTAGAGTCATTTTGGTGTGAATTTTTCATTTTTGCTTCAATGTTTCAATAATTTATAATCTTATGCAATGGTACTGATTGAATGTTTAAAAACAATCAATACATAATTTTATCAAAATAAATTATTATGATTAATGTTTAGATTGCTTACTTTCTCTTACCTTTGATTCACATTATGCACTTTAATGGACATTTTTATGTCATCGAAGATGACATATTAATATCGTTGCGTGACTGAATAATTATTGAGTTGTACATCCATATTGAATAAACGCAAGAGGGCTGTAGAGTTAACAACTATAGAGTTAACAAAAAATCATAATTTAACACTTTCACTGAGATGACATTACTTAGTGCGTGTCAAAAACACGTATTTGACGAATTTTTTATTTTAAAAGTCGCACAAAAAAATCGCCTTAAAAATGTATCAGCTGTATATCTATCAACTTGAAGTAAACATACGGTATACAAAACATGTATTAATATGTACTTAAATTATGAATTCAACTATGTTACCTATGCATGCACTGTGGTGTATTTACATCTGTTGTATTGTGACTATGTGCTAACTGCTTGCACTATGAGATTTTTATAAAAATAATTAAATGTCTTGCACATGACTTTTCATAACATAAACGGTTAATAAATTAACAAAATGTCAATTTTCAATATATGTATTGACTCCGATTAATATATTCTCATCTGTTTTACATGTTACATGAACTACATAAAATATTTTTAGATCTACATTCACGGCTCGTTAGTGAATAGACTATAGCGTCAACGTGCTTAATTTTACATTTGAAATTTGATGATAAGGAATATAGTCTTATCGAAAATCTCTAAAAAGTTTTAAGTAAATCGTTTAGGATTTTTAATCAGGGCAAAAACAACGTACCTATATAAATCCTTATCAAGCATTTCCAAATAGATTTTCCCATTTTAAAAAAATAAATTTGCATCATTTGCATCTAGGGTTCTGATTAAAATTCATTTTTTTTTTCATTTTGTGAAAATATAGATCTTTAAAAATGTGTCCTCAAAAGGAAATTTAGCAATTTTGGGTTCCGGTATCAGGTACTAAACCTCAAAACTTTAAAAGTAATTTTTTTGGAACTACATTTTTCAAACTTCTCGACATGATATCTCGAGTTCTATTTATCCAATCGACTTCGAATTTTACATATACCTTCAATACATATTTCTTTATAGTCAGGACTACAAATATTGCGAAATTTTAATTTTTACTATTTTTTTTTTTTTAAATAAAAAACTTGTAAAAAAGTAAAACAAAATATTTTTTTTAAACAGTCGCCATTTTTAGGTTTAAAAATTTTTTTTATTGTAGTTCCTGTCAGAATGACAACCTTTCTAAACCAAAATTTTTTTCTTTTTTTGTTTCAGATGAACACAAACTCCAAAATCATGTCAACCAGCACATAACTTTTTTACATGGCCATAATAAGTCCTTGAATTTTAATTTTTTTATATGAAATTTTTTGTATATGTTTTCAAAATATCAATAAATAAATGGTAGAAAATGGACAGTAAAAATATTAATAGTTTTTTTTATTAATTCCCAAAATACCCCTGTCGCAGCATCCTGCATAACATAGCGAATTTCCGTTTATAAAAATTAGTTTTTCTCGGAAACTAGTTGACATAGAAAAAAAATTTAAAGACCTTTTTTATGTAATTTTTTCTTCTCTTTTAAATGGTATAAAAAAATTTCGCAAAAATTTTTGAATAAGTGGAAATTTTGGCAAAAAACTAATTTTTTGCAAGAACAAAAACCATGTTTCTGGCATCCGACGTATCTGGCTGACGAACTCATCCAAGGGTTTGGGACTTCCAATGTTTTCACCAAGTTTCGTAAAAATTGGATACTTCGTTCGAGAGTTATCGCGCGGATTAAATTTATATGTATATATAAATTTTAGTGAATATTATTTTCGGTGTCTACGGATCTCAAAACAAATTTCTGCCATAGTCCCGGGCTTAGGTCGCGTCATGACAGTGGCTGTAATAGCTGAATTCCATTCTGGAAATTCGCTAAAAGGCTGAAAATTTTGCTGTGTAAACTAGAATACTCCCTTAATAGTTTAACTGAAATTAAAATGACAACTCTCAAAAAACTCATCCTGCATTACTGAAATATGGTCGTTATACTTTAATAAATATTAGGGTGACAGTGGTAGAGTTCACACAGAAAAAAATAACCCAAAATATAATTTATAAAAAAATTAATTTCCTTTTCTTTAAAACTTTCTTCCGATAAATATGTAATATAATAATTTTTAATATTCAAAATTTTTTTGTATCAGTAAATCATCCTACAATCAATCCTGATGTTGTCTGTGTAACGGTGTTTGAAATTTTCGATAAAAGAAAGTAATTAAGCATGATTTGAATTTTTCATGGCTATTTTCAATTACCTATTCTGACTGACTGCTCACTACGCTATCATAATACAATTTTTGACATGTACTCATTCTCAATAAAAAAAAATTTTAATATCTATTTTTAGTTACATTTCACTTATGCTATTGGTACCTACTAACGAACAAATACATACGTAAGTGAACGTCCAAAAAAAAAAAACTGTTTTGTTAATAAAATAATTATAAAGAACGATGAAAAAAACTAATTTGTAAATATCGTATTATATTTTACTGCTGATTTACAACTACCGATGTAGACAATAAAAGGTTTTTAGGAAAGAATAGTAACAAAAAATATATTTTGACTTTTAATAACATTTACAAACTCTCTATTACATATTTGTACATTATAGTGAAAGGTGTTTGCGAGAGCCGCGCGCTACAGAATGCATTATTCCAAAACTGTTTGTAACTGAAATATACACTAATTAAAATAAATTAGGAATACTCTCAAATCAAAATTTTACACGCATATCAACATCATTATACAAAATAAATGTAATAAAATTGATGAGTTTATTTGTTAGCACCGATTTGATTTCCGACCAAAAAAAGAATTTACAAGTGTAGATTCTGCAGTAGGGATGATTGATATTGATCGATGGTAGAAAAACATCGGATGTTTAGGGAGGAAACATCGATGTTATGTCTTCGATAACATCGACACATCGATGTTACGTGAATAATATCGAAACATTTGTTAGCACCGATTTGATTTCCGACCAAAAAAAGAATTTACAAGTGTAGATTCTGCAGTAGGGATGATTGATATTGATCGATGGTAGAAAAACATCGATGTTTAGGGAGGAAACATCGATGTAAAAACATCGATGTTATGTCCTCGATAACATCGACACATCGATGTTACGTGAATAATATCGAAACATCGATATTACTCTAAGCTATCCAGTAGTTAAAAAGGCCTGTAGCTGATTTAAAACAAGATCCATTACTTTTATGGCAAGTTCTAGGATCCACTTATTATTTGAAAAAAATTGCCATTAAATATTTGTGTTTCCAGCAACTTCAACAGCTTCAGAGAGACTTTTTTCAAAAGCTGGGCAGCATTTGTATCAACAAAGGAACAGATTAAAAGGGAAACTTCTAACAAAGTGACTTTTTTTGCAAAGTGTACCAAATAAATACTGGTAATGTTAATTTTTAATAAATAAAATAATAGATTATAATGGTTGTTTATTTTGCTACATAAACATCGATGTTTTCGAACATCGATGTCTTTCTTTCGATATATATCGTATATCGATACTCTTGAATCGATGTTAACATCAATGTCAACATCGATGTTTTTCTAATATCGATCATCCCTATTCTGCAGTACCGTAAAATCTCCTAATTTTACCTATTAACCTATACCACACTCAGGCCCGACGAGAGGGTGGGGTAGCCAGGATTGCAGCCCCGGGGACCGTAACTGTCGGTAGAGGGCTCAAAAAAAAGTTAAGAGTTTTTTTTTTTTTGCTCACCACCTATTTTTTTGGGAGGAAATTTTAAAAAATTTGGTGTACTCCTGGGGCTCGCCATTTTTCCCACGGCGCTGGCCAAACTTTGTGTTAAAAAAAATTAAAATTTCATGGCTTATAAAGAATTGTTTTTTAGTGACACAACTATTTCTAAAAAAACTATTAGTGTTCTATAAATTTTTCTGGCATTACCAGTCGCCATTACTTTAAATTATTAGCGTTTTTTCCAGTTTATATGGTACACTCTTATTTTCAAAAAATGTGCAAACTTTAGTTGATATTTCAGAAGCTATCAAGTTCAGGTAGGTAATTTTAAAAAATTATATAAGCTCATAATTATTTAGAAATAATTTTCACATTTATTTATTCGCGCATTATCGAATAATTCGTTCAAAGGATTATTCAGGGTTGCAGAAAAAAAATCGTGATTTCTTTTCCTCCAGTATTTCTATGTCTTTGTATTCTAAGAATCATCAGTTAAAATTTGGAAACCAAAATGTGAAAGGGTCGCCGAACGATATATATATATATATATATATATATATATATATATATATATATATATATATATATATATATATATATATATATATATATACAGTAAAGAAGTAGAACTGTCCTCTTGGATTTGCGTGTGTGTTTTTAATGAAGGATCAGAAACCATCTTTGAGCAATCTTTACATTTTTTTATAAAATTTGCTCAAAAATTTGATATAAAAAAGCTTTTCCATATATCCAACTTTCGGACCGAATAATTGTGAAAATTAAAAAAAAATTTTGCTTTTATTAAATTTACTGTTTCAGATTATACAAAAATTTCTATGGTAAGTGTACTTGTATACCTAAATAATCAAAAACAATAAAACATGAAATAGGTATAATATGCAGATCTATAGATCATAGACTTTATTATTAGTAGAAAAATGTCAAGATTTTTTCAATGAATCAAGAAGTAAGTGCTCCAATGACCTTGCTAATATAAATATTCATTTCTCAAACGCATTTTTGTAATTAAACAATATTAAATAGTTTATTTTTATTAATTAAACACTAAAATAATTCATTGTTCTATTTGTAAAAATAGTAAAAAAATTGAGTCATTCTCTGAGAATTTCCATAAATTCATTCTTTTGTTTTATAAAAATATTAATTTCTCGTTGTTAAAGAAGTTGGGTTTGTACAGTCTGAGAATCTTTCCGCGAATATTGGAAATTTTTTTTTGATGCAATTCTGCAACTGTAATTTCGAAAGTTTGAAATTCCCGCCATGCTTTATGTAGTGTGACGTTGACAGATGTTGCCAGTTTTTATGTTCATAATTTATTTACTTCAAGAATTTTTATATAATTGGATTATAATCAAAAATTTCCATTTTCCATAAGAGTTTCAATTGATTTTCATCAGTTTTTCATCAGTCAGACAAACTGTTGCATAAAAAGGACATAAGTTGGAAACTTACTAATACATTTTTATTTTTTTTTATTCTTTAGGTTTTATTTTCAATAATAATATTACATTAAATACATATATTCTAATTTCTTTGTTTAAATCAAACATGTCACGTGATCTTAAGTCACATTCATTATCTAGCATTTACTTAAATGTATTTTGTAATAATAACAAGAATGCAACAAAGAAACGATACTATAAAAATATGTACATACAGTAAGAATACAAAGCGCGTCGAGGCAATGCAACCAAACAGAATCATATTTATATAACTCTAGAATCATACGTTGGTCTACGAGTCAAGTTAATCATACATCGGCGTCGTTTCGACGAATGGACTTTTTACGGGGAGTTTTAGAGTTTATTTGCAAAAAACATTTCTTTTACATAACAATACTACAAAAGTGAACAAAATATTTTAAAAAATTGGATTTGGAAAAATTTCTTAATGTAAATATTTATTAATTTTTTTAATCTTTTTATCAAAGCATATTTTCATTATAAAAATTAAAAAATATATGTATAAATACATCAATTGTAATAATTAATTTATGAACTATTATGAATCAGTGGACATGTGTGACTTTACAGAATGTGAAATTTCTCAGTCATAAATATTCCTATGGATATGTAGTTATTTCCCCATTAGGCACATTTGTAAATTTTCTAAAATTTGTTAGTAATTTTTCGAATAAGATCTCAAAAAATAATAAAAATTAAAATATTTTCCACAAAATAAATTGTTAATCTCTTATTAAGTCATTCGAAACGCATTCTTTAGTTTTCGATTCAATATATTCAAACTTCAGTATTGTGTCGTCTCTATAAGTCAAACAGCTGTAATCATCTTTCACATTATCATAATCATTGAATAAATTAATTATAACATCCATATCTTTAATAAATTTTAGAAAAATTAGGAAAACTTTTATATGTGGAGTACAAAATCTTTAAAAAAAAATATAGGTTAATCATACATCGTCGTCCTTTTGACGCACACTATTTCAGTATAAAAAAAACGACAATAGCTATAAACAAAATTTATATGTCTTATGTGTTATAATAACAAATAAATTAGATAACAGAAGTTTCACAGCGAGCAGGTACCGACAAGTCACAGTATTGGAGCAGGTAGAGAAGTTCGTTCGTCATTTTGACGAGTACGTATGATTCTAGGGATAAAGTTGCTGTCATGGTGTCCAGTTATTTTTGTTTGTTACTGTAAATATGTAAGTGCACATTGCACACGTAGACAACGTTGACAATAAATTCATACATAATTATATCAAAATATTTCTGTTGATTTAAAATGGTTTTCAATAATAAACAATGTTTTAATTACATTTTAACAACAAAAATTTCTCTTTTACAGTCAAAATTAATTATTTACGAATAATTGATTAGATGAAAAAAATATATTTGCGACAATGGAAAGTGCAATGGGAAAGAAAGATGTTAAAAAAGATTTCTAACTGATTGTATAAGAAAGATGTTTAAAATTTATGTACGGATTTATGTCTTGTTCTATAAACACAGTATTTAAAAAGAATTTACATACATAGCAACACCATACTTTGTATTAATTACCCGTATTTATTATATTAATTAAATCGTCTGTGAAATAACTCATGCAAATACATGCAGATATCAATAATTAATTGTTTTAAAAATATCAAGATTAAACTTCAGATTGATCGAATACAATTATATTCCATCGAATTCCGTTATGAAATCATTTAAAATTGGCGCGCGACCGCGATATCATGTGCGTGATAGCAAATTTACATTTGCAATGATTTGCTGGCGCCACTTTTGAGCTTGCACGTCTGTAAAGTTTAAGACGGTTCTACACGATGCTACGAACACCTTCCAACATTGGACGTTCGATGGTTCATCGCATCGTGTGGCCGTTGTTCGAACCTACGAGTGTCCAATGTCGAGCGTCAAACATTCGCATTTGGCCATGTCCCGCTCGATGTCGGTATTCTTGCACCGAGTCAAAGGGATGCTTCGAACGTTTGAAGGTCAATGTTGGTTGCGTTGGTTGGTTCGACTCAGCAGCTGCACGACTCGTTCATGTGAAGAGAGACAACATCAGTGTATAACATTAGAGATAACATCAGACAGATAACAGCCTCGTCCACTGAGTACCAACACATCATCATTCGTATTGGATCAAACATTCGATTCACCGTGTAGCAGATACATCGTCGCACCAACTATCGAACTTAATTACCTCAAACGTTCGATCGAACGTTGGAAGGAACGTTCGTAGCATCGTGTAGAACCCGCTTTACACTACTTGTACATTCGTTTACACATGATTTGCATGGTATATGTACAATTTGATGAGTACTGCGCAGGTCACAAATGGCTGAATTGAATAAATAACTGTCATATATTACAACCTTCAAAGTTGTCATTAATTGTATCTAACAGTAAAGCAAACGATGAATTAGAAGAAAAAAACGTAACAGATACATAGAAATGACATTTTGAATAAACATGTAAAAGAGACTTTACATTTGCAAGTTTTAATTTTAGTGGCGCATGAATCATTACTGGCGCCAGAAAAGTTGGAACGTTGCTAACGTTTTTCATCGGTACATGCATTGTATCACCTTGCACGCCAGTAGATGTTTACACATGCATTTTGTTTTTACTGGCGTGCCACTTTATGTTAGCGTCAGCAAATCACTGCAAATGTAAACCCGGTATTAGTTCTGTATAGAGTCCCTATACTAAATAGAGTCGGGACATGACACCCATTTTAAGCCAAAGAAAGAGCGGGAAATTTCAAAATTAATCTTAAAAGAATTATGCCGATATTTGCCGAGAAATTTGGGCCTTGGACTTCGATCTACCAGTGCTCAAGTACCACTATTTAAATAGGCTCAATGACCACTTGTCGGGTCTTTTTTCTTTTAAAAAAGAATTTTAGATTTACAAAATTTAATTTTGTGTTTGTAACACTAAAATGCTACAATGTTGCGGAGTTGCCGTCATCTGATAATTTTTTGTAATCTTGATTTTTTAGATTGGAATCTGCGGTGTTTAAGTTGGGGATTTGAATTATTTAAAAAAAGACTGATTTCCTAGCTTGACTTAAGAGTTAATTATTATTATTATATTTATTAGAAGAAGATATCATTAGAGAAATTTTCAAAAACATTTTTATTCTGACACATGCTTTCAAGAGAGGAAAGTGTGTTAGCGATAAACAATATTTTGGCTCAATCAAAAGAAATTTTAATAAAAAATATATTAATAATAATTATTGTCAATGATGAGTTACAAAATATTTAATTTCTCTAATTGGTAAATTTTTTTTATTGGTCCGAAAAAAAATATAAAAACAAAACTGGATCTACTGACCCAATTACACAGGCACACACAAAACAATTTTTTCTTTTTCAAAACAGTACAATTAAATTGAATATAGAAAAATATTTGGGTCGCAGATGTATCAGAGTTTTATTTCAAGAAAATTAAAAAAAAAAGAATTATTTTTAAAGGTGAACATAAGAAACGGTGACAAGTCCCATACGGTACCATCAAAATATTTTGAAATTAGCACAAAAAAATTTTCTGAATAAAACAAATATAAATAACACTGACATTAAGGTATTTTAGAATAATTATTGAATCATTTCTTTACTGATGGGACTGAGACATTTCATGCCAAATCAGCTTTTATGTTAAAATCTTCCTCATGAAAGCAAAGGTTTAGGAAGTTTTTCCAATTATATATTTCCAATTATTTTACAATAGTATTCACTTTTTATAAGCATATTTGGAATGTTTTAGACTATGTACCTTTTGGAAAAATGTCGAATAAAAATTACCTGAGTGTTAAAGATACATTGTCTTGACAAATTTGGAAAACAGTGGAAAACCAACAACAGAAATATTTTTTTTAACAATGAACTCATTCGGACCCCACATTCATATTTTACTACATGATTCAGAACAATACTAAGTATTTATACAAATATTTTTATAATTTTAAATTATGTACTTTTTGAAAAAAAAATTAAAACAGTCTTTACATGGTTTTGAGAAAAAATATTTTCATTGACACCCTTGTCATATTGTTTGAATCTTTATTATTTGAAAGAGCATTTAAAATGCTACAAAATGACACCTCTCCCAGCTTTCTAGTTAAATTAGAACAGATTCTAGAGCGATTTAAAAATGAACGTTCACGTTTTTTTTGGTAAGTTTTTGGAAACTTTACATAAACATATTTCGTAAACGGTTTCAGATAAAAATTTAAAAATTGGCACTTTTCTTAGTCTTAGTACCTAGTATGAATATACTAAATTTTAAGAAAATCTAAGGTGGTGTGATAAAATGGGTGTGTTGAATTGACATGGAATAAGACTCTAAAAATGATATCTTAATGTTTGTGATGGTGTTCTGCAAGGTGACATCTATTGCCCACTGCTTTTAAAGCAAAATATCGGCCAACTAGCAATAAATTGTTTAATAGTCGACTACTCATCTTGTATGCTTTTTTTATGCAAAACATTAATATATATTATTATAGCAATTTGTAGTTAAACACGTTTTAAAGTTAACTCAAAATACCACTAGTAACATATATAATTTTTTTATAATATCTAGTATATCTATTCATTTATTAATGACATTGAAATGTATTAATACACACAGCGCCATTATTCAAATTCTAATTAAAATTTAATTAATCTATATCAAAAAAACTAAAATATGATTTTATTTTCGTACATTTTTTAATTAGTACAAAAAGTTTTCAATTTTATAATTAATATTTTCATCTGCAAATTTTCTTTTTTAAATCAAACAGTTACAGGTTCGTTCGTTTCAATTGCGGTAATAAAATAATAAATCCTTTCTCGTTCGAGTACAGTACCCATTAATCCAAAACTCAGTACGACGCGTAGCGACATGAATAAACCTAAATATGTGTTCGGACGAAATTTTGTGTTACGAGTTTTCAGGTGTAACAAATTTTACTAGGTTATTTTTCGGACGAAATTGTGTATGTTCATTGGCATCTAAATCCGGATCAGTGAAAAGTAAAATATGTCTTATATCTACGTAAGATACAATTTATTTAATCAAAACTGACGGAACAAAGAGGTTCTACTGTACATTGTATATGAAGGGTACAGGAAAAGAAAGGTACAAAATTCGATTTGTTATATTTTCTAAATTATTATGTTTTTATTCTTGATATTTAAAACGCAATTCCATTAGCATAAGTGGATAAAAATCGAAAAAAATTGAGTTATCAAGTTCTTTCCTTGTACCCCTGAATATGTTTATTTTGAAGAATGGGTGCATATTTTTAGATACTCTCTAATTCAAACTAAATACTATATATTAACAGTTTGTAACCTTCAATTTTGTAAAAATTGGCTGAAAATTGAAATTGTAAGGAATGTATCTTTTATTTGCTTCCTTGGCATTCGATTCAAGTGGGTATTAGTAGAAAAAAATAATTTTACAATTTTAAGAAAATATCTAATGGAATTAGAAGGAACATTTGAAGAAACTGAACATTTTTGAGAAAACAAATTTTCAATTTGGAATTAAATGCAAAGCTTTTACGGTAGAAAGCTTTTTCGCTCAATATTCATCTCCAGATAATTTGCGTAGACAAAAACCCACTGTAATTGTCGGCCCATAGGCTGATTCAGACGGTGGGTAAACTATTTTCATCGATAAACAGACTCAGTTCAACTAACAATATACGGTATTTTGCTCAAAACTGCTAAAAGCACACATTTATTATATATTAATTGCTCAAATATTGATAAAACTTTTTTCTCATATCATAATAAATTAACCATTACTCGCGGTTTCCCCGCGTGTTATTTGAAATTATGACATCAAATTAAATTTTAAATATATTTTCACACGATAATTAGACGTTTTCCCGAGATAAAAAGTAGTCTATGTCCTTTTTCGACCTCTCTGTTAACAATATGAAGTTAACTGGCTTTAGGAATTTCCAATTTTAATTGGTTTTAAAAAAAAAAAATCAGGCTGAATAATATTTCCCTAGTTTTAATTTAAATGTAGTTTCAGTTAGAATCATTTACGTGATCTAATTATCAGAAAAACTATAATTATACACTTGTTAATTAGTTTTTTCGGTAGCTAATTAGCAACTAATGATAGGATTTAGTTTCCCAACAATATTCATTAAGATAAGCTTAATAATGATAACTGAGATAAAATTTCAGTAATTTCATTAATAATAATAATAAATTATTCAATATATATTATTATTGATATTTAATACTCAATTTATATATTTTTAAATTATCTAAAAAAATGCAGATGAATATATTATGAAAATTTTAAAAATACTTTAAAATTTATAGAATATTAGTTAAATTATTAGTAGATTATTTTTTTGCACTCAACACAACATTTACTTGTGCCAAACGAATTTCAAAATTGAAAGCGTTCATAATTAATTTAGAAACAACATTATATTTTTCATTTTGAAATTATATAATCCAAATTTTTTTTCGCACAATTAATTATTTAAAACAATAAATCTCTATTTGGAATTTTGACAGATACAGTACAATTCGAATTTTTGGTTGGAATATTTTTTTTAAATGTTCAAAAAAGAAAAAAAAAAGAAAATTGTGCATAGATAAAATATCCACAAACTTATTAAAATGAAAAAATTAATTTTTTTTAGTACTGTTTAAACAACAATGCCCTATGAGTTTGTGCTATTTAGAAGTATACAATTATTATAAAAATTTAATTTTATGAAGAACAAAGATAACATTTTATCTCCACATTTTTTTAATTTGCTTGTCTTTTATTGCACTATAAATAATAACCCTATTTGTACTTACATATTTACTTTCTCAAACTCAAACAAAAGGTTGACATTGTTTTATATACCTGACTTAATTTAAAAAAAAAATCAAGAGATATTTTAATAAATAAAATTAAAAGGTATACAAAAATATGTAAAAAGTTAGATGTAGGTATATCACTGAGTTTATTTTTGTATTTTATAAATTTAAATGTAAACCCAAAAATTATTTTTCACTGATTTTGATAATTTTGAAAATGTCACATTAGTTAATTTTGAACTCACTGACCTTTTTTTGTTGTTTTTCCCATGCTGGATCTAATAATCCCTCACGTTCCCATTCTTCTTCGGGTTCCATATACCCATCACCATATTGATGATCACCGACGTTATTATAACCGTCGTAAGCCATAATAATCGCAAAATTCTAAACCTATTATCGAATTATTTTGAAGTTCGTTCGAGAAACAATCAATAAATATAAACTTTTCGGCCGACAACTCCTTCAACGGCGTGCCGGAGTAAACACACACGACGGCCACACAAAAACCTAACCCCACAACACAAGCCCGTGTTCAGAGCACCACTGAAACTTGAGCTTGCCTCTCTCGTAGTCAACGCTTACGTCGTGCCATTAGTTTCCCTCACCGCGGTCCCCTGTCTTAAAGTACCAATTTAGAACATCAATCAGTTTAGAATCAGCAAAATTTAAGTAGTGCACAATTCTTTTTTGATATTTTATAATATTTTATGCATAAATATTGATGAAATATTGTTAATAACACATAACCTATAAGTTTAAAAAGTCTAAACACACAAAAAAATACGATTACTAATATTTAATTTTTTTATTAAAAAATATTTATTAGGCACGCATTACATAAAAATAAAAATAAATTTAGGTGTATTTAAACATATGGTATTAAACGTATTAAATTACCGAAATACACTATAAATATTTTAATTAAATCATAAAGAGTGGTGGCATCTGGAGTTAGTAACATCAATTAAGAAATTGGGGTGAAGAAACTTAAATATTATCAACCTACTGTCTGCGTTACCAACATAAACTTAGTACCGTTGTGAATTTAGGCATATTTAGCTACACATGAAATAAAACTGTTGCATATACATACATAATTACTAAACTCCACAGCTACTAGCGCTACTAGTTCAGTTTTTATTCTACTCTCTAAAGAAAAAATCTTGGACCGCTTATCATCAAATCTGTCTGTTACATCATCATTAATTTCTGCATTTTTTGGCTTATGAGCATGAAATTTTGCACATACATTGTACAGATATAGGATAAATTTTGATTAATATAAAGTAAAAAAAGAATTTTCTTTACTTTCTTGAAGTGAAGATGGAAATTTTTTCACTTACTACATTCTATAAAATATCGTGAGGCTTAAAAAACGAAGTTGAATTTCCTTTTAATATTTTTCGTCTTTAAATCCTGTTTGCGAAACATGTAGTTTCAAAGTAAGGTTTTTTTGCTCTTTCCTCCTATGACTTTCCCAGTTTTGGTTCAAAAAATCTGAAAAAAATACAGATACTAGCACTTGATAAGGAGACTTGCAATCCTTAAAATTATTTATTACGGCTATAAATTCTCGATATTTTATCCAGAAAGCTGTAAAAAACTAGCCACTAAGGAAAACTTAATACGTGTATTTTATTGATTCTTGATGTAAAAGAAAATAATTACACAAAGTGAAAATATAATTTTCTTTTTATTTAAAATTTTTCTTTACAAAATATGATTAAATAACAATAAATTTGAGAACTTAATACATAAATCTTATACGCTAGTGTAAAAGGCACTTAAATTTTGTCAAAATTTAAAATTAATTATAGAGATTTCGAAAAATAAAAAACTGTTAAAATATTTACAAACTTCCCTCCTGTTTATAAAATTTAACATTTATCCCCCAGAACTTTTAATTCCGTTCTCAATATCTTCCCAGATGGATTTCGTGGAATTGCATCAATAAATCGAATTCCACCCTTTAATCGTTTGTAATGAGCAACGCGAGGATGAACATAATCGATAATGTCTTTTTCGGTTATTGGCGGCTTGGTTTCTTTTCGTAATACAATGAATGCTCGAGGAACTTCACCACAAAGTTCATCAGGTACACCAACAACCGCGGCATCAGCAATTCCTGGCATTTCTAACAATATTGATTCCAATTCTGTCGGTGAAACCTATAAAAATAAATCAAAATAAAACCTTTAATCATCCAATGATAGTTCTGGAAGTTTCGAAGTTAACAAACCAAAATTAATTTTCAGGGCTGTGTTCGATTCCTGGTATAAAAAATTCCCGTGCATTTACGCATGTATGTATATTAACTCTTAAAATGATTAAGACGAGTTAACTCGTCCTACAATATGGCGGCTCAAAATGCTGTGATATGTATATATTCACTGGTACAGGTACCTCCATCTGTGACAGATTTTTCGAAATACAGTATAATTCTAAATAATGTTCAATTTTATCAACCTAGTTTAGTATAATTTATATTTTGCAAATTCCTAGGGTTCACTTTCTTTTTTTGTAACTTTATTTATTGTACTTGTCACTGGCAGTAAAAGGTCTGGCATTTTGAGACAAAACAATTTTCTCTATGGTTAAAATAAGAGATAGTAAATCGCACAAACGCACTCAAAAATTTAAATACGTACATCTACTAGATTCCAGACAGGGTAATAGATGTCAAATAATTTAAATTTTTTGCTAGTACTTGTTCGCGCGGTTTAGTTATGTACATGCCTGAGAATTTTTTATAATACAAATCGAAGACAGGGGCAGATGACGTAATACTTTTGGCAGGATATTAAAAAAGAAAACTGAATTTTTAAAATCGTATTATGTGTAATGTAGACATTTTGAACAATTTTAGCCTAACAGCTGATTTTCTGTATCACTTCTTATGGATCCAATTTAGTACATATTAATTTATGAAAGAAAATTTGTATTTCCATTACAAACAACCAAACGTAAAAAGACCATTGTTAACTGTTCACAGTTTGTTTTTTATTTTTTTTTTAATAAACGGAAATCAACTTCACAACTATTATTAAATATAACTATTATAAACAATTAATATTATTACCTAATAATGTTTTTTGGTAAGAAATTAAATGAAAATTGAATTTTTTCAATATGAAAACTGACTTTCTATAGTATTACTCATAGTAGGAATGCTGAAAAGGTCAATAAAATAAAAAAAAAATATTTTAAAAAATTTATATTTATTCGTACAGATAATGTTACAATAATTACTGCAACAACTAATATTATTACACATTTAAAAAAGAAATGAAAAATTTTTATTTATTGGAGAATAAAAATACGTAAATATGACCCATTGCGATCACAAATCACAATATCCAATTTCTACTAACAACAATTATTAAAACAGCTAGTTTTAGAATGATGTTTTTTGTGGAGAATTTTTGCAGGATACTGTAAACGTTTACGGCGGTATTTCCCAAACTACTTTTGTCGTGGAACATTTATTGATTTCAAAAAAATTTATAAGGAACAATACTACTTCAAATAGAGTTGGCGAGGGAAAAAAAATCGTAGTAACTTGAGCTCATTCCCAAACTCTAGATCTCGTAGACTTGAGACAAAAATCGTTGTTGATTATTATAAAAATATTAAAACAAGGCGGAAGGAGCTACATTTTGTTTAGAGTTTACCGTAAATTTTTACAGTAAGCCGTAAAAATTCCATATTTTAAAAAAAAAAAAGAAAAATTGAAATTAAATGTGATACTAAATTAAAAAAATAAATAGTTCAGAAATTAAATAAAATAACTAAAGGAATATTAAAACTTATCATTGAGTAATATCACTATTGCTTTGAACCTCTACGCTACTTTCTTCCACTACTTTCTCTACTACCGATTCCACAATTTCACCACTTTCACACGATTCTGTTGGCAGCGTCTTCTGTACTTCTTCTAGTGTACTCTCTTCAGTTTTGTTAAATTCCTCAGTTTGGATTTCGGTGGTTTGGATGACTTCATTGGTTTCATTATTATTAATTGACGGCATTTCACAATCGGTAGAAAGCTCGCTGGAGGTAACCATATTTTCATCTGTCGGTAAATTCTGTTCTACTTCCAATGTAGTTGCTTCATTTTTTTCCGAAACGGCGTCAGAGGGTAACGGTTCCGATTCCTCTTCGACGCCTTCCATAGCTTCCACCTGGACTGCAGTAGTTACCTCGTTATCTGGCTGACATGTTTCTTCAGGTTTCTCTTCCTCTTGTGTGCTTTCGACTGACGGATATGATTCCGTTTCAGGAACTGCTTCCGAGTGCGCTTCAGTGTTTGGTATTACGTCGGTTTCGGAACTAGTTGGTGCATTTGCTGGTTCGGGCTCACTTGTTGAAGGTGTTGTGTCGAAGGTTTGTTCTTGGGCGTCTTCGAGGGGATCACGGGTTGCAATTTCGTCGGATTTAGGTTCAACGATTTCGGTCACTATAAATTTCGGTTCTTCCAACGATGGTGATATGTCTTCAGTGGTCATTGAAGTACACTCTATGGTGGCGGTTACAGGTGGTAGTTCGGTATGAATCTCGACTTCTTGGGTGTCTTCGATTTTGTCTGTGATTAGTTCTTCGGTTGCGAGTGGGTCGCTTGCTGTGATCGGTTCCTCTTTATTTTCCTCGGGAGGTGTAGTCTCGATTTTGTTTGATTCTTCAGGTGTTTGAGGATAACTAGTAGTTTCGACTTTTTGATTTTCGGGAATTTCGGAGTTTTCAGTTAATGGTGGGTTCTGTTCAGTATTTGGTTTTTCTACTTCGTTGTTAAATGGTTCGGTGGACATGACGTTTATGTTGGAAATATAAGAGTGTTCGGTGATGATTTCTCTGTTCGACTGTGGTGATGTTTCGATGAAGAGTTGCTCTCCCGACGAAGACGATGTGGATGTCACTTCGGTGATGTTTTCTTGGGTTGTGACTTCGGAACTAGTTGAATTACATGCAATAACAGATTCCGCGGCAGTATTTGTTTCATTTGGTACAATACGATTTAAGTCCAAATCATGAGTAGCAAATGACATCTCCGTCAGCGGTTTCAATTGTTCATTGCTGTTTTCTGGCATTTCAGATTTAAAGTCAGGTTTCACGGCATCATAATTGTGGGTATCATTCATATCCGATTTTGGCGACCAGATGGGAGTTTCTTCCATGTCTACTTCGATATGTACATCATTTCCGATTGTGTTATTTGCCGAATCAGTCTCTAATCCATTTAGAATACTATCTCCGTTTTCGGTGGATCGACGCTGGCCAGGTTCTCGTGTACTTACAACAAGAATGTTTTTCTCGAGGGCTCGCATGTACTTATCGATTCGGTTATATTCTTTTCGTGGTGTTGTCAATAATTCACATATTCTTTGCACGGTGAACGGAGCTGCAGGAAATGATTCAAGTTTTTCGAGTATAAAATTCTTCATGACATCGTAATTGAATGCTTCGACGTTTGGACACGGTGGAATTTCAACGGATGGACACGATTCGTAAAATTCGGTGATAACGTTAATTAATTTTTCGCGAAACAAATTTTTAATTAACGACCACTGGTAAACAGGGTCACCCGTTTTCGCAACAAAACATAAATATTCTTCAAGTTCACGTGGGATATCTTTTGGTTTCACTTTTGAAAATTCATCCAAACACTGTAATATTTCCTCGGCATTTTCCATTATTTTATTGATCACAACGAAAGTAGGAAATTAACGATAAATACAACTATGATTGAAGGAAAATTGAACATAAACGTCAAAGAGTTAATTAATCATAAAATTTAATCTAACAGACTGAAACGCAATACCAACATATAGATATAAAAATGTGAAACTATTTTTAAAACAGTGGAATAATATCGAATTGAATAAGAGCAATTGCCAGATTGTACTGTACCTCGAACGTATTGAATGAACCACAGAACATCAGAAGGAACATCTCTTTTCTACACAGAACCACAGAACATCTCTGTTCTGCTCTGTACACAGAGCAGTGTACACCGTGTACACTTCTGAGCAAGTTAGACTATTGAGTATTTACTCGTTCGGTAGTTGTGGATGAGCGTAGATCAAATGTTTTGATCACGTTTTGATTGTTATGGTTTTTTTTATTACCACTGCATGAAGCCACATACATGCGTATGTAGTATTATATATATGTACGTATGCGACACCACGCAACACGCCTCAGATCACTCACACACACATGACAGATCACATAAATACAAACTAAACCCAGTGCACATATAACATATTTTCTATCCTTTTTGGTTACACTGGTTTCAGTACATAGTATAGAGATAGCAGTATTGTCTCTGACACAGAACAAATAGAACGAATATAACTGTCTCTTTTCTGCAATCACTTATGTGCAAGTATGTGCATCTTAGGCTGCTTAGTGTCAGTTACTCAGTACCCGTCGCTCAGTGTAAGTCAGTCAAACAACAATAAATTTGATTGTTGAACCGGCACAAGTAGCGTTGTGGAATCACACACATCACACACATGTATGCGAACCAAAGGTCACGTGACGGCTATCACCACTCACACTAACAGAGTTTACCGCACAAATACAAAGTAAACACCGTGCACGTATACAACATATTTTCTATCTCAAGTGGTTACACTGGTTCCAGTAGTATAGAAATATGTATTTTATCTCTAGTGCTCTATGGTCTCTGAACTCTGTGGAATGAACAAAGGTTTATTATCATGTATGTATTTTTAGTGGTTTGTTCGTTTCATTGATTCATTCTATATACATAATATAAATAAAGTGTAAAAATTAAACAGTATTCAAAGTCCATTTTACGTCATCCACGCTATGTATGCACTTAATCTATACATATAATAAAATTGTAACGAGACCATTTCTGTACATGGAATATTTTTTGAAAATTGTACTGGTACTGTAAATAGTTATCGATGTAGATATCAAAACAGTGATTTTTAGAATTTTTGTCTGTCTGTCTATCCACGCATCACGCAAAAACTATTGGACGGATTTCAATGAAATTTGATGTGATGATAACTTATTAGCTGGGTCAACATCTAAAATACTTTTTACTCCGGAAAAATGTTCCATTCCCACGGGAAAATGGAAAAATCATTATGAGCATGTGCACACATTACGCAAAAACTATTTGATGAAATTTAATGTGGTGATAACTTATTACTTGGGTCAACATTTAAGATACTTTTTACTCCGGAAAAATTCCTCATTCCCACGGGAAAATAGAAAAACCATTTTGAGCATGTGCATGCATTACACAAAAATTATTATTCTTTGCAAGTTCTGTACAATTATTACACTTACATACTTCTCATTGAGTTTATAACAATGCTTTACGCGAACGACGTCGCAGGTACGGCTAGTTAATCATAATATTATACATATTATATTTATTATTATATTGGTTTCAAATACTAATTTTGAAAAATAATTGGATAAATTTAATTGTTGGTAGTTTTTGGTTATAATTTTTATTACCTACTATTTTTATTTGAACGAAATTTGTGATTAAAAATCAATATATATTTATGCAATACCGTGGGAATGTTATGTTTACATTCAGTTTTCTTAATTAATTTTTTTTATTCATTGTTAAAAATATAACTCTAGTTATTACTAGGTAAATATAAATTTTTTATGAAAAACAATTTAACTCATGTGTATCAACTATCAAGTCTCATAAGAATATTGTAGTTTTTTCACTTTTACGATGGAAAAAAAATTTAGAACAGATTTTTATAGCGAAAAAAATGGTACAAAACATTTCATTGGTTATTTAATTGTAGGTAAACATGATAAAAACGAAACAAAAATTCGTATTGGTACATTTAACTGGTTTCAGAATCATAGTAACAATGTATTAAATAATAATAGGAATTATACTAATTTATTTTATTCATTAAATTGTCTTACCGTATTACACTTGAGTTTTATATTTTTTCTGAATAAATTTGTGTTTTCTACAACTCAAATTTCTTGCCTAAAAGCAATTTAACTCGAAGAACTGTCAACCCAAAAACGCTTCAGCTTCGCTGTCGCGTTTTTGTTAGTTGCTAATTTGCTAGTTGCTAAATAGTCGTTAAATTGCTAATAGGCAACAAATTTTCGTTATAACGTAAAAGCCCCCATTATGGAACGGTATCTAATACTGGAACAGTTTTGACATTTACATATTAATGAAATTATTTCTGAAAGAAACGTCTGATAACAAAAATTATTATTAATAATATGATTGTTTTTAAATTTAAATTCACCTCGCATTTAATGTTTCCTTACTTAATTAAAGAAATAAATATGTAAATGTCAAAACTGTTCCAGTATTAGATACCGTTCCATAATGGGGGCTTTTACGTTATATAAACACAAATTCATTCGAAAAAATACAAATCTCTCGTGTAATAATAATAAGTGATGATTTTCAAATAAGGAGGACATGGTATTAGGAGAAAGGAAATATTTTTACATACTTTTAAATAATATAAAATGATATAATATTAAGGGAACAGGAATATTTATTTTTAACAGTATTATTTTTTTTTAATGTGAGAAAAATTTGAAATGACTAAAAATCACGCAACACCTACCTGATTTCCTTTTACTTTTATCAACTCTTTCGTTCGATCTACAACATAAAAATATCCATCCTCGTCGTAATACATAACGTCCCCTGTGCGAAGCCAACCATTGTTATCAATTGTTTCACGGGTGGCTTCTTCATTTTTCCAATATCCTCTCATCACCTGCAATAAACAAGAAAATATCTGTAGCTAAGTAACCAGCGCTTTAATCGGCTGTAAGATCAATTTTCGTACTTGGGGTCCACGAGCTAGAAGTTCTCCAGACTTGTGAGGTCCTACCGTTTCACCAGTCATAATATCAACAACTTTTACTTCAGTGCTTGGACAAATTTGTCCTGTGGAACCATATTTTGAAATGGGCGATTTTAAAGGAACCATTAGGATTACAGGACTGGCTTCTGTCATTCCATACCCTGTATGGTAAAATGACTGTTTTTTAATGTTCAAGTACTTTTCGTATTTATTTAGTACCTTGTCGTATTTCAATATCATCACGACCAACTTTTTGCCGGAATTTTTCGATAATACTTTGCGATGCACTTGCCGCACCGGAAATAACCGATTTAACGCTAGAAAGGTGTTCTTTGGTTACTGCAGGGTGTGTAGCTAAAAATAATAAAAGACTGGGCACAACAAACAATATTTTAGGTTTATATTTAACCAGTGTCTTAATGTAGTCTTCAGGTGTAAATCTGGGTATTGTTACAAGATGAAGTCCATGTACCAAAGATAAATTCAAAATTCCATTAAATCCAAAAATGTGGAAGAATGGTAGAACTGTCATGGTAATGTCCTGATTTACTTCTGCAACATTTTATTTACTGATATGAGATTACATGAAATTATCTGAAATAGGGATAAAAAAGCTGACCACCTGTCGTTGGGTCATGGGCCACCAAACATTTATGGCTATCTTGTTGCAAATTTGCAACTAAATTTTTATGAGTTAACTCTACACCTTTTGGTAATCCTGTAGTGCCACTGGAATACGGAAGTACTGCTAGGTCATCGGGTGAAATCTTAAAAAAAAAAATATTGGAATTCATAAAACTTAGGTACGCGAACTGGTGATCAAAAAGAATAACTATTGACAGTAGGCAAGGTTTGTTTATTAGGTCTTAATTTAACAATTCACAAAATTTGTACTGTTTAGTTTGCAAAATATAACTTTATATTTTTTTTGAAATATTCTTATTTTTTATAATAATTTATTATTTCCAAATAAAAATTAATAATTACAAATTGCTACCGTATCTTTAGCTTACTCGTAGTAGTTTCACCATTTGTCACCAGATGCTAAACATTTAATTTTCCAGAATTCTAATAATTTATTTTTATTAAAAATATGTAAAACTTACTTTTGGTAAATCAACGGAATAATCTTGAGAGAGTAATTTTTCTATACTAAAGATTTTCTTACTTTCATCTTCTTTCCCCCCAATATTTATTGTGGCTTTGTAGCCCTTTAATAATGGCGCCACAGTTTTTGCTACATCTAGTAATAAATCGATAGTAATTATTGCTTTAGTGTCGGCATTTTCAAATTGTCGCCGAATTTCATCTGCAACCAATCAAGTAGTATATAAATTTTTTTGTTATTAGAATTTGCCGCCAAAATGTATACCTGGAGTGTACAAAGGATTTACGAACGTAACAATTAAACCTGCTCTTAACGCACCATAAATACAAACAGCGTATTCGGGAATATTTGGAAGTAATACTGCAATTGTTTCGCCAGGTTGCATTCTACATTTTTCTATTAATGCACCGGCAAATCTTTTCTCTAATAATTTTAATGTTTTATAATTATAATTTCGACCCGTAATACCACATGTCTGAAATTTAAGTTACAATAAAAAAGAAATTTTTTTTATATATAGCGTTCACTTTTCTATAAATCGATACGTATTGACCCTGAATATAAATATTAATATTATTAATGGACTTTTTCCTTATTAAGCTAATATTTGCTAATATATTTTATCAAGCTGGATTAAAATTATGCATGTAGGTATATATCGTATATATGTATGTAACTCTTGCACTATTAATGTGCAATTTATACTTTAAACCTTTGAAATTGTCGTGACCCATATGTATTTGTTGATTTTCTAACCTTTTAAACGCCGCGTTAATTTCATAGAGCTTGTACCGGTGATCTATGTTGTACCGGACTTCACCGATCATTGATGCTCTTTATGACATTCAAGGGGATAATAAATTTTAAAAATTATTATCTTACAAAATTATTTTTTGTTAGCAAACAAAATTTAAAAAAATTAATTCATATATTTTTTAATGAATGAAAGTGTTCTACTTTAATCCTTAAGATATAAAAATAATCACTTTTTCTTCGTTTTATGTTATGAAATCTTATAAATGCCTGTTATATCATTCTTGTAACATTGTAAATTGAACAATCGATTACAATAATACGTTTAAGTTAGGCTATTCTTATACATATTTAAAAAAAAAATTGAATGGAAAAATTCATTCTAAACTCTATATTCTATTAGTTAAGAGCCCTTACTATTACCCCTATTACCCTTTCCATTTTTGATAGAACTAAACTTTATTTAGAAAAATTGAAAATTTATCTAACTTCGTCAGCTGAGTATTGGTTTGTTCCAAGTCCACATTTAAAAATTTTTTTCTAGATGGTTGTTTTGTTAGTTTTGGGCGTTAAGGAAGTCGAAACCACTATCAGAAAATTTTTTTTTTTAAATGGACTTGGTACAAACCAATACTCAGCTGACGACTTGATGTTTACATCTAGCTGAGGAGTCCAGTTTCAAAACGGATCATGTCCACTTTGTCAAAAAGTTGTAATGTGATATAGGTATATGTTTAATATAATGAATAATATGACAAGACCCATTTTGAAAACTAATTTCTAATGCTAAAAACAATGGGACAGGATTTTTTTTCCAACTTAAACTGTTCAGAATCGTATAAGGCTTTATATACAGAATCCATTATTGTGCCTAACTTAATTTTTTATTTTTTTGGACAAGACCCGTTTTGAAACTGGACTCCTCAGTTAAAGGTTTTTGCTATGAAACTTTTAATTTTTGATAAAATTAAATTAATTCAAAATAGTTTTTTCTGCAGAATCTATTATACTTAATTCTGAATCGAATTTTGCCATTTTGCTAGCGATCAGGATATCATTTTTTTAAATTTAGAAGAAATTAAAATTTACCTCAATGACGTCATTAAGTATAAAATATGCTTTTACGTTGAAAAGACGTAGATGAATACATACCAATGCAGTTTTATCAGCCCAGTTATTATAATTGTGAAAAATATAATCCGGTAGACTAATTTCGGGCACTTCAATTGTACCAAATGGTGATTTTAATATAATTTCTTCTGATTTTGTTTCAGTTTGTTGTAAACTTGTTTGATGTCTTTTTTGTTGTAAATTTGTATTAGGATATTTTCGATCATTATCTATTCCAAATACTGATAGACTAGATAATAAAAAAATAAAATAAAATAAAATTTCTTTTGATTTCTTTTTAGTATGTTTATGATACTGTTATCTGCTTAATAAATTATTTAATTAATGGTTCAATATGTGGACTAAGTCTAAAGTCTAAAAATTCAATTAATACTAGAAATAGTGTTACGTTTTATTGAATTCGTATTAAGAAAATACAGCGGTCAACTGCGAGTATTACTTGCATGCCAAATATTTAATACGTTCGAACTTTAAACTGTTCATATGTTTTAAGTTTTTGACGTAGAATACGACTTACGTTTTAAAGTGTCATAAAAAAGTATTTTTCAAAAAAATATGAACACTATTAAAATTCCTGTAGTTTCGATGTCCGTTGCGTTAGCACAACGTTTGAGATGTCATTTGTTTTGTCTTTTCGAACTTTATAAAATATATGTAAATGAAATCGCTGAATGAATATTTGATTCAACAAAACAATAAAATAATAGAAAACGTACACAGGAGGAAAAATCGAGAGATGAGAATTCTAGATAAACTCGAATGTTTGACGTTCAGGGTTAAAGACCGGAGTGTCTTAGAGTTTAGAGGGTGGGATCACGTATTTTTTTTTTTTGCTTTTTGTTCATTTTTCTTTATAATGGGATGGGGGAACGCTAGGAACGCAAATTATAATAATAGCCTAATATAGTAAGTGAAATGCATAAAGATGAGCATTTACTACTTGCTCACATTTTGTGAGCATTTACTCTGCATTGTGAGACTTTGCTCAAGTAGATATAAATATGTTGTCATATATCCTAGTAACCAGTCCTGTCGTCAGACTGACATCAGAGCTACGTACTTAGGTCTACATTACCCTTCGTCAGATTGACGTCCATCTGCGCCGTTTCTGACGAATATACAGACGGCACACTGTCGACAGAATCTGCCGACAAAAAATAATGTAAGTTTATAAGCTTACATGATTTTTTTAAACTGAATCTGTAACAAAAAACCTTAAAATGTAAGAAAATTGTTTCATTTTTCAACGTTTAATAAAACTATATTCGTCAATAACTGAAAAAACTTACAATTTTTCAGTTTTGTTTAATAATAAGAACTACTCTCATCTTTTTTATTAGATATATTTTGGTACATATACCTATATGGAACCAAGAACTTTTACAAAGGACTGACACTTTGAATTAACACAATTAAAAAAATGAAAATGAGAACCGCTGAAAACTTATGGGAGGGGAGAATTTAAAGCAGGTAGCTGCCGTCCGTAAGTCTGTTGACCGAGTTATTATGACAATTATTCGTCAGACTTACGTATCTCTGCTGTTTTTTCCTGACGTTAGATTCTGTCGACAGTCTGCCGTCTGTATATTCGTCAGAAACGGCGCAGATGGACGTAAATCTGATCCAAATTTCTGACGACAGGACTGGTTACTAGGGTATACATACATATGTATACACATCTCGGATACACTCAGGAATGCCTTGCTATCTAAATTTTAAAAAAAAATTTAATTACTATTATTGAAAGAGCCCTGTGTAAAGGATAAAAATAACAAAAATCGGAGCTTAATTGTGACTTTAAGGGGGGGGGGGGTGTACAGTTCAGAAGAGTGCAAAATGTGTTCGTTTGCGTTCCGACATCTAAAATTTTAGAAATTATACACTGATTAAATGAATTAATTATGTTTCGTGAAACACATTTTTTTGTCGTGTTTTCTCGATAAAAAGTAAAATATAAATACGTAAAATAAATAACGAAAATATTTCCAATTTTATCTTTTGTTTGATATCAAAAAGTAAATATTATCTAGGGGGTAAATTACAATAATTAATAAAATACAAATTAGACATGTAAAATTTCTACTACGGAAAAAGATAATTTTAATCTATATAATTAAAAGAAAATTACCGTAAAATTTAGATGCCAAAATTAGATTAGATATCATTTCACAAAATAATAATTCCAAGAAAAATTTGATGTTTCATATTTCGTTACAAGTAAACATTTTATTGAGCAATAAGTATAAAAATTTAAAAAAAATTAAAGTTCCAAAGTTAACAAGTAATTAGCTTTCGAACCTTTGCCCATTTTGATATTAACTCTTTTAGTACCGCCATATATTCCAATATTTTAGATAAAAAATTTAATATCTCTATAAGTATAATTGAAAGTTTGGTACGTTTTGCTTTATTTATTTACAATATGACCGCTCTTTACTATGCAGCCTCCGGTTACCGATATATAACAATGCACACTCTTCAGCTGAATTTTTTCAAAAAATTAGAATGACGAGCTGAGCTCGTCATTAGTCCTAAAGGGGTTAAAATATATAAATACGCCAATTTATTATTAGTAATATCAATTATCGCAATTTATCTTTCTTAATGTGACTATTACATTAAAGCATTCTAAAGATTTATGAATGACTGTTATCGTAAACAAAGCCAACATTACCTAATTTTTCGATTTAAATTTGAATAAAATGGAGACGAAATTAATTTAGTCATACTTAACTGTTTTAATGAATTAAAACGATAAAAATCTTTCATCTGAATCGTGCATAAATTTTCTAGATGACTAAACTAAAATAAAAATAAAAAACAGGTTAACAATAAGATGTCAATGAATTAATAATTTTGTCTATCCATGTTTTTTTTTTTTTTTTTACTAAAATATCAAAGATAATGTTAAATTAGGTAGGTGTATTAGTTGTCAAAACAGTGTATCAATTGGGCGTTTCGTCATCATGCTTCATGACCACCAATGTATTAACATTATTGTTTAAAAAAATATTTATTGTACAGTTTTACAATTACCTTTTTCTGTATAATTTTTATTAATTATTTAAACCAAATTTTTCATTAATTACTGCTTTTTTTGATATCAAAATTTGCGGTATGACAACAATTTATTTTTTAGTTTATTGACATGTTCCGACCTATATAAATTATTATTAAAAATTATGTAGATTTAAACTGGTAGCAACTAGTATTAATTTATCCTACTTATGAAAGTTCTATATCCTATGCGCAAATACCACTTATCTTTCTTCTTCATGAGCTTGTCCAGTCTATAGATAATTTTGTTTAAGGAGTAACACCTACATGTAAAGTTATCAAAAAATCTTTTTTTTTAATTTATTTATAAATATACTATTTTGATAAAGATTACTTTAATAAAAAAATTTTTACAGTTGACCTTATTATCTAATGTCACAAATTAGTTTGCATTTATGTACTAATTTATTTATTTATTATTATCAAATTCCAATGTCTTTGTAATGCAAAAATGAATCTAATTGCAAACCGGTACTAGTCACAAATATGTCTGTCTGTCAAAAGTTTATAACTTACAAACAAAATATTATAAATAGATATGTATTGAAATAATACTATTATATGAACAGCACAAGCTCTCAATAATGTTGTTCTCCTACAGCTCAATGCTAAAGCTCTTACTCCCTCCATTCTCCACAATACGTTAATAAGCGAAATTTTGAATCGCCCCATCTGAATAATATCACTCAAATAATGCCATTCTCGAACAATAAAAATTAAACAACTGCACGTACTAGGCAGGAAAGATGTAACAATTTTTATCTATTTTACTGGATAAATACTGGAGAAATTTGGGATTATTGAGAGCTTTTACTGTATTATATTCCCTGCACTACCACCACAGTAACATTTAAAAAAAAAATTCTATCGAACAATGACAGTTCTCATTGTTCTCATAATTATATTTACTAATCAACATTTTTAAATATTTACTATCAAACCTAACATAATAGTTTTTTTTTTATTTACTTAAGTCGTATATTTTTAGCGAATTTCCAAAACTGGAAATTCAGCTTTTACGCCAGGTGTCATGGTGCGACCTAAGCCCGAGACCATATCAGAAATATGTTTTGAGGTCCCTAGAATACGAAAATGATATTCACTAAAATTTATATATATATATATATATATATATATATATATATATATATATATATATATATATATATATATATATATATATATGTATCCGCGCGATAACTCTCGAACGAAGCGTTTAATGCTTATGAAATTTTGTGTGCGAATTCGATTTTCCAAATCGTTGGATGAGTTCGTTAGCCAGACACGTCGGATGCCCAGAAGTAGGTTTTCCGGGCGTTTTTTGTCAACAAAATGAGTTTTTTGCCAGAATTAAGCAATTTTTCAAATTTTTTTTTACACTAAGCCATTGTAAAAGGTAAAACGCATAAAAAATGTTTTTATACCGTTGCTCTAAATTACTTACTTTTCGAGAAAAACTAGGAAATATGTCGTTCTCCATTTCACTCGCACTCGCATTCTTTTTTTTTCTGTCTCATTTTTTGCGAGCTAAATTCGAAAAAAGCCGCTTTATAAGTAGCGTGTCATGATTTTTTTAATCCAATTTAACGATTCGGCTATATTCTATTTCTCTGTCAGTTAAATGTTTTTATAATGTATCTCTGTTCCATTTTTTTTTACAAAAAAAATCCCGACGATATCTGTTATGTGATATGATCAGAATTTAGATTATATTTACACCTTCCTAAAATTAATAAGAGTTTGCTTCAATCGTATAAAAATTACGTTAAATCATATTCAAACAATAATATTTTTACGTAATTTTTTATCCAATTGACAATACAGTTATGATTAGAATTGTATAATCAGAGCATTCTAATATTAAATAATTTTGCACATTCAATTTTTTTTTTAACAAAGAAAAATTTTTTTAAATTTTGACACATTCTTTTATGAAATTTCGATTAAGAAATATTAAAAAATTTTAAAGTGAATCATTTAAAAAGAGTTAAAAATAAATTAAAAAGGAAACATTTCTCTATTTTAACATATTTGTAAAGAAAATTTTACAGTTTACTTACAGTTTTTTGAAAAAATGTAATAACATTTTTACATACAATAAAGATTATATTTGAACGGTAGGAAATCCACAATTTTTTTTTTATTTCTTTAATTAATTATTAAATTTGGTTTTAGAAGAAAATCTTCGTCTAATTCGCTCCAAGCCGAAAGTATAGCCACTAATAAGGACATTCCACTGTTAAAATAAATGGAAAATATATTGAAATTTATTTAATGAAAGCCATTCATACACATTTTTAAAATATCCTTTTGAATTATATAACAAATAAAATCTGTGTAAAAAAATCTAATCGACGTGTTTTTTCTCAATTTGCTAATATTAAGTAAGGCTCGTTAATTAGGGAGTGATTGTGTTAAAATTTTAATATAAAATATGGTAATTTTAACCCTCTTTAAAAGAACATTTCGATTTTAACAATAAAAAAATTTTAAAAAGTGTTTTCGTTTTTCCCGGATTACCAAAAACTGTTCATAGGCATATCTGTGACTAAAGTTGCCTCCCTTTCTTAAGAAAATAAAGTATTTTTAAAATTTTGTGCAAAAGAATAAAACACAATTAACGAAAAAAAAGTACGCGTTTCCATATTTTTAAGATTTTGTAGTACAAGAAAATCCTTATAAATTCATCATATCTGTTATTGCATTTACTAGCTTTTACGCAATTTAATAAACAAAAGTCTGAAAATGGACGTAGAATCTCACTGTTATTAATTATTATGTCTTAGTCTTTTGAAAAATTATTTTTTGAACTAAAATAAGAATAGGAGGAATATAAACTTAGGGGTAAACGACAGGAGTATATAAACTTTATTTTAGATTCTACGTTTATTTTTACAGAAAATCATCAAGTACCTATTATTTCTTTTTTGAATGTATAAATACAAAAAGTTCGAAATTATTTTATATTAGAATTTCAATTTTGGTCGACCCTACGGGTTGTCCCCATTTACTCTTTTCTCGTCTCTTTTGACCCCAATTTTTCATAGAGAAGAAATTATACGATTTTTGTTAATTTTTCAAAAACCACCGATATTTTTAAATTTTTTTGGATACTGCTGATAAAGTGACCATCTTCGCGTAAATTTTTAATATATTAAAGATTAGGTACTCATAAAATAAATACAAAAAAATACGGTGTGAAGTCGGAATGCGTACCTATTCATCCTTGTCTACGGTAGCACATTTTTTATTGACATAAATATTAGAAACGCAGGAAAAGAGACCAGGAATCAACATAGAAGTGAATTATGGTACGATATATTTTCTGAAAAAAGTGCTTAGGACCAAAGTTATAGAGTTCAAAGTGATGCACTTGATGATCTTGAAGCACTTGACTCTCGTGATGCACTTGACTTTGAAGTTGACCTTGAGGTCAATTTCCAAAGTCATTTGAAAATCATTTAATATTTTTCAAAAGGAGTAGTTTACTTTTCATCCCTAAATGGTTCAAAGTATATTCGAACGAATTTCACATGCAAGATAGAAAATAAGTGATCAAGAAGTAATTTTGAAAAATACTTGCTCAATCGCAATCGGAAAAATAATAGTTAATCATATGTTGAATTTAATTCCTAATATGATAACTATAGAGTAGCAATAAAAATTTTAAAAAATTTTGAAAATTTCTAATATAACATAAAGTTAATGTTTAACTTACAATTGGAGTGATATTAAATCTTTTCTTAACTTCTAAAATTACTTACAAAAATGTTTTCTTCTAATTTTTTCTATAAATTTGCGCCTATTTTTTCATTTCGTCAGGTTTTTATTTTTTTTATTTTAGAAAAATAACGCAACAAATCAATTTTGAAGATAGATTGAGTCAATACATGAAATTACTGCTTATAGGTACAGGATATGGTCAAAGTTCGGCAATGGCTAATCATTTTCAACTGACCTTGAAAATCGATTTCAGGGTCACTATCAAGTGCATCGCTTTAAATTCTACAAATTTGGTACTCAGCCCTTTTTTCAAAAAATATGCCGTTTCAAAAATATTTAGCTATAACTGTTTTCATCTACAGAGGTTGAATGGTGTTTTCTACCCCTAAAAAGCGTATTTAGCCGAAATAAAAAAACACGTATTTAATATTTTTCGCTGTTTAATAAGTATGTTAAGTTTCATTCAAATTGGCAAGTATTAGTTGGGTAGTGTTATTTGTCAGAATGTTTTGCCGATCTAGTTTTTTCAATATTTCTTTGCTCGTTTTCAGAATTTGTATTTTAATTTCTACGGACAAATAACTCATTCTTTTCTTCGATTTTAGTAACTTTTATTTGCTGATGTTGACCATTAATTGATCGAAACATATCAAATATTTTTCAATGATTTTTTTAGCGAATGTCGAAAATTTTGAAAATTTTTTCACCGTTAGTAAGTTAAAGTATTTGAATTCATTAAGTAATTAAATGATGTCCACAAGAACCTTACGAACTACCATAAGTTATATGAGATCCCTAGGACCCGTTTTTTACTGTTAGGATAAACTTTTTACTAAAATTATTTTAGATGAATAAAGGTTATGTTGTATGATTTCCGCCAGGGTTTACTGTTCCCATTATTGTAAAAAATAAACTAACCGACCGATTTTGAAAATTTTTTCACTGTTAGAGAACTAAATTATTTTAGATGGATACAACTATGCTGCACAAAGTCCGTTCGGGTTCTTGGGTTCCAAAAATATCAAAACTAATTACCCAGCCGATTTTAAAAAATCTTTTACTCTTAGAAAGCTAAACTATTTTAAATAGGTACAGTTCTTAGATGAGATCCGCCAGTCCCCAAAATTTGGAAATTCGCTATGTTATGCAGATGCTGCGACAGGGGTATTTATTATTTTAATTTGATTTACATAATAAGTAAATAAACATTGATACTATGTATAAAATGTTTAATGTTAAAACTTTACTATTGTACAAAGGTTAAAGAACTTCTATTAAGGGGTAATATCACTTTGTCATTAAATTGGTAAATTTTAATAATCGAAACAACTCTACGATGTTCACTAGAGACACTCATCGGATAAAAACTGAAGGACTTAGAGGCACGGTAAAAAAAATATTTTGCAAGATTTGCTACGCCACGCTGCCATTTCGTTTTTAAAAAATTTATAAAAATAAATAAAATCTTTCTTTTAAATAAATTTGACAATATGATCCTTGAATTTATGCACATAAGGCAATATAGCCACTTAAATAAATTTATACTGGTTTTGGTTTTGTTTTTAATTAAAATTTATTTTTATTTAATTGATTATAAACAATAAATTATATATAGTTCCCATAGACGTGTAGGGAAGTTAGATAACAAATGTAAAATTATAATTTATTAATTTCTAAAATTCCAGAATCGTTAATAATATTTATTAAAAACTAAAAAATAATATATTTTTGCATAATAGGTGTTACCCTAACCTAACTTAATCGTCACCTAACCTAATTTTGCAAAACAAGTAATTCACCTAACCTAACTCGAAACCCAAACGAATAAATTAAATTTATTCGAAAAAGAACAAAATATGAGTAAAATTAGTTTTTAAATAAAATCTGGTAAAACTTCCAATTTTTGTAAAATATTCCATAATTCATGATAAAAATCAATTAAAAACATCGATATTTTTGTAACCACTTAAGAGTTAATTGAATAATTGATTCACACCAACAGAAGTGAGTTAATGCCATTTTGCAATTGATTGTCACTTAATAAAATACATATACTTCTTATACAACTGTTTATTATCTTCAAATAAACTTCAATTTTTATTTTTATACGAATGTAACACTATTTTTAGTAAAAATTTAAAAAATAGTATTTTTGAAATAAAAATAAAAAATTTTTTTTTTTACCTTGAAAATGATTCATGTCGAAAAACTTTTTGTTTTATAAAAATATTTTGTAACATAAAACTTATTGGTTTCCGAATTTGTATCGTAAACATTATTAATTTTTTTTTATTTTAAAATCACTAAACTGCTTTTTTTTATTAAGTTTTATTTAAAATTAAAATTATTTTAATTCAACCGTTTATATGAAACTGTTTCAAATATACTGGAGAAACCAAACATTCAAACATTACATATTATACTAATGATTAGCATATGTGCTATGTGGCTTCGACATAAACACTGACCAGTTCTATGTATAAATAAACTGAATCGACCGAATGGTGTTTGATAGAAAGATGATTTTACTATGATTACTTCCCGTAATTTAGTTATGCTGCAAACAAAACTTTAGACGTACGACGAAACAATTATTTAATTATTTACTTACAAAGATTAATTAACTGTAGCATATAAAAGAATTATTTTGGTGATAATAAATTCTTATCATTTTAATGTATAACTAACTATTTAATTGTTATTTCAAAAAATTGTTGCTTAACTTCTAAAATTAGAAAAAGGATATATATTTCGAACTTTTGAACTATTATATCCTTGAATATTGAACTTTAACAGTCAATAAATAATTTTAAAAATGGCGATTGTTTCTTGAATTAACGTAAATGTTGCAAAATAAATTGTATACAAGCAAAGAAATTGACGGTGTGCCAAAATTTAACATACCTACAGAAATAAATTTTTAAATATATTTGTATAAAAGAGATCTTTTTTGAATGCGATAATTGTGTTTATTTATTTGACTCTTTAGGTACGGTTGAGATTAATATACAAGAGAATTTTGAAAATATTATATATTCTTTCTTATTCCTAACCCATTCGAGCCCATTGATATAATTTTTAAAAGTTTTTATGAGTTTATAACTCTACAGGGCTTCCACCATTAAAAAAAATCGGAATTAAATTTTAAATTCAATCTTAATAGGGAACTAGTTTGCTCGACTGGTTTTTAAATTTATATTAAATTAAGAGATTATAACTTCCCATGGCTTCCACCATTAAAAATTTCGGGATTAAAAACGTGCAAAATTTTTCAATCAATTTATTAAGAAATTTCTGTTATCCGTCTAATTTGATTAACCGTCACATTCCCAGTCTTGATGATGACAATTAATCGAAGTTCTACTGTATTTAGAAATTTTATTTTGAAAATCGTTAATTTTTAACCATTACGTCACATTATTTCAAAATGTCACAATTTGTAAGTACGTGGATTCCTGATAATTTTCATCAACGAAGAGAAATTATGTTTTATTTTCAATATTTCTATTAGTTTGAATACACAGTAATGATAATTGACTACCAAAATTAAAATAAATATTCGCTTTTACTTAGGCATGTTATGAATATAATCAAAGTTTTAAGTTATAAAGATTGACATTGTTATTTGTTTGTTTTAAAATTGTGATGTAATTACAACCAGCCGTTTTTTGCGGTAATTTTGTCATTTAAAATTAAACAGTTCATTTTTCACGATTTTTACAAATTTAACTCTTTTTACGAAAATAATTACTTAACATTAATAGATTTGAGCGTTACTTTATGGTATTCCATATCTGTAAATAATAAACAAATATTTTGCGAAGTAAAATATTTGTACAATAGTTATTTAAAAATTAATTAATTGATATTAAAAAATTAGGTATTTAGTATTTAGTTTTTTAATTTCAGTCAAACACTCTATTTTTTTTTTGTAGTAGGTAATAGTTAAAAAATAATAAGTTCTCGTAGGGTTTTTCTCATGATATCAGTTTTCATATTTTTTGTACATTATTCTTGCCAAGTCGTTTAAAAAATAATTAAAAAAATAGATCTTATAATCTGAGGACATAAATGCAAATTTAAAAATAAACTAATAGTGCATATTTTGTTTGCAGATTTTTTTTTTATTTTAAATAATTAACTGATAATTTTTTTCTCAAATTTTCTGAAAAAGAAAAAAAAAAAACAATGTTATCAGTAATAACAGAAATGTAGGTTTAGAATTAAAAGATAAGTTTGTTTTGTTTTTTTTTATTGAAGGCGTGTTTTACTTAGCTCGTACGATAAGTTGAAAGTTTATTTAGTACGTCTAGTCCAAATTTCAAAATTCTTTTTTAATCATTGTTTATAAAAAAATATTACTATTTTTATCAAATAAATCAGAAGTTAACAAACGTCACAAGGAAAAAGGCGGGAAGATACGAAAAAAAAATTAATGAGAATAAAATAAAAATTTATTTAAGAAGTACACTTATTTTTAATTACATTCAATATAAATATGCAAATATAAATTATACGCCTCAAAATTTAGTACATAATTTTCAATTTTCCTTGAACCGTTTCTTTTTCTTAACATTACCTTTTTCTTTAAGATCAACCTTCAATTTGGTGGGATGAATTAAATTGTATTGTTCAGACGTACCGCCAACCTTTAATAGATCTTCAACAATATCCCAATTTTTAATCTTTCGTGATATTACAAGTTGACGATTGCCTTGTTGTTCGCTACCGTAACTACGTGACTTCAGGTTGTACTTGGCTGCGAGACTAAAAGGACAAAATATTATTATGTTGATATTGTTAGATTTTTTTGTGAATACCTATGTAAAAATTTCCTTTCAGGGTTGGTAAAATCAGACGAAAATACTAAATTTGTGGCCTTAGTACTATTCGCGTACTCCATAACCATTTTTTCTAAGTGTTGTTTCACTTCTTTATCGTCCACAGAACTTGAAAAACCTAATCCATTTCGGTGTATATACTCTTTGACTCTAAAATTAATTTTCTAGTTTTAAAATAAACAAAATTTTACGTTTCAGATAATTAAAAACATACTCTACAGTCTCTTCGCGTCCATCCTCTTCTTTTCCAAGTCCTTTCCCACTCCAACCCATCAATTTCATTAGTTTCATTCCAATATTATCTGTTTTAGACGAGTCTGAGTCTTGTTTTGCGTCAGTATTTGTGCTAGATTTTTGTATTGTTTCACCGCTGGCAAGTAAATGTACTTTCCTCTAAAAATGAGAAGTGAGATGTTATGTCACGCTCTGTGTCACCGCAAGTACTAGATAATTGTAAAGTTCATCCATAGATGTCAGAAGCATTATCCTATATTGAGTCGTGATATGTGGCTAATTGGTTCCGGCATTTTTGTCCCAAATTTGCGTAAAATACATTGGAAATAAATTAAATATTAACAAAAATCAATTTAGTTTAACCTAGAAAGAATAGTTAAATTAAAACTTTTTAATTGTTCATTAACTCATAACTTATTGCTAAATACTTAATTTATTTCCAATTTACCCAAACTTTAGATAGAAAATGGCGGAACATTAAACCAGATGTCACGACTCTATTTATTATGGGGACTCTACCTATATTTGTGTACTGCCATAGATAACAGAAGTAAGGTGTGCATCCATGCAGCTACACTAATGATGCAATACATATGACGCAGACAACACAACGAGTGTGATAATATACATGGATTCGTGTATAGTAGCAGTGAATGTGTTAATTATGGAGTTTATGAAATGTTACCTCTATCGTAAAACAAGTTTCCTGTAACATTGTTAAAGCTTCTGATCCTAATTTTTGTCTAGCTTCTTTTTCATTGGGGGCATAACAGCTACAGATTAATTCTTCACCAATATACAAATTATATGCACTGAAAATTTGGAACGACCACTTAATTATTATTAACTTTTTTTTCCAGAGAGAGGTTGACGCATTTTAAAGATTGAAGATTTTTGGACGTCATTTTTTAGTATAACCCTTAGTGTATTGATGGCACCTTAAACTTTTTTAATGTCTGTGAGGCCAGACAGATATCATAGATAATAACTCCTTTACTGTACCAATTACTTTTTAAGAAAAGTTGGCACTTAAAAGTATCTGGCATACAAGACACAAGATGGTGACACTTTTTTGGCTCACTAAGGGTTAATGGGCATTACTTTTTTAACACACAGCCAACGGGGAAATTCCCTAAAACACACCTATAACTAATATTTAATTAAATAAATAAATACTTTCTGCCAAAGAATAAGTGATATAAAAAACTTAAATCAGAAAAACTTGAAATCTTTAGGAATACTTCAAGTTAATTTTAAAAACTAAGAAATATATCGAAATGTATGTCCGTCATATTGAACAGTAGTTGAATATGACGGACAGTAGTCCATTTCTTATTATGAAGTTTTCTTTAATTATTAAAAGAAATGAAATTTCACAATTAACCAATTTTAATTTGTGATAATATTTGATATGTAAACTTTTTGGAATTTCGTAATTACGTAACCTCTAATGCGTCAACCAAACTAAAAAATATGAATTACTATTCTAAATTTTGATTTAATTTTGCTTGTTTCTCAACGCGCAATTTTTCGGCATTTAACTGGCTCACTGACTGACTTAAAATCTGGAATGGTAGCATATCTTGATGCTGTTTAAATATAATTAATCTTCCACGCTAAAATTAAAAAGAAATAGCATTTTTAAAAAATTCTTTTCTGGTTATAGCTTCTAAAAACTTACAACTCCCGGTTGTGAACGTGCTGCTTCCAAAAGTGCTTTATTATATTCCTGTTCTGGACTGTCGGTAATGTCAACCGAATCGTTTTCCCTCTGATCTGAATAATAGGAACGTTTTTGGTTTTGTGCTTCCTGTGTGGAATATGAGGAGTATGAATTTCTTTCTGATTTTTCATCTTCATTGGTCGGATATTGTGTAGCTCCGATTGTGGTTGCGTGAGATTGTCTGCTTCCGGAAAATTTACTCTCGGCAGCGTCTGAAGCTTTTACAAATGTCCTCTGTATTTTCGTTTTCTTTTTTTCTCGGTACGATTCGATTACTCCTTCGGATAGTTCAGCAACTTTTCGCATAACTTCCTCATTATAGCTACAATATTGAAATTTACGTGTTTATGTTTTAATTTTTGTTACTTTTTAATTACTAAACTACCTGCAACCAAGAAATTCGATGTTGGTAAAGACTCTGGATAATGCTACAACATAATTTTCCGGATATTTATCTTTGTTTTTAAGGATAAATTTACGACGGAGTTCCCAGTGTTCTTCAGGTTCTGTATCATCGAAATATTTATCAACGTTCCATTCACCAGAATTGTTATCACTCTGATTTTGAGAAGATTCACTCATATTAACTTAATTTCATTTACGGTTTAAAAATTAAATGAAATAATACAACTGTTTGGTGTTGACAAATAATTTTTATTTGGTAATTATTACAAGAAAACTATAAATAAGTATTTATTAAAGAAACCTCAATTGCATTTTATTAATTACAATCACTTAAAATTCTCCAGTTTAATATTTTTAAACATTTTGCCACTAAAAACGCTAAAAATTATAAATTCAAATTTTAAGGTTAATTAATAAAAAACGAAATAGACATTTGTAAATGCACCGAATGACGTAAATGTGGTGTTGATGTTGATAATTTGTACCTTTGTCATTCTTATGTTGGTAGCACTGATACTGGATTTAGAAAATGGAGTTTGAATTTGAATTCATATTCGAAGTGCTGGAATGTTTATGACACGGGTATGTATAAATAAAATAACAAATACAAAACTAAAGTAATTAAAAATGTAGTGTGAACTTTCATAATGTAATAAAATTTATTTATTGAATTGTCCCTCTGTACGGAAACAGTTTCTTAATCGTTTTATAATTTTTTTTTTAAATGTATGTTAATAAAAGGTGGGAAATTAATTGAAGACTTATCAGAGTACAAAAAAAGTTGTGGTTTTAAGGCAGCATAAATTATGATTCATTATTTTTTTTAATGATATCAGCGTCTAATTATTTTCAAAATTCTTTCAAAATGTTATGTTTTCAGAGAATAGAGAGGTTTGAAATACCTTTTAGTGTATTTTTGCAAATTAATTAATGTCTTGGAGACTACTTTGGGATGAATAGGTACGAATTCAGACTTCACAACGTATTTTTTATATTTCTTTACGGGTACCTTTTCTTTAACATATCAAAAATTTACATGAGGATGATCACCAAATTTACATGAGGATGATCACTTTATGAGGTTAATCAGAAATTTTTGAAAATATTCCTGGATTTTAAGAAAAATAACAAAAATCATGTAATTTCTACTTTGTGGTAAATTGGGCTCAAAAGTGACGATAAAAGGGTGAATGGGGACGATCCGTAGGACCGTACGGCCGATCAAAATTGAAATTGAAATATAACTTCGAGTTTTTTTGTATTTATACATCTAAAAAAGGAATAATACTTTATGATTTTGAGGAGAAATACTAAAAACGTAAAATTGAAAGTGAAGTTTATAAACTATAGAAATGTCATGATGAATGTGCTTATAAAATCTTGAATGACTTGATAACCTTAAAACTTTGAAAGTGCTCTGTTCTGTGTTCCAATACATCCTTCTTTCGTCCCTAATCACCCCGTATTCGTCCCATTTTATTTGATAATAGCTTCTCTATTAACCCATATACTGTCTCTGTTCACTCCTTTTCCGTCCCTGTTAACCCCCAATTTAACCTAAATATCAAGTACTCAGTATTTTTTCTTAAGAATCAAAAACAACTAGAAGTTTGGAGTTTTCTTTCCTCATATATGTTTCGAAATAACTCAATTTCGAGTAAACAACAATTGAAGACCGTCCGGCACAAAGGCTGTAAGTGCCATAATTTACAAAATTGCGTTTATTAGTGGAAAATGTTGTAAATACCATCACCAATATTTGTTAAAATCTGAAAGTCCTAAGTTTGTTACTTCAATAGTTATAGAGGTTATAGATATATAAAAATTGCAGTCTAATTTCATGCATATATACTGATTGTACTTCCACCATATTTGAATTTTTAAACTTTAAGTCTAATAAATCCTTTGAATTAATGATATTACACTCTATCATTGTAATTTTTTTATACAATTTGTTAAGAATAAATCCAAATTTTTGTTTTCCTTTTCGATAAATTTTTTCACATTTCATTTAGTTTTTATTGATTTCCCAACAATATTAAAATTGGCACTTTCAGCCTTTGTTCCGGACAGTCTTCAATTTATTAATAAGAACACCAAAATAGTTTTTAGATAAATTTTTAAGTTTTTTATCCAATTTCAAGCTTAACCACTATTGCTACCCAAAAGAATAATTATTATATTTTTAAACCAAGCTCATGAATTATATTTTTCTTTTGTCCCTATTCACTCGTCTATTCCGAGTCATTCCACTACGGTATTAAAAGAGTAGTAATATACTTTTTAAAATTTTCTCAGGGTTAGTCCTTTAGAAACGTTAGAAACTTGCTTGAAATCTATAAATTTTAGATAAAATGTAATAAAACACTAGATTTATGAATATTACAATTTTTATTTATCTTTTTGTTTTTTTACAATAAGATATAAAACAGGATGGCGACGATACGTGCAGACATCTTGGAGAAAATAAACTTTTAATTTAATATAATAACAAAAACGTCGTTCAGTTCGGTTTCAAAATTCAGTTCTTACGAAACATTAAATTAAAAATATAAAAATTCTATTTACAAAAACACTCCTATCTAATAAAATTTAATTTAAATAATGAATTATTAGGAAATATTAGCTGAAAACTGTTTTATTTCACGGAAAATCCATCACCAGTTGGATCTAAGATCCATGGGTAGTTGTTTGGACATTCCATGCAAGTAAACAATCGTAAAGTTTCACCAGGTAATTCTCTAGTTGTTAATGGGCATGCATTTGGTAATGAACAGTAAGGTTGTCCTTTAACATCACATTTTTCTTTCCATTCCTGGAAATCACGTAAAGCTGTTAATTCAGTTGGATTTTGCATCCATTGGATAACTTGAAGCATGGTAACGAAGTAGACGTCGTTTCTGCCCAACATTTCTTCAATGAATTTGATTAACTCATCTTTGAATTCTTTCTTGCTCTTTAACCATGAAGCATGGAAGTGTAATCCCAAAGGAGCACGGTTGCTGTTGAAATGGCGGTTGAAATTATGTCTCAAAAGACGGGCAAATTGTTCACCGGTTTGTACGTTTGAGCAGGAATCGACCATATGACAACCTGGGAGTGATTCGTCGAAAGTTGGGTCATCACGACGATCCAATTCGTTCATTACCATTTCCCAAACTGGATGACTTCGGCTAGGACAATTGTGAGCGTTACCGTTACATTTGTGGGGCATACGGAAGTATAGAGTGTATGGCCAGATGGGTACACGACCTAATGATGCGGTGATTGAGGCATCATAAACGAAGAATTGATCTGCCATCATTTCAAATTGTTTATTTCCTCCAACACGTAAATATGGTGCACGTACTCCGATAATTGAACCGTCACTGATATTGGCAAATCGTTCGATAATTAAACGAGCTCCTGCCATCTCTGCCAACCAATCGTCGTATGATCCTTGTGTCCAGTATTGTGGGTCATCTTTGTGTGTTAATGAAAATACTGCAATTTCGTGGCCTCGACGATGTAAATCTTGAACGGCTGAATAGTTGGTATATTTGTGTGATACAAAGAATGTTCCTCGAATTTGACAACCGTTTGGATTTTGACGTTGACCGTTGAAGATTTCCTCGTACAAGTCTATGTTATCAACATTGACTGCACCGTTGAAGGTTAAGGTGATCATTTGCGGTACAGAATTCGGTTCCAAATTTCCAGGAATACGGGTTCCATCAGCCGAACAGAAGCAGTCTGGTAATAAGCATTGAGTTGGGTCACAGTCAGGAGCCCGATTTGGATCCTCATCAACGGCTAAAAAATAAAATTCATTTTAAAAAGAAATTCCAAAAACGCTTCTCTTTATGTTAATTATACTTACAGCAAGCATTTTCGTCAGATTCGTCTTTGCAATCTGGTTTTCCATTACAGAAAAGTGCTTTTTCGATACATTCACCGTTTCCACAAGATAATTTACCTTCTGGACAAACTGGTTCATCTGTCTTCAAAATGGGCAAAACCTTACGTGGTTCTGTGAAGAAAAAAAGAAAGTTTGGGAATATTAACGTATTTTTAAAAATTACTTGGGTTTTATTTACAGAGGATTCTATTAAATACAAAAAAAAAAGAAAACCGGCTTTGACGAATTTTTCGTACCTATTTATCCTTTATAAATTGAAAGAAATTACTAATTCATTTACATTTTGATTTCTCTGAGACGCATAAATATGTAAGTGATTAAAAAAAGATAATACCGTAAAGATAAAGATGTGAAGAAAAAATAGAAAATATTAACATAAACAGAATGAGAAAATTAAAAACAAGATTTATTGTATAACAAAAATGAAGAACACAAAGTCATCGTAATGCGACTAAAATGTTAGAAAAGAACATTAAAATAATGACTCGTCATGGATAATATAATATTTAACTGACATGGACCTGAAAAATTTTGATAATGTACTTTTTTTATTTAGAATATTTAAAGTTTAAAAGTAAAAAAATGATGTTATTTTAAATTAATTAAAAAGAAACATAAGTAAGAAAATTATTTACAAAGATTATAATAAATAAGCATGCCTATTAGTGCTAAAAAATAGATGTTATTCCATGTGTAAAATTACAAGCGTGCAAATAAAGCAAGAGAATTACAATAGCCACTATGAAACTGTGCACTATCAAAGTGTTACAACCAATATTACTTTCGCCACTCTGGTGTGACAAACACAATGAAACGCTGCATGTAAGTACACGCAGAATGTTTGTTTTGTTATTGTCGTAGTACAGATACATAGCAGTAAACTAGTTACTAGCGTCTACATATTTTTTTTATCTCACTATGAAACTGTTATTTTAGTCCCGTGCTTGTAACACTTTCATACTGCCGACTGTAGTTTGTTAAACTACATGTACAAAGCAAAATAAAAATTAGTGGAAGTGTAAGAATTATTGTAAAATAAACGTCTAAGTGAAATCTAATTATGTGACTTAATTTTTTATCGGATTTTTACTTGCTGTAGTAACATGCAAAATTTAAAGAATTGAATAGTGTTTGTTTTGTTGAATTTTAGGTAAAATATGAATTTAGACAATATTCAAAATATTTTCAAAAATAAATTTTGAGATATATTTTATCATATTGCCCCTCAATCTAGCTTTTCATTGCTATTTTTTTTTTTTTTTTACTAAGAAGTTTTTATTGAAAAGAATTTAGTACCATTAAAAAAAAATTGACGTATTTTTTCATTTAAGCAATGAAAAACTGATTGGTGTACAGTGGAATTTTGTGTCGATGCGTGTTTTGTGGATTGGAGTGCGTTCGGTTTTAGACGTTTTTAAAAATTTTTCCATTTAAAAACTAAATTTTGCAATTTCCCCATTCAAAAATTTTGTTTTTATAACTACAATATTGTTTTATTGGCCAACAAATTTCTACTTGTCTCCATCACCGCTGCTTTTTTGACTCGTTCTCATATATTTTAGCGGTTTTTTGGACTTACTCTCGAGTTTATCACAGTTGGTAACTTTACCCTTCCAATCGCATGTTTGTTTATCAACATCAAACGCCAATCCAGAGGGGCATTGAATTTGTTTTAAACCAGATCTAGTGCACCTGGTTCAAAAAGAATAAAGGGCTTAATAATATTAATAATTATGATAAGGAGCAAATTCGAAAATAACATTTTTTTTCTTGAAATTTAAACTTTCTTCAAGTTTTTTATCACTAGTTTTACAAATAGAGGTAAAAGGATTAGAAGTAGCATTATTTTCGATGTTTGCTCCTTATCGTTCTTCGACTTACTTTCTATTTGATCACAATTTTTAACATTAGTTTTCCAATCGCAAGTCTGGCGATCGATATCGAACGCAAGACCGACTGGACATCTTACGGATGCTAATCGTACTACACCATTTTCTTTTGCTGAATCGCACCTATAAATATACATTTAATATATTTGATTTTTATACAATTAGAAAAAAAAATTCTAAAGGAATAATATAAATTAGTTTATATTATCTTAATTTTGGTTATTTTTCTGGACGGGCTTGATAACTGTCATAACCTGATAAAAATAATTTTCCGTTTCTTTTCTGAAACAGAATTACCCAGGATATCTAATATTCAGTTTTTGTTATAATACGACTTATTTGCTAATTTTTCCTGTAAGACCTCACAAGATACATATATACCTAGTTTTTAATTCGATTTGCTCAGTGAATAGTCTTTTTTCATTAGTGTCATCTGGTTTAGAAATGAAAAAAAAAAGACTTACCTGACAACATCTCTGCAGTCGCCATCCGTCGATAATCTGAAATATTCATCTGCCGGTCTGTCTTTACACAATTCTTCTGTTGTTTGTTCGTCTCCTTCATCATCGTCCTGTCTTTTCTGTCTTACATTACCAGCTAAAGCTGTAACAGAAAAAAACAATACGTTTTAAATATCTCATGAGCAATTTAAACTGTTCAAATAAATTTAAATAAAAAAAACATTCATTGTCTTCTTTATAAGTTTTATTTGCAAAGTTTTTTTTTTTTTATATATACATTTAATTCATCCATTAACCAACGAGTCACTAAAAAAAAACCTGATACTTTAGAAAAACCTGTTTTTTATAAAGAAAAGATAAGAATAGATTATAATTTTGATATTGGTATGACCTTAAAACTAATTCCATTTTATAATAGATGAAAGAGTTGATTTTGTTTATCACTCAAGGCAAAAGAGATCATTGTTTTGTAAAACATTTCACGGAAATTAAATGAAATTATTTAAGGTAGAAAATTTGTTCAGACTCTTACAATTTAGAGTTGGATTTAGTGGAAAGCCACGATAATACTCGTCGGGTTAGGCCCGATTCACATTAACGCTCCGCTCTCGATACGCTCCCGCTCCACTCTCGCTCCGATATAATCTTGTTGTGTTCACATTACAGTGCTGATATCATGCTGGTACCTATTCGTTCTCTATTCACATTATAATGCCGCTCTGGGTACACTCCAAGTTCGATCTCAGTTCGATACAAATATCTTTTCATAACAACTGAATGCAAGCGGAGTGGAGTGGAATCAAAAAAGTGTTTACACTATTGGTGCAAGCCATAACAAGTCTGATATCGCTCCGATAAAATATTACCTGAGTGGTATTGATATTGGAGTGGTTTTGGACCGGGAGCGAACCGTGACTGATATCGGACCGATATCAGAGCGATGATGTGAATACACTCATTGTTTATTGTGTAAGAATATTTTATCGAATCGGGAGCCTAGTGATATCGTACCGACAGCGGAGCGTTAATGTAAATCGGGGCTTATTTGCATCCTTTTTTACACTATATATAAAAATAAAAGTGGTTTTATGGAATGCGTTGAAAGGACATTCCGTTTTACTTTCATCGGAATCTAACAATTATCTATAACTTGATTTAAAATCAATAATTATTATCATTTAATTCGAGGAAAATAAATCTATAATTTCTATTTGTTTTTAAATAATAAATTAATTAGTTAATAGAAGTAATTACATTTTCTAAAATAATTGCTTATGGCATTCTCACTTATTAATGTCGTTTGTACAATTTAAGTGGGACACTTTCTTAAACAGTGAAAATAACTTAATATTTATAAAATATATGCGGTTCTATTAACTAATTAGCAATCAAACTATTTTTGGTATAAGGTTTTATTTTTTGTATTTAATTTGAAATTTAAAACGAAAACTAAAGAAAACTTGTTTTTAAATGCAAGAGTATTTCTACTAAAATATGAATGTTTAAAGTCTAAAATAAAAAAAAAGAATATGGGGGATTCCCATAATTTAACTCCAGACCCAGAGATGAACTTTAGTAAGTCTTTCTGCAAGCAGCATTGCAATTGTGTATTAATATATTGTCAAAAAACCAGTTAAAAATTTTTCTATCCTTGCAGTTTTTATATTTAGGATGTACGTTCCACAATTATATATAATTGTTAACAAAATGGCTGCAGTATAACGGTAAATCATTGAACTCTCTCTTATTAGTATTTTGATGCCGTACAATATAATTTCTAACTATTGGTAAATAACACGAAGCGGTTCATTGACTATTTGGTTTGATTCTTTTAAACGCAAAAAAGTAATTTTGTTTAGATCATTAATTTAACAAAATAAAAGTTATTTTACACTAAAGGTCATTTTATTATTTGGTAATGAGGTGAATTTCTTTTAATTTATAGTGAATTATAAATGTGATTGAAACAAGTGTTTTAAATATTTATAATACTGCAATGAGAAGACTATAAGTCCAAATTGTCCTATTTGGAATTTTAAAATTTAAATTTAATAAAAAATATTCTAGAATAAGGACAAAAAAGAATCAAACGCAATAAGACATCAAATAACACGTGACTGAATCGCAATAATTTTTGAATAAATTTATTATAAATTCAAATACGTAAATAAATAATTAAATTTTATAAACTAAATAGACAAAAAAAACCTTACATATATATATATATATATATATATATATATATATATATATATATATATATATATATATATATATATATATATATATATATATATATATATATATATATATAGTTGTGAACATTGTTAAAATAACGTGATACCTTTCCCTCACCTGATCTACTCTTAAGGTGTGGTGAATTGTCAATAATATGTTATGCCTTGCCTCAATAATACTTTTCAATTTTAATATTTTATGCATTAACTTTGATATTGTAGTTTAAAATATACATATTTGCAGTTATATATAGTTTAATAATATTATATTATATGACGTGTGCGATATAGTATATGTCACGTGTATCCATGCCATTCGAAGAGAAATTACTTCTGGTTATAACAATTTAGTTAATGTTATAATATTTATGTACATATGCATTAAATATTAATTGTACTGTTTTAATTAAATACCGTGTTATATAATAAACATTTCATACATTTTTATAAGTTATGTAGTCGCTTTTGTATGAACTTTTATATAAAAGATAGAAATTTTTAAATATTGTTCGAAGTTATTCCGTAGGTATTGTATTTTTGGATTCGACAAGGCTGGATCCGATTGTGTTTGTGAGTAATTGGTTTATATTATTTAAATGATTTCGAAAATAATTGCCTTAATAAACAGTATGCCTATAATTCAAATAAATCCAGTTTGTAACGCGCATGGAAACAAAGAAAACAATCAAAATATGTAAATTATCTTATTTAAGAAATATGTATATGTGAAAACACAATCGGTTAACTTTCTGAAAATTGACGATTAATGCTAATCGATTTGTGCCGATTCATTAATCGTATAGATTCGTACATTTGATTGGGAACACCAGCGTCTTTGGTATCAATGCCAAAAACTTGGTATAACAGATTACGTTACGCGACGCGCGTTATTAAACTGTAGTAGAGTATATCACAACAATTTTTTCTAGTGACATTAATTTATGATTTCCTTACCTTGATAAGCTAAAATTTGTCATAATTTAGTATTTTCAGGTACAATCAACTATTAAATCAGTAACCGATTATAAAAATTTTGAATGGTGGAGAAACTTTATGAAAGATAGTTAACTTTAAAACTATAGTGTTTCAAGCAATAAAGCAGTAATTACTAAGTGCTCTAAAATGTCAAATTTAGCTTGATGGCTTAAATTAAATATCATTTTGAACAAAGAAACTGATTTAGTTAAATTTTAACAATTACTTGTCTAACTGGAAAAATAGAATAACTTGTGACCGGTTTGCATTTGCCGGTTTTACTGACCGATTTAAAGTTTATCCGATAATAGAAATAGAAATAAATTTTTACTTGGCATAATATTTTCAAAAAAAAAAAAAAATATTTTAAAGATTGAAAAATTCAGTTGTTTTAAAAAATATGTGAAGATTGTCTTACTGCACAGATACGAACGCGTAGGTTGTAATTTTCTAGAAAATTTAAATATTTACGTTTTAAATGAGCCGTTCATTTAAGTAAAAGTACAATAAAATCGCGTACACTGTAATTAAAGAAAAATCACCTAACATAACGGGAAAAACGATGTCAATAAAGTAAGGAGCGTACAAGGTCAAAAAGGTAAATGCCATTCTATCTACAACGAAAAAGTACAATGAAAATTCATATTAACGAACATTAATATAACAAATTTTTAAAATAATCACTACCGAATATTCTAGAAGAATCTATTCTTAATTTACCGTTTGTAATAGAAAAAAGAATATTGACTTGCAGTCAGTTTGTAAATTTCAGTCACGTTTCTATTTGAACTTAGAAAGTAATAAATGTGAACTTTTTTTTCCTTTTAGTTCATAACAAGTTTTTACTACATTAATATATAAAAATATGTTAATTTGTACATAAAAACCAAACCAAAAGTAAAAGTAATCGTACCTGTTGCATACTTCTGAGTATCACTTAAAAAAAGAATGCTTGAACATTTTTAATATATGTATATATTAATTCTTTTTTTTAAGGTTTTAAATAAGCCTATTAAAAAAATTATTTTTAAAAATTAATTATTTGATATTGTTGTAATCTTCAAGTTTTATTGAAATTTAATTAGGCCGTCAAATTTTTAATTAACAAAGGAAACACTAGCGGTAAATAATTTCCGTTACAACCACCGTTCATTTAAGAACACGATTTCCGTTTAAAAAAAACTTCACTAAAAATTTTCAACAATATTGTTCACAATCAACAATCGGACACCACTTCCGGCCGTTCAAACGTCAAAAAATGAGGGCATAGGTCAAGGACTTATGCAATTACAACAAAACCAAATATAGAAAAAAAAGAAAATTCGAAAAAAATTTTCACTCACCTAAATTGATTAATAACAGACACAGCCATAATATTTTCTGTTTCTTCGTCGCCATTGTAGTCGCATTAACCACTGGCCAAGAAGTGGTAAATACCGTGCTTTATATTTATACAATGTTAATTACGCATGCGTGCAACGACTCGTACACGACTTATTTGAAAACTAACTGTGGAGTGACTTGAATCGGTCGTACACAGCAACGACGAATTTTAAAATGTGTTGAAAAAATCTGTTAAGTCGCTGATTATTATGAAGTCAAAGAAACAAATCTCACTTTCACCTGTGTATGAACGAACGTATACCAAGAAACAGGAGCGGCAAGGCGAATTCTTTAGTGGAAACAAGGCCCTCCACTTTGTGTATGTACTGTTTAAGGCCAACTAAGTCTTTGGTCAACAGAGGCCACTACTTATACTGATATTAATAAATTGTTTTGATTGTGGGGTAAATTACTTGATGTGATTATCAAGGCACTTTTAATTTCTATACGCGCTTACTTACATATGCTCCAATAATGGAAAGTTATACACACTTGAGTTGTAAAATATATTTGCTTTTATAAGTGTAGTTTTGATTTTATAATTACTTATTAATAAATAATTAATAATTGTAAAAAGAATTTTGTAATTTTTGATTTGAATTTTTAAATTAATTAACTGTAATTGAAAATGTTGAATATTTAAAAAAAACAAAAAAAAGCAAACACTAATTTATGGATTATTCAATTATATTTCATAAATTCTTTTTTTTTAATATAATATTTTTTAAAGTTTGGAATGTTTTGGGCCAAACTGACTCGTAAATACAATAACGTGACAAGTCGCATGAGAGCCTTTAAGCGTAAAGGGAATGGTGAACAGTTTAAGGACTGAACACACCGGTCCGACATATTGGACAACAAAATTGAATATTTGTAAGAAAGCTCGTAGTTTCTATAACTCTGTAATAGAAAACCCACGCAAAACTGTAATGTATACTCTTATTCATCTAGTATTTGCTATTGATTTTTAAGGGTCCGAATAATCATTTTGAAAGAATAACAAATATTTTCTGAAAATAAAAGTTTATGTTTCGAAATTATTGGAGAATTAATTTTGTTTCTCTTTATTGAAAAATTCCAATAAAAATATTTTTAAATATTGATTTTTGTGTGGAGACTTCAATGAGCCGATGGACAGGAAACCCTATTTTGTATTTAATTCTTTTAGTGCTCTCTGAGCTTAACCTTTAACCGGTAAGGTGATGTCTGTGAGTCGTATACAAATATATTCCTTCAGTTTTCTTCCTCCCTGCTTGTTTTTGTTAACTGAACGTTTGTGTATTCTTTTATGGTTTAGGGCAAATTTTACCCTGCTGGCGTAAGGGGAGTGTTTGATACATGCATATACGTGTGGTCTCCAGTTTTGGTTATCTATGTTACCAGCCCGCGGTATGTTAATTTGTTGATGTCTCTCAGACATCACTTTACCGTGAGTATTATAAAAATTCACCTTACCGGTTAAGGGTTAAGAAGGTTTAGTGTGATTTTTTTAATAACAATTTATTTTTTTAACATAAAATACGATACCAAATGATTCTGTATAACAATAGTCATATATAATAACGAAAATGGAAGCGAATATAATATGTATCATATTTTAATATTTATTTATGTCTGCTTTTAAATCGTGTTTTAGTTTGCCTATGATTTGTGTTAAAAATAGAAAGTGCAGTCAGTTCCGTTTGTCAGTATAATTTTTTTACTAATTTATAAAAACAAAATTTATATATTTTGATTTTTGTTCCATTATTTTGACTGGAAAATTTTACGTAATAATGTTATCACTAGAAGACATATTATTTGTCATACTTACTCATTGTTCAAAATATTAACAAAATTTTTTATCAGCAGAACCGAACAAAAAAAGCTTTGCCGACAAGTAGGGAATTTTTGATCCTACAGAAACGAAAAAACCGACTCCGCTTCTGTCAGGCATCATCTAATAACATAATTCTAAACCGGAAAGAAGTTGGCGCCGAAAGTTGGAAAATCTTTTTGTTTGTTATATGGCTAAATTGCTCCCAAATTGCTCCTTTGGAATCAGTAACTGCTCCACCTGAAACTTAATTATCTAATTAGTTATTTACAAGCAGAAAAACTTTTTTGTTTCACTATTTCTGTTATCAAAATCTTGTCAAATAATGCATTTTTATATAATTACTTTATATCAAAAAATTGCTCCCAATTTGCTCCATCTAATTTAAAAGTTAAATATTAATTTTTCTGAATAATAATTAAAATATATTAAAATAAAAAATATTTAGAATTAGGTTATGTCTTATTAAAACGTATAGGCAATCCAACATACTTTTTAAGTCATTAATTATATTTAAGGATAATTGAATTTTGACAGTTAAATAACATTATAAAAAAACTAAATATTTTAATAATTATTCAAAAAATTAATGTTTACCTTTTAAATTAAATAGGGCAAATTGGGAGCAATTTATTGACGTAAAGAAATTATATGAAAAATTATTATTTTGGAAGATTTTGATAACTTAAATAACGAAAAAAATTTTTTTTCTTTATAAATAACTAATTAAATAGTTAAGTTCCAGATGGAGCAATTACTGATTTCAAAGGAGCAATTTGGGAGCAATTTAACTATATAAAAAACAAAAAGATTTTTCAACTTGCGGCGCTAATTTCTTTTCGCTTAATTCTGAACTTATCAAACAACATACTAATATTTAAAATCCAATTTTATTTCTTATATTGTAATTTAACTAATTTAATCATAATCCTTTGAGTACGATTGTATTGTCTTGCTTTAATTTGTTATTCCATATTTTTTTTTTTTTGTACTCTTCACCACTCCTGCTCTTACTATTTTTCCTCGCCATTACTATACTGTCTTTCCATATGATGTTATTTAATATACTTGTTTGATAATGATCAAATGGATCGAAACATGTCTTAAATTTAATTAAAGTGGTATTTTTGCACGGTGCAACGAACGCTTCATTTATTTTCAAACTTGCCTTTAGGTTATATACACGTATGCGCAATTTAGAATATCTATTTTGTACTTAAAATGTAAGTGCAGTTTTTTTTTATTAAATTTTAGTATGAGTTGTTAAAATAGTTATAATTTTTCACTATAATAATAATTTATCGTTATTTATTGAAATCCAAGTGAAAATGTGCAATTAAAGAATTAAAAATTTTTTTAAAAAAATTTAAAAAAAAATGTATATTTTTATAAATATTTATGAATTTTATTCTTTTTTTTATGTGGGTCTCATCAATTATTATTATTATTAATTTATTATTTATGTTAATTAATGTGATATTTTAATTTTGGTGACGTGGAGACGCGGCTTCGAATGTATTCACGTGATGACACCATGCTGTTTTTATACAGATACAGATTGTAAAGAAACGTATTAGGTATACAATCATCAGAGTCTAAAAATTAATATCTTGAAGGTACAATTTCCATTTTTGACAATCAAAATATAAAAATTCGGTTTGAACGTACAATTGACACTTTGAAAGCATGTAATTTTGAATGATTAAGTGGGTTTGAACAAATCTCTTTTGTTAAATCTGTAAGATGACACAACATTAGTTCTTTTTTTAAACAAGTTTTTGAGTCATTATCCTGTGTAAACGGGTTTTCGAGAAAACGAAATTTTTGTAATCCGAAATTTCTTATGTGACGTAGGATACTACGATAAAGGTTTTTTTAGAATTACAGTTAAAATCAGAGGTCCCTATATCTACCACCTTTATTTCTCTCTTTCTAGGTAGTATACCTACCTACTGAATTCAAAATTTAAATTAAAAAGACGATAATATGATTTAGTTTACAAACATACGATAGTATGTTTGTAATCTTAAAAAGGCAGGAACGACAATGAAAAAAAATTTAAAAAGGCTGATAATCGTAGCTGTTTAAAAAAATTACTTTTTGCTTTTTTTTAAACATTTTTATTTTTTAAAAATAGTAGTTCCTACCCTAAAGCAATATATATTGGAGGTACATGCGAAATTTGAAATTGATTGGATAAATAGAATTCGAGATATCATGTCGCCCAGCTTGAAAAATGTAGTTTTGAGAAACAAATGTATTTAAAGTTTTGAAGTATGATATCTAATACCTGAACCTACCGTATTAAAATGGCTATACACCAATACCTCAATTTGCGTCGTGGTTACGTTCCAAAAAAACACGACGCAAATTGAAACGACGCAAAGTGAATTATGATTTTCTATAGCAAACCGTGTAAAGATCGAAGATAGGTTTTAGGGTTACGAAAATACTACTTTTTAAAAAGAAAATTGAACAAAGTAAACATTTAAAAAACAAAAATAATATAAAATTTTATTACATACATACGAAAAACAAAAAAAAAAAAACAAATTCAAATAAAAAAAAAAATAAAATATAATCAATTAATTTATAAAAACAAAGTAAAAATTAATCACTGTCTGATGAGTCCATAGTGGCTGTTGTCGTAAATCAGCAAAATTTCAAAAAAAAAAAAAAATTAAAGACTCGAACCCAAAACAACGCAACTTTGAAAATCTAACGACGCACAGTGAAAATTAGTACTAATTCAGCAGGGGGTATTGGTGTAATATTGTAAATTTTTAAAATTTTTAAATTTACTTTTGAGGACATATTTTTAAAGGTCCTATACTTTCAAAAAATAAACAAAAATCAAATTTAAAAAAAAATTCTAGTCTAGAATACTGCCTTGAAAGCTCTTGGAGGAATTTTTCAAATTTGAAAATAAAGATCTTCTATAACTAACATAAAATACTTTTTCTTACATTTTGTATTTACAAAATTGTATTATTTTTAAAAATAACAATTGATTCGAGGAGTTGATTTGTAGGTATATAATTTTAATAGGTATTATGTTAAAATGTCTGTCTTGGAATACCTATGCTGACGACGAATGGACTCGCGAATGACCTTGTATAAACGTGTGAGTGGAGTAGAAGTATGAAGGAAGGTATAAAAAGAAGGTGGAATAATGACGACAATGATTTTGATTGCAAAATAACAATAAAATCCAAGAAATTTCATATAACATTGTGTATAAATAATTGGTATAGTTTGTTTCAAAAAAAAAAAAAAAAAAAAATAAATAAATAAATGAATAAATAAATAAAAATAAAAAAAATCTGAGCGACTAACAATAAATGGATCTGTATTTCTAACTTGCTGACTTTTGGGTTAAGATCTTTTTTTGGGGTTTGGTGTTTCAGTATATCTTATGAATTTGCAACCTTAATGAAAGTGCGGTATCAGTATACTTTTTCCAAGGCAGGAACTACAATTTTTTATTTATACTGAGAGTATATTCAAGCGTGTGTTCTCTGAAACTGTTTGACGCAACAATTTGAAGTATAAAAGTTGAATTTGGCTTCTGGGGATTAATTTCAGGGGATAAACTGAGAAATGGGGTGTAGGGTGTCAAAGAAAAGTGTATTAAAGCACAAATTCAACAATATTTTCGGAGAAAGATGCTCCAAAATTGCTGTCCGTCACTTTTATATAGAGATGGCCAAAATACCCAGTAAATATCCAAATGGGAATATTCCCGGAAAAATTCTCGATGGGAATTTTCCCGTTGCCCATCTCTAGTGGTACATAATATATTCTATATACCTAATTACGTAGAGATGGGCGACTAAAAAATTCCCATCGGGAATTTTCCCGGTAATATTCCCATTTGGGTAATTAGTGGCTATTTTGCCCATCTCTACTTTTATTACCAGATGGACGGCTCAGAAACATCTGAGAAAAATATCAGGATTGAAAAATTGTAGCGGGAGTTACATCTCATTTATGTTTAAAAACAACTTATTGTATCGAACACTATTTGCGCAAGTGCACACGTACCTATTTTTTTTGAAAATTAGTCTACAATATATAGGTGGTTTTCTTGCAATTGTTATGTATAGAAATTGGAGGGTGGTAATATATTAACTCCTTTAGTACCGCCATATATTCCAATATTTTAGATAAAAAATTTAAGATCTCTATAAGTATAATTGCAAGTTTGGTAAGTTTTACTTAATTTATTTATAATATGACCGCTCTTTACTATACAGCCTCCAGTTACCGATATAAAACAATGCACACTCATCAGTTGAATTTTTTTTAAAAATTAGTATGACGCGCTCGTCATTAGTCCTAAAGGGGTTAAGCTGAAAATCAACGAGATCTCATATTTTTTCTTGTGTCCCATACCTATAAAAATTTTTTTGGTATCGTCACTTGTATATGTGTTTAATATTAAAAATTATTAATTTCGAATTAATTTTTTACACAATAGCGGGCAGTTTACCTTCAACAATATAATTGTTTCATGTTTGTTCATACACTCAGTATACACGGAAATTGATAAAAAGATTCTAAAGATGAAAACACAATTTATAGTATACATTTATGATTATTACTTCTTGAAGAATGCACGACCTGCATTTATTAGAATATTTTAATCTAATGATATACTAGACATGAAAGTTTTTATTTTTAAGATTTCGTAGCATGGTAACAACGAAATCCTTATAAATGTGGCCTGCTCGTATTTGATCACTTTTCATCAGTGTTGGACCTTATGCAATTTAAAACAATTAAATGATTTTAAACTCATATAGAAAGTAAAAGGTTCAGATAATCATACTCTTAACAAACTAAAAGGCTAATTTTAACATTAAATAAAAGTAAGAAATATTTTATTTCGAGAATTTTGGAAAATTCTCACTATTGACTACGAAATCCTGATTTAGTACGTGTAGTAGTTATTCTATATAGTAGTAGTTATTCTTATTTGTTTTGAATAAGATATAAAGTAGAAAAAAGATTTTGAATCCTAGAAGAATACTATGAATGTATAAAGATGCCATTTGGTGTAAAAAATGCACCAAACTTGTTTTATAATTTTTTTTTTTCATATCATCAAAGTTTTTCACTTTTTTTTAAACTTTCCCTTGTCGCTACATGAAATCGCTGGATAATATTCTTTTTTTTTCTAAAAGTAAAAATAAATGAACGACTTGAATTAGCAATCCCCGCGGCGCTTTCAACACGTCCACAAATGTAAATACTGTAAGGTCAAAAGGTCTCTAGTGTCTCTAGTTATCTACACAGTTAATTAATTAAAATTTTCCAAAAACAAAGCAGAAAAAAATAATGAACTACTGATTTTCCTTGAAGCACTCTTATATACGTAAATAAATATTTTAATTTTATACGATATTATAAATATCTACAGCACAACAGGTTGAGAGACTTGTGTACATAAAAAAACTGACAAAATTTTCCCGTTATAATTACTTCATTCGTTTGTATTATTGTACTAAGCTGTACCACCTTCAGCCACCGCCAGTGATAGCCACCACACTGGTAAATAATTACATATTAATCATTGACCTTGAAAAGTTTTCATATGTACAACTTTATACATATATATGAAGTGAATTCAATAATGGCGTATTTACAACAATTATTACTATTTTCACAGGTTTTATTATAATATTTACAAAAGAAATATTATAATTGTGTTTACTCTTGAACAGGGGAGCAGGGGCTGCCTCTAATCTCAGGAGGAATTTTGGGGAATTGCGTGTTCTGAATTATATGTTTAACTAAAAATAGTTACCTATTGTAGGTCAAAGGAGGGGGGGGGTTGCAGCTGCACAGCCATCCCCCCGGATCCGCCTATGCCAGCACTTCCACCATTCCGAAAGTATTAACTTTTATACTGTGCTGATTTTGTTTTTTATATTTATATTATTTTACTCCTGTTAATAGACTATAGCCAGAGTCGGATTTAAGGTCACTTAGGGTACATGCCTCAGAGCCTTCACATAACAGAGGGGTCCCCAGTTGAAATTATATCATATCATAAAAAAATAAAATATTAATTTCTTAAGCAGTTAACTGGTTGATTATATTGCTTTCTTTATAAACTATTTGATAAACACAACTTTATTCCTGAAGATTTCTGCGATTAGAAAACTTATCTAAAAGCCCTCATAAATTCTAGGAATTATTTTAAACAATATTGGTAGTTTGATAAGGAGTTTGCTGACTAACAATAAGTTGAATATTCTACTGAATGTTGGCAGCAGGTTTTATCTTGAATACTTACTGAAAAAGTGACTACTGACTACGGAATCTTAACTTAATGCAGGTCCAATACGTACTTAACAATTTTTTTTTCAATAAAGTACAATAAATAGGTGAAATAAAACTTGTATAAAAATATGAATTATTTTGGAAATAGTATATTGTACAATAAGTGGGAAAAGAGGCTTATTTCTCACGAATATGAGTTCTCACAATTCATATGAGTGAGAAATAACCTTTTTCCACGTATTTTACACTATAATTTTTCTACAAGCACATTTTTTTTCGTAAAATTTTACGTAAATAATTAAAATAAAATTTAAAAGAGTAGTAAAAATTTTTAAAATTTTTAATGTCAATGGTAAGATGTTCAAATTTTTGCCAAAGCATACTTTGAAAACATGGAAACAATAATAAATAATCAATTTACATATTTATATTTTTAGAATTATTTATATAGATTATATGTTAAATCAAAGACAGCCAACTTTTTTATTATATTAAGCCGTGGGAAATTATTTCGCACGCCTATTTCCGCACGGTGTGGGAAATTGTTAATTTTTACATATAAGTAGTTAGCCGTGCGCAAAATGTTACTTTTAATAGTAGGAGTAGAAAATAATTATTTTATATAAAATAATGAGTATGTATCATAGAGTAATAGAGACAACATATCTATCCCTACACTACTGGAACCAGTGTAACATGTAAGAGATAGACAATATGTTGTATACATGCACTGGGTTTACATTGTATTAGTGCGATTTTGTGTATTTGTGTGAGTAACGGAGATAGTAGGGACGGTCATGTGGCTCAGCTGATGCATACATAGCTATGACACCACACGCATGTACTAGGGGATGTAACAATACCAACAACAATCAAGTCCATTATTGTGTGGTTGATTTACAATCATCGACTGCTACTGAAGAACTGACAACTAAGAAGCCTAATGTGCACAGAAATACACACTCGTGATTACAGAAAAGAGATAGTTTCTGTACCTCTGTACTCTGGGGTATGTATGTATGTATTTGTAACTAATTACACTTTCAACAGTAAAAAAATATTGACCGCCGAATGCAGTTCCCTTTGTGGGAATGTGGGTTTCCCTTTTCGCCACGGAATGCAAATTTAGGCTCGGGACGACCTTTTTCAACTCCGGGATACAGTTCGTGATCACCTGAAAAATAATGTTCATAATTTGGTCTATTTACGTATCATTTGTAACGAAATACACTCTATTGAACTCATGAAAAACTTCATTAATATGTGATATTCCGTTGTTTGTTCACTAGTTTAATTAAAACAGAAATTGACATTTAAAATTTTTAGTAATTTTTCATATAAAAATGAATGAAAGAGAATATTTCTTCTATTATTACATATTTATTGCAAGTGATATTGTGCTACGTCAATAAAAATGATCAAATATTATAATTAATACTAAATTAAATTTACTCATTAATTACTTGTATGCGCTTAATCCTTTTCATTGCAAGTATTTGTAAAATTTTTGTTTTCAAATTTTATTACATTATTTTTTACTATTATATATCTGTAATTGATTTAATTCTATAAATTAACGTGTTTCCCTTAACATAGTTTTCAATATTTTTCACAAATAAAAAAAAATCAATTAATTTTGACCATGGCTTTTTATAAATATTTATATGTTGGTACTTAATTTTCTAGATTAGTAACATAAAAAAAGCTTTAAAAAACTGTACATTCGCTTCCATACGATGAGTCGCACAATTATGTTCGTTTAACCCTTTCGCTACTAGTGGTACTTACAAGTCCAGTTTTTTTCTGCACGAAAAATACCAGAAATATGTACTGTTTAAATTTTCCTTGAAGTCGTACATTATTGGGATTTAAATACATCATTTTATCTATATCATAAGTTAAATACGAGAAAAAACTTAATTTATGGGAAAAAAAAATTTTGGACTCCAAAGTACCACTAGAGTAAATAAACACGATAGTTTTTCCGAATTCAGTTTATTTATATTAATATTTAACATTTAATTTTTCATTAATCTAAATTATAAAAATTAAATAATAGAACAAACATTTTACCTAGCAAAAAATACCACTTCATTTTCTTAATTGTGACAATTTTTTTGAGCTTAATTACTCATTTTCAAATAAAATTGTTCTGTTATTTACAAATATGGAATACCATAAAGTAATGCTCAAATCAGTGAATATTATATAAATTAATTCAGTAGAACTCAGGAAAAAAAATTATTTTACATGATAATGTAGAAAACGGTTTTTTCTTTATTACAACAGAAGTATACTTCATATGCTACACATTTAGAAAATGATATTGAGTAGAGACCTAATGCACGGCAAATTTCGCATCTTCCTCTCAAATTATCAAATATCAAACTTTTTGACATCGGACGCCTCTATTATATTAACATCCTGTGATACTGAATAAACATATTTTTTAGTCGGATAAAGGTAGTAAGTTCTAAAGTAAGTCATTGTTGTCTATTTCTAAAATATACAATTTCGGTTTCACATTGTTAAAAGCAATAAAAATTGGTGTATAAAACACTTCGTGGTACTTACCAGTCCACTTCGTATTTTTGTTAAAATTTTAAAAATTAAGTTGTCAATTTTGTTACTCTTGATATACTTAAAAATAACAAACCATATTTTAACAGAATAACACAAAAAACGGCAACAATATCGCCAAATTATCAAATAATAACAATTACAAAAACGTTAGTACAATAACTTTTTTACACTTGTGCCCCTAACAAGTTTGAATTTTATTTATGTGTAGCTAGTACATACAATACTATTAAAAATTTCAGAAATAATATGTTAAATGATTCTACTTTTAAGTGTTTAAAAGTTTTTTGTATAAAATCTAATAGATATATTTTAAATATGTTAATAAAGTTACTGGTACTTGTAAGTACCACTAGTAGTCTACCGACAAAATACATTCGGTAGTTAAGGGGTTAATTTCACTTTTTTGTTTTTGTTTGTAACGAAGTTAATTAAGAATTAGTGATTTTTATCTTTAAAATTGAATTTGCATACTGTGCCAATATAAATGGTAATAAAAGTATGATAGTTAGTAATTACTTATGAGAATTACGGTTCTCCATAGGAAATACTTATTTGCAGTAATCTGAGAGGATATACCCATTGGCTATTTAGCTATTGTGTAAAAGCATTGAAGAATCTTAGTAAACACAGTTCGTTTTTTTTTCTCAGATCAAGCTTCATGGTAATTGGTTGAATTTGGGTAAGTAGAGTTGTAGTTGCTATTAAAATGACTGAACTGCTTATAGAAATATGACTGATTCGATAGAAGTTTTTTTTCTAGTAATCCTATATGCCTAATTTTACCATGCCTGTTAATACGACCCTGATTGGATGCAAAAATAATATGTACCTACCTGTTTCGGTAAATGTTCCAAAAATTTCCAGTATGGATTTATAATTAAATTTACTTAGGAATACAACAGCTGTCCTCTATTTGAGGTCTCATTGTGTTTCATTTTGGGGACTATGTATGATATTTTACTATAGACAATTCTATTGGTAATTTGCATAAAGTGTCATTAAAATAATTTAAGTGTATGTTCTAGTCAGCTTGTTGAATACACAATTATTTTGTTAAATTTTGTTTATTAAGGAGACACGGTTAAAAAAATTGTGAGATACAACAAGTATAACAGTTTCATTCAATAAGAATGAAACGAGACTGAGTTCTCGGTCAAATTTTTGTCCTTGAGGCTGTAATTGATACTAGACCAATCAGGATCTTTGTTTTACGTAAAAAAAAAAATTTCGTGCCCCCTTAATATAAAACTTTAGTATGTCTTAATAAGTAGTACTTGCATTACTACGTAATATACGATATGAAAATTATTAGCATTTATCTGACTTTATTATCTATGTGTATGTAAAATATGTTCAGGTGTAATTAATATCTTTAGCATCAACTATTATCTTGAACTGTGTCTTCTGCCTTGACATTTCTAAACAGAAAACTTTCTATCTTAACAAATTAAATATTTGTTACTTATATACCTACCTATCTGTAGCTATTTTAATACTATCTGTATTCAAGTACAATTAATTACAAAAATATTCTCCTATACCACAAGTTTGTGAGTTAACGTTTAAGGTTTTTTAAATCAGAAGAAGCAATCTAAAAAAATGTTTTTTTTATAACACCGCCTTCTAAAGTTCAAAATTTGAGCTTTTTGTAGTGGGCGTAAAGGGCAGTTTTCATATCATTGTAAAACAAACGGCAGTAACTGTGCGCGAAAGTACAACTGTGCGTGAAAGTAGCCTAAAACTATACGAGAAAATAATGATATTCATTTGTCAATGATAATCATATTCAAATTAACATGAAAATGACCAACAAATTAATAAAAAAAATAAAAACGATCTACAAATTAATAAAGAAATTTTTTTTCATATAACATTATAAAATAAAATTAACCCTACTATTTTCTAAAATTGCTTAAAAATAATTAATTTTTTTCTCTCTATTAAACTTTAGAAGCCATCGTTATAAAAAATTATGTTCGATACGTATGCGTAAAGTGAGGTATTCAATAGGCTTAAACTGGGGCACTCGCTAAAGGGACTGACGCATACATAACGAGATCTCGTGCGCTTACCCTCACGAGCCGTCAGGCGAGTGGGGGGTATACAGCGCACTCGATCTCGTTATGTATACGTCAGTTCCTTAGACTCGTGCCCCAATTTAAGTCTACTAGAATACTTCTCTTTACGCATATGTATCGAAAATACCTATTAGAGTTTATACATTTTCTATCTCATGTTTTGAAAAGAGTTGGCTCTATATTAAATTGAGTAATTTTTAGGATATCCTATTTTTTATAATGACAATTTAACACATGTGTATCAAGTCCCATAATAATATTGTAGTTTTTTTACTTTTACCATGGAAAAAAGTTAGGACAGATTTTTACAGCGAAAAAAATGGTACAAAACATTTCATTGGTCATTTCATTGTAGGTAAACACGATAAAAACGAAACAAAAATTCGTATTTGTAAATCTAACTGACTTCAGAACTACAGTAACAATGTATTAAATAATAATTAATATGAATTATACTAATTTATTTTATTCGTTAAATTGTCTTATCGTATTAAACTTGAGTTTTATATTTTTTCTGAATAAACTTGTGTTTTCTGCAACTCAAATTTCTTACCTAAAATAAATTTAACTCAAAGAACTGTCAATCCAAAAACGCTTCAGTTTCGCTGTCGCGTTTTTGTTAGTTGACAGTTCTTCTCGATAAATTGCTAGGCAACAAATTTTCGTTAGACAAACCCAGATTTATTCGAAAAAAATACAAACCTCTCGTGTAATAATAAGTGATTAAGACTAGTGACTCATTTGATAATTGCCCATTTGAATTGTGGAGATATAGTATATTGTGCAATAAGTGCGGGAAATTGTCGATTGCCCACGAAAGCGAAGTTGAGCGCACGAACGTAGTGAGTGCGCTCATTCGCTTGAGTGGGGCAATCGACAATCCCGCACGAGTTGCACATACTATTTTTTATTACGAATTCCACATACTTTTTTCTATTATTATCACTATTTCTGACATTTTTATTACTTTTTAATATTTTTAAATTAATATTTTTAAGTGTTCGTCTTTTTTTTCTGAATTAATTATCGTTTAAATTACTTTGTTGGTGGTTTCTATAGAAATAATTATGAAATATTTATTTATTGAAAAATTAAGACGCGGCTTTGCGTGTTTTGATTAAATTTTGCGTGTTTTATTGTCAATTTGCGTGTGGAAAGTTACTTTCCACACGCAAGAAAGTATGCGGGAAGAGTACAGTGGGCAAACAGCTATTTTGCGTACAGAAATGTGTGCGCCAAGTTAGTACTTCTCCAGCATGAGTAATAAAAAAGTATTTATGTGAAAGTAATTGTCATAGCTAACTTTAGAAATAGCTTTTTCCATTTGGATAATAATAGCACAATTATATTAATTGTTTATTCGTTTCTACAGAAACAAATAAACAATTTTATTTTAGGTTTAATTCTTTTAAAAATAATTTTAAACTTTAAGGACCCGTAATTAAGTAATTTGATGAGGAATTACAGTGTCCAGCACAGCAGCTCGCTTGTAGGCCAGCAGCGAAAACAGAGTCGTGTGATGTGGACCTTACTCTTGTACGACCAAATTTTTAGTAATGAAGTGTAACTTGACAGTACTGATCGAAAATATTTTAAATAGGTAGTTTCTTGCTTGCTAGACGATTAGTTAATGATTTTACTATCAATTTTTTCGCCTAATGACAAAAATAATACCACTCTCTTTCAATTAATGAGATGCCATCGTGATTTTTAAATGCATTTGACAGGTATTAGTTAATTTTTTTGGTAAATACTGTTTTTTTGTTAAAAAAAAAACTTGTTAGACATTACTGGCAGAGGTATTTAGAAAAAAATTTGCATAACTGAAAAAAATATTTATTTTAATATTTCATAACTTTTTTTTCTTAATTTTTTTTTAAATTATCTTAAATAGTTGTAGCATCAAATAAAAGGACAAAAGTCATCAAGACGTTGAATTTTTTTGGAAAATTTTATTATCTATGGTCATGATGCAACTTTTAGAATATTAGCTTCGCCCGAATGATGTTTGAAATTATTACATCAAGTTTACATCCTTTCTGCTAATAAAGTTCGAACGAAGTCAATAGTCAGTTATCGAAATTTCATTGCTTCGTTTTAAATATATTTTTTCTTGGGAATGAGATGCTCTCCTGTGCTAAACACCCTCCCACACCTCGCTAGCTACCCTTTTGCAATGTTTCTAGTCGGCTGGTTGAGCTGTTGAGACGTTAAAGCGAGATAAACAAATAAACAGACTCACTTTCGTATTTATAATATTAATTAGATAAAGGTGTAGATCCAGCTACTTTTTTAGCGCCCCTATTAATTAATATGTTAAATTAATTTGTTAATAAATAATAAAATAAGTACCAATTCATGATACAAATTACTAATTAGTGATTGGTATTTAATTTTAGCCTTAAACGTCAATTTAAACATAAACTATATGAACATTTAGGGCGGTGTCTTGTTAACATACGAATGCCATACGAGCTATTTACCTTGGCAAAGAAATTAATTATAATCTTGTTACAAGTTACATTGCAAAAATATTTCGGAAAATCAGAATACTATAAAACGGGATGAGTAGTATAATTTTTAAACTTTGATTTTCGTGCACTTTCTTATATGTATATAAGGGTTGTCCGTAAAATAAGGTTTCTAATTATTTTTTCCACAAAAAACACCTTTTTTTGTTTTCTATGTAGCCGGAAAATCCCAAAATATCATAAATTTATTTATTTAGTAAATATAGTATATTATTCAACGAGTTAGTAATGGTAGCTATTACTCACGAAGATGAAATTGCGACACAAGCCGAGTTTACGAGGCGAGTGTCGTAATGCATCTGAGTGAGTCATAGCTATTGTAAGCGAGTAGAATACTATAATTTTTCTACGACTTTTTTTCGTTTTTGATTTAAATAAAATAGAATATAAATTTTAAATCAAAAGAAAAGAATACAATTTTTAATCTATCTCTAATTTCATTAAGTGTTTGTATATGTACAAACGATGAAAACAAAATACAAACCACTTTGTTTACAAACACGTTACTATACAAAATATTTGAAATTAGAAATTGATACATATATTATACACAAAACAAATGCGTGATTTCAGTGGTTATAAGGTATTGAGTATTGATCATTCCTCCACACCTTTGAATAATGCCTAACTTTCTCAACAATTAATGAATATGTAATGAGTGTGTTATTCAACAGGAGTAGAAAAACATTATTATTAATAAACTAACAAGTTAATTTTACTTACCTTTTGAAAAATAAACTCATTTTATTAATAAATTACGAAATAAATTTTATAACTTAACTCTTGCACTATTTTACTATTATTAGCGAATTTCCAGAATAGAATTCAATGGAATTCAGCTATTACAGCCACTGCCATGACGCGACTTGAGCCCGGGACTATATATATGTTTGTGTGTGTGTGTGTCCGCGCGATAACTCTCGAACGAAATGTCTTTCGTTTACGAAATTTAGTAAAAATATTGGAAGTCCTAAACCGTTGGACGAGTTCGTTAACCAGAGACGTCCGATGCTCGGAACATGTTTTTTTTTGGCAATTTTCGTGAAAAAAATTAGTTTTTCGCCAAAATTTCCCCTTATTCAAAAATTTTTGTAAAATTTTTTTACACCATTGGAAAGAGGAGAAAAAAACACAAAAAAGGTCTTTAAACTATTATTCTATGTCAACTAGTTTCCAAGAAAAACTAACTTTTATAAACGGAAATTCGCTATGTTATGCAGGATGCTGCGACAGGGGTATTTTTTTTTAATGTTACCAGTTTTAACATTAATTTTATTTTATTTTATTTTATTTTTTTTATTAATGGTAATTGACGACAAATACAATCATTTTCAATCATTTCACCTTACCAACATTCTCATCATTTGAATGCAGTTTCGTTGATTTAAATACGTCCAACTGACATAGTAGTTCAAATTTTATTTAACTTTTTTACCTGTTAATTTTACAGACCCATATTATGTAAAATTATGTATATATAGCTCAATTCTCATTAGATAATTAACAGTAATAGCTTGGGGTAATAGGATCCTATCATGTATGTTAGCGAACTAGTTAGCAATACTAGCGCAACATGTAGCTAATTATCAGAGGATTAGTTTAGTATTATAAACACATAAACTGTTCTATTAATTATCATCAAAGTCCGAAATTATTGCATAAAAATTCAAATTAAACTTACAAACTGAAATTATTTTAACTGTTCAACCAAGTAATTGTAAACATGGTTATGTATTTGCGTAAAATGATTGGATGGGTTAAATTTAGAACGATATTTTAATGAATTATGTTTATTTGTTGTGAAGTTATATAACCATAGATTGCCAACAAAGTATAACTAAATAATAATTCCTCAAACACATGTCGAGACGTTAGGTTTGGTTAGGTTATATAAATGTCATATGCATATGTTTAATAGTAATTAAAGAGACAATTAGGATTAAATATATAACAATGCATACAGGATATGTATATCATATGAATAAAATTATAATTATAACATAACGTAAACCACAGCTTCCAAAAATTTCAACAACTGAAAAGCACACAGTTTTCAAAAATACACATCCCACAAGTTGTTTTAATAAACTTATTGCATATATTGTACTACTAGCAAGAACTGCCAGAATGTATGATAACGAGAGTATATAGTAGAACCAGGGCCGTAATTAGGTCTTCAGGGACCCCGGGGCAGAAAGCACATTCGGGGTCCCTACGCCGCTCCTAATTTTACAGAAATACCGCTTTTAAAATTACGCCCCCCGGCAAAAAAAAGCGGCGACTTTTTTTTGTTGCCTATCAGTCGTTTGCTCGTTTCCTGCATAGAAATAAATACCACCCTTAAAATTTGCCAAGAAAATTAGAAATTTGGAATTTCTTGTATTCTCCTGGGGGTCCCCTTTGGTTGGGGACTCGGGGGCAATGCCCCGGCTGCCCAACCTAGTTACGACCCTGAGTAGAACTGTTTCAATTCCAACTATTTTTACCTTTCCGTTTATATAGGCTATATTATATGCTGGACTTGGACTTTTTATCTGGACCTTTTGTATGTACATGTATGTTGACGTCTAAGTTAATGAACATCTCTAGATCTACTCTAGGGCGAGAGAAATGAAACCAGGTTCAAAGTAGTTCTATATATGTATGGAGTATTTATAGAGATACTGGGTTAATCCGCCCGGTCGACACTTTTTTAAGCATTATAAAAATGTTTAAAAGCAATTCTTTAACTCTGAAATGATTTCTTGTATCGGCTAGAATTATTTCTGTCATTAACTGGAATAATATTAGATCGGGTAATATGCAATGTCGTTTTCCGACTACTTGACCAACCATGTAATGCAAATAAACAACAGCGCTTTTTTGAACATTAAAGAAATGTTTAAAAGCAATTGTTTAATTATAAATAGAATTCTTGTAGCCCGGAGTCAGCAACGCCATTATCTGGAATAATATTAGGTCGTGTAATATGAAATGTCGTTGTCCGAACACTTGGTCGACTATGTAATTCAGATAAATATCGACACTTTTTCAGCATCAGAGAAACGTTTAAAAGCAATTCTTTAATTGTACTCAGAATTCTTGTAGTCCGGAATCATTTTCTTCCAATCTTAATAGCCGATCCACTTTTTATACTTTTGTAGCACATTGTATTTATTAATATTATACTGTAATATGTATTATTGTGTTTTATTTCATTAGATAACATTAAATTAATAAAATTTTGTCTTTTTTTGATCAGTTGTAATTATTGTAACACAAATTGACATTTTTATTTTGTTTGAAAAGCCGCATGGAACAGTAGATAAACATTTTAATTAATAAAGAACTGAAGTGTAATAATTATAGAGTGGACACTGGGCAGGAAATACGTGTGGCCACATGTTGAATAGTATGAGTACGGAATCGGGATGAGTATTAATAAAATTTCGAATAATAATGTTTATTATATTTATATAAATTGAGTAGCAGGCAGTTTTAAAATTTACCTATATTCGTAAGTACAGTCGAGGACCAATAAAATGATCATATTCTTAATTTTTATGGATGATTGTTCAGCACTTCCACCATAATATTTTTGAGAGTTTATTATGTAAAAAAATACCTCAGAAAGAGAGAAATTTTTTTTGCTGTATATGACTGATCTTTATAACTTTACATAATACGTAAAATGGTTAGCCCGTAAAATATCATGCTCCTAGCCTGAAAAATGTAGAAATTATAACAGTGTGAAAGAACACACGAACTGACGAACAGGCGGACATGACGAAACTGTAAGAATTCCGAGCTTTTTTGATTATGAAGCTCTTAAAATTTAAACTTCCTACCTAAAATAGTCCTATCGCAGAAAATTTTCGAAATTCGATAACATAAATATTATATTGTTATTATTAATAATGTAATATTATTATAATATAATAATAGTTTATCTAATACAGACACCAGTTTACAGTTTTACAGCCTTCGAAAACCAGTTTACATAGGATAATGGTTTAAAAAGTTTATATTTTGTCTGTAACTGTATACGACATGATTGTAGTAATGTATATTTCGAATATTTTAAATTACTGAATTCTAAATTTTATTTTTATTTGAAAATACTACTAAATTTTAGACAGTTATTTCCATTAATAAATAATTAAAATTAAAATCGGATGCACATATAATTGACAATAATTATCGAAATTTTCATTTACGAAAACGTTCATTGGAAAACCTAATATGTTTATATATTTTTAGATTTGTATTCGCTTATAACCAGAGCCGGATTACCCAATAGGCCACGGTAGGTCATGGCCTAGGGGCGGCAAAAGTTGTAAATTGACGTTTTTTTTTACTCGTCAGTAATTTAGTATTTTTTTTAGAGGACAGTCAAAAAAAGGTAGGAAAAGTTACGATTTTCTTATTTTTGAGCAAAAATGGGGGCGGCTTTTTTCACGGTGCCTAGGGGCGGCACTTAGGGTTAATCTGGCCCTGCTTATAACAACATTCTAATTTGTTACTAGAGTATATGGTTATTAATTTCTCACAAGTTTTTACAAATTTCCTTAGTACAGTAAATTTATTATAGACTATTTGTTTTTGTCCGGACCAGGTTAGTTACCAAGATATGATTGTTATAAAAACAAAAAAAGTTTCACACAACCTATTCATTTTTCAATTAAAATTAAATTACCCAATTATTTTGCCCGTTTTAAAGTTCTTTAACTTTAAAATAAATCTATACGTAATTATTTTATGAGTTAATTAAAAGTATAATATGGTGTGATTTAGCATTGTTAAACAATAATATTTAATAAAATTTATTTGGTGAGAATTGTATCATTCACTAATATTGGTTTAAAAACGTTTCAGAAATCTCTCGTTTGTCAACGTTGTTTTATTTTTCGTTTGTTCTCATTTCAAAAATTAAAAATAAAATAAAAACAAGAACCTTGAAAATTATTGTAATTGGAGGGAAACAAAAGCAAAAAAAATTGAGTACTTATTGGTGACATTGAAATAAATGTTTTGAGGCGTTGTCAGCAACAACCACCAATGAGTAGCCGCCACCAGTGACTCAATAAAATATTGTTTGAATTTGTCATTATTAATAATCACATTTTCTATACATTGATTATTACGCTTTTTTAAAATTGTTTAATGGTAATTTATGTTTCAAACAAAGTTAAGGAGTTCCATTGCGGAAATGCTCTATTTTTTTGCACCATTTTTTTTTCTATTAATGTTTATTAAATTGTTTTTTATTGTAAGAAAACAGTTTTTTATTTATTTATAAAGGGATTAAGACATTTTCTGTTTCAAAGAATGTGAGAATAAAACAGTTTTAAAATAATTCTTTTAAGAAAACTAGATGGCTATGTAGTAGGTGTTAGAAGACTCACCTTAAATATCAAAAACAAGAAATCATCAAGAATTCTAACGGTAATTCTGAAGGTGATTTTGTGTGTGTTGTGAATATTTAGTATGTGTAGTGTTCTAGGAGAGGGTACGGAAGGAGGCTAAGATCAAGATGGAAACCAAAAGGAAAACATTTTTGTGGAAGTTTCAGTAATAATTGAACTGTTTGGTACAATCAAGTGAATCACCTATATTTTTAAAAGTAATTAGAAAGCAGTGTGAAGGTTTTGATAAATGCTGTAATTCATAAAATCAAAAATATCCGGAAATTTTACTCCAAGTACTCTATTTTTTTTTTGTTACAATTTGTTTGTTATTAATATTAAAAAAAATTAAACTACCACTGCGGTATGTTGCCTTTTTCTCTTATGAATTAAAGTGCTCGAATTCTTTTCCTGTTAACCTCGTTAAATAGCGGCCTTCACATTCAAATCGTTTATTTGCATTGTGTGTGATGTTTGCAAGTAAAAATTGACAGTTAGAACAATAAATTAATGAAAATAATTATTAATAAAGACATAATTACTTTATTGTTTATAGGTGAATTAAAAAGTTTTTGTTTTATAGCATTTTCACATAAGATGAAAGATTTCTGTTGAATCAGTCATATTTCTAAGACGAATTTAGTCATTTTGGTATCAAGTCGCTCTTTTCATTTTTACCAAAATTAAACAAGTAGGATCACTAGAATCAGATATATTTCTAAAAAGAATTGCCTCATTTTGATGTCTAAAATAAAAAGTTCACATCCAGATTACAGTAATTTAACCAGTCACGCTAACTCAAATCATTTCCATGAACCCTGATTTGGAAAAAAAGAAATTTTTGAAATTGATGACATCGTCAAGCTTACTAAAATTTTTCAGTGCCCTGAAAGTCATAAATGAAATAATAGAATGGTAAAACTGGCAGCGAATTATAGTTTTTCAAAATTATTTTTGTAGACAGGTCTGTAGCCCTGGGGCCTGGGTCCGAAAAGGGGCCCCGGAGCCATTCATCAGGTGCCTGGGCAAAAAAGGAAAGGAGAAACAAGAGAATTGTGTCACTATTGGTACTTTTTTTGCTCATTAATTATATTTTTGGGAGAAAAATTTTATTTGTCACCGGGGTCCGTCATTTACACGTCAGTAGCTCAATAGAAAACAAAAAAAAAAAACTATATCGATTGTCTTTTGACTAAGAACTTAGACAACTTATCAATCGGTGCAATTTAGGGATAGGCACATTGCTCTGTAGTCCAGTGCCACACATTCGACTAAACAGTCGTTCTGCAATTGTGGTAACCGTTTAGCGTTATTTATAATTGGTTGAATCAAAGGGGATTAAGCAGAAGTAGGAATAAGTACACATAGTACAAGTTAGTCGAATTAACATTTTAACAATCGAGTGTATGCGTCAGGCCTAAGTCTGTATATTCATTTTATAAATATACTGTAGAATTAGTATTTATTTCTATAACAAAAAAATCAAATTTAATTCACGTTTTAATTTGTGAGTAGAACTATTTATGAGTAACTGGCATTGAACTTTCGTTCTATGTATCATCACCAACGCCATCAAAACTATACATGTACTTGCAAAAATCAAATAAAGAACTAGTGTAAAATTTAATTACATATTCTTAACACACCTTGAATCAGTTTATACGTACACAATGTAACTTCTACGTGGTCTGTGTAATGTATTATTTATGTATATGCAATGAAAACTGATTATTTTACTTTTTTTTAAAAATTAACAGTACCTATACAAAAAAGAAGAGTGAAGAACAAATGAATACAAAACAAAAACAATACAATTAACGTTCGGTTTTTGTTTTGTATTTGAAAATTAACAAAAAAAAGTAGAAGAATCATGCTTTGAATAAAATAAAAGATTAGTTGATTAATTCTCTAGTTGAATTTTTTATTAATACACAACGACGTTTTGAACCAGGATGTTTACAGGTTGACAAGGTTTATAATGTAGCATAACCTCTGGTCAATATCCAGTTGATGAATTTTCTTAATACATTTTTCGACCCCTGCTTTTTTCATTTATTATTACACGAGAAGCTTTATATTTTTTCGAAGTATTTATCTAACAAAAATACGACAACGAAGCTGAAGCGGTTTTAGGTTGAAAGTTTTTCGAGTTAAATTGCTTTTAGGCAACAAAGAGTTGTAGAAAACATGAATTTATTTGGAAAAGAATAAAAATTCAAGTGTAATATGGTAAGACAATTTAACGAATAAAATAAGTAAGCTACTATAGTTTTGAAATTAATTAAATTTACCAATAATAATTTTTTCTCATTTTCCCGTGTTTATCTACAATAAAATGATTAATGAAAAGTTTCCTACAATTTTTTTGCTGTCAAAATTTGTCCCAACTTTTTTCCACCATAAAAGTGAAAAACTACCATATTCTTATTGGACAATACACATGAGTTAAATTGTCAATGTTATTTTTTCAGGCAAAAATTTTTGAAATAAATTTTAACATTTTTTTTTTCTTTTAGATAAAATAGTAGTTAAACGGAAGTAGGCAGCTACTTTTTTAATTAATTTTCATTTTACTTATTGTTTTTAAAATAATTTTGTCAATTATTATTAGAATTGTAATTAATTAGATCGTTATCAGGTTATTAATTGTCATTATCTGTTAATCGAACAAACAATTACTTATTTAATATAATTTTAACAAAAACTTGGCCTTATAAGGGATGTTGATTATAAGAAAGGAAATATACAGTATATTTAAAAGGCCAAAATTTTACTAAAAAATTGAAAGATTTAATATAAGATATTAATAAAATTCCAAAGTAGCTAGAGTTTCTCACAACTTCTAGGTTAAAATCTAGGAAATATCATAACAATAGATAAATATATTTGACAATGTTATTTTCACACCGATACTCATCCAAGTCTATAAATATTACTGTGGGGGTTAATTAAGTTATCAAGCCAACATTTTTACGGGATTTTTTTTGTATGTACAGTACATACATGAAAAAATTTCATTTTCATAGGTACAAAGATGTGGATACTGTTCTTTATAGTTTTGACTACGAAACCCTAAAAGCAGTACAATTTTGTGAGAAAATTAAACAAATATGATAATATAAATACCCCTGTCGCAGCATCTGCATAACATAGCGAATTTCCAAATATTGGGCACTGGTGGATCTCATGTAAGATCTGTATCCATTTAAAATAGTTTAGCTTTCTAACAGTGAAACAATTTTCAAAATCAGTTCAGTAGTTAATTTTTGGTGCTTTTGGGTCCTCAGGACCGTAACGAATCTCATATAGTGTAGCATATATCCATTTAACAACATATTATTACATTACATAACTATAGTTTTTGATTTTTTTTCTAGGTATTCAAATATATATGTATAAATTATATTTTCTCTCTAAAGGAGGACATCATACAAAAAATTCCTTTCCATAACGTACTCATAAAAAATCTGGCTAATTTTAATTTAAAAAGATGAGACAGATCTATTGTTATTATAACACATATATACATATTGAATAACTAACTAGCACTTGTTTTATCTAGAAAAGAAATGCTAAAACGATGAAGCATTTATTGTAAAAAAATTCAGCAAATTTCTTAATTTTTCTCAGGAGCTAGTTCACTTGTAACAAGGTTTTAAAAGCTTATCTTATGCAATTTTATACGCCCTTTGAGATGGTGTAAAAAAAATTTTAAAAAATTTGAATTCTAGCCAAATTTTGCAAAAAAAACACTAAAAATGGTCAAAAAACCTACTTCTGGGCATCCAACGTGTCTGGCTACCGAACTTAGCCGAGCCAGTCCGGATTTCAGCACGCATACCAAATTTCATAAGCATTAAACGTTTCAGTTTATCATAACGTTTCGACAGTTATCTTGTACACACATAAATATATATATATATATATATATATATATATATATATATATATATATATATATATATATATATATATATATATATATATATATATATAATGCGGTTTAACGTCCGTTTTTATGACAGTTAGTCTATAACAGACGCCACCCACATCATTATTTTTCTAACTTTATTTATACTTTTAATGCATTACAATTATATTATGATGTGGGTGGAGGAGAAGGAAAGTGGTGTGAGAGCTAGGATTTGGTAGGTATGCGTCTGCAGCCGTCTTCTTAAGGAACTATGCCGATATTCATCTGAAATTGTGAAGGAAAACTGCAGAAAACCTTCACGAGCATAGCCGGTCGTCGGATTCGAATCCTCGACCTACCAGTCCGCAAGCGCCAGTTAGTGCTTAAGCACGCTCGGCCACTCCGCTGGTCTTATATATATATATATATATATATATATATATATATATATATATATATATATATATATATATATATATATATATATATATTTATTTATTTATTTATGTGTGTACAAGATAACTGTCGAACGAAACGTTTAATGCTTATGAAATTTGGTATGCGTGCTGAAATCCGGACTGGCTATATATATATATATATATATATATATATATATATATATATATATATATATATATATATATATATATATGTATATATATATATATATTTTTAGTGAAGTAGATTTCCGGGTTCTAGAGGCTCCAAAACAAATTTCTACCATAGTCCCGGACTTAGGTCTTACCATAAGAGCTGCTGTAATAGCTGAACTTCCAGAATGGAAATTCGCTAATAAAATAAATCCAAGAACGAATGTTTACTCGTAGAATTATTAAAGTTATTAGGCCTGACCGAAGACAGAGTCTAAGTCAAATTTTGATATATTTACCAGACTTGAAAAATTTACTTCCAAAAATTATTAATAGTATCGCTTTCTCTCATCGACAATTAAAAAAGTAACAAAATTTTATTCGCAAAGAATAAAAATATTTTTAGTAAAATCATATAATTTTAAATAACCTTCATAAATAAATTAAATTATTGTTCTTTAGCCTACATTTAAAACGAATAGGTTTTATGTTTATGAATACAAATTATACGAAATCTTGTGGATATCAATGAAAGTTATTCTGATTCTGATTTAATTTGTTGAAATTAACACAATCAACGTACAGAGAAAGACTTCATTATTATTAATTAAATTATAACACTCGTGTGAATGGAACAGATATCATATAAGCACATATAAAAATATCCTTTGGAAAAGGATATGATACCTTTGGGTTAAGACACGTGCGGATATAATATTATTTACATGAGAGATATGTAGGTTTTAGTGAAGACAATAAAATTTTTGTTTGTTGTGTCTGCTGGCCTCTGCTTTGCCAGTTATAATTCAGTGCGGATTATTTATGACATAAATTTGTTTTGAGGTCCCTAGAAACCGAAAATACTATTCACCAATATATATATATATATATTATATATATATATATATATATACATACATATATATATATATATATATATATATATACATACATATATATATATATATATATATATATATATATATATATATATATATATATATATATATATATATATATATATACTAGCTGTGGCCCGTGGTTTCACCCACGTAAAATTATCTTAATTATTGGTCAAATGATTAGATCAATTTTAAATTAGATATTCGGAAATTCTGTACATTAATTATTTATAATGCCTAGCTACGCTCGTCAAACGACTCTAAAGTAACAATCTTCATATTTCAATAGCATGGCTAATTTCCGCACCTTTATGTACTTAGATACCGTATATACGTATACGTATCAACAGGTAGTTTTAGGAGTATTTCCATTTTAGGCCTTGCTTGGGGCACCAAGATCGTAAGGGACAATTTTAATATCACAATTAATTTGGGGCTTATTTCATGGCCTTCGCGGACAATTCTGATCCCCAGGTTTATTCAAATTTGATATTTTAAAATTCTGAGCATAATTCTCGCCTAATAACCCTACATTAACCATATTCGTATTTCTATAGCATATTTAATTTTCGTAAAATATTGTCAAATTCCGTAAAATTTCTACCGTATTTAATTTTAATGCTTTGAGACCTTTCCGTAGATATACCCATATTGATAACTTTAGAAGTATTTGAATTTCGAACCTTTTTTGAAGTCCGAGTGTTTTAGCGAATATTTCTGAACCTGCATTAATTCGTCCAGCCATTAATTTTTGGGTCTTGTATTACTCCAGAAATCTAGGCAATAATTTTAATCTCACTTAATTTTTTCAAAATATCAATGTTTAAGTAAAATTTAGTCAAGATTCGCGGTCTTTTTTAGACCATTTTTGGGTCCCCAGCACCCCTGGGGGTCATTTCAACTTCACATTCGTTTATTTCATGACCTCAGTAGTGTTTGAGCAAAATTTGGTCCAAGATCCATACATTCTAGAGAGCTTTCATTTTTCAGGATCTCAATATTATTTAAGCAAAATCTGGTAGAGTCCAACCGTTTACTTTCCAAAGTCAAGCCGTTTACTTTAGAAGTCTATATTAGAACATAAGGTATCACGTATCCACCAGTGAACCAATTTTTGAAAGTTGCTCTGCTCGTCAAACGACTCCAGCGTAGCCATATTCTTTTTTCAGAAATATAGGTACCTAATTTTAACAGTTTGTGACTTTTCTGTCTACAACCATACTTATTTAGATTTTTAGGAGTGGAGTACCGTTGGCCATTAAATTTTGCGTAATTTTTATTGCTTCAGACTCCTGGGGATCAATTTTAAACTGACGTTTATTTATTTCGAGATTTAAAAGGGTTTGTGTATCATTAGTCAAAATTAATCAAACCATTTATTTGAATTTTTTGAAAATTATATTTTGTACAGTAAATAAGTAATTTCATAGTAGACATAGGTAAAAATATTTTAGGTGGTAGGTATCTATAGAAATATTTATTAGAAAAATTATTTTTTTCCAAACACTTAGCAACAATTTAAAAATTGTATAATTTTTTGATAAATTGGCCACAGATTACTGTATTACAGTAATAAAAAAAGATATTTTACGGTTTTTCGTAAATTTCGACGGTTAGACAAAAAAGTTTGCAAAACCCTTTCTTAGCAAGCGCCTACGACCCAATAGGCACCTATATGCCAAATTTCAAGTTTGTAGGTATTGTAGTTTTGGAGAATTTGTGATGAGTGAGTCAGTGGTATTTCTCCTTTATATAGATAGAAGATATATATATATATATATATATATATATATATATATATATATATATATATATGTATATATATGTATCTATATATATATATATAATATATATGTATATATATATATATATACATATATATATATATATATTATATATATATATATATACATATATATATATATATATATATATATATATATATATATATATATATATATATATATATATATATGTCTATATACATATATGTGTCCGCACGATAACTCTCGAACGAAATGTCTTACTTTTACGAAATTTGGTGAAAATGTTGGAAATCCCAAACCGTTGGACAAGTTCGTTAGCCAGACACGTCCGATGCTCAAAACATGGTTTTTGGGCTATTTTTCAGATCATTTTTTTACACCATTGAAAATAGCAGAAACAATCACAAAAAGGGTTTTTAAACTATTACTCTATGTCAGCTAGTTTCCGAGGAAAACTAATTTTTGTAAATGGAAATTCTCTATGTTACGCAGGATACTGTGACAGGAGTATTTTTCACTTTTACTAAGAATGCGCGTGTATAGGACCATTAGAAAAAGATTTCTGTCGAATCAGTCATATTTTTAAAAGATATTTCGCCATTTTGATAGTAAAAATGAAAAGTTTACATTCAAATTACTCTGATCCGATCAAATCACCCTAATTTAAATCACTTCAATAAAGATTAATTTGTGAAAGAATATATTTTTTATTTAATTTTGTGACGCCACTGACAATGAGACTAATAAAATTTTTCAGTGCCTTAAATTTGTAAATGAAATTGATAGAATGATAAAACTGAAAGCGGTTTAGAGGTTTTCAAAGTCGTTCTTATAATGCTAACTTAACTAAACTACATTTGTTTTTATTTCAAATTTACAATGTTTAAAAAAAATTTTTTAACATTGTAACTTTTATTATGAGGCCTTTTAACGTCCATTCGGAAGCCTTTAAAATTTGAGAGCTGGACCTGTTCTCGATTTTATTTAATTATAGTCCGATGGCCCGCTGTATACAAATCGTATAGATAAGATACAGATCGCAGACCTAAAAGATCTACCATCTCTTTAGCTAATTTTGGGACACTATAATCACAGATAAAATGTCATTTCTGGTTATAATTTTTAATGTTTACTTAAGTCATGTAATACACGGATGAAATTTATATTAAAATGTAAGTTTTAAAGCATAAATCGCCTGAAATGCATAATGAACTGCTAGGCTTAATTAATCTTAAACCAATTAATTGAGGGTGCCACGGGTTTCGGGTTAATTAATCACCCTACTGTCTCATTGTATTCATAGAAACCTACAATTTAATCGGAAATTACTCCATAGCTGTGACTCCTCCCGTTAGGTAATGGTGGCTCCCTTTAGGCCTGTAGTACGTTCTTATTCTCAGGATTTGCATACAGCGGGCTCTCGGACCAGGGCTGGGAAAAATGCTTCATATAGAAGCCATTTAAAATAGAAAATGGAAACTGGTTTCCAAAATGCATTTAAAATACAAAATGGAAAATGGTTTTACTGAACATATTTAAAAAAAATATGGAAAATAGTTATTAAAAATGGATTATAAAATGCAAAATGCTATTTTTACTTTAAATTTATTCTAAAATTTGTTTATTATTTATATATGTTAACGTAAAAAAAAAAAGCTAAGAAAATATCAAACGTACTGAAATTAAATAAAGGCAGTCTTTTGAGAAAATTTTGTAAAGTTTGCATGATATGAAAACGAAACTTAACTCTTCACATATTGTTACTTAAAAATATTTCGGCCTTGACATATTCAAACCTTGATTACGCTACGACTGCAACTTCTAAATAAAATTATCAAAATCATTTACTCGAAATACAAAAACATTTCTTATCGACGTGTCTTTAAGATAGTAGTACACAACTTGAGTCAGAAAAGTGTGACTTAAGAGAACTGCAACTCTAGTAACAAATTTAACTCAAATAACATTGCAAATCGAGTTATAAAAAAATTTAGTTAATTAAATTAACTTACATTTAACTTACAATTTGTTAGACTTCAAGTCGTTCAGTTCAAGTTTTATAATTAATATTGTATACACATAAATTTGAGTATACATGCATTTTCATTTTAAATGTAAAATGGATTCAAATTTCCATTTTAAATACAAAATGCAAAATGGTTTGACCGAACTTATTTAAAATAGAAAATCCAAAATGCCATTTTGTATTTTAAATACATATTTAAAATGAAATCATTTTAAATATAGTTCCCAACCCTGTCTCGGACTATCAAAATTAATTAAAAAATTGATAGAAAATATATAATTTAGTTCCTTCTAATCATCTTGTAAGGTGCAATCAGATGATCTATGATTGAATCGATCTTGTACAGCTCACATAATACGATAGTCACGAATATTCATCCATATGTAAATCTTGATACCGGGCGATTATTGTTTCAGAATGTAATCCGTGACTTGAAATTACCTTGAAATTTGGATGGTGGTCAAAGTAAAATATAGTATTAACAAAAACGAAAAAAAATTAAATAATAAAATGTCAAATATGTCAAATAAATTACAAAGATAGGTATTATTATTATGCATGGGATGCCTCACCTTAAAAAAAAGAATACAGACTAAAATTCAATTTATCTGTATAATCCGATTTTAAACAAATTTGGATGAAAATATTATAAAATTTATTTAAAAGACAGTTTCTTCATTTCAGAAAATGTATTTCGAAATATTTCTTATAATTGTTTTAAAATTTAACGACAAACACAGTAATGATTGTTACATAAAAAAAAATTATAGTTATTAAAATTTTTTCCGAAATTTATGATCCTAGCATAGGTATATTATTAAAGATTACAATAGAAAAAAAATGTTTCTTTTTTTGCAATTAAATAATTGAGACTGTTAATTAACAAATGTTCAATACCTACAAATAATAACTATTGTTTACTAAAAATTACCTAATATTTGTTTTTATTTGATATTTTTAGAAATTAATGTTTATTGACAAATTTAAATTGACATAATAAATTTAGAATAATAGGCAACAAATAATTAAAAGTTGACATTTATTTACATATTTCTATTATTGACTAAAATGTAATCTGTAATAATAAATGAAATGTATCTTTTTCACATTAATTTTTTTTTTAATTTCTCGAAATTAGTTTTAATTTTTACATTCTGAATATGGTTTACATTATCGCTTTAATTTCCCTATATTTATTTTTTCTTAGTTGTAACTTTTTTAAAAATTTTTTACGAATATCCAACCGTTTTTTCCTCAAAGAGTATTGGCAACCTTTTTTCCAACCCATCTCTACGTTCTCGTCAGGTAAACAATGGTCGATTGCCAAGAATGTTGAAATTCTAATTTATTATTTGTATTTATTTAATAATTCACAGGCATACATTTAAACGAAAGTGAAAACTAATTTTTTTATTTAAAATTATTGGAATTTCATGTTTTTTGCAAAATAAGACAATTTTATTCCAGTCTGTTTTTATCGTTAAAATTTGCTGAAATAATTAATATTGATTTGATTAATCATCATCATATAATTTAGAAAACATATTTTGTTGCTCTTTTTGTTAAAGCAAAAAAAGATTATTTCTAATAACGTTCGGTAGTCGACTTCCTACGAGAGTCAACCGATATTTTTCATCGACTTTTAAGTTTTATTTGGTGGACACATATTGACAAGCTAGCGACAAGTCGCGAAACTAACGTATGGCAGACAATTTTCACACAATTGAGCGTTCTAAAAACAATTGAACAAGTGATTTAAAAATTTCATTCTTTGATATCAACACTCCTCAGCATTTTCACCCGGACAAAGAGGTCAAATTTTTTATACTGTCTAAGAAATGTGCAACAACGAAATCGCCGCAAAACTTTTATAAAATAATGATATAACGTTAAACTCGGTACATTTATCATATAATTGTCGGGAATTATCTGTTATAAGTACGTTAGCTTCGAAACGCCTATCGGCGAAATTTAATCGTTGCCAATAGAAAATAGTAAAATACAATATGATAATCCTCATTCAGTTATATAAAAATGCATATAAAAATTTGTATATGGTTGTCATAAGTTTTTTATTTTCATTACTTTCGAAAGATGATTTTTTCGGGTATTTTGTTAAATAATTGATAATGAAAAGATGATTATAAATATGAAAGTTGCAGTTATTGTTCGCTGTAGTTCACTGACCGTCTTCATTATTGTATATTTTTTGATGATTTTCGTGATGGATCACTATTGATAAAAGAGATAAAATCAAATATATTTATATTGGAAAACTTTTTTTTAATTCAAAAAATCATTTTACAAAATAATTTTATTTTTATTTTTGTTAGGATGACTTTTATGTTTGTCTAAACAATATTAATTTATTATTATTTAATTGTATTTTTGCAGTATTAATTTAATATGTTGATACATTAAATGCCGTTTTTTTCTTTTTTTTTTTTTGCAGTATAAAACATAAATGATCAATTAATCTTTTCTGTGCTTAAACAATTTCAAGGTCTTATCAAAAAAAAAAAATGAAATGTAAAAAAATTTACGTGTTTAAGACCCAGTCATCTTAAATATTAATTAATAATTAATTACATAAAAAATATAAAAAAGTTACGTTTATACAATTAAAGATTTTTGTTTTTTTTTTTTAATTAGTTGAACTTTTAAGTTTTAGTGATCTTAATGTCGGATAAAAATTAAGAATATAAATTATTTCATATGTAGTTATCAGTTAACCTGTGTATAACAAAGTGGTTTAATGCTGATGAGTGATGACTAATATCTAATATTTTTTTACCGTAAAGCCCGTAAAGACTACATATTTATTTACCATTGTCTTTATAATATCGTATTGTTATTTTAATTAGCTATTAACTAATTAATGTTTTTATTAGGAAGAGAGACATCAAGGTGTTTTTACATGCATACTGTGACTGTTTAAATAAGATGAAGTAGGTGTATTTGTCAATTCAAACTCTTAAATTTTTGCAATACTAAGTATGAGGCATGTACTTAGTTATTTGATATTTTAAATAAAAATATCAAAAAAAGAAAAAAAATGTAATTAATTATGTCATAATCGATAGAGGTAAGTACAATGATGAAAATAAACAGGTTTATTTTTTTTTATTATGAAATCAAAATTTCGTGGAATTGTTTATAAACCAATATTCTTAATAAAATAAATGCAAAACGGATCTTTTGAGTTGCTAAGGTTAATAGCAATTATTTTATGTATGTGTTTCTTTCTTCTTGGTTTTTCCAAGTAAATATTTTTGATATATTTAAATCAGAGAACAAAGAGAACGAAATTACTATGTCTATACTAGGGAAACGAGCGTAACCACAAAGGATAAAAAATAAACCCCCACTATGTTATATATGTGCACGCGGAGTTGTGTGTGTTAGTCCGCTGGATGTTGTGTGTATTAGTGTCTTGCATACATACATATAATAATATGTACCTGGTGGTGGTACGTATGATGTACGTATACCACGTACATATACCGTGTTAATACGAGAGGTAACAATATAACAACAATTGAAACATACCCATTGAGTGCTGGCGAATGAATGAGGACTAAGCAGCCTAAGATGCACATAAAAGCACATAAGTGATTGCAGAAAAGAGATAGATGTATTCGTTCTATTTGTTCTGTGATTTAAATATATTGAGTATTATGATAGAAATAATAGCAACTTTGTCATTCATGGGATATTACATATCTTAAAATTAGATAGAAAGGACTTCTTAGAAAAATTGTTAAAAATTAGGTGTTTATGTCAGATATGTCGGTGATTAAAATTAAAGGGAAATGGATATAGTAGAGGAATTGAATCTGATTTCTAGATCAGTTTCCGAACTATTTTTGGGAGTACAGCCTCTTCAGTCTTTAACTTACTAAGCAAAAATTCAGTTTTATTATGTTGGCAGAATTTTAAATAATTTACAATAAAACTTTATTTTAACAATAGTTGTGGTCCGCAGTTTCACTCGCGTAAAATTATAGATCAAATTACTTTTAAATCAGATATTCCAAAATATGAAATCTATTTTCTAACCACCCATATTGATAGTTTTAGGAACACTTGAACTTCGAATTCTTTTTAAGGTTCCAGAGCTCTGGAGAACAGTTCTGAATCTAGGTTAATTTGTTTCGGAGTCTCTGTAATATTTGAGCCAAATTTGGTCAAGATTCGTCTAGCTGTTTATTATTAATCCTTCTCCTCAAGGTTCTGGGAGGCAATTTTGATCTCATATTCATTTTTCCCAGATCTCTCCCAGGTATTTGAGTTTCCGTACTGTTTGACCAAAATTCACCTAGCCGTTTAGGACCCTTTGGGGGTCCTAAGGCCCTGCTAAGCACTTTTAACTTTTGAGGTGTAGTCTGTATTGAAACAGTTTTCCCCACCAATGAAAGAATTCTTAAAATCGGTTGGGTAATTCTTAAGATTAGTCCGGTTTAACAAACTAACAGACCCAGAAACTATACTTCTTTATTATATTAGTATGATTACAAATCAATCAATTCTAAATATAAATATATTTGATGAAAATTATAAAATGCGTGCATAATTTGTCATGGTACGTGAGCTAAGAATGCGCAATGACTGTGCAAATAACTGTAACAGTATTACAATTATAACAATGTAATATATTTACATAAATAATATAGTTTTAATAAAAATATTTTAAATATTAAATAACCGTAAATATATACATATGTCTCATTTCATAACAATTATAATTAAGTCAGAATATTTCGTAGTTGTTACCTGTATAAGTGATATGAAAAAAGTTTTTTGAAGGATTTATTACAAGTGACAATTCTGAGGAAAACTTGAAAGAATAATTTCTGTGTATATTTTTAATGATTACGTTTTATTTGGCCTTTTATGACAAAATTGTATACGAGCTGTTTCAATAAAGTTTTCATACATTGCAACTGTAACCAAGTTGTAGAAATTATTGCCGCAGCGATAATGGAAATGTTACCACAATTTATTGCTACAAAAGTTATATTCACTATTAAATTATTTCATTCTATTTTATGAATCTCCCATTCTATATCAGTGTGGTTTTGGTGTATATCAATTTGATCTATGTAGGCACATTATAATTCATAATTTTTACCCACAAATGAATTTAACCGAATTATAATGCTAAATTGAAACACATTTATTTTCAGAGATCATCAACTTATTGTAAGTGAAACTTCTTTTTAAGTTCCGCCTATTGAAAGAAACATATAAAATATTTTTTTAATTACATTAAAAGAGGATTATAATTTTTTTTTATGTATAATTTTTACAAGCAACAGCTGCTTGTTTTTCATAAAATTTAAAAGTACCTTTTTGATGTTGCTTTCAGCAAATTTTTAAATCTCGTTAATAAGTTAAATTTCTCTAATGTATTGTCACGTATTGATTATAAAAAGCTTTATTTCATTGAAAATTGTTGCTGAGATGACACTAAAATATTACTTTGTGCAACAACTAATCCTTTAAGTTATTAAGACTTATTAGGTTTATTACCACAGTAGTACCTTTGATTACGGACACCTCTTTTAACCGGGATCCTCCTATAGCCGGACAATTTTTGTATAACGATGGTATGCTTTATTAGAACCAATGCATTCAGCACTCTCTTAAGTGGGCTTTCTGTTAACCGGACCCGGACACGATATTTTTTGATGGAGATACATTATTACCTCCATTAATCGGACGGGAGTACGTCTAGTACATTTGTATACCTATATGGGTTAGGTATGATGCATACGGAGTCGACAGTAAAAGCTGGTAGATAATAAAATATTCCGATATTTACAGAATCCTAATATTTCTGAATTCTTCACCGGAACTGTATGTTCACAGGAACGATAGGACCATCTGAAAGTTAAGATATCGTATCGCTGATGAGAATCAATGTCTGATTCGAATCCGAAATTTATTTCGTAATTGCCATGTTGCCCGATTGATGTATTCTACGATGAACAGGTAATTTTTGAATTAAAATATATTGGTACGATAATTGCACAATGATCTTTAATGCTAATTTACACTTTAATTTTTTATATTAAGGAGGTATACGCACAACAATGTTGTTAATGGCGACATTTTATTATTTCTTTCTTGTGTCTTCTTGTACATCGTATAACATGAAATGAAAGTGAGTGAGAATTCTTCTTACACCGCGGTATGTAGGTCAAGGTATCCATTTATGACATTTTATTATTATACATAAATAATTAGTTGTGATAATACGTTATTAAATATTTATTCGCTTCATCAAGTGATATCTTCATTTAATTTTAATTAATCTTATAATTTTTTGCTTTTAATCTGAATTAAATATTAATCAAACATATGTCTGGTTCAATGTATTGTTCAATGTATGTGGAATAATAAAATCTTGGAAGAAAAGTATATTTTATTCAGTTGATAGCATTCTTGGATACTAGAAGATCTGTGTAAGCAAGAGCTTTATGTCTTCGTAATTAGATCGGGTGGAATTCGTTGTGAACTGGGGGAAAATGTATTGTATTTTCTTGTTTAATGTATGCTACTGTAGACAACGCCGTGGAAAAAATCCAGGGCTCTAGGGATAAACTATCATGGGTTCCTCCACCAAATATTAAATTTACCACGGATACCTAAAATTTATTAAAAAAAAGACCTGGTGTATAGAGTCGGGCCCCCTTTGGGATCCGAGGCCCCGGCCTATAGCTTCGGTTTGCCGTCCCCCCTCCCGCCGGCCCTGATTGCATATGAAAGTGCATCGCTCTAAACAAATTGCTCCGGAAAAGAATATTATTCGGATATTTTAATTTAAAACAAACAAAAAATGGTTTTAGAAATTTTCCTCTAATCAGTAGTTTTCGAAAAAAGAATTTGAATGAGAATGCTTGAAAACTATATGAAAACATACATTTTTTTGTACAAAAAACGTTCTTTAAAATTTTCTGGAGCGATTTGTTAAATTTTAGTAATTTTTTTTTAAACAAAACGGGCTTTCATTTACGCGAAACAAGATGCATTTTTACGTGGAGTTGTGTATTCTGAACAAGAAAGTGTAAAAAAACTGCGTACGAATATTTTTTCACAGTCTATCACGAATTTTATTCGGTCTAGTTCTATAAATTGTTTCAAACTAGTGATGCGACTCGAGTGATGTTTACTCGAGTGACTCGAGTGAATTTGTCAAACTCGTATTCGAGTGAAAAAAAAATTTTTTACTCGAGTCCAATTACACTCGAGTTTCCGGGTCAACTCGGCACACCGAGTAGACTCGGTTAGGGCCAGATGTTACTTCACTAGTTACAAAGAGACGGGTTGAAACTTGCACTTGATACGATAACAATAAATTAATAGGTATTAGGTTGATTTGATTGAACTATTAAATAATTATTTTATGAAAGTGGGACATACGTGTGATTTTGAATTTAGCTTTCGTTAATATTACTAGTAAAGACTAAAGTATAGGTGTATAATAATGATCTTCCGATTCGATTATTTTACCAATCGATTAATCGACTATATACTAATAATCGTAATCATTTATAATCGGTATATTAATCGAGGTATAATCGATTATACCGATAATTTAAAAGGTATTTAAAAAAGCTTAAAAAAATCTTACTCGAGTTGGAGGGAATGAAATAGTTAACTCGGTTGACTCGAGTGACTCGAAAACTCGAGTACAATTCGAGTGACGTAGCAAAATTACTCGAGTGACTCGAGTCACAAAATCCTACTCGAGTCGCATCACTATTTCAAACTAAATTTTTCAATGACGCGTAGTTTGAACTAAAATATATTCAGTAAAGCAAGTATTATCATTTAACAATGTTGACAAATGATTCTTAAAAAGATGTGATGGAAATACTGGGAAGCAAATGTACAAACAACATTATAATTATAACAGATACTATATTTAATGTACGATTTCAAATATTCTGATATTAGTTTCCAATTGTAGAGGTATAATAACATACAAATTAAATTATTTATTAAAACAAATCAAATAATATGCGTCATTTAACTTACAAAACTATTACTTTCTACAATTTAATGTTATGTTCTTCAGTGTATGTATTATATGTTCATTAAAGTATATTGAAATATAAAATGTCTATCTTATTAATTCAACTCTCTCGAGGAGGTCACATTCCTCCCATGTATATGTTTAAGTGTAAACCAATCCTTGCTGTATTCTTTAATAAGAAACATTAATTCAGGGGCTCTTAAAGTTTTGCGTCGGCGGGCCAAGAAACAATTTTAAAATAAAGAACGACACAAATAATGCGGTCGTTTACTTAAACTTCGTGGTTTCCGTAAATAAATTATACATATATACATACTTGAAATAGTGGTTGATCGCGCAGAGTAAATTTTGGTCGATTTCTACATATTGAAAATTGGGGTATAGCCTAACAGAAAAAGCTAATCTGGAAAGGAAATCACATTTTCTAAACGAACTTGGTTATTCTGATTTTATTTTTGTATAGCTATTAATTTAAAAAGAATATAATTTTCGACTTGATGACGTCATCACGTATACTAAATTGTTTTAAAAGCTCTAAAAACTATAGTTTTGATGTTAGAAATCTGAAATTTGCTGCAAACTTGTTTATAAATTTTCGGTACTACTTTTCTTATTTTTGACGAAATTGATATTGTAAAATCAACAGAAAAATTACATGTGGAAATTAAATTACATTTCCTGGACAAATTTGGAAAAAGATTGAGCACAACTGATATATAAAATCTACGTAATAACGAGATATATTGCCTATAAAATTTGATATTTTTCAACGATAATATATTTAACTATAATACTATATGGTCAGATTTATTATGGTTTTTCTGAAGGAAAGTGTAAATTATTTTTACCACTTTTAAATTCTAGATGTTTTGGCGTTGTGGGCCGAATTGTTAGAGTTCATAAGCCGTTTTTGGCCTGTAGGTAGTCCTTTGGGAACCTCTGTATTAATGCACATATAAAAGCATTTGATTAAAATTATTCCGATTTTTATATTCCGTACTAAAACTGGCAAAACGGAATAGGTATTTCTAAAATCATTTTAATCGTCCGTTAGTTATAAGAAATTTTTTCTGAAATGTTATTCAGTGTAAAAATTTGAAATTTAGCACAAAGATAGGTGGTGAGAGTTCAGTTACAGTATGAAGTATAAAAAGTTGAATTTTGATTTTGGAGTTTAATTTCAGAGGGTTTATTTAAGCACGAATTCAACAATATACCTAGATAGGTATATGGTAAATTTTTTTTTAAAAATATTTTTCGGAAAAAACGCTTAATCATCATTTTGATAGGACATTTCAAAATCAGGTATACCTCTAAAATATTCGACAATATATTAAATTGCTGTGTTTTCTGAAAAAAATGTATTCGGAGTTGAATAGAAAAATATAAATTTTTATGGTGTAATAAAGACAACAACCTTATTCTTTTTGATTATTAGAGAAAATTTTCGCACAAAATTTTTCCATAAATATTTAATTTGAATTCGAATCAGGTGCTAAATGTGGGTCACTGCTGAAGATGATATTATTGTGATATTCAAATCTGTTACTAGGTACCTTATATACGATCAACGTACATGGTTAATTGGTTAGTTGGTATGTGTTGGTGTCACCGTCATAATATTTCACATTAAACATAAAATTGAAACTTTCCACCGACAAATAATTCATGACAGCGTTCTCTCCAACATGAAATTTCATTTAATTGTAAATTTGTAATAGTGTACAGTGCAAGGTGTAGTTACATCAATATTATAGGCGCCGTATACATGAATGTTACAATGAGTTTAATCCTAAATGTAAGTGACAGAAAGCTTGGCTGGTGTTACTTTTACTGTTTTATAAATATTTTTTTAAAAAAGGATCGAATATATTGAATTTGTGCGTACGACGTATCGCCAACACAAATACTGAGATTTTATTTGAAAAAATAAAAGATTCGGCTCTGAATCCCAGAATTGTTAAAAATATTCAAAACCATCCTAAGACAGAATCAAAATTACTTTTAAATTGATTCAAAGCATAATGTCTAAAACATTCCGGAAACAATTCCAAAGCGATAACTCAAAACGTGATCAAAAAACCCCAGAGATAATTTAAAATTATTTAAAATCATTTGGATCAAAGTGGCAGGGCCGTAGAAAGAAACGGCGAACCCCGGGAATAAAGCACATCTCTTAAAAATTTCTCTCTAAAAAAATAAGTGACGAACAAAAAAAAGTTTTTACTTTTTCCTGGGGCGCCTACTGATCGCTACGAGCCCCCTCTTCCAACCCGGGCTCCGAAGCTACAACCTCGGCTACCCCACCCTCTCGTCGGGCTCAGAGTCGAAAGTCATTTTTAAGCAGAGAATAGGACATAATGTCTTGAAGAAACACCTTTTCACTAGAGGACTGGAAAAGGATCTTCTCTGCCGTAGGTAGGGCTTGGAGGGCTAATCCTCGTCCCATGTCCTGTATTCTTGCATGACACTGTTTTTCTTGAGAAGTGTCTAGGATTTACAATATTAGGGATTCGAGGGCGTCGGGAGAGCACATTTCAGAGCATTCCTGACATTCTACGAGGGACTAGATTAGGTCCCTCGTGGGGGCAGAATAGGCCCGTTTTTGGTCGCCTACATGCAACGGGAACTTGTTTTCATTCATTCATTCGTGGATCAGACTGGGGTACGATAGGTTAGGCTAGGTACTCTATTTATGGATGTTGACTATTACTAGGAATCTTTTGAACCTTCAAGGCATGCAATAACAATTAAAAAATATTTTTAATTAGTATGTCACAATTACCAAAGACACTGTTTGATTATAATTCATCACTTTCCATATTTAAATTAGATGCAGGCACCTTGATATTAATAATTTTCTTTTGATGAAATTCATTAAAAACATACAATAACTTTTGTGAAAATAATAATAAAAAATAATTCTTTTTTTTAAATTTGAATATCCTACGTACGATACCAATGAAATATACCTACAAATTTAGAAAAAGAATCAAATGAAAAGTAGGCTTTGATAAAATTATACTTGTATAAATAGACGACCTTGATTCTATATAAAATTTATTAATAGAAATGATAAAAGTAAACCATAATGCCATTAAGAATTTTTTTTATATGCGGATATGCATCCATTATAGATATGTAGATATGTAGATATATAATACAGAATGTACCAAAATAAGTGATCTTTTAGGCCTGACGCAAAATTACTTAAGTCGAATATTAATTGTAAATAATTTAACTCTTTGAAAATCCATAATACTTCACATAAACGCCCCTATATCGGAACGCGTTCAATACTCGAACAGTTTTAATATTTATCGGTTTTTTTCAGTAATAACTTCATTAATATATAAAACATCATAACTGTTCGAGTACTGAACGCGTTCGGGTATAGGGGCTTTTACCCTATGGTGAAATATTTAATTTGTCAATCTTCATTTAAAACTGAAACATACTTCCAGGCTATACTAGCTTTTGGTTAATTTAACTATTTTCTAGTTCTTCTGGGATTTTTCCTATTTCTGAACCGGTTTCGATTTATACATGCAAGTACACACTTCATTACTGTGCCATATATGACCATTTCGAAACGTGCATCTTTAAAGTCACTTGACTTCTTTGCGTCCGCTGAATCGCAATCTGAAGAATATTTACAAAAGAAACTAAACTAGAGAACCGAGTGTACGTAAGCACCGTCGGCTAAGCCTGGAAAGATTTACGATTTTTTTTCACAGTTTCAAATGAATTTCGGCATAGCTTCTTAAGAAAACTTTCTTTGCCCTACACTCACATCAGTATAAATAGAAATTAGAAAAAACTAATGATGCGAGTGAAGAATTTATTATAACCAAACTGGGGTAGTGCTGTTTATATTATACAAATTTTATATCGATCTTTGTATTTATAAAGTCTCGATAATTTTAAGAATAAATGTTTGATTTACTTTGCAACATTCTGTATTTTAAAACTTATTAAGTGGATATCAAATGGCTCGACTGTTGTTTATTTGTTTGTTGGCAGAAACAAACATGTTTCCAACAAACTAAAATATGTTTAACCTGAAAGCCTCAGTGCCTGTAGCTAAAATAATGAAATAGTCATATCGTATGTTGTTATCATCTGCCAGTACATTCGAAAAGACAGTGTAAGACTTAGGTACATAATATATGCAAATCAACTATATCTTATGGATTAGCGCGACAGGTACATAGTCAGTCGTGGAATATAAAAACATATTTATATTTCTCTTTTTGAATCTTTTAGTTTTTATTTGTTTCTTAATATGATTGTGACTAAGTATAAACGGATTTTGCAGGGGTTATAAACGGCTATAGTAACGTAAAATTATGTTCTGATGTGTCCACAGTTTAAATATAATTTTGCAATATCCTTATTTTATTTAAATAAAAAAAATTCACGATTTATTTTTAACAATAGGCATAAACTTTAAAAATTTAATTTCACAAAGTAGTACATTAAGGAATGAATCCGGTTAAGATGCTTTCTCTAATGTTGCGATGATATTAAGAAGACGGACCTGTGATGGGAGATACACTTTACTCACAGTTATGGCAACTGTCGACAAGAGTACTACCAGTACTACCGTAACTATCGTTTATGACGCTATTACGCTATTAAGGTGGTTTGCGAGTTAGAATAATGATTTTTGTTAAAATATTTTGTTACCATTTACTACACAAAATGCCATAAATTTCGACAACGGTAGTTATGGGTTAATATTGAGCTTAATGATTCTGTTTTACTTACACTTTCACTGAATTATATGCTTGGTTTTTTTTTCTTTTACATATTTTAAATGTTCAGTTTGTTGATATGTACATTCTTTGATTACGTATTTGTTTGTTTACAGACCCTGGTTTAAAAAAAAAATTAAATATGGTATCGTTGCTTTGTCACTTTTCACAGCAACGATACCATATTTAATATGGATTTTCACAAAGTAAACCTGTCTAGTATTAATTATTTAAAAAAAAAATTGTTTTTATATTTAAAATCTCTCCGGGTATTTAAGTTTCACCGCGTATTAATCGGCGTAAGCTTGCATAGTAAGGATTGTTTGTGAAAAAATTAAATACATTTTTATATGGAAAACAAATTTTTTTGATCAAAACCTTTAATTATGTCAAACACGTTATAATTAATTATAGATTACTGATAAAAGAAAAATTATACATGTGTTTTTATTTCCGTTCTTTGGGAAGGACTCTGTACGTACATTAAGAATATTAAGAATTAAGTTTGATTTAGTTGATAATCGTATTTAAACTTTCACTTTTTGTCTCATTGGTAGCACATATTTTCATGTTAAGGTCAAACAGGCGTTATTTGATTTAACCATAAATATTTCAAATCATTGTATAAGGGTATCTATATTTTAAAATATTTAATTACCTACCGTACACCACAAAAATCATCGTAGCCTTATAAGTTACAATAAACAAGAATGGGATTAAAATTCAAATGGTCAAAATTTTTTTCTACTCCTGTTGAAGAACACACTCATTACATATCCGTTAATTGCTAAAAAAGTTAGGCATTATTCAAAGGTGTGGAGGAATGATCATTACTCAATACCTTCCGTACAATGAAATCACCGTAGGTATTAACCATTATTCAATGGGCCGGCATTTGTTTTGTGTATAATATATGTATCAAATTTTAATATCATGTATGTTGCGTAGTAACATGCCAGTAAATAAAGTAGTTTATATTTTGTTTTCATCGTTTGTACTTACATATATAAACATTTAATGAAATTAGAGATAGATTAAAAATTGTATTATTTTGATTTAAAGTTTATATTCAATTTTATTTAAATAAAAAAGGAAAAATGTCGCAGAAAAAATATCATATTCTACTCGCTTGCAATGGCTATTACTCACTCAGATGCATTACGACACTCGTCTCGTAAACTCCGCTCGTATCGCAATTTAATTTTCGTGAGTAATAGCTATCATTATCAGCTCGTTGAATAATATACTATTATTCCTGTTTCCTTATCTGGGAACACTAATGTATTCAGTAACATTGTCAAAAATGTCTGTCACTACTTTGGGTAGTCCGACATGCACTATTTATATACACAGCCGCGTATACAGGCCCGACGAGAGGGTAGGGTAGCCGGGGTTCTAGCCTCGGGGCCCGGACTGGAAGAGAAGGCCTGTAGCGGTCGGTAAGGGCCCGGGAAAAGGTGGGACGAGCATTTTTTTGCTTACTACACAAATATTTGGGGAAGAAATTTTTAAGAAATGTCTTTTATTCCTGGGGTCCACGTATATGAAAAAAGTTAAAAGTGGGATTATGTTTAGTATATTAACATAGTGGAATTTGTCTATTTATTAACTTTGTTTCTGATGATGATCATAACCAATAAAATGCCCAACTGGTAAACTATTTTGACAGTTAATACAGTGTATATGGAATTTTTGACGTCGTACAACGTGGTGTGTGAGTTAGTAAGGTTTTATTTGAAGGTGCTAATAACATTCAAGAATTTTAAAATTGCATTCAAAGCATATTATTCGGTACTTCTAATTTTTGTCTCTTACTGTGCTTACTTGAATTTTTGCTAATTACCGTATATAAACAAGAAGATTACCTAAAAGATAAAAAAATATATGTTTAAATATTATCTTAATGTAATTTGAATAAGTATGTATCGTTGCAATTGTAAGAATACTTATTTTCTAATTATTATATTTAATTTTATAAATTAAGCACACACACTTGAGTATTTACATTAAAAATATTACTAATAGTTTTTTCCGTGTTACAAAGCCTCATTACATTATTTTATATGAATTAATTAACCAAACAAATCATGATCTTTAGAGTTCAAATCTCTTACAACACAAGTCTTGTATGTAAATTTTTGTTTGTTAGTTAAAAAGCATTACAATGCAAAATATAATTAAGAATTTTAATATGGATTTAACAAAATAAAAATTAAAAAAGATGTCCAGGTATATAAAATTTGCGGCGAGATTAATTAATAAATCTTAAGAATAACAAAGTGTAAAAAACTTTGATTAAAGAACAGCTCCAGGTTGTTTTTAACTGCGTCATTTATTTAAAAATGTTTGGTTCAAGGATCGCTAAGATATTTTAAGTGGTTTGGATTAAGTATAACCAAAAAAAGAAAAAAATGTGGATAGGTTTTAGCGAATTTCCAGAATGGAATTCAGCTATTACAGCCACTGTCATGACGCGACCTGAACTCGGGACCATGGCAGAAATTTGTTTTGAGGTCCCTAGGAACCGAAAATAATATTCACTAAAATCCGCACGATAACTCTCGAACGAAATGTCCTAGGTTTACGAAATTTGGTGAGAACGTTGGAAGTCGAAAAATCTTGGATGAGTTCTTCAGCCAGACACGTCGGATGCCAGGAACATGGTTTTTGTTCTTGCAAAAAATTAGTTTTTTGCCAAAATTTCCACTTATTCAAAAATTTTTGCGAAATTTTTTTACACCATTTAAAAGAGAAGAAAAAATTACATAAAAAAGGTCTTTAAATTTTTTTTCTATGTCAACTAGTTTCCGAGAAAAACGATGTTGTTTAGAATGTGATTATTTTATCGTATAAAGTGTGCATTTAATCACATCCTAAGTACATATTCGACACAATATGGATATTTTGTATATAACGTATATTATATGCATACGATCACATAATTTTATTGTGATACATGTATAAGGGTACAAGACCATTTCATTATCCGTACTACCATTATGCGTACGGTTTGTGTGTTGTATATACATATACAGTCTAGGTGAGAAAATTTTTAAAGTAAACAAAGATTTTTATGTAAACAAGTCTTAAATATTAGCGAATTTCCAGAATGGAATTCAGCTACTATTTAACGTATACAGGCGATTATTTTGAAAGTTAACATAAATATATGATAAAATTTCCAGAAGGGAATTCAGTTATTACAGCCACTGTCATGACGCGGGGGGCATGACCTGAGCCCGGGACTATGGCAGAAATTTGTTTTGAGGTCCCTAGAAACCGAAAATAATAGTCACTAAAATTTATATATATATATATATATATATATATATATATATATATGTATATATATATATATATATATATATATATATATATATATATGTGTGTGTGTGTGTGTGTGTGTGTGTGTGTGTCCGCGCGATAATTCTCGAACGAAGTATCCAATTTTTACGAAACTTGATGAGAACATTGGAAGTCCCAAACCCTTGGATGAGTCCGTCAGCCAGACACGTCGGATGCCAGGAACATGGTGTTTGTTCTAGCAAAAAATTCGTTTTTTGCCAAAATTTCCACTTATTCAAAAATTTTTGCGAAATTTTTTTACACCATTTAAAAGAGAAGAAAAAATTACATAAAGTACTTCTGTCGCAGCATCCTGCATAACATAGCGAATTTCCATTTACAAAAGTACGTTTTTCTCGGAAACTAGTTGATATAGAGTAATTGTAAAAATTCGCTAATAAAAAATACCCCTGTCGCAGCATCCTGCATAACATAGCGAATTTCCATTTACAAAAGTACGTTTTTCTCGGAAACTAGTTGATATAGAGTAATTGTAAATAAAAAATACCCCTGTCGCAGCATCCTGCATAACATAGCGAATTTCCATTTACAAAAGTACGTTTTTCTCGGAAACTAGTTGATATAGAGTAATTGTAAATAAAAAAAACCTTCTTTATGTGATTTTTCCGCCTCATTCCGCCAAATTTTTTTCACGAAAAATGTCCAAAACCCCGTAAACGTTTTCACGAAATTTCCTAAAAATAAGATGTTTCGTTCTTGAGTTATCGTGCGGACACATTTATAAAGGGTGTCCCAAAATTAACGCAAGGTTTGAATTTGCCACCATTCGTGCAGTAAAGTGTTGGCAATCCTATTAAAAAAACCGTTTGATAGTTGATTGTTTAGGGTTAGTAAAAATGGAGCGTTACACGATAGAACGCACAGCGAAGAGAGTTGGTTGAATGGATTATTGAACAACAACAAGTGGATGCCGATTTTTTAAACAAAATCATTTTCAGCGATGAAGCACATTTTCACCTTGTTGTCTTTGTTAATTGTCAAAATTGTCGCATTTGGGGTTCAGAGAATCCACATGTGATTGTCGAAAAAAAATGCATCCTCAACCTCCTGTTTGGTGCGGATTTCGGGCTCGAGGTATTACTGGACTATACTTTTTTGAAAATGAAGCTGCTCAAGTATTGAATGTTACTGGTGATCGATATCCCGATATGATAAGACAGTTCTTTCTACCTAAATTGAATGACACTGATGTGAACGACATGTGGTTTTAACAATACGGTGCCACATACCATGCAACCCATGAAACAATTTTATTACTGCATGAGACATTTCTTGGCCGTGTACTCCCTCGTTTTGGTGATAAGAATTTCCCCCTTAGGTCGTGTGATTTAACACCATTAGATTTCTTTTTATGGGGCTATTTGAAATCAAAGGTTTATGCCACCAAGTCCGCAAGCATCCATGCATTAAAGGAGGAATTTCAACGCTGCATCAAAGAAATTCAACCACATTTATGCGAAACGTTCATGGAAAATTTCGACAAAAGAGTGTGTATGTGCCAGCAAAGCCGTGGAGGTCATTTACCCGATGTGTTATTCCATACATAACCCTATCCTGTGTACTTTACGATTCAATAAAAAAATAACAATTTAAAGAACAAAAATTGTGTTTTTTATTTAATTCAAATCTTGCGTTAATTTTGGGACACCCTTTATATATGTTTACTAAGTGTCCGCACGATAACTCAAGAACGAAACATCTTATTTTTAAGCAATTTCGTGAAAACGTTTACGGGGTTTTGGACATTTTTCGTGAAAAAAATTTGGCGGAATGAGGCGGAAAAATCACATAAAGGTTTTTTTTATTTACAATTACTCTATATCAACTAGTTTCCGAGAAAAACGTACCTTTGTAAATGGAAATTCGCTATGTTATGCAGGATGCTGCGACAGGGGTATTTGGATTTACTCTTGTCAAAGTATTATTTGTTTTGAGTCATTTCTAAAGATATGCTAAATAAGATTTATTTGAAAAACTGGTTATTTTTTAAGGAAAATATTATAATTTAAGATTGGTTAACAAATTTTGACTTCGACCTAAAGATAAATGTTTTGGATAATTTCTTACTGTTTGTTGGACAATTAACTTGAAAAGTAAAACGATTTAATAAAATCTTCATACAGAATTTTTAAGGGGTTATCCAGGTTTTTTCGCTGCCATTTTGCAGATGGCTTTTTAGCGAATTTCCAAAACTGGAAATTCAGCTTTTACGCCAGGTGTCATGGTGCGACCTAAGCCCGAGACCATATCAGAAATATGTTTTGAGGTCCCTAGAATACGAAAATGATATTCACTAAAATTTATATATATATATATATATATATATATATATATGTATCCGCGCGATAACTCTCGAACGAAACGTTTAATGCTTATGAAATTTTGTGTGCGAATTCGATTTTCCAAATCGTTGGATGAGTTCGTTAGCCAGACACGTCGGATGCCCAGAAGTAGGTTTTCCGGGCGTTTTTTGTCAACAAAATGAGTTTTTTGCCAGAATTAAGCAATTTTTCAAATTTTTTTTTACACTAAGCCATTGTAAAAGGTAAAACGCATAAAAAATGTTTTTATACCGTTGCTCTAAATTACTTACTTTTCGAGAAAAACTAGGAAATATGTCGTTCTCCATTTCACTCGCACTCGCATTCTTTTTTTTTCTGTCTCATTTTTTGCGAGCTAAATTCGAAAAAAGCCGCTTTATAAGTAGCGTGTCATGATTTTTTTAATCCAATTTAACGATTCGGCTATATTCTATTTCTCTGTCAGTTAAATGTTTTTATAATGTATCTCTGTTCCATTTTTTTTTACAAAAAAAATCCCGACGATATCTGTTATGTGATATGATCAGAATTTAGATTATATTTACACCTTCCTAAAATTAATAAGAGTTTTTAGATTATATTTACACCTTCCTAAAATTAATAAGAGTTTGCTTCAATCGTATAAAAATTACGTTAAATCATATTCAAACAATAATATTTTTACGTAATTTTTTATCCAATTGACAATACAGTTATGATTAGAATTGTATAATCAGAGCATTCTAATATTAAATAATTTTGCACATTCAATTTTTTTTTTTCAACAAAGAAAAATTTTTTAAATTTTGACACATTCTTTTATGAAATTTCGATTAAGAAATATTAAAAAATTTTAAAGTGAATCATTTAAAAAGAGTTAAAAATAAATTAAAAAGGAAACATTTCTCTATTTTAACATATTTGTAAAGAAAATTTTACAGTTTACTTACAGTTTTTTGAAAAAATGTAATAACATTTTTACATACAATAAAGATTATATTTGAACGGTAGGAAATCCACAAATTTTTTTTTATTTCTTTAATTAATTATTAAATTTGGTTTTAGAAGAAAATCTTCGTCTAATTCGCTCCAAGCCGAAAGTATAGCCACTAATAAGGACATTCCACTGTTAAAATAAATGGAAAATATATTGAAATTTATTTAATGAAAGCCATTCATACACATTTTTAAAATATCCTTTTGAATTATATAACAAATAAAATCTGTGTAAAAAAATCTAATTGACGTGTTTTTTCTCAATTTGCTAATATTAAGTAAGGCTCGTTAATTAGGGAGTGATTGTGTTAAAATTTTAATATAAAATATGGTAATTTTAACCCTCTTTAAAAGAACATTTCGATTTTAACAATAAAAAAATTTTAAAAAGTGTTTTCGTTTTTCCCGGATTACCAAAAACTGTTCATAGGCATATCTGTGACTAAAGTTGCCTCCCTTTCTTAAGAAAATAAAGTATTTTTAAAATTTTGTGCAAAAGAATAAAACACAATTAACGAAAAAAAAGTACGCGTTTCCATATTTTTAAGATTTTGTAGTACAAGAAAATCCTTATAAATTCATCATATCTGTTATTGCATTTACTAGCTTTTACGCAATTTAATAAACAAAAGTCTGAAAATGGACGTAGAATCTCACTGTTATTAATTATTATGTCTTAGTCTTTTGAAAAATTATTTTTTGAACTAAAATAAGAATAGGAGGAATATAAACTTAGGGGTAAACGACAGGAGTATATAAACTTTATTTTAGATTCTACGTTTATTTTTACAGAAAATCATCAAGTACCTATTATTTCTTTTTTGAATGTATAAATACAAAAAGTTCGAAATTATTTTATATTAGAATTTCAATTTTGGTCGACCCTACGGGTTGTCCCCATTTACTCTTTTCTCGTCTCTTTTGACCCCAATTTTTCATGGAGAAGAAATTATACGATTTTTGTTAATTTTTCAAAAACCACCGATATTTTTAAATTTTTTTGGATACTGCTGATAAAGTGACCATCTTCGCGTAAATTTTTAATATAATAAAGATTAGGTACTCATAAAATAAATACAAAAAAATACGGTGTGAAGTCGGAATGCGTACCTATTCATCCTTGTCTACGGTAGCACATTTTTTATTGACATAAATATTAGAAACGCAGGAAAAGAGACCAGGAATCAACATAGAAGTGGATTATGGTACGATATATTTTCTGAAAAAAGTGCTTAGGACCAAAGTTATAGAGTTCAAAGTGATGCACTTGATGATCTTGAAGCACTTGACTCTCGTGATGCACTTGACTTTGAAGTTGACCTTGAGGTCAATTTCCAAAGTCATTTGAAAATCATTTAATATTTTTCAAAAGGAGTAGTTTACTTTTCATCCCTAAATGGTTCAAAGTATATTCGAACGAATTTCACATGCAAGATAGAAAATAAGTGATCAAGAAGTAATTTTGAAAAATACTTGCTCAATCGCAATCGGAAAAATAATAGTTAATCATATGTTGAATTGAATTCCTAATATGATAACTATAGAGTAGCAATAAAAATTTTAAAAAATTTTGAAAATTTCTAATATAACATAAAGTTAATGTTTAACTTACAATTGGAGTGATATTAAATCTTTTCTTAACTTCTAAAATTACTTACTTTTTCTTACGTTTTCTTCTAATTTTTTCTATAAATTTGCGCCTATTTTTTCATTTCGTCAGGTTTTTATTTTTTTTATTTTAGAAAAATAACGCAACAAATCAATTTTGAAGATAGATTGAGTCAATACATGAAATTACTGCTTATAGGTACAGGATATGGTCAAAGTTCGGCAATGGCTAATCATTTTCAACTGACCTTGAAAATCGATTTCAGGGTCACTATCAAGTGCATCGCTTTAAATTCTACAAATTTGGTACTCAGCCCTTTTTTCAAAAAATATGCCGTTTCAAAAATATTTAGCTATAACTGTTTTCATCTACAGAGGTTGAATGGTGTTTTCTACCCCTAAAAAGCGTATTTAGCCGAAATAAAAAAACACGTATTTAATATTTTTCGCTGTTTAATAAGTATGTTAAGTTTCATTCAAATTGGCAAGTATTAGTTGGGTAGTGTTATTTGTCAGAATGTTTTGCCGATCTAGTTTTTTCAATATTTCTTTGCTCGTTTTCAGAATTTGTATTTTAATTTCTACGGACAAATAACTCATTCTTTTCTTCGATTTTAGTAACTTTTATTTGCTGATGTTGACCATTAATTGATCGAAACATATCAAATATTTTTCAATGATTTTTTTAGCGAATGTCGAAAATTTTGAAAATTTTTTCACCGTTAGTAAGTTAAAGTATGTGAATTCATTAAGTAATTAAATGATGTCCACAAGAACCTTACGAACTACCATAAGTTATATGAGATCCCTAGGACCCGTTTTTTACTGTTAGGATAAACTTTTTACTAAAATTATTTTAGATGAATAAAGGTTATGTTGTATGATTTCCGCCAGGGTTTACTGTTCCCATTATTGTAAAAAATAAACTAACCGACCGATTTTGAAAATTTTTTCACTGTTAGAGAACTAAATTATTTTAGATGGATACAACTATGCTGCACAAAGTCCGTTCGGGTTCTTGGGTTCCAAAAATATCAAAACTAATTACCCAGCCGATTTTAAAAAATCTTTTACTCTTAGAAAGCTAAACTATTTTAAATAGGTACAGTTCTTAGATGAGATCCGCCAGTCCCCAAAATTTGGAAATTCGCTATGTTATGCAGATGCTGCGACAGGGGTATTTAATATATAAATATAATATTCAATCAATCAGGACGTATGTATGTTACGAATTTTTATTTCAAAATTCTCGCTATTTGCCGGCATTTTCGCCACTAGCAACCTGCCTGCCAATAATTTCCGGCGTGTACTAAGAATAAATAAAAACTATTTTCATAATTAACGTAAAAGCCCCTATACCGGAACGCGATCATATGTCGGAACAGTTTTGACCATAGAACATAAGGAATACAACTATCTCTTTTCTGCAATCACTTATGGGCAAGTATGTGCATTTTACAGAACTATGTTGTCATTCACTTAGTAGCTATCAATGGGTTTGTTTCAATTGTTGTCATATTGTTGCCGTTGTCTTGACACGGTATACGTGGTATACGTACATCACGTACATGATGCGTGCCACATGCATGTTATGTTATATGCGTATGCAAGACACCCATACACACAACCATCTATCGCACTACCACACACAACTCCGCGTGCACATATATAACATAGTGGTGGGATATTTTCTGTCCTTTGTCGTTACACTGGTTTCAGTAGTATAGAGATACTACCGTTCGTTCTGTATTCTGTGGTTTCGACATTTGTATATTAATGAAGTTATTTCTGAAAGAAACCTTTGATAACAAATATTATTATTAATAGAATGATTATTTTTCAATTTAAATTCACCTCGTATTTAATGTTTCCTCACTTAATTTAAGAAATACACATATATATTAAACAATTTTTGTTAAATCCGCCTACATTTATTTTAATCGATGGTCAGTATTAAAAACATATGAGTTATAAATTGTAAGATTTTTCACCGAATTCTTATGTTAGTATAATAAAAATACCTATACAAATAATTTTTATTAGTCCGTTTAAGAGATTAGGATAGCTAAATTACCTTTTTATATGGGTTAACTATTATTTGTAGAAGTATTTTTTTATGGATTCGAAATTGTAGGCTGTGTACTTCATTTTGAGAATTACCTATTACATATGTATTTTATAAATATTTTTAATTTATTTTTGCGCCTAAAACACTTAACTAACTATTTTTATAATTTCACTTGAATATCCTCTTTAATTCAGAACGTAAAATCAATTGATAATTAATTAATATTTGTTTAAAACCTCAAAATTCTCATTATCACGTCAAAGTGGTAGCCATAATACATTTTACTGACATTTAATTGAACAGAGAGTACAGAGGTACATCAACACAGAAAATAAGTTGCTATCTCTGCACTAGTGATACCAGTGTAGACAAAACCTCCTTCTACTTCCCACCAGTATGTTGTGTAGGTACACTGTTTGTAGTGATGTTGGTTTGATGTTTGCAACTGTGTCAGTCGTCACACACACAACTACAATAAACGTATTGTCGGACAGAGCAGTGTGCAGTCCAAGCAACAATGGTCTAACAGTATATTACAATGCGCTGTGCATTCGGTGACCGACACCGACCAACTAAATGCCTTAAGCGGTATCGGCTACACTCAGACACACTGCTATCCCCAATTTTTTTCACATACGTTTAGGGCTTGTACAGCAACTACTCTATCATGAAATCTGCAGTGTGCACTTCTGTGCACATTAGGCTACTTAGTAGTCACTCTCTCAGTGGCAGTCGATGAGTGTAGGTCAATAACAAGACAATTGATTTGATTGTTATGTTGGTTGTGTTGGCATTGTTACATCCCCACACGGAGCCACATACATACGTGTGATGTCATAGCTATGTATGCAACAGCACAGCCACGTGACGACCACTACCATCAACGTTAACTAACACAAATACACAATATCACACAAAGTAAACCCCGTGCACGTATATAACATATTTTCTATCTCTTACTGGTTACACTGGTTCCGGTAGTATAGAGATAGATATGTTGTCTCTACTTCTCTGTGATTACATACGTGTTTTTTTTTTTAGGTGTCTGTGGTGATTTTCTAAAGATACTAATATATTCTATTCGTTTTTTTATACATGTCAACATTTTACAAGAGAAAAACATTAATATCTTAAAACTTTGGGTTATATTTTTTTAAAACATATTCATTGGATTAAAAAAACTTGGTTCCATGTTTATTAAGAAAAAAAATGTGTGTTTAATTTATTTATTAATTTTTATAAGCCAGTTTAATGACACACCTAAAAATAATGTTCCGGTATAGAGGCTTTTACGTTATAACCTTATAAATTTTTTAATATCGAACTGTAACTATTATTAAGTGGCCACTCCTGCTTTAAGCCACGGGTTTGCGGTGGCAGACAAGATGATTTGAATTTGAATACACAAAAGCATCCTTTTATTTTTTTTTAATATGACAAATTTTTTTATGTAGCCAGCTCTTACAATTAGAACACCACGTATACAGTAAAATCAAGTTTATAGTCGTTTGTTTACTGAGATAACTTTGATCATATTACAGTTACAAAATTTTTGCATATGATTATTTATCGATCAAATAAGGTAAATTAAGATTAATTTACCTTGCGATATTTTTAATTTTAACGTAATGTTTCAAACCAACGCCTCATTTTCTAGAATCATTACAAGTTTAATCTATTTTTACACTACGGTTAATAAAAGAAAACTCTGTAATGTTCGTGTACGTATGTTGGTTAAATTGCTGATTCATTGACTTCATTATCAAACTCCACCTTGCCCAGTACTTGTTTAGTTTAAATTACCATTTTTAATTAAAAAATTTCAATATTGGGTCACATGAAAGCGACGATGATGTTTCTGTGAAAAAATTACCTTTGGGACAAAAATAGATTTGATATGGATTTTTTTTATATTTTAATGAAAGTTGGAGGATTCATTGTAGAAATAAATTTCAATATACGGAATTATTAGTATAATTTTAATAGTCTATCTCTAAAAAAGACTAAGCGGCTGCTACTTAAAACCTTTTTATTTTAAATCTCTTAGAACGATTGAAGAAATACTTGATGACTATAATATACAAGTAAGTTTTTACATTTTGTTAAATTAAACGTCAATATTAATGATGAAAGGATTTCAGCAATTCCCATTAAATTTTTCATTTTTGTTGTCAAAATGTGAATTCAGAGAGAATGCTGTGTATTACAAATACATTAACGGCCGGTTTTACATTCATAAATTTAAAGGTTCTTTAAGGTAGTTGGTCGATAAAACGATTTTTTCAAAGGAATTTAACGAAACTTCTCTAGATATTTATTTAATCCAATACCAATAATACGAGCCCTTACCGAAAAAAAATTGACCACCCCAATTTTGAGAAAAATGATTTCAAAGTTTTGTAAATTTAACACGGGCTCTTATGGGAAAACTCTATTTTATTTGAATAAAATGAAAACGTGTCAAAGGAATTTGATCAAAATTTAATATGTTATTTAATACAAAATTACAAATCATATTTAATAAGAAATAAAAGTTATTGACCACGCCGTTTTTGAAATTTAATTTAAAAACATCATTTTACAACATTTTTACAACGCTTTTTCAACAATTCTTTTAAATTGCTACAACATAAGCGCGCAGAAATTCAAAAAAACAAGTGGTATATTAATATAATGGCTGAAGAATATTAATACATTATTTAATTTTTGATTTAAGAAAATTTTTTTGCTGAGATATACTTTTGTACCTGACTATCTCAGAGCAACTACGTTAACTAAAGCTACTTTTAATTTAAAGTCGACTTTATTTTTAGCCTTGTTTTACAATGATCAGGTCTGCTTACTTTTGTTAAAGGACTTTTAAGTATTGCATATATAAAACAAACTATTATGAATGATCGTAGCCAATCTTACATTTAAAAAAAAATAACTATAGAAACGAAAATATCAACATGATTGAATTTCAAAATATACGCATTTCACTCATTTCGCTACTGCCAATGAGAATGGAATAGAAAACTACATTATTTCTTTTTAAAAGAAATTTATCATAAATACAATGAATCATAAAAGAAATTGCGCGTAACTCAGAAATCGTTCAGCCAGTTAAACCCAAAAGGAATGTTTGATATTAATCCAAGACGTAAAAATAATCAAAAATATTAGTGAATATAAGTAAACAAATAAAATTTTTATTTTATTTATTTAAGGTACGAATATTTTATAGAAAAATTATGCTTATAAACAAAATTCAATGATAATAATCAGCAATAACAATTATGTTAAAGCCGACTTTAAGCAGTAAAAGTCGAGATAATTCTTACTTTAGTTTAAAGTCGACTTTTACACTAACGGGGCTTTAAATATGATTGTAAAACAGTACCAAAAATAAAATCGGTTTTAAAGTTGGCTTTAGTGTTAAAGTCGGCTTTAAATGTGAATGTAAAACCGGCCGTAAGACATTGAAGCAAAAAAATTGACTGATGGGATTACTTTAATGGCGGTCAAACCATTAATTTAATGGTTTATTTAATATTTATAAACAAGTCTCCGTGGTTACAAGTTCGTCTTACTCAAATGGAGTCATGCTTCAAAATTTAATGCCTATGGTGTCTCTAGGAAACAATATGTTATTATGTTCGATCCAGTGCTCAGTGATTCTTTACCAAAGAGTAAAATTTTTTTGGATGGAATTGAAAACTATAGAAACCATAAAATATTCAGAAGCTAACTAAATTTCAATTACGAATTATTTTAATCGGGACGATCATAACCTATAATGACAAAACGTCCAACTGCTACATTATTTTGACAGCTAATACACTTTAAATGAAACTATTGACGCTGTACGACGTTGTGTGCGAGTTATTCAGGTTTCATTTGACGTCTTACGACGTCAGTGACCGGCAACCGGTTGAATCCCAGTTTTACTATTTCAATATTTTTATAATTAGTATACTTTATAGTTTTAATTATAAGTAAATAAATTAAATTCTTCATAAAATTTCTATTTTATTACTAGCTAATTCATAATTACTAGAGTTTCTTGTTGTATATATACACATTTCATAATTAATTAACAGTTAAATATAGTAATTAACACAGTTTTACTGTACTGAACACAAAATGAAATAGAATCAAGGTTAAATTCTTTTTTGGAAAGTGAAATTATATAAGTTAAACTGCAAAGTTCATCTTCGGTACTAATTTGTTTTAACTGAAGTAGATACTGGCAAAGAATTGTATCGTCACAAATTTATAGGTAAATTCTTACCAGAGTAATTACATAAAGTAATTACTGGTTTTTAAAAATCAAAATGTCTGTTGCCTTAAGGGAGAAACATGAGAAATGATTATTAGTGGTAGCTTCTCATACCGAAAATCATCTTTAATTTAAGACTGGTTGGTTTATTAAGAAAATCATCTAGTATTTCTCTTCACAACACATTTTTAGAACTCCTCTGTGTTACGTGTTACTTTCAACCTTTATTTTTTTTTACAAAGAAGGAATTCTTTTTATATATATTTACTGCTATAGTTTATTACAGGCAGCCATTTTTGGGATAATGACGTAATAAAAACAAAACTTACATAACGTTTTAAACAAATTGTATGTGTTAAAGCGACAGCTTCATAAAATTATTCATGTGTAAACGAGGTCAAATTTATTTTAATTATGAAAAAATATTAAAAATGAATTAAATGAAATTTTTTGTATCTATATTATTACGAAAACAAATAATAAAATGGTTATTAATTTAAATTACTTCCATAAAGCTTAATTTGGTGGGAAAATTTTTTTTAATTTGATGACGTCATCACTTTTATTAAAATTCTTAAATGTATTGATGAAATGATGAAATTGGAACGGAAATAAAAGTTTCTAAAGTCGTTTTTTCATTTTTATTAAAATTATGCATATATGATCCCTAGAAAATAAATTCCTGCTGAATTAATCATATTTTTTAAAGGAATATTGTCATTTTGATAACAAAAATAAAAAGTTTATACCCAAGTTACTTTTATCCCACCAATCACCTAATTTAAAATCAATTTCAAACGCTGCATTTGAGAAAAAAGATATTTTTTAATTTGATATCATCGTCATCAAGTTTCTTAAAACGTTTCAATGCCTTAAAACTCGTAAATAAAATGATAGAATGATGAAATTGGAAATGAATTATAGGTTTTCGAAGTCGTTATTTTCATTTTACCATTCAAAATTAGGTATGTGGCAACTTACCAGCTTACCATTGACTGTTGTTTTTCTGAAACTTGTTATAGACAGTTTTCACTGTGTTAACTTTTAAACAAAAAACATTAACCTTGGAAGAACAGTTACATAAATAGGTGAAAATATTCAAAAAATTTATTAGTAATACCTATTTATTAAAATTGCTAATAATACATTCTTAATATTTTAAATAAAAAGTGAATTCATATTTGATCGAAATTTTCAAAACAGTATAAGTTTCTGAACATACCCTAGGGCAAGAAAATCCCGGATAATCGAAATTTTGACCTCCTGGCTACTCTAAATTTTGAAGTATTATTTCAACATCTTTATCTAAATGATTACAGATTTTCTTAACAGAAAATACTTTGAAGCTTCATTTTTCATGTTATTCACACCCGAAGACACAGTATTTATTATCTGCGGGATGAACTAAAAGCTACGACACACAACACAGACAAATTGATCCCAATGCAATGGCAAAAAATATTTTTATTTCCTTGTTATTATCAAGTTTAATGTACAGCTATGTCTAAAATATTTTACTGTTTTCTATAATTACTATTTGATGATTTGTTAGAAAATAACATTATTAACAAAAAAATTAAACCGGCTTGGCATAATTTTCTAGGAACAAATTACTTACCGATGTAACCAGTTAACCTTGGAGTGTTGACATTTTATAGAAGTATTACATTCAAATTTATAATTAATTACTAATTAGTTATTATAAATCTTAAATCTATTTGTTTTTTTCCAATAGACAAAATGATGTGGTGTTAAAAATATGCATTTACTGATAATTACGTAAACGTTAGAATAAATAAAACGTAATATATATGTATAATGTATATATATGTACATACATAATATTAATTCTAACTGTATTTTTTTTATTTTGCATCAAAAGAAAAAAAATTTTAGGGTTCTGAAGTAAAAATAAAAATAGTGATTTGAGCGTTACTTTATAGTATTCCATATTTGGTAATAATTAATAAAACACAAAGTTGCCTGACGATGATCATATGGATCGAAACATGTAAAAATTAATGGAATAAAAAGTCGTATTTTTTTGTAGTGTTTTATTAATAACAGTCGCCTATTTTAAACAATATAAAAGTGGTGTTATTACATTTTAACTATTTGTAAAACAGAATTCTTGATTGATAAAGAAATTGTTTACCCCAACTCTGTTAGAGACTATTTGATCCGCTGTATAATAAGTAAGTAGTTATTTTGTAACAAAAAAAAAAAAAAAAAATAAAAAATAAAAATGGCTACGCAAATAAATGGCAAATGTAAAAGAGAAATTTTTTGAAGAATTTGAACTGGTTGTTTGTAAATATGTTACATAAGGAAATATTCACTTATAATATGCCAGAATTAAAATAATTGTGAACTCGTATGTTTAAGCAATTTTTTTTATTAATTTTTAAACAAACAGACTTTTTTTATAATAGTTTACATACAAAATAATTAATTATGTCTTTGAGATTTAAAAGAAATATATTACATAGGTACTTAGACACTAAGAGGGATTGCACCCCTGTACATCTTAGTAATATAAATAAAACCACAGCGCAGGTGCCTTGTGGGCCACAAAATATTTTTTTAAAGTCACAGATGCCTCTACAAAAACACCACTGGAACGGTAAGGAACCAGAACAGAATTCATAGAGGGGAAATATCACCTACACACTACACTATTTTCAAACTTCAGCTAACAGTTCTGACTTAGAAGAATCCGTCTCCCGTTGGGTCATTCACCCATGGGTAATTATTAGGACAACGGACGCACGTTTGTAAATTGATGGTTTCACCGGGCACTTCCTTTGATGTCAATTTACAACTGTGTGGTACCCAACAGGCTGGAATTCCTTCAACGACACATTTCTCTCTCCATGGTTCGAAATTCTTGGCCTCACTGACTGTTCGTGGATTCTGAATCCATTGAATCACTTGTGTCATGGTAACGAAATATACGTCATTGTGATTGGCAAGGATTTCATCGATCCAATATAAGAATGCGTCTAAGAATTCTGGATTGTTTTTCAACCATGCCGCATGGAAATATAAACCTAATGGTGCACGATTTTGTTCGTAATGTCGATCGAAATTGTGATTCAAGAAGTTGTAGAATTGATCTCCGGTTAAGATATTTGAACATGAGTCCACCATAGCACATCCTGGTAAGTATTCGTCATTGGTTGGATCTTCACGACGGTCAAGTTCGTTCATTACCATTTCCCACACAGCATGACTTCTGGTTGGACAACTCTGAAGGTTCCCGTGACAACGATGTGGCATTCTGAAGTACATTGTGTATGGCCAAAGTGGTGGATTACTTAATGGCGCTGTAATTGTCGAGTCGTAGAGGAAGGCTTGTTCTTCCATCATGGTGAATTGATTGTTACCACCGACACGTAAGTATGGGGCGCGCACTCCCACGACACTGTTGTCCGAAATATTGGCGAATTTTTCAATGATGATTCTCATTCCAGCCATTTCCTTAGCCCAGTCGTCAACAGTGGCGTTGCTCCAGAACTGTTCGTCATCGTTGTGTCTGAAATACGCAAAAAAAATGTTATTTAAATAGTGAAAGTATTTCGATGAGCTGCAACCGAAGACAACTTACGTGATAGAATGTACAGCGATCTCGTGACCTTTACGATGCGTTTCTTGTACGGCCGAATAGTTGGTATATTTGTGTGAAACAAAGAATGTGGCCTTAATGTCGCACCCATTTGGATTTTTACGTTTACCATTGAACATTTCTTTGTACAATTCAATGTTGTTATTATTGATGGCATCATCGAATGTGATTGTAATCATTTGTGGTACATCTTTAGCGGGGAGGTCATTGGGAATCGTTGTACCGTCTTCCGAACAGAAACAGTCGGGTAAAACACACACAGCTGGATCACATGGTGGTGCCCGATTTGGATCGTTATCAATATCTATAATTAAGAAAATAATTGAATTTTTTGATTTTTGTGTTAAACACCCACAAGTTTGTGGAAAGTAGGCCTATAAACCCTATCACCAATAATGCCGCAACTGGCCACGCCTTGTATGTATGCAATGCATGTATCACTTGTGTGTACAATAAAGTAATGTTGCCAAGGACAATGAAAGTTACCATAAATGTACTTCCTTCACATGTGTTTTTATTTATACTATAATACCACATTATGAGTTGTTTGTCACTCAACGACCTTCTTTAAATTTAAATATTAAATAAATTCGCCAAAGTGCGTGCTGGATACGCATTAATTTAGGATTTCGTGGTCTGTAGCTAGAGTTTTTCACAATTATCAGGATAAAATAAAGCAAATTATAAAATTTGCTTATAAATAAAGCAAATTTAAGAATTTTTTAGTATTATCACTAATTACATGATAATTTAATTCCTTATACTTTTTGAAGGTATGGATCCAAAATATTTGAAATAATCCTAGTTGGAATTTGTTAGCCAGTGCTACTATATGTAAATTTTTCTTGATTTTTTGGATTCACAGTTGAAAAGTTTGAGGTAAAGACACATTAACTCAAAGATATTTCTCAATTGTGACTTAAAGATAAAAAATAGTTAAAAAAACTCCAACTTTTTATATTCTGCACGATAGAGTACATCGATTTTATTTACGAAAAACGAAAAATTTTTCCACTTTTCAACATATCTTATTTGGGAAGATGTTTTCTAATATTTATTGAAGGAGACCTCGATGTAAAATTTCATTTACTGATAATCATTTTTTGTACTTCAAATTTCTTTTCGAATTTTTTTTTTAAATTTCTTGAATCCGGGGTTCAAAAGTTACGGAAGAGTGAAGGGAAGGCAGGGGAATGTTACTATAAAGTTCAGAAAATGAATAACGGTAAAAGAAACCTCAATTTCATGTTAGATCTTTCCGAACGATACCTTCTGAATATGCTTCATCTTCACAGGTTAAAAAATATGGTAACTACGAGAGTGTACTGGACAAATATGACGAAACTGAAGGTTCCGTGGTTTTGACTACGAAATCCTAAAAGAGAACAAATTGTGTTGCGATTTCACTTTGTTAAAATTAGATACGCAGTTTAAACCTACACACGTATGTCGCTGCGTGGTACGTACCCGTGGACTTTTATTATTGGGAAAGGACAGTATTTATTTAATTATTTCAAAATTATTGTAATATGTATGACCCTTTTTTGACGATAGCCACTACTTAAAATGCGCGATCCTTTGGTTGTCAGTGACCTTACAATATCACATTATACAAATTGACAACTTTCAAATCCAGTTTTTATACGCAGTTTAATTAAAAAAACGAATTAAGAACATTTGTTTATGAATGAATGAATTTTTGAAACCTACCGCAAGTATTTTCATCAGATCCATCTGAACAGTCTTTCTCGCCGTTACAGAAGAGACCGCGCTCAATACAGTTTCCATCACCGCAAGCGAGGAAACCATCTTGACACAAAGGTTCATCGGTGTACAGCAGAGGTTTCACTTTACGCTCCTTACTCTTCAGCTTACAATTCTTGACGGAATCTTTCCAATCACACGTTTGTTTCTCGATATCAAAGTATAGACCGGCGGGGCATCGGATTGCTTGTAAACCCTGAAACGAGAGATATAATTTTAGAATGACGGTTTTTAAAATGTAATTTCGCTTAATATATGCAAATTGTAGATGCAGTCGAAGAGGAAATTTGAACAAAAATTACATATTGTAAAAATGTGACTACTGTTTTAAAGTTTCAACTTTAGTGTCGTAAAAAATGTATATTTCGAGGCCTTGACATTTATTTTATTTTTTCCGACGCCTTGAGACGTGTATACGTTTTTGTTACCTAGTAAGCTAGTTAGGTTAGCATAATTATGGTAGTATTTTGCAACTGAAAATATACATATATACTTTTTTTTTATAATGATTGCTATTTTAAATGAATATCACTAGAATACAAATTTTCTTTTTTATATTCAAATTGATTTTCAATAACTATTATTTATGATTACATAAAAATTTTATTACATTTTAACACGTTAAACATCACTTTTGTCTAGAAAATAGTTATTTTCGATACATATGCGTAAAGAGAGGTATTCTAATAGGCTTAAATTGGGGCATGAGTCTAAGGGACTGACGTATACATAACGAGATCGAGTGCGCTCTATACCCCCACGAGCCGTCAGGCGAGTGCGATAAGCGCACGAGATGTCGCTGTGTATACGTCAGTCCCTTAGACTCATGCCCCAATTTAAGCCTACTAGAATACCTCTCTTTACGCATATGTATCGAAAATAACTATTTTACACGTTAAGCATCACTTTTGTCTAGAAAATAGTTATTTTCGATACATATGCGTAAAGAGAGGTATTCTAGTAGGCTTAAATTGGGGCATGAGTCTAAGGGACTGACGTATACATAAGGAGATTGAGTGCGCTCTATACCCCCACGAGCCGTCAGGCGAGTGCGGTAAGCGCACGAGATCTCGTTGTGTATGCGTCAGTTCCTTTAGCGAGTGCCCCAGTTTAAGCCTATTGGATACCTCACTTTAAGTATACGACATACGACTTTACGCATACCACACGCATACATTATGATTTTTTTTTTAAATTTTTTTTTCCATATAACTAATGCGAATTTGCATAGAGTTTTAAAAAAAGTTCCATCGAGTACCGCTTTGTTCACTATTTTACTTCTTTTTTTAGTATTCCAGTAAACTATAAAACAAATTTAAGCTATCCCAAATAATCCTTTTTTAAATTATGACATTTTATTTACAGGGAGTCGCGATGATCTAAATTCAACCACGAGGACTATTCTGGAGAGAGGATTTAATTAAATTTTCAGAAGACACTGATACCGAACACCAATTGGTGATGAAGACTAATAAAACATTAACTGATACCTTACTTCATTACATCTGTATATTTTGTTTTATCAAATTTTTATTATCTATTTTTTGTCTTAATTTTTTACCCTCATTAAACCCGAAAACTTAGCAATTAAATAAATGAGGGAAAAATATCACAATAATGATTTAAAATATGTTATTTTATAATAATTGCATAGTAAGAAAAACATTTAGTTTTTTCATACTGAAAAAAAAATTATTTTTGTCGCGCTAAATGGGTGAAATTGCCGTATGTGGCATGGCTTGAATTTAAATTTTATTTTCAGCTAGTGTTTTTCCATCACATGACACCAACTTTAAATATGGCATTGTTTTCTAACGGATATCGATTGTACATTGAATTTTGATCTAAGCTCGTTAGGTTTAGTTACAAAATGTTCTAGATATAAAATCAATATTGACGGAAAGAAAGTTGGAGTCACGCAACAGAAAACTACTAACACCATTTCGGGACATAAGGTTCCACCAAGTTTCAGATTTATTCTTCAAGCAGTTTTCTAGATACTTCTTACTAAAAACATTGAAACCTCTTATTTTTTTCCTTTCATGGAGTTTATATGTAGGAAGGGGTGCGACGCAAAATTTTGTTGGTTCCATTAGTGAAAAAATGGTACGATTGACTATAATTTTATAATGCCAACTATGACGTTATTTTTAATTAACCAGATTACGATATCAATAAATAAATGAAAGAATTAATTTATGTCTAAAATTATTACGTTTATCTCAACAACCAGTAAAATTTAGTATAATTTCATATTCCGCTTCCACATGAAATTACGATAGAAAGCATCCGTTTTTCTAGAACGTGTAATTACCCATTTATTAATAATGAGAAAATTGCAAGGAAATGAACAATGTAAATATCTAGAAAAAAATTTTAATTCAGATTAATTACTAGTGATGAAATTAATTAATTATTTCAAGTAGTGCAGCGGTAAATGAAATCATAACGTGTGTGTCTGGGTGTTGAATTTCTTCTTTTTATTCAAATAATTAGGTTTATTATACGGTTTATTAAAATTTATGGAAATTAGTTAGAAATTTCTTACTGATGATGTACATTGAATCACATCACGGCAATTATCACCTTCACCGGCAACTAGACGAAACCATTCGCCAGCATCTTTATCTTTACACAATTCAACTTCAAAACTCTCTTCTTTCTTTGCTGGGGCCTCATCTTGTCGTTTGACTCGATTGATTTGGGCTGTAATGAAAAAGACAATTCTTGTAAATTATGACTGCATGATTTTTAATATATTTATCTAAAAAAAAAAAAAAAAAAAACTAAAGGAAAGTCAAGAATTTTGGAAATTTTCACCTTTTTTCTAAGAAACTTTATGTCAGCCGAAAAATTTTTTTAAATATAGGTAGTTTAACCAAAGTAAAATCATACTTTTTTAGAGTGTACTTTTAGCTTTAATTTCTTTATTTAGAAGTCCTTCTACCATTATTACTTTTAGAGTTATTTGTGATTAAACAAAAAACGTTCGGCCATCAATCAATAATTAAAGGTAGCCCAATCTGGCAACCCTGTTTGGCAGAGGTATTACTACAGCGCCCTTGTCTCAAGCCTAAAAAATTCTCTTTTTTCCGCAAAAATAAGACTGGTGAGCAAAAAAAAAAATCGAAACGTTGCGTTTTAGAATGTTTTCATTCTCTTCGATTTTTAAAAAACACCATACAAATAGCTAGTTAAAAACACCGTACATACATACAATCAGCTATGGTATTATATTTAGTTGACCACGCCGTTGTTTTTAAATTCCAAGTATCACAATTTATCAAATTGCTTAGATTTTTTCGTGAATTCGTGAATCGTCAATGAACAATTCTCTAGCTCTAGAAAAATTTTGAAAATGATCTAATTTGTAATAAAAGGTTCATTTGTATGATTTCACTTACATTAGCCTTGAAGTAAATTTTCAACGCGTGCATATCACAAATCAAAGAATATAGGTACATATCGTATTATGAACTAAATCAAAAGTTCACTGTCAGTCAACAATGACTGACACAACCATAAATTTATTCAACAAACAACTTCATCACGATTTTAAAATTAATAAATTGTTTTCAAAATTTATTGAGTGAAAACATAAATAATTTTGTTTAAAATGTAAAATTTTGAAATTAATATTTCAATATCTACAATTAAATTAAATAATATAATAATTTGGTAAAAAAAATGAAAATACTGAAATTCTTTGATTAGCTAAACATTGCATTGTTTAACTGAAAATTATTTAATTTTTTAATAAGATAATTCAACAATTACTTTCAAAAGTATTTTCAACAACAAACAAAAAAATTATAGTCTGAAAGATGTTTGATAATTTGGTTCAGTTTTATTTTAAATTATTTTCACATAATCTTAAGCCGCTGCTACACGATGCTACGAACACCTTCCAACATTCGACGTTGGATGGTTCATAGCATCGTGTGGCCGTTGTTCGAACCTACGAGTGTCCAATGTCGAGCGTCAAACATTCGCATTTGGCCATGTCCCGCTCGATGTCGGTATTCTTGCACCGAGTCAAAGGGATGCTTCGAACGTTTGAAGATCAATGTTGGTTGCGTTGGTTGGTTCGACTCAGCAGCTGCACGACTCGTTCATGTGAAGAGAGACAACATCAGTGTATAACATTAGAGATAACATCAGACAGATAACAGCCTCGCCACTGAGTACCAACACATCATCATTCGTATTGGATCAAACATTCGATTCACCGTGTAGCAGATACATTCGTCGCACCAACTATCGAACTTAATTGCCTCAAACGTTCGATCGAACGTTGGAAGGAACGTTCGTAGCATCGTGTAGAACCCGCTTTACATTAACAATTTAACATTCATATGTAAAAATTTCATTGTTACTTAAATACGGAAAAGGAAGTTAATAAAAATATTTTTACTACTAACTACATAAGTATTTTAACGACATTTAAAAAATGATTAAAGGATTTTTTTTGAAACTGATTTTATACCGTTAATTCAATTTATTCAACAAAGTACTTGGAATTGATTGTGTGACAATTTTATATGGAAACTCTTTGTTAAAAATACCTGATAATTTAAATGGTATGCGTTTATAAACAAATGACATTGATTTGCCTATGAAATATATATTGAAAGGTACATTTATTAATTACCTGTTATAAATTTTATGTATTAATAAACAATAATTAAATAATTATAAAATTATAAAATGGTTGTAATTTTATTGTTTTGTAAAATCAGTTAGCATATCGATTGCACATCAGGTGTGATACAAAAAGAATAATGATTCCTTTAAGGTTTTAAAAGTTTAATTTTTTATTTTTATTTCCAGGCTTTATTAGGGATGATCCAAAATACTTTTGTGACAATACTAGTAAATGCGGATTGGATGATTCAAAGAAAAAACATCAAAATGGTAAGTTTCATATACTTAATCCAGTACGTAATGTTGTTCTTTCCGTATTAGGCAAAATTTATCAATAATACTAATACCTATATTGCAGTTTTGAGTACTTTTGGTTCTCGAGAATTGTGCCAATTTATGTGAATATTGATTTGGTTTCGAATCTGAGAGGGTCAGTGAGAGAAATAAACGGCCCCCAGGCACACAAAAAAATTTTTCTACAAATTCCTCCTGATCGTTTTTCTCTCAAATGGATACTTAGTCTTGTGAAATTGGAGATGTTCTTATCTATTTTGCTTTGATAGTGAGCCAAATTAGTTCTGGTTTACTAATAATCATACTGAAATTCCAGCCTAAAATGATACAGGCCGTGTTTGACCGGCGATAGAAAAAATTATGATGTAAATACAATATTAAACCGCGCAAACGTATTTTAGAAAAATTAACGACTAATATCATACTTGTATTTTATTATATATTCTTACAACTGAATTGTATACACTTTGATTCACTGTTTCTAGCCTGGCTACTTTTAATTTATTTCGGTCCCTAGTTCACGGAGTCAGTAGTTGAGTGCAGGGCCAGCTTAAGTCTAAGTGCCTCCCTAAGCATCGTGAAAAATGCCGCCCCTACCTTTTGCTTAAAATGAACAAAATCTTAACTTTTCCTACTTTTTTTTGAACTTTCTCTTAAAAAATAACTGACAAGCGAAAAAAGTCAATTACAACTTTTGCCGCTCTGTTTTCAAAATCTGCCGCCCATGGGTAGGCCTAGTAGGTAATCCGGCCCTGGTTGAGTGAGGAGATCACTCAATTAAAATATCAATAATTACATAAAGAAAACAAACTTGGACGGATAATGTAATGACGATTCATATAGATAAATTTTGTGATTAATCAATTGCCTGCCGTTCAAAATAACTCTAAATCACGATTGCGATTTCACTTTGATACAAAAGGCAATTCATCTGATAATAATTAATATAACAAGTTGTTGTTCTTACTGAGAGATGTGCAATATGTTCAACATTGTGTTATGTATTCGAAAGAGAGAATATGTATGTATCTCCTATCATCATCAATATAATATTATTGGTTTTGCTTGCAGTTAAATATTGAATAATAAAATTCTTCATTACATAAGTTGCATTGTATGACATTCTGTTGGTTGTTAATCCTTTCAAAAATTAGATAGTTACATACAATCGCCATTTGGTTAAGTAATAGTTTACTCACCGTCCGAGTCCGGGTACGAGGGTATTAAAAACAAACATTTTTGAAAAAGCCAAAGTATAATCCTACGAAAAGTACTATCACGTTTCTGTTATTTAAATTAGGACCTTGTAGCCTTAAAGTAGTTAAATAGACTTGATGACGTCATCGGGTAAAATTTTTAATTAGATTTTCGAAGAATTTGTTCAGGAAATATGTGTAATAATTTTTAAGGTACCATCACAGTGTGATTCTGCCGAAAAGTAGTCAATTTTCACAATTTTTTTTCGGATGTATAGGATGGGGGAATGGGGACGAATTCTTTTTAACTATTAATACCACTATTTGACAATACAAAAATATTTTTTTTATTTATTTTAATTTATTTTTTATAATTATTATAATTTTTTGAAAAAAGTGTCTTTAAAAAAGGCCGAAATTCGGTGCCCACGATTGTGGTCACAGTTTTTATCCGAAAAAAAATCAAATAGATTATCAATCTACAGGTAAACCGCTATGTCCTTATGGGAGCTTTTTTTTTCTTTTGAAATCTTTTTTTTTTTCACACGAAAAACTGGAAAAAATACCTATAGTACTTTTTATTTAAACCGCCACCATTTTTTCAAATTTCAAAAGAGAAAAAAAGCTCCCATAGGGACATAGCGGTTTACCTACAGATTGATAATCTGTTTGATTTTTTTTTTTTTCGGATAAAAACTGCGGCCACAATCGTGGACACCGAATTTCGGCGTTTTTTAAAGACACTTTTTTCAAAAAATTATAATAATTATAAAAAATAAAATAAATGAAAAAAAAAAACATTTTCGTATTGTCAAATAGTGGTATTAATCGTAAAAAAATTCATCCCCGTACCCCCATCCTATCCATCCGAAAAAAAATTGTAAAAATTGACTACTTTTCGGCAGAGTCACACTGTGATGGTACCTTAAGTAAATTGTTCGTTTTTTATGTGAAAACGTTAAAATTTTGTTTACAAAAATGATTTATATTTTTGGTAAATTGTACAGCCTTAGTTTGAAAAATTAAAAGAGCTATCACAAAATTTGTTACTGTAGCACTAAACATGAGGCCTATAAAATCAATAATTAATATTTATTTAATTATTTAATAAAGGTACAATAATTGTCAAAAGTAACAATTATTAATTACACAATATGAAATTCATATTTTAATTATTTATAAATTATGTATTACCTATATACATAGTAATAAAAAAAAAAAATTGTTTAATTCTTTTTAGTGCTTTCAATATATAAAATAAACATAATTATTGTTATTCTTATTAAACAGGGATGACAAAATCATCAATTAATAACTTTATAGGGCAATAAATTAAATCACCCGAGAAATGAAGTTAAATCTTCTTCAACTAATTTATTCCCAGGAAGTAATAATAACTGACATCTTCACGGTTACTTTGTTGCTAATTAGTTATGCTTTTTTATATGTATAATTAATGAAAATTATTTCTAAATGTTTAATTTAAAAATGTTTATCGTTACTATTGTCTTTCATAATTACTCTGCGAAACGAATTTAATTAATTACTCTCTATTTAGAGTGTCAGCAAAGAGAATTTCGTATAAATCTCAGTACTAATTTTATTGCAATTAATGCTGAGATTATTATACAATGGAACATTAAGAGAAAGAACTGATTAAAAGACAATTTCTCTATACTGAATATTTTTAATCAAATAATTCATTGTTTTAGATGGATTTTGTCGACCTTAAAGAATCTGTCAGTGAAATCTGTATTAAATTCTCAAAATAGTTATTGGAAGAATAAGATAAAGGAATTTGAACTATGCAATGAACCAGAGTAGTTAGTGTTGGTGGCTGAGGATTATTCGAGTTATTTTTCTTTTCAAAGGTAAGATTTGAAGTTATCAGTGGTAACTGTTGTAACAAAAAGTCGTCCAAGAACTATTTTAATTCTCAAATTAACAAAAAAAGTCAAGAGATAATAGTTAGTCTGCATTGCTTGACATTGATTGAAAGTTATCGTAGACAATGGGTGGCCGAACCAGGAAGTTACGGAAGTTGCAGCAAGGTCTTGTCAACTTCACCACCTAATACAGAAAAATAAAGTCTATATGCGCAGGTGGTTAAAAATGGCAGAATATTAAACTGGTCTCTTATAAGCGCGCTAAACAAATTTTTTTTTCTATCTTTCATTTTATTCAACCATGATATATTTTCCAAATCTCAAAATTTCAAAGGTATTTAGTTTTCAAAAAACGACAAACAAATGTCATATTTTAAATAATTCATCTTATCTCTAGTCACTTAATTTATTTATACTGATTTAAAAAAAAAATTTTTATGAAAAGTAAAAAACTGAATTCTCCATTCACTACACTAGAATGAGCTGCTTTTTATTCTTAAAATTATTAATTAAAAAAAAAAAATTAATAACTTGTTCTGTAGTGGCAAACAGGTCTTATTTGGAAGGGGATGAATGTAAGATACACGGTGTACCATTCTTGTATTGGATCTATAAAATTAATAAAAGCGTAAAAAATCTATCAAATAACAGGATACACGTGATACCAAGAACAATGGTCTTCGTAAAACTTCGTAAAATGTCATCGAACAACACGATAAATTGTTAAACTACTGCATGTGACAATCAACGCGACTAGAATGTGCAATTTATAACAAAATAAAAAAAAGAAATAGTTCTCTGTACACATAAATACATAGCATAGATAAATACGTAACACCAGTAACACTATGAGGAGGATGTTCGCCTTGGACTGAACCAATAAAGTATGCGGTTATTGGAATTTATTATACATATACATTAAGATGTAAAAATATAATTCATTGTAGTAACTGAAATACATAAATTCACTTAAAAGGATTATAATTTACCTGCTTCATTTACATAATATTTTCATTTGATATACATATCCAATTTGCGCAGACAAAGTGTTTAAAAATTTACACTACTTTTAAATACAAGGTATACTTGATCTTTTGTAGGTGGAAAGAGTTTATAGTTAATTGAAATACACCTGATCTGATCGGAATATATATCGGAAAATAGGAGGGAACTAGAATCCCAGTCGATAATGAAGGTAAGAGAAGACTTTTTATCTTAACCTATTTTAATAATAGATAGAATAATAAAACTAGTATCGAAATATAGATTTTCGAAATCGTCTTTTTCATTTTTATTAAAATTAAGTAACAGTTTTGATATTTATCGATTTATTTCAGAAATAACTTCATTAATATATAAAATATCAAAACTGTTCGAGTATGAAATCGCGTCCAAGTATAGGGGCTTTTATCCTATGTTGATCATTAGAAAAAACATTTGTTGAAACAGTCATATTTTTATAAACAATTTCGTCATTTTCATAGCAAAAATAAAAAGTTCACACAGAAATTATCCTAATTCAGTCAACTCGAATTTAGATCATTCCCTCCCATAAAGCTTGATTTGAGAAAAAGAAATTTTTTAATTTGATGACGTCATCAAGTTTATTAAAATTTTTTAATGTTTTAAAAATCCTAAATAAAACAATAGAATGATGAATAATCCTCCCTGAATGGGGATAAATTCAAATTTTATCCTGATTTTTAGCGTTTCGCGGAAACAACACTTCTTTGGAATCTTAATAATTTCATCCTGTTTGTCAATGCTTTTTTTAATATTCTATTTTTATGATATTAAAAAAATGCGAAGTGAATTTTTACAAAACTAAGTTATTTGCATTTATGTATGAGATGTAGGCAATATAAAATTTTTTACATGTAGAACATTAATGGAGGTTTCTGTTTTTAGAAATCTCTGCGGAATAAAAATATTTGATGTTTAATTGAAAGTGTTATGAAGAAACTTTAACATTTATGTACATATATTATTGATCTATTTTATTTTAATAATTATGGATACATACATGTATATAGAATCTGCATTTAAGTATTTTACGTTTATTAACACATAAATAATGTACAGTAATTTATAAAAACCTTTCCACAACGACAATTACGGATATAAAATTTATACAAGTAATGAAGGAATACATTTATCAAGCTATTACAGCTTAGAAACACTCATTGATCATCGGGGCCAGGGTTGAATTTAATTAAGTATAGGCGCGTAGAGAATGTAAGTTCTTGGGACACTTTCTTTCTCACCCTCTAACTTTCCGATCAAGATTTCTAATTTTCATTTACCTTACTTTCTTTGTCTTCTTATGTTCGATAAATATTATTTGTGATTAGTGATCGTGATGATTCGACGAAAAATTGCATGGGCTATGACGTCCAACGTAATCAGTTCACCAATTGTCGAAAAAAGAATATACCGTAAAATATTCATATATTAGTATATATGTTTCCGCGCAATAATTCTCGATTTTACAAACTTCTATTTTTACGAAATTCGGTAAACGGTTGGAGGTCAAAAAATCTTGGATGAGTTCTCCAGTCAGATAGGTCCGATGACAGGAACATCAAAATTTTTTTGATTGGTATGCTATTATACAGGATGCTGCGACAGGGGTATTTGAAGAGTGAACTCATCCACATCAAAATGATTTATTTCAAATTGCTTAAAGTTCCAATATAAAATTTATTACTTCTAATAAAACTATATTCAATTAATGTTCTCAATTTATTATAATTATATATTTGCTTGTTTCAGATTATTTTATTATAATTGGTTTAATTGTAATATTCACAATAAAATGAAATATAATAATAAAATAACTGTTATATTTATATTATTTTATTGTGTCAGATTCATTATGCAATAATTATGCAAAGGAAGGTTGCCACTGCAAAGAAAAAGTTTTAAAACTGAATTGTATTTGTTTAAAATTAACGTACAGTATGATGCGATATTACTATAGCGCTTTTGAAACTTGTTTGAGAAAGTGTTATAATATGTCACATTTAAATAAGTTGTGTGATAGGTATTTTTATGTAGAATTGAAAGGGTGTGTTTCTGAAGAATTTGATAATTTTATTGTTTTGGCACAGTGCGTTGCAAAAAATTTACTGGATTTAGATGTACTAGAATACACTACAGTAGCGTCAGTTGGAGTAATTTGGATATATAATTTAACTATTTTCAAAATTAATGTCTTCTGGTTAGCTCCCATGATAACATTTTTTAATTGTAACTTTGCCCAACGTTTTAGTGCCACTTTTATAAATATTGACTTTCTATTGTTAACATAATAAAGCTTTGTTATCTATACTCAAATTATCCCAGAATTGAGGAAAAGTGGCTATAATATGAATAATATGAGCCATACATTTGAAACTTACTTCAAGGTCATTATGTAACCAAAATTATCCACCGGTAAATGCATGTAATATTGGAAAGAATAGTAGCCTGTAATACGAAATAATTATTGTTATTAAGAATGTAAGAATTTTAATAATTATAAAACTTAGCAACACATTTTGTTAACAAAATCTTTAGACAACTTAAGGTATCATACTGATTATCTTGCTCTTTGGCTCATAAAAATGGCACAAAAGAAAAAGAGACAATGAACTGGGTACGTCTACAGTCATTTCAAATGTTGATCATACTGATTATCTTGCTCTTTGCCTCATAAAAATGGCACAAAAGAAAAAGAGACAATGAACTGGGTACGTCTACAGTCATTTCAAATGTTGATCATACTGATTATCTTGCTCTTTGTCTCATAAAAATGGCACAAAAGAAAAAGAGACAATGAACTGAGTACGTCTACAGTCATTTCAAATGTTGATGAAGTAGATGAAAAGTAATGGTAGGTGTTTCGTTGTTTCTTTGCAAGTTGCCAGTGGTGAATCCATTGATCAAATTTTTGACTAAAGCTTATTTATATTTTTTTCCTTATATGTACCATAAGGGTTGCCAACTGAAATTATTCACATAATATTATAATATAATACTATAACAAGTAATATACTGTGTGAGTTTTTTGAGAGTTGCCATTTTTATTATAGCCAAACCGTTGATTTAATCGAAAAATTGTTCAGATAAGAGTTGTAGATATCGGCGGGGGCAACCGATTGCTATAGTCAGGAGTTTTATAGCTCTTGTGGTTTTCGAGCTATGATACAAACTTATAGATTTTTAAATGAGACTATATATTAATTTTTCGATAAAACTGATCTAATGCGTTAATTAACAACATAAATGAGTAAAAAAATTTTTTTTTACCCTAGTTTAATTTTTTAATTTTTTTTTTAATTTATCAGTTAGGTGGTAAAAATATGCATATGTACTTGAGGTTACTTCAACCGATAGTGTTCTGGTTGGTTATATTTCCATTACATCCACGAAAAGAACCTTTTCCAGTACCATTTCTATCATACAAATTTGGTTGTAATGAAAATGGCAACTCTCAAAAAACTCACGTCAAACGGAGCTATTTGAAAACGGTGGGGCTATTTGGAACAAAAAAAAAGAAAAAGATTTAAGTTCTTATATCTGTTTGATTTCTGAACGATTCATAACGTTAATGCGTCTTTAATAGGGGGTGTTCTTTAAGAGTTTAAATCTTTTTTAAAACTCTTCTTAAGAGTTTAAATCTTTTTTTTTTGTTCCAAATAGCCCCACCGTTTTCAAATAGCTCCGTTTGACGGTATATTAATTTGGTATTGACACAGAATTTCGTATTAAATATACAAAAATAAATAGAACTTATACCTAAATTACTCCGATTGATCCTATTTAAGGTACTGGAAATAAGGTTAAATTTTTCTACAAGTAATGTGGGATATTCACTGATTATATATTCTGTATGCAAATTGTTTCTTTGTAGTATTTTCGTAGACAAAGATTAAAATTTAACGAATTCTATGTTGCTACATGATAAACGTTTTTATTTGAGACATGTTTTACATTTAAATTTGCAGGGAAAGATGTATTTTTATTTTCTGTATCAGATATGATATATAAATTACTTTAAAAGTAGATTTGCTATGTACCTATATAAATTCAATGGTTGGTGTTATAAAAACTGGTTATTTCTAGTTCAAAATTTTGTAATGTTTTACATTTTTAGAATTGATATGATTTGTTTAATTAATAATTTTATTTTATGTAAAATAGTGCAAGGTAGGAAAGCTTTTATGTGAGGTATATCAATTTTTGTAGGACCTTGTGTGCCATTTTCATAAAAATTGTCAAAATAAAGAGTAAGGATATAGGTACTCAAAAATTAAATTCGATAGAATAAGTAGAAACCTAGATTTTTGATGGCGGTTAAAATAATCATAGTTTTGTTTCAATTCCCTAAAAAACCATATATTGCATGGTTTCCTGCTTGCGAAGTATAAAAAATGTATTTCAAGCTCTCTTTTGACAGTGCATAACACATGTAGCGTTTCAACTTATTTTTGATTATATGGAAACCGGTTCATGTGTCATTAATTCGATACACAGCGAAGAGTAGGAGGTATCGTTTGGATCGTACTGCATAACAGAGCGCTAAAATTTGAAATTCAAATGCTTATTATTATTGGTGATAAAGTTATTCATTACTTTTTGTATAATTTTAAATAAATATATAGAATAAAATCTAAAATGAGTGGTATTGAGTGGGATAGTAATTTATTTAAAGCAGATATGACGAAGATTAATTAAAATTTGAAATCAATGGCCAAAGACGAAGAAATGAAAACTACTGACAAAAGTTTTGCGAATAATTTCGAAATGTAATTCTTTATAATAAAGTATTTTAGGCGTATTTTGTATATTTTCTTAACAAAAATATTTTTGTCCATTATCCACTGCAAATCTTTTTCTGAAATTTCGGAACTGTAGTGGTGCAAAAATTTGACATTTTTGACATTTACTCGTACATAAAACCATTTCAACCATAGATTTTTTTTATCATTCAGTGCACAATTCACAGTACGAACTTGCGCACACAACGATTCACAAATCGCTCTATGTACAATCCAAAAGAGGTAGTTGAAACAAACCCAATAAAAATCATTAATCGTTTCAAGGTTATGTTCGTTATGTTATTTTTAAAATCAAAAGATGACAATTTCACTTGTTTCATATCTAGCTTGAAGTCATAGAACACTAGAAGCCAACTAATATCAAAAAAGTGTAATTCGCTTGGAGCCATTTGTAGGCCTGTCACAGCTTAAGTCATGTAGTCAGTCGCTGTCCGTCACCGAACGCACAGTGCATTGTATTACATTGTTAGTTGAATAGCACAACAGTACACATTTCTCTCTCTGGTAATACGTGTGTTGTAGTAGTATGTGTGAATACGCACACAGACGCAACCATTAAGCCAATACCACTGCAAACAGTGTGTATCTACACCAACAGAGTGGGGAGATTTTACGTCACAAACTCATTACAAGTGGAACAGAGACATAGACAATCTAGTTTGACCCCTTGCTTGAAGCAACATTTATAAAGATAATTTTTGTTTTGAAAAGTAGATTCAGGATTTTTTTTTTTAAAACAATATCTAACGTATCTTTGAAAATGGGAATTAGAACAAGTTTAACTTAAGTAATTTCGGATTTGTATATTATAGTTTTGAATATTTTATTTAAATTTTTGAAATAAATATGAAAATTGGAAACGTACATAAAATTAATGGAAAAATTTTGTAATTAACACAAAAAATACGAGTCAATTAATTAGGTAATTATTTAACACTACTGAACACAAGAAATGGCATACAAAATGCCAGTTATTTATTGAACATGAGTTATTTTTTGTTGCTACATTCAGATTATATATATTACCATTATTACCTATGTTTTGTTATTGATTGTCACGCTTAAATAATCAATAAAATTAATTATGTACTAATTTAAACTATCATAGATAACACAGATAAATTATCTGACGAATAATTAACAATCAAAACTATTTATTCTAGGGTTGCCAACTTTTTTTGAGAAAAATAAAGTATCTAATCTTTTGAATAACAAAAAAATATAGTATTTTTCAGAAAAAAAGTATTTTCTAAATTTAAGTTTTTATTGCCTTAAGTACTTTTTTTTGTATTTTTAGAATTTTTGTTATCTATGAATGTTTCATAGATAGTTTTAAAATTTAAGTTTAGATTTAAATAAATAAATCATTTATTTTCTATTAAATTAATGGAGGATCTACTTCCTTCTGCTCGCCTCTTCACATTCATCGCCGAAAGAACTTTCTCAGTGAAAGCTCAAGTTGCGGGAAGAGAGAAAAAATAAGAAATATTTTTTTTTTATATTTGGTAAGTTATTACACGGATTTTTAAGTACCTATATACTGCCGTTTTCCAGCAATATTTTTCTTTTCAAATTCTTTGTTATTATTAGTAGATTTTTTCTGAATTTCTTTAAGTATTATTGATTCGGAATACAGGTAAATCATCCATCTTAATATTTAATAAATCGTTTGGAAATTACGTATCGGAAAGTTTTATTTAGTGTAATCAGTCAAAATTCAAAAGAAAGTATTTTAGCATACTTTATTTTTATGCAAAAGTATAAAGTATGTTTGTGAAAAATAAAGTAGGATACTTTATTATAAAGTATGGTTGACAATCCTAATTTATTCATTAAATATTTAATTAAATTTAGTAATACAGCTGTAACTATCTGAATACCATTTGGAATTGTACATTCAGGAAAATATTTTGATTTTTGTGTGCCAAATTTTTTGCCCGTTAACTGCGACTAATAGTTAATTAAATAACTATTACATTTTTTAAATTTTAGTCAAACATTTTCTAATTTAAAGATGTGATTAATTCTATCATTAGTTTGTCTTTTATGTGAGTAGTTTTATTTAGTAGATTCATGGTGTCGGCGCTGAGCAAACGCGCAGACAAAAGAGAGAAATCACTTATTTCTTTGCTTGCTAGTTTCAACTTGTAATTTGTGCATAAAATTGAAAACAATAAAATTGTATTTGAACAAATTTAGTCTTGGTTAATATTCATAGAACTTTGTCTATAGGAGGACACTTGAATGCTTTTTTGTGAATTTATTACTATTATCTTATATTGTTGTCGTTTAACTTGCTATTAAATATCAAAAAGAAAGAAGGAAGATATGAATGACTTAAGCTCCTTTCAAAAGTAGAATCGGATACCTTTATTCAATTAGAGGGAGAAATTAATATGGTGGATTTTCTTGAATTAGTAGAAGTTCTTAAGTAAGACAACAGAATAGCATAAAAGATACGTTTATATTTAAACAACAACTTCGGTATTTGTTCGTTAAAGTATTACTTTATTGTATACTAGCCATATGCCCGATGGGATTTCCCATCCACGCATCTTTTTATTAGGTACTCACTTTCTGCTCACTTTTAACGTTTTAACCCCTTAGGGAATAAATTTCCAGAAACAACTGACTTTTATTTATAAATAGAAAGCTAAACGCCAATTTTCATAACTCTTATGCTTAATTTCATTCTTTTAAACCCAACAGCTTAGGTTGTGCGTTGTCTGTCAGTCAAAGTTAAAGATTCATTAAACAAGATATTATTTATTTTAATAGCCATATTAACATATTTTTTTATCATATATACCACTAACTTCAGAAATAACAAATTTATATAGAAATTTTCATTCCCTATTAAATCCACTTAGGGGGCGAATTTTCAAAAATCCTTTCTTAGTGCTCATCTACGTTACATAGGGAACTTCTATGCAAAATTTCATTCTTCTAAACCCAACGGTTTAGGCTGTGCGTTGCCTGTCAGTCAGTCAGTCAGTGTTAGAAATTTATTAAATTAGATTAAGCAGACTGATTTATAGTATGACTGTTATTGAACCTAAGACACCGTGTAATAAGATACATCTATAAATAAAATATTTTTAATAATAAAATTGTTAACAACATATTGGTATGTTTATCACAACTGGACGCCATGAACCCCTACAGTTTTTGATTTGATACTTGATTATGCTTTGGAAAAATTTCTCTTTCATTTGTATTGCCTACTGTGCATCATCATTGTTTTGCTATTCTTTAAAATGTAATCATATCAACCACGATGCTTGGTGGGGCGCCAAAAATATGCTGGGGCAGTTGATTAAAATTTGGCTGTAGACACAATTAATTAAAAAGTATCATCTATTTTTGTTTAATATTGAAGTTAAAATAAAAAGTAATGCGATAAGCACTACTTGTTTTTGTCTTTAGAAATTTTTGGATTCTCAGGTTGATACAATTAATGTTTTTGAAGGTTTTGATTTAAAAAAAAAATAGTTTCGAAATGACGTTTTGGGAACTTTGGAAATTAATAAGTTGAAAGGGGACTTTATACCTTATAATTTCGAACGATCAAGTAAATTTGAACATATTTTCCTTATAACATAGCGCAAAATATACTTTTTTGCAATTCCGGGACTAAAAGACATGATTTACTCCCTCATAATAGGGAGTAAAGTGCCACTTTTGGTCGTAAGGGACTAAAAGTGAATTTTTTAGTCCCAAGGAACTAAAAAATTATTTTGCTCCCGCTTTTAAACCAATCAGCAAACACAATTTACAGAAATTTAACTTAAATTAAATAGCGTTGCTAGGTAATTGAAAATAATAAACAAATTAAAACTTGTAGATAAAGATAAACAGTTATACTGTATTGTACAATTCGATTGATTTATCCAAAGTATACTTGATGAAATATTATTACATACAATTTGAATGACATTTAAATAACTTTTTAAAAATTTTTCTAATTTTAAATTATTCGGAATTGCAAAAAATAGTATATACACCACAGGACTAAAGTGTTTTGTTTTCATCCCTCGTGTGATTTGTTGCCCTCGAGCCTTTACAGGCCCTCTGGCAACAAACTTCACATTCCGGATTAAAACTCACACTTTAGTCCCTTGGTGTATAACATACTATTTTCAACACCCTGAATCGTAAGTTAGCGTTTACATGACAGGTAACTTGACGCGTAAGCAACATTCACCATTCCAATTTCTGGTTACTGTAGTTACAAAAATGCATTTTCACTATATTCTATTAATTTTGATGATTTATTTATTTACTTTTTTTATTTTTTATTTTTTTATTTTTTTGGTTGAAAGAATGATTTACTCTTACATAGTCCGCAAGTCTATTTTTGTGCCCATAAATACTTAAGAATCCTTAGCGACCTTAGCTCAGAGTCTAGGATTTTCAAAGTGAATCCGAGGCCACAAAAATAACCCTTACGGTCCTTAGCACGCAATACACTATTATTAACATAATTAATTTTGCAATTCCATTGTTTTTTGCCGGTTTATAATTGTATCATCTTCAAAAATCTAATTTTACTGAATTTTATTTACGTACTACATATAATGTGCTACATATAACTACTTATAATTTGATACTACATATAATCATTTACTATAACATAATCAATAAAAATTTCTAATTAAATATTATAAAAACTTGTGGATTTTCCATTTTAATGGTTGGTTTATTTACTTCAATAAATAAATACCCTGCTATGTTATTCACCTTATACATACAATAAGACTTAATTCAGTGGTACCAAATTTATTTAGAAAATTGTTATTTATATAATTTTTTGTCTGTGAGGATGGTTACGGAAAGTAATTTTTATTTTTCTGGGTGTGGCCGTGGTTCGAACCCACGAGCGTCCAATGTCGAGCGTCGAACGTTCGCATTTGACCATGTTCCAGCCGATGTCGGTATTCTTGCACTGAGTCAAAGGGTTGCTTCCAGTGTTTGAAGGACAATGTTCGTTGGTTTTTAGACGACTCAACGGCTACACGACTCGTTCATATGAAGAAAGACAACATCAGTGTATAACATTAGAGATAACATCAGACACATAACATCCTCGTCCACTGAATAAACATTTGTATCAAACTATTTTCATATGTATTGGATCAAACCATAGAACACTGGAAAGAATACAACTATCTCTTTTCTGCAATCACTTATGGGCATTTATGTGCATTTTGCAGAACTATGTTGTCATTCACTTAGTAGCTACCAATGGGTGTGTTTCAATTGTTGTTATATTGTTGCCGTCGTGTTGACACGGCATACATGGTATACGTGCATGATGCGTGCCACATGCATGTTATGTATATGCGTATGCAAGACACCCATACACAACCATCCATCTCACTAACACACACAACTCCGCGTGCACAAATGTAACATATTGGTGGGATATTTTCTATCCTTTGTCATTACACTGGTTTCAGTAGTATAGAGATACTAGCGTTCGTTCTGTAATATTCTGTGGATCAAACATTAGATTCACCGTGTAGCAGGAACATTCGCAGCACCAACTGTCGAAATTACTTGCATCAAACGTTCGATCGAACGTTGGAAGAAACGTTCGTAGCATCGTGTAGAACCGGGTTAATATGTTTGTAACGAACGTAAAAATTGGTTCTATGACTGATAAAATATTCAATACATGATTTCAGCAATCAAAAACTATATACTTTTTGCGTTTTAAAAAAATGTACCTATTTAACAATTATCCAAATAAACTGAATTTGATTTTTTCTTATTAGGACAACTTTCATTTTCAGTAATTTTTTCTTTTTTTTGATTATTAGTGAAAGGAACGCAATTAAATTATCATCTCGAAAATTGTTCAATTTAACTCTGTAAAGTATCACGGAAGCTAATAAAAAAATTTTGTATGTATGTTATTTAGGCATCATAATATATATAAAAATGGTTGAAACATGAAATCTAATTTCAATAATTGTTGATTTCAAAAGATTTTTATTACCACAAAAAGAAATAATAAAAATCGTTGGATTAATTTTTAAAATGCTGATGGTAATAATGGCAGTAGTTTCATAATAATCGTTTATTTAATGTATATTACTTTTCTTATCTTGTATTTTAATAGTATATTACTCAGTGAGGATCGTAGGTGTTATGTTTGTGGCGTCAGATGCGATTTTTTCAACCGAAAAAATGATGAATAAATTGAAAGAAGTGAATAAAAATAATAAAATTTATCAAAAATGCAATTTTAATAAAAATGAATAATAGGCGACTATAAAAAAATTATTTCCGTAAAAAATCTGTTTACTAATTGACTGTAAGAGATTTATACTTACGGTCCGAAGGTAATGTAAGTGAACTTTTATGACATGCTATTTTTTGTAACTATAGTAACCAGAAAATAGAATGGTAAATGTTTACGTGACAACTTACAAGATTCAAGAGATCGAAAAAAATGGCTTTCGTAAATTAAGATCTTAATTTATTATTGGTTCAAAGAATTTGAAGATAAAATAAGGTAGTTGTAGCAAACAACGTGAAACTAAATAGAAAACTATTGTTGAAAAGTTAAATGGGTCTTATTTGTTACCATTACTTTACATCAGGGGTCGGCAACCCGCGGCCGCGGGCCGTATGTGGCCCGTTGCAAGTTTTTATGCGGCCCACCAAGCAATATAATTTTTCGAACAATTTGATCTGCTTATGCAGAGTTAAGCATACTTTGTACTTTTTTGTTCTCCGATCTTATTATAACATGTAAATAAAATTCTTACTAAAAATTTTTTTTCATCTTGATTTTTAACAATATTTATGTATATCTGACTTTAAAAAAGAAAAAAAAAAGAAATGCCCCTGTCTCAGCATTTTGCTCGATATGGTGAATTCCCGTTTACAAAAATTAGGACAATTTTGCTATATTACATTTACAGACTAATTGTCCAAAAAAATTTTTTATGTGATTTTTCGATCCTCTTACCAATGGTGTAAGAAAATATCGCAAAAACTTTTGAACTTGAGGAAATTTTGGCAAAAAACTAATTTTTTTAGGAAAAGTCCCTAAAAAATCGTTTCCTGGCTTTTTAGACTTCCAACATTTTCACTAAATTTAGTAAAAACGGCATGTTTCGTTTGAGAGTTATCGCACGTACACACACACACACACATATATATATATATATATATATATATATATATATATATATATATATATATATATATATATATATATATATATATATATATATATATATATATATATAAATTTTAGTGATCGTTATTTTCGACTTCTAGAGACTTCAAAATAAATTATTTCTATCATAGTTCCGGGCTCAAGTCGCGTCATGATAGTGAAAAACTATTTAAGCTAAATACTAAATTACAAAATTTCTGACTGTGCGGCCCGGCCCGCTTAAAAGTAATTTCTTTTAAAATGGCCCGCCATCTAAAAAAGGTTGCCGACCCCTGCTTTACATCATTTTAAATGAAACACGGCTACTTAATCGACTAATATCTTGACCGAATAATATAATAGTAAATCTTTTTTATATATTCGTATTTATTCGGGTGTTATTAATGTTAAAAAAAAAACCTGTTCGTTTAATTAATTAATATTCTAAGTATAAATTTTGTTGTATCATAAATTATATTATTTTTGGATGTCAAAAACGTACTAAAAAAATATTTTCGGTAGTCGGAATGAAATTTTGTATTAATGTTGGTTTAGATTATTTTTCGTTTTTTCCTTATATAATTTTTATAATAGGTATTCTTTTACTTTGTATAGACGCAAGCATGGATTTAGGAAGAAATCACGAACACCACTGAATATAATTATGTAGATAAATTCAAATTTTATATCGATTGTAAATTTTTAATCTTAAACAAGCTAGGGGCGATTTTTGCTGCTTGTGGACTATCAGTGCTCTTATTGCTTCCAATCCTTATTAGTGGGGGTATTTGATTCATTTTGTGAAACTATTTTAAGATATGCATATTTATTATTTAGGCATTACGCAAATATGTATTTTTAATTTTTACAAATAATTTCAAAAATCGTTTAAAAAAATTAATTTAAAATTTGTTCTGAAAATTTACGCGAAAAGATCCGTTAATTCTCATTCTGATTTTTCTTTTCACTAGGAAGAAAAACTGTTGTTTTTCTGTCATCGAAGATGATATATTAATATCGTTGTGTGATTGAATTGAACACGTGATTGAATAATTATTGAGTTGTACATCCATATTGAATAAACGCAAGAGGGCTGTAGAGTTAACAACTATAGAGTTAACAAACAACTATAGAGTTAACAAAAAATCATAAATTAACACTTTCACTGAGATGGCATTACTTAGTACGTGTCAAAAACACGCACTTGACGAATTTCTTTGATTTAATTTGGGTCAATTTTCATAGTTATGTTTGATAACCGGTATATAAGAGAACGTGACGTTACATCGCGTTTCTTATCACGTGGCGAAGAACGTTTAACTTTGTCAAATTTTCACTTAAATATAGAAAAATACTAAAGTATATATATATATATATATATATATATATATATATATATATATATATATATATATATATATATATATATATATATATATAAAATGGATATACTAAAGTATACATATATATATATATATATATATATATATATATATATATATATATATATATATATATATATATATTATGGATTTTCACAAGGTAAAACTTCTACAATTAATTATATAAAAAACGCTTGTCAAGCAACTCAAATAAAATTATTTTATAGATTATTCTTAAAGTATTTTTCTATATTTAAGTGAAAATTTGACAAAGTTAAACGTTCTTCGCTATATATATTATGGATTTTTACAAGGTAAAACTATCTATAATTAATTATTAAAGTAGTCCTATTTAGGATGAATTAGCATAATAAATTGTTATCTTTTAATAAAGCATAATAAATTGTTAGCTGTTAATAAAAATTAGTTTAAAGCAATTAAAACGCTTTATTTGAAAAAATTAGAAAAATTTTAACTTTTTGTAAATTAAAATTGTTGAAAATTTGACTGACTGACTGTAACTTAAAACTTGTTAATAAATAAATTACCTGTTAGTTAAAAAAATATTTGTACGAAAACAAAACAATGTGTTGTCTCTTTCACATTTTACTGAAAGAAAAAAGACAATTGATACACATAAATCATTTATTTGTAACATCAAAAAATACTCTACACAATACATAATTATGTATCTATTTGAATTAAAGTTACACAAACAAGTGTTGACAAGAAATGTATGCATACAATATCTAAAATATATTCAAAATATACGGATATAAAACGGTATATTCCTACGTATAGACAATCATGTATTACTTATTTTTAAAATCGCATTAAAATGTTTTATCTAAAAAAACTAAAAAAAAAATAATTTTTAATACCTTAAAAAACTAAAGACAATACTGTCAGCCCCGTGACTTTTACGATCAATGGTGATAACAGTTGTGAAATTTAAATTCGTATGAGTGTATGACACATTTCGCAATTTTAAATATCTACTTAAATATCCAAAAATTTTTTATTTATCTATTTGATGCAAACAATCAATTAGAAATAATCAGATGTATTAAAAAACTTGACCCTAATGTATGCAAATGTGTTAAATTTCATTAAATTTAAATTTAATTACAGATAATTAATTAGCCAGTTAGATAATTAATTTAATTTTTATTTCTTTACACAAAGAAATTTGTCATATTCAAATTTTTACTTGAATTTAATTAACCCCGCTATGGTCAACGTAACAGTTTTCTAAACACTTGTAAATGTTTAGTTATGTATTTTACTATTTTTAGTCAGGTTTAGTTAGGTATTTTTAGTTTACTTAAAATATAACTAAAACGTTTTTACTCTGTAATGTACTGTCCGTTCAAATTAAACTTAAGCCTGTAACCATAGTAATTGTCAATGATTCCCATTGAAAGCATTTAAAATTTTTGTTTATTCAGGCTTATTTTTAACTTGAACAGACTATAGTTTTATATAATTTTATGGTATGTTTCAATCCGTATGATCATTATCAAACAAAAAAAATATTATTAAAACTTGTTTGATAGTATGGAATGCCATAAGATTAGGCTTCAAGTTAAATTTATTAAATTTTTTTTCAAAAAGTAATTTAAATTCAGTTTTTCTCTAAAAGCAATTATACTGTTAAACATTGCTTCTTTGATATCTAAAAATAAACAAAATTGAAATGTCGAATTTCGAATTTGTCTAACGAAAATTTGTTGCCTAGCAATTTACGTAAGAAATTGATTTTAGGTAAGAAATTTGAGTTGTAGAAAACACAAATTTATTCAGAAAAAATATAAAACTCAAGTGTAATACGGTAAAGACAATTTAACGAATAAAATAAATTAGTATAATTCATGTTATTATTTAATAAATTGTTACCATGGTTCTGAAATCAGTTAAATTTACCAATACGAATTTTTGTTTCGTTTTTATCGTGTTTACCTACAGTGAAATGACCAATGAAATGCTTTGTACCATTTTTTTCGCTATAAAAATCTGTCCTAATTTTTATCCATGGGACCATTTTATGGGACTTGATACACGATGAGTTAAATTGTCAATCTAATTTTGTAATTGTTTTAATAGAAATATGTTTTTACATGTGTTTGACATTTTTGTTTACATTCTGTCTGACCACTTATTTTACTAATGAGGAAAATGAGATAAAGAAAACAGAGGATAACAGATTTACTTATGATGAAAGATCATATTATCGAATTAATGAAACGATAATGCATTTGTTTTGGTTTAAGCGGGTTCTACACGATGCTACGAACGTTCCTTCCAACGTTCGATCGAACGTTTGAGGCAATTAAGTTCGATAGTTGGTGCGACGAATGTATCTGCTACACGGTGAATCGAATGTTTGATCCAATACGAATGATGATGTGTTGGTACTCAGTGGACGAGGCTGTTATCTGTCTGATGTTATCTCTAATGTTATACACTGATGTTGTCTCTCTTCATATGAACGAGTCGTGCAGCTGCTGAGTCGAACCAACCAACGCAACCAACATTGACCTTCAAACGTTCGAAGCATCCCTTTGACTCGGTGCAAGAATACCGACATCGAGCGGGACATGGCCAAATGCGAATGTTTGACGCTCGACATTGGACACTCGTAGGTTCGAACAACGGCCACACGATACGATGAACCATCGAACGTCCAATGTTGGAAGGTGTTCGTAGCATCGTGTAGAACCGTCTTTACATAAAAGAAATGTGATTATAAGAAAAAAGATATTTCACTCAAAGAAATGATTTTTTTCAACTAAAAAATTACTTCAGAAGTAAAGGAATATTATTTTTTTACCACACGAAAAAAGAATTGAGTCAAACAATTTTTTAAATGTTAAATTTAATTTATTAATAAGTTAAAATATGCACTGTAAAAAATAGGTGATATAAATTGTGTAAAATTATTTAAGTGTATTAATTTATATACTGGCAAAAACGTAATTTTATATAATTGAATGAAAAATGCACAATAAATTAAAATTTTTGTAGTGTTTATGTTTTATATACACTATAAATCCGTGCATTTTTTATACAGTTTTGTAAAATTACATTACGGTAGATTTTTTAAAAATTTTTACATTCTTTAGGTATTTTGTTAATCAATTTTTTTTCTTTTTTTTTTACAGTGCGTGGAAGATAAATAGTGTTGGGTCATTCTGTTTCAGTGTATATTCTAGAGCTTTCACCATAATATTTTAAATTTTGGAAGATATCGCAGATACTGATTGCAGTAAATATCAGTTACGCATTTTTATAGTTCGAAAATGTTAATTTCAGTTTCGAATTTTAGAAGAAAACCATTTGAACTAAGGGCTGCATTCGATTTAACCTCATAAAAAATACAATTTTTTTGTTACTTTAAAGTAATAGGGGAGAGCGGGGCTATCCCGCACACTTAAGGGAGAGCTGTTATTGCTCAGCTAATATCGAGTATAAAATTATAAGAAAATAAGCAATATATAATTTGGACCATTGGCTATTGATTTCACACAAATAAATTTGAATTAATCCACTGTTTACATATTTAAATTAAATTATAAAAAGAAGTATCTTTGTACGAATAGCCCGGGGGGTCGGGGCTATTCCGTACGGCAGAAGGGGCTATACCGTACAGTAAAAAATCATCTTGTTAAGGAAGTAAATAACAGTAATGCAATAAATTATTGTACAAAACACATTTTATTACTTACTGTCGACTCAACTAAGAAACATCATAGCGTAACTTGTATTATCGGTATATTTAACTTACAAAAGTATAAAAAGTGTTAGGTTAACTTTTATCAAAAAAAGTGATAAAGTTTATAGAACGAAAGTATTTTATTTAAAGTTTATACATTTAAACATAAATCACAAGTAAAGTTACCTGCAGACTCGGCAGCACTAAAACTATTATGTTTATGGTATTTTCTGCATCAATTACAATCTATTAATGTTGCCATATTAAACCATTTGGGGCTAAGTCGTACACTTCTGTACGGCCCGTCAACCTCAAATTTCGTCGCCTAACTAGTCATCACTAGTGATCAAGAGAGAGCTTAAGAAAAGTAGTTTCTTATGATCTTATAGCTACTAGCTCATAAGTAAAGGTTGTCCAACCAACTCTTGTAAGAGAGATAATAAAAACAAGTTTTTTCACCGTCAGATTGGCATTTATACGCACAGCGGAACGAACTCAATCCTGTGATTTTCCGCGGACACCGATTAGACTCGTCTAGCTTGAAATCTAGACACGAAAAATGGGTGTACGGTTTAGCCTCGCTGTACGGTATAGCCCCGCTCTCCCCTAGTACCGAAAATTCGCTAGTTGAGATTCCGAAAAGATGTGCTTGTCTTATAGACAAAATATCATTTTTTTCAAATTTTTCAAATTTAAATACCTACATTTCTTTCGAAATAGTTTGGCAAAAAATTACAGTTGTTCATTCAACTTACTGACTGTTTCCTGATTATGTTTTGAAAACTAAAAACTTCTTACTACATCCTTTCATTGCAATAAAAATATGGAAATTTAGTGTTAAAAATCAAACATTTTTAGCAAAAATTCCTTATCAGAATTTGTTTCACGCGCCGTGTCGGTTACTTTATGTGAGTCCAAAAAGATATTTGGAAATTGGAATCGATTTAGAAAATCAGTTGGTGAAACGGGTACAAGAAAACTACTTGATCTAGAAATTAATTAAGTCACGTCGACACGATTCTTTTGTTATAACCGTAACAGTTATAAAATAATTATATATTTCAAAAAAAACTATTACCTATACTATTTTATTGTAACATTTATAAATTATAACTGAATATAATTAAAAATGACATAATTAAAGAAATCGTTTTCTGCTTAGTAACTATGCATGCCTGCATATTTTATTTGTGTTTTGCTCATATAACAAAACAATAGGAATGGCAATTCAAAAAATAGTTTTCCTAGACCAATACCGTCAGTTGGGGCGAATGTAGACGATTTTTTCAGTTTTTTGGCAATAAATTGTTTAGAGTTTATCTAAAAAATTCTAAAAAAATAATTTAAATGCTTTAATATCACGAGCATATATGGCAGTAATAAAAATATCAAAATTGGTACTGCAACATTTTTTTTTTTTTTTTTTTGGTTATATAGTGTCTAGATTCGCCCCTATGTGTGGGGCGAATCGAGACAGTGCTTTATTTGCAATATAAATCACATTCAGTCATGCATATGGGTAAAATCAGACATAAAAATATAAAAATAGTTGAATTTCCAATCTGAAAATTCGCTAAACTAAATAACTGCATCAGCGAATAACTTTTGATGGGTGAAATAAAACATTTTGGATTTAAATGAATTTTATTTCGGAAAGCAGGGGCGCAACAACTACATATCTACAGGGGGTCCAACAAAAATTTAAATTATCAAATTTTTTGATAACGCAGTTCTCCGATAACAATGGAAAATGTTGTAATAAAATGTCGTCTCCGAAAATTTGATTTTCAAATAAAAAATATTAGTAAACCACTAAAAATTTTACTTTTTAATACAAATAAAATAAATTGAAGGAAAATTTCCAGGTAATTTTAGGGGGTTTGGACCCCTTGGACCTCCCCGGTTGTTGCGCCTCTGTCGAAAAGAGCCCATTTTGTGTTATCCAGACTAGAGTTTATGCAGTTTATACCCACTTTCTTTTTATACTGATGCAACATGGTGTATGAATTCGCCTCACCTATAGACAATTTTTTGTTAATCAATTTATAAAAAAAAATTAAGCACAATACAGCTTTCATTTTTGGTACATATATTGTCAAAAAAACCCTAAACATTTTGATGCCAGTCCCTACTTTATATATATATATATATATATATATATATATATATATATATATATATATATATATATATATATATATATATATATATATTAGGGTGGCGCAAAAAACCCATATATTTTTCTTTTTTTTGTCTCATAGGAAAAAAAGTTAATTTAGCTCGATATAAGAATGCTCACCAAAAATTAGCTCGATAAAAAATTTTTTAAGGGTCGCTCAAACCTTTTTAAAATTTGAAAATGGGCCAAAAATCGGTTTTTGTTTTTCGTCAAATATTTTTTCTCATCCCTGCATATGTTTGTACATTGAATAATAAAAAATTCCTCCAAATTTTAAGTCAAAAAATTGATAATAAAAGGTCGCTCAAGAGTTCTGAAAATTTTTCGAGTCAAAATAATTAATATTTTTTACCGCACCTAAAAAATATTAAATATTTTGACTTTAAAATCCTGAGCCACCTTTTATCATCAATTTTTTGAGTTAAAATTTGGAGGAATTTTTTATTATTCAATGTATAAACATATGCAAGGATGAGAAAAAAAGTTTGATGAAAAACAAAAATCGATTTTTGGCCCATTCTCAAATTTTAAAAAGTTTTGAGCGACCCTTAAAAATTTTTTTATCGAGCTAATTTTTGGTGAGCATTCTTAAATCGAGCTAAATTAACTTTTTTTCCTATGAGACAAAAAAAAGAAAAATATGTGGTTTTTTTGCGCCACCCTAATATATATATATAACTATTTTTTTTATACAGCAGTTTCTTCAAGACTTCAAAACGCGCGTTATTTTTAAAAATTATAAACAATGCGCCTGTAAAATAACAAAATACCGAGATGTCACGTTCACCGCTTTTCTTTGATGACTAACTCATAACCGACAAAATTCAGTAGCACAAATTGATCTACGACCTTGTACGGTCATAACACTGACGAAGAAATATCGAGAGGCAGCTCTGTCTAGATTCGCCCCTACTGTCTCGGTTCGCCCCAACTGATGGTATCTGTTTTTCGTTTTTTAAAATTTTTTTTTTTTATTTTATATTACTAAAGTTGCGTAATTAATTTATAAAATTTTAACACGTGACTATTTAAAATTAATGACGTTATTGCCGTTTTGTTTACTATGAATTGGTTACATTTTTGAATAATTTTGAGTCCGACCGCACTTGCTGATGTCGACTCTTACCGAACCAAGCGCCTGGTTCGGGTACTTGAAGGTGTAAATATCATATTAACTGTATTGACTACTGTACATTTTTCTTTAGTGATGTGCCGATTCGATTATTTTACCAATTGATTTGGTAAAATAATCGAATCGATTATGCTTAATAATCGTAATCGATTTACCATCGATTATGCTTAATAATCGTAATCGATTTAATCGATTATTAATCGATTATACCGAAAATTAAACAATGTTTAAATCTAGAAATAATCTCATGTTATTCTCACTTTTTAGGCAATGAAATTGAAATGAAATATTAGTTTAAACAAAAAAAGATGAAGTATTGATTACTATTTAATATCTATGAACAACACAATATTTTTTAAATGACTTACAACTAAATTCTGAGTTGAAATCTATTTGAAATTAAAACATCACTGAGTTTTAATTTCAAGTAGATGCCAGTTTGCATTTAAAAATATAATTTTATCAAGGTGCTTTGGCAACAGTCGGTTTCTTCTCAAATTAGTCAACAATCCAGCTTTTGAAAATATTCTCGGAGGGAACCGAGGTGGCGGCAGTACATTAATATTTTGAATTCAGGTAAACGTTTAAAATAATTTATTAATTTGCTATTTAAACTAACCAAGCTAGTAATGAAAATACAAAATTGTAGGTATGTCTCTTTCACTAATGTAAGAAAGAATTTGGGAAATTCCCTTTCTGGACTGGAAGATTACCAACTAACCACCATTGAAAACTGAAGAAATTAAAAGGAATAATGTCTATTGTGGTTTTTCTTAAAAATCGATTATAATCGATTCTGTAAATGATAATCGATTGCAATCGATTAATCGATTTTTGTTAATCGATTCCGCACATCACTATTTTTCTTATTCTTAGCGGTCAGAATGCAACCGGCGAGTATTACCTGGGTGCTTCGATCAGAAAGAGGCTTGATTTATACATATTTTACATACAATACCTGTCAAAATAATAATACTAAGAAAAATAATACGTCCTCGTCCATTTTATCTCATGAAATCGACAATAATGCAACCGATACAAAAATACTGAACTGTTAAATAAAACTGATATACTTTTTTAAGAATGTAAACTACCGGCATGCGCTAATACGACCGGTTGGCTGTCCTGGGCGCCTGGATCGGTTAGTAAACTTAAAATGGTATACCCTATACTATTCTATTTCAGTCCATGCGAATTCTTTTAAGCAAATACTTAAACTTTAAAATTAGTGTTATTTAGGTGGCAATTAAGATATTGAAATAAGTATTAATGTACGTATAATATATCTTTGAAAAGTAATTTTGTATTAAGACAATAATTCAACAAATTTAAAATGAAACTTGTAGAGAAAGTATCAATATGGTAAAAAGTATGTTGGTTAAACAAGTCAAGAAATATTTAGTGTTATTTATTATTATTATTAGTAATTACGTATCTGCTACATATTCAATTAATAAAAGAAATATGTCGTTGAATATAAAAAAAATATAGATTTAGTAGCTATCGGTCGAAAATTTATCGATATTTATCGATGGAAAAAAACAATTTACAAATAACTGATAATATCAATGAGAGTACTTATTTTCTTTTAAGTGACACAAAAAAATTTCACTTTAGAAATTTTACTTTTTATTGTGAATATGCTTTAAGTTTGTTGACAGAGAAAACACTTGAATTTGTTTTTAAGTAACATAGCTTTAAGTAGGTTAGAATTTGCTAGAAATTTATGCATCTTGATACCATTGAGACAGGCAGTGTCTTTTATTAAAACCACATTTTGCCTATTCTATCACTTTCTATTGATGAACGGCGATGATGTAGCAAAGTGTCCATTTTTTAAATGTAAAATTTGAGATTTTGAACCAAATATAAAAATTTTCGAATGCCATATTGTTTGATTAGTACTGTGACCTTGCTATACGCTGAAATGTTCAGAACATTTAATTATAATGTAACAGATTTTCGATAAAATGTATAAATTATGTTGTTTAATAAATAATCTTTGTTGGGTTGTGACTGTTGCGGGGGAACCCACGTAAATTTTAAGAACAATACAGATATTATATTACGTCAAAACTATTTATAATAAAGTAAGCAAAAAAAGATCAGGAAGGCGATTAAATTAACTTTCTTTAACAGTAAAAAAGAAGTATTGTTGCAACAAAAAAACGCGATTACTTCACATATTTTTTTAAAGTATTCATTCATTTTGCACGCAAGTGTTAATAATTCACAATATTCTTGCAATATGTAACACATTCAAATGATTTTTCAATGTTCTGCACTATTTGTTTTAAATTATAATCATTTTTTTATTGTTGGTACATTAACAAAGACTTTGTAACTTTGTAAGTAAATTATGCCCCATTTTGAAAAAATAAAAAATGGCGAATTAATTAATTATTAAACTACTTACCACTACTTGTGGCACATAATAACGTTAGGGTCCCGATAAGGAGGAGGAGTGGAACAATTGAGCACCGTGCCATCACAAAAAGTAAATGTAGCACCAGCACTGGAGCACTAAAAATACAATTGTGAGTCCCTCCGCGCGCTAAGTCCACTCTTTTATATGTCGGCCTACATCCACACCCTCGGCAAAACCAACTCTACTGAATGGTAGACGATGAACGTTTTCAGAAATTAACCATGGAATGTTCAATGTTCATTTTATTTTACATATAAACATAAACGTACCTTTCGATAGTTGTTTGATGAGTAATTAGAAAGTAATTTTAAGGTGTGCTGTTTATTATTTGTTAATTATATAATAATTAAAAATGGCTGAAACTGTCCTACATATCTTTTGTTAAAACGAGTGAACTGAAAGTGTGTATTGAAAAGTTTTCGAGCTTTTTACTCAATCCGATTATTCAGCATCGATTTTTGAAAATTTTGTGTTAAAATTTTCATTATCCAGTCTTTCAGGTTTTGTTAGACCTTTGCTTTATTCACATTTCAATGTTAGGAAATTAAAAAAAATTATCGTTCTTTAAAAATCGTTTTCAAAAAATACCAAAATTACCCTGATTTAGCCAATGACCCTAATTTAAATCATTTTGCTAATGTTCATCTCTTAATTTAATGAGGTCATCAAGTTTAATAAAAATTGTTTTGATTTTACAAACGGCAAATAAAATGATAGAATGACAAAATTGGAAGCTAATTATAGTCTTTTGAAGTCGTTCTTTTTATTTTCATTAAAATTAGACATGTAGGACTATTAAAAAAAAGTTTCCTTTGAATCAGTGATATTTCTAAAAGGAGTTTTAATAACAAAAATGCAAAGTTAATATCCCAGTTAACTGAATTAGCCGAGCGTCCTAATTCGGATCACTTTCATAAAGCTTGATTTACCTAAGAAAAAAAAAAATTTTTTTTAATTTAATGACACCAGTAGGTTTATTAAATATTTTATAAATAATTAACCGTAAACAAAATAACAAGATGGTGAAACTGCAAGTAGTTTTTGAAGTCATTCTTTTCATTTTTATAGACATATGGAACTGTTAGAAAAAATTTTCTGTCTACTTATGAATTATTATGAACTATTCAAAATGAATTGAAAAAACGAAAAGTTCACTTTCAATTTATACTAATTCAACCAATCATCTTGATTTAAATCACTTACACAAAAGTCAATTCTATCCAGTCAATAACAGCTTAATTTCTTGATTAAATTTATTACAATGTATGAGTCAATTTGACAAAATGCAATTTAAAACATTACTTAGGTTGACTTATAGGTTGACTTAATAAGAATCTGAATATTAAAAAAGTTGTAATCTCAAAAACCAATATGGTTTCTTAAATAATTTTGATACATGTTTGGCAAGATTTAAAATTCAGTTAAAACTGAATTTATTAAAATTTTAAATCTTTAATTGCTCAGTATTAAAATTTCGTATAAATTATTTAACAATTTAAGACCAAACATTTTATATTCCGACTGAATAAACGAAAGTAACAAGATTTACGTTGAGAGTTTTAATTGATAAATTTTTCAATAGTTAATATAATCAGATTCAACGTACGTATCATTCTTACCTTTAAATTATCATCAAAACTGATTTTTTTCATGACCATATGTCTGCAATTATTGTAAGCGCACTTGATAGCATTAAAGGAAAGTTTAAGTTAAAAAAAATATATTGAATTTTTAATTAATTTCTACATTAGAATTTTAATTCCTATTTTTTCTTTACTTTTACAGTTGTTTTTATTTTTTTTCTTTAGTTTCTGTGTGCGTAAAGAATTTCATCAATGCGACTAACAAATGTTAAAAATTAATGAAATATGTAATAACTAAAATTTTAAGTGAATACTGTTACATTACTTAGTTTTTTTTTATTTATTTATTGTTTATTTGTATTATTTATTAAATTAAGTAATTTTTATTGTTAAACCTACGATAATTTTTATACCTACGAATTTATTTAGCCATTGTTAATTTGTAAATATAATAACAATAATATTTTTTGTTTGTAAGTTTAATGAACTCTTCATTTTTTCTACAAAGCTCTTAAAATTCTTGAAAATTTAAAAATCAATGCTCTCAGACACTTCCAGTGGCGTATTTATAGGGAGGATAGTTCCTAAAAGGAATTTCGTTATTTTGATAGTAGAAATAGAAAGTTCATGTCTAACATAAGTTGTCCTAATTCAACCAATTACCCGGATTCAAATCACTTCCATAAAATTTGATTTAAGAACAAAAATTTTTCTCAATTTGATGATACCATTAACTTTACCGAAAATGTGCCCTGAAAATCGTAAATAAACTGACACAGTGATGAAATTCGAAGCGAATTATGGGTTTTCGAAGTCGTTCTATTAAAGTTAAACATGTAGGACCACTAGAAAAAAACTTCTGTCGAATTAGTTATATTTATAAAAGGGAGCTTCGTCATTTTCATAGCAGAAGTGAAAAGCTAAATCATGTAATCCAGATAATTATCAACACTTTTTAAGCACTTTTTTAAACAAAAGTGTTGTACTCTATTGATATATATATATATATATATATATATATATATATATATATATATATATATATATTTCTATATATATATATATATATATATATATATATATATATATATATATATATATATATATATATATATATATATATATATATTAATCTTGAATAGTTAATAAAGAACTGATATCATTTGTTATTTGATTTGTTTTCATTTCCAATTTATCTAAAAGAAAATCGTAAAAAAACGACGGATAGTTGTGTACGACAGATAATTTATAAAAGTAAGGGTGATAAGGATATCGGTACATCAGACACGGTGAAGTTCTAAATCCGACTCTGGGCGCTTCTCATTTCCCCAGAGATATTAAAAATTAAGGTATTACAATATTGGTGAGCATATATTCAGAGATATTAGGGTGAATTTTATTATAATCTTATGACTTTTAGTAGAAAGAAAACCTTTCTGAATGAAAATTTAAAAAGATAAGTGTAAACGAGAATGTTTTCCTTACAACTAGCAGAAATTGGAATTTGGAAATAATTTATAACTATTTGTTAAATTTAAAAAATAATATTTGCTCCTGATACATTCGGAATTTTTAAAAGTTTAGGTTCTAATTCTAGCTAATTCCATATTCAGTATCCAAAATTTTAATTTTTTTAAACAAATATTTTTTATATTTATAGATTCGTAATATTGCCAAATAAAATTTCTTATAAATAATAGATGAGAGAAATGTAATGAACATTAAAAATTTAATTAAATATGATTGTTACGTGTAATTACACGAGTAGAATTTTATTTGTAAACTTGACCTTCTAAAACTATTAAAACTGAAAGTGTTAAAATTAATATCGATACAGTTAATTACCAATCACTAAACAATTCTTTTTATATAAAAACACTTATCTATGTATTTATCCTTCCTTATAAAAACATTTTGTTTTGTTGTTTTCGGACCGTCAAAAATTGGAAATTTTTTTTGAAAACAAATTATATCAAATTAATATTAAACCATGGGGGTACAGATTTCTTGAACTTCATGGTTTTTCATAAGAATTCTTTATTAAAAAATTTTATAGCCTTAATTAAAGTTCATCTTTTCAAATGTAATTTTAAGAAATTAATTTTAATACAGTTTATGCAATTATTTACACTTCTGTTATGTACCTACATATATGAACACTTACATATTTGGGATAGTTTTCAAGTAGATACAAATTTCAGCTACACAAAACAGTATATTCAATTTCAGTTAAGTTAATTCATAAAATAAAGCTAAGAATTGTTTTTTCAGTATTTTATAGATGTTTTGTACAACAGAAACGGTAAGTTTTATTTATATTTTTTATTAAAATATTAATTTCCTTGGTTTGTGAAAAAAAAAATGAAAAAAAAAGGATTCCTCGAATAACAAACAATGAAATAGGCAGGCTTATTCGTCTAACATTTTGAAGTGGTTGAGGCCTTAAAGCAAAAAACTTAATTTAATAAATACCCCTGCCAAACATTAAACAATTTATTTAAAGAAAAAAAAAACATTTAGCTAAACAATAAGCTCGGTAAATTCTGACATATATTTAAGTATTTTAGTAATTTAATTTTGAAAAAGAAAAATGTATTTTTAGTGTTTCGTGGTCATAGCCACGGAAGACTTATTATCATATTTATGGTTTTGTCATGTCTGGTATTGTTTTACGTGGCTTAACAAGCACTTGACAAGTTTATTACGACTTTTTTCTTTTAAATGAACTTTTTTACGTAATTTCAAATTCATCAAAAGATATTAAAAAAAAAAATATAACGCAGGAAAGATTTCGAAAACAAAAATTTCACAACTAACCGTTTCTAATTTGCAACAATAACTGACAGATTTTTTATGATTTAATAGTTTCTTAATCCCTAACACTTTAACCAACTAAAGCTTACGGATTAATGAAAAAAAAAATTATGTGGGATTATCTTCAATTATTTTAAAGTTGCAGCAATTTTGACTCTTTTGATTATGTGGAATTTTGAAGGCAAACAACAAAAAATATACAATTTTTGTATAAATATTATTAAATTTCAATTGATAGGTCACTGGTGCTCATAAAATAAGTAATGATAATGAACCGACAAAATAAAATTAATTTAAATATTTAATTTTAGAAATATTACATAATCATATTTTGTTAGGAGAAAAAGATAATTAATAAAAACCTGTAAATAATCAACATTTTAATAAGCTTTTTTTTTTCTAAATATATCATTATTTATTCTGTTTTGTTAAGTCTAGAATTTTGCTTTTAACGCAAGTGTGTAAAATTTTTATATTGAATGTATAGTTGTAAACAGTAATTTTAATAAAAAAAATTAACTCTGCCCAAAACGAAAAAGGTAAAGGACTAATATTTTGCAACAGCTTTGTTAAAAATCATTGTTTTTATATCATGTATGGAAAGGTTACCCTTTCACTTGAAGATGGGCTAGTCATCTTCAGTAATAATTTTTATTTTTATAGATATACTCGTATAAAAATATGTGAACAATTGATACACCTTAGATTTTAAATCAACAAAATAGCAAAACAAGACGCGTGAATAGTTTTTTATTACCTTTTAGATCATTCCTCCTATCTTTATTTGTTTTTAATTGTTTATTTTCGAAAATTTAATTTTACACGTGACTTATTTTCAAATAGCTTAATTTTTATAAAAATTCAAGTGGTCAATAAAATATTTTACTGCACGTTTTAATCAAATTTACGGAATACTTTTCGTAATGAAACTCAAGTCGATTGCATACTGTTCAGTACAATAGAGCGTGCCTTAAAAATCAATCATCTTACTAAAGTTGAAGTACATATTTTAAAAATTATCCCTTTTGCCTAATTTGTTATACATCACTGATACATAAGTGCAATTACATAGAATTTTTCAATCTTGATAATTCTGGGTTCTGTTTACACTTCATTCTTAAGGTTTATGATTTTTTTTAGATTTTTCTAATTATATTTTGGTGATTAGGGTGGAGAAGAGCAATTTTTAAGCTTTTCTGCCGGAAAGTGCATCATATATATGTATTTTTTAATTCGTGCTTCAGTATCAAATGATTTAACCTTCAGAATCAAAATTTAACTTTTTTTTTTCTTTACATTTGTAATTAAGCCACTACCTCTATGTTCAATTTCAAGCTCTTATGTGGTACAATTTCAGAGAGAATCGTCTGTTTTATGGTAGATGAACGGACACTGAAGTGATTTCATAAATGTTCTGTTTTACCAATTTTGGTACGGAACACTAAAAAGTAGGTAATTAATCAGCATAAAGAACTAAAAGTAACGTATTTATAGCTGTTAAAATATTTTAATTTCTTTTTATTTATTATAATAATATTAACTTACCTTTAAAATAAATTTCTAAATTTAAATAAATCATTTAATTAAATACTCAAAAACAAAACCAAAGTAAATGTAAACAATGTTTGCATTTAAAAAAAAGAAGATATAATATGTACATTTATCATAATAAATTTCGTATGTACGCGCCTTTTCCTTAGTTCGGTTGCTATATTTGTTTACAGATGCCACTAATTGACACAACTGTTGTCATATGTCAAATACTTTTGTCTATGTTTTAAATTCTAACAGTGCAAATTGATAATTTAATTTTAATTAATTATGTGAAGTATTATGCAAGTTATTTTTTCATTAATATTAAAAAAAAATGCCTCGTAAAAGAAATGTTGATATAATAAAATCAAATCTTCAAAAGATAAATAAGTGTGTAGATTATCATATTTATACCCGACGTGTATTTACTAAAAAAGTTGCTAAACACATCAAAAATGAATTGGCTTTGTGTAAGAAAAATTTGGATGAAAATAAAAATTATGAAACAATGCAAGTGTGTGAGAAATTAGAGATACAGATGTGCAATATTTTAAAAGAATTAGAGATTACTGCCACTGATCAAACCTCTGAAAATATTCTTACTAATAATTCGATACTAGATAAACCAGTTATAACATCATCACAAGAAACGTATTACGAACCAAATAAAGATTCATTTCTCGCTTCGAAAGTTAATGATACTACCCCAAATATGATAGTAAATGTAAGTGAAGTTGCTAAACAAACTAAAATTGATCAGTTCTTCAATAAAACAAAGTCTTATCAACCTTTTGATAACAATCCATTTTTGTTATCAAATGCAACAGCCAAGAAAATTTCTTCGAATATTTTGTCAAATACTGCTACTACTACGGATATTTTTTTTTTGAAACCAGAATTAATAAAGGATGATTCGTTATTGGATATTAGGAACTCTCAAAGTATATTAATGAAAGAAAAGTCTGTAGAAAATGTTTTATCAAAGAGTAATACACAAGATAAATACAAGTTACCTCGTCGAAATAATGTTCAGCTATCGGTCGGAAATAATAAAGGCCAGAATAATGTTTCACCGAGTATTAAGCAAGATAAAAATAAGTTTCTTTGTCAAAATGATTTTGGACAATTGAGATGGGGTAGTTCTTCAGTTCAAAGTTATGTTTTTAAAAATAAAAAAATTTCCCCTACCATTTTCACTACCAAATATAAATCTGATTCCCATTCATCTTCCCCAAACAATTCGAATAAAGAAAACCAATTAATTCCGACAGTTGCAAAAAATGTTTTTACTTCGTCGGAAAAATTATCAGACACTCATGGTGCCTATTTTCATCAAAGTAATTCCGAATCTTTAATTCAACTTTGTCCAAAAATTCAAGAAAATCAGCTCGAAACTTGTATTTTACCGACCCAATTAGAAACAAATGATTCAAATAATATTGAGCAGGCGATTTCTAATTTTAATGAAATGAAAATTGAGGATGCTGATCAAGATCAGGTAGCCGTAGACAATTTTAAGAAAAAATTAGTTTTCAGTACTGAAAATTTGGACAAGGGAAACATTCTAGAGGCTATTGATGATTTTCAATACCATTTATTAGACGTTTTAACCAGTTACATTGATCTTAGTTCAAATGCCAAGAAATTACTTTCAGATGAAGTATTAAAGATTTCTTCACCCCCAGAACAAATTGATGAAGTTTCAAATATAAGGAAATCAGGAAGACGTTCACTATTTGAAAAACCAAACGAACAAAATTTATCTGTTAATATTAATGTAGAAACCTCAGAAGACTCTATTCCAAATTCTTTATTAAATGCCGTCATAAGTAACCAAAATACATTACCAGAACTTAACTCATCTCAATTAAGGGAGTCTAATTTGATTATACCAAATACCGTGAATCAAGAATTTGCCAAAGCAAAAACACTGAATCCCCTCGTTGAGATAGTAGCTGATACACCCAGTACCTCAAATAGTTTATCAGTAGGGAGATCCGCAGAAAGTCAGCCTGAATTTATAAACTTTACTGTTCCAAGTAATAAGAAGCCAGAATTTATGTGTCCAGAGGCGCAACAAAATCCCTTAAGGATAATGAAACTTCAGTCTCAAGAAATAGTTCCGATTTCTCAGCAACCAACGATAGATAAAACCAAGAAATCTGTTACAAGAAAAGTAAAGCCGAAAAGTTCTTTTACACAAAATCAGTGTTCTTGTTCTTGTGCTGGAAAGAACTTGAAACAAAGTCAGAAGTCTAATACAGATACTTCCTTTTTGAAACACGATAGTTTCTCCGAATCAGGATATAGTTCACTTGGTAGCGTCTTAAATACAAATTCGACAAAAGTTAATTCAGAAAACTATGGTGTTCAGAAAGGAATAATAAATGAATTTTATGTAAACAAGTTAACACAAAATTCACAAAATATTACACAAACACAAGTTTACCCTGGAACTAGTGAGATAAGTCTCTGTTCTGCTACAAATGCTAAACTTAAGATGCCCCGTAAACGGAAAAGTGATCCAATGAGTGCTGAGATGAGCGATAATTTGATACACCAGTCTATGATAGATGTGGCCAAAACCACCTTAAATGCAACTACCAGGGAAAAATTGTCTCGATCTAAATGGTTTAAGGCGAATAAATACTTAGTTCAAGCTGAAAAGAAGTCTTCGTTTTAGTTATTTTCACAAAGTTATGTAATTTATTTTCCCTGTAAATTTACTATAATCAAAAATTATGTAAAGATTATAATCTAAAAATTTGATAATTCAGAATTTTTTAAGTTTGTTTAAAATATATATATATTCATTATTTTTACAATATTGTTCTTAATTTTTTTTCTCTTACGACTAAAAAAATTACTTTTTCTGTCCATTTTTTTTAAAGTTTGTTTATTGATAATTAAAGAATGTACAAACCAAATTTTGAAAACAAAAATGAAAACTAAGTAGTTAATATGATTGGAAACCCTTCTGTAAATTTGAAACAAAAATCGTACACAGTTTTTAAAGGAGACAGTTTTTAAAATGATGGCTGTTTGAAAAAATTTTTAATTTTTTTAAAATAGTACCAAAAAATAGTACAAAAAAAATGTTTTGAATTTTTCAAGGTTTAGACAAGCATCTGTTGAAGGTTCATACCAAGTTTGATAGTCTATGTTGGCTAAATAAAAAAAAAGAAATAGTTTCAAAAATTTCAAGCAGCCACAATAATTCAAACCAAACTGTAGACTAAACTAAACTAATTTTAAGAATAGCAAAAAAAAATGATTTTTCAATTTTCTAGATTAGCGTACCACCTCAAAAATATTTCGATAGGTTGAAGGTTTATTTTATTCTATGTAAGTGATTGACAGGTTTCCAAGTTCCAAAGATTAGTTAGAAGTATTAACATATTGAGTAAAATAGATCTCATAAGTTATTGAAATACTGAGTCAGAACCGTTTTTTTAATACCTACCTACATTGTTTGTTAAAAAAACATTATGTTGCATGTATTGATACAACCATACAACTTACAATTAGATAAATAAGAGTGAATTTGTTTGTGGACTTATGGTTAACATATGCAATATTTCTAACATTTAAACAAAACATTTGTTAGTGTTGAACACGGTTGAAATTATTTTAACTTGTAACGGATAACATACTATTTGTATTCTTTTAGTTAGTTAAAAAAGAGGTAAGAAATACTTTTATGCCTATTTCTAAACCATAATTATTATTATTAATTATAAAATAAGCAGAACCAATTCAATCATTTTGAATGATCTACAAATTATATTTTAGTTACATGTTTGATTACTTTATTAAAAATAAGGAATTTCTTTGGTTATATAACTAATTATTTTAAAAAAAATAATATAATTAAATAGATCTACTGTAGGTACTGTATTGATTATGATGAAATATTTAATTCAGTTAATATTTGCAACCAAAGAAAATATTTTAACAAGTTTATCATTATAACTTTCTGGAATTAAATACTTCATTAGTTCTTATTGACAGTAAAGTACTACTTATTATTTAATAATACTCACGCCCATGAAGTAATAAACTAATAACTCATTATTTCCCGCGTAAATAGCAATAAAAATTTTTTACAATGCAATAAAATATTTGAATAAAATTTAAAAAAATCACAAACTATTCTAAATACCTTATTTTTGCCTATTAATTAAGTGATTCTATTTATTTTTAACAAATTTTGAAATAATCTTAAAAAAATAACTGCTCAATTTTAAACGAAAAAATTGCCGCGAAAAGCTGTTTGTTGTAATGATGTTACATTTTGAAAATAGACAAACGTTAATAATTTTTAAAACTCATCACATCTTAAAGCAGAAGCAAGTATTTATTTGAATTCTGATTATTATTGTTACTGTGTATTGAAGCTAGCAGAAGTATTAAAAATTCACTTCGCCAATGAAAATTATTAGAACCGATATTGACATATTTCGTTAGCAAATTGTGATATCACTTTAAAGTAATGGCGCGTTTTCAGTCGTTTAAATTGTTGAAAATTAACAAATTTCCAGATAAAAATTTGGAATAGTTATCAGATATTTTTACGTTTCATAATTAAATTCAATTATTTAAGATTTAACGCGAATTTCAAATAGAGGCGTAACTACAAATTTTGCGCCCTGGAATGACTTTTAGTTGAGCATACTCGTGGGCAAGTTCCAACAAAAAAAAAAAAAAAAAAAATGAAAGTAGTGAGCAAAAAAAAGCATTTTATTGTCGGCTTCTCTCCCATTATGTTAAAACTGTAACGTGATGAGTAAAAACAAGATTATACTAAGGCGTTATTATTTTCTCTCTCAGATATAAGTAGCTAATTTTTACCCAGTTTTCTTTCCTCCTCCACTGCGCATTGTTTCTGCTCCTTGTTGCGTTCTTTTTTATCATGCACTCTGGAGCAATTGCTCCATCTGTTCCATTATAGTTACGCCTCTGTCCCCAAATTTGAAGACAAGTTCTCTATTGAATAAAATGAATAGCGGCCTTTAACAATAAAAGTCCGTTTTATAAAAATTGGTATTATTTTTATAGGAATATACCCTGATTTAAGCCTATTAATATCAAGACCTTAGTGAACAAATATTTATATTTTGTCGCTATTTACATAAACCTGATAACAATCGCTGTTTCAGCATTGACACTGTGTATCAATTAGTTTAGTCTTCTAGACGGGCGCATGTAATTTCCGTACTTTTTTTAAAATGCATCAACTGTTTGTTAATTTATGTGGTAAATTCCGTACTAATCAGAAAATTAACATAAGTATGTACAGGACAAACGTATATACCGGGTGAGTTTTTTGATAATTGCCATTCCATTTATTCCTAAAATATTCACAAAATAACGAAACTACTTTTTTAGAAATTTGGACGAAAGGAAATGCTAATTATAAAGGTGATTAATATTCAGCTAGCTTATTATTATTATGAAAATTTAGGCAAAGGAAAATGCTAAAAATTCTAATCAGACAGGTGACTCATTTTCAATTAACTGCTTTTATTTCATATGAATTCGGGCAAAGGGAAACCAAACTAACCAAACCTTAACTAACCTCACCACCTAGTCTTATATCAAGGTCGAAGCATATTATCAAAACTAACTAAACTAACCTAACCTTAATTAAACTCACCACATAATTTTATATAAAGTCGAAGTATATTATCAAAACTAACTGAACTAACCTAACCTAAACTAACCTCACCACCTAGTTTTTATATCAAAGTCGAAATATATTGTCAAAACTAAACTAAACTAACCTAACCTTAACTAACCTTACCACCTAGCTTTATATCAAAGTCGAAGTATATTGTTCAAACTAATTAAACTAACCTAACCTATCTTCAAAAAATATTCCATAATTTAATGTTACGTGTTTGGTACTAATGAACAACATTTTTAAAGAACTTTCTCATGATATACCATAAGTGGGGTCTTACAATTTAAAAAAATAGTATTGAGGTGGCTGAAGTCTTAGGAGTTGGTTGTAAAAGTTTCCCATGCCGGTCATAATTGTTCCCCCTTATGTTCTAGAAACTGTTTTAACAGATTTTAATTACCTATTACCGTTCTAAAGATACAAGGCCTGGTTTGTTTTCAAATTGACACCCTGTTTACGTATCATATACACCAGTTAAATATAATTTTATCAAAAAATAATTAGTTTTATTTTCGATTGTTTAGTGCGGAAAATACACATAGGATTATGATAGTTTCAAAAGATGAGTGCGGAATTTACCTATAATATTTTGTTTGGTGCGGAAATTACTACCGCCCTTCTGGACAAGATTAGGTCTAATTTTAGGAATAATTTTCGATAAACTAGAAATACTTAATATGCATAATATGGGGTTGGTAATTAGCTGATTACCAATTCAAATTTACTTGCCTACTCTACGAATATTATTAATTTGTGATTTGCCATTACAAGTACCAACATTTCTAATTCTACAATATATTACTATAAAAAGGTGTATTTGTACAGGTTGTTTGCTTAAAAGCTAACCGATTTTGTGGGAAATTCTTTCTTTATTTTTTTAAAGGACTTCACTAGAGGATAACAAATAATACTAGTGTGAGGATACGTACTAGTACCGCCATATTGACTATACTAAAATTAAATGTATCTAGCCATCTGTTGAAATTTAACTAATAAATGAATGAATTATTGAAATTAATGTCAATTTATTTTTAGTTAATTATTCGGAAATTTTCTTTCAGGAAGCTATGAGCCGTTGTTTACCAATCAAGAAAAAATTTGTAAAATTAAGTTCATCAACAAAAAACAAGCCAATCCTATTACCAGTCAACACAGAGGACGATTATGATTCAGATTCAGATAACGAATTAGAAGGTATTATCAAAACAATTCGATTCGTTGGTGAAGATAACCCTGCATTACCGGTTGATGATATTATCCCCAAAGAGAAAATTTACTCCAAAAATATTGAGGAGATCGTGAATATGTGTAACAAATATAATCGTTGTATCAACACAATAAAATTCCTAGAAGAGGGAACATCGTTGTCTAAATCATACATTAAAACATATCCTAGCAGAGAACTTTGTAATTTTATAATTCAACAGAGCTATAAGAGAGCTGTCAAGAATCCAGCAAAACTGAATAAATATGATCCATTTTCGCCAGAAGTCTACGGTGAAACGTCATTTGAATTAGTGTGTTTGATTATTGATAACTTGAAGATTACTGAGAATGATGTGTTTCTTGACCTAGGATCTGGTGTCGGACAAGTTGTTTTACAAATGGCTGCATTGACTCCATGCAAAATGTCTATTGGTATTGAAAAGAATATTATACCAAGTTTATATGGTGAAAATTTAGCTTCATATTTTCGCGAATGGATGGCGTTTTTTGGCAAGAAATACAATCAAGTTAATTTAGTGCAAAATGATTTTTTAAATGACGAATGTTTGGAATATATTCGTAATGCTACGATAATTTTTGTGAACAATGTTTCATTTGGACCGAAAATAAACCATGAATTGTCGTTACGATTTCAAGATTTGAATGAGGGGGTACGAATTATATCGCCAGTTACATTTTGTCCGGAAAAATTTCGTATAACTGGTCGTAGTTTAAATAATATTGCATCTATTATGAGTATTGTGGAAATACCACATTTAAAAGGTCCAGTCTCATGGACATCAAAATCCGTCGCATACTATGTGCATATTGTAGATCGTAGAAAATTAGAAAATTTTTTCGAGGAAAATGCGAAGAAAGAACGTGGTAGTGATAGTGGCTATCGAAAAATATGGAAGAAAACGTACAATTCTAATCCTACATCATTTCAAACCGTTTTCGTATCGGATAATTCTGAGACCACTTCGTCACAGGCATCAAGTGCTAGTTCTTTCGATGTAGATATCAGTAACAGTTCGAGTTCGATTAAAGTTGACGATAGTGATGTTGAGATACAATCCAAACAATTTACCGAAAAACTGAATGAACTTTTAAGCAATTTTGCTAATCAGTATCAAGAAATGCTAAAAATAATGAAACAAGATTCATACAGGCAATTCATTTTACAGGAAATTGAAAAGGAAAAGAAACGGAATGTCGAATTAAAAGAAACAGTGCAACAATTGGAGCGTCGCAATAAACGATTAGATGAGGAAGGATTATTTCTTCTGCAAAGTAATTGGTCAAATATAGTTAAAAGTAGTAATTGTGAAGTTAATTTTTGAGTAGGGTCGTTTGTTCTTTTTTTTACATTAGTGTTTCGTAGTCAAAATGTCGAAATCTTTATCGTTTAGAATTTTTTTCAATGCACTGTGATTGATATATATGTATTTTCAGTGATTTAAATGTATCTTAAATTTTTTAATTTACCAAAGACTTGAGACTGAATGAAAATGGCTGTAATTAATGATAATTAATTAATTTTTTGTTATAAATTATTAAAAAAGGATATTATATGATTGTTTTACATGTATGCCTATTTAGTTAGACATATTTTTGATATTAATTAGTTTTCGATTTACATATATAATTTCTGTGATTATAATAATTAATAAAATGAAATAAATACTTAATTTAGTTACACAAATGTCAATAAATCAATTTTTTTGTTATAATTATTAAAATAAATTATTTAAACATCATTTTTATGTATATTTTTTAATAAAAAATTCTTTCCTTGTTAATTATGGATAAAGGTAAAAATACTTTTCTAAGGTTTCTCAACAGATATTTTTACAAAATTTTCTTGACTAGAACTCCTGTTTCGATTGCCGTTAGAGAAAACACGATCTTATTTGTTTTACATAACTACGAAGTTTGTCAGTAGATCAGTAAATTCTCACAGTACCTCAATTTTAAGTATATTGAAGTCTGTAATAAGTTTGTGGACTACCAGTGGCCTCACCGTCGCTATTCCTGTAGTTGTGTAAACCGTTGGTGTAAACCTACAATCGTCTGTTTTAACAATTCGGTATTTGACAATTTTTTAAAAACCATCTTAGTGTGTTTATTACTTCTTACTAAACTCATAATACACATTTTTAAATTATTTTGTACTATATTTTTAATAAAAATCACCGATAAAATTTCAGTTTTTAAAAAGATCGCCAAAACGATGCTTTCTGTGACGTCAAATCGTATGACGTCATTGGCTCCAAAACACTGAGTAGTAGCAGTAGGTCTAGCAATGAAAATTAATAATGAAGAATTTCTTTCATAGTTACCAAAAAAGTAAACAGTTTTTTTTCTAGCTACAATATAATACCTACATATTCGAACGAGCTTGTGACGTAAGCTGCTTTTGCTTGATGTTTTTGATTACGTCATTTTTAACGTAAATTTTGTAATTTTATTTAATTAAAATTTTTATATTTTTGAATGAAATAACTTGTAAAAAAGCAATATTCAGTATCATTATGACTCAAGTAATTATTTAAAAATCAAAATAGGTACTTTTTCAACTACTGTCAAATACCCCATTCTTAACAGACGTGCAAATGTTCGCAAGCGTTTGCAAATGCAATATTCTTTTCTTAATTTTTCACTTTTTCTATCAAAGTGATAACATTGTTTTTAGAAATATGACTGATTCGACAGAAGCCTGTTTTCTAGTGCTCTTATATACATGCCTAATTTTGGTAAAATTGAAAAGAAAGACATTGGAAATCCATAATTTGTTCTCAGTTTCATCGTTCTATCTTTTTAATTACGATTTTTAAAGGTTTTATTTACGATTGCACAATTGAACAGTAGACGTGACGATGTCATCAAATTAAAAAAAAATATTTTTTTTTTTAAGTCAAACCTCAAATACTTTCAAATCCGTTTGGAAATATTTGCCGCTCTTAGAATTTGCCACTCAGTTTTTTTACAATTTTTGTTGTTCGCCCATCTCAAGAGAACTCAAAAATAGAAGTACCTAGTTTTTTATAATAGACATCCCAAAAATTATAAAAATTTTCAAATGGAGAATAAGTAAATTATTTTATTTCTCTATGAATATCTCAAGCTTAAAACATTAATATTGCGTTCTGTTATTTCTTCTGTTGCTGATTGCAAAGGGGTGCCGTGGAAGTAAAATTATTATTCTAAATATTAATAACGGATTGAACAATAGCAGAAAAGGTCATAGGTAAATTTTTACATTAAACTTTCCTTATTCAACAATTTTCACAATTCTATTGTATTTGCTAAGATCATTTCTAATGTGTTTATTTAAAGCTTTTGTTTGGTATTTCCATATTATATCGTAAAATTTTATTGATTTTGTTGAATTAAAAATATAAAAATAGAAATCATACTATTCAATTAAATTGTTTTTTAACAATAGGTAATTCACAATAAAAAATGTTTTAATTGATAACTGGACGTAATAGTTGGTTTTATTCTACATAAACGGTGACTGAGATAGTTTATCTATGATCTGTCCAACGAGCTTGTGAGTTCGAAGGGAACGCTGTCGCATTATTAAAATTGTGAATGATAAATTACGTATGTCTCTTGACGATTTTGAGCATTTTGAGCATGTTAAGACACATACCTAATATTATAATAAATGATATGTGTGCCCAAGGTTATAGTAATTGTTGTCAGCATTGTTTAGTACATATCTACATAAGTTTTGTATCTATGAATCCTCACAAGTATAGTCCATGTTGGCAATGAAAGGCCTTGAAATGGGTGCCATTAATTATAATGTCCAATACACCAGAGACTAAAAATCGATTTCTTGAATATAAATTACGTTTTCGAATCGAAAATAAATCGACATTTTTATGGCAAAAATGAAAAATTGACTCCCATGCTGTTAGAAAATAGCTTCGTTTGAAATAAACTATTAAAATGTAAAATTCAATTGTTCTATAACAACAATAAATGCTTAAAGCTCACTAAAACGACCGAAATGAAATCAAAATATTTTCATTAGTTGATTGGAACACAGCTACAGGATATCCTTCTACCCCAATCACCTAATTTGATATCATTTCCTGTATAGGTACAGTATTGTTGATTGCGCTTAATATTTTTGTCACGCCACAAGTGTAATTTAAAAGCTTATAACTTTCTCTCGCTTGGATAATTAAATATCCCAACAGAGAATAAGTACATAACACAAGGGCGACGAAGTGTTTAGAAGATCGATGATTGAAACGAAATGTTTTAATGTTTAAAGAAGATGTATTGGATGTTATATTAGTATGTATTTCTATGGAGCTTAGAATGTCAAAATGGGCGGTGTTAAAAAAAGTAGATTCATTTCATAATTTAACATAATTTTCCAGAAAAAAATAATTTACTGCCAATGAAGGGTGGCACACACAGCCCCGGATTTACGATTTTTTAGAACCGGGACAGAAATTTGAAAATGCCCTCCCCCTCTCCAACGTTTGACACAAATTGTCAAAAAAACTCATAAGTATATATAATAAGCGCTTTATAAAACTCGAATTTTTTCCGTTGCGGCAATGATAAAAATTGAGGGTTTTGTAAAGGATCAATATAGGTACAAGTTGATTTTTTATTTTAATAAATCTACTTCGACAGCACTACAAGTTGTGAAAATTTCAAAGTTTTATCACCAGCTCCATCGGAGATACAGGGGCGCAAAATTCCAAAATTTGGAAAAAAGTCAGTTTTCGGAGTTTTTAAAAATCAAAGGATACAAGTTTCACAATTGAAATAGTACGTATTTGTTTCATAATACGGGTAGTTGTACCCGTATAGCAATTCTCATAAAAACTACTAAGCGAGGTTTAAAACATTCCATCTATAAGAAAAAGAATTTTTTCTTATGGACGGGACGAAAATATGTTAAATATGGACATCACTTAAAATAAAGAGACATTTATTACCTTCAAAATGGTTTTTATTTCAACCTTTTAGGATGTACGGTTTATGAAATATATGCATTGGCATAAACGGCTGAAAACACAAAAATCAGCGCAAACTGGAAAACAAAAATGGCTACCACGCTTAAACGGTTCAAGATAATTTTTTGAAGAATTGTTCTCAGTACTTCAAATATGATAGAAACAACTAGAAGAATATTAATTTTTTCTAAAATGGTCGAGCAACCAACTTTTTTTTTTAGGCCATTTGATATAGACCGACCTAATATGATTTTGGCGGCTCCTGAAACTGTAGCCCGAGGCAGGGGCCCCGGTTTGCCGCCCTCCCTTAGATTCGGGCCTGGGCACATAGTTGCCTCGTACTAGTAATAGACTTTTATTCTGTCTTTAAAATGATTTTGTGCTAAAACTTTATATTATCTTAAATTTCCTGTCATCATAGCGCAACTATCAAATAATTGTAAAAAATTAAAATTGAAAGTTTTTTGCTTTCATAGTTAAATTATTTCGTTTTCATAGTAACAAGAAAAACAAGGAGTACATTACATGCACTCAGCATTAAGATATTTTACGTTTGCACATGCACAGCAGTAATCATCATTATCTTTGATTGAATTGAAATTTAGAGGGGACCATATATAGCCAATCGACATTTAATAGGATTTCACGATAGCATCGTAACTCCTGACAATTTCTAACAATTTTAACAAAAACGATTACACTGTTTCAAAATTATGCTATTTGCTGGAATCTTTGAATATACAGACGGATCGATTGACAGACATTAAACCAAAATCATGCTGCAAGCTGTAAAACCTAAAAATCCAGTGAAAATTTTGGTTTTGGAAGGGAAAAAATATTTAAAAAATGATAACAATGTTTTCGTTACTTAAGTAGTTTCGGAACCAAAATGAAACTTACAAAAGTTTAAACAAAAATAAAAGTAGTCACTACTAGCTTTCTGTTAGAAATGCTGAGCTAAGTTAATTATTATAATCGATTCAAAATGGTGTTTGAATTTTCCTAAGAGAATGAAACATTTTGCCAGAGTAAAAAGTATCCTGATGGATGTTGATCCAGATAATAAGTTATCACCATACCAAATTTCATCAAAATCCGTCCAATAGTTTTTGACTGATGTGTGCACAGACAGACGGACAGCGAAAAATTTAAAAATAACTGTTTTGATATCTAAACCGATAACAATCTTCAGTACTAGTACAATTTTCAAAAAATATTCCATGTGCAAACATTGTCTCGTTGCAGTTTTATTATATACGCTGTGTATGTATAGTTAACTATCTCTCTTTGGTGGCTTGATACTCTAAGGTTAATGGAATTACGTATGTTAATTAAAAGTTTTCATTCAGTTATTTTCCTGTTAAACAATAAACCACATATCGAAGCTTTTCTTTAAAGTAAGAAGAATATGCTCGTGAAATGTTGAGTAAAAGTTTATCAGAAATTTTATATTATTTAACAAAAGTAGGCAGTCTCCACAGTAACTTCATATAAATATTTAGATGTATAATTTTTCTACAATCTTAGTGGAAAGAAGGCTTTTGCGTTCTGTGAAGAGAGCGCAAAATGGCTATTTGCCGAAGACTGTCGTTGCTGAGCTACGAAGTACTACTTTGCGCTTTAAAGCGTAAAGTAATACTTTGTCGCTCGCTCAACGTATATTTAATTACAAATCGGGTAGGCGTTGTTTATATTTTCTATGATAACAAATAAACAGATTCTAAAATCATTAGTTTTATGATAATCCAGTGAAATATTAATTTTATTAAATTTCAAAATAACTAGAAAATATTAATTAAAAATAAAAAATAACTATAATTAATAAAAAATAAGAATAAAAAATTTTAAGAAATCTATACATATATGATGGAAATATATAATTGTGACAGTGATTTCTCAAGTACACCTCCAAATATTTCTGAAGCTGCAAAACATCAAAGTAAATATTAACGTCCATTATTATTTTTTTTAAGTATCTTTTAAATAAAAAATACATTTTATAAGATTGCAGAAAAAATTTTGTGTGTAATTAGAGCACAAAATGATATTGCCGCTCTCATGAAATTAACGCGCTCCGCCTGGCGGCGTCGCGCGTCAACATTTTCAATCGAGCAGCAATATACCATTTTGCGCTCTTAATACACAAATAACTATTAAACTGTGGCGCCCACTTTTTCGTAAAATCAATTTTGGAACCTTTATAATTTCGTCATATTTGTTTTTGTACATATGTGTCTGTCCATCCTCGTGTATTTCTGAATTAATATACAACAAAAAACAATTTTTTAATTTCTTGAGATACTTACATGTAGTATTTGAAAGTGGGGATGGGGACGAAATTTTCTTGCCACGCATCGCATTGTATGGAATATTTGTTTGCGAAATATTGAGCTTCAAATTTAGATATTTTTTGTTAGCTTTTTTAGTTTTTACAGTCCAGATATTAAACTAGGTACTAGTTTAGCTATTAAAAGTTGTAGTACAAATAAAAGCATCCAACAAAACAATTAAGAAAAATTTTTTCAGCTAGGTGAGAAAATTTAATCCTTTATCCTTGTCGCTTCAAGAAATTTCATTTTGAAAATCAGTTCATTAAAAGTGTTTGTTAGCAATAAAAAAAAAAAAAAAAAACATGCATAAAAGAATTAACTCTATTGCCATGACTAATGACTCTTCATTCTTTTGAATAACTTTATTTATATCCTAACGGAAATCGAATATTTCTTTCTATAGAAATTACTGCTTGTAATTTATGGAAAGATATTTACATATTTTACTTGAAGAGACAAAATTTACTTTTGTTCACAGTTATGAAAATTTAAATGCATACGAGGAAATAAATTGTATTTTATGTAAATCTATTGACTGAGGGTGCTGATATCGTTTCTGTAATTCCGGGACTAATATACTCGTACATATACTTTAGTTTATACTGAAAAAAAAAAAAAAAAATTAACAAAAAATCATAAAAAGACATAAAAAAGCTTGACTGACCCCTTTCTTAATATATTCTTGTAAAAAAACTAAAATATATTATTCAGTTTGTATATGACCTTATAATCTAGTAAATACAAAGCTCCAAATTGAATATGGTGACAAGAGGCACATTGATGATTTTAAATTACTCTATGTTTTAAATACAAAAACATGGATGGTAACAAGTGGATATTTTTACTACAAACATATTTTTGAAACATCGATTTATGATGTATCCGATCAATTTTTTTGAAATAAAAACACATAAATATTAAAATCCTTTAGAAAGTGAATAATTTACAAAAATACGTAAAGTACTTGCAATGTTCATAATTTTTACGACCCCAAATTTTGGCGCCCCTCTCGGCGCCCTAGGCGGTCGCCTAATTCACCTATATAGTCGCACCGGTCCTGAATTTTCCTCCATAAATAGTTCCTCCATATAATTTAATTGTTCTCAATCAAATTTCCATTTACACCACTGTACTTCTTTCACCCTTTTGTTAAATAATACGTCAACACCTTCTATATATTCAAACATTTAAATAAATATATTCTATAGTGTAATAGTAAGCATACATACAAAACAATTTTATAATTTTAGTTCGAGTTCATCGTAAAAAGGGCAAATTTTTACCGCAATATATTAAAAATTTATTTATATGTGTATATGGTAGTCATATAGTATATAGACGAATGTATTCTCGCCTATCGCTTATTATTTATTAATCCTTCTCATTTTCACTAACTAATTATCAATTTAACATCTCCCTCGTCAATGAAAATGAAACTCAGACCTAATTATTTAAATGAAAGGTGTATGCATACAGTGAAAGTTTGAGGTTGGAAATTTTTGTTTGCTCCACACCACACTGATAAAACTAAAACGGAGACTCAAGACTTTGTCGATGTGTGGTAGATCAAGCATTATGTGGGTTTTTTGTTTTTATAGAGCACGGTAATTAATAATATCTGTTTTACCACGTTGTAAATATTTTATTAATATTTCTTCACTGGAAAATATGTGAATAATATTCTTTTGAACTGATGAAAAATATAAAATTGGATAAGAGAAAAAGTTTTTTGTATTTTATTGTGGATATATTCTTAATTACCTGACTGAATTTTTAATTAACGTTTATTGTTTTTTAATTAAAAATATTTGAACAATCAAGAATGAAATGAAATAGCTGTGATGTAGCGTCATTAGAAAAAGAGAGTTGTCGAATTAATTATATTTCTAACAGGAATTTCATCATTTTTATAACAAAAATAAAAATTACCGAAACTCAACTAATCGCCCTAATTCAAATCATTTCATAGAGCTGAATTTGAGAATTCTACATATTTTTAATTCGAAAACATCATTAACGTAGTTGCTCTGAGATAGTCAGGTACAAAAGTATATTGCAGGTAAAAAAATTTCTTTTATCAAAAATTAAATAATGTATTAATATTCTTCAGTTATTATGTTTGTATACCACTTGTTTTTTGAATTTCTGTGCGCTTATGTTGTAGCAATTTAAAAGAATTGTTGAAAAAGCGTTGTAAAAACGTTGTAAAATGGTGTTTTTAAATTATATTTCAAAAAGGGCGTGGTGAATAATTTTTATTTCTTATTAAATATGGTTTGTAACTTTGTATTTTATAACATTAAATTTTTATCAAATTCTTTTGACACGTTTTCATTTTATTCAAAAAAAAAAAAAAAAAATAAATAAATAAATAAATAAATAAAAAATAAAATAAAATTTCCCCATAAGAGCCCGTGTTAAATTACAAAACTTTGAAATCGTTGTTCTCAAAATTGGGGTGGCCAATTCTTTTTTCGATAAGAGCTCGTATTATTGGTATTGGATTAAATAAATATCTATAGAAATTTCGTTACAATCCTTTGAAAAAATCGTTTTATCGACCAACTCCTTAAGTTAACTACAATTTTTCAATGTCTTCAAAATCATAAGTAAAATAATCGGATGGCAAAATTGAAAGCGAATCGTAGGTTTTGATTCCAAAATTAAGTATGTAGGACCATTAAAAAAGACTCTTGTTGAATTGAGAAAAAATAAAATTTTCAATTTGATTACGTCATCAAATTTACTTTACTGAAATTTTTAGTACTTTAGAAATCGTTAATAAAATTCTAGAATGATGAAACTGGAAGTGGATTACAAGTTTTCGAGGTTGTTCTTTTCATTCTTAACAAAATCAAGTACTTATGTAGGATCACTAGAAAAATATTTCTGTAGAATTAGTCGAGTTTCTCACAGGAATTTTGTCATTTTGATCGCAAAAATGAAAAATTCACACCTAAATTATCCTAATTCGATTAATTACCTTAATTTAAATTACTTGCATCAAACCCGATTTTAGAAAACAAAACTTTTGGATTTAGTAACATCATCAAGTTTATTAACATTTTTAAATGCTTTAAAAACCGTAAATAAAATAATAGACTAATGAAAATGGAAGCGAATTATGGGTTTTCAAAGTCGTTCCTATTACTTTTATAAAGGGAAGTCTTTAGGTGGTGAATATTTATAATAAGAATAAAAAAGTAGTACATTTGGTGGTTATTTTTCCAAAAATTATCCTTATTATTACTTTTATAAAAATGAAACTTTTAGAAGTGCTAGAAAAAATATTTTGGTTTGAATCTGTTATATTTTGACAGAAAAAAAAATGGAGGCATCAAAAAAAAAAAAGTGTTGTTGGTTTTACTATATTTTTTTGAAAAAGTAATTTAACTTTTTATTTAATAAGCAACTTATAACAAACATTTTATATTAAAATTCATAGTAAAACTTGACGTCATGTTTCAATCACACACTGAATACAAAATATAATCTTTGATACCCCATCGATCAATCGGATTAAATTCACGTTTACACCGAAAACAATAGTATCGAGTGGCCTCATCGCTACTGTTATTCACACATTTCGGAATATTCGTCCTCAACGTTCGATTATTTAACGGATACACCATTCGCGACAAATTATATGTTGACGCGTTCGAACTCAATCGACGTAACTCATAAAATTCTCTTCGATTAATGTAGATCGGTTTATTCATCAGTATCCAAGTGGTATCCTCCCAGCATCCGGGATAGGTAGTACTTCCGGTATAAGTGATATATTTATTTGACGTTGGTAGAAAACGATGTAGATCAAAGTAACGAATCCCAACTGATTTTTGTTTGCGTAGCAATTTTTGTGTGCTGTTTAACAATCGATAAAATTCCTGATTTGGATTTTCGCTTAGGTCGATCATGAAAGCAATTCCAACGATTCCATTCGTTTGATTTTGAGCCGCCGACATATTTTGATATAAATCAATATTGTAACCGTAAATTTGTACCTCAGCGGGAAACTTGTATCCATCGATTTGGTGTTGTGATCCATTTCGGGTTTCAACGTTACCGTAGTGGACGTAGAATTTTTCGATTTGGTAACGATGTTTGAGTGGTCCACCGGTGATGGTTACATGTTGACGTGTATGTTGATTCACGAGAAACACCAAAGTTGTTCCAAAATTTTCCAATTTCCCGGAAACTTTATGTTTATCCATTTTGAAATAGGTGAGATTTGGATCGTGTTTCAAGTTGTTGGGGTCAATGTTGATTGGTGACTGTTGTTCCCCATGGGTACACAATTCCCATCCAGGATGGTAACTCCACAATGTGGGATCGGAAATGTCTCGATAATTGTACCAATCATCGCCAGCACTGTGAACGTTGTGTAGGTGCAGTGAAATGAAATATAATTGCACGCAAATAAAAATGACTAATTGAATATAAAACATTGATTGTTTTGCAAATAATGTTCTCGATTTAATTATTACCGACTAGTTAACTAAACAATTATCAATGATTTCATTAATAATAATAATAATAATAATAATTGATAATTAAATGTGTTGAATGTTTTTGTTTGATAAAATGGGAATGGGGGTACATGACTGGCCAAATATACGTATTTTTGAACCTCTGAACAGTTGCCCAGAGCCTCACATAAATAAACACAATTTTTAAAACATCATCAAGTATATCCAGTCGTTTTTAAAATTCCGTATCTAAAAAGTATAGAAAAAGCACTCTTATGGTGATATTTCAATTTCTGCAGTAGCTGCTGTTGATATTAAATTGAAATTTGGCGAGCTGACAGAAGTCGTCACATCGATTTGAAAATAGTGGTCCGTAATAGAGGTTCGAAATTTAAAGATTCGATAACACTAACAAGGTTAAGTAGGATACTATACGAAAGGATTTTATTTTTCTTCTAATTTCAAATCTCATTAGTCTTTAACTTGTGTGAAAAAATAGAAATTTACTTTATTTATGAAGTTTATAGGTCGAAAAGTTTGAAATAATCTTATGTTTTCCAATGAATGGTTCTTCATGTTTCAGTGATCCCTTTTCCAATTAATTTTTCGAAACCCTAGTGAATGCTAGAAATATTCTCTATTGTTTGCAGTATTGGCAATACTTAATACGTTGGCGAACACAAGCAATTATGGCAAAAATCATCTGATTGTTTTATATAGTTGATCTGTTTAATTACAATTTGAATTTTACCTACTTTTCCTCCAGGATGACTTAAAGAAGTTTGAACAAATTAATAAAAATCAAAATAAATTAAAAATGAAAATATGGCGTGCAGAATTTTTAATCTTTTCACGATCAGTTAAGAAACTTAATGTCTTTCTAATAAATCGATTTACTGTTTTTAAATTTTTGTACATTATTGTGATATTTATTTTTTGTATCTTCGCCTTTTTGGCATATTAATGATAAAATTTTCCTATTTACAATATAGGTCAATTAAATGTCACTGTTTTTATCTCGTACTTTTTTCTCATTAGAAACAGTTTAATCACAGAATAACAAGAAGTAACATTTCTATCTCTACCTACTGTACCCACTGTCGCCGGCGAATGACGTGGCACCGTTACCCCTTCCAAGCGATCATGATACATACAAACAAAACACATCATGTATCAACACAAACATGCGATGCGAATGTATTAGTGTAATATGGTGCGCATCTTGCATTTATATAGCATATATTATCATGGCCTACCATTTGTGATGAACAACCAACAATTACAAATAAATTTATTTATTTTAAGAAAGATATCCTTTTATTTTGCGAATTTTTTTGTTCAATAGAATTTTTACACTTAAATACGACACACTTCATATTTCCTTCTGTTTAAATTTCGCGAGTTGATTAAAAAAGTAATCATACTCGTTGCCTCATCACAGACAGTAACAGACTAAATCAGTAGCGGTGTCAAAACTTATTGTACAATAACTTACTAACGACAGGTTTGTATAGGTGGGCTGCTTTTAGTTATTATGTGAGTTTAATATATGTATCTGATATTATTCGAATTCGTACAAAAACTTTACTCAGTATTAAATAATTTTATATCATAATTTTTTTTTATTTGAGGAAGAAATCTGGAACAACAAGTTGAGACAAAAACCATTCAGTGAGTTTCAATGAGACTCCTTGCAAAAAGATTACGATTTATAACCTTCTGTTTATATACTTCACCTCTAAATAAACAATAGCATTGTTTATTGATTATTCAATATATTTTCTGTTGAATTTACAACAAGTAGGACTATTCTTGATTGTGTCACGAAATAAAACAACCCACCCCAATGTTTAATGAAGTTTTAATGCCCTGTTTTCCATTCGATGGTGTTTTATTATTAATAATATGTGGAGGAAGATTATTTGTTATTATTTCCCTATCTGTGCACACGGTTAGCCTGAGTAGCCTTCACCAACGAACTTGTGGAAATTAAATTTGACCTTAGCCAATATTAATAGTAATAAATTTCTAGTGGATCAAGCAAGGTTAACATTTTATAAAAGGCTAGACACGAAAACTTTAATATAAATTGTGTGTGTGTTTGTTTATAGCCAATATCACGTACATGACTGTTCAACTGTTTGCATATATGCAACATTAACGTAAGCTTTTATTTTGCATTTCTGTTTAAAAAATTACAAATTGATTATTTATTCTTTTGACTTTGGAACATTAATAAAATATTAGAAGCATTCGAAAATGATTACAGTAAATTAAATTTTTTAATTTTGATTTGTTTTGCTTTAAGGTAGTTGGTCGATAAAACGATTTTTTCAAAGGAATTTAACAATACTTCTCTAGATATTTATTTAATCCAATACCAATAATTCGAGGCCTTACCCCCCAAAAAACTGACCATCCCAGTTTTGAGAAAAACGGTTTCAAAGTTTTATAATTTTAACACAGGCTCTTATGGGGAAACTATTTTTTTTGAATAAAATGAAAACGTGTCAAAGGAACCTGATAAAAATTTAATATGTTATTTAATACAAAATTACAAACCATATTTAATAAGAAATAAAAGTTATTGACTACGCCGTTTTTGAAATATAATTTAAAAACATCATTTTACAACGTTTTTACAACGTTTTTTCAACAATTCTTTTAAATTGCTACAACATAACCGCGCGGAAATTCAAAAAAACAAGTGGTATACAAATACAATAACTGAATAATAAAATACATTATTTAATTTTTGATAAAAGAAAATTTTTTGCTGAGGTATACTTTTGTACCTGACTATCTCAGAGCAACTACGTTAATTTGGATAAAAGGTATATTGATGAGAAGGAAATTCAATTCAATACAAGTTTAAAGTGGTGAAATAGGAGAAGGAATGACAAATGTACTATTTTGTTTTATTTAGGACCTACAGTAATGAATTTTTGAATGAATAAAATCATAATATAGAAAGTCGAGTAAAAGTGAATAGTTTGCACGCAATTTCTGTCTTTTGAGATTATGCGTGACTATGAATATTCACCATAAAGTCGATCGACCTAAGAGTACCTAACAGTAAAACATATTTGGAATAAACGTATCGTACTTTTTTTAAAAAAATTTTATTAAAGCCATTTATAAACTTTTGAATGACTCTAATACAGTGTTTCTCAACTGTCGGTTCGTGAAAGTATCTTACTGCTCTGCAGAAAGATGTCTGAATTACAATAAATTACAAAAATTAATATAATTTTTATATTTTGCTTTTTGCTTCCATGTTTTAATGGAACTTAGTATTTTTATTTATAGCACATAATAGCACGTCTAGCACAATATAGCAGTACCTTTTTTGTTTTAAAAATAAAATAGCGAAGCTATTTGTATAGACAAAAAGTCGACCAAATGGTCGGAAAACGATTTTGCGTATTACACGACCTAATATTATTTCAATTAACGGTGGAAATTATTTCAGTCTGCAAGAATTACATATATCTAATTTTAAAGAACTGATTTTGTACATTTCTCTAATGCTTATGAAAGTGTTGATATGTATTTGAATTATATGATAATCCAAGTGATCGGAAAACGACATTTCATATTGCATGACTTAAATGTTATTTTTTTATTTAGTGGCTGAAATGATTCCAGATGAACATAATTCTATTTAAGACTAAAGTACTGCTTTTAAATGTTTCTATAATGCTTAAGAAAGTGTTGATATTTATTTTAATTACATGATAGACTAAGTGGTCGAGAAACGACAATTCATATTACACGATTTAACATTATTCCAACTAAGTAATGGCAAATATTTATTAAGGTTACGAGAATTCTATTTAAAATTAAAGAACTGCTTTTAATTATTTCTGTAATGCTTAAGAATATGTAGATATTTATCGGAAATCGATGATCGACCAAGTTCTCGGAAAACAACATCATCAACTAATGGTAGAAATTATTCCAGTGTACAAGAATTCTATTTAAAATTAAAGAACTGCTATTAAACATTTCTATTCTTAACCCTAGAACGACAAGTCGGTGTCATACATGACACCTACGTTTTTTTTCAGCGCTGTAACTTTTGATAATGTAGAAGTTTACAATAATGTAATAGATTTCTTTTTTGGTAAAAATTGGAAAACCATCTAGACAGATAGACCTTGACACTGACATCAATTAAATATTGATTTGACCTGTAATTAATTTAAAAAATAGAAAAAGAAATAGGTGTCATGGATGACACTCACTTGCTAAATTTGAGCCTTGTCGTTCTAGGGTTAAGAAAGTGTCAACATTTATTTGAATTACATGGTCTACTTTAAGTGGTCGGAAAACGACATTTCATATTATACGCCTAATATTAGTTAAACTAACGGTGGAAATGATTCCAGGCTACAAGAATTCTGTTTAAACGACTGTTAGACATTTTTTTAATGCTTAAAAAAGAGTCGAATTTATTTGAATTAGATGGTTGGCCAGGCAGTCGCAAAACTACATTAAATGTAATTGTGATCGGTCCGCACAAAATTATCCGAGATTTTGCCTAACCATGACTGAGAAAAGGTTGAGAAATGAGAAACGTTGCTCTAATACACTCTATTTTTTTTTTTTGATTAAAATTGGGGTACTGCTGCCGGTGGATGGCGCGGTCAGCAGCACCCGGCGGCATCGCCAACTAAGGGCATGCGCCGCCGAAACGAGAAATATAAATAAAAACAACACGTAAAGACAGGGACACATAAATGCACTAGACAATGGACAAACATACACATAATAAAATTCACCGATGAGCCCTGCCATCCCAGGGTTTCATAACGAGCGGACAGTCCTTGGTGGCGGTACGCTAAGTACTAGCCAGAACGTCTGGTCACCAAGAACTGAAAACCAACGATGAAACTCCGAGGTGTAAAGGGCCTCGGAGTGGAGAATATTGAGTAAAATATCACAAGATAAGAACATCACAATAACATCACAAAGAAAAAATAAGAAGAAAATCTTATTACGTCACCGGGGAGCCACAGGCCGACCAGTGCCGCAATAAGTAGTTAAAAACAAAACCGCTGAGGGGCCACAACAGCAAGCCCACAGCGGCACAACAAAATATCACAGATAAGAATAAAAAGATGATGTACCACCTCGGGTGGAAAAAGCCCTCAGTGGTACATCGTTAAGACAAAACAGATTAAAACAATCTTATTAAAAAATAAAAACAACAATATCACAGATTTTAAAAAATTTCTTGCTCTGTGGCACGATTCCGCTCCCCTTAGTCTCAACAATTCCGAAATGGCTTCGTCAACACCTAGGGACGTGTAGGGACAGTGACATCTGATTACTGAGCAACATGTACTGTTCTGTCAGATAACTGATTACTGGGTACATGTGCCGTTCTGTCAGATGTCGGGGTCAACCTACACGGGAGACCGGTACGATGACTAGGCCACGTTCCTCCGAGTTGAGGCTACAGAGAACGGGACAATGCCACAGAGTATCACAAAGCCAACATCTGACCTGTGTTCGTATCACTTCGACGGGGCGGAAGCCGCCACATCGACGCCCACGAACGCATCCGTACGAGGGACGACGACGTCTCCTTACTGAGCGAGCTCGCTCAAGCCGTTCGGGCAGACATCGACTCATACGTGTGGCCGATGAGAACGAGTGCGTCGAGAGCCGCATTCCTACCCATCGAAATGACAAGAACAAGGTCAGGGAAATATCACAGACCGAGCAGCTAGACAATACCACGGCAGGCATGAAAACCCTAAGTGGCATAACAAGTATCACAGCTATAAAATTATCACAGATAGGTTAAACAAAATCACAGATGTAACATCACACATTTCAACTCGTCTGAACGGTCTCGTCGGACTCCGAAGATCTCGCCCATGGGAGTAGACAGCACTGACGACGCATTGAATTCCGGTCAAAGTACCAATTAAACCAAATCAAACTGACGCAGGCATAACACTCACTCGGGGGATACAACATCGTCCCCTCCACACGATCATTCTTGTCGAAACACAGTACCAAAGCCTCGTCAGCCTGCTAGCCGAAGCTAACAGTTGCCCGCCGGGCACGAACGGGGACGTGAAGGATGGATTTTAGCCCAGCTATACACTCTATTATATATGGAATTGCATTAAATAACTCGATAATATTGTCCGTTTTAAAACCCACATTCATTTTGGCTCGATATTTTATGTGAAGCTATTTTAAAAGTTGTAAATGTGTGAACTTGGCGTGAGCTTTGATAGTGATAATCAAACAATATATACAATACCTAATATTTTATATCCATTCATGTTGCATGATTATAACTTTTTACCTTTTAGTGTTGAATGTAAATCTCCAATATTTATACTTACTGCACTGTCTGTTTGATAATAAAGATCTTAAATTATACTAGCTAGGAGAAAATATTTTAACATGGATATGTTTTTGGGCTGGCATACCGGTGAAAAAAATTGTATACGTATTTTAAATGATAAATAAAAAAAGAAGTTACTTTATTTCATTCCAACTTACCATAATGTTAGTAGAAAGGAAGGAGATGAATATAGGTTACATTTTACCCCGGGAAAACATCTCATTTCCGAGGGAAAATGTATTTAAAACGAAATAAAGATATTACGACATTTAATTATCAGAAACGGATAATTAACTTCACACTTTGTATATTGTTAAAAGAAGGGGGAGTAAAAAAACACAGGCTACTTTTTACTCCGACTTTTTACTCCGAGAAAACATATTATTTTTGTACGAAAATTCCAAAGGAAAAAATAACAGCTTTTAACAATTATACGATACAAGTATATTTTATAGGTGAGCGAAGCCGTGGGTAAATAGTAGTATGTGTACTAGTAGTAAAGTAGTATAGTAGTAGTAAATGTACAGGGTGTTTGTGAATAAGTGTGAAAGACTTTAATAGGTGATTGTTGAGGTTCTTTTATGTAAAAAAGTTCATATAAACCCAGGTTCGAAAACGCTTAGTTTCGAAGATACAGGGTGTTCAGTTTCTCGTCTTTTTAAATATTTTCTTAAATCTTTCAAAAACCTTTTGAGATATTGACACAAAATTTGGGACACGCTATAACAGGATAAACAGAATATTTCCACTCCAACCGGGGCGTCCGTACGGCCACGTGATGGTATATTTTTGAAGAAAAAAAGGCACGCCAATGATTTTTTCCAATTCAAAAATGTTTTTCAAATGTTCCATAAATTGTTGACAAAAATGACCTCTTAGTATTTTGCCACTCATGTAGCCGTTTTCAAGATAACAAATAATTTCCAGTTATTGTTCCCAACACAAAACCGGTATGGACTATCTAGTAGCCCATCTACTCTGTATCTTGGAAATTAAGCGTGTTCGGACCTGGGTTTATATGAACTTTTTTATATAAAAGAACCTCAGTAATCGCCGGTTAAAATCTTTCGCACTTATTCACTAACACTCTGTATATATTTAAACAAAATTTTGCAATTAAGTTTTTAAGTAGACACTCGAAACGGGGTGTTTTACCCATAAAATCGTTTTTTAGGAGCAACTGATATTTTGTATATTATTAGGTAGTCAACCTCCACATATTGGCGAAATTCTTGTGGTTTCCTTGTTAGTCTCTGTACGCGAACCTGTATAATATGAACAGTCTCCCTATTCAAGGAGCTTGAATAGGAGATTTAGAGGCTTAGAGATTTCAAATTCGGATTGAGAATGAGTGAGCGGATTTTCTCTACGTTTTTTTATATTCTATGTTTCGAGTCTAGTGACGTACATTATATAGCATGTGTTTTGATAAAAATATTGTGATATTAACAATAGATGTATTTTATGTTATTATTCTTACTCGGTTTTGTTAAATTACATTTTTTATTTGAATTCAATTCCAATGAAAAATGACAGTTTTATAGCTATAAAAAAGTGGTATAGCAACATTTTTTTTATTATACAAACCCAATAGATAAAGATAATATTATATGTTCGTTGTTCTATGTTTTCTAATCTTGGAAAATGTTATTTTTTTTATTGCCAATGCGAAAAACAAAAATTCTTTAGTATTTTCAACGGTTTGATTATTTAAGGCGGTTAGAAAAAAATGTTGAAAACTAACAAAATTGTAACGATTTTAGAATAAAAAAATATAGTGGCAAAATTACACGTACTTTTACGAAAAATGGGGAAATTTTGTTACATTTCAATGAAAAATGTTGTCTAAAAATGAATCTAAAATTTTCCATAACAATAAATCGGTTTAAATATACATGAGATGTTTAAAAATTATTAGGAAAGGCGTTATTAAAAAAAAAAAAAAATAAATAAAAACATTTATTTTAGGGAAAATAAATTATTATCCCAAAATTTGGCAACATCAGCCAACATCGCATTAAATTCAGAATCGTAAAAATATTTTTAACCTATACACAAAAATATATTCGTGGCACAAATATTTTTGCGAGAAGGATACCATATTGGAAAGTGGTGTCTGGTGATATAGAGGTCAACAATTTAGAAAATTTCGTATTAAGATTTACCATGTTACGTCTAACACCAATATAATCAGATATCTCTTTTAGCACGTTTAAAATGACCAACATTGTTTTAGTTTTGATATGTATGTGTTCAGAATTTTATCGCGCATCATTTAATGATGTTTGAAGTTATATTCGATGTATATATAAAACAATACATGCTATATACATATATCCGTTTAGACCCGGACACATCAGTTTATTACACTATGGCCGCGATTCGCACTGGCTGTAACTTCCGCTATCCATACGTTATATTGCATGTATACTTCGTAGAGAGGCATACTATGCATTGACATACTATGTCATATCGCATGTATACTTCGTAGGGAGGCATACTATGCATTGACCTCTCTCCCTTCCCACAAAATGTTTTGAAGCCTTTGACACGTTCAAAGACATCAGACGATATAAAACACTGTCCTAACCCTGACGGGAGAGATTAGTTTGCATGTTATTACATTATTTAAGTAAGTGTCCGGGTCAAGGCCGATTTAGGGTATAGACTCGGACACTAACTAATTATTTTTTATTATTTTTATTTTTACTTATAATGAAACAAATGGGTCAGGGATATAACAAATAATATACACTCTTTCTAATGGTTATACTTTTATTGGTGATATCTATGACGGAAACATGTATAAACATAAAATTAACCAAAAAAATGTAAAAAAAGTGTCCAGGTCTAGACGGTTTTACGGTACGTGTAATAATGCGTCGTGATTATTTCAATTATTTTTGACACAGGTTATTCTCTATTTCTCGTTTTCCCAGATGAAGATGAAAACATGAAAAAATGAAACGGAAATGTGAATTTAGAAGGAATTTTTTTTTTTTTTTAGTAAAATAAATGTGTGTTTTCACTTTGATTAAGAATAAATATAGCTTTGAATATTTAAGATGTGTAGTGACCATAAGTCCAAATAATATTAGAGTTTTGCTGCCTCGGCAGATGTTGTTCTGCCCTTTATGCCCTGGTAGATGGTGCGATAGTGGTATTAAACCAACATATTTAGTAAATGTGATTTTTTTATATTCTTTACCTTACCAACAGGAATCCGCTAATTTGTTTCTTTTTTGTTCTGCGTCTGCCGTAAATCTAGTGTTATTTTTATTAAGGTCTGCACGTGTACTAATATTTGTATGTTGCATGATACTGTTATGAGAAAAAAAAACGTTGTTCTCGTTCGTGTGTGGTCTCAGGGGTGTTATTGATACATCAGTGGAAAAGTCCAGGTATATATGTTCAGGTATATATCTACCTATGAAGATGCTATTTGTCGAGGAAAAGAGAAATTTGCACGTGGATAATATATTAGTACTTTAACATTAGAACAAAGAGATATAAATCAATTGGAAGGAAATTTTTTGGGAAACATTATATTACCCAGGACTAGCGCTAGTAAGTAATGATATAAAATTACTTTTACCGAATTTTGTAAGTTATTGTTATACGTCGATCTCCCAATTTTATAATGAGTTTCACTTTTTTTTGCATATTTAAAATATTCTTTAGTTTATCTGAGTAAGTAATAGTATTATGGAACTATAATCACTAACTCTGCTTTATTTACATTAAATTTTGGTTTAAGATTATTAAAGCAAACTTCCGTTTGATGTTCTTGCGAAAGCGGAGATCCACAGATTTTCATTTAGGTACTCTACGCTAATGTGCATATTAATACATAATTATTTATACATAATTACAGTGGTGTTAGACAATCTTGGAACAGGAATTGAAGTTTACGATTCTGAGGTATCGTGGACAAAAATCAAGCTATAGTATATCCGCTCCCGTCTCCACATTCCTAAAATTCGACAGTTTAATGCGATCAATTAAGAAAACACATACATCCAGTATAGTTATCTTTTTCTTCAGTTTTCTTCATTGTACCACAGTCGGTTGTGGAACAATAGCTATCGTTTGGTTTGTTCTCGGAAACAATTACAAGTACAAAATAAGTAAAGTGACTCCTCCTATATTTAGAACATAACTGGCAGTGGTTTGTTCAAACTGAAGCGATATAATAAAATAATATTTTAATAATAGATAATTGCTAACTAAATAAATTGCCAAATAAATTCAGTAATAGCAATTTTTCTGTTTTAATTATCTTGATTTGATGGGCGATTCTCACGTGACGCACGGGACATTTTTGCAACAAAAACATTTTTTCATAAAAAATGCAATTAATAATAAACAAAACAGAATGATTGTAATACGCAGAAAATGAATTAAAATTTTTTGAGCATATTATAATTTTTATCTGCAGTCCAGTACCCAAGATATAAGGCATAAACTCACGTGACGCACGGGACATCGTACAAAACGAAGTTTATGTTTTATATTTGGAGTACTGCATTTCAGATATAAATTAAAATATGCTCAAAAAATTTTAATCCAGTTGCCCCATGTTATAAACTTTTTGTTTTGTTTGTTATTAATTTAATTTTAAAAAAAAAAAATGTTTTTATTTAAATTTTATGTCCCGTGCATCACGCGAGAATCGCCCTGATATCATTTTTGTATTTCTATTGTAAACTTCAAGGGACTGAACTTTACTTCTTCTTACTACAATATAATGTTATTATTAAAATTCCAAGAAGAAATGTATTTATTTATTTTTGTATAGGTACAGTGAATTAAGAGTAAATAAATATAATATTAAAATCATTAATATTTTGTACACATAAACTGGTACACTATTTTAGCAGCAAATACACTTTATATGGAATTGCTGGCGTCGTACAACGATTATTAGATATTGTTAATTAAGAATAGAATCCCTGCCTTAATAATAAATATACTGAAAAAATTTTTATAATAAAAATTTCCAAATAAGATTACGTACTTACTTAAAATTGTCTCAGCGTATATATTACCGTTAATATTTACTCGTTTGTACTAGCTTCATAAAATATATTTTAGGCATTATTTAACTTGGTGTCCATTTTTGAAATTTCAACCAATAAAAATTTAAGTGTCACTCAGTTTCGTTTTGTTAGTATACTTTAACCATCGATATTTGGGATGACTTTTTGAGAGTGATTATAATCTTTTAAAAAGTTTAGTTATTTTATTACTAGTACCAAATACCACCTTATGTTCACTCCAATTATGTTTAAATATATTTCCTGTTTTATGAGTGACGGTTTCTTTTAACATTTACCTGGATAAGTAAATAAATGCAACGAACAATACTAACAATTATTGCTGTACTTGAAAAGTCATCCCATTTATATATGGTCAAACTTTATCAATTGTCTGGTTGAACAATTTATGAAATATACATAATCATTGGCGGCTTTCTCAAAAATAAAATTAGTTCGCATAACCATAATTTGATTGTATTAAATAGAAACTAAATGTAAGAATAGTGAATCTTACCCTTTAATCTGACTTTAAATTTATCTGCTGTTCAAAAATATGACATCTTAAGTAATATAATTAACCAAATAAACTAAAATAAAATGAAAAATATTACTTGACTACTGCTTTTAACAGTTTATTTAGCTTATGTATAAGATTACATTTCAAACGTGACGGTTTTTGTCAAAAGTACATACATATGGTATTTTATTTCTTATTTAATTGTAAACATCCCAGATGTCTTACTTATGAACGAATATGCTGGACTATTGTTTTATCTGTTTAAATTTTTCTTCAAGGTTTTATATCCTGAATGACAAATTAGAAAAGGTAGAAGGTACCGTATTGTTGCAATGAATGATCTAAAATGACGACTACTTGTATTTTCGTATCACTTGAATGTATTTTCGTTTAAAGATACTAAATAATAATTATTTATGTAAATGATAATGCTTTTAGTAATTAGATTTAATTAAATCAGTTCTGTTTTATAAAAAAATTTACAAAAAATGACTTAGAAATAAGAAAAGAAATAGTGACAGCTAATATTAAAGTTACCAAAATAATTAAATTTTGTAATTGAAACCTCTCTTTTATTATAAAGTAAGTCAAATAATCAGTTTATTTTTCAATTAGTATTCTAATACTATTCAATCACATGTATAGATGTTGTAAGTGAACCGCCACTGGATAGACTTCCTTCGCTATAATCTTTTCCCACTCTCCAAAATTTTTATGTGACCAATCAGGAGAGTTCGACTTCTTTATTTACCGTTGAATTTTTATTCTAACATTGTGTCTTTACTTACAATTACACAAATTTTTACTTTGTTTATATTCGTTCGTACGCGTTTCGTAAAAATTTAATAGTATTTTTAAATCTTTTTTTTTTCATCATGGAAAATAAAAGACTATCAAAATCAGCGAAAAAACTTGTTTTGAACGCTTTAGCGTTTGCTAATGCGGAAAAAGAAGTAAATCAGCCCCTCGTACCGCTAGAATCTGCTCAACACGTAAGTTTTTGTGACTGTGTGACTATAAAATAATATTTATTTTATATAATTACATAATTGTATTCATTTAAAACATTCAAAATAATGTTTAATTTTAAATATAAAATTATTTTTCAGAGAGTTGCAGCACAGCTTGGAATATCGGTTTCAACAATTACGAAAATTGTAGCTGAAAATCGACACGGTGGAGTTTGTTCCCCTCGAAAACCGACGTTACGGGAAAGACCGATAACTGATTTGGACGAGTTTGCACTGTCCAAAATTAAGGAAATTGTATATAAAATGCATAGAGAGAGTACGCTTGCATTTAAATGCATTGTATTTATAATAACGAAATGCCTACTTAATATTCCTTTATTTTCCAGGAAAACACATAACACTTGGTACGATTTTGGCCGAGACAAAGCAGGCAGACATATTTCACGGGGGGAAAACAAGTTTAGCCAAAATTTTGCCAGTTGTAGGTTTCCACTGGAAACTGGAGAGTAATCGACGATATTTAATGGAAACGCCGGAAATTGCAAGTCTCCGATTTAAATTTTTAAAAGAATATTTTAGGAATGCAAATTTAGAAAACCCCTTACCAGTAGTCTTTTTAGACGAAACGTGGGTTTTTCAAAAAGGTGCATTTAAACGTACCTGGACTGATAATTCTGCCGAATGCAGTCGCTCTGCAAGTGAGGGTGGGCAGAGGTATGACACCTAATTTCATATTTTATGTACAAAAATTATGGAAGTAAAATCATAATTTTGTTATTTATTTAGTTATTTAATTTCTTTTTTTGCAGATATATTATTGTCTCAGCAGGAAGTGCAGATGGTTTTGTCCCCGGAGCACATTTAATTTTTGCTTCACAGAGGAATACCGGAGATTATCATGGAGAAATGAACTCCGACAATTTCCAAAAGTGGTTCCAGGAGCAACTTCTGCCGGGGCTAACCAAACAATCAATTATTATATTAGACAATGCAAGATATCATTGTGCACCGGTAAAATATATACACTCGACTTATGTACTAAACGCTAATTAAATCAAGTTTTAATGAAATTTGTCCTTTTCAGATTGAACAAATACCAACAATGTCTTGGAAAAAGTCAGATATTCAGAACTGGCTTAAGAATAAAAATTTGCCATTTAAAGAAACAGATTTTAAGCAAGATTTAATGGAAATAGTCCAAAAGTATATTCCTGAACAAATTCTTTTTACCTAAAAAATCATTTCTTATGTTGTTTCGTTACAGACACAAACCGGAAAAAGGATATGCCATAGAAAAAATTGCGAAAGAAGCTGGCCATTCAGTACTGTGGTTACCACCATACCATTGCCAATTTAATGCAATTGAGTTAATTTGGGGAATTACAAAAGGCCATTATAATAAAAATATTGGAAGAAATGGATTTTCCAAAAAAGAAGTTTTAAAAATATGGCAAGAGGCACTAGACAGCATTACACCTGAGAATTGGAGGAACTCTGTACAACATTTATTACTGATGCATATTGGAATAGAACTGCGTAATTTTTAATTACTAAAGATATAATTAAGCTATTTTTTTTATTTCAATACATTTTATTTACAACTTAACCGAAAGAATTTAATTAAAGATTGTTCAGAACGCAGTTTAATATGCAATGTTTTTTATTTGTTTTAAACATAGTTTAAAACATCGTTTAAAACACTTTAATTTCAAACATGTTTTATTTAGATTGTGTTTTAAACAGTGTTTAAAACACTTTGTTTTAAACATGCCAACCCTGGTCATAAGTTGTTACAGAATTCTTAAGTTTTTACATATTTTTTCCTGCAATCAAAGCAAAAAAATAGAAGAAACTTCACGTTTTACCATTTTCTAATTAAAATACGTCATTTTATGCATAATTTTTCAATTTCACTTTATCATGCATTATTCTGCATATATTGTAATTTAATTTGCATAACTTTGTATACTTATATACTTTCTAAATTCTTTCTAGGAACTACATTTAAAAAAAATACTTATTGAATACTTAATGAGTCGCTTATTGTTTGATTTTAAAAATTCAAATTATAATTTTGTTTGTTAACTGTTATTATTAATAAAACTAAACAATGAAACAATGAATTTTAAAAATTCAGATTGCTAATTTTGTTAATTGTTAAAATTAACAAAATTAAATTATAAGTCACTAATTGATTTATTTTAAAAATTAAAATGATAACTACAGTTTGTTGCTCCACCATCATTGGCTGTAGTACTCAGAGCTACGAAAACATACATTTATCTGTTTTTGTACACACCTAACTTCTAAGAAAAGTTCTAAGGTCAATTTAAACTTTTCTCTATTTCGCACTGTTTTTGAGATATTTAAAAAATTTAAATTTTACTCTAATCTTTGGAAGGCAAAGCACCTCTTAAATTTTGGTAATTTGGTGTAGTTTGATAATTTTTGAAATAAACTGATACACAAAGTGGTATTATGCATCTGGACGCCATCCGGAGGTTTTCTTCCTTCGAGTCTTACCAATTTCTTCTTTAATTTTTTCTGAACAAACTTTACAAAAAAATTTAGTAAAACAACATTAGAACTATTGACAGCAAACAACTTAATTTTTTAATTCAAAATGTTTATCATATGTCATAAAAACGTCAGTTAATTTTGGATTTTCTTGTATTCTGTTGGGACCCTCTTTGGTTGGGGGCCCCGGGGCAATGCTCCGGTTGTCCCAGCCTAGTTACGAGCCTGTCTGGAAGGCAAAATAGGGGTCTGTTAGGCTCTGATAAAGAATCATCTATCGAAGATTGAACAAAAGTGGAGTAGGTAGCAGAAATTGTAAGGGTAAATTTATGTATTATTTTATTATCTAGGTACCTATATAAAAAAAAATTTTAAGGTTACAATATTTCCAAAACTTTTAAGTGCTACTACATATTTGGTCCATTTTCAATGATATTATTATTAAAATCATAATTTTTTTATTTATATAAATGTATTTAAAAGAAATGAATGCTGCATTGTTTTTTTTTTTTTTGAGAAGTAATTAAAGTGTTAAAACATAAATTTTTCCGTATCTTTTTATTACGATAAAATACGCTTGTCCCACAATCCAGTAAATACAATACAGTACACATAAAACTGTATTGACTAGTTAAAAAAAAATAAAGTAAAAAAAATAACTTTGGAAAAAAAAGTAACTTTGGATGTTCAGATAGTCAGAATTTTCAAAAAGTAGATTCTAGAAATTTATCATTTAAACATTAAAATTAGATTACATATTTTTGTATAAAATTAATTATTTAAACTAAATATTTAATACCTATATAACGCTATACAGATTTAATACAATTTAATGTCGTCTGTATATGGTGCGTATATAAACTAAATACACTCTATTTTTTTGGAATGATTGGAATGTGTAGACGGGAGCGGATATACTATAAAATTTCACAATAAATCAGCCTAATGAAACGTGTAACGTAACCATGTAACGTTTGATTTGACAAAATCATCATTTGAACTTAATGACGTCATCAGATTTATTTTTATAGTGAAGATGAAATTTCTTGATTAAGTTTTAAATGTTAATTTTTCAATGTTGAAAAATTAGTGACCAAATTTTTTTTCAATTCGACAACTATAAAATTAAAGCAATTAGTGAAAATATTTGCCGAGATGACGTCAGACGGTATAGTAAAGGAATTAGAAGACGTGCATCGTATGTTTTTGGAACCGTTTTTAGCAAGAGGAATCTTTTTGTATAATTAATTAATTTACTTTAGTTTATTAACTGTTCAAACATTTTTTCCTAGAACTGTCCTTAATTGCATAAATAGTGCAATGTTGCAAATTTCATCTTAAATGTTTGACGTAAGCATTATAGACCAAGAGCAAGCGTGCATTTCGGTCAAAAGTTTTCTAATACTTAAAATGTTTTATAAAAACATTTTAAATCCGAACTTGTAAGAACTTCATTTATTGGAAATTGCTAAAAAATAGTTTTTTTTTGTAAGTATGTATCTTGAAAATATTTAATAAAAAAATTACTTGATTCAGTTACATATAACAACATAACAATTCGAATTCAGATGCCATTTTCTTGAATAGAAAAATGTGGATTTTAAATACTTAAATATTTCAGTTTCAACAACGGTTTATTTTACGAGGTAAAGTAACCGAATTTTTTTTCTAGCAAAAACTACAAACTACAAATTTTATAATAATCGCCTTGGTTGAAAAGTCGTTACTTTTAAAGATATTTATAAATACCCCTGTCACAGCATCTGCATAACATAGCGAATTTCTAAATATTGGGCACTGGCGGATCTCATCTAAGACCTATATCCATTTTAAATAGTTTAGCTTTCTAACAGTGAAACAACTTTCAAAATCAGTTCAGTAGTTAGTTTTTGGCGCTTTTGGGTCCTCGGGATCCTAACGAATCTCATATAGTGTACTATATATCCATTTAACAATATATTATTACATTACATAACTATAGTTTTCGATTTTTTTTCTAGGTATGCAAATATATATAATTTATATTTTCTCTCTAAAGGAAGACATCATACAAAAATTTCCTTTCCATAACGTACTCTTGAAAAAGCTGACTAATTTTAATTTAAAAAGATGAGACAGAGCTATTGTTATTATAACCCAAACATACATATTGAATAACTAACTAGCACTTCTTTTATTTAGAAAAGAATTGCTAAAACGATGAAACATTTATTGTAAAAAAAATTCAGTAAATTGCTTACTTTTTCTTAAAAGCTAGTTCACTTAGTACAATGTTTTAAAAACTTATGCAATTTTTTACACCCTTTTCGATGGTGTCAAAAAAAATTAAAAAAATTTTTGAATTCTGGACAAATTTTGCAAAAAACCACTAAAAGTGGCGAAAAATGACCAAAAAACCTACTTCTAGGCATCCGACGTGTCTGGTTAACGAACTTAGCCGAGCCAATCCGTATTCCAGCTCGCATACCAAATTTCATAAGCATTAAACGTCTTGTTCGATAGTTATCGCGTACACACATAAATACATATATATATATATATATATATATATATATATATATATATATATATATATATATATATATATATATATATATATATAAATATTAGTGAAGTAAATTTTCAGGTTCTAGAGGCTCCAAACCAAATTTCTACCATAGTTCCAGACTTAGGTCTTACCATAAGAGCTGCAGTAATACCTGAATTTCCAGAATGGAAATTCGCTAAAAAACCTACAAAATCTGTTCTATACAAAAGCTCAACCGGTAGACAATTCTTTGGATGAAGTCCACACTGGCTCCTGGCCTATTATTAAGACGGATGTCGTGGCATGACATAGGTAATATGTTATTAATAAGATGACAGACAAATGATTTATTTAAATGCACCGTAGTCAGCTCACGTAACAATCATAAATTTAACTTCTTCTTCTTGTTCTTGTAGTAAATAGTTCTGGCCGTAATAACAGATAGCAATAGTAAGTAGCCTATTCGTTACATATCGTGTAGTTTATGCTATGCTCTATAGATGTCCGTTTCTGTTTTCGTTTGTAATATATCAGCTTTTCATTTGTCATCACCGTAATATTATTTATTTAGAATAACTGCTGCAACGATTAGTATTATAAGTACAGGCATCTAAAATCAAAAGTTTTGAAGTGGAAACTTCTATAATGAGGGCTACTCTGTATGAGAGTATAATGAAATCTGTATTGTAAAAGGTTAATGAAATTTTGTTGGTCGAGAGTGAAACGCTAGTTAGTTGATCATTTCTAATTGATTAATATTTTATATTGTTCAAATTATTTAAATTGCCTTGATGATAAAATATTCGTGATGTCTTATTTGGTATTTTTCAAATTTACATTTGATTTAACTCGGTATACATAGTAAGGTTGCAGGAGCATATCACTATTGAGAAATCTCATATTTAATAAATTTTCTCTTTAATAATTAAAAAAATAAATATATATTTGCTATTCACTAAAAACTAGATAAAAGTAACCTCATTTTACTTTCATTATTATTACCTATCAATTAATTTCTGTCCTTGTCAGACTACTAAAATTTAACAAATCAATGGGAACAAAACTAAATCAAAATAAATTTTAAAATTAAAACAATTCAATTCACATTTAATGTGTATTTTTAATTGATATCAAATATTTGTATTTGTATTATTTCAAAGCCAACCTTTTGGTATAAATTATTTTGTGGTAAATAGATAATTCAGGTTATCGACTCTGGTTCTGATTTGTTGGGATTGAATCTTTAACTAACAAGTAAAGGTCTCGAGGCCGGACCTATCGATTTTGATGAAAGTTAAATATGTTGTACAATACTAAAAAATAAGCGACACGTATTTTTTTTTCATCTGCGGAAAAACGGTTTGTAGAGGTGAAATCGCCCTTCAAAAATTGGGGTAAAAATTTAAGTTTTCAAATATCTCGAAAACAGTAAGAGATAGAGCACAAGTTTAAATTGGCGATATTGCTCTTTTTTAAAGAGCTATCTATTGATATGCAACTTGTTCAAATTACATCAACAGGGGTGGTTGTGGGTTAAAAGTTAGGGGTTAATTTTGAAAAAAAGGGATGAAAAGCAAACAGTATAAAAATTTTGTTTACGTCAAAAGATCTAATTGACCTGTTTTTGCTTAATTTTCATATCAATTTAAAAAAAAAGTAATATCGTCAATTTAAACTTTTGCTCTATCTCTTACTACTTTCAAGATCTTTGAACAATTAAATTTTTACTCTAATTTTTAAAGGGCGATTTCACCCCTTTAAACCGATTTTCCGCAGATAAAAAAATACGTGTTGCTTTTTTTTTATTGTTCTACAACATATTTAAGTTTCATTAAAATCGATAGTCTGGCCTCGGGACGTTTACTTGTTAGTTTGACGATAATTCATATTCACTTTATTTCCGCATTTTTGTTATTGGCTTCACGTTCATCCAACATCGCGACTCGTTTAACAAAGTCCGATTGACAGAATATATTTATATTATTTATGTTACTTCACATCGGTTACGAGATCACCATATAGAAGTTTTCACTTTGGTCATGCGGTTCTAAGCACGTTCTCAAATTTTTCTTGCTCTGATCGTTTAAACTTTATAATATTCTTAATTTATTTATTTCATTGTTGTGGTGAGAGTGGTGGGGAGAGAGAGCATATTTCTTTTTTAAAATCATTCTGTGTCGCATAGAAATATTTGACTTGTTCTATGAAAGCTTCACTTGCTTCACCCACTTCGTTCCAAAAAATTTCATGTAGGTAACATTTTTTGTTCCATGTGTATTTTTATTAACTTGAAATAGTCTCTAATTGGTTTTAAAAGATTAATAACGGCCGGTTTTACATTCATAATTTTAAAGGTTCTTTAACTAAAGCTACTTTTAATTTAAAGTCGACTTTATTTTTAGAATTGCTTTACAATGATCAGGTCTACTTACTTTTATTTAAAAAAAATAACTATAGAAATGAAAATATCAACATGATTGAATTTCAAAAAATACGCATTTCACTCATTTCGTTACTGTGAGATTGGTGAGATCGGAATAGAAAACTACATTATTTATTTTTAAAAGAAATTTATCATAAATACAATGAATTATAAAAGAAATCGCGAGTAACCCAGAAATCACTCAGCCAATTTAACCCAAAAGGAATGTTTGATATTAATCCAAGACGTAAAAATAATTAAAAATATTATTGAAAATAAGTAAACAAATAAAATTTTTATTTTATTTATTTAAGGTACAAATATTTTATAGAAAAAAATATCCTTATAAACAAAATTCAATGATAATAATCAACAATAACAAATATGTTAAAGCCAATTTTAAGCAGTAAAAGTCGAGATAATTCTTATTTTAGTTTAAAGTCGACTTTTACACTAACAGTGCTTTAAATTTGATTGTAAAACAGTACCAAAAATAAAATCAGTTTTAAAGTTGGCTTTAGTGTTAAGCCGGCTTTAAATGTGAATGTAAAACCGGCCGTAAGTACCTGGTGATAGCAAATCGATACACTATTAAAACTATCAATAAGAATGTTATCTGCTATTATTTAACATTCACTTCCAACACCGGTTCCTGAAATGGTTACGGTGGTTGATTACGTTAGCTAACGATAGGATTCATTGTCAGAGATACATACATAGATACAAATCAGTTACAAATAGCTGACTATCTCACCATCCTTATTTTCACATATGTTCGAATAGATTCCGAGTACATTAAAATTGAAAACGTTCATAGAGAACTTCGTGAATATTCACAGGTATATCCATTGTATTCAATCGTGAAAATATCAAAGACATTCTTAAACGGTTTTATATTATTCTAGTCGGATAAAATTAAATACAGAATTAATTCGAAACAAAGCTAATTCTACGAAATATCCAAATTAAATAGGCCTATTGTTGAGTTGATGTCGATAACTGAAATGTACAAACGAACCAACAACTTTTGCAGAGAATTATAACTCACTAAACAGAACAATTAAAATTTTTGTTGGTAGGTATACCTAATACGCGAAATGAAAAATTTATATAATAAAGCACGGTATTTTATTATAAATTTTAAGCTTGTATTAACCTAAATTTTCTTTCCATTTTGAAAATATTCACTACAACCAGAGCTGATCCGACCAAAACCGGCGCGCGGTGCAAAGTTAACTTGTGGACCTTGAAACAAATTTCGTACAATAATACAACAATTTACTGCATTTTACTTCTTTTACGTTGCACAAATTCGTAGAATCAGAGGTAGAATGATCTACATGGAAACGATTTAACAATTTTGGACAAATGACAGATCGTTGTGGAATTGTGGTTGTTCAACAAAGTTATCGGTATAATATGTTTCCGTTTTAATATGGTTATCTTTTTTTTCATCTTATAAATTTACAATTATAATGAAAAATTGCATATCCATTTTTTATTTCGTTTTCGTAAATCATTTGGTATTACTGTAACCTTACTATACTTTTGATACAGAATCGTTGTATCTTTACTACTTTTGGTATAGAACCGCTGCGATCTTACCACTTTTGATGCAGAATTGCTGTGACCTTACTACTTTTGATACAGAACAGCTGTAATCTTACTATACTTTTGGTACAAAATTGCTGCGTTCTTACATAAGTGGTCTCTCTGTTTAAGCGCAGTCTGAAGAAGGTTTAAGGTGACAGTCTGGTAACTCGCGCTGTTTTTCATGCCTATTTTTAGGGGCATTTTTTTTTTTTTTTTGAGAAAGAACAAATGAAAAGTTGTGAATTTTTAATAATGTTTTTATTTACATCTTAAGGTAATAAAAAATAGTATATTGTATAATAAGTGGGAAAAGAGGCTTATTTCTCACGCAGCCCGCAGGGCGAGTGCAACAATTCGTATGAGTGAGAAATAAGCTTTTCCCACGCATTTTACACTATACTTTTTCTACGAGCACATATTTTTTCGCAAAATTTAACATAAATAATTAAAACAAAATTTAAATAAGTATAGTAAAAATTTTTTAATTTTATAATGTCAGTGCTAAGATGTTCAAATTTTTGTCAAATCATACTTTGAAACTATGGAAACAATAATAAATAATCAACATATATATATATATATATATATATATATATATATATATATATATATATATATATGTATATTTTTAGTATTATTTCTATATATTATATATTGATCTAACGGAGCAGCCTACTTTTTTATCATATTAAGGCGTGGGAAATAATTTTCCACTGTATTTCCGTACAGTGTGGGCAATTGTTAATTTTTACATATAGTTAGCCGTGCACAAAATGTTACTTTTAATAGTAGGAGTAGAAAAAAATTTTTTTTAATTAAATTTTGTTTTATTATTGTTATTATCACTTGAAGTTGGCGCCTCAAAAAATAGCACGTGGATGGCCCGGGTGATTTTGACTCTTGGGGACATCTGAAATCAAAAATTCTTTTTTTAGTCTTAAATTTTTATTAAATTCTTATCTCATTCTTAAATTAGTCTTAATCTATAGATATGTCATTCTTGTCGGAACTAAAATTATGAAATTTTATCAAAAGATAACAAAAATAACAAAAGAGTCATTTTTTGTCGCACAAAAAGGGTTGTAAAATGGAAAGTTAGGGGTGAAACAAATTAATTCTAGTCCCGACGAGGACAACAAGTGTGTCGAATAACCAGTTTAAGTTTCAGAGCAATCGGTTGAACAGAAAAAATGTTATGACTCGGGCCGACCGTAAAAACGATGTTTTAAGAAAAACGTATTTAAAGTTCCAGCAACAAATTTTCATAAATAAACTCTTATTTACATTAATCGTCGATGTCCAACCGCTTGCAGCTGCCGGCCGACCTTCGGTGCGCACTTATGAGGCGCTCTCGAAAATTTGTTGTAACTTGGTTCCTATTGCGATTTTCGGTCTAAAATTTTCATAGTATATTCTCAATATATTGTACACAGTGCGGCAATTAAATTCCGGGACTGAAGCTATATCTCAGCTTCCAGTAGCGACATCTGTTTAAATTTTATGTCATATGAAGTTTGGACATATGTGAACATAACCTAAAACTTTTATTTAAATCGGTTGACATTTATCATTTTTTTTGATATTTTGTTTATCAGTTTATTTTGTTACATGTCGGAAAACGATAATAACGTGCTGTTATTAAACACGCTAAACTCGGCACAAGTGCCACAGAAATGTTCAAAATGATGAAAAAAGTGTATGAAAGTGAGTGTTTATCACGGTCAAAGACTTTTGAGTGGTACAAGCGATTTTTGGAAGGCAGACAATCACTGGAGGACGACAAACGAGTGGGAAGGCCAATTAACAATTCGAACAGCAGATTCGATTCAAAAAGTACAAGAATTTGCATCCAACGATCGCAATGCGACACTGAGAATGGTGGAAGAGGCATTAAACATTAACAAAAAGACAATACGACAAATTCTTAAAGAAGATTTGGGCAAAACAAAGGCCTGTGCTAAATTTGTTCCACACACACTAACCCAAGAGCAAAAATTGATGAGACTGGAACATTCCAGAAAGATTGTATAAGCAGCAAATAACAGCTCAACCTTCCTCAAATCAATTGTTACTGGTAATGAGACCTTCTCTTTATTTCCAAAAATGAAAATGAAGTTGAAAGGACGCATTTTTAATGATATTGAAACCATCGAAAGAGAGTCTACGCGCATATTAGAGGCAATACCGAAAATTGAGCTTGAGCAGGCATTTGAATCACTATTGGGTCGCTGTAAAAAGTGTATTGAAGCAGGAGGAGAGTATCTTGAATAATTTAATAAAAAGATTTGAATAAAATTGTTTTGTTTCATTTTTATAGATCCAGTCCCGGAATTTAATTGCCGCACTGTGTACTTTCGAATTAATCAAAAAAAAAATTTCGATTTTTTCAATTCAAGTTACCAGACTACTACTTTAAACTCTCTTATATCATCACATAATCATTAATTTTAGATTGGAAATTGATTTCCCGTTCTCGCAATGGTTTTTTTTTCATATTCTTTGAATTATTTTATATAAAGAGTCTGATTTTTCGCTAGAAATTTCCACAACAATCTTTAAAATATTGGGAACTTCCAGCTTGACTGACAGGTTCATTTAGTTTAATTTTCTGCGTGTCCACCATTGCGGCAAAAATGATTTAATAGAATGGTTGTTTTTAAAATGATCAAAATTAAACTTAAGACAAATAATTATATTGTCTAGTTTGTTAAATTTATTCAGAGTATGGTTGATCTCACATTTTTGGCTGGAGCACAGATAAGTGAGTAAACCAAACAAAAAGCTAATGTTTGTGTATCCATTAAATTATAAAACATATCCATCATTCAGTGTTTCTCAGCGGAGAACATTATCTTAATTTTCTCGTATTCCCCAATTTATTTATTTCCGAGGAAATCGTTTGAGTGTTCGTTCGGTTATATGAATTTTAGTACGAAACACTGGAAATTACAATTCTTTTTTTATCATTTAACATCGCTAATGTCATTTAATTAATAAGTATCATTGAATATAAAAACAAAATTATTGTAATTTTTCTAAAAATAGCTGGTAATTTCGAATCAAATTATCCAATACATATAATTTTGACGTGCTATTTTCAATTCTTATTTATTATTAAACTTGACTGGAAAAAAAAAATAGATAAAAAAACTTATTACAAACAATATTGAAAACCGTATGCTCGATAATATTACAACTAAAACATACACATATATACATATATAGTATAAAAAATTACGCTATTCAAGGTCCTCACACGTACGTACGTTACCTGAGCTCGATGTGCTCGAATCGTTGAGAGACGCTATAGCGTAGCGAGTGAGCGTCTCGTTCCATCCACGAGGCCTGTACACAGAAATGGACGCAGCTCAACATTGAGTGCGCGTGAGAACGCGAAAATATCAGCTCAAACACACATTCAAACTGTACTACTGCATTTTGATACTATACTGTCCGCCGTGTCCATATAGTTGTACAGTACCGCTCGGCTTTATCATGTATTTTACTTCGCGTATCGTTGGTTACAATGTTATTTTGTTTTTGTAGTGTACACGCTAAAACATTCTATCGTGCTGCAGCAAGAAGCAACAATGCCACAATAATATAAATACATATATACATTTTATAGTGGTTTTCGTCTCGTATGTGTTTCGTATGCTTTGTTTATTTTCGATGTTTAAATTTCAAATTTGAATGTGCGAATTGTAACAATTAGTTTGTATGAAATTGGAGAATGTGAATTTGAATTTTTGAAAGTGAGCCGTTTGTTTGGTTTTTTTTTGGTTCAGTCGATTTTTGAATTTTAATGTGTAGAGGTTTTTTTTTGAGGTGATGTGTGTTAATATTTTTGATGTTGTAGAACTGTTTAACAATTAAGAACTTTTTAAATACGAACAACGATAACAATGTAAATAAAATTTTTGAATTGTGTGTGCATGTTCTTTTTATTTCCACTTCTGTGTTCCTACTTTCGTTGTTTTTTTGGTAGAATAAGGTAAATATTCTTTAAATATATTGTATATTTTTGTCTCAAAAGAAAAAAAACTCGTAAGAGAAGTACTTGAATATTTAAATTTATTTTTTATTAAAGTAAAAAAAAAAAAATTGAATCGTACTTCTGGTTGAATCTCTGAAAATTGTTAATATATATATAATTAATTGGAGTTTTATTAACAAAAGCTTTACGTGCTTCCCAAACGAATTTTATGATCCTTGACCTATTATATTATTTTGCAAGGTAAACTGATATAAAAACTGTAAAAATTGTAAAAAAAATTACTTAATCTTTTCTCGATGGCTGTGATTTTTTATTTCCTAAGGAAAATTTCAAAATTAATGAGCCTCTAATATTTTGAAGGTTTTTTTATAATATTGTTGAAAACCCGAATAATAAAACTAATAATTTAGACAATTTAACTCATGCTCGTATATATTAAGTCCTAAGTATATAAATTGTAGTCTTTTTCATTCTTTGTTGTGAAAAAAAAGTCAGGATAGATTTTTACAGTGAAAAAAAAAAATGGTAGGATTTTTTTTGGAAGGAAAGTAAACGCGATAAAAACGAAACAAAAGTTTTATTGGCAAATTTAACCGATTTTAAATTCACAGTAAGGAAATATTAAATTATAATATGAATTATACACTTTCAAAACGATCTCTTTGTTCGTTTATTAGAAGATTAATAATTTCTTTGATTTTATTTTCTTCAAATCAAAAAACTATTTATAGTAGTTAAAAAAATATAATATTTTTTTAACTTAAAAAAAGAATAAAAAATAAAATAAAAATCAACGAAAATTTCTAAAAATATAAAAATCAAAGAAACAATGTTTGAACAAGGAAAGCGTTTTGAGACTAGTTACTAACTTATTCGTTAAATTTTCTTACCATATTACACTAGAATTATATATTTTTATAATTACTTATTTACCTGAAAAAATTTCTGTTTTCTACAATCTAAATTTGTCGTCTAAAAGTAATTTTGCTAGACAATAATAAATTGCAAAACCACAAACTTTCGTAATATATAAATACAAATTTATTCGAAAAAAATAAAAATTTCTCATGTAATAATAAGTGAGAAAATTCTATAAGTGTGAAAATGTAGAACTGAGCTAGATATAAAGGAATATAAAGTCAGTTTTGGAACAAAAATTACTCAGAATAGTTGAATTGTTTATAGTTAACACAATTACATACATATTTCAAAAATTTTGAACAAGAGAACCAGCACTGCCACGATTATGTTTGATATGCAGAGAACCTCTGAACAATGCGTTTTTTTTTTCGAATTTTTAAAAATATTACGTATAAATTTACATAAGCCAAAGAGATACTCCACTGATAATAATTCCTAATTTCTTGTGTAGTTTTAAATTAAATAATTATGTAAAATTGTGTATAAGTTTTATTTTAATATTCACCTCAAAAATACCTATTTACTTACTATTTTTGGATAAAGTGAAAATTCTGATGTAAATATTTAAATGTTCAAAGTTATTTCAGATGTTAATCCCTCTAGGATTTCTTTACTACACTGTAAAAAATGCTTAATTTTTGACATGTCTATAAAACGTAAACAAAAATGAATGTATTCTTACATAATTTATGTATACCTATTATTACTGTTTTTGTTTAATATTAATTTTGTTTATTAATGTAATTTTACACAATTATACGATAATTAAACAAAATTATAGTATTAATATAAAACAAAAATATTTCAAGAGTTTAAGTTTATTGTGAATTTTTCATACAGTTGTGTAAAATTATATTTTTTATCAAGATAAAAAAATTTACTTATATTAAATTTTAAATAATTTTACGCGTTTTTGTAACCGATTTTTTTTTTACAGTGTATTTATACACGTCATATAAAATCAACATTTTTCATTATATCTCATGAGAAATTCTCTTTCATAATCGTTAACCAAAATGAATAAACAGTGTAGGCACCTATTATATGGTATTTATAGTTCAAACAAAATTATTATAAAATAGATCAAATATTAAAATATGTTGGATCAACATTTGTTTTGCTGAATTAGAAAATTTTTATTAATAAAAAGAATTTTAATATTTTTTGGTATAAAATTTTTTTACTAGCGTAATAAAAAATATTTTACGCGATTACAGTTGACCTTATATTAGAGATAGGAAACATTGGACTAGGCAACTCTAAAAAAAAACCTTTTCTCTATATTTTATTCAATTTTTCAGTTCAAGAAGGTTGACTTGCTATGAAAAAAGCTGCGACAACGCAGTTGTAGGATATTTCAGTTCCTTATTTATTTTTTGGAACTTATTGAGATGGAGTGTTTGGTGTTGATTTATGAAAAATTTGTATAATAATGGGGTCGAAGCATTTATGAATAATAGCCAAAAAGACCACAAAGAAAAAAAAACTCTTCCGTTCAAAGGCTACATAAATCAAAATTTATTTTGCGATTTTAGAGGTAGATAAGTGCATTTTTAGGAAAAGCTGTCGGGAACAAAGTTGTTAAAATTTAAAATTTCTACAAATTACATTTTGTGAAATTTTTCAAAATAATGTTTCTAAAGAGTTACGAACTTTATTCTTGTTTCGAGAAAACATGAGTGCATAATCTTACCGAAAGAGTAATCTTACACGACCCTACTTGACACAAAAATCAGACTATAATAACACAACCCCTCATTACAACTTCTTTTTGTCCCTGATACGTATATTTACGTACTGTGTTTGTAATGAACTGATAGATAACGGAAATGCTGAGTAATATTGGTAACACTTGAAAACGGAAGTGAAATTGATTGCCTTTTAAAATGATTTTTAAAAGCCATCAAGTCACCGAGCCATCATAAATTAATTTTTTTCTTTTCATTACTTGGAAAGAAATTATACTAAAATATAATCAATATATTGGTTTTGAAATATCCATCTTCACCTTAATATCCAACAAATTTAATGGAAAAATTTTTTAAAATATAATATTCATAAATAAGTTTACACCAGGATTATTTTTTTTTTATTTTTATTTTTTGATAAATAATTAATAGTCATGTAATTGATCTTTTAAATAAATTCATATGATGGTATACAATATTGACATAATACAGTTTAAAATTTATTGTAAATATTGGAGATTAAAGCAGAATTATGTTTATATATAAAAAAAAAAAATTAATTTTGATTGATTTAGTTATTGATGTATTTGAACCGGAATATTGACATTGCCACTGGCTTATTTAATATTTTAATTTACAAAACCGTATGATCTCGTATAAAAATTTCCTATTAAAAGAAAAAATAATAATTTTTACAAATTTTTATTTGGTTTCTTATAGGATATTTTAAATTATTTTAGTTTGAAATTTCTTTTAAAAATGTGGGTGTCACAAAGTACAGAGGCGACACTGTAATCTCTATACTACTGAAACCAGTGTAACCAATGTTATATATGTGCACTGGGTTGAGTTTGTATTTGTGTGATCTATGTTGTGTGTGTCAGTGAGGCGATCTCTCTTGCGTACTGTAACGACGCATGGAATAGGCGCTGTGTAATTTCAAATAAATTTCTATTGAGAGTTTCCCAATAAATGAAAAATTGGGAAATCAGCTGATAAAACTAGCAGAATCAAACATTGTAATAGGGTTGACAATAGTTGAGAAATATATGCTATGTTAGTTGCATAAAACATCAGTGTGTTAAGTCGTAATATCTCTCTTAGTTAAAGTGAGTAAGAACATAATGACGTAGTGTCGCTAAGACGGCAAATGTAATTGGCCAGAGGAGAACGAGTTAGGGGTGATTTCCAAGAAAGGAATATTTACTTAAGTTAATATTGTATCTCACTCTTTTCTATAATAAAATATATTTCTGCACTGTAATGGAACAATCTGGAACATTCGAGAATTAAAATAAGAATTTTTTGTAACGAACATTATAAAATTTGGTGTTATTCTGATTCTGATTTTGTATTCGGTGACAACAATAAAAAAGGGTACGCTTTCCCTCACAAACGTAATACAGTTTTCTCTTTATCTTTGTAAATCTTTATTGTTGCAACGTAATACAGTGTTATTACTATTTTTGTTATTTTATTTAATTAATTAATAAACAAATTATATTTATTCAAAAAATACGCGAGTGTTTTATTTGCGATTCACCACAAAAAAAAAGTCAAGTGATTGTTACGCTAACACAAAGAACCTGCAAAACTTTGGGGACAAAAGTTAAGGCTTAACATCGCGAGCGCGTAGAAAATCTTCAACCTAAGTGGATTTTCCTGTACTGGATTTTCCTCATCAGCTAAAGGCGGCCTTACAGTACGTATATACAATACTACATACGTATGTATGCCGCTTGATACGTTGGTGGTAGCAATGACCATAAAAATCAAACCGTGATCAAAAAAAATTGATCTACGCTCATCCACTGCCACCGAACGAGTGACTACTAAGTAGCTTAACTTGCTCAGAACTGCACACTGCAGATTCAGTATTTTACGATAGAGATAGTAGTGCAGGTTCAGTATTCTGTGGTGGATGCGTATACTTATGAGCCTGCATTAAAAATTATACGAGTACTTCTTTGGCGTGATTAAAAACCAATTTTTAATTTGCATGCAGATAATTGCATTCGTATCGAAATAAAACACGTGTCGTATATCTAGACGCAGCTGAGTAAATAGTAATAATAATGAATATAACTATACTAGTTGGAACGCGTAGATAGCCTTCTGTTTAGCAACCAACTTCATTGTGTTAATTTTGATGTTAATACAGTGTTATTTTTTATAACACGCCAAAGGAAGAGACAACGAAAATAACAGGGATAGGCATGTTAGGTTCCTGAATTTCGAGTTATAAGACGCAATAAGGTAATTTGAGAACTCCTGTAGGTACTTACATCGTATCCTTTTAATTTTTTACATTGTTTTTTACTGTTCTGTATACCATTTTTTTTTCTAATTTCAACCATTAAAATTTTCTTTATTAATTAATATACCTATTATGTACAGGTATTTATACGAATCTACGCATACCTTATACCCTGTATGTAGTCTGTACAAATTTAAATAACGTATGTAATTAATCTTTTATTATTAAAACAACAGAAAATGAAAAGTAAAAATACTAAAAAAATAAATAAACAAATTAAATTATACGTTGTTTTATTTTATTTTTATTCGTAGAATATAAATTCAGCGCACAATTAAATGAATATTTTTTTCTTCTTTTTGTACAATAGAAGTTTTTGTAGAAGTTTGAGCCAGTACGATAATATTTGAGTACTGAATACGATTTGACATTGTAATAAAGTTTTACTTTTGTTTATATGACGACTTGCAGAGTAGAACTATAATGTTTCGCTTCTACACTATTAATTTAATGATAAATTTTACATCGTTTTTACATGATGTAATAATAGTTAACGTAATTCATTTTATTGTAAAAATAGAAATGTATGGTTATTGGTATATATTACACAAGATGGTCAGTCCTATAAAGAAGTTAGTTCGAACATTAAAATATAATAATTTTCATTTATTTTGCTACAACAAAGTTGAAACTTTTACGTAACATCTGATAACATCTGGCAACGTTGCATTAAATGAAGTGTGGCGTGAGATTTGAAAATAAAATGAAGTCATATATAGTACCTTACAAAATCATAGTTTTTTTAAAAAAAAAACTTTCTAAAGTAACAAAAATTTTTCAAATATTTTGAAAATGTTTTCTGACTGTAGTTATATACCAACACAATTTCTGTAAACTCCTTCATATTTATAATATTGCCATTGTTAAATTAAGATGTATTTTTTTTTTTTTTAAACGAATAAGATCAGTTTATAATTATCTCTTGAAAATTGTTACTAAACAATTTGGAGTATTAATGGTAGCAAGTACTTATAAAATTCTATAAAATATTTCAAGTAATTATATTGAAGTCTTTCAAAGATAGAACAAAAGAAACTTGAAATTTTCAGACATTTATATAATCATGCTTTATATGTAAATGTAATCACATCGTAGTTATATTTATACTTTTTGTTTTGATAAATAGAAGACTTATTTTATCAAAACATGACAAATGTTAATTACTTCTTTCCCCAGTGTGTCGTTACGAAGCTACGACTATTTCAGTCAAATTTATAATAATATGTATAATCAAATTTGTAACGCTGAAATATCACCCTAAAATAATATGATTAAAATTTAAGAGGACACATTCATAATTTCAAACCTACAGCGGATTTCACTTATAAGGATCACCATTATAACGACGTAAGAGTAAATTAACTTACCAAGTAAAGTAACATTTGATATATTAAAGTTCTTTGAAAAGTAAATTACTTATTATTTCATTTATAGATAACTGTAGTTTATAAAATTCATGGTGGAATTTCTGAAACTGGTGGATGCTAAGTTTACATCCCAAAAACCTAGAAAATTGCCAAGTTAATCTTTGAATAAAATATACTTGGTAGATATTCTACAGAGTGTGTTGAGCTGGTGCGTAAGCCAGCGGTTAGGGTAACATGTTTTATCCACGCATATGAATAGCGGGGTGTCCGGTTCTAATCCCGATATATGTGATTTCTCAATATCTTTTTTCAAAATCTATTAACACTTTCAGTCCAATGGCATCCGAAACCAAACAAAACATCCTCAGAGTCATAGGCCGACCGCGATCAATATTTAGAATAATTAATCAAAACACTTAAAAATATTTATAAAAAAGATTTTACGTTATTCATTCTAATAAAAATAATTTATTACTATGTACCGGACACTTTTCATTTTTTGTACATATAAATCTACATAATATGTTTTATTATCAAAATATCTAGGCTGCATCTTTTATTTAAAAAAATAATTTGTGTATCCACATATGTATGTATGTGTGTATTGTATGTTTGTATGTATATGTGTATTTTATCAAAATAATAATAACTAGATATGTGCTCATTATTGATGAGCAAAATTAGTCTTGCTCTTGCAGTCTTGTTTTGGTCTTGCATTTTTTACAAGACCAAGACCAAGACCAAGACATGTATACCAAGAGCAAGACCAAGACCAAGATTATAAGTATGGCTGCAAGACCAATACCAAGACTCAAGTGAGCAAGACCAAGACAAAAGCAAAAAAAAGCAAGACTCTTGCTAAACTATTTAAATAGTTTGAAAGTACAATTAATACCGTAAAGAGAGAAAATTCTGAGTTTAGAAGGAAAAAATTCGCTAATAAAAAAATGCAAGAAAGTACAAGACTTTTAGTAATACCAAGACCAAGACCAATACCAAGACTGCATTTTGCAAGACCAAGACCAAGACCGAGACTCAAACTGCTCTAGCAAGACCAAGACCAAGATTCTTAATGCAAGAACAAGACCAAGACCAAGACTGCCAAGTCTTGGTCTTGGTCTTGCATTAGCTCATAACTAGTACTCATTTTTTGACCTGCCAAACACATACATATTGAATCCTTTAGTGTTCTGTGGAATCATTTTATGTACTTGTTTACATAAAATTTGTTTAAAAATATTGTTGGCTTCCGGGGAAGTTTACTGTGAACGTGCTCGGGCCTCATGTATATATATATAAAAGAGAAATACCACTCATTCACTCATCACAAATTCTCCAAAACTACAATACCTACAAACTTGAAATTTGGCATGTAGGTGCCTATTGGGTCGTTGCGCTCGCTAAGAAAGGGTTTTGCAAAATTTTTTGTCTAACCGTCGAAATTTACGAAAAACCGTAAAATTTCAATTCTTTATTGCAGTAGACAGCAATCTGTGGCCAATTTATCAAAAAATTATACAATTTTTAAATTGTTATTAAGCATTTGAAAAAATAATTTTTGTAATTTTAAAAATTAAATAGCAGTGATTACTATGAAAATATTTATTTGTAGATACTGTTTGTTTTTACTGGTATCTGTCATTTGAATTTTTCTGATCTAAATTTATTCAAATTTAATTAATTATTTGCTATTACTTATTGGTTCTGTAAATCATTAATCCTACTTAACCAACAAAAAAACAAAAAACAAAGTCAATGTAAGTTTAAAGCTGTTACTGTTTTTAAATTATTACAAAAAATGAGTTTTCAGATACATAATGAGAATATCTTTAAGCGAAACAGATAAAATTTGACCCGGTACTAAAGAAGCAATCACAAAACAAGAATTAGAGCTAGAGTTAATAGTATAGTTCTGGAGTAATCTTATATTTAAATAAAAATGAAATATGGACTATATTTATCCTTTCCCAATGGTTTCAAGAAAACGGTAGTATATATCAAAAAAATGATGAAAGAAAACTATAGGTAAAATTGGCATAAGAATTGAAAAAAAATATCAGAATTAAGTCAAAGTTACCCCACAAGACCGTAGGACTTCAAAAAACGCTTAAAGTAAACGACTGGATGTATCATTACCAAATTTTGCGCAAATACTGATTTTGAAAGAAATAAATGTCACATTATAATTGATCCTTAAGGTCCTAAGATCCCTAAACGAACTCAAAATAATTGGCTGGACGGAAATAAATAAATTGATACCTCTATTTTCGCCAAAAACTTATGTAATGAAATTACAAGCTTGGCTGGACGGATTTTGACTAAATTTTTTGCTCAAATTGTACGGAGATTCTGAGAAAAATGAACATTTTAAAACTGCCCTCTAGGGTTCTGGGAACTCAAAAAGACCCAAAATAAACGACTGCACGGATTTGAACTTTTGCCTTAATATTATTAAAAATCGGAAACAAATTAACGCGAGTTCGGAAATATTCTCCAGAGCCCTGTGAACTCAAAATGTCTCATAAAATAAAGTACTCTTAAAATTATCAATGTGAGTATCTCAAGGTATGAAAATTAGATATACGCTACTAAAATATGAATATTGCAGAGTATTTCAGTATTTCTGATTTAAAAGCAGGGCTTCGAACCGAAATTTTCTTTCGTTCCGGTTCAGTTCCGGTTCAACGCAAAAAAGAATAGCGGTGTCGATTACGCACAGTTTTCGATTTTTGGTTTCGGTTTTAAAAAAAGTAAAATTTTTTCCGAGTGGTGAATATATTATCTATTTTATAGAAATTACCTTTATAAAACATAAATCAACGTTTGAAAAACTCAATCTTAATATTTTTCAAAATGCTTGAATTTATCGAAACACCATTTTTCCTTAGTAGGTGCTTACTTTAGGCCTGAGAAAGCTCTTTCGACACTCCGAAATTAGAAAACCTAGGAATATAAATTTTCATTTCTAATCCAGTAGCCTGTTCCTTTCCTATCTAATCTAGAAAATAAATATCGTCGAACGCAGATAATATATGTCTGTTAATTCCAATTAATATTGAGATGATACAGTAAAAAATAAATAAATAAATAAATAAAATAAAACAAAAAATATATTTTAACGACCATATGTACGAACGTTAGAAAAGTTTATTGGTTACTGGTTAGTATAGAATAAAATTAAATATTAAATTTCAACTATGAACCGGATAGAAGAAGATAACAGTTTCGTTTCGGTTAACGGTTTTTAAAAAAAATAATTTTGCTCCAGTTAACGGTTACTTTCCGGCAAAATCAATCGGTTTTACCGGTTTTCAGTTACGGTTACGGTTCGGTTCGAAGCCCTGTTTATAGATGAGATCGAAATTGATTCACAGAACTATCGAATACGGCTTTAATTAAACAGCTGGACCGATCTTAATAAAATTTTATCAAAATAAATTATGTTATTGAAATATGAATAAGTTTACTTTAGAGTCGTTGAGCGAGCCAAGCGATGTACTATAAAAAACTGATTTTGTATAAAATTTCAGAACATCAAATTTAAATGGATATGTGCTCAAAATTGTCCATCAGTGGCACCAAATAGATTCCAAATTGAAAAGCTGAAGGAATTTTTGACAGAATTTTATTCAAATATTGTTGAAAGCTCTGGAAAAAATTAAAGTGAAGTAAAATTGTCCCCTAGAAAGGCCTAAAATAGAAATACTTCTAAAACTATTAACATGGGTATCTACATGATGGTGCGGAAATTAGCCATGCTTTTGAAATATGAATATGGTTACTTTAAGGTCGTTTGACGAGCGGGGCAAAATAATTAATTGATTATGTACAGAATTTCCGAATATCTAATTTAAAATTTACCCAATATTTTTGACTCTAAATTCAAATAATTTTATGCGAGTGAAACCGCGGGTCGCAGCTAGTAGTGTTAATATATTAATTATGTTACCAAAATTTTGCTACGAAATATTACTCGTTGACAAATTAATAAATATATATAATTTTTTGATTTTTTTTTTCAATATTTATAAAAATTTAAAATCTAGTAACCACGTAAGTCAGTTAAGTAAGTACTTATATATTAAGAATTTTTATTTAATCAATATAATATGAATTTTTACATTTTTCAAAATTTAAAAAGGGGTTGATAAAATAATAATTGATAAACTAACAAATTCTAATCGAAAATAATGACCTTTAAAAAATTATTCATATTTATTAATTTTGCAGGAAATAACGTTTTGTAGAATAATTTCGATAAAAAAATTAATAAATTTTATAAAAAAAAAAAAAATTAAAGAAATCACATATACCGAGATTGGAACTAGGCATCCGATTATCTATACGTACGGATAGTACCTATTACTCTAACCGCTAGCCTACGCACAAGCTCGCTACAACATATTAAATAAATTGTATGTTTACTTTCTATATTTTTGTTCAAACTTTACACAGTAAAAAAATTTGTGTTCTGCGTAAAAACGAACTAGTGGTTACAATTTTTGTGTTAAATAAGTAACACAACCCTGCGTTAATGTAACATTTCGTGTTTGTGTTAAATGAAAATATTAACACAAGTTTCAATTTAACAGAATAAAAATGTTAACCTCTTTTGAACAACAAAGAAGTAACATAATATTTGTGTAGAGCAAAAGAACGTTATAAGTACATGAATTAGATTAGAATATATATCTACCAAAATATATATAATTAAAAAAAATTAGGGTAGTTCTTATTATTAAACAAAACCGAAAAATTATGTCTTTTCAGTTTTATTAAACGTTTAAAAATGGCACAATCTTCTTATATTTTAAGGTTATTTTGTTACAGATTCAGTTACAAAAAATCATGTAAAGCGGGTTCTACACGATGCTACGAACGTTCCTTCCAACGTTCGATCGAACGTTTGAGGCAATTAAGTTCGATAGTTGATGCGACGAATGTATCTGCTACACGGTGAATCGAATGTTTGATCCAATACGAATGATGATGTGTTGGTACTCAGTCGACAACGCTGTTATCTGTCTGATGTTATCTCTAATGTTATACACTGATGTTGTCTCTCTTCACATGAACGAGTCGTGCGCAACCAACGAACGCAACCAACATTGACCTTCAAACGTTCGAAGCATCCCTTTGACTCGGTGCAAGAATACCGACATCGAACGGGACACGACCAAATGCGAACGTTTGACGCTCGACATTGGACACTCGTAGGTTCGAACAACGGCTACACGATGCTATGAACCATCCAACGTCGAATGTTGGAAGGTGTTCGTAGCATCGTGTAGCAGCGGCATAAGCTTACTTACATGTAAGATTGTATATTATATACACGGCATACACACGTTATATTATGGATACCGAGGCAATCTATGTGACGTCATCCGGACCGATCTACTGAATGAGATATATGAATGTATACTCAAAAACTACCAAAAAAGGAATCAAAAATGTTGATTCTTTTCATTTTATTTTATTTACGCATTGGAATTTATTAATTAAGCTGAAATTTAATGTTAAATAAAACCACCCCTCCGATATTTGTATGACTTATTGCATTTATTATTAAATATTTACAAAATAGTTTTGTTCAGTTTTCTTTCTTAATGTGTTTATGCACAGATTAGTGTTTATGTTTGGAAACTTTCTGATCTAGTATTTTTATACGATTGTACAAGTGTATTTTGAAGTAGGTACAAATTTTTTACCTTCAGTGGTAAATCAAATGTGATGATTGATGAGTAAATTATCAAGAAGATCATTTATAAAATTTTTATCGGTCTATATAACATTTTATTTATTAACTTAAAAATGAAATTAGTAAGTAAAATGCAAAATAATCTTAAGAATATTTACTCTTTTTGCACACCAATTTCCGTAAATTTAACTTCATCGTTTTTAATATTATGCTGCGCTTCCGTTTCCTTTGTCTCATACTTGTAATTATTACTATTTATTAAATTTAATATTAAAAACACATTTCCGACACTTGTCAGTTGTCTTTTATGCTATTTTTTCGTTTACTGTTTTCTCTCAGTAACTGTATTAAGCTTGGAAAGATTTTTAGAAGGTAAAACACCTTTAGTTAAATGTCGTTTTTCTACTGGAGTATTTCATAATTTTTCTTTTAAACTAGTGTAGTCTGATTCTTCAAACTGATCAGAATAAATTTTTGTTGTCGCTAAATTAAAAACAACGTTTCCCCGCATGCTTTTACCCATTTTGCACAAATAATCCCATCAGATTGAAACGCAAAGAATGTAATTTTTTTATTATTTTTAGATTTTTTTTCACTATAATTATTTCATATATTTACCTAAAATTTAACTATTTTAAATATTTTATAAACTTTTACAATTCAAAATACTTAAATAATTTAAATTCAAAATATTTAAACAATTTTGATATAAATTATTTATCTCTGTCAAAATGACGCCACAAAATGTATCTAATGGCGACTGTAAGCTGCTAATTACAATGCCTTCTATAATATTATAATATTTGTATGCTGTGTATTATAATATAATACAATCTCAAATAAGCGTACATGATTTTTTTTAACTGAATCTGTAACAAAATAACCTTAAAATGTAAGAAAATTGTTTCATTTTTAAATGTTTAATAAAACTATATTCGTCAATAACTGAAAAAAACTTACAATTTTTCGGTTTTGTTTAATAATAAGAACTACTATCATCTTTCTTATTATATATCTGGGATGTTACGGATATGAAATTTCGGATACGGATACGGATACGGATATTTAAAAACATTTTTTTCGGTTTCGGTTTCGGTTACGGATATGTGATAATATCGGATGTTTCGGATACGGTTACGGTTACGGATAATTGCTTTCAGAAAACATTTTTTTTGGAAAGAAGGGTAAAATTCTACCCCAAAAAGTGAACGCCAAACACAAATTAACGGAAATATATCAAGAGAAATATATATGTAGCAAAAATTTGCTTCGATTTAACCTCAGTATTCCAACGAAAGTTGTCTGTTATTATCCGAAACAAATCCGAAACTTTTATTTTCAGATACGGTTTCGGTTTCGGATATGTAATTATTTCGGATATCTGGCAGTTTCGGTTACGGTTACGGATATCCATAACATCCCTATTATATATATTTTCGTAGATATATATGGACACAAGTAAGAATTGTTACAAAGAACTGACTTACTTTGCGTTTTTTGAGTCTCATTTATTAGTCGAATTTTCTCCGAAAAATTAGACTTATACAGTCTATACGATAAGAGCTGCGAGAGGCGAGAGTAGGGGCGCTATCCGTTTTCGGACCCGTAGAACACGAATATGTAGAAAAAAAAATGTCTGATATATATATATATATATATATATATATATTTTCCCGCCACCTTTTAATTTGTGTAGGGCCCCCCTATGGAAGTTAAGAGATGAAATTTGGTAAATGGGGCTCATTTTCGAGGCACCTCATACTATCAAAGTGGGGTCAAATTTTGGGCAAATTTTTTTTCTGACCCGACCTTTAAGGGGGTGGTGGGGGGCGGAAAAGCAATAAAACTTTTCCAAACCGGTTTTAAATAATGTTTCGGTCAATTATCTACAACATATCCAAAATCCAGCTTCCTAGGATGATATGGTGGGAGTAGAGGGGGGAAAAACGATTTTCGCTGGATCTAACAGGCCCCCAGCCCCCCAGAATTAACGTAGAGGGTTGAAATTTGGTGTGTTGATAAAGTTCGTACCTAGGTTGTGCTTTTTGGAGGTTTTAATATTTTACCCCCACCCCCCTCATTTTTAAGCTACAATTTCATGCATTTTCGACGTTTTCGAAGTTTGTACCACTCGCACAGGTCACCCGAATAAACCTAGAGGGCTGAAATTTTGTATTCGGATTGAGTTAGTATCAAGGGGGTGCCTTTTGGGGATCTCGACTTTTAACCCCTACCCCCACCATTTTTATACCCAAAAGAACATGATTTTTCTTGTTTTTTAACAGTTTCGTTCGGGTCAAAATCTCCCCAAATAAACCTAGAGGGCTGAAATTTGGTGTACAGGTTAAGCTAATAGCCAGACACTGTTTTTTGGAGGTTTCAACTTTTAACCCTTACCCCCACGATTTTTACGCCAATATTTCCTTAATTTTTTTGCTTGTTTTCTAACACGTCTAGAGACTCCATAAGGAAACCTAGAGGGCTGAAATTTTGTACGTGTATTCAGTTAGTATCCAGCTAGTACCTTGTAGGGAGTCCGCATCACTTTTCCCCCCACTTCTCCCATTTTTACATCGGAATTGAATGCTATTGTTAAATGTGTTTTAAAAGCATTATGTTTATTCTAAATACAAGTAGGCGAATAGTAATTTTAAAAAATTTAAAAAAAAGTGAACTTACTTTTATGACAAATGAAATACATACATATTAAGTAATTTAAAAATGTTATTAAAGTCACTGTTTATTTATAAATTAGGAAATTTGGTTTTTTAGTATTTATAAAATAGAAATTTTGGATTTTTTTGGAAAGAAAAAATATCTTTATAAAGGCCTTCCAGTTTACTATTTAAGGTCCTTTTTTAATTTTTAAAACTAAAACATAAAGGCAATTAGCGGATAAACATGGGCAGGAATGTCCTCGTACGAATTGTGTTGGCTTTTTTTCTGCTACCTGTTTTCGGCACAAAATTGAAATTTACTGAGATACAGCCCTTAAATACTTAAATCCTTTTTTTAAAGCCTCGATCAGCCGAACACTCATCACCAGTTTTGAAACCAACAAAATGACAATTCGGTTGTAGACTTTCAATCACATTTCGCTTGTAGACATTCAATACCGAAGATGAAGGGGAAAATTCGACTACCGTGATGGGGCCCCGCTGCTCACGGCGTTTTTATTATATGAACAAAATCGTTATAATTTTTGACGACTTTCAAATATCTTGAACCTCAGTGGAATTAAAATATTAAATAAAAAAGTTTAACAACTAACTCTGATAAATCTGAAAAATTAACACAAAATGTATGTTCTCTTTTGTATTAAATCATTAACACAAATCTTGTGTATAGATTTGACACATATTCTTTGGGTTAAAATAACACAAAAAATTGAGTGGACCGTTCTGGACAGGTGAAATGTGTTAATTTTAACACAAATTTTTTCACTGTGTAAATGAAAATATTTTTTGTTTTCGAATGTCAGACCTTAATAATATTGCTGAGTTTTTTTATTGATAGTATGCTCTACTAGTAAATGAAATTCGATCGAAATTGATGCGAGGCATATCGAAACTTCTCTCTCCCAACCTCGAATCTGGAAACTCCCAATTTTTGGACACACAAAGAAAAAAAAACGTATTTAAATCTGTGTTTTCATCATTATGAACTTAAGATTTATGCTAGTGCTTTGATGTTGGCTACCTATATATGTATATATATATATATATAGATAAGTACAGTAGACTCTCGTTAATTCAAACCTGCGATAATTCGAAACTTTCTATAATTCAAAGGGATCACGAGTTCCCTACTAAATCTCTTTATATTTCGTGCTAAAACAATACATTTTTATAGACTTGGTAATTCGAACGAAAAAATCATTGCTACGTAACAAAACGACGCGTTAATTCGAACTCATCGGCGTCAAACACTCGACAATTCAAAGTTGTAGAGAGAAAGAGACAGAAAGATTGTAAGTACATTTTGAGACAAGTTCAAGGTCATTCATCGCAAATGCTTAAAATATTAAAATTGTTACCTGCGATAATTCGAACCTCTCTATAATTCGTAATATTTTAAGAGTCCCTCGAGTTTCGAATTAACGAGAGTCGACTGTATATGTATTAATACAGTATTTAATGTTTTTTGTGTGTCCTAGAACATATTAAATATTGTATTTATACATATACAGTCGACTCTCGTTAATTCGAAACTCGAGGGACTCTTAAAATATTATGAATTATAGAGAGGTTCGAATTATCACAGATAACAATTTTAATTTGAATCAGTTTTTGATATACGAAGTTGGGACAGAGAAGTCGCGACATCTGGACCTCTCCGTGTAAGCAAATTATTATTTTTTGAAGTGAAAACTTCTTTAGCGGCGTTGTACACTTTTTTTGTAATGGGTAAAAAATGTTAAATTCGCGTCAGGTCACGTGACCTGATCGAAAATGCGTAAGACCTGATCAAAAATTCGTAAGACGACAGTACATAACAGTAGACAGTAGTACAGAATACAGAACGAACGGTATGTAGTATCTCTATACTACTGAAACCAGTGTAACGCGAAAGGACAGATATACGGGTTTAGTCCAATAGCACTAATTTTAAGCCCTATCTCACTAATCATTAATTTTAGAATAGATATAAAAAATTTTTAAAAAGAGATTCTTGTAGGGATTACCGAAGAGAACATTTGTGCAAAATGTGAACTCCCGGAAATGTTTTTTTATATTGTTTAAACAATATTGAAAATTCATAAATAGCGTTTTTTGACCTTTCACCGCTTACGTAGCGAAAACGGTGATAGATACATTAAAAAGTGTTAAGACCTTTTTTGTAGAGAATCGAATTCTCTACAAAAAAGTCAGCGAGAGCACCTGTCTATCTTGTACAGGTAAAAAGATACAGCGCTCCAAAAGCGCACTTAAAAATCCACTTTTTCTAGCGTTCCGGCAGGGTGTGCTGTCCGGAACCTTGCCGGTCATGTTTGTGTACGATAGCGCAATAAATAAATATTGTATTCTACCACATAAATGATAGTACTTTTATACTGATAATTAAAGCGATTCGTGCAAAATTATTCCCTAACCATTCCAAAATATCAAAAATGCACAACGTTAGTATTCAAGTTTTCACTTCTGCCGGCACTCCCGGAGTGCAACCCGTCGTTTTTTTTTTTTTTTTTTTTTTTTATAATAGTGGACTTCTTTTCTTCCGCTCAATTATTAAAACTAATTTTTTTAATTTATCAAATCCCAAAATATTTTTTTTCCCAGAAACAAAAATGATAATTTGTACATGAACAAATGAACAAAATGACACATATTTTAAGGATAATATTATGGTCTTTTGTGTTTAAGATGATACAAAAGAGGAACAGAACGCTTATAGACAGTAAGTATACTAGCACATACTAGGACAGTATATTTTACGTACATACCTACATAACGCTATTGTCTTTTATTAAGCATGTAAAAAAATTTTCATTTTAAAGAGATTGTGTATAGAATGTATATATGAAGAATAAATCCGGTTTTGTTTCCTATTTGTGCGACATGTAAACTTTAAATGTGGAAAGTATGTGATTATTGCTGCTGGTGAAATTCATGCTGGTGAAAGTCAGAAAGGAAACACGAACAAAATAATTTGTGGGTGGAGATCGCGTTAGTTAGAGAGCTTTATTTTGCTCCGCATACATGAAACTGGCAAAGCAAATCGTATATTTCTACTATGTAAAATATGTATTGTCCTTTTTGTTGTAGTAAAACAGTAAAATTGTAGTATCTACACAGTAAACATGTGCCGTAGTGTACACTAATCGACAAGTATTTGGGGGTCAACGTTTCACTTTTACCGACGTACGATGGAACAGAAACGTCTTCCGCAAAAGTCCATTTTTTAGTAAAAATGCAGTTAACAAAGCAAAAGAAAAAAAAATTAATTTTTCCTCAAAAAACGTCGGTGACGTGCAAAAGAGACCCGCAGAAAGCTTCCCTCTCTTGTGAGTAAAATAGCTCCCAAAAGCTGGGGGAAAAAATTCACAACGAAATATTATTTTTCCTTCTACTGCTCATATTTCCTCTTGTTGCGTCCTTTTTTAAAAATCCTCGACAAAAAATCGCTAAAAAATTTCAAATTCCTGGGATTTAATATTCCAAACTTCATTATAATTTAGAATAGTCTTATTTTCATTCATCGTTTGTGACATTATACTACAGAATACACGACAAAAAATGTCACGCACGACAGATGAAAATTAGCTTTTTCTAAATTGTGATGAAATTTGGAATATGGTATTCTAGAAATTTTTGTTTTCGAACATCAGTAAAAATAATTGGTAACTGATTTGATCATGACATGTACTTAATTAACTGTGTGACATGTCTCGATCTCTATGATGATCGTTATCAAATAAGAAAAAAATACGTTCTTTAGTTTCATGACTTATAAATTAAATAACGGACAGTGTAGGTCCCTACATAAAGAAAAATATGATCCAAGTGGTTGAGCACACGTGATACATCTGACAAAGAGCAAACATGTAGAGAATAACAAATTAAATTGAGAAAGTACAATTATATACCAAAAAATTATGATTGAATTAACCAATGTGAATTTTACTCTTGAATTCAATAATTACGTCAGTTGGTAATTTAATGATAAAATTCACCCTGGTCCTATTTGGGGCTCATGGTAGCTCACGGGTTAATAGAAAATAAAATGGAAATACGAATATCAGTATAATCGTTTAAAAATTGATCAGTATTATATTTACGAATATTTACTGTTACTAAATTGGTTAGTTTATGTTCTTTATAATATTTTTTTCTGGAAGATTATATTAGATGTTTGACAAAAGCGTAGCAAAATTTTTGTTTTTTAAATGATCAAGTTTTATTTGACTGTTTATATAAAATTGTTTGTAAATATTGTTGTGAAACATAAGTTATAATTTATCTTTCGCACCGAAAAAACAATCGAAAAACGAAGATAAGGGAGAATTCGAAACGTAAAAATCACATTTTTGTTTATCTCAGACATGAATTTCGTAAAAGAAGATTTAGAATTAAACCAATTTTCTACACGACTTGTATTTTTATTGAATTTGTTCTACTAGATAATTTTTTTCATATGTTTTCTGAACCATGTAATAATAATAATAATTTTTGTAACACATTTGCTAAATTTATTAGGTTTAATACTTTTAAAAATTTGCACCTTGTTGTACTTTATTTAAAAGCTGTGGTTTATTATATGAGGCCTGACAAACAAATGCATGGATATACTTCAACCATATAATCGTACAATGTATAGGCAACCATAATCAATCTCGAAAATACTCGAAAAATGAACTAGATTTTTCTTAGTTTTATTGTCTCATAATAATACAAATTTTTCATTATATGAATTATTTACTACTTACTTATGAATTATCAAATTCAAGTTTTATTGAGAAAATCTTTACATAAATTCAATTTCTCAAAAAGATATTTCGAAAAGAGCTTGGAATAAACTTCAGATTAAATGATTAAATTTACTGGAATAGCTCCAGTGCTAGGTTTACTCTTTTTACTTTTGCGTTGGGTGGTCCAAACAAAGTGCCCAAAAAGGAAAATGGAAATTTTTATGCCGTTAATATATTATGCTTTTTGTACGTATGGTGGCATTCAAATGGGATGGGATTAGAGCACAAACCAATGAACCAGGTACCTATTTATTATATAGTCTAATTATATAAATGTATAATTGAGGTAGCCAGATACAACCAAGTTCCGACCTAATAGTATTCTGTAATATAGTAATCAATGCAATAATCGATTGTATCCATAGTGACGTTTTCAAATAATTATTGTCAAAATATAATATTGATAATAAAATTTTACTTTTTTGAGAAGAAACTGCGAAATTTTGAAAGAAAGAAAGTGGTATTCGCTTTATTTTCAAAATACGTACGTATACAATTTATGTCCTGCAATTAGTCGCATTTGCTCAAAAATTGACATTATATTATATTCCTTAAATCTCACCCGTCTCACCCTGTTACCTGCTTCAAGAAAAATGCCTACAAACTGGCTTTACGCTTTGTCTAATAGTATAATATAATAATGTTTATTGGTCTGTGGGTTAGAGACATGAAACCAGACTCAAAACGATTTTATACATTCTAAGAAAAAGGGGTCAAAAATGTGTAAAATAACTTAAATATGAGGAGCAAAATTACTCCTCGCTCTGAAAATATGCACTATTATTTGTGTAATATGAAAAAATTGGTGTATTTTTATATAATTTGTGTATAATTACTGTTTTTTTTTTAATATTACACAAATAAAGGTGTAACTTTGGATTTTTACAACGTTTTTGGTTTATTTTTACACCACTAAATAGTAAAACCCATGCGCGCGCATATGATTTTATGTATTTTAAAATTATCTGTTATTGGATTGCTATATTATTTATACGTACATAAGTAATATTCTTAAAGGTTAAAAATTATGTTTTCAAATTAGCTGAATTAAACAAAAGTATTTTTTGATAGGATATATAGTTAATATAATTATAACGTATATGATTAATATATGTATCATAAATATGTTACAAAAACAGTGTTATAGTGGTGTACTGGTGTTTTGTTTTTATATGTATTATGTAAAATGGCTTCTGGAATAATGTGCAAAGAATATTTGTAATATAAATTTGTTTGTTTCCAAAATGCTGTCCTGATGATACATTTAAAATATTTCAGGTAAGTTAATTTTTTTAATTTTGCTTCATACAAATAGTTATGTAATTTGATAAAAGTTTATCTTACAATTTGACTAAAAATTTATTTTGTGGGTTTCTCAATTTCTGTGAAAATTAAAACATTATCTACAATTCAGATAGGGTAAAAGACCCGATTGTCGAACGGGGTTATAAGTCCGAACAGTTTTGACATTTATATATTAATGAAGTTATTTCTGAAAGAAACCTCTGATAAAAAAATTATTATTAATAGAATGATTATTTTTCAATTTAAATTCACCTCACATTTAATGCCTCCTCACTTAATTTAAGAAATATATATATATCGAACAGTTTTTGTTGAATTCGTGAATTTTTAATATGATGGATGATCATTATTCAAAACACATGAGTTATAAATTGTAACATTTTTCACCGAATTTTTAAAGTTATTAGCATAATAAAAGTATACAAATAATTGTTATTAGTCCACTTAAGAGATTAGGATAGCTAAATTATATTTTATATGCGTTAAATATTATTTCTAGAAGTGTTCCTCCTTGGGATCCAAGTTTTAAGGTTGGGTACCCCATTTTGAGAATTATATATTACATATCTATTTTATAAACATTTTTAATTAATTTTTGGGTTTAAAACACTTAACTAACCGTTTTTATAATTTCACTTTAATATTTTATTTATTTCAGAACGTAAAATCAATTGAAAAATAATTAATAATGAATTAAAACTTCGAAATTGAAATAAAAACGTCAGACATTTAGATTTGAAACAACATATAAATATATACGTCATATACTTAATTTAACTGTTTAAAAATTCACAATGGCGTATAAATAAGTTAGAATCATGTTAGAATGTACACAATGTTTTTTAAAAGATAATTACAGGCATCCCCCGAAGAACACGGTACTCGAAAAACACGGGTCTCAAAGAACACGGGTACCCTTCCCCCGAATTACACGGTTTCAAACAACACGATTTTTAAGTACATATTATATATTTGATATAAATTTACATCAGTCCTCAATGTACACGAATATGTATATCACATGTGGATTCGATTTACACGAATAAAATCGTGGTAATTGAATCTGTCATTATAAAAGAAAAATGCTGGAAATAAAAACTACTAAAATTTTTGAGAATTTTATAATAGAAATGATAAATAATATGTAGAAATTTACTGAAGAAAATGTTATTTTCGACATCGATAATTTTCGATAACGAAAAGTAGGTTTTGAGTATCTCAATATGTTCGGAATACCCATAACTTGCTTCGCTTAAGCCTTCAAAAATTTCGTTATTTTTTCGCTACGACGCACCGTTTACGAGATATTTACGATCAAAAGTTTACGTTTACGTCTACGTAAACTTTTGATCGTAAATATCTCGTAAACGGTGCGTCGTAGCGAAAAAATAACGAAATTTTGAAGGCTTAAGCGAAGCAAGTTATGGGTATTCCGAACATATTGAGACTGTCAAAACCTACTTTTCGTTATCGAAAATTATCGATACCACGTAACTTATCATCGATTGGTTATAACTGGTTTCTTTAGGCTCTGTTAGCTCCATTGATTTAGTCACCAATAGCAAATTTTCGAAAAAATTAGTTTTCGATATTTTTCGTAACTTTACGAAAAGTATCGAAAACTAATCGTATCGTAATCAAATCAAAGGGACTAATAGAGCTTAAACAATTATAACCAATTTATGATAAGTAGTTCGTTATCGATAATTTTCGATAACGAAAAGTAGGTTTTAACAATCGCAATATGTTTGGAATACCCACAACTTGCAAATTAAACGGAATGTTTTTTTTATATTTTTTTATTTTCACACTTGTAATAAAAAATACCTATCTTTTGGTGGTCTCGAACTACACGGTTTCAAAGAACACGGGACCAATTAATCGTGTTCTTCGGGGGATTGCTGTAGATGGCGAAAGAAAATGCAGTATTTTAGTGGTTTATTTTATCGAATATTTAAACCCTTCTGTCATTGCTGCTATGTTTCACAAGGTGTCATTCTGTGATACTCTATGACACAGACTGACCCCTTATAGTGGATAGTGTCAAAGTGGCTGCAAGATAATGGTTTAAATATTCGAAGGAGAAGATGGTATGTATGGTATGTATTGGATATCATGTACATTAAATGCGTGTTTTTTCTTAGAGGTTAGTATGTTTTTTTTTTTAAAGGAGGTTAATATATTCTGTCCGTTTTTTCATAGACGTCAACAAATTATAAAACAAAAACATTAATAAATCAAAATTTTTGGGTTATATTTTCTTAAAAACATATCCATTGGATTAAAAAAACTTGGCTTCATACTTATTAAGAAAAAAAAAAAATGGGTGTTTTGTTTATTTTTTAATTTTTTAAGCTACTTTAATGATATAGCTAAAAATAGTGTTCGGTCATCGGGTCTCTTACCCTATCTTTCATTCAGATATGTCTAAAAAATTATATAATGCTTGTAAATTGGTAAAATCTGTAGTGATAAAAGAATTATACATATTTTTTTTACTAAAATTTATTGACTTGGGAAACAAAATACCTACAACTATTTATCAAATTTTAATCAACAGAAACCCTAATTAATGTAGGTATATAATATTTCGTTTTTATGTCATCGAAGATGACGTATTAATATCGTTGTGTGATTGAATTGAACACGTGATTGAATAATTATTGAGTTGTACATCCATATTGAATAAACGCAAGAGGGCTACTAACTATAGAGTTAACAAACAACTATAGAGTTAACAAAAAATCATAAATTAACACTTTCACTGAGATGGCATTACTTAGTGTGTGTCAAAAACACGCACTTAATGAATTTTTTTTTTTGCCATACAGTAATATAAATTCATAACAGGTTTAAATTGAAACGACGTATGGAAATCGAGTTTTTTAAGTAATAATAACAACGGTAATAATAATAATGGAATTTAACGTTCGTTTTTTAGACAATGGTATGTAACGGACGCCACTCACATCATTATTTCTCAACTTTTTCATGATGATATGGGCGGACAACAAGAAAAGCGGTATAAAGATTTGGCAGGTGTCCGTCTGCAACCGTCTTCTTAAGGACGATGTCGATATTCATCTGGAATTGCGATGGGAAATAGCAGAAAACTTTCATCAGCATATAACCGGCTACGGAATTCAAACCCTCAGTCTACCAGTTCGGAAGTGCCAGTGCCTAAGTACGCCGGGTTACTTTGGTGGTGAGTTTTTTAATCAAAAATCTAATATCTGTACATTCATTACAATAGCCTAGAAGTAATTTTGTAGCGAAAGCGAAATTTTCTTAATTTTAAATTGCTGTGAAATAGTTATTAAAAAAAGAAAAAAAAAATAATCAAAAATGGTTATAAAATTAAGTAACCCTTATTTTTTGATTTGTTTAGAAACCGGAATTGGCGGAGACATATGTGAAACCGCAGCCTACATTTTCCCTGAAGTTTTAGTAATGGCAAGAGTCAGCAGAATATTGGGCGGAGGACAAGAAAAGCGGTATAAGGATTTGGTAGGTGTCTGTTTGCAACCATCTTCTTAAGGATAATGTCGATATTCATCTGGAATTATGATGGGAAATAGCAGAAAACTTTCACCAGCATATAACCGGCTACGGAATTCAAACCCTCCGTCTACCGGTTCGGAAGTGCCAGTGCCATAAGCACGCCGGGTCACTTTGCTGGTGAGTTTTTTATACAAAAATCTAATATCTGTACATTATAATAGCCTAGAAGTAATTTTGTAGCGAAAGCGAAATTTTCTTAATTTTAAATTGCTGTGAAATAGTTATTAAAAAAAGAAAAAAAAAATAATCAAAAATGGTTATAAAATTAAGTAACCCTTATTTTCTGATTTGTTTAGAAACTGGAATTGGCGAAGACATCTATGAAACCACAGCATACATTTTCTGCGAAGTTCTAAGAATGGCAAGAGTCAGCAGAATATTGTTTTTCTTATATTTAAGTATTGTTTAGTTAATTTCCTTAAACTATATTTTTGATATGATGTAACTACAATTTTAATCCATAAGTTTCTAATATTGTCATTGTAATCTAATTACAATTAAATTTTTTATAAGATATTGCTTAAACAATTGTGTCTGCAAAACGTAAGCATTGTAAAAAAATTCATATCTGAAAATTTTGACCAGTTTAATTGGCAGTTACACTGCAAAATAAAGATTACCTATGTTCATGAAAGCAAGTAAACGTTCATAATAAAACTTTTATAATCTTACTTTTTTGGAGTGTTTATTTTAAAATTTACCAAAAAAATTATTATTTTATCATACGACACACTTATATAGAAATTTAGACATAATAAGCAAAATATTTAACATCCCGAATCTTTTTGTATATAATTCCAAATTATTCTATACTTCATATTATTATAAATATTTATGTAAAAAAACCATCAATAATCTTTTTTGATTCGTTATTTTCAATTAAGTTGAATCAGTTAATTTTTTTCAGCACAATTGAATCATTCATACTGATTCAGTTGAATTGAATCAGAATGAGTGATTCAGTTGGATTAATATTACACTTTTCTGGGTGTAAACATTACTATATAAGTGTGTAAAATTACATTGTCAGGTGTACAGGCGTGGTTTAAAAATACATTAATATGATGTAATTTTACGTTTAATTGCGTACTATTGCGAACTGAATGTGTAAAATTACATCTTGTTGTGTAGTTAATACACAAATAAAACGTAATTTATTACACACGGACCGTAATTTTACGTACGACATGTGTAAAACTACACATATGAGTGAGTAATAATTACACCATGATGGTGTAATTTTCACCTTCGTACATTACGGTTTGTAATGTTACTGTCATTATAGAAGGCATTTAATTGCCTCCTATAATAGTAGTAAAACGGTACATTTTTTTCTTAGAGTGTATATGGCGCATTAAAAGAAGTGAAATTTCGATATATGTATCTTATCCACTGATTCTGGTGTTAAGCTTTTGGGGAAGCTGGAAAATTTTGATTTCTACGATCTTTTACCGACACTGATTATGAAAACCGGTGAAAATTTGACGAAAGATAGGTATTATAGAACATCTCCATTATTTTAAGGGCAAATTTTTTTCCATAAATATCGTTCCAATTTCACCATAATTGAAAAATTTATAAAATTTTACAGCAAGATAGTAACCTCAGAATATATTTAAGCAGCAATTGATCCAAACACATCTCATTCTCAATTTTCTTCCCGACAATGTCCCTACCTTTTCTTAAGAATACAAAATAAATTTTGATTTTTTGAAATCTTTAAAAGGAATGGCCTTTATCGTTGGGATTTTTTCAGATTTAAATGCTTATATATCAGTCCCTTATCAGTTAGTTACTGATGCCAACTCCCACTTCTCAGCAGGTTTCAAATAAAAACGGGACGGAAAAATTCTACAATTGCGTTGGTAGATTTTTTTTATTTGCTATATCATATTATACAATTTTATTTTTATCCGATTTGTGTAATACTTATAAAAATGTCTAGTAGGCTTCTGAAACAGGAATGAGGTAAAAAGGAGGTGTAGAAATATAAATTATATACACAAAATGTTGCAGATATTTCGTGATGGTGGTTACAGCCAAGCAACAAAGGTTGTTGTCTTGATATTTCTACTTGTATTCAAATTGTGTTTCTTTTGTTAAAGTTCTCTTTTTTCTTTCATTCTTGTTTAAATGTCATTTTCAGAATTTCATAAAAAGTACAATTTTTTTTTTTTATATACAAAATATAAAAGTTATTCATTTCTTACTTTCTTTATTGACTTAAAAACATTTAAAATGTGGGGTTGCTACCTTTTTTCAAATAACTGTGGTATTGGTCTATGGAGTTAATGAAAATGTTATTATAAAATTTTCATAAATGTAAAGGTATTTGTTGCTTGATTTTTCACCGGTGCGGTGACAAATAGCAGTGAGTAATATTTTGACAGGAAAATATGTCAGAAAAATGATGTGGGATCTCTAGAGAAATCAAATAGAGACTTTTTGATTACGGGGAGAAAATAATCCTTGAACAAATTTTCATATTTTGTTTGATAATGTATTACGGATTATACTAGTTGAAAATGTTTGGAGCTTATAAAATTAAGTCGGGAGACTAAAGTGTAAAAATAAAATTTAAAGCTCTTTTTGAATTATTATTTTTGTGTAATAAACATAATTTTCTTTTGAACAGTGGCATATTTACAGGGCCGCGGGGAGAAATAGCTCCAGGAGTAAATCAAATTTTTTAAAAATTTTCCGAAATCGAATTTTTCCCAAAATAAGTGACGAGCAAATAAACAAAAAAACGCTGCTTTTACTTTTTCGAGCTTCTTTTCGACAGTGACGAGTTCTCTCTTCAAGTCCGGCCCCTGGGGCCGCAAGCACGACTGTTTTCTCCTTTTCCCCTTACAGCAGAACTGAGTTGAGTAAAGCTCGGGAAAAAATTTTGTCATTTTGATAGCAACAATGAAAAAAGTTCAGACTCAAATTACCCTAATTCAAATCACTACCAGAAAGCCTGTTTTGAGAAAAATAAATCTTTTTTACTTAATGACGTCATTAAGTTTAGTAAAATTTTTTAATTCCCGAAAAGCTCTAAGTAAAATGATTTTAGTCTTCTTTTTAAAAGATGTTTCATCACCTTGATCACAGCAAAATGAAATGTTCATACCAGAATTACCCAAATTCAACCCATTACTCTAATTTAGATTACTTCCTTGAAACTTTATTTAAGAAAAAATTAAATGTTTTTGTTTGAGTACGTTACAAGTTTATTATAAAATTTTTCAGTCCACTTAAAGCCATAAATAAAATGATAGAATAATGAAATTGGAGCGAATTATATAGGCTTTTTGAAGTCGCTCTAGAAAAAAGATTTATGTTGAGTCAATCATATTTCTAAAAGAAGATCCGTCACTTTGATAGCAAAAATGAAAAGCTTATACCCTAATTCGACTAATAATCTTAATATAGATTACTTTTATAAATCTTGATTTAGGAAAAAAGAAATTTTTTGTCTTTATGTTGATGTCGTTAAGCTTACGAAAATGTTTCAATGCTTCGAAATTGGAGACGAACTGAAGCCGTTATTTTCATCTTTGCCAAAATTTGGAGAGTAGAAGCACTATAAAACAGACATTTGATATATTTTTAAAATATTTTTTATTATTTTAACAGTACACATTCATTTTATGCACTTACAAACAAGAATCAAGGTATTAATCGCCAATTGTAAAATTTGTAAAATCACTCTCAAGTTGTCACGGCGCGTTAATTCGACAAACATTGATTGAATTTTAATGAATTTGTTGTGTCTAATAGTCTCTTACTGGATATATGTAGATAATGGTGTCCCAATTTTAAAAATCATTAAACACAAGTGAAACGTTTTCGACTTGTAAAACAGACATATTTAGAAACTTTTGAAAATGTTTCTTTTTGAGTACACCAATACGTGAATGTATGTGAAAATCATACAAAATATAATCGTATTAGAGGGTTTAACTGTATCTACATTAAAAAGTAATTATATTTTAAAAGATTCTCATCTATGATGGAAGCGCAGTCACTGTCTATTATTACCATAATATATGATGCAACAAATGTCCAATTTTTTTTTTATAATGTAATTTTTTAAATACCTACGTCACTGCCTTGTATGATTTATTATTAATGTGCTCTTTTTTCATAATAAATATTTTAAAGGTACGTATTCGGTGTAGGGACTCCGATGAATATATCCGCAAACATTTGTTAAAATTGTTTTTGTTTATAATCCTTACCAGAGCTTCATAACTGCGTATTTTTGTAAATGTAATCAATAATAAACTATACTAACACTGGGTGTATGTGTATGTGTATGTGTTTGAGCTATATAGCTCTAAATTTGTATTCATATATATATATATATATATATATATATATATATATATATATATATATATAATGGTTTTCTTTTTTTTGGATACATTCAATAAATGAACAATTGAACAGGTTTTTGTTTAGTTAGGTATTAATATGAGTAGAAAAATTTATATACGTATATATATATAATATATATATATATATATATATATATATATATATATATATATATATATATATATATATATATATATATATATATATATGCTGAAATTTAGCTCTTAAAACGGCTCTTATCTCTTATGGTAAGACCTGAACTCGGAGCTATGACAAATATTTGTTTGAGACCTTAAGAAACCAAAAATGATCTTTACTAAAATTTATATGTGTGCGTGTGTTTGCGCGATAACTCTCGAACGAGGCATCCAATTTCTAGAAAATTTAGTGAAAAGGTCAAAAGTCCCAAACCCTTGCATGAGTTCATTAGCCAGACGCATCCGATTTTTAGAAGCCAAAATTTTGGCCATTTTAGGTGCTGTCTTGAAAAAATTGGCCAGAATTTAAAATTTTTTTTTAATTTTGTGTATAGATTATCGAAAAGAGCAAAATAAAAACTAGATTAGATAAATTTTTTAACCATTGTTCTAAGTGAACTACTTAGTTTTTGAGAAAAATTAGGAAAGCTGAATTTCTTTACGATAAGTGCTTTATATTTTATGTTATAGACGCATATCTTTTATGCTATTCTATTTCTTACATTAAGAGTTGTTACAATCACCGGAGAGAAGTTGGCGCCGAAAGTTGAAAAATCTTTTTGTTTGTTATATGGCTAAATTGCTTCCAAATTGCTCCATTTGAATCAGTAATTGCTCCACCTGAAACTTAATCATTTAATCTACAAACTGATCTAAAAATCAGTTATTTGCACAAAAAAAACTTTTGTATTTCACTATTTCTATTATCAAAATCTTGTCAAATAATGCATTTTTATATAATTACTTTATATCAAAAAATTGCTCCCAATTTGCTCCATCTAATTTAAAAGTTAAATATTTATTTTTCTAAATAATAATTAAAATATATTAAAATAAAAACGCCGTGAGCAGCGGAGCCCCATCACGGAAGTCGAATTTTTCCTTTCATCTTCGGTATTGAGTGTCTACAAGCGAAATATAATTGAAAGTCCACAAGCGATTTGTAATTTTGGTGGTTTCAAAACTGATGACGAGTGTCCGGTTGATCGGGGCTTTAAAAAAAGGTTTTAAGTTTTTAAGGGCTGAATCTCAGTAAATTTCAATTTTGTGCCGATAGCAGTTAACAGGGAAAAAGCCAACACAATTCGTACGAGGGCATTTCTATCCATGCTTATCCGCCAATTGCCTTTGTGTTTTATTTTTAAATATTAAAAAAGGAACTTAAATAGTAAACTGGAAGGCTTTTATGAAGATATTTTTTCTTTCCAAAAAAATCCAAAATTTCTATTTTATAAATAATAAAAATCCAAAATTCCTAATTTATAAATAAACAGTGACTTTAATAACATTTTCAAATTACTTAATATGTATGTATTTCATTTGTTAAAAAATTGTATTCACTTTTTTTTAAATTTTTTAAAATTACTATTCGCCTACTTGTATTTAGAATAAAAGTAATGCATTTAAAACACATTTAACAATAGCATCAATTCCGATGTAAAAATGGAAGAAGTGGGGGGAAAAGTAATGTGGACTCCCTAAAAGGTACTAGCTGGATACTAACTGAATACACGTACAAAAAGAATCAGCCCTATAGGTTTCCTTAGAGAGTCTCTAGATGTGTTAGAAAACAAGCAAAAAAATTAAGGACATATTGGCGTGAAAATCGTGGGGGTAAGGGTTAAAAGTTGAAACCCCCAAAAAACAGTGTCTGGCTATTAGCTTAACCTGTACACAAAATTTCAGCCCTCTAGGTTTATTTGGGGAGATTTTGACCCGAACGAAACTGTTAAAAAACAAGAAAAATCATGTTCTTTTGGGTATAAAAATGGTGGCGGCAGGGTTTGAAAGTCGAGACCCCCAAAAGGCACTCCCTTGATACTAGCTCAATCCGAATACAAAATTTCAGCCCTCTAGGTTTATTTGGGTGACCTGTGCGAGTGGTACAAACTTCGAAAACGTCGAAAATGCATGAAATTGTAGCTTAAAAATGAGGGGGGTGGGGGTAAAATATTAAAACCTCCAAAAAGCACAACCTAGGTACAAACTTTATCAACACACCAAATTTCAACCCTCTACGTTAATTCTGGGGGGCTGGGGGCCTGTTAGATCTAGCGAAAATCGTTTTTCCCCCCTCTACTCCCACCAAAGCATCCTAGGAAGCTGAATTTTGGATATGTTGTAGATAATTGACCGAAACATTATTTAAAACCGGTTTGGAAAAGTTTTATTGCTTTTCCGCCCCCCACCACCCACTTAAAGGTCGGGTCAGAAAAAAAATTTCCCCAAAATTTGACCCCACTTTGATAGTATGAGGTGCCTCGAAAATGAGCCCCATTTACCAAATTTCATCTCTTAACTTCCATAGGGGGGCCCTACACAAATTAAAAGGTGGCGGGAATATATATATATATATATATATATATATATATATATATATATATAGATATATATATATATATATATATATATATATATATATATATATATATATATATATATATATATATATATATATATATATATATATATATATATATATATATATATGTCAGACATTTTTTTTTCTACATATTCGTGTTCTACGGGTCCGAAAACGGATAGCGCCCCTACTCTCGCCTCTCGTAGCTCTTATCGTATAGACTGTATAAGTCTAATTTTTCGGAGAAAATTCGACTAAAAAATATTTAGAATTTGGTTATGTCTTGTTAAAACGTATAGGCAATCCTTATAACTTAAATAATGGAAAAAAATTTTTTCTTTATAAATAACTAATTAAATAATTAAGTTTCAGGTGGAGCAATTACTGATTTCAAAGGAGCAATTTGGGAGCAATTTAATCATATAAAAAGCAAAAAGATTTTTCAACTTTCGGCGCTAATTTCTTATGGTGTTACAATCTAAAAGAGAATACCACATTTCATTCAAATTACATTAAAAAAAGCACCACATTTCATCCAAAAAGTAATTTGTTAACTGTTATAAAAACCTCGCCACAAAATATCTGAATTTCATTTTATGTTTTATATACTGTTTCGTTACTGGAGAATATTTTTTTTTTCAAAATTATTGAAAATAAATAAATATTTTTGTTGTGTATGTACCGAGAAAATATATATTGTCGGTTAAGAGATTAGTGTCGCTTAAGTTTAAAGCTTTTAAAACAAACGCATTCGAATCGAACGTATTTATATTTGTATAATTTTGTTTTGTTAAATTGGATTTACGCTTGTATTTTGAACGAAATAAATTGTAATAAATTTTGTATTAAATGTAAATTAAAAGTTATGCGTTTTGTGGGAATTAATATAAACTTTGAAATTTTATTGGAAAATATTGAGGATATACGGACGCAAAAATCATTTAAACCCCTGTAATATAAACTGTGAAAGCATTTAAAAAAAAAAAAAAACTTGTATTTACGCAAATAATATTCCGTATATTAAATTCGTTTTAAACATGGATTAAACTTTTGGAAAATGAGTAAAATCGAAAATTGTTATTTACGTACATAAGAAATATATTTTTTAAGAAATTTTATAAGAAAAATTTCTCCTCTAAAACCTGATAGAACGGAATAAACTATTAAATTGTTTTTTAACAATTGATCATGCTGGAATTTTCCAATCTTTGTAATTTTTTAAAAATTTATAGGTATCTCATTCTCAATTTATATGATTTTTTTGAACGATTCTTTTGGTGATAAAGATGCCTTTAAGAAAACTTTTTTTCTTTTCTTTTCAGGTTACCCTATGAAATCAACCTCATAATTAAAATTCAACTTTATGCGTACGGTTGAATCACGACACTCTATTCTCGTGCTAAATTTCAAATCGTGACGTGAAATAGTTTCAGATAATTTCGTTTTGATTATTTTGGCACGGAATACTAACATAAATAATCAATATATTTATGAAAATTATTATGTGCCACTTCCAATGAATGGTGTTACGAACTTCACTTTTATCCCACGTCCTATTAATTATAAAATTTTATTTACCTAAAGGAATAAACAAGCGTGGTCGAGTGAGATACCTACTATTTTTTGTATATCTGTTGTGGTGCTATTAAAAGCTTTAAATTCTGGGTAAATAAATGGTAATGAATTAATTTCCCGTTGACAGGTGTATTGTTGAAATTTGGTAAAAGTTTGGTTTATTTTGGTCATTAAGTTACGATAAAATAAATAATTGTATGGTTGTATGGATTATTTTAAAATTTTTGTTAAATAAATATATCTATTATCAGAGTTATATTACTTATTAGTTATTGCACGGATTATTTTTATGGAAACCTTGACCGAACTTTTTTTTAAATTTTTTTGTTTCAGGCTTCAATTAATTAAATTTTATTTGAACATAGGTACACCAACAAACAAATACATTTTCTTATTTTTTAGATAGCTCTGATGGATTTTCGTTTATTTACGTTCACTTATTTTTGAAAATGTAACAATTTTTTTTTTAAATTCTCCTAAAGTATTTTTTTTAACATTAAACATCTGTTGCTTTCATTACGAATTTTGTTGACCAAAAATGGTCAAATACTCTTTATGACGTTACAAAGATGAATTTGTTTATTCAAATTGTTTTTTATGGATTCTTTAGTGGAATTTTGATGATTTGTAAGCAAAATTTTTATTATAGTTATTCAAGTGTCCAAAATTTATAAAACTATTTTTGGGTTTAAAGAATATTGACAGAAATCTACAGTAGCTTTAAAAACCTTAAGGACTAAAAATATTTAATAACATTGGAGAGATAGATTTTAATGAAAAATTAAGATATACTCAATTTCAAATACAACTGAGCATAAGTCATCGTTAAAGAATTAAATAATTCTTTTATTCGAAACAAATCAATCTTCTAGAAACAAACTGCAAATTTAAAATTTACGCAAGTGTAATAATGAAAGAAATAATGTTAAGAGAGCGGAAATTCTTTAAATTCATAAGTGATGAATCATGATTAAATTTAAGTGAAATGGTTTATACGTGCTATCAATTAGTTATTCTACTATATGAAAGTATTAACTATGATTTGGTCTTTTACTATAATTTTATTGTTAGAGAAATGAGGCTTAGTGCTCTTATTTTTCCTTTTGCTTCTATTACTTTGATTATTAAAATAATTATACAAAAAACATTTATAATGGCAACATACAATAGACCATTTCAGTGTTTATACTAACTAGGATAGTATGTTAAGAGCTTTGTTATACGTATAGATATAGTTCACCCGTTTTCCTATCCCGAACATTACCCAAAATTAAATTCTTTCAGAAATATGTAAATTCGAAAATATAAAAACATTTAAATAAATAAATAATAAAAACACTTTACAAAATACCACTTTTATTGAATATAAAAACTCTTATGACATGTCTCGGTCAGTGTGACCATTCTCAAATATGTTGACCGAAACATGTCATAAGAGTTTTTATATTCAATAAAAGTGGTATTTTTCAAAGTAAAGTATTTTTATTTACTAATATCAAATATGGAATACCATAATGTAACGCTCCAATCTATTGAATTTACATTGGACGAATTTGTTTTTTTTTAATGGTACACTAAGAAAAAATTACAGTAAAAATTACGGAGCTGCCTCCGGTAAACCAGGCTCAAGTGACCAGTCGGTAGGAAATTATCAAGCAAAAATACAAAAAATGCCTTTCAAACATTATTTTTTACGATACATTTGAAAATTTTTCATGTACAGCTTAAGAATTTTTCCTATACAGCTCCGTAAAATTCGATGGGCTAGTAAAATTTCAAGTGGATACCAGAAAAATTTATTTAATTTTTGTAAAATTATACTAGACATAGAAGAATTTTTGTTATTTCTATTTTCTCCTTGAAACCTGTCTTTCAGCAACCCTCTCACACAAGCATCACATATAACTGACCATAAACAGTTGTGTGTAACAGCCACATAAGGTCGAGTTTGGTGCATTGCAAAAAACTTATTAGAAGTATTTTTAGATGATCATACGGAATGTTATTTAGTTTATAGTAAAAAATATTTATTGTGTGACCGTTACCAGTTCAGTAGGAGCGAGCCATGATAGTGAGTGGAGTGTTATCATTTTTTTTTTCTTTTATAATAAACTATTTAATGGACTTTACATTTAAAACAAAGAATTGTTATTTGTGTTTCATGAATTGTTGCTTATTTTTTATTTTAATTGTTGTATGTTTTTTATATGTATTGATGTTTATTGAAACATGTTTTTCCACAAATAATAAAAAACCACAGAACATTTTTTCAATATTAATAATTTGATTTTAATCCTTACCCTTCTATCAATATCTTTTTAAAATATTTTAATTCAATTATTTATTAATAAATAAAAAAAAACCTAATAAAAAAATAATACGGTAAGAGAGTAGAATTTTTCCTGTACAGCGCCGAAATTTTTACGGAGTCACAGTGTAATTTTTACTGTGCAGTCAAATTTTACGGAGCCATAGGGTAAACTATACTCATCGTACTTTTTCCTTTCCCTGTCACTTATGCCCGCATTACCCGAGAGCTCCGTAATTTTTTACTAGAAATTTCCGTAAAAATTACCGTATTTTTTTCTCAGTGTAGAATATTCAGAGCGTGTATTTTAAGGTATAATTACCTCGACATTCAACTTTTCGACAGAATAGTTTTAGACAAAATAGTATTCTTCTTTATACTATTAAAATTTTTTCGACAGAAAAAATTTTAATAGTATAAAGAAGAATACTATATCTGATTGTCCTTGTAATTGGAAAAGATTGATCGCTTCTGAGTTAAGATAATTAGGGTTAAAGTTTGTATCTACTCCATGTATTAGATCTCAAAATTCTGACTACGTACCCTTATTTTGTATTTAACAATATAATGACTCGACAGAATTCAATAAAAAACTAGGAAAAGAAAGATTAATAAGTTCTGAATGTAAAGAAAAAATTGAATTATTTGTTGATCGCTTTGAATTGAAGATATCATCAGAGAAATTATAGTATTTTAATAAATACACCAATTTGAAGCAACTGAACCGAAGCAGTCTGGCAACCCTGTATATTAAATAACTGGTTTATTCGTATTTATTGTTTAAACAATATTAAAAATTAATGAATAGCGTTTTTTGACCTTTCACCGTTTACGTAGCGAAAACGGTGATAGATACATTAAAAAGTGTTAAGACCTTTTTTGTAGAGAATCGAATTCTCTACAAAAAAGTCTGCGAGAGCACTTGTCTATCTTGCACAGGTGAAAAAATAAAGCTCTCCAAACGCATATGCATACTACTTAATATGTTTGTTGGGTAAATAACAATGATGTAAAAGCATTTATTATAAAAAAACTTGTGTGTATGCACAGACTATGTTTGAATGTATGCATACACGTTCTTATGAAAAATAGTATGCATCAACATCTATCCATTAGTACATACAATAATGAAATAAAGTAAGTTTGGTTTGCAATTTTTTCTACTAGGATGTCACACAGTAACTACCTTAATCTTTAATTTTTAAAAGTAAATCTACACAGTCAAAAAATTTGTGTTAAAATTAACACATTTCACATGTTCAGAACGGTCCACTCAATTTTTTGTGTTATTTTAACACAAAGCATATGTGTCAAATCTATACACAAGATTTGTGTCAATGATTTAACACACAAGAGGACATATATTTTGTGTTAATTTTACACAATTACTTAGTTATAATTTTACCAGTAAATATGTTAATATAACCATTATTTAGTGTATCTTTTTAACACAATGATGTGTAAAACTAATTGATTTAGAATGTAGAAGTTTACGCAATAAATGTGTTGGTATAGGTATTTTGTTATTTATTTATTATGTAAATGAAAGGAAATAGAAAAGAATAATTTTTCAGTACTTAAATTTTTTTATTTAATATTGCTACAATTTTTGTAAAGATTTCGACGATGATATTGGTGAAATTCACTTGGTATTTGATGAAAATAATGTTGAAGCAATACCCAAAAATTATGAAGATCGTTGTCAAACTTAACGTGGAAGACAAAATGGAACGTACCACTTAAACGTCGAATATTCGATAATCTTTTAATTAATTGAAATAAATTCTGCAATCAAAGAAAAAAATTTAGTCTATAAAAATTCAATCTATAATATTTTTAATTAACTTACCTAATAATGAATATTTAATATCTGTATGATTTTTGTCGGTTTCACTGTTGTGACTTCTCTGGTTGTGACTGATGGAAATTAGCTGACTGCTACACTGGCAATGCGATATCTGACTCCAATTTGATGAATTGTTAGGAACAACACAATGGACGCATTTATAATTTAATAACAAAAATAACTTGTTTATTTGATGCTTCGAATTAGAATATTTATAATGTGATGACTATTAAGTCTATAAAAATACAAAATTATTAAGCACATATGTATGAATATGAAAAATATGAATGTGTGTGCTATATATTGTATTATTCTGCCAATATACCTCTGCCGTTGGAGGAATTTATTTGACTGGTGTTGTTGGTGTTCACCAACTCAGTATTGTCATAGCTACTCAACCATACGAAACCAGCTCGCAAAACCAGTTTGTTTGTGTTGAAACTACACAAATATGATGTTATCTTTCATTTGACACAAATATGATGTTAATTTTTGTTGTTTAAAACAGATTAACATTTTTATTCTGTTAAATCAAAACTTTTGTTAATATTTTAATTTAACACAAACACGAAATGTTATATTAACACAGGGTTTTGTTACTTATTTAACACAAAGATTTTAACCACTGGTTTTTTTGTACACAAACACAAATGTTTTTTACCGTGTATAAATACCATTATTATTATTATCTTTAGTGCTTCGTACCAAAACTGGCAAAATGGAACACTTATCCAATCATTTTGGTGTCTGTCCGTCTGTCACAGTCGATTTTCTCGTCAAACCATTCGACGCGAAAATTTGAAATTTAGCGCCGAGATAGAATATGGTGGCCCGATTATATAAATGTGAAGTTATTTCGATTCTGACGGTTAATTTCAGAGGATAGTGTGAAAAGTGGAAAAGCACTTGCCCCCCTAAGAGCATTGAGTAGGGTGTCAAAGGAAAGCTTATTAAAACACGAATTCAGTTTCATCAAAATTTTAAGTAATTTTTTGCCTTAACATATTATTTGTTAATACGTGTTTTATAACAAAATAGTGTCGCTAATAATTACTGAAATAAATAAATAACACTTGATAGTACGGAGCCATATTTAAGCAAGATTAATTTGCACCTGACGTCTTGTTTTATTTAAATTGATTCTGATGAGAGTATTTTTAACGACTACTTTCCATACTGGACTCCTATTTTTGACATGTACTGTATTTGGTGTGACAAGTATTAATTTTCCTCAATAAATTTTTTTTTATTTAATACCATTTTAGTAGTTTTATTATGATTATAACGTCTCTAACGTGTCTAATCTATAAAATTTTATGATTTTAATTATTGCCAGTTAGTATTACCGTTCGTTGTTATTATGGAATTTTTTTATTATTCGCATTAAACGACTTTTTATGTATATAAAAAAAAAGAAAATTAGCACGCTAAATTTTTGTTACAATTTATTTGAATAAAAATAATAAATTATCGAGAAAAAAAATGGCATTGAAAAAAAATTAGTTTTCACTAATTGCCATGTCAGATATATAATTTGCGCGCATAATCAGTACGAACTTCCGAACCATTGCTCACAGTGATTGTAAAATGGAATTGAATTGTTAATTTCTGAAAAATATAAATCAACTTGATATTGATTTTGGTTAAGAAAATTTCCGATTATTTCCAACCTTTACTCTGCGCAGGTACTGCGGGATTATTTTTAAATAAAATTATATCTATAAACATATTAAAGGGAACATTAGGAGTATATAAACATGTACAAAACATGCTCAGATATGTTTTTAGAGCAATAGAAAAATAATTGCCAAAACATCCACAGCAGACATATCGTAATGGCGTGAGCGCTGGGTACTCTCAAGAAGCTTATACTTACATTTGTAAGGATACTAACAAATTTTTTCCAACCGCTTGAATTGTAAGAAGGTGTTTACATAGCAGATAACTCGTCACGTTTTCTGACTACGGTAGTTACAAATGTTAACAAATCAAAAGAGTTTAGCTTCCTAGGCACGTAAGTAATAGTTTACCGTCAAATTAATAAATATATTAATATATTTTTCTATTGAAATTACAACTAATTTAGGAGTTAAATCATAGCCTAATTTAGGAGATAGTTTTTTTCATTTGAATAATAATACAGTTGATCCTTTTTTTGTGCGGTGGAGGGGACCGCATAAAAAAATCGCAAAGAAAAAATATATTCAAAAATATCATAAATAGCTATAAAAAATATAGTTCGATCCAGATTGTACAAAAAACTTTTTTATGCGGTTGGTCGGGACCGCATAAAAAAATTTTCATCGAAGAAACATTCAAAACGCTCAAAACTTAGAAATTTCCGTAGAAGTTGTTTCTATAAACAAGAAAAAGCATTAATTTACACGTAGAAACATTTTATTTCAATTTTATAATATTATGAAAATTTTGAAAAATACATCTGTAACAAAATTAAATGATGCAAACTTATGTTCTTATGCAATGTATTGATTAAATGCTTTAAAGCCGTTAAAAAGTATTTTTATCAAAGAAAGTTATTATAGTAATTGTTTAAGTTTCTTACTGTCTCGTAATTTTAATTCACATTATGCATTTTAATGGTCATTTTTGCAAACCGCATAAAAAAATTGCTTAAAAAAATCGCACAAAAAAGAAAACGGCACAAAAAAGACCGCATAAAAGAGAGTTCAGTTGTAGTAGGTACAAGTATCTGAAATCAATTAATTGTTTATTGATTTCTATAGAAATTAATATCTAAACAATTTTATTTTACGTTTAATTTCTCGAAACGCCCGAAGTGCAAAAACCAAACCAAAAAAATTTCAAAATTCGGGCCCCGTTAGGCCACTTTTAGGCTCATTTCCTATTGATAGACGCCCCACCTGTTGAAATCCGTTAAGTAACCTTGTCTGTGTGGTTTTCAAAAAATTTTTACTTATATATATGGATCCCTCTTTTTAGGGAATTTTCGAACGAAATATTCAGCCATTGCAGCAGCTGTCACGGTGAGACTTGAATTCGGGACTATGATAGGAATTTATTTTGAGGTTTTCATAACCTAAATACGATACTTATGGGAATTTATATAAATAATAATCAAGACAATTTATATACATATATCTCGCATGAAAGCTCCTATTTTTACGCAATTTGATAAAAACATTGGAAGCCCAAACGTTTTGGATGAGATCGTTAGCCAAACATGTTCGATGCCCGGAACCATCATGAGTTTTTTGTAAAAATTTTCCAAAAAAATATTTCAAATTTTTTTGTATTACGGCAAACAATACTTAAGAACCCTTAGCTTTCAGACTCTATTACTATATATGTAGAAACGCCAAAAGGTTAACTACAGTACGTCATACAATGTATACACGTCATTTGAATTTAATAAAGCATTGATGTATTTAACCGAGAAGCTTCTGTAATACGATATACATAAGTCATAAGTTGAAGATGGTACCATTCATATTAGCATATATTAACATACGTAATGTAATATACTTGATGCCAGGTCGGAAACGATGAACAAATATGACAGCTACTTAAGGCGAAATGTCGTTTATTTAATTGACATTAATTGTAATTTTGGTATTGTTCTATTTTACACTGGTTCAGAATGGTTTTGAATATTGTTGGGCAGACAGTAGGTCAATTTTATCATTTTATTATAAGCATTTATCGGTTCGAAATTAATTAAATCGTAAAAAAAAAACGATTCGAATATATTGGGGTCAAGCCATGTTATTCAACATTTTTAATTTTCGTAATTTCTTGATTACTAACCAATAATAGGTGAGTGCAAAACTCTCCACTAGTTCCAGAGTTATAGTGCATCAAATCTGACTAAAATTTGCATTGTATGCATATTAAGTTTAACTCCATAATCTCCTAATATCTTAAAAATTTAATTTTCTTAATATTTTGTCCCCCTCACAAAATTTATATCGTAGGTTTTATATCATATATAGGTGTAATTAATTGCATAATTGTTCACTCAGTCTCTTTGAGATATTCACGTTTAAAATGCGGTTTTGGTCATTTTTGGAAAACCGTGTAAAAAGGGCATACAGTTCTCAAGTTTGAAACTTCTACAGCTAGTAGTCGTATAATAAGTCTATACAAGAAAAAAATTTGAAAGTGAGTTTTTCTTTCTTTTAAGGGGGACCACTAGTGTGACGTTTTCATAAAATTGGAAAATTTTTTTTTGCATGTTTCCATAGTCTATATACTGTCTATAACATGTCTACTACATAACTAGTCTATAACATACTAAAATTTCAAGTGCATATCTCAAATAGTTTTTGAGTTACAGCCATCCGAAGAGTAGATTCTGATTTTCATTGTTAACTTTGAGGTATTGAGAAATGAATGAAGGTTGATAGTTCGGGAGTTTCTGGACGTGGCTACCAGTCACATGTTGTGGAGAAGCCAGACCCTGGCACATTATACGACTCATATAGTTTTACTATGATCGTTATAGTGAGTATATCGTAAATAATTTTAGTTAAAATTTTCAGTGATTAAATTTAAAAGGTAATATTACGAAAAACTACTGTTTTCAAATTTACTGCAGTTATAACTTGAAGACAAATCATCCGATCGATTTGATTCTTATTACAGCTTCTTTTATATATATTTCTCCGTAGCAAAAACCTCCAGTTTTCCGATCGAATAAAAAATGTAATTTTCGCAAGCCAAAAACCATCACCAGAACTCCTCCTTTTTGTTAAATTACAACTAATTTTTTTTCGATTGAGGTTCACGGCACGGACCATACCTTCTAGTTTAATAGGCTTTTTGATTTTTTTGATTTCAGGCAGTGTGAAGGCTGCTATCACTTCAGCAGTGGGGAACTTTTTTTTTGGAGCCTTGGGAGATCTCGAATAACTCACTGAATGTTCAATTTTTTGGTCCAAAAATTTTATCATAAATTTAATATATATCAACGAATATATCCTGAAAATGTTAAAACATTCCATATAGTAGTTTTCTTTAAAAAAATTCCCAAAAATCACCTTTTTTCAGGCGGTCACACTAGTGGTCCCCCTTAATAATTTTGCAGCTTTAAAAGTCCCGTTTTTGGTTAATTTTTACTTTATATTTGTGATTTTTTTCTCCCCTTACCTTTTTACTTAGGTAATATTATGTAAAGACAAGAAATCTAAAGCAGATCATTCTGATAATTTTGGTTTTTAGTTTATCTTGATATCTTTATAATTAACAGAGTTAAATACACTTGAGCAAAACTTACTTTCAGTTAAAAAATACCCCCAAACTCAAAATGGTCACTAAAAAAAATATGAGTCTGAAATTTTTTTTTAAATCCTAGCTTTATATTTCCTGTTATTGGTGAGTAATTGGTAACAAAAATTAGGAAAACCAAAAATGTTGAATAATATGACTTGTTCATTTCTAGTGAAGTTTTTAGAAAAATCACAATTTTTTTCTTTCTTTAAGTCAATCATCAATACAAATATTATGAATATAGGTACATTTTATAAAACAACATTTACACATAATCAATTCATCAACAGTCTCTAATGTTTATACTACGTTGATTATGTTATAATGTTATAAATAAAATGTTTCATGTATATAAAGTATATCAAAACATATCAAAATTGTGTTTATTTTAAACGCAGAGAATTATTTCAAATATTTAGATTTGATTCTGTATTTATATAAATATTTCAAAATAGAATTTAATTTTAATCAAAATATCCGCAGTGATCATGACCGTAATAAATATTTAGGCCAAAGTGGCAAAACTATTTGTGAAATTTTACTGGAATTAGCGAGTTTTCAGTACCATTTAATGCTTATTTAATAATTTATCAACGTCCAATATGAAATTTGCTTGGTTCCTACGTAACTCAGTTTATAAGGCATATTATTCACTCGTATGTAATATACAAATTGAAGACTAAGAAGCCATCCATACATTACATCACGTCCCAAAAGCGGGAGGGTAAAGTATGACCATATGGGAAAATGGAGACAGAGGAATTGCCAATCTTTTCTGCTGAGTTTATATAACCAAAAGTTAAAGTAATTTTAAAATATATATTTTTGAAACTTTTGCATTAGAATCTTAATTAAATTTAATGTTTTACATTAGAATTTTTAAGTATTTTGTATTAGCACTACTTACAATTTGTAAATAAAAAAAAGGAATAAAATCAATTAAACTGAAATTACTTTTTCTTTGAATTACGTAATTTTCCAAAAAACAAATTTAATTTTTTTGAAAATTTCACTGTCTGTACCAATTCCTTCACCTACCAGAAACGAGTAAGTATCCATTTTCTAAAGCTTCAAAGAATACTGGCTATTAAATTTTATATTACTTGCTAGTTGCTACAATAAAGAATGTAAAACGGGTTTGTTATATAATATTTGCTTTACAATATTAATAGGTGAAAAATAATTTTATTCCGTTATAAATTCCACATAAAACCATCAGGGATGGCCACTTTATATGAACGTCCCAATAAAATTACATGTATACAACAAAATGTAAGTATTTTCTCTCATATAAAATTATTTAAAATTCATAACCGAAACTTTACGATTATATTAACGATCATGACCATTAAAAACCACTCAATGATACAACAATGTACGTATTGTATCAATTTTTAACAAGAATAATTTTGTCACTGTATAAGAATGAGATGTGCAGTGATTATTTGAAAATAAGTTATTAAGATTAATCACTTACTAATTTAAGGAATCCTCGTTTTCTTAGCTTTATCACTTTCATTGTTGCAAGCGCGTAAATTTTAAATTTTCAGTTTGTTTTTAGAAAACAATAGAAGATTGTTTTGTTTCGAATATAAGTATTATTTAATTTTTTAACGATGACTCATACTTAATTGTATTTGAAACGGGGCATAGGTATATGTAACTTTATTATTTCTTATGTTCGATATCGTATCCATTTGAAAATATCTATATAATATCGATACGCTTTTACGGACGCTTTTTCTATTATCGATTAACCTGCGAACTTCGAGTTTTAATATTAAAAATTTTTATATTGTGAACAATTTCTCAAGAAATTTTGATTTAAATTTTAGAATAATACGTAACTGATTTTTTTAAATAGCTTGCGGAGTGTGCAGTTTTGATTTATTTTTTAAAAACATTATTTATAGCAAGTGATCGGTTAGGGGGAGAGTAAGATATTTTGGAGACCGGAATTCAAAATTTGTAAATTTATTCCTCTCATAAAATCTTATTTACAACAAATGAAGAGTTTCTACTAGGGCTGTAAGGAACTGAAACGGGTCCCACGACAGTAACTGATAGCGGGGCCTAAAAAGTTTTAGTTTTCCCAAGGATGCTTAGTCTTTGTTTTAATGAATTTCCTGAAGCAAAATTCGTTTATTATTGCAACTGCTGCAACGATAGAAATTCGTTTTAAGATTTTTAGAATCCGAAAATAATATTCACAAATGTGTACCTATATCTAGGCAGGTACTAGTATGATAAATCTCGAACGAAACATCCTGTTTTTACGAAATTTTTATGAAAACGATGGAAGTCTCAAACATTTGGATGAGTTTTTCAGTCAGACGCGTCCAGTTTCCAGGACAAAATTTTTTTAATTACTTTTGAGTTGTTTGCCAAAATTTCCTACAATTCAAAAATTTTTTAAAAGATATTTTACACAATGGGAAAAAATAAAAAAAACGGATAAGATGGTTTTCGAAGCATTGTTTTAAGTAGACTGGTATTCGAGAAATATTAGAAAAGACTTTTTTGAAATTTTTATCGCACTATCGTAAATAGTGAAGAAATCACATTAGATAGACTTTTGAATCATTTTTCTACGGAAATTCGCTATTTTACGTGTAGGATACTGTGACAGGGATATTTGTTTTGAAACTCACCTACCTCATTCAGCAGTTCGAACTCCAGATTTTAAAGGTGGCGCTAGCCATTTTTCTACGGACTTGGTTTCTACAAAATTTAGCTTCGATCATTTTAAGTGAAACACGAGAAAATAATTCCTAAAATGTCAAGAGAAAATAATTCCTAAAATGTCTCATCGATGGTTAAAAAAATGTGATTTTGAGACGATTTTTTTTTGGGGGTTCTAAAAAATCACTTTCTAGTTGCGCAGTTTCAATGCAAAATTATCAAATGGAAACATAAATATATTAATATTCTATACACATAAGGGGCCTATTATGTTGTATATTACGTATGTCTACCGCGCTAACATATTTACATAACGCAAAAGCTCCGAATCGAACGGGTAAGCGGACAAGCGTTGAGACGGCAAGCATTGAAAATTGTTAACCTTGAAATTTGTGTAATGTGAGTCGATTGAGGCCAAGGTTAATCAAGGAAAAAGTCACTTGGCGGAATATTTATGTACATAAATTTTATTAACATAATGTATCACAAACATAATGACAACGACCACTCAAAACACTCAAAACTTATCATACAAACATCTATATGTGTATGTATACCGAGCGTTCATAAAGTTCCGGAACAGCTGAAAATCTCAGTTAATATTGACTTTATCGAAAGATAACCCGGACAAAAGTTTCATGGGAACAAATGAGGAACTAGAAAATGACCTCGAATTTGATCTTGAACATGACCGTGACCAAAATTTGGAGGTCAACTTTGTTTTTTTAAACGGAAACCCCTATTTTTGACCTCGGATTCAGAAAGAGCGGGAAATTCTACGTTAAAAACCATATTCATACTTCATATTCCAAAGTCATGTGAAGGTCATAAAAATGAAAAAAATATGTTGGTTCTCAAGATACTGGTTGGTTAAGAGCAAATTCGAGGTCATTTTCTAGTTCCTCATTTCTTCCCATGAAACTTTTGTCCGGGTTATATTTCGATAAAGTCAATATTAACTGAGATTTTGAACTTTATGAACGCTCGGTATGTCATGTTAAGATGAAAGCTATAATACAATATTGTAAATATTTATAGAAGTGTTTTTGAGTAAATGAAGAGAACACTTCATTTTGAGTGAACTGTATATGGTTTGAGGGGAAAGTAATAGTACTGTGTGTTTATCAGCGCTTTCACCGTGTGACACTGTTAAAAAAGTTTTGTGGTTGTAAGAAATATTTTTCAGAATCACAAAACTAACAAAATAATTTTGTTTTGAAAAGAAACTTTGTTCTTTAAAAGAACAATTTTTTTGAAATAAAGAAATTTTACTTACGAGGCCACGAAAGTAATGGACACATTGTGATCACTTCTGAAATATGAAAAATTTTTCCATCCAGTTTTATCTTTTGGAGATTCCTGAACCATTTATGTTTCATGTCTGTCTGTCAATCCGTCTCGCTGCCTGTCTGTGTGTCCGAATATCCTACCAAGATTCCATGATCGTTTTTGACGAAATCTTAGAAATTAAACGCTTTATTTCCTAGATGGCCCCCTACGAATTTCATCGTAATTGGAATTACACTTGTTTCAAATATAATGTTAATAATATATTAAGACACAGAAATTAAGATGCAGTTTAAGTACAAATCACCTTAAGGATTGGATAAAAGTCTGGTACGAGTATGAGGAATCTGTGTGCCTCCCCCCCCCTCCACTGCTAACGTATTTTATGTGGTAATTTAAATATATTTTATCTTTAATTTAAAAATACAAATTTGATGTAAAATAAAACAAAAGTTTTTAAGCTTCTTAAATCGAAGAACCCTTCAATGAAACTTTTAATATATTCTGATTAAAGTGACAAAAAATTCTTATCTAGAAAAAAAATGTGTTGTCTAAATTTGAATAATTTATGGCATTTAGGTAATTTTTTATTATAAAATAAAAATATTTTCTCAATGCTATTTTGTTTTTGTATCAACTTGAAACTTTTTAAACTCGATGGTTTGTCGATTTTAGGTTTCCAGCGAAAAAAAAAAACAACATATTTTTATACCTGTAACTCTCGGATTAATGCGAATATGTTTTCGTAATCTTATTTCGGCACTACCACTATCATCCCAAATCATACGATATAATTTTATTATTTGTACTTCTTGAGCAGTTGATGTTGAATAATATTTCATTTTAACATGTTTCGATGCATTGTTATCTTAAGAAAAATTGGTAAAATTGTAAGAAATCACGAAATACGAAAGTTTTTTTTTTTCAATATTTATTGTAAATATTTTTTCTGAAAGTGCTCATTTCTTCAACAACATTTGACACTGTAACACATGTTTCTTTGCTATTTATATTCAAATATCTGTTTATTTACCACAATTTTCAAATATTGTTGGCAAAATAATTTAGATATTGAAGAGGGAGGGACTAGCGAGAGAAAACATAGGCAAATAATAATACAAAATTCACTCATTCTCTTCAACAAAAAAAAAAAAAAAAAAATTGGAGCACAAAAAAAAAATAACGAAACATTTATCGCATTTGTTTTTCACTAATTCTCTATCAACCAAAAACATGATACAACATAAATTTTTCGATGAGGCGGTTGCGGCGGCTCTGGCGGTTGTGACGGCTGAGCAGGCGGCTGTGACGGCTGTCTTATCGTCACAATTTCATCCATCGTTGATTTTGTTTTGTTTTGATGATATACAACAGTCGAATCGAGTACAGTTAAGTATGGGCTGGCGCAAAATTTATTGTTTTTATGTCTTTATTTCTTTTTTTTTTTGGTTTGATTTAAAGACGAGTTGTGCGAGGGAAAGTTCGGAGAATTTTTAACGATGAACTTGAAATTGACATTGATTTACACTGAGAAAAAAATACAGTAATTTTTACTGAAATTTTTGGTAAAAAATTACTGAGCTCTCTGGTAATGCGGACATAAGTGACAGGCTAAGTAAAAACTACGATAATTTATAGTAAAAATTTTAAATTACACGACGGCTCAGTAAAAATTACCGTATTATTTATAAATAAGGTTTTTTTTTTTATTTATTAATAAATAATTGAATTAAAATAGTTTAAAAGGATATTGATAGAAGGGTAAGCATTAAAATCAAATTATTAATATAGAAAAAATTTTTTGTGGTTTTTTATTATTTGTGGAAAAAAATATATAAATTCTTTATTTGAAATATTACATGATAAAAATTTTTAACAATAAGCACATTACAATAATTTTCATATAAAAATATATTTCAATTAACATATCAGGTTACATACATATAAAAAAAACACAAGAATTAAAATAAAAACTAACCAAAAATTCATGAAACACAACAATTTTTTGTTTTAAATGGAAAGTCCAATACTTAAATAATAATGACGCACAACTGACGAACCGACCAACTTGTATGGGTTGTATGTCGTGTATTGTCCTAACAAGGTGCTCTCTGGACCTCAAGCAGGTTACGTGGTGGTTGCGCTTGCGTACTTGTTTTGTTTATTCTGTTCTATGCAATACTTGCTATGAAATACACAACAACTCAGTATAGATTATAATAATTTCAGTAAATTTTACACAAAATTAAGCAAATTTTCCCGGTGTCCACTTGAAATTTTACTACCCCATCGAATTTTACGCAGCTGTATAGGAAAAATTCTTAAGGTGTATAGGAAAAATTCTTAAGGTGTACAGGAAAAATTTTCAAATGAATCGTAAAAAATAATGTTTGAAACGCATTTTTTATATTTTTGCTTAATAATTTCCTACGGACTGGTCACTTAAGACTCGTTTACCGGAGGCAGCTCAGTAATTTTTACTGGAATTTTTTCTCTGTGTAGTGTCTGAAGGCTGTTCGGACGAATTTGAGGAAGTTTGTAGAATTCACAGAAATAAACTTAATAAACTATTGATGAAATTTTAATGGGTGAGTGTGAAGTTGTCCCTGAAATGGATGACTAATGGAGACGCTTGAAATATGTACCGAAAGAATACAAGAATAGACATTTTTGATACAAATTTTAAATCTGAAATTAAATTTTCAATTTATCCATTTCGTTTCGTACCTTCTCACATTACAAATTCTACCGCTAAAAAAATTTTAATTGTCTGTCTGCTACTCCAATTCTCTACATACTGTAATAACGCGAATCAATTTTACCACATATTCTCGTACACAAGTTTGGTTAGGGTGACATTTTATGGCAGGGATCGACAACCATTTTAAGAAAGTGAGCAACTTTTAAAAGAAATATTTTAAAACGGGCGCTGCAGAACCCTAAAAGATAAAATAAAAATTTTTTGTTTGTTGATAATAATTACAAATATTTCTAGTATAAAACAATTGGACTACCATCCACAGCACTGGACTTACACTAGAGGCACTAGGGGCACTAAGGGCTAGTGCCTAGGGTAGCAAATTTTCAGGGGAAGAAAAATTTTGAACCTGAGAACATAGTGGGGATAGAAAGTTCTTTTTTGACTAGTCACTTATTCGTTTAAGGAAACGTTTTTTTAAGAAACTGGATTAAGGGGCCTGAAAAGAAGTAAAAAAACGTATTTTTTGGTCATTTTTTTTTTTAGAGAAATATTTTTAAAAAATGGAATTCTTCCCAGAGGTCTGGCATTTCTCTTAACCCTGGCTTTAGGTAATGAAGCAGCATTTTTCACGGAGTCCCAGAGCGGCCCTTAAGGCAAGTGGCTCTGACCATCTGGTATTTTTTTGGAACTTTTTTTTTTTTAAATTTTTGAAGATAACATGTACTTTTGTTACTTTTCTGTCCACAAGTTGATGTTAAAATAGTCAGTTTAGGTGAATTTTCAATTAAGATAATATTTTTTTAGGGTTGCGTAGTCTAAAAGAAGAAACGGTACCTTCACATTATCACTCTTGTATCCATGTGACTGTTTGTGTTAGAGTTTTTCTCGAAACTTATGTAATGCAAAGATTTAGAATTTGGCATAATGTTAGGTATTGGCAACACTGATGTGTAGTAAAAGTTTTATTACCCTTCTAGCTCGTCTTTTCCCATAGTATGGTTTTAAACGAATAATAGTAAAAAGTGTAATAGCATCATTCTGATTATTTATGGCAAAAACATTAATTAATATCTTATTTTACAATGCTATAGAGAGAAATTTAATATTGTCTAAGACTATTGTGTTGATTTTAATTAAAACTTGTGGCGAATCATTTTTTGTGTGTCTCATACAATATATTATAAAATACATATTTCACACTGACGACAAAGTCACGCAGTTGAATCGCGCGATTCAGTAGCCCAACAACGCCTTATTGTCTTAGTGTGATTGCATCGCGCGACTTATCATTAATCGCCAGTCTGACACTGGTCGTATTCTTCAGTCTGATTATTTCAAAGTTTATTGATCAACAGTAGGACAATGTTTAATTTACAATAGCTTCTGTGTCAATTGAATGGATGGAATTGCGGTACGAGCAAGCTATAGTGACAGTGTTGTAAGACTTTCGACATATTTATAGCTGCATGCTTGAAAATTGATCACAAATCCGGGTAAATCAATGCTTGTCGATGTTCTTTGTCTATGTTCGTCTTCCTTCCATCGTCATTATTCAAATGCGACAAACTCCTGTCGACATTAAACTTTTTATTATTTAGCGTTTAATTGTTTTGAAAAGTAGATTGCACAGTTATTAATTCATGTTTTTTTTTTTTTTTTTTGATAATATTGAAGTATTTATAAGTACCCGACATGCATTGCAATGAAATTCAAAGAAAGAAATTGTTTGTGTTTTAATTCTGTTTATTAAAATACTTTTTGATACACTACATTTTTTTTCCGTCTGGTACGTACACGAATAAATTAGGAGGCTTTCGAACACGTGAGTAGGCCACGTACAGCTGTCCATGTGAGAAGCAACAATTTTCCAAATTTAGTCCACACACTTGTAGCCATTGTCCTTGTGCTTCAGTGATGATCATTGCAAATGCAAGTCGCACTGGAAAGTACAAACGTTTGACGACAGCCTACCAAAGTTTCATCTCAATAAATGATATGAAATGTATACATTTGTTGAAACGACTGGTGCGTCACTTCTTGTAAAGCGGTTGAACTAATTCAGAAATCTTTGCGGGGCTTGCGCACAATAACTCATTAAAGTTATTTTAGCCAACAAAGATATTTGAAGAATTAAACCATTATTTACAATTAGGGTTATAAATCTAGTGTCAGATCCACTGGTACTGAAGCTCCAGGGCCGTGGAGAGAAAAGGCGGGACTCGGGAATGAACTGTATTTCCTAAAAATTTCCTCTCCAAGAAATAAGTGCTTAACGTTTTTTCCGGGCCCTCTACCGACAGCTACGGGCCCCCTTCTCAAGCTCGGGCCCCGGGACTACAACCCCAGCCACCCCATCCTCTCGTCGGCTCTGGATACAAATTATAAATTCTTAATTATTGGAGTCACTTTGAAATATCAGTAACAAGTTAAAAATTCCAATGAACTAAAATTAAGGTAGTAGTCTGGTAGCTCGCGCTGTTTTTCATGCCTATTTTTAGGGGCATTTTTTAAGAAAGAACAAATCAAAAGTTTTGAACTATCATGTTTTTATTTACATCCTAAGGTAACAATTTTTTTTTTTTTTTTTTTTTTGAATAAATTCAATTTTGTTTTATATTATTATTATCACTTGAAGTTTGCGCCTCAAAAAAAATCACACCTTGATGGCCCGAGTGATTTTGACTCTTGGGGACATCTAAAATCAAAAATTCCTAATTAGTCTTAATCTATAGATATGTCATTCTGGTCGGAACTAGAATTACGAAATTTTATCGAAAAATAACAAAATGGCGGAATTCTGAGAAAGAAAAAAGTGAAGCAATGCTCATTTTGACTTCTGAAATATTCTTTCTATTGTCCTTTTCATTTCTATTTTATCGCGGAAATCCCATTCATCTCTATATATCTTGCATCATTTTCGAGTTATACCACCTTCACCGAAAACTCTACTTTGCGCCCTCTAGTGGTTTACCGGTTTGATGCTCATCTTATTTACACTTACCTTTTGTAAATAGCTGTTTATTTTATATGATCACCTAAAAAGAAAAGCGCTTATAACTCGCGTAAAAATACATATAGAGAAAAAATAATTTTCAAAAAGAAAAATTTATGGCGTACCATTAACTATCTCTTCAGTATTATAATGAAACTCCGGAAACTGTTATTAATACTTTTTTTTTTATTTCCTATATAAAATTTCTTTAATATCAACTTATGTATATAACCAATTTCCGTTATGTAATATAGTTTATGATGCAATTAATTTTATCAAATAATTCGACTTTTTCATTATTCTTTATGAATGTGTATTTTGTTGTACATAAAATTCAGACTATGCTTACATTTTATAATAGAAAAGAAAAGATTGTTTGCCTAATCAATGATATGCTTATACTTCCAACTTTTTGTATATAGACGACTACTTTAGTGGAGAAAATGTGCTAGCAGTTTTTGTTCTTACTATTATCAACTGGGAAAATATACCAACGATGCAAAAAAAGTATTAGACATAATTAATTTTAAATATTTACTTGTGTAAGAAATTTTCTATTACAAGGAAACGTGATAAAATCGATAATTATACAAGAGCAATATCAATCAAAAGTTTAAATATTTTATATAATATATTGAAGAATGTAACTCTTTCCATTAAATTTTTTCGAGATTTTCCCAGATTTTTTTGATTGACTGGTCCAATTGTAATTTTGAGGCAAGTGTTTTGATATAAAAAGTCTGTTTAGAATCATAATTGAAATTTACTAAATTTTTTTGGTGGATTAATAAATTTATTTAGTAATGTAACGAAAAAATGTGGCTTCTAAAACGCCAAATGTCGCTTCTAACAATTAGACCGAGCTTGAGTAGTAAGGTCATAGTAATTATGGAACACTGAGTAGTAAGGTCATAGTGATTGTGGATCACTGCGTAGCAAGATCACAGTGATTATGGGCCACTGGGTACTAGTGAGGACATTGGTCCGCATATACGCGTTTCCAAGGGGTTATCAATTTCTTATAGCAAGTTCTAGCACACACTACGTCGTCAAAAGTACGGGGACACTTTGGCACAGAGGGTGCCCACACTTTTGATACGGCAGTGTACCACAATAGAAAGTACAGTACCGCGTCAAAAGTGTGGGCACTCCTCTGGGCCACACTGTCCCCATTTTTTTGACGATGTAGTGTGTGCTAAAACCCACTATAAAAAATTGGTCACTCCGTTTGTGCGGATCAATTTCCTCACTTTCATAGTGATTATGCGAGTCACTGGGTAGTAAGGTCATAGTGATTATGGGTTAATGGGTAGTAATACCATAGTGATTATGAACCACTGCGTAATAAAATCATTGTGATTAAGGATCACTAAAATCGCAAAGTAAATTTTGATTCGTTGTAACCTTTACTTATTGACCTTGATTTAGTGACTTTATTTATAGTACCTACCGTGAATTATAAATAATTGTAATAACAACTGTTTCAAGTTAATTAAAAATTTTTTAGTAACAGCACCAGTTCAATTTTTTTCAGTGTATGATTTCTGCTCTAGAACTCTATAGAAAAGTTATTATTAACAAAATAATTTAAAAAGAAAAAAAAAGAGAAAATTGGAACTTTTGGACAATTTCTAATATTATTTATTTGAGCTCTTTAATAATTAATTAAGTTGAACTATTATATTTCGATAGAGTTTCTTGAAATTTATCGAATCAACTCCGTTTAGTGATGAAAATTGTTACAAAAAGTTTCTAGAGTAGACAGTTTTGTATTTTTTCTTTTTGTTTGAACAACTAGGAAGTTTTTGCTCAATATAATGCTACGACCACATATGCGTCTATCATCATTCACCATTAATGTGGCCATTAATGGCATTAGGCATGTGGTAGTTATTGCATCCACATTTGAATGTCAATTAAAGTGTGGCCATCTTATCGTTTAAATTATCGGAATATCTTAATGCGATAATGTAGCGCGAAATTTTGTCTAAGCAAATGGAAATAAAACAAAAACAAAACTTTTTCATTTGTTTGTACAATCATATTATAAAGTTTACAGACACTTTTGTCTTTTTATTCATCAAAATATTTACAATTTAGCTTTTTCTGTTGACTGTATCCTATATATTATACAGAATTTATGAAGTTTTATAAGTTTTGTATAACAAAATATATATGCTGTATCTTAATTTATATAATAACTGTTGTTTTTGTATTTTGAAAAACACTTAGTTGAAATTATTTTTTGTAAAGTTGTTTATAATAAGAATGAGAGCAAAAAGAAAACTTAAAATTGCTGAAAAGTTCATCACATAAATTTGTGAATGTACACAAAACATATGTACACGTAAAAGTTGACAAGTTGGCGAATACAGATTGCATCATATAATTTTGTCCTTTTCTAATGCCTGAAGTTGATAAATCAAAATAAAATTCTTTTATTAAAACGCTTTGTAGTATATCTGCGAATTTTGGGATAACTATTCAGAAAGTTCGCATTTACTGACATCTCTGTATTTACGATGAGAATTAAATCAACAATTATAAGTATTTTATTAACTTCGAAATGGGACGTTTGGATCAAAATTTCGATGGAATCCAGCTTATATTTTAAGCTATAAATATTTCTAAAGTTTCCTAAATTAAAGTTAACCTGAGTTCAACTTACATCCCTCCAACAACTTGTTCTATTGCTCCAAATAACATGTATTATATAGTATTTTCTAAGCACGTATTCTATTCTGCAAATATAGATTTCGAAGCAAGTATGAATATGCTGCCTATAGAGAGAGATAGGTGGTATATTGTCTACCTGGCTTATACTACATATGAATTTCAATTCAACTATGACGAGAAACTATCAACGAACGATTCACATGAAAATGAATGCATTTTCCGAGTAATTATGTTGTGACATACAGGATGTCCCAAAAAATAGTGTCGATTTTATTGCTAATATTATGATTTTGTTTGTGTAATTAACCAATATTGACCTATCTTTATTAATATCGGTGTATTTTACCAAAAGAAATGAGGTTTTTGAGTTTGAATTTTAATAGGTTTCCACAAATGGTTAATTTTGCGCAACGAAATATAAAAATTAAATATCGCGGAACTTAATTATACTAAATGAATTTGTAAAATGTTAATTCTTACAACAAAATTAAATTTTAAAGATTACTTAAAAAAGTCAACATTCGCAAACTGTATATCATAAAACAGACTGGAATGAAACATTTTTAAATTTTATAATCATTTTTCATAATCTTTTTTTTTTATCTATTATTTCCGGTATTTTATTTTTATTTTTATTATTTTAAGATTTGGAAGTAGATTCGCAAAGGAGTTCAATAAGGGTCGGTTTTATATAACACTAAATCAGGGGTTGCCAAAATTTTGCGTCAGTAGGCCAAATTGTAAATACCAAAATATTTGACAAGTTAAGGAAAAAATTCAAATTAAAAATGGACACAAAGCAAATATGCGTTTGTTAACTTAAATATTATAACAACAGTCGTGTGAAAACTGTCCATGGCCGAGTAAATTTTTGGTCAGTCGCCTATTCTAAATTACATATAAATTAAAAACAGGGGTGTAGCTTAACAGAAAAACTACGTCCGGAAAATAAATCACATTTTTGTATAAAGGTGGCTATTTGTCTAGGAAAAATGAAAATTTCGCACGCAAATTCTGAAAAATACACCAACGGATCTAATTCATTTCATTTCTGTAGCTGTTATATTGAACCTGATGACGTCATCACATATATCCAATTTCTTAAAAGCTCTAGCCGTCAGATTTAAATGTTAAAAATCTGAAATTTGATGCTATTATTAGGTTTTTCATACTGCTTCTTTCATTTTTCAGAAAATCGAAAATGTAAGCGAAATTAAATCACATTTCACGAACAAAAAGTTTTTAAGTTATTTGCAAATATTTTTAAATTATTTTCAAGATGATTGTAAATTTGAGATTGTAGCAAATCTGGTATTTTTGGAGTTCCTGAACCACATTTAGTCCAGGAGTTCCCAAATTTTGAGAATTTGATTCAAAATTTGGGAACTCCTGAAATAAATGTTAGTATGTAAATCGGACAAAAAAATCTTCAAAAAAGAATTTTCAAGGTTGATAGGAGACCAAGGTACCTAATTTGAATGTGATATAAATGATTCGTAAATTGTGAATCCTAATACCAACCAAATGTGTAACAAATTAAATACTATTAAAGACTATTAAAAAAAAAAAAAAAAAAAAAAAAAACAATAAATGTTTCTAGCGTGATGAGAAAACTTTTATTTTTCAGTGAATAGCCAGTCACAAGGTATGCACGAAAAAAATTAAATGAAAAAAGTCATCAAGTACAAGTCGTAACTACGCAAATAGTGTTCCGTATAATCAGTTGTTTTTATAGATTTGATGTAATCGCATATGAAAGTGGATAAAATATTTTTTATTACTCATGCGGGAGAAGTACTAACTTGGCGCACACATTTCTGTACGCAAAATAGCTGTTTGCCCACTGTACTCTTCCGACATACTTTTTTGCGTGCGAAAAGTAAACTTCTCGCACGCAAATTGACAATAAAACACGCAAAATTTAATCAAAACACGCAGAGTCGCCTCTTCATTTTTTATTTAATAAATATTTCATATTTATTTCTATAGAAACTACCAACAAAGTAATTTATACAATATGTAATTCAGAAAAAATGACGAACACCCAAAAATATTATTTTAAAAAGTATTAAAAATGTCAAAAATTGTAATAATAATAGAAAAAAGTATGTGAAATTCGTAATAAAAATAGTATGTGCAACTCATGCGGGATTGTCGATTGCCCACTCAAGCGAATGAGTGCACTCACTACGTTCGTGCGCTTGACTTCGCTTTCGTGGGCAATCGACAATTTCCTGCACTTATTGCACAATATACTATTTCCTAACGAATAAATTTTATTCCCAAAATAAATAAATTTTATTCCCAAAATAAACCATAATTTTCGATTTCAAATCGAAATGAGTGCACTCACTACGTTCGTGCGCTTGAGCGCACGAACTTCAGCCCACTCAAGCGAATGAGTGCACTCACTACGTTCGTGCGCTTGACTTCGCTTTCGTGGGCAATCGACAATTTCCTGCACTTATTGCACAATATACTATTTCCTAACGAATAAATTTTATTCCCAAAATAAATAAATTTTATTCCCAAAATAAACCATAATTTTCGATTTCAAATCGTCATTATTTTGGCCTGTTTCCATGTACTAGTTAAAAAAGGAAAGTAAAAATCTTATCGTCAATTTCTTTAAATATCCTGCATTTTTATTTCTGTTTATACTTAATAATATTTGTTATGTATTAATTGTAATATATTCTTCGCGTATAGATTTATCAACTATTTCTTACGTCTTCTTTAATTTTTAAAACTCGTTTTCTAAAAAAATTACCAAAATACCCGCTTAACATTAATACAATTATTAACTAACAACATCTTGATTAAAGCAAAATGTGTTATCAAATTTTATTTTCATGTGCTAAGGATATTGCTTAAAAAAATTCAGTCCTGATAATTTTCATTTAATCTACACTTCTACATGTTCAGGAATTTTTTGAAATTTTTCTGAGCGATCCTTTTACTAATAAGGGTCGAAAAGAGTAATTTTTAAGATGTTTTACCAAAAAAAAAAAAAAGAGAAAAATGAACAAAAATATGTAGCCATATACATTATCGAATTCGTGCTTTAATGAGATTTCCTTTGATACCCTAGTCGATGCTCTTGGAAAAATTTTTTTCACTTTCCAAGTTATCCGCTGAAATTAACTCCCAGAATCGAAATTCAACTTCACATCTGTAATCGAATTTTTCAAGGATTTTCTATTTTCACATTGAATAGTTTCAGAGAAGATCGCCGTTCTGTTTTGTCAATTTTGGTACGGAATACTAATACTTTTTTTAATTTTTAGACATACTATGTTCATAAATACTATCTGGTAATGTCTACCACCATACTATGATAATTAAAAAGTATGCCGTAACATATAATAAAAATTAATGGTTAGAAAGTCTAGGTGTTTTTGGTATTGATTATTTAAATTTTCACCATATATGGGTAGTAGATGCTATATAGTGGTAGTGATGCTTTATAAACGAGTATAGTTAATCTAGGTATGATCTAATTTTACTTTTTAGTTTACATCGGGCACACCAAACTGTTTTAATTTGTTTATGTAATTACTGTTTTTCAGGTAGATAAAACGCGACGTGATTTATGACTAGTACCCTATTTTTTCCATTCGGGTTCGTTAAACCCGGAAGCGAATGGTGGTTTTTTTAATTAGTAAAAAATTATATTTACGGTTTTTTGTTTATTATTGTTTAATATGTACAGTTTTGAGAAAAAGCTTTTATACTACAGACTTTTTTAAATGTTATTAAGGGAAGCTTCCCTAAAAAAAATCGATCTTTTTTCTTCATAATTGTTTCTTATGGTGTTAGAAATATTATCCTAAAAGTTTATTTACAAAAAATGAAAAATCAAAAAGTTATGGGCAGTTTAGTGCACGCACTTTACTATAATCCAGTTAAAAAGAAAAATTAAAAAAAAATTAAATGATGTTTTCTCGAAAGTACGTTTTTCGACATATTTCCTCGTGTATCTCAAAAAGTATTTGAGATATCGATAATAATCAAAGTGCATATTATTTCTCGATACCATCATTTTGACAGGAACTAGGATGTTTTCGTTCCGTTCTATATTTTCAAAATGGCGGCTGTTTATAGTCGAGAAAAAGCGGTGATTTTTGAAAATTTATTTTATTTTCAAAATGCAATTTTTCGCGGGTTTTTTATTTTTTTCTTAGATCCTAGTTAGTGCTATAATTATATATATATATATATATATATATATATATATATATATATATATATATATATATATATATATATATATATTCAGAAAATTATTGATTTTTTGATTTTGGTTCACTGGCGATTTCAGAACGCGATCAGTCATTTATACTCAGCTCATTTTTGAATTTCAAGACATGTAGAAAGTAGCATATTTAATTTTTTAATAAAATATTTATTCGTATAAAAAGAAATAATAAAAATAGTCGATTTTTGATGTTTTTTTGGCGAATCTCCCCTTAAAGATGAAGTTTTGGGGACAACGGTTACCTTTTGCTATATAGTACTTACGATTTGTGTCATAATTTCTTCACTATTATTTCAATATAAATCGAAAGAAAATAATAGACTAGTCCAATTATGTTTTTCGTTTCCTGTTCTTTCTTTTTTTTTTTCTAATTTTCACTATTTGGACGAAATTAATTTATATTCAAATGTAATTCAAAAAAGGTAGTGATGCGTAAGCTATTTAAAAGCTTTTCATTGATTGAATGAATTCTGTGTACATACAAAGAGGTTGGCTATAAATTTATTCAGTTTATGGTGCTTTAGTGATGCTAAACAACCAATACAAAAAAAAAAAAAATTGGCTAGTATACAATTTTTTTTTTTTTATTTTCCTTTCATACGTATCGTAATGAGTAACGAGTAACGTCAAAGAACGAAATTGGTAAGTTGTTCACAAAGGGAAAAAACTGATAACAGAGTTGTAGTACTTTCTCGTCCTGTTTTTATCTGAAACCTGCTGAGAGTTGGTAGTGAGGACAGTAATTGATAAGGGACTAATATATGTATAATAATTTATAAATAATAGCAAAAAAAAAAAAAATAAAAAATAAAAATGACCATTTGCTTCAAAACGGACAAAGAATCAAAATATACTTCGTTTTTTGGGGTTGGATGACAAAATTCATATTTCGTCATACATGTCCACTGTGACGTCATTTTGAAAAAGTTGATTACCATTTAAACGTATACTACTAGACCTATCTAGCTGCAAAATTTCAAAAATTTTCCAACACTTATAAGAGAGATTAAGGTATTTGAGGCAAAACATGAAAATTTTAAGATTCTGATATCACCTGATCTTTTCTACCAACTTCCACCCATGTTTGCACAATTTTCATAAACGGAGTTTGAAGAAAATCGAAAAAAACTATTCAATTTTTTCAAAATTTGAAAAATGACGGTAATTCTGGTACTAGTGGACAAGATTTGACCAAATACTCATTCTAATGGCTCATAAGTATGTATAATTATTTTACACCTGATTTTATGTCAATAGTTACAGTAGATTTCGAGATATTCGTTGATTTGGACATAAGTATACATTAAAATCCGATAAAATATGGATGTAGAAATAAAATTATAGCAAGTAGAATTAGTTTCAAAGAAAATCTGAGACACTTTTTTAAACTGTGTAACTTAAATTTTGAATACAATAATTTAATTAATATTTCTGTGGTAACTAATCGACTAGTTTACCCATTAACACTAAAATTTGTTACCATTCTACGGTCTGTTTTACAACGCCAAAAAAATTAAAAAAGATCCACAAAACGTGTCTCAGATTTTTTTGAAACTACTCGTAAATTTGTTTTAGTACAAACAAATAAATTTTAAAAATTTTTATCGTGTTATTTTATGCTTATTTTAAACCTTTTCCATTTTCTGTTTTTGATTCTAACACAGATATGGGAATATTTTTATTTTTACTATTAAAACTCAAAGTGGTGTTGTCGTAAATTTTCTATTGTTCGATATAATACGAGTTTACAAGCGATGACTCTCATTTACTAGGTGATTGACAGTTCAAGAGACTGTCATTATCTTCTATAGACGGAGAATATCTAAGTGTACATACTCTCTCAAACTCTTAAGTCCACTAGACTTGCATACGTCAATAACTATAGATAATTCGCATTATACACACTATTACATGTAACAGAGTTTTTTAATAGTTTGAAAATATAATAAAAATTCAGAGTAGGTATTTTTTTTAAAGAAATAAAAATTTCTTTGAATTAAAAATATTTTTTTTATTGATTTAAAGCAAAAAATAATAAAAATAAAGAAATTTTTAACCTTTGAACAGGGTGTGGAGTATTTTTCGTATACGAAATCGACCATACAGTAGTTAAACTTTTTTTTTTTAAAATACTAAAAAAAATGTCTAAAATTCGCTAAAATAATGATAAGGGAATCTTTTATATTATTTACCATTATAAAGGTGTCTTTATATATCTATAGACAAACTAAATGATTGTCAAAATCAAAATCATCTTTTTTTGTTTCAAATTCAAATAATATGAGGTGTTCTAAAACAGAATCGCCTAATTCCTACAAAACGAGTTATTTAATGAAAAAAATGGAAAAGACAAGTTTTATCACAACTCCTTGGTTATGCCAGTTTTGTTATAACTATAATTTGAAGTAAAACCTCTTTCTGATTAAACTGTACTAAGCAATGAAAACTGAAGTATTTTTTTTAAATACAGTTTCCAGGCGTACTTGCAGTTTAAAACCAATTAAGCAGCGGGCGTTCCCGTAAAAACCAATTTCGTACGTTGGTTTTATTAATGTTTTGTTGTATGAAAGTTTTTCACGGTTTTTTGTTTGCTGTTGTATCGGTTTGTAGGTTTCTGAGTGATATAGTTGATTACAATATTTTTGAAACTATACAAATTAACAAAAAATTGTTTATTGGAATCATAATGAGGTCATCAGTTATTTATTTAATATAAAAAAAAAAATGAGAAATTTATGATTTTAAGTTTTTTTCAAAAAGTTTTTAGTTTTGTTTTAGTAGAATTTAAAAATAAAATATATATAAAATTGGATACTGATCTGTAATAGAATTTGGAACGTTTCCATTTTCATTGTTTTTTGCTATACCTAGTTATGTTTTAAAATTTGTAATTCACTAAAATTCTCTATTGTCGATAATTTTAAAATATTAATTCATGTTCATTTTCTAATTTGCGAAACTTTTAAAATATAAAAATTCTTTCCCTTCAAAATGAAAGTTCTCACGTGCATTTTACGTTTTATAGCTCCTTGAGCAATTTTAGTTTTGTATCTGTCTGTCTGTTTGTCCGTTTATCAGGTCGTCTGTGTGTCCAAAGTAGCATAACTTGGGAACTATTCGTTTGTTTTTGATGAAATTTTTAGAAATTGTACGGTTTGGTTCCTAAATGGAACTGGATGAAAAACTTTTTCATCGTAATTGGGGGAAATGAAATCTCATTAAATATTGGTATCTTACTACCATTCCATTCCGTTCCAAATTTTCACCATCTTTTGTTTAAAAATTATAAGTACAGTTGAATCTAATTTGATGCGGCGGATCGCGGGTCCGCATAGAACATATATAAAACGATTAGAACCTCACAATTTGCTTAGAAGTTTTTATTCCATTTTTAAAATATTATAAAAAAATGTGATAGATGTATTTATACAAAAATTTAATGGTGCAATAACTTATATTCTTATGCAACGTACTGATTAAGTGATAAAATCCAATCAAAACCGTTTAAGAAAAGTCCGACAGAAAAAATCACACAAAAGAAGACCGCATGAAGAAAGGTTCATCTGTAATAATCATAGGGCGGATGAAATAATTTTTCACAGGACCGACTTAAAGATTTCAGTGTAATACTGTTAGACTGTTTGTATTTATGTACCTATGAGTCTGCTAGAGCAAATAATGTTTCTTTTATATACATGCATACATAAACTGATTAAATTAAATCGAATTAACATATATTTTAGAAAATATTACTAATTTCTCCTTCAAAAATGTTCATACAAAACTAGTATCTCTTGCCAACAAACTATACACAAATAAAAGTATATTAAGAAAAAAAGATGTAAGCTTAATAATGTCTTACCTAATAAAATATTATGTAGGTATTTATTTCTTTTTTACTAATATTTTTTGTATATAGTTTTGAGCATTGAATAAATAGAGGGAATACACTTATAACTATACACAATCTATATGAAAATGAAAAGTCACTAAAGTGTTGACGAATATGGATGGTTAAACAAGATGGGATTTAAAATTTTTCTAGATTTACTGATGCTATATTTGTTGGTATAAATATTTTTAGAACATTTATTAATAAATACTCTCAAATTACAACAAAATCACTAAAAAATTAAAAAATATCCATTACCATCGATAGTTTGTAGCTATTATGTGTTTGTAGATTATAAAAGGTATTAACCAATATGACGATTTTGCTTCAAAAAAATAATATCTAAAGAACTTCTTCTATTGTATGGTCCATGCAAATAATCTTATATCAATAGTATCTGTGGTTAATACCATTAATACGTATACATACATATTTATACGTACAATGTCATCAAAATGATCTTAGCGAATTTCCAGAATGGAAACTCGCTATTACCGCTATTACAGCCTTACTCATGGTGGAAGTTCAGCCCGCGACTATTGCAGACATTTGTTTTGAGGTCCCTAGAACCGAAAAATAACATTCACTAAAATTTATATATATATATATATATATATATATATATATATATATATATATATATATATATATATATATATATATATATATATATATATATATGTAACAGCACGTTAACTCTCCAGGAGAGGCTTTTAGTTATACGAAATTTGGTGACAACGTTGGAAGTCCAAAAATCTTGGATGAGTTCTTCAGCCAGATACGTAGGATGCCAGGAACATGGTTTTTGATCTTGCAAAAAATTAGTTTTTTGCGAAAATTTCCACTTATTTAAAAATTTTTGCCAATTTTTTTTACATCATTTAAAAGAGGAGAAAAAGTTACATAAAAAAGGTCTTTAAACTATTATTCTGTGTCAACTAGTTTCCGAGAATAACTGATTTTTATATACGGAAATTCGCTTTGTTATGCAGGATGCTGCGACAGGGGTATTTGTTTATGCATTTGAATGAAATGGACAACTAGATTAAATATTGCCTGAACTTATATATGTATGTACCTGTGTAGAAAACTAAAAATTTTAAAAAATTGTAGACAAGGTACATGTATTAAATATTAAAAATTTAAACAGAGATAAGGAGTTTGTTTATCAATTGATACTCAAAGAAAGCCGTCAGTGGAAACGGAGATAATAAATTTTGTTTTATATATACCTGCGAGCTAATTAGACAAATAAATATTGCAAAACTTTAATTCAATAAAATTTGGGGCCCTTTTTTATTTTTGATATAAATCTCACATAATGAAATTTTTCTAAAAAGTTTTCGCTTCTCTATGTTGAATTTCAATAAATTTTCAGGATTATATTTCTTTTTTTTTTGGGTTTTGATGTGTTCATAAGATCAGTGACTTTACTGATTTTATAATTTTTATATTTTAATTTTTACTTAATCCGATTTATAAAAAATTATTCTGTCCGCCCTATAGTAATAATAATATTTATACTTTTCGAAAAAAATAAAAAAATAAAAAATAAAGTAATTTATTTTTCTGAAACTATGAAAAAAATGTTCGGTCACATCATAGCTTTTTCTTAGTACCTTAACCCCGTAAGAATAGTAATTTTACAAATACTTGTATTATTTTTCTTTTTTAAATTGCGTCGTTTAAAATTTTCGGTACATAAAACAAAGAAAGATAAATAACAAAAAATAAAATTCACGCGTTATTAAATTCACACCAGGTGGATGTTCACACGAAAAATTATAGTAAATAATTTACAAACATAGAAAATTCAATCGACTTAAAGAGAAATGTTTAAAATAGAAATGAGACATCTAACGTTTGGACGACCATTACAGCAAGTGATTAAATTATAAATTTTTAGTCGAATTTTCTCCGAAAAATTAGACTTATACAGTCTATACGATAAGAGCTGCGAGAGGCGAGAGTAGGGGCGCTATCCGTTTTCGGACCCGTAGAACACGAATATGTAGAAAAAAAATGTCTGATATATATATATATATATATATATATATATATATATATATATATATATATATTCCCGCCACCTTTTAATTTGTGTAGGGCCCCCCTATGGAAGTTAAGAGATGAAATTTGGTAAATGGGGCTCATTTTCGAGGCACCTCATACTATCAAAGTGGGGTCAAATTTTGGGCAAATTTTTTTTCTGACCCGACCTTTAAGGGAGTGGTGGGGGGCGGAAAGGCAATAAAACTTTTCCAAACCTTGACCTGGTTTTAAATAATATTTCGATCAATTATCTACAACATATCCAAAATTCAGCTTCCTAGGATGATTTGGTGGGAGTAGAGGGGGGAAAAACGATTTTCGCTGGATCTAACAGGCCCCCAGCCCCCCAGAATTAACGTAGAGAGTTGAAACTTGGTGTGTTGATAAAGTTCCTACCTAGGTTGTGCTTTTTGGAGGTTTTAATATTTTACCCCCACCCCCCTCATTTTTAAGCTACAATTTCATGCATTTTCGACGTTTTCGAAGTTTGTACCACTCGCACAGGTCACCCAAATAAACCTAGAGGGCTGAAATTTTGTATTCGGATTGAGTTAGTATCAAGGGGGTGCCTTTTGGGAGTCTCGACTTTCAAACCCTACCGCCACCATTTTTATACCCAAAAGAACATGATTTTTCTTGTTTTTTAACAGTTTCGTTCGGGTCAAAATCTCCCCAAATAAACCTAGAGGGCTGAAATTTTGTGTACAGGTTAAGCTAATAGAAAGACACTGTTTTTGGGAGGTTTCAACTTTTAACCCTTACCCCCACGATTTTTACGCCAATATTTCCTTAATTTTTTGCTTGTTTTCTAACACGTCTAGAGACTCTCTAAGGAAACCTAGAGGGCTGAAATTTTGTACGTGTATTCAGTTAGTATCCAGCTAGTACCTTTTAGGGAGTCCACATTACTTTTTCCCCCACTTCTTCCATTTTTACATCGGAATTGAATGCTATTGTTAAATGTGTTTTAAATGCATTACTTTTATTCTAAATACAAGTAGGCGAATAGTAATTTTAAAAAATTTAAAAAAAAGTGAATACAATTTTTTAACAAATGAAATACATACATATTAAGTAATTTGAAAATGTTATTAAAGTCACTGTTTATTTATAAATTAGGAATTTTGGATTTTTATTATTTATAAAATAGAAATTTTGGATTTTTTTGGAAAGAAAAAATATCTTCATAAAAGCCTTCCAGTTTACTATTTAAGTTCCTTTTTTAATATTTAAAAATAAAACACAAAGGCAATTGGCGGATAAGCATGGATAGAAATGCCCTCGTACGAATTGTGTTGGCTTTTTCCCTGTTAACTGCTATTGGCACAAAATTGAAATTTACTGAGATTCAGCCCTTAAAAACTTAAAACCTTTTTTTAAAGCCCCGATCAACCGGATACTCATCATCAGTTTTGAAACCACCAAAATTACAAATTGCTTGTGGACTTTCAATTATATTTCGCTTGTAGACACTCAATACCGAAAATGAAAGGAAAAATTCGACTTCCGTGATGGGGCTTCGCTGCTCACGGCGTTTTTGTAACAAATGCAATACATACATATTAAGTAATTTAAAAATGTTATTAATGTTTATTTATATAGTAGGAATTTGGGATTTTTATTTATAAAATAGAAATTTTGAATTTTTTTGAAAAGAAAAAATATCTTCATAATGGCCTTCCAGTTTACTATTTAAGGTCCTTTTTCAATATTTAAAAATAAAACACAAAGGCAATTGGCGGATAGACATGGGTAGAAATGCCCTCGTACGAATTGTGTTGGCTTTTTTCCTGCTAACTGCTATCGGTACAAAATTAAAATTTACTAAGGTTCAGCCCTTAAAAACTTAAAACCTTTTTTTAAAGCCCCGATCAGCCGGACACTCATCATCAGTTTTGAAACCACCAAAATGACAAATCGCTTGTAGACTTTAAATCACATTTCGCTTGTAGACATTCAATACCGAAGATGAAGGGAAAAATTCGACTTCCGTGATGGGGCTCCGCTGCTCACGGCGTTTTTTAATAATGGCAAACTTTAACCATATAAGTATTAGGTGAATTTTTCGAAAGAAATTTTGTTGAAACTTTCATTTCAAACTATTTTCATAAATTATTTAATATTTTCCACAAAAATATTTTGTTAGCCGAAAGTGTAAATAAACCACATTATACATATTTGTTGAAATGTTGCTAATACTATCTTAATAAGTTATAACATACTTATATTAATTATTATTATTTTGATGATATGTGTATCCACATAATTTAATAAAGTTAAAAACAAAAATTTGTGGATACCTAACTAAAAATAAACTAATGATATTACAGGTATGTTCCAACAAACACTAGAATTTTCAATTCGAGTAAATCCAGTATTTTAAATTCGATAATGTCATTTGAAGGTCAAATCAAATTCAATTCAAAACTTCAGTTCGGTATTTAATATGTATAGGAACGTTTATATTAATTCTTAGGGTTTCAAAAGATGTCTCTACTAAAGATTTGAGTTATGTATTCTATACCTTCCATACTACGAGTATGAAGAATATTTACAAATAATATATCCATTAAAAAATTATTATGTACTTTAAAACACATTAATTTAATTTTTAAATAAAAAGTAGGAACTATTTTTTTTACTTTACTCCGTATTTTACTTTATAAGTTACTAAAATAATATAAATATTTATAAAATAAATAATTAAAATATACCTGTTTGCTAATTAAAAAAAAATATACCCATTATAACAATTAAATAAAGTAAAAAATTTGAAATTTGTCTTTTTACAGAACAATTCAAACTTAAAATTTGTATGTTTATTATTTAAATTTTTAAATTATACGGTTAAAAATTAAATTTTCGTTAATGCGCATGTCTAGGATTTGAAGTACTTACTCTGAAGCAAGAATTTTAAAAATCAATTCGGGTGAGTTAAGAATTACATTTAAATAGGTACTTGTTCGAACACAGAATTTCAAATTGTGTTCAAATCTAAAATTTAATTTGCTTCAAAGACTCTGAATATGTATCAATAGGTTTTTGCTTGGAACTGTATATTCCCATATGTATATATAAAAAGGATTGTGAAGGATTAATTAAATATATGAAAAACAGATGAAAATGGAATAACAAATGATGTAAGATAATACATAATATGTATATACACAGTGAAAAAATTTGTGTTAAAATTAACACATTTCACATATCTAGAACGGTCCACTCAATTTTTTGTGTTATTTTAACACAAAGCATATGTGTCAAATCTATACACAAGATACACACAAGAGGACATACATTTTGTTTTAATTTTTCAGATTTATCAGAGTTAGTTGTTAAACTTTTTTATTCAATATTTTAATTTCACTGAAGCTCAAGATATTTGAAAGTCGTCAAAAATTATAACGATTTTGTTCATGTATTAAAAATGAGACTCAAAGAGTACAAAGTAAGTCAGCTCTTTGTAACAATCCTTACTTGTGTCCATATATATCTACGAAAATATATATAATAAAAAAGATGAAAGTAGTTCTTATTATTAAACAAAACCGAAAAATTGTAAGTTTTTTCAGTTATTGACGAATATAGTTCTATTAAACGTTTAAAAATGAAACAATTTTCTTACATTTTAAGGTCACTTTGTTACAGATTCAGTTAAAAAAAATCATGTAAGTTTATTTGAGATTGTATTAAATAATATACAATCTTACATGTAAGTAAGCTTACATGATTTTTTGTAACAATCTGTAATAAAATAACCTTAAAATGTAAGAAAATTGTTTCATTTTTAAACGTTTAATAAAACTATATTCGTCAATAACTGAAAAAACTTATAATTTTTCGGTTTTGTTTAATAATAAGAACTACTCTCATCTGTTTTTTTATATATATATATATATATATATATATATATTGGTAGATATATTATGTTCTAATCTAATTTATGTATTTATAACATTCTTTTGCTCTACACAAATATTATGTTACTTCTTTGTTGTTCAAAACAGGTTAACTTTTTTATTCTGTTAAATCGAAATTTGTGTTAGTATTTTCATTTAACACAAACACGAAATGTTACATTAACGCAGGGTTGTGTTACTTATTTAACACAAAAATTTTAACCACTAGTTCTTTTTTACGCAGAACACAAATTTTTTTACTGTGTATATACTAATATACGAAATGTGATATGTTTATCCAGAGTAACTTTTTTGAGAGCTTCCGGCCAAACCGTTGATTTGATCAAAAAATTGTTCAAATTAAAGTTGTAGATATCGATGGGTGTAACCGATTGCCATTATGACTCTTATGGCTTTTGAGCTAAAGTGTAAACTTATACGTTTTTAAATGGCATTGCATATTAATTTGTCGATAAAACCCAGGTTAACTTTTTGAATTTTTCTTCAATTTGTCAGTTTTGCGGTAAGAATCCAGGTATCTAATTGAGTGTCCTTCAATCAACAGCGCTTTTATCAATTTCCATCGTGTTATACCTAAGAACAAACTATTATTAACACATCTTGCATAAAATTCTTGATAATGCATAGAAAACGCGGCTAATACAGTTTAGAACGAGCAGTGAGTGATCGAAAGGCGCTTTCGCTTCGTGGTCAGTTCTTATCAACAGTATTTGATGGTCATAACAAGATTTTGTAAGATTTTAAATTAAAATTATGGGTCTGTGGTTAATTGAAAAGAAATTACGAAAATGGTAAATTGTAATAAATATACCTATGTTTTGTGAAAAACTAGCAACTGACTACGAAATTCTAACTTAATATATGTTTAACACTCACTGGGCGAATTTTTATTTTTACAGATCTATAAAAAGTGATAATAAATTTTATTATTTCTTGTTTTTTGGAGTGATTTATGGATGTTAATTTTTTTTTTAATAACTGTTTCATTTTTGCTCTAATAATAATTGTATTTTGATATTAAGTCCTAACAAAAAAATCGATTTTGTTACTACGAGAAAAGAAACTGAATAAATGAGGTTGGGGTATTTAATAGGGTTATGTAAATTGATGTAAAATATGGTGAATGCTCGAGGGAACGGCCGCAGTAATTAAAAATTTGTTATCAAATTTAAAAATCTAATTATTGTACATCGTTTGTTATATTTTCTCTTAACAAAATTTTGATGTGGTTTGTATTTTAATGTTTCTAATGGAAGCTCACTTAAAGAATATGTTGTCATTAACATGATGAAATAGATGTCAATTATTAACGAATCATTTGTTGAAATAGGCGATACAAAAACTTACCCATCTTTATTCGATAAAATGCGAAGTATTGTAACAAGTTGAAACTTATAAGGCTATAATTTTTATCGGTTTAGTGTTTGCTAAATTTTTCACAGCAATAAAATATCAGTTACAGCTAGGGTTGCCAACTCTACCAATGAATATTTCGGGATTTAATGGGAAAAAAATCGGGACGGGACAAGTAAAATCGGGACTGTTAAAAAAAAAATGTTTTTAATTAGCCAGTGGGAAAGATATTCTTTTTATTAGCGAATTTCCAGAATGGAATTCAGCTATTACAGCCACTGTCATGACGCGACTTGAACCCGGGACCATGGCAGAAATTTGTTTTGAGGTCCCTAGAAACCGAAAATAATATTCACCAAAATTTATATATATATATATATATATATATATATATATATATATATATATATATATGAATATATGTATATATATATATATATATATATATATATATATATATATATATATATATATATATATATATATATATGTGTGTGTCCGCACGATAACTCTCGAACGAAATGTCCTAGGTTTACGAAATTTGGTGAAAATGTTGGAAGTCCCAAACCGTTGGACAAGTTCGTTAGCCAGACACGTCGGATGCCAGGAACATGGTGTTTGTTCTTGCAAAAAATTAGTTTTTTGCCAAAATTTCCACTTATTTAAAAATTTTTGCGAAATTTTTTTTTATCATTTAAACGACGAAAAAAAATTACATAAAAAAGGTCTTTAAACTATTATTCTATGTCAACTAGTTTCCGAGAAAATTTAATTTTTATAAAAGGGCATTCGCTATGTTATGCAGGATGCTGCGACAGGGGTATACCTATATGCATAATTATATGAAAGAATGTGTTTGTGGTACAGGAAGATAGATTGTATATAAGTCATATACGTCATACATATGTATATGTTTGTATGTTACTTATATGCCGTTTTTTAGGGTTCCGAAGAAAGTTCTATTTTTTAGAGCTCCGAAATAAATCTCCCGAGACTATAATAGAAATTTGTTTTGGGGTCCCTAGAAACCAAAAATAATATTCACTAAAATTTATGTATTAAATTTATATTTAGTCCCACACCGTTGGACAAATTCGTTAGCCAGCCATGTCGGATGCCTAGAACATGGTTTTTTTGACCATTTTTCGTGAAAAAAATTAGTTTTTTGCCAAAATTTTCTAAAGTTAAAAATTTTTTTGACATTTATTTACACCATTAGAAAGAGGAGGAAAAATCACTTAAAAGGGTGAAAAATCACAGAAAAACGGATTTTTATAAACGGAAATTCGCTATGTTATGCAGGATGCTGCGACAGGGGTATTTTTTTTATTATTTGTTACTAACAGCTACATATTTAAACCATGATCTTACAAACCTTTAAACAAAACAATTTCTTGAAGATAATATTACAATAAGTAGTATTTCTTTATTTTATTTTATTAAATTAAAAATCAAGTTTTTTAATTCTTAGAATTTTAATTTTTTTTTTTTTTTTGCTTATCAACTGTATTATTTTTGGAGAAACACATTTTTCATAAAGTTGACTATCTTTGGCACTATTTTTAGGTTACGGATATTTTTAGGCTTAGGAACGCCGCTTATGTATTTCATGTACGTCAAATAATTTCTTCCATTGTTTGGAGGGATTTTAATGAGTTAATGTGGCAACACTGTAAGCTGTATAAGTTATAAATCAGTAGACAGAGTACACTTTATCAGTAGGTACTTAAAATATACTTACTTCCTTGGCCGTGATGACATGCAAGCTCGATAATTTGGAAACAACAATAGCGAGACTGGCGGTACTAAAAATGTAAAAAAATTGTAGATGTTAAAAATCGGGACAATTAGTGTCCCGCCACTACTGTTGTCGGGACGCGGGACATATAGGCCTAAAACCGGGAATCCCGATTAAATCGGGACAGTTGGCAACCTTAGTTACAGCTCTCTTGCAACAAATATTCACATCAATTTAATCAGTTCTGCTTGTAGATTTTTGCAAAAACGTTTGAACAAAATTAATAAAGATTAACTGAATATTAAAAATTTTAAAGCATAGGAATACTTGTTTGCGTCAAGAGTTTTATAAAGTTATCTACTTAAATTTTAAAGTATATTTTATACAAAAGTAGTTTTTTATCCATATAGTAAAAATTACGAATATTTTAATGGAAAGAAATATTTAAATTTTAAAAATATTTTCTACTGGAAATCAGACATTTTCCCAAGATAAAAATAATCTATCTCACTTTTTGTTCCCTCTGTTAATAAAATGCAAAATTCAAGAGTCAATTTCATTTTTTGCCTTGATTTTATGTAAGTAGCCTGTGCCTTTCTTACTGTCCCTCGCAAATTTTCTAATCGATCGGCTAAACGATTGTGGCCTTATGGCGATATAGACGTTTTATAAATACATTTTTTTTACAGAAATCAAATGTTTACCTGAAGTAAGAAGTAGCTTATATAGTTATATCCTTTTGCTAGGCAGTCTCAGCTCAGGTTTGAAAGTGAGACACAAATAGTTTTAAATACATTTTCCACACATCAGATATTTTAAATACATTTTTCACAGGAATCAGATATTTCGTGTAGTAAAAAATTATTGTAAGTTCATTCTTAGTCTCGGGAAGTAGATATTCTACCGTTATAAAGTGTAGCCTGTATACTTTTCCGTCTCCACAGCTATCTTTACTTAAAGTTTTGAACAGATTGGTCCAACTATTGAAAACTGAAAGCGAAATAAACCAACAAACACATTCCTTTAAGTACCGCCATTTCTGATGAATGAATTTGTCTATTTCAGCTTCTAGAAATTTTCTACAGTGTATAAAAATGTATTTTTTCTTTTTTTTCTGTATTTCATTAAAAATGTTATCTTTTGATTATTAATTGACAATAATATTTCATTTTCATAAAATAATAACGCACATAATGTAGCGTCGTTATAAAGCTAACATAATATAATATAATATTAAGAGGATATGAATAGCTCGCAGTTCAAAACACACAGATATATACTTGCGCGAATATATATATATACTCGTGTACCTATATAAATATAAAAGTTTAATAAAAAATAATTCGTCTGTAAAATTTGACTTTTATGTCATTAATTAAATCAACAAGTAGATAAAAGCAAGAGCATCTGTGTACACCTCCTGTATTTTTTAAATGGAGATGCCTCCTCCAGTTGTATTCGTACACATAACATTTGAAAATAAAATGTTGGAAAATTAATAGAATCTTTAAAGGTAATAGTAATTTTATTAATATTTAAATAGTTTTCTTAAATATTTTTTTTTAGAAGTCTCTCTAACTAATGAAATGAAAATACGATGCTCAGGGCCGGATCTACAATTAGTATGAGGGGGCAAATTTTGATGTTGGCGCACTCCCCGAGAAAAATTCAAATTCAAAAAGCAAATGACGAGCAAAAGAAACCTAAAATTCAATATTTTGGCGCCCCCAAAACTTGCACTTTTACCACTCCCTAACACCTGCAGGGGGGCACGTTCCCCTGCTGCCCTCCATCTTTATCCGGCCCCGACGATGCTAATGGGATGTGGAAGACAGTTTCCTCGTATTCGTAACAATTTTTATACAATCGGCTTAGTGATTTTATGCTTAAACTGCTTCTTGTCTTAAATTTAGAGCCTTATCATACTATTGAAGTGATGATTGAAACAAGAAATACATTAAGATATAAATTTTAAAGTTTTCCCTTAAATATGTACTTTTCGTTTCCGATCCTTCTTGAGGTCCCATTTGAGGAAAATATTTCTAAACTCGCGAATAGTGCTTATCTCTAATGACAATGTGTCGGTGTAAAAATCTGAAATAATTCACATAAATAGAATGCTTCGTATAATTAAAGACATGAGTAGATGAAGGTGTTATGTAACATTTCTGTTATAATTTTACAGTAGAAGCGTTTGAAAGTTTTTATTTACATATATAATTCCCATGCAATAGCACATGTTTATTATTGAATTTCTACAAAACTATTGGACCTAATAAAACCAAATTTTAATATATGATATTTCAGCATAGAATATTTCAAAATTTGGCCAAAAATTAATTTTTGAAAAAATGTTACATAACACCTTTATCCACTCATGTCTTTCATTATACCATAGAAAAAATCAAATAAACTGCGAAGAATTTATCATTTTCGAAGAAAATGAAAAAGTCGGTTAATATTTTACTTGTACATTTTAAAAATGCAAATTGTAATAAGTATTTAGTCAGTGAACGTTATTAATTGTCTTAAATTTTTATTGTTGTTGCAGAATTTGGTGATTTTGGCTCAAAATCGATTGTGAGAGTTTAGTTTATGTTGTGGCGTGACAGTCTTACATGGGGAATGCAGAGGCTATTCAAATACAGATATGCAGGTAACAACTTTGGAATTTTGAATATTTTATTGAATAAAACAGACACACGCTGAGAAAGGAAAGTTCTTTGACGCAAGGAAATATTCCTGTCTCACTTTCCATGTTCTAGAGAGAAGGGTCAAGTATTAGCGTTCGGTATACATCGTATACAGTATACGATGTATACCGAACGCTAATACTTGACCCTTCTCTCTAGAATATGGAAAGTGAGACAGGAATATACAAATATATCCAAAGCAAGCCAAGTGCACTTCAAAACAAGCGCAAAGTGATTCAAAATAAGAGCAAGCGGCTTTGGCTTACACCGATACGAATCGGCACTATATTTTTTTTTTTGACAGAAACTGAAAAAAATGGTTTTCAAAGAGGAATGTAATTTATTTTTGACAGTATTAAAAAAAGCAATTTTCTTGCGTCAAAAAAAAAAAAAAAAATGTACTCAGTGGAGAAAATTTCTTTTTGATGATATTAGGAAAAGTTGACCAGATTGATTTCTAATGTTATCAAATCGTTTTCGATATCGAAAAAACCGAACTTTACTAAAACTATTAAACTTTACTTATTTTACGGAAAATGTTTATTTTAGTACCGTTAAACCACTTAACTTTATCATAATTTTCAATTAAAATTTGAATAAATTGAAGACAAATTTAATTGTATTTACATTTATAGGGAGTTATTTCAAATTGCAGATGTAATCATATTGTTAATTTTTAATTTAATTTCATTTAATTTTATCAACACAAAATGTGATATTATTATATAAAATTATGTTCTATAGATAAAACTAGAGGTGTTGACGGTAGGTACATAATTATTTCACTGTTGAACTTTCGACTTTATACTAAAAATAGAAGCAAAACGAGGCGTTTGTGATTGAAATTTTCACATAAAAATTGCAATCAATCAAATTGTGTTTTAGTTCCTTTTCCTGTTCTTACCCACTAGATGATTTAAATACTTAAAAAATTTTTAGCTGAATTTTCTTATTGTCTATTTTCATTAACTAAATTATACTATTAGTCCAATTTCTTCGCCATCAAGAGCTATTTTTGCCGAATGCCACTATTTTAAATACTTGTAAATTTCGATACAGAATATTTGTTTGTATGTCCAAAGTAAACACAAAAGTACTGAATCGATTTTGCAAATTTTTTCACTGTTAAAAAGCTAAACTGTTTCAGATTAACATGCGATATGTTATATGCGGGCATCTGAACCCTAGGAACCTAAACAGCGCCTAAAGTGAACTACCTAAACAGTAGGTATACCTACATATAGGTATTTTTAAGAATAACGTAAAATAATTTGTCAGAATTTTGGCTTTGAAAAAAGTACAAATTCAAATATTTAATATCCGTTAATTGTATTAATTTTAGAATTTATTTTATTTTGATAAGTTTATTGAATTTTAGTAGTCTGATAAAAATAGAAATTAATACAGGGAAAGTATGTAATAATAATGAAAATAAAATGAAGTTACTTTTATCTAATTTTTAGCAAATAGAAATTTCAACTTAATCCTAAGAATGCACTTAGTATGTAAAATGTATATTTATGTTTGTAACACATAACACTGTTCTCATAACACTCTCGACTATTACAGAATTGTTTACACTCTTACGGTGAGTTACCCCCGCTACAGAAGTTTTTATTTCCCAAAATTGATTGTTGCAAGTAAAAACATAAAATTATTTTCAATATAAGCCGTAACCCTTATATTCTGTGATCACAAATAGGCGGAAATAATGATCCACTAACATTCGAAAGAAATATAAAATCCGTTTGTGCCAAGTTTTACGAGTCGGTAGGTATATATTAAACATTCGTACATGAGATATCAACCACATTAAAATTAATTGCTTATTAAAAATCGACATGATGTTCGCCATTTACTACAAAACTGCACGACACGAATATAGTATTTTGGTTAGTCCAATATGTAGGTAGTATACATACTAAAGATGTAACGAATGTCAAATTTCTGATATTCACGAACGCGAACGCGAATGCGAATACGAATACGAATATTTTATTTTTGATATTCGTGAATGTGAATGTAAATGTTGTCGTAATATAACCTGTGCGCATGCGTAACAGACTGAAAGTACATGGGTGCTAGAATTTTTGCCGCTCCGGACAACAGTTGTATTGATACCCCTCGTAGTATCGGTTTCTAGGAATTTACACAACAAATCTCATATTATTTGAATTTTTTCGTTTTTTACATACCTAATATAAGTCTTGTTGCGTTTAGAATATGATTCACGTGAACAGATTGTGATCAAATTTATACAGGATTACCACCTAGAAGAAAGAATCTTTAAAATAGAAAAGAATCCAAATCGGTGTATATTTGTCGGAGTTATGTTTGAACAAACATAAAAAGACCACTTACAACAATTAAATATGCATATCTCTTAAACTATTGAACCGATTTTGATAAAACTGATGCCACTCGCTAGATTGAAGAAGACCTAAAAGTAAAGCAAGAAGAATCATGTCAGTAGAATTCGCAACTCCTAAGAAATACGTGGTTACAGACGTGGCGCAACACTAGAATGGGAAGTGGGCAAGATTGCTTTCGCGAGGCCCCCTTTTTTGATTTTCTCGAAAAGTTTGTCCTTAAGAATTAAGCGATGACCAAAAGAAAAAACCTCTCCACAATTCCACTATCGCTTTAATAATTTCTGCAAGACCCATTTTCTCTGATTTTTCAAAAAATGTCTCCTTCAGAATTAAGTTACAAAAAAAACCCGTAACCAACCTTAATGAAGTCCTACCGGGTGCATACTAATTCGCTTCCGCGGTCAGATTTTAATCTTATCTTGAAAAAGGGTCGTAGGTTAGTTCGCTCCCGATTTGTTATCTCTACTGAAAGGTAAAATTAATTACCTATCGGACGGTGGGGCTAAGGGATAGCAGGAAAATAGTCAGTGGCAGGCAACCTCACCACCTAGTTTTTATCTCAAAAATCGGAATATTTTTCCTAAACTAACTAAACTAACCTCACCATCTATTTTTTATATAAAAATTCGAAGTAAATTGTCAAAACTAACTGAACTAATCTAACCAAAAAGTAAGCTCACCACCCATTTTCTATATCAAAAATCGAAGTACACCGACTTCTCTTTAACCGGATGACAATACACAAACGTCGCGTCGTCCGCTTAGACAATTCATATATAGGATGTTTCTCTACACAATTTATTTTTATATAAAAGTTAAAGTAGTTTTGTTAAAATAACTTTCTAAAGAATATTTTCTAGCTACATAATATTTACATCTAATTGTAAGCTTGGAAATTATACATTCATATGTGTATTAATAATTTTTATTATTGTTATTATCATATACTTATGTTAACTTCCAAAATAATCGTCTGTATATGTTAAATATTAAAAATTTGTTTGCATAAAAATATTGTTTATTTTAAAAATATTTTCACGAAGACTGTATATGTGAACACAAACAAATAAACACCGTCCCCTTAAAGAATGTGCGCTTAAAGGAAAAGTCGTGTATATTGTCAAAACTAACCAAACTGACCTCCCCACCTATTTTTTATATCAAAAATTGAAGTATATTTCTTTGGGTTCTTAGGATGAACCTTAATCGCATTAGCATATAGTTACGGGAACGAACTAGTATACGGTCTAGACGAGAGCGAACTATTATATGGTCACGGGAGCGCACTAGTATACTACCCTTCAGGGTTATCTGACCGCAGGAGCGAACTAGTGTGTCCTACCAGTTTTCTTATACTTACGAGACCCTCATAGGCGTAAGACTATAGGCGGTCGCCCACCTCGCCTACCCTTTACGCCGCTTTTAAGAGGTCAAACGTACATACACTTACGAAATTTGGTTAATTTGCTCAGATGTTCACATAGACTAATATAATAATATATGAATAATATCCATTTTCAACAATTTTACGTACACACAAGCAGTGGCGTTATCGCGTGATGCGGCTACTTGACTATATAGCTAGTCACGCGATATCGCGTGACAAATATAAGTACCTACTTATTTAACGTTAAATATTTGGCCATCTCACAAAGTCTACATTTTTAGCTTGACAATGAACGTGTTAAATGACTTTATAGCAGGCCAAAAAAATTTTTAATGGTGAACTAAATATACTGTTCGCGAATTTTTTTAGCATACCATTTGTATTATTTGACGTTCAAATGGTTTTTGAGCTGGCTATGTACACATTAAATGCTGACCGTATTTACCTATTTTTGACCATATTGATGCTCAATTCGTCTTTTTTGCTGATCGATTTCTAGATTTATTTTGCTGCTCAATTAAACCTTAGCCATTTATTTCTAAATAATTTACACTTTATTTGTACTGAGTAACTTTATTGATAATTTTGCAATAGTGTTTTTGGTAATTGGCTATAATATAAATAAATTTCTTATTTTAATAAATTTAAAAAATAATGTATACTTTTACACCTGAAGGGGGCTTTAGCCCCCTTAGCTCCACCCGTGAGTGCGCCACTGTACACAAGTCGAACTTGAAACCCACTTTCTTTTAAGTCGGTTAAAAGAATGTTTGCACTTTTTTCCAAGTCCGAATTACGAATGCAAATATTTGTTACATCTCTAGTACGTATACACGATGCAGACAAAGATAGAAACAATTATTATAATGGGACGTTGCCGGGATAATAAAAACAATAAAAAAAAGGAATAAAAATAATATAAAGGATACAACAAACGGCAAACAATCTCGGGGGATGTTGATAGGATTTTTAGTGCTGTTGTAAATATATATTCGTGACATTTCCTACTATATGCATTCCAGAACAGCAAAATATACAAACGCCTGTCCTATACATTGTTTGTAATTCGTTTGTAGTTGTAAGAAGATATAGAATGTTCTGTCTATAATTAAAGACAGCTGTAGGGTATCACAAAACGGGTTGTTGGTATATTTTATTAATGTATTAATCATTTTAATGGCGGAGATAATCTTTGCTTTGATGTTTGAAATTTGTGTAATTCGTTTAATTAAAAAAATTTTGAACATTCCAGTTCCTTTGGCGGACTTTGGTGCTAAAGAGTTCAAAGAATATGAACATATAGATTCAATTGAGACAGAGGAATAACATTTAAATTAGCGGTTTCTAAAGTTTTGCGTTGACGCCCCAAAGATTTTTCAAGATAAGAAAGGCTACAAAAAATGCGTTTTTTTTTTTTTTGCTTTTTTTTTACTTAAACTCTCTGAGGAAGTTTAGGCTGATCTATTCAAATTAATAAACTGAGAATGGGTAAACAGTTTAACAGAAAAATCACACTCATAATGAGAAAAGGTCACTTTTTCTAAACAAACTTTTTTCAGGAATTTACTTAAAGAAAATTTTTTTAACAGATCTGATTCACATTATTCTTCCAACTATTAATTTAAAATAGAAAGAACTGAACTTGATGGCGTCATCACAAATACAATTTTTTTTAGAACCTTCAAAAATCAAAATTTTGATACCAGAAGCAAGAAATTTAAAGCGGCGTATAGGTTTTGGATATACCCCTTTTTTATTTTTGCCGAAATCAGAATTGTAAAGATGACATCAAAATCATAGGCGAAAATTAAATTACCTACCTAAATAGTCTATCTTTTGAAAAGGTCAAAATTGCGACTACTGCTACTATATAGCTCGAATTAACTTAAATAAAAGCAAAATAAACTTAAGATGCACGTCTAACTTTGCTTCATTTGTTAATAACATTATTTAATTTTACCGAATTTTTTTAAAAAATTTTTCTTACGAAATATATGTTTGTTTTGATTTCTGTCAGATCATAATTTCTTTTACGATTGTATAGCTAGTTTCACCTTGATTGAATTCTCGATCGAAAAAAAGACATAAAATTCCTTTGATAAATAATTCATTGCAAAATTTTATGGAATTTGTTTTCAGGAAAAGTCGTACAAATTTTTTTTATTAAACTATTAACTTTTTTATTGTTTATATAAATGTTTATATTTTTTGTCTCAGACATTCATTGTAACTTTTATTACAACTGATCTAAAATGTATTTTGTTCTAAGATTTCTCTTTTCTTGAATTAAGTTTATTACTTTTTAGGGTTCCGTCTCTTAGAGGGTAAAATCTTTGGTAATTATCACTCTCGTGTCCATTTGGTCTTTAGCTCTTTTCTCAAAAATTATGTAAGGTAGGAATTTATTTGGCATAATTTTAGGTCTTGATCGTGTATGGTATCACTTAAAAGAGTTATTTGTAAGTATTCTAAAGATATTTTTTTATAACTTTTGGTCCAGTACAGTGGTTGTACCTAATGATATAGCTCAACATTTGATAGAAATGACCGTTCTCCACTAATCTCGTATGTTTCTAAAGCTAAAATTTTTATTTTAATTTTACCGGAAAACTACAGGTTTTTTCAATAATGTAATAGTTGATGGGAAAGAAGTTCAAATAACAAGAGGAAACACAGTTTTCGCCAAGGTATTTACTAATATTTAGTGTCTATTGCTTGCTCACTGTACGGAACCCTAGTTGCGCGAGTCCAATTCACTCTTGGCCGTTTATTTCATTTTGTTTTATTTTATTGATACATTTTAATACAAAAACGTGAAATTATTCTACGATATTTCGTGTAATATAATTAATTTTCTGGTTGTTGTAGACTGTCTGCATGAGAATTTTTTGTTTTGTTTTTGGAAGGCACGCGGTATATCTCAAATTTGATATATTTTGTGCATTATTTAAATTAACATCAGTGCTCGCTCGCATTTGGATGTAGTTACGTATATGCTGCAGATATTTTGAGATCATTTATCAACACTAACGTTAGTTATTTATTTAAACAAATGTACATTCCTGTACTACAAAAATAAGTAATTTTTCACAATTTACATAGTAGCCTTTATTTTAGCAGGGAATTATTATTTATAAGTTTTGTTCACTATAACATACTAGCTGCGACCCTCGGTTGCACTCGCATAAAATTGTCTAAATTATAGGTAAAATTTATTGGTCAATTTAATCATATATTTCAAAATTTTGTGCAAAATCAATTATTTATAGGACTTAACCCTGCTTGCCCAATGACTCTAAAATAACTATTTTATTTTTAAATATTATTTATAAATATTTTATTTGCATGGTTAATTTCCGCACGATAAGAACTTAGTATAGGTACCTATACTAGCAGTTTTAAAATTGTTTCTATTTAGACCCTTCAAGGCACCAAGGCTCCGGGAAATCATTTTAACGTCACTCTCATCGTTCACAGAGATCTCAACAGTACTTGAGTAAAAATTGTCAAATTTCTTCAGCTTTTTAATTTGCGCCCTATTTGGTGTAACTGACGGACAATGTGGCCACACGTCCATTTAAATTCGATATTTTGAAATTTTATACAAAATCAGTTCCTTATGTGCTTATGTGCTTCGCTTCGCTCGCTCGACGACTCTAATGTATTATTCATATTTTCATATTTTCAAGTCATATTCATATTTTTATAGCATATCTAATTTTCATAAAATTTTCTCAAAATCAGTCAAGTTGTTTAATTAAAGTATAGAGTTGTTTAATTCGATATCGCTGGAGGATTCATTCCAACTTCACGTTAGTTTCAAATCAGATATTCTGAAGTTCTTCGCTATATTCGTATCTCAATAGCATGTCTAATTTTCATGCCTTGAGATCATATCGTAGATCGATTATGGTATTAGATATTCATACTGACAACTTTAAGAGCACTGTAATTTGTGAGACATTTTAATATCCCAGGGCTCTGGAGAATATTTCTGAATTCACATTAATTTATTTAGCCTCATGTACATATTTTTCAGAATCTCAGTACTATTCGAGAAAAATTTGGCCTAGATTCGTCCAGCCATTTATTTTGGGTTTCTTTAGAGTGCCAAAAATTTGGCAACGATACGTCCAGTCGTTTACTTTAGGCTTTTTTTAGGGTTCTCAGGTCCTACAGGATAACTTTAACTTCAATCGTTTTTTTTTTTTTTTTTTTTTTTTTGATTCTTATACCAAGTGGATCGGTTATGTCAATTTCATTTTAATTTGATTTTTTTTGTAATTCCAATCGGACTTTCTTATAACAGGTATGCTTAAATTATTTTTTTAATATATTTTTTCTATTATTGCAATAATATAATTAGTTTTAACATGTAAATTTTTGGTCACACATAATTTAAAGGTTATATGTTGAATCTAAACTTTCTCTTTTAATTTCATCTTTGACAATGGTTAATTTAATTAAATTTACATTTTATTTATTCAGTTTCTTAAATGGACTTTCTTATAACAGGAATTTTTGTAACAAAAGTATGTGACAATTTGGTATAAACTTTGTAATATGGGAACATTGAGTGGCATATTGTACAATTGCGGAACCTTGTTGATTTGAAGTCATGTGTTACTTTTAATGGACAAATCCAGGAAGCACTCGACTCGCCAGTGGTCTAAATTTGGAGTTAACGCCTTCTCTTGTGAACTGCATCTACATTTTGGATGACCATCACAGTTCCAGCGTTCTAAAGCCCAATTAACACCATTTTTAAAGTGAAAATCTTTAGTTAAGTAATCTTTTTGGCATACTCTTATACCTTCTTTGCAGCATGGTGCTTGGTGCTTACTTTAATTAACAAATTAACATTGCATAGTGAACCTAATAAAGTGTAAAACAGTTGAATTCTATTAAATTTTCTGCCATCCAAATTTTCTATTAATTCCTTGTAATGTGTAAGTTTTCATATTAACGTAAAACAGTAAGATTTCTATTAACGTTTCTGTCACTCAAATTTTCTCTTAATTTTCTATTAATTGTAATTTAAGGCTACCTACCTAACCTAATTATAATTTTAATTTTATGGCATGCTTATTGGTCAGTAGATATTTGTATTCCGTAACTTTTCTATATCTTTCTACGTTCTCTTTTATATTTTATTAAAATTATTGTATTTTCGTAAATTCTCTATATTTTCTTACGTAATGATCCTTTTCTTGTTCTGTTTTATATCTTACTAAAATATTTACTGACTGACAAAACTTTTAATATTATGTAATTTATTTCTAAACTAATTTGTTACCGTTTTACATTTTCCTAAATTTTAATAATTTATTTATATTGTTGATTGTTGTTGAAACAAGAAATTGTTGTTAATTATTAATTTGGTCAAAATAATCACTCAATTAATGTATGGGAACAATCTGAATACACCCTCACGACCTTTAAATTGTATTAAAAATTGTACAATTAAACAATTAAACAAAAAAAATTTACATGTAAGACTGAACTAGCTAAGGCAAAAATAAATTTTAATTTCAAACTGAAAAATTTCTATTATTTAAAATTTTCCTACTTTTTTTCAGTGCAATAAGAAATTTTCTTAATACAAACATTGAAAATTTAATTTCAATAAATCTCTTTTCTTCTACTTTGAATTACCTAACAATACTTACAAAAATTCCAAAATTATTTTTCTGCAAATACTTAGCAACTAACAATTTGTATGATTTCTTTATAATTTTATCCATAGGTAGCTTTATACAGTAATAAAAATTGATATTTTACAGTTTTTCGTAAATTTCGACGGTTAGACAAAAAATTTTACAAAACCCTTTCTTAGCGAACGCCTACGATTCAATAGGGACCTAGATGCCAAATTTTAAGTTTGTAGGTATTATAGTTTTGGAGATCTCGTGATGAGTGAATGAGTGGTATTTCTCTTTTATTATATAGATTAACCTACTTTAGTGAAAAGTACAAAATTAGTAGTAAATTTTAAACTATAGCTACTTATATTATGTATAACTATAAATGTTCTGAAAATCATATTTTCACAAGGCAGAAAAGAAATAATTTTACTGTCAAGATGGACACAAAGGATTATTTAGGATTTCAGAAAAAAATCGTAATTTTTCCCCATATTTTTGGTCCGATATATCCTAAGAATCATCAGTTAAAATTTGAAAATGATATATTGTCTGTCTGAAAAGTTCAACGACTAGAAAATTCACCGCTTCGCAATTCGTCAAAAGGATACTTCACCGATTCTCTACTATTATGATTTCTGATTACAATAAAAAATATTATACAGTGTTCGTAAAATCATGGATCATATATTACTCATATATTCTTCACTTGTTTCGATAAACTTTTGGGTAATTATTTTGAATTTGGGCTTCACTTACTTTTGGTTACGAGGACAAAACTGGTGGTCCAGTTTTATTGACTTCTGTTTTTAAATGTTTCGCATTGCAGGAAATTGGTTAAAAAAAAAATGAATTAATCTGGTATTCTCTTTTAACATTTTAATTCCCTACTCATAAAAACTATTATTTTAGGATCACTCATAATCAGTCGTTAATAAAAATATTGTTTCTGTGACAGTTACGGAAAAATAATTTTTATATTTTTCTGAAAATAGTTTCTTATTATATTTTTCATTATTTTAAGGCAATTAAGCACGAACTAACTACTAAGAATAAAAACTAATTAATTAAATAACGTAATTAAAATTTAAATGAGGTAGATCTAGATATCTTAGAATAAGTTTATGTTTCACTTCTTTTGGTTTATCTACCATATTTAATGTGCTAATTGAAAGTCAGTGGCATTAGACACCGACAAATAAAAAAAATTATTGTGAATTTGCGTGTTATTACGAAATTAAAAAATTTTATATTTTTTCCTACATAACATTTTAAATTATGTCATTTTTTTGTAGTTTTTCGTAGAAAAAGTTAGATGGTTCTATTAATATAGGTATTAACTATAAATATGGCATCGCCCAAGATGTAAAGATTGTATTTCATCAATATTTAAAAAGAGTCAAAAAATTATTTTTAAAATTATTTTTTTGTTAAAAACAGCCGTATGGGCCATCAACTGCATTGCGGTATGGTTCATTTTTATTTACGGAAATAAAACTTTTAACTTTATCATTTTAAACTTGAGGGAATAATTTCTAAAGACAATTACATTATAATATTCAACGATATAAGTATGTATATGTATGTATACAGCGTGTCCCTAATAAAATTGCCAGCATGGGGATTTCGGTTAAATTAAACGAACTGTGCAGAAGTACTAGACGCCTTAAATGTAGTCTCTAAATTTTCTATATTGAATATAGTTTAGATGTTAATAGTTACAGTCCAAAAACCCCGAATTTCAAATTTATGTTTCTTCCATAAATTTTCACAGGTAAAATCTATATTATTTTTATTTGCACATTTTGATAACACTTTTCACGTAGAATTTAAATATTTTCTTTGCATTTTTCTACGATTATCTGTTTTCGAGTTATTACGCCAAACTTTTCTTCTTCTTATAGAAAGTGAAGTAGATTTTGGCACAGTAAAGTTGAATGTTTTCTCCCATTTCTATCAATATAGGTACCATATGTTATAATATTTTTAGAAATAAATTCAAAAATCGAAAATAATTTTGATGTGAAAAATTTTTTAGAAATGAAAAAATTAGGCAATAAACATCTAATTAAGTATAAACTTGATAAATTAGTAACTTGTAATGTAATTTGATTATTTCTCGACCGAAACTTCAAAAATTTTTCAAGAGAGAGTTTTTAAGTTTTCTAGGTTATGTTCAAATATAGATATGACATATTATATATCGACAGAAAGGGACGAAAGCGAGCTATTTCTATGTCAAAATCCACTTCACATTCTGTTAGAAAAACAGAAGTTCGGGTTTCGGGGTTTCAAAAATGGGTAGTTATAAACAGTGCTGGCGAGAGAAAAAGAGTTCTTCAGACAATTGCCTCACCTGTCTCCTCTGTCGTTGGTCCTGGTTATAGAAGAATTATAAGAAAATATTTAAATTCTACATAAAAAAGTGCTATCGGAATATGTAGATACAAACAACATAGTTCTTACCAATAAAAAGTTTAATAAAAAAAAAGAAATTTGAATTTTCTTTTGACTATAGCTTCTAAATTATATGGAACTGAGAAGCTTATAAAGACGTGTAATAATTCTACATAATTCACCCAATTTATCTGAAATTGTATCTCTCACGGTTTACACTGTGAAAAAATTTGTGTTATAATTAACACATTTCACATGTCCAGAACGGTCCACTCAATTTTTTGTGTTATTTTAACACAAAGCATATGTGTCAAATCTTTATAACTGAATCTGTAACAAAATAAACTCAAAATGTAAGGAAATTGTTTCATGTTTAAACGTTTAATAAAACTATATTCGTCAATAACTGAAAAAACTTATAATGTTTCGGTTTTGTTTAATAATAAGAACTACTCTCATGTTTTTTATTATATACATTTGGGTACATATATATTCTAAAATACATTGGCACTTATAACATTTTTTTGTTCTACACAAATGTTGTGTCAGTTCTTTGTTGTTAAAAACAGGTTAACATTTTTATTCTGTTAAATCGAAGTTTGTGTTAATATTTTAATTTAACACAAACACGAAATGTTACATTAACACAGGGTTTTGTTACTTATTTAACACAAAGATTTTAACCACTGGTTTTTTTGTACGCAAACACAAATGTTTTTTACTGTGTACGAGATCAATTCGTTGACAATTTTATTAGAGACACCTATATAATACCTATATATGCTCTTGTTTTTACTATATAATAAAAAATACTTGGCTAAAGTTTGCGGTAGTCTGATACAGTATTCTACTTCCGTTTTAATACAAGTTTTTTTTTTAAACATATAACACATCTGTATCAAGTACAGGAAGTCCTCGTATTGACGGGTATGTTAGGTCTTCGAATTATTTATCGTGCAAGTTGAAATGATATTAAGATTTGAATCATTTTTGCTATAAATATTTCTATAGCAAGAAGTTTGATACTTCAACCATATCTAAATAACGCCGATATGCAGCAACAATTTTTTTATTACCTCATTCTAAGAATTTTCTCAACATTTATTTTTTTTTGTTATTGTATAATGTTCTTTCGTTCAAAAATATAAATAAAAATATCTCAAATCCTGGTAACGTTGCTCAAAGCAAATGTCGTAAATGTGAGTGAGTAATTGTTTGACCTAACTCGAAACCCTGAAATTCGAGACCTTTCTGTGTATCTGGATTAAATAAAATATATAAACTGTTAGACATGTAAGCAGTTATTATCCTTAAACATATATTATGGTGAATACTGTTGTTATGCGGAAATATGTATGTATATAAAATTATTTAAATTAGATGCAAAAAATTTAATGAATGTTTGCATATGTAATTATTATTTTGAAATGAAAATAAGTGTAATACTTATTATAAATATTAGAAAATTGTTCCTTACTTAATTATGGATTGGAATGGTCTTTTCTATATTTTTTTTGCTTAAATTGTATTTTTATGAACAGATAATTGGATGTAGGTATCTACTTGCTACTGTGATGAAAAAGAATGCCTATTCATATGTGATTTTTAACTCGTTCTCGTAGCTTTTTTGGTATAAAACCGCTGTAATCTTACTACCTTTGGTACAGAACTGCTGTGATTTTACTACTTTTGGCACAGAATTGCTGTAATCTTACTACTTTTAGAATAGAACTCCTGTAACCTTACTACTTTTGGTATAGAATCACTGTAACTTTATTACTTTTGATACAGCATAAAAAGAAATCTATTCTCTTAGGTTTCTATGGACCATGTTTCTTCAATTAGATTTGAAAATTGTTTCGAATGTCGGGTAAAATCAATTTTTACTTGATCTGGCCCACAAGCTGCAATTATCTGGTTTATATGTCACTAGGTAGTTGGTTACGATCAATTTGTAATATGTATAGGGGAGCGAGGGGTAATGAGAGCCAGCGGGTAATGGGAGCGGTGGAAAAGTACACGCGTCTAATGCTTGTATTCGCTAGTACGAAATTTAAACGTCTTTAGCACTTGCCGGCTAAGCTTGTCTCATGCGCATATTCCGGTAGTTGCACGCATTCAGTTGTTAAGAGAGCTTTTGTTTATTCTGCTCAGTGTTTATAACAAAATAATTTTTACGATGTCAAAGTAACAACTAAATTATCAATTTATTATAATTAATTATCACTAATTATAAAGCAATGTTTGCCTATTTTTTGTTGAGATTATCAGAATTGTGATAAAAATTAATATTGAAATCTGTGACCATATTTTACAAAATGATGGATTTTGGGAAATGAGAGCTTATGTGGCTCTTATCTGAAAAAGACTGAATGCAAGGTTTCTTTTGCAGAGTTAGTTATAGTATCGTTGCAGCAGCGGTGGAAACTGGGCACACGCAGAATGATTTTGATTGATCGATAGCGTAGCTGATTATATTTGCGTTCTTTGCCCTTACCTTTAGAATTTAAGCCCTTAGATTCCTTAGAATAATTCTTTTATTTTGATTATAAAGCTGGATTTTATTGCTAAATACCTTTATTTGCTGTATTTTTGTACTTATTTCGTTTTTATAGATTGGTTTTGTTTTTATAATTTTTATCGAATTTAAAGTAAGTTTCTGGTTCCCATTTCCCGACCTGTTGGGCAATGAGAGCGGACGGTAGCTTTTAGGAAAAAAAATTTTACAATCAGAAAAATATTGTTTAGCTGACTGCAATTCAGCTTATTTGTTGGTCAAATAGACAAGCTATGTGTTTTAATTTAAAAAATAAATAAATTGTTAGGACGATTCGAGATATTTTTGTTTCTCCTTAATAGGCTTCAGTTAACCCCTACCTCCCCATTGGTTTACGGAAATAGTTACTTCTAGTTATTCATATTTTTTTTTTTTACTTGAAAAAATAACTTATTTATCCGCGTCTTTCAGGTTTGTTTTTGTGGTCATGAATGTTTAAGAATCCTCGGCTTTTAGCTTTTGATTTCTAAACGGAATTCGGTGGTACTAAATTATCTTATTGTAAGAATTAGATTAAGACAAAGATTACTAGTGTCTTCTATCTGTCCATCGCTACTTATCAGTCTCAGTGAATAATTTCGAGTATTACTTATTCGCATCACTAAGCTCGAGTAAGACTTGCATTCTAGGTATTCTGTATGTATATTTTAGGATTTTAAGCAGTATAAGCCACATTGAAATGAAAATCAATTCGCCCAGGCGATTCTAATTTTAAAATTTTTCAATTTTTCAGTCTACGTCAAGTTAAATTAATCACGACAAAATGAGTGTGAAAGGTCAACATTCTATTTTAAGCGGCAATTATCGCTCAACAGAGTGGACAAATTTTCCTGTCGGTGACAAAATACAATATTAAGTACCAACTAGTGTAGTCGAGATTAACCTTATTTACTGATTTGAAAATTTTCAACCGTTTTACACACTCGATGAATGGGAATTATTGATTATCTAATTCATTTTAGAGAATGGTTCGTTTAATGAGCTAAAATATTTACGATGTTGCTTAATTAATTATTCATTCAAATTAACAGTAAAATTGAATTTTGTCAACAAGTTTAAAAGTCACAAAATTTTATTTTACAATAAAAATAAAATTAGGTACAAGCAAAATAATTTTAAAATGGTTATTTTGATTTAAATTAGACTGAGAAAATATTTAATTACTTTTATTCATTGAAATTGTAGGAAATTAACAAAACATATGTACCAAAAGACCGCATTAACCACCTTAAGAGCCCGCGAAAACCTTTCCTACATTAATACGTTTAAAATCTTTAAAAGAGTAAACATAACAAACCATATTATATGAAGATATCAAAAATTACAATATGCGAAAAGATAAATATAGAATATATTAACTAATATAGCTGAACCTTTTTTTATGCAATAGGTAGGCACTGCATAAAAAAAATCGCACAAAAATAATTCTAAAACTTCATAAATAGTTATAAAAAGTATACTTTTTATGTTTATTTTAAGGTAGTAGTCTGGTAACTCGCGCTGTTTTTCATGCCTATTTTTTGGGGATTTTTTTTTTTTGAGAAAGAACTAATGAAAAGTTTCGAATTTTTAATATTTTTTTATTTACATCTTAAGATAACAAAACAAATTTTTTTTTAAAAATTAAATTTTGTTTTATTATTATTATTATTATTACTTGAAGTTGGCACCTCAAAAAAAGCCCGTGGATGGTCCGGGTGATTTTGATTCTTGGGAACACTTGAAATCAAAAATTCTTAATTAGTCTTAATCTACAGATATGTCAGTCGAGTCGGAACTAGATTTATGAAATTTTATCGAAAAATAACAAAATGGCGGACTTCGAAAAAAAAGTCACATTTTTGTCGCACAAAAAGGGTTGTAAAATGGAACGTTAGGGGTGAAAAAAACTAATTCTAGTTCAGACGAGAACTACAAGTGTGTCGAATAAGCAGTTTAAGTTTCAGAGCACTTGGCTGAATAGAAAGACCGACCTTCGGTGCATAGCTATGAGGCGCTCTCAAAAATTCGTTCTAACTCGGTTCCTATTTCGAATTTCGGTCTAAAATGTTCATAGTATATTCTCAATATATTGTATTTTCGAATTAAGCAAAAAAAATTTTTGGATTTTTTCGATCCAAGTTACCAGACTACTTACTACCGTAATGGTTTTTTTAAAATTAAATTTCATTTTTTCAATACGGTACTTGACTGTATTTAAAATTTGTGTCAAATGTTAAATAATTGTATGTATGCATTATTATTACATATCGCGCGTTTTCTGTCTCAAACTCGTATAAGGTTTTTTGACGGTTTTGAGTTAGAAAGTCATACATGTACATAATACACTTCCCCATATGATGCACTAAGAAATATTGCAAAATAGTTAATGGAAAAATAATTATTCAATTTAATACAAACTTGTACCACATGAACTAAATTTAGTTTTCTGACAAAACCTGCTATATGGTATACGAGTTCGTGTAAAATTATTTTTTGAAATAAGTAACATTTTTATCAGCATACCGTCGTACTTGACCAAGATACAACTATCTGACACTAGAGTTCGCAGGTGCTATACAAAATAGTGTACGATGTATTACACTTGTTTACTTATACATATCAAAAACTTTGGTTCATTATCGTTTATAAGCATGAAATTTTTTCCATTTATTCATAAATCAGGATTAGATTGTAAGAGTCGCCGGACAGATAATAATAACATTACCTAAGCAAAATAATTAACAGAATATGTAATACGATCTCTTTCAAGTTTAATAATTTTATTGTACATTTTAGTTGTAAAACTTCAGTATATAGCGTAAGTATATAACAAGGGTCACATGCATATTAGAAATATTTGCATGAAGTATTTTGCAATTATTTTCTAGTAGTTTAGTGAGAAATATATCTACATAGTTAGGTAGTTCTAGACAAAGCAATTTTATTAAGTGAAGAGCCAGTGAACACAGTGAGATTATCAAGATTGTTTTACGTTGGTATTTATTCACGATTTTGTATGCTGAATTAACGTACAGAAGGATTACAAGCCACATATACCTGTGTCTGCCAGTCAGCATATTACATGAGCAAGGAATTAAATACCATGTGTTCCAAATAAAATTTTAACATGGGGGTCATGTTCGTTTACTTAGATTTTGACGACTGATCAAAAAGTCAGAATTTAGGTTTGTTTTTTTACTGATGTGCATTTTGGAATTAAAAATCCAAAGTATACTCTGTTCTTTCTATCATCAAAATAATCTAGTAATATATTGTCCTTAAAGGACCGAACAAACCGGTACGACACACCGTAAACGAAAAATGATGTGTTTGTACGTGACATACATTGCAAAAATATGAAAGGTCTATAATATAATCTTAGTAAACTATTTGATTCATATTTAAATATTCAAGTATAATAATATAACACAGTTTATTAAAGTAAATACTGGTTTTGGACAAAATATTTAATACGTGCATGTCTTGACCAATTTGTCACCTTTGTTTTACGTCAAATTTAACCCTTTTGACCCGGAGGTCTTTCCCTTCAAGATATCTTGATTCCTTATTATCCCTTCAAGATATCTTAATAATTTTTATATCAAAATTTACAGAATAAAATGGCCTATAAGAATATAGTATAAATATTCATCGTCCGGTCGGGTTAAAAGAGTTAAAATCTAGTTATTTTAGGGTGTTATAATTTTTGCATTAAAATTAAAATTTTTGTTCAGAGGTTAATTTATTGTCCACTTCAAATTTGATTGAATGGTTAACCGTACACAAAATGTAACAAAACCGCTGTTACCTTACTACGTTTGGTATAGAACCTGTTACATTAATATTGTAATGAGGGTAGTGTTTAAAAACAAAGAGCAATATTATAATCGGGTGAGAGTTAACAGGTGAATCGATAACGGTTAATAAATAATACAGTAAAAATTTTTATAAGTAATTAATAATGTAAAAATGTACACAAAGAATTATAAATTTATTTGTTTTATTTTGTTATATGACGCGTTTAATGTGATATTGACGTAATTGAAGCACACTGACACAAGTGACAGAGTTCTATGTTGTATTTTGCGGATAAGAAATAAACTTTTTATAAAAAAAAGACAAAAAAAGTTGGGCCTATTAGATTTTTATAAAGAATAACATATCTAATTGAATTCATATTTAGGAACGAAAAACTTGGACAGAAACAGCATATAAATGTTATATCCATTTTTATTAGGTGATATAATCTGCATGTGAATATAAGAATTAGGTCAGTACACCATTAAACATGCGATATATTATAAGACTTGCATGTCTTCACTTTCATGGTCATGGATTAATAACAAAAACAAAACTATCTTTCAAAATTCTATCAAATTGTAGTAGTGTATAAACTCAATACTCAAAATTTATTGAAAGAAACATATTGGTTGTGAAAAACTTCTTTCTTTCTTATAATTTCATTTCCAGTATAAAGAGAGGAAGTATTGCGGAAATTTTTCATATAAATGTCAATACTTTTTCAGTTATTAATCATAATAAGTAAGGAAATAATAGCATAATATTTTCGTTTCAAACCCACTTTGTTTAAAGTGGAAAACACACTATCTATTGATTGAAAATAAAGCAAAATAATCCATCAATGTCAAGAAAAATTATTATTTTTGAAAAAAAAAAAATACACCATAACTCTAGCCTCTATTTATGTAAATGGATTGCATACCACAATGTTCAACTTGCTATAGGTTAATCCTTTTTTGCTTGAATATCCTTGTTTATTTCATTTGCATGTTGATTTACAAAACACGAAGTGATTGTTATCTATTTTTCAATAAACTTTATTGCTTACAATACATAATTATAATAAAATTAATAATACATAAATAATTCTATTGTTTCTACTATGAAAATTAATATTTAGTAAATATAATGCCAATTATTTTGGGTATAATTTTTGACTATGAAAATATGGCATTAATAAAAGAAAACAAAACCTTAAAAAATTTTACAAGTATACCTAATCTAAATATATATCTTATCTGTTCTTTTAAGGTACCATCACAGTGTGATCGGCCGAAAAATAGTCAATGTTTACAATTTTTTTTCGGATGGATAGAATGGGGGAATGGGAATGAATTCTTTTTTACGATTAATACCACTATTTAACAATACAAAAATATTTTTTTTATTTATTTTTTATAATTATCATAATTTTTTGAAAAAAGTGTCTTTAAAAAAGGGCGATATTTGGTGCCCACAATTGCGGCCGCAGTTGAAATCTGAAAAGAAATCAAATAGATTATCAATCTGTAGGTAAGCTGCTATGTTCCTATAGAAGCTTTTTTTTTTAAATCTTTCTATTTTTTCACATGCAAAACAGCAAAAAATTTTGTATTTTTTATTCAAACAGCTGCCATTTTTTTAAATTTAAAGCCTCCATAGGTACATAGCGGCTTACCTACAGATTGATAATCTATTTGATTTAATTTTTTCAGATGAAAACTGTGGCCGCAATCGTGGGCACCAAATATCGCCCTTTTTTAAAGACACTTTTTTCAAAAAATTAGAATAATTATAAAAAATAAATAAAAAGGAATAAAAAAAATATTTTTGTATTGTTAAGTAGTGGTACTAATCGTAAAAAAAATTTTATCCCCATACCTACATCTTATCCATCGAAAAAAAATCGCGAAATTTGACTATTTTTCGGCCGATCACACTGTGATGGTACCTTAAACCTCTAAAGCCAGCACACGAAAATTTCAAAGGAGCCTCCGAATATGAAGAAATGTGTAGAAAATGGATGGCAATGTGATATATACCTAATCATTTGTTTCTGTGATTCGCTTGGACGTCGTGATCCCCACTTTGAGAATCACTGCCCTATAGGTACTATGCTTTTGAAAAATTCATTTTTGCATTCCGAGAAACAGACGATTGCCAACATGTGGGTGAAGGTTATAAAGTCAGTATAGATTTTCTCTATTCTTAAAGGAGAAATTTATTGATTTTGAACAAAAAAATTGTAATAAAATAAATTCAGTGTCATTTATTTTTACAACGTATTGTATTATTACCATTTTTCAATGTTAGGTATTTATAATTAACTCTATTGATGGTTTTCCCAACACATTGCCTGGTTTGCCGTTTATTAGTTTGAAGTCATTATTTGCTGTTCATTATTTATAATAGCCATTTTATATAAAATTTTCTCTTGATTATTTTCAATAATGTCGTTAATTAGTCCGTCAGTTATAAATAGGGGTCGAATAAAACGTGCATTGTAATATAAATCTACATACATAAATGTACCTATATATATATAAAATTTTAGTGTAGGCAATTGTACAAAGCTTTGCATCAGATTGTATACTTAATACTTAAGCCATACCACTCAGGACCGATTTTAGGGATATGTTTTATGAGTCTAGTCTCATGAAAGTGGTACCTATTTTTCGATTTTTACTCTTTAAAGTAGTTGGTCCATAAAACGATTCTTTCAAAAGATTTTAACGATACTTCTCTAGATATTTATTTAATTCAGTACCAATAATACGAGCCCTTACCGAAAAAAAAAAAAAATTGACCGACCCAATTTTCAGAAAAACGATTTCAAAGTTTTGTAATTTTAATACAGCCTCTTATGGGAAAACTCTGTTTTTTTTAAATAAAATGAAAACGTGTCAAAGGATTTTGATAAAAATTTAAGGTAGTAGTCTGGTAACTCGCGCTGTTTTTCATGCCTATTTTTAGGGGCATTTTTTTGAGAAAGAACAAATGAAAAGTTTTGAATTTTTAATATGTTTTAATTTATATCTTAAGGTAACAAAAAAATGTTTTTTGAATAAATTAAATTTTGTTTTATTATTATTATTATCACTTGAAGTTGGCGCCTCAAAAAAAAACGCACCTCATGGCCTGGGTGATTTTGACTATTGGGAACATCTGAAATCAAAAATTCTTAATTAGTCTTAACCTATAGACATGTCATTCGAAGCTATTTGTGGGACATACTATATTTTTTTTCTATCTCGTAGACGTAAGAATTGTAAATCCAATCTTGAAATCAAAAAGATTACGATTTCTAACGTCACAAATACTGTGAATTTACGTCACTTTAAAGTGATGTAAAACCGCTCATTCTTACAAAGAAAAGGCAAGAAGTCGAAAATTCAAAAAAATCTGAAACTTTGTCAGTATGTAGATAGTTGCTACCTAATAACAAAACATATCAGTTGCTGCTAAAAAACGTTTTTAAGGGACAAAACATCCCCTCAAAGTTGGAACTCAAAAAATTAAAAATCGATGCAATTTTGTTTATACGTACCTTAAAAAGTTCTAGGAACAAATATAACATTATTTTTTGCATTTACACATTTTTAAGGGTTGAAACCACCCCTTAACTCTGTATTTAAAAATTGGAAAATTGATGATATTTTGTTTATATATACTATACAGAGCTCTAATAATAAATATAACATTATTCTTTGCATCTAAAAATTTTTCAGGGTTGAAATTTTGAGATTTCTTTTTTGAAGGAGTATTTTACTCTTAACTAGGTATGAATGTAAAAATTATTATTATATTTATTGTAAGATTGTTGTGTTTGTTGTATATGTAAACAAAACTTTGTCAGTATTGAAATTTTTAGTTTATAATTTGGAGGGGGTGTTTCATCCCCTAGAACTGTGTGAAAGAATATATTTATAATATATTTATAGTTAGGTCTCTATGTCAGATATGTAAACACAATTACACCAATTTTCAAATTTTTAGGTACGCACTTGAAGGGGTGGTTTGAAAATTTGTGGATGCAAAAAATAATGTTATATTTATTACTAGAGCTCTGTATAGTATGTGTAAACAAAATATCATAAATTTATAAATTTTTAAGTACACATATGAAGGGGTAGTTTCAATCCCTAAAGTTTTTTCTTTTATTATTAGAGCTCTGTATAGTATATATAAACAAAATATCATCAATTTTTCAATTTTTAAGTACACAGTTGAGGGGTGGTTTCAACCGTTAAAAATGTGTAAATGCAAAAAATGATGTTATATTTGTTACTAGAACTTTTTCATCGATTTTCAAATTTTTTAGTTCGAACTTTGAGGGGATGTTTTACCCCTTAAAAACGTTTTTTAGTAGCAACTGATATTTTTTATGTTATAAGGTAGCCATCCTTCATATACTGACAAAATTTCGGATTTTTTTGAATTTTCGACTTCTTGCCGTTTCCGTGTTAGTAGAACATTATAACCAGGAACAGTCAGAAACGGCTCGAGGGTTATACAAGCGATACGATCGCACTAGATCCCTAGTTTTTTTAGACCTCGCGCTACTGACTGATTTCATAAGATGAAAAACTTAAATGTAACCTTTGAAAAACTATATTTTGCGAATGTATTCAAACGATTACTCTATCAAAATTCTGCTGCTGGGAGCGCTCAAAAATACTACCATAATTGTAGTTGATTTTCCATTTTGTGTCAGAACCCACTACAGTATATTAAATTTCGTAGAAATTCGTGTAACGAACCACCACACGAGTCAAGTACTGACAGACTATCGCAGCATGTAGCGCGAGGACGTTATGTAAGCAATAATGGACGGTGGTCGAGACTATTTTCATTGAAATAATAACGGACAACCCTTGACTGGAGGTGGATAACAATGGACAAAGGTTAATAAATATATTAAATTCATGTACCTGGCTAGTTAGTTATATGAGTCACGCAACAACACCATAATAATGTTACGTGTATTCGATTTTATTACAGGACAATAGAGGCGCATACATTTGCTATGATATAGATACATGTAAATATCTATAGTATATGAATGGTATATTCCAGAACAAATAACAGGACAATACTAATAAACATACATGTTTATATGAAAAAAAATGTATCTATGTTTATTGAAAACATTCATTAGTACGTATTCGGACGGTTAGCGCCCTAATATGCTTTACCTATATTCAGTGGTAAGTAAAAACATTTTATTAATTGCTTACAATAGCTTCAAACAAGTTATATACTAGTACAAAACAACTTTAAACTGGTCTGTTAACTGCTTCGAACAATAGTAAACGGGTCTGTTTAAAAAAAGCAAAAATATAGGCAAAATGTTCTTACTTGACCCTGAACATAGGCAATACATATTACGAGCGCAATCACACCAATACCTCAGTCAGTGCTATTAGCGAATTTCCAGAAAGACAATTTAATTATTATAGCTCCTATCATAGTTAGATTTAAATACGGTCATGTGATTGGTTGGAGGTGTCTAGAACTCGAAAATATATATGTGTCAATACAATAACTCGCGATACCAAAAATACGATATTAAAAATTTTACAAGTGGAAAAATCTTGAATGAATTAATTAGTGGGATATTTTTGTCAAAATAATTTTTTATAGAAATTTTCCACGCTTTTTTAGACAAATATAAGATTGATTTTAGAAACATTGTTGTAAGTAAGCTGGTTTTCGAGAAAAATTATCCACTGTAGCAGCTATATTAGAAATTAAATTGCTTAATTTATTGTACTTATATATTTATGTGTTTGTAAAATTTGGTCCCAAAAAAATTTAAAATGGACTCCAAATCTTCAAAGTTGGAGACTGAGACCCGTTTTTTAAATGATATTTTCAAAAAAATTCAATGATATTCTGACAAATTTTCTATCACTCACCAATAAATAGGTAATTATCAAAATTAGGTATACGTACCTTTACGAATCCAATTTGTTCATACCACAAGGAAATCAACCAAAAACCAACGAATTTTATTCGCTAGTTCAATAAAAAAAAGAAAAAACGTAAATGTTGTTAAATCATAAAGCAAATTTATTTCTATTGATATTTTAACTCATGTGTATCAAGTGCCATAAGAAGAATATTGTAGTTTTTTCACTTTTACCATCGAAAAAAGTGAGGGCAGACTTTTACAGCGATAAAAATGATACAAAACATTTCATTGGTCATTTCATTGTAGGTAAACACGATAAATAAATTTTACTAGCTTCAGAACCATAGTAACAATATATTAAATTATAATATGAATTATACTAATTTATTTTATTCGTTAAATTATCTTACCGTATTACACCTGAGTTTTATAATTTTTCTGAATAAATTTGCATTTTCTACAGCTAAAATTTCTTGCCTAACAGCAATTTAAATCGAAGATCTGTTAACCCAAAAACGCTTCAGCTCCGCTGTTGCGTTGCTGTTAGTTGACAATTCTTCTCCTTAAATTGCTAGGCAACAAATTTTCGTTAGACAAACCCAAATTTTTTCGAAAAAATACAAACCTCTCGTGTAATAATAAGTGAATAATTTCTTTTCTTCTAGGAAAAAAAATGTTAATTAATAATATGTAAAGTACCTCTGTACATTTTCTAAATCATTTAATTCTTATTCATATAATCTGAAATTGTTTTTTATTTTTTAAACATACATAATAATTAGGTATATACATTTTTTAATTACTTTTTCCATTTCATTTGTATTTAGTTTCAGTAAACATTTTTTTTTTATTACTTTGCATAAATTTTATGAATTAATTAAATATGGTCAGTAATATTACAGATCAAGGATGCTAAACTGGATAAAAATTTGAAAGTCATATGTTTTAACAACCCTTTGAATGTAGTTTTTACTGTCCTTTACTTGGATACTGGAAATAGTGCTTATTGTATAAAATTATTAATTGCTCTTAGCGAATTTTAAATTCAGCTATTACAGCAGGTGTCATGGTAAGACTTGAAGGCAAGATTGTGGTAGAAATTTGTTTTGAGGTTCCCAGAAATCGTAAATAACATTCGCTGAAATTTATATCTCTTTCTTTGCCTTTCTCTCTCTGTTTGTATATGTATGTAGGCGTCCGCACGATGACTCTCGAACAAAACATCTGGTTTTTACAAAATTTAAAGAAAACGTTGGAAATTCGAAAATTTTGGATGGGTTTGTTAGATAGATTTTTAAAATCGAGTATGTTAAGAATTTTTTTTGCCAGGTTTTACCAAAATTTAAACATTCTAATTCTATTACATCATTCGACAGAACAAAAAGTGACATAAGATGGGTTTTTAAAAACCTAAAAAAAAATTCCTAACATAACCTCGGACACAAGTCTTATCATGACAGTGGCTGTAATGGGAATTTTCTATTCGGAAATCTGCTAAAAAAAAGTGGTATTTAAATTCAAACTTCCATCGTACTATTTGTGAACTGTAGAAGAACATATTTTATAGGTATAAATAAATAATTTAGAATACTTTTTACCTTAATCAGATTTCAGCATTTTATTTAAACTGTTTTTTTCTTTTTTAGAAAAAAATGAAATAATAAATTATCTGCATTTATTTGTTTTAAAAACAAACTAAAAGGAGCGTGTCAAATAAGGTGACATTGGAAAAATTTTATATTTTTATTTAGTTTTAAAATCATTAAAAAAATATGGAAAATTTGTTTAATGAAACACGAATTTAAAAATTAATACTCTCGCTTGTACAAATTAATAGAAATAAATATTAATGGTTCAAAATTTCTTTGATTTGTATTTGTAATTTAAATTTTTTAGATTGTTTACACCCTTGTAGTCGCCTACGATTGTTGATTCTTATCAGTTTTAAAAGGTGGAGATATCGCGTGTTTGGAACGTCGACTGATTTCAGTTGAAGCTTTTCACAGAACTTGATTAAAAAAGGCATTTATAAAAAAAAAAAAAAGATTTTAAAATGCATAAGCCAAGTATGTATTCCCGTGATTGGTGATTAAACAAATAATAAATTTTCGATTTAAAATCAAGTGCATGTTGTACTTGCGCAAATAGAGTTCCGTATAATAAACTGTTTTCAACAGGGATTTCATGATGATTGTTTTCAACACATATTTCGTGTTAAAATTTTTCAGATCTCGAATTTTGGGCTTAATCTACAGTTCTAACTAAATGTTCTTCATTTTTGCAAAATTTTTTTATACGATTCTTTTAGTAATAAGGGTGGGGGACAGCAGTGTTTTTCTCGGTGCATGAAAAATTCAATTTATTTTCTGACTTCTGATTGATTTTCCTGATCAAAATGTTTACGTTCTATTAGTTTCAGAGAAAATCGCCTGTAACACCGAAGTATTACACTTTGGAAATTTTGGTACGGAAGACTAAAAGTAAATTACCTAATTTATTGTCTGGGACAGTTTTCAGAACAGTGGGTTTTTAATCTGTGTTATTAAAAATGTAGTGATTTCGCGTACAGAACGGCGATCATCTATGATTAAAATTTTTCGCAAAACTTCATTAAAAACTCATTTGTGTATAAAAATTAATTTGAAATGCATATGGAGCAGGTTTTTTCGTAGTCGGTGGTCAAAAAACAATTAATTTTCTATTTACATGTAACGAATGTAATATTTATTCTGTTTGAAAATGAACTGACGGTTCGAAACAATATTGTCACAGTTTTAAAATAAAAGTGGTATTTTTGCGAAGTAAAATATTTGTTTATTATTTACAAATATGGAATACCATAAAGTAACGCTCAAATCTATTAATATTAAAAAATATATATATATATATATATATATATATATATATATATATATATATATATATATATATATATAATATGTTTTTTGTTGTTCTGTGGTTTTTTGGGTATAATTATAATAACAATATTTCTTTTTTAACCTTAAGTTTTAAAGAAAAATAATGTTTTACCTAATTGTTTGAGACATGTTCCGACACAGCAGGGTTTTAGTTTTAATACTTAGATATCAAACTGCCTGCGGACGTAAATTTTAGTAATTAATCATCTTTTTTTAGGTACTGATATTTTATGATAGTAAAATAATGATAAAATCAAGTCTATTCTAATTGATTTTAAATGTCAAGAGGTAAAATATAATCGATTTTTGGTTACACTCTAATATGTGAAACGTTTATAGGGGAGACTGGGGTAAAATGTTGTTTATTTATTTGAAAAAAATACAGATTAATAAGTATTTAGCATATAGTTGTTTTAGTGCAGAACCAATAACCATCAATATATCAACAATATCTTGACATCAACAATATCTATTTTTGCAATTTTTGCTTTTTGCAACATGTGCAAAGTGACCATTTTACCCCACTCTGTTGGGTAAAGTAGCCAGGGGTACCCATTTTAACCCAAAAAGAAAACTTGAAGTAATAAACATGTTTATATACAAATTCAAACTATGTTTGTATCATTAATTATTATATATCAACGGATGGACGGACGGACGGACACTGAAGTCTCATCATAAGGCTTCCTTTTTCACATTTTTTCGCGGAACCCTAATAACTGATTTCAGGCAATTCTTTTGTTTATAAAATAGGTAATTATAAAGAACTAAATAAAAGTTCTGAATTTAATATAATATGTTAAAATATTCTAAGAATTCAACTTGAGCAGCGATCGTAGATACTGATCACTTTGTCCCTTTATACGCCTGGCCACTTTACTCCGGTAGACGCCATTTCGGCAAACCACAATTAATTTCAAGAAAGAATTTTCTGATTCATCGATAACTATATTATTTTAAAGGTAATTAGACAGAGTTTTTAGCAATCTCAATTAAAAAATTGTATTCGTAATTAATAAGAAAATAATGAGAATACAACTTGAAACTTGCAGTTGACCCACACTCGAAAATTAAGAAAATTCGTTATAATTCATACAATCCAGTGAACTGATCATTGACGTTTTAATAGAACACTATTGGCTTCCCTACAAGCTAGTATTCAACTTCGCCACAAGATTGGAGTAGTTTTCGGCGAGTAAAGGCCAATGGCCACTTTACCCCAGTCTCCCCTACGTGAATTATATTAAAATAAACACGAGAATCTCATATTGAAACTTTTGTTCAAGATAAAAAAAAAGTGATACAAAATTCGCCTATTCGATTATGTGATTGACTTTAGTTAGTTAGCATAAATATTCCTTTTTATTGGTGTGAATAAAAACATGGGTGGTCTGTTTGCTGATAAATGAATATTTAAAAATTTAATCAACAAATGGTTGAAACATTATTGAAGTACATATTTCAAGAGTAGGTATTTCAGGAGTAATGTTCATTAATTTAACATGATGTTGAAATAGTTGTAAATAAAAGAAACAATATACATATGAAGTATAAAGTGATTGAAGATTGAAATAAAACCAAAAAAGTATTAGAACATTAGAAACCAAAGGTATATATACTTACTGTTCGGGTATATAACAATTATCTAAATGGAACACATTTACAAATTCATTACACATACATATTATGGTAAGTTGTGCCCTTACGTAAAGTTCCATATATACGTATTATGGGTCTGCAAACATCTTGTGAATTTCATTGTCTATAAATCAGTGGATACAGTGTCTCCCAGTTTGAGTAATTCAAATGTAATACTAACAAGGAGAGGTTCAGGTATGATCGTCGCCGATTTCAATCAAATTTTGTCTGTTAGTAGAGCATAATATCAATATTAAAAGTTTACAACATTAAGGTCCACCTGTCAAAAACACAGAAAATATTTTTATTTAAAATTTAGACAAAAGTATAAGTAAGATATAATCAAATTATTTATTATATTTCCTTAAAATGGAAATAGCACAGCGGCAAAGCATCGGAATGCGGATAGTGGGGTACTGTAATCGAATCCCATCACAAGTGATTATACAATTTTTTCTTTTTTTAATAACAATTAATTTATTAATTATGTTAATTATTATTAACAAAATTAAATTACGAAATATTACTTGTCGCAAAATTAATGAATTAATATAATTTTTCGTTAAATAATTTTTTTTCGATATGAGTATTGATTGAAATTTTATTGAAATCGATGACGATCATACCCGAACCTCTCCTTGTTAAGCTAAAGCAGTTATTCTCAAAGTGAAGCTTGAGCTGCATATCTGGAGGGTCTTTTGAAACTTTTAAGTGCAAAAGTGGGTCGTGGATCAAAAAATTTAAGAACCACTGAGCTATATTAATTGATTTAAAATCTAGAAACTAAAAGTGACTGAGTTAATTTTTTTGTAAAGATTAGCATTATTATCATTACTTATAATTTAAAAAAAAAGAAAACAAAAATAAAATTAGATAAATAAAATCCTCAGTACCTACTGCTACAATTTCTTTTAAATATTTAAGTGTTCAAAATTACAAGTTTGGAAAAGGAAGTTTCTAGAAAGATGTGTTTAAAGTTTGACGATTAATTTTTTCAATGAAATTTAAATTTTCGTTATACCATTAAATTTTTATAGCTCATGATTCTTAAAAATTGTAACAGAATATATGAAATCTAATTTTGCAGCGCTTCCACCTTGCCATTATTGTTTAGAAAAAAACTCCCTCAATTTAATCTTTTAATTAAGTAGTTAATACACTTTTTACTCGTTATAAGCAACTCAAAAATTGAAATAGAACCATATACCTTATTCTTTTTACGTATAAGGGAATTTTATTATCCAAAAAGAGTAATAGGTATATATGATTCTATTTCAAGTTGCTTATAACGAGTAAAAAGTGTATTTGTTCAATTATGTAGTCTAGTACGAAATATTTTGACCTTCATATATATTTATGGCACATCCTGTATGTTCACATATACAAAAACGAAATCCGTTGAATGTGTATTGTGGCAATAATTGTACTACATATTCCAAACACTTCTGGAACATTAACGAATGGGGAAATAGCTCGGAATAAAAGAATCAAATATTACATATTTTATGTATATTGTACGTATACCTATATTATGTATACATATGTATCTTATTCTTCATTACCAATTTATTCTTTTACAAATAAACCCGATAATTTTGCTATTCGCATATAAAGCTGGCAAAACAGATATAAATATATGAATATAAAATAAATATATAATATAAAATTGTTATTGGTTATTTCTTGTTACTATGTATTACATTAGTACATGTACGTTACATACCAGTAGCGACCTAAGGGGGTGCCAGGGTCAGTTCGGCCAGTCATACTACATAGAGGGGCCCGGAGTCATTTATAAAAGTAACTTTAAAACTTTAATAGGTTATTATGACATTTAGGTTTAATGGATAACTTTTTTTGCTCTTTGGCTGCATTCTTAAATAAAAAAAAACAAAACTTTTTGCGCGTTGATCCAGAGCGGCAAATTTCAGGGCCCCTCGATAGAGGTCGTTCCGAGTCTCCGAAGCAGTTAGTCAGCCAATGACTACATATACATAGAATAATCTATTTAATAAATCAAAGGAGTTGAAAATATCTAAATTTTGAAGTTTAATATTTCGCTACTTAAAAATGAGAAAAGTGTTAAAGGAATCTCAATTTCATTTTAAATGTTCATTTTAACGATAGATATTGCGACACTATATAGCAGGGGTGGCCAACCCAAATGATCTTGCGGGCCACTTTGGAAGCGTATCAGAACTCCGCGGGCCGCATATAAAATTATGTAATTAAAATTTTTGAATATATGGATGCCCAAGTAATGCATTTTTTTAATACATTGCTTTTCATTACCGTGGTCATTATAAAATTAACATATTTTGTATATGTGTGATGAATCTTGCGGGCCAAGAAAAATTCCAGGCGGGCCACATACCCCTGCTATATAGGGTACGGGGAATTATTTTTGAAGTTATATTTACGGAAAACAAAATTTTTTTCCATTTCCAGCATTTTCCTTAACGATTTTGACTATTGAAAGGTATAGGCTAGCGACTTATCCTTAAAAAGATGCTCAGAAATTGAAAAAGTTCAATTTTTGGAAAAGTATCCCCAAAAATAATGTTCTTTTGCCCCACATTAATAGAGATTTACATTTGGAGCATGTACATTCATGCCAAATTTCAGTCTCATAATAATTATGACGAATTTAAATCATAAGGATTCCAAAGTTTCTTCCCCCAAACCCTAATAACAAGTATTTTCAATTCCCTCTGCGGCAACTAATTTCTCCAAAAAGTTTACCTTGATATTCTTGCTTCATTTCATTATTGTGTTTATATTACGTTTATACGCGGTGCAAAATTTACCAATTCCAAAAGACACTAATATACATACTTTGTGTATTAACTCCGGTATTTTATACGGCTCATTTTACACGACTATGTTATAATATTTTAAAATTTATTTCACAACAGGGAAATTAGACAAACAGTAAGTAAGTTAAAATATCATACAAATGATGGAGCGAAAGTATTGGTGAGGAGCGAGGGGTGTCGAGAATGAAAAATCGATTTTAACGCTTTAAATGAGTTTTCAACTTGGTGAAATGTAGTGTGCTTATTCTGCTATATCAACATTCAATGCCGAGATACTTGATAAGAACTCGAGCTCACATACTTGTTACATATGTGTTACGAAATGTTCCTGTCTCTGAGAACATTTTTATATACAGTCTGACACAAAATTAAATCGAATGTTCTGGTTATTTTGTAAAAAAATAGCCTAGTATGTAGTATATGTTCGCATAGTGCGTACATATAATAAAGTGTGGTCCGAAAGTTGCAATAACCTGCATTTTATACTGCTTACTGACTAGTCGTCCAGCGGCACATGGTGGCTGTTGATTGTTAGGTCGTGGTTACATCATTAGTAGCAGATACATACATAGTACATACAGTTGTTCGATAGTATGTATCCACTCCCACCTCGCACTTCGCGCTACATACATAACGACAATTACATATACTAACATCCACTATACTACACTGTACACATACAAACACAAACTCTAAATATGTATATAACCATGGAAAGTGGGGGTGCCTTGCTGCGAGGTATGATGACATATAGTAGTTTGGCCCCTTGTAAGGAACACTGTACTATATATATCAAATACTCGACAAAATGTGTCAGCGTTGCAGTTGCATTATTCCTGAAATTATGTATTTTGTACACATGTTTTTGCAGTATTTATATAGTAAATTTTAATTTACTATCGTAAAAGTGCTATAAAATGAAAGTATCTGTGCATCAAGCAAAAACCGTATGTGTGCATCACATTTTGCGGTGCCGTTGCGTGCACGCAGCGGTAAAAAAACGCATGTGTGCATCGGCACTTAAAGAAAATAATAAAATTTACTCACTTTTTTTTTTTTTGTTTACGAACTTTTTTTGAATAATTGTACAAAGTTTACATTCTAGTTTAAATATCTTTGTAAACAGTATATTCATTAAACAAATATTTTACTTCGCAAAAATACCACTTTTATTTTGAAACTGTGACAATATTGTTTCGAACCGTCAGTTCATTTTCAAACAGAATAGATATTACATTCTTTACATGCCTTATATACTAATTTTATCTACCTATACTTATTAAGGGGGAGTGGTCTGTGATGTGGAAGTGGAAAGGGTGGGAGTGATTGGAGAATCCAAAAGTCAAGAAAAACAAGATTACATTACATATGACAAGAGGCAAATAAACACGTGGCAAAAGATTGAACTTGAAAATGACAAAAAGACAATAATACAGTGAATACAGTTTTAAAGAGAAATTAAAATTTAAATAAGTTATAATATTGAAAATAAAGTTGAACTGTAAATATCGGTATAATCATTTAAAAGGTGATCGGAGCTATGTTTATTTATTTCTATTGCTTCTAGGATTGTTTACTTCTGTCCTTTGCTTGCCTCGTGTAACACAGTAATTTCCCGTTCCGGTGTGTGTCCGGTGTCTATTAAGTGCCTCGCAAAAGCAGAGTCAGATTTCTTATTTCTATATGACCTAAAATGCTCTGCTCTCCGGGTTTCAAAGTTTCTGCCAGTTTGACCGATGTAAAAACCATTACAATCTTGGCAGTTTAATTGGTAGATGCCCGATTTTTTAAGTTTATCAATTTTGTTTTATTGTTATATATTAAATTTCCTAGATTAAAGCCTGATTTAAATGCTATATTTATGTTTGATTTTGCTAGAATTTTTTTAATTTTATCTGATATTTTACCAAAATATGTTATAGTTTTAAAGTTAGTTTTTGGTTCTGGTTTAACGGAGGGGTAAATTTCTTTTAAGATTTGTTTAAATTCTTTCTTAGCTATTAATTTATCGATTAGGTTTGAATTATATCCGTTATTATTCGCTATTATTTTAATATTATTTATTTCTTTTTTAAAATTTCCTTCCGACAAAGGTATATTAAACGCGCGGTGGATCATTGAATTGTAGGCTGCCACTTTATGTTGATACGGACTTATTGAATCATTTGGAATTGTAATACTTGAGTAAGATGGTTTTCTATATATATTGAAATCAAGCTTATTGTTAATTTTGGTTATAGTCAAATCTAAAAAGTTTATACTATTATCTTTTTCTACCTCTAAGTCAAATTGAATTTTTGGATCTAATGAATTTAATGACTCTACAAATTTTTCTAACTGGCGAATCGATCCATCGAAGCCTATAATTATGTCATCCACGTATCTATACCAAAATTTTACATGTAAAAAAAAAATAAATAAATAAAAATTTTGGTATAGATACGTGGATGACATAATTATAGGCTTCGATGGATCGATTCGCCAGTTAGAAAAATTTGTAGAGTCATTAAATTCATTAGATCCAAAAATTCAATTTGACTTAGAGGTAGAAAAAGATAATAGTTTAATAGTATAAACTTTTTAGATTTGACTATAACCAAAATTAACAATAAGCTTGATTTCAATATATATAGAAAACCATCTTACTCAAGTATTACAATTCCAAATGATTCAATAAGTCCGTATCAACATAAAGTGGCAGCCTACAATTCAATGATCCACCGCGCGTTTAATATACCTTTGTCGGAAGGAAATTTTAAAAAAGAAATAAATAATATTAAAATAATAGCGAATAATAACGGATATAATTCAAACCTAATCGATAAATTAATAGCTAAGAAAGAATTTAAACAAATCTTAAAAGAAATTTACCCCTCCGTTAAACCAGAACCAAAAACTAACTTTAAAACTATAACATATTTTGGTAAAATATCAGATAAAATTAAAAAAATTCTAGCAAAATCAAACATAAATATAGCATTTAAATCAGGCTTTAATCTAGGAAATTTAATATATAACAATAAAACAAAATTGATAAACTTAAAAAATCGGGCATCTACCAATTAAACTGCCAAGATTGTAATGGTTTTTACATCGGTCAAACTGGCAGAAACTTTGAAACCCGGAGAGCAAAGCATTTTAGGTCATATAGAAATAAGAAATCTGACTCTGCTTTTGCGAGGCACTTAATAGACACCGGACACACACCGGAACGGGAAATTACTGTGTTACACGAGGCAAGCAAAGGACAGAAGTTAACAATCCTAGAAGCAATAGAAATAAATAAACATAGCTCCGATCACCTTTTAAATGATTATACCGATATTTACAGTTCAACTTTATTTTCAATATTATAACTTATTTAAATTTTAATTTCTCTTTAAAACTGTATTCACTGTATTATTGTCTTTTTGTCATTTTCAAGTTCAATCTTTTGCCACGTGTTTATTTGCCTCTTGTCATATGTAATGTAATCTTGTTTTTCTTGACTTTTGGATTCTCCAATCACTCCCACCCTTTCCACTTCCACATCACAGACCACTCCCCCTTAATAAGTATAGGAAGATAAAATTAGTATATAAGGCATGTAAAGAATGTAATATCTATTCTGTTTGAAAATGAACTGACGGTTCGAAACAATATTGTCACAGTTTCAAAATAAAAGTGGTATTTTTGCGAAGTAAAATATTTGTTTATTATTTACAAATATGGAATACCATAAAGTAACGCTCAAATCTATTAATAGTATATTCATTAACTGGCTAGATTTTAAATGGGAATACAGTGCCTTTATTGTGAAAATAAGTAATGTATGCTATTTAAAATGTTATAATAAACATGTATTACCACACCCAATGTGTAAATTTATTCATTTCTTGGTCAAATCAGCATGTCCCGTGCGTCACGTGACGCACGGGACATTTTTAAAATAAAAAATTAAAAAATTCCAAGATTATGTAAATTTAATGTAAACATATTTTTGCATTTGCACTGTTATTCTACCTTTACAACCTACGTTCAAAGAAAATTCATTTGTTAATTTCAAAGATAACTTGAAAAAATCATATTATGCGTGACGCACGGGACAGGAGATCACACTTGTGAAGACAGTTGGTTTTTATTAGGAAAAAACAATGCAGCTTATAAAATCGCACTGCTATGTGTACCTTAAACCTAGACTTACCCTTTCATGTGATTTGAGTTTGTTTAATTGTATCACACTGTTAAAAAAACAATACTGAAATTTGTTTTCAAATTAGATATAGGTGACAAATTACAATGGGTCAACTTTTCGGTGTTGTATCGTAAAAACCAATTACGTTTTTTCAAAAATTTTACTTGTTTAATAAAGTTTATATATTTTTTTACAATAAAAACCAGATTCCAATCAAATTATTCCATTTCGAAAGTTTCCTTGTTATTGACCACTTGTCAGAAAATCGCACTATTAATGAAAATAACTTTTTCTAGAAAAATATAGGTACCTATATAAAAAAGGTAATTATATTCGATTTATCTTTTAACTTTCCCATCTTTAGTAAGATTATATTTCTCTTTTGTCTTCACTGCATTATTAATGTCCTGCGCTATGCGGAGAGGCAATAAATGCAATTTAGAAAACAAATGAAAGTTTTATAAACTGCTTTTATTTCTTCGTTTTTATGAGTACTGCAGTGTCTAAAATATATTACTATATTGAAATATCATTTAGAATATCCATTTAATTTTGTACGTGTGTGTACATGTGTGATATCAGTTTACGTTCTGAAGAAAAGAAATTCAATACTTATACATGTCAAGTGAACCTACTCTAATATGAACGAATACGAGAAAATTAGACGAAAATTTTCGAAATAAACCGAAATAACATAAACAAACATCTAAATTGGAATTTGTTTTGTTCAAACATAGTCTAGGTAATAGAGTACGAGAAATATACTTGTATTTACTCTAAATAGAGATTGGATTCCCTAGTTAATACCTTTGGTTTCTTTACTATTTGATGGGTTGATCATAGAGCCAATTTTGGCCGATATCTTATTTTAAATTACAAATTCAAGCAACCTTATTATAAAAATCACATCCGTAAAATAAGTCATATGCTTTTTGAGTAAGCTTGGTATTTTTCGAAGGAAAAATGAAAATTTTGCACTCAAACTACCCAAATTTTACCAACCGTTTTAACTTATTTTTGCATCCGTTAATTTCAAATGGATAAAATTGTAACTTGCTGACGTCATTACGTATACGTTTTTTAAATTTTGATGCCACAAAGATTTTCGTTACTACTGTTTTCATTTTTGATAAAATCAGAATTGAACAGACCACACGTGAAAATTAAATCACATTTCTTAAATGAATTTGGTTGTATTGACCTAAGAACCTGATTTTTGTACAAAGATTAAAGCAAATCTTTAAGAAAATTGTATTTGTTTCTTTCTATATTCTTAGAATTTTATTCAAGAATTTACGACACGACTACTAGTTTGGAAATATAGTTGCACATGAAAGACTAATTGCTCCATCTAATATTACAGGAAATTTCTCCAGAATCGTAAATCATATACCTAAAGCAATAGTCGGTTAATGTGAAGACACACCGGGTCGGGCGACCGTCACAACCCATAAATTATATTGGACTATACCCACCCTATTACCATAGGATTTACCATCGGCAACATCTCACAATGTCAGTCACTGTCAAATATATTATTTATTTTAATAGCCATAGCAACATATTTTTATATATCCCTAACTTCAAAAATGACGAATTTCCATACAAATTTTCATTCCTTATTAAACCCACTTAGGAGACGAATTTTCAAAAATCCTTTCTTAGTGCTCACTTACGTTACACAGGGAACTCCTCTGCAAAATTTCATTCTTCTAAACCTAATAGTTTAGGCTGTGCTTTGTCTGTCAGTCAGTCAGTGTTAGAGATTTATGTAGTAGGTTTGGCTTATACCCAAACAATTAAATAGGTAATAAATTTTGAACACAATTAGATCTTGAATTTCGGCAAAGAAAATTTTGTTTTGTTTTATGTCAATTATACAATATAAGTACTTTATGGTTGTAACGGTCGCTCGTTTTGATCTTACCGGTCCTTTAGAAGTAGCTATAGCTGCTATAAAAGAATTATATGTTGTATACAACCAAATTACTCTTATATTATATTAGCAAATTGTAAATTGACCATAGTGTATTAAGAACATACAACTTTCGATTATATTTTGTTATCATAAATTATTATCAAGAATAAGAGAGCTATACAGAATTATTAAGAAATAAGAATTCGGTCGAATAAATACGATATAACTTAATTCGGGAAAATCATTTATTATTTCCTTTTTAGTAATTTTTGTAATCAGATAAGATAAATTAACTTAATCTTAACGTAATGAAAATCATTTTATTTATTTAATCGTTTGTAGTAAACGTATTGTAAATATTAAATCGTCTTGTAATTAGAATTTCCGTTCAAGATTATAAAAAAAAAAAATTACTAGCAGAACGCAAAAAATTATTGGATAGTTATTAGAGAAATAACTTATTTGAAACGGTGCAGCAAGAATTTCATGAAAACCCTTGAACTTTCTACCTAACGCCGATTTTTCAACTTTTTCAGGTAATTGTTTATATACGGGATAAGTTGATTTGTTTTATAAGTAGCTTTGTGAAAATTTAGACAAGTTTGGGTATTGTAGACCCAAAAAGGGCTAAAAAAAGGGCTAGATGGAACTTGGGTAGTAAGATCATAGCTATTAAGGACCACTGGGTAGTAAGGTCATAGTGATTGTGAACCACTGAGTAGTAAGATAAAGTGATGTGCCAAAAAGAACAAAACTGTTCGTTTGAAACTGTTCTTTTGTTGGAACTGTTCCGTAAATGAACAGTTCCGTGATTTAACCTGTTCATCTGTTCTGTGCTTTATTCATATATCTATCAATTTGTAAAACTGTTCAGCGGTATGTTGTTATATATTATGTACGTACATACGTATTCTCTGTTGTTTTAATAGTTGACCACGATGTCACTTTAGTATTATAGATAATATATTATATTATTTAAATTTTGAATTTAAATAATATATTATAATATAATGGTTATTATCAGACAGACATTCAGCTATTCATCAAAAATTTCAACATTTCTGTGGAAGATTATATGTGTAAGTAAACTAAGTAATAAATAGTAAACAATACTAAGTAAACTATACTGCAATGGTATAAAAAATAAAGCAAGTTTAATCTAGTCAATTTTAGTGAAACTAAAAAACTAATCGATGGTTGATATCGTAGAAAGAAACATATTATCCAGAATTAAATGTTTTGATAAAAAATGGCTATAATGGTTGGTAACTTCAGTTCCATCGGAATGAATTTTTCTAAAACCGGACACAATAATAAGCGACTAAAAAAGTGGTTTGAAAACCAAATATGTCCAAAAAATATTTTATTTTTAAAAAAAAATACTAATGTGGTTTATTAAAAATGGATCAACAACTTTTGATACAATTTATCTCCAAAAGTAACTTTTTAAGTAATTGATGAATGTGTGAATTTAGAATCAAACATAACTGATATTTATAATTTGAGACTCATTATCTATTTTGTATTTGCAGCTTGATAATTATTAATTTTATATTTTTTATAAATATCAACGAAATTACTTTTAGGCACTAATAAAATTGTAAGTGAAATACCGAGTTGAACATATTACTAGAACGATGTCTTCCTACAAACTGTTGTTTGTATCATGAACAGTTCTCGCTTAATGAATAGGTATGAGTATACATAAAACTGTTCTTTTGGAAATTGTTTTTTTAAAAACTGTTCTTTTACAAACTGTTCTTTCGGAACTGTTCTTCAGGAACTGTTCATTTTATAGAACTGTTCTGTTCGGAACTGTTCCGTAAAAAGAACAGTTTGGCACATCATTAGACTAAGATCACAGTGATTATAAACCACTGGGTAGTAAGGTCATAGTGATTATGACCCACTGGGTAGTAAGGTCATAGTTATTATGGACTATTGGGTAGCAAGATCGTAGTGATTATGGACAACTGAATAGTAAGATCACAGTGATTATGAACCACGGGGTAGTAAGGTCATAGTGATTATGGACCACTGAATGGGTAGTAAGGTCATAGTGCTAAGGACCGCTGATAGTAACGTCATAGTGATTGTGAGTCACTGAGTAGTAAGATCACAGTGATTATGAACCACTGGGTAATAAGATCATAGTGATTATGAACCACGGGGTAGTAAGGTCATAGTGATTATGAATTACTGGGTAATAAGATCATAGTGATTATAGACCACTGGGTAGTAACGTCATAGTGATTAAGGATTACTAAAATTGCAAAATAAATTTTGATTTCTTCTAACGTGTGAACGGAATGGTCTATTTTATTGTGTTTTATTGTTGGTTTTTATTCATAAATATTTATATATTATTAATTGCCTATTAGCTATTGGCTCCAACCCCTCCCTCTCGGAATGGGTGGGAATGAGACAAAAAAACTACTTCCGGTGATATCTCTATTTTAGAGTCCTTTAGCGACCGAACCATTTATTACCATAAATAACATTTCGTACAGAATTTCGGAATATTTGATCTAATCTGGTCAGCTCCAAAATATGTATAATAACAGTTGCAAAATATGAAATGCATATGTCGAAAATTGTATAAAATACGAAAATGAAAACAATATAGACACCTGAGCGAAACCAGGATGAGCTGCTAGTTAAATGTGTAAATTTTGATTTGTATTGAACTTATAAATAATTAATTTAAATATTGTGATATTATTTATTGGACTGAAATCGGGATCGACGGAAATTTTCCTCAAAAATTGTCAATCTTGAACCATAAGACAACAAATACAAATACCAGGACAGCTTCCATAATTTTATCCTATATTCTATGGTGTATGCGTAACAAGTGCGGATCCAAGGCAGAGAACATAGTATGGGGATCATGGCGATCCTGCATACGCAAAAAGATGAAATTTTGTTAACTTTCAAAACATTGTGATTACCTTCTAATTGAAAAATTGGTTACGCCCCTGATATGCAAACGTAAAAATCCTAGAAGCATAATGCGGTAAATAGGGATATTCTCTTCTATATAATACTATGTTAATTTTAGCATAAATTGTATATCATGTAGAATTAATGAATATTTATACAATTTATATATCGGGGAGACTGGGGTAAAGTGGGCACTCTAAGACAAAATGTCGTTTAGTTTGTTTGTTTGAAAAGAAATACAGATTAATAAGTATTTAGCATATAGTTGCTTTAGTGCGGAACCAGTAACCATCAACATATCAACAATATCTTTAAAGATATTTTTGCAATTTTTGTTTTTCGCAACATGTGAAAAGTGACCACTTTACCCCACTACATTAGGTTAAGTGGCCAGAAGTACCCATTTTAACCCAAAAAGAAATCTTGGAATAATAAACATATTTATATACAATATCAAACTATGTTTGTATCATTAATTATTATATACCAACGGACAGATAGACTGACGGACATTGAAATATCATCATAAGGGTTCCTTTTTCACATTTTTTTCGGAACCCTAAAAACTGATTTCAGGAAATTCTTTTGTTTATAAAATAATTATAAAGAACTAAATAAAAGTTCTGAATTTAATATAATATGTTAAAATATTCTAAGAATTCAACTTGAGCAGCGATTGGAGATACTAATCACTTTGTTCCTTTATAAGCCTGACAACTGTACTCCGTTAGTCGCCATTTCGGCAAACTACAACTAATTTCAAGAAAGAATTTTAAGATTCATCGAAAACTATATTATTTTAAAGGTAATTAGACAGAGTTTTTAGCTATCTCAATTAAAAAATTCTATTCATAATTAATAAAAAAATACTGAGAATACAACTTAAAACTTACTTTACATCTACACTCGAAAATTCAGAAATTTCGGTATAATTCATACAATCTAGAGAATTGTACATTGACGTTTTAATAGAATACTAATGGCTTGTCTACAAGCTAGTATTCAGCTTCGCCACAAATTTGGAGTAGCTTTCGATGAGTAAAGGCCAGTGGTCACTTTACCCCAGTCTCCTCTACTAAATATCACTTATGATAATTATTTATTGATTCAGTTATATATAAACTTTTCTACAAACAAAGATACATTATACTACATAGGTATATATAATATTTATTTAGATATGTATCAGATGACAGTTATAAATCATCAATTTCCAAAACGAATGGTTTTAACAGTAATTATTGATTTCGCATAGGTAGTGAAAATTAACAAATGTATGCGTACAAAAAACGTTTATCTGTACTTATACAGGGTGTCTAATTCAATTGGGTACATTATTTTTACTTGTTGTTAAATGTTAGAATTTTGTTGATGTACTTAGATGAATCGAACACACTGTATAGTATGAATAAGTAAAGATGGCCCTGGCGCAGCACGTACATAGCTAATGTATTCTAATACAGCAAATCGAGGTATATCAGAGACACATAGATAAATCAATCACATATGTAAATAAAATTGTAGCATCATCCAGTACTTATAAATATGGACATTTGTAGATATACAGGGTGGAAAGAAAACAACTCTCGTCGTTTGCAGGAGTAACTCGTAGCATCCTGTAGACACTGAAACCACAGGATTTTTTTCGGAATTAACAGTTTGGAAAAATTACAAATGAACTGGCTCCACGATGTTTCCAAATTTTTTTAAGTACGGCTCTGACTAATTTATGTATAAATACCTTTTTAGTTTCAAAAGTAAAAAATGGTTTTGTTGATTAAAATTTAATTAAATTTTGTAAACATGTTCATGTACTAAACTTATTTCCTAGACGTTTTTCTAAAAACAAAAAATTTATCTTAAAAACATGAGATGCAAGAGCCGGATTAAAAAAATAACTTTCTGGGGTTATTTTGAACCGTATTTTGTATCAGATTTTTTTCTGTTAGAAAACATTTTTGGCTCAATTTTATTAGCAAATATTAATTACATGGGTGAGATCTACCCACTGTTTTCGTAGCGAGACTTTCTTCTCTGTATATCTCCCGTTCCCGCTTGCTCCCGAATTTGCTTAGCACTCCTGCTCACATCCATTCCCGTAGCAAAGTTTTCACTCTCGCTCGTTTTCTAAAAATTGGTCCCGTTCCCGGCGAGACACGTTTTATTATTTTGAATCCAGTTTTTTTGTATTATATAACTGAAAATGGAAATGTAAGCCTCCTGAAACATTTGTCCATTCCCACCCACTGCTATTCCCGAAAAAATTTTTCACTTTCGCCCATTTTCAAAAAAAAAAAATCATACTCGTTCCGGTTCCCATCTCTAGTTTACAGTATCCAGTTCTCCCTCTAACGGTATAAAGATATTTGATGTTTAACTAATTTAAGAGGGAAATGAAGTAATTCTTATTTATTTTTTTTTGTCATTCTTTAATTCTGTACTCCAGTGTTTGTCAACTTTTTTCATGGCGCGACCCCCTTAGTATGGAAAAATTTTTCGCGACCCTCTACCCTCTGCTATTTACTAACTTTTATTTTTATGTGTTATAAATATCGAATCCGTTCATCATTATTGATTATTTTCATAGTTAGGTATCGATTAAATACGTAATTATGGACTTGAAATAGGTAAATTTTTGTATCGACATCGAAGTTGATGACTTATAGTAGCTTCTGAACGCGCTCGTGGCGTAAAAAGCGGCACGCGCATGCGCGACGGTCGTCGCAATTTAACACTTTCAAGCGTAATCCATTAGAAATCTTTGAATTGCGAACTCGCGTTGGTGTCTAAATTTATTAAATTGCCTTGTTGTTTGTTTAGTAGTTGCTCAATGTCTTTTATTGTCCAATATTCAAAATTCTGTGTTCATTATAATGAATGAAAATGGATAAGTTTCTGGAAAAATATGCACAACCGTCAATTTCAAATTCCAGTGAGGGTAATAAACAAAACCAGAGAAAAAATGTCTATATGACGACAATTATTTAAAATTCGGATTTACTGTTATCGAAAATAAGCCCCAATTTTGAAACTTTATCGCGTGAAAGTATGAAACTATCACATTAATGTAACCATTAATTAACCTTCTCTATATTAATATTATATATTGAACTAGAGTGGTTTTATTTTTAAAGTAACTGCGACCCCCTTGAAAAGGTTCCGCGACCCCCCACGGGGTCGCCACCTACAGATTGAAAAACACTGCTGTATTCAATAGCGAGTTAGAAAAAAAAATAATAAAGTAAAATAGTCAGCCACTTTAAAATAAGAATCAGTTTAGCAATAAGATAAGCTAATGCATCCTTCGAAATTTATGTTTCAGGGATTTTTAACGGACCCAATGTTCCGTTCTCAAAGTAGGCATATATTGTGCATATTAAAAAAACCGATTAAAAAAGAGAAATATACGAATTTTACTCTATAAAAAGTATTCTAATTTCCTGAGCATAGAAAAATAAATTTCTTTTTTTTTTTTTTTGCTGTAAAACTTTTATATGCGTATATTAAAAAATTGAATTTCATAAACTTTTACGAGATATTTTTTTTAATAGCCTATAAGATACAGACGTATATGTATACTTACATATATTGTAAAATAAAGTTTTATAACAACGCTTGGTGCCTTTTTATTGAACAGATAAATAAAAATAAATTCAAATATGATTTTATAAGACGCTTTCTTAGATTTAACCTTCAACATTGTTTTAATGAAAGCTTTTTGTCGTGAAACGTGATGTTATGATGTATGATTGTGATACTCTGCGTAAAGAATTCAACACACCAGCACGTATGCCTGGACGAGCTACCCGGATGGTTGTAAAATTATAAAGTAATTATATTGTATACTTGACGTAAGAAGAAAACGTGATATATTGATCGAAACATGCGTTAAAATATTTTTGTCTTGATGTCTATTGTTTAGAATTGGGTTCAGTAGCAAAGTAAAATTTTGTAATTATCCGGGCAGTGTGGACGGACGTTTGTGTTAGTGTGTCCGGTCCCTTTGCTGTGTGTGTGATGCTTGTAAACATTTTTTTTTTGTTTCATGTTTTGTGGAAACAGTAAATTGAAAACATTGGAATATGTCCAAAAATTAAAAATAACTTACTATTTCCTTTTTGAGTGTATATAGGATCGACCAGAATTATTTGTGCTTTTTAGCCTATATTTTCCTTAGTGTTTATACAAGTGAGATAGTGTTTTGCTTTCGTGACTAACACAACTAAAAGCTTTTTTGTTGAATTTTCAGTTATAAAAGTGTTGTGGACCAAGGGTACACATTTTATTAAAGTATATGGTGTTCTGATTATTAACGCAAAAGATGTTACTAGTCTAAGAGTGAGTAACATCTTTCATTCGAATTTAGTCGCTTGCACAAGAATCTTAAAACTATATAAATTCTAAAAGTTACTAACATTCTAAATCTATAAAATTAATATAAGGTACCTAAGGCATTTAAGGCCCAGCGGGTAATAAGGCCCATTAGCTATATTTCTTACTAAGAAAAGTTCTCTAACTTATCAACAAGTTTAAAATGAACTTTCAATGATTTCAAAACCAGATACAAAAGTTGAGCTACTCAGAGTAACAAACTCATGTCATATTTTAACAAACAAATTTAGAGGTTACATTTTCGTTCGTTGATATAAAAATTGTGCACATTGTGAGTGTTATATTAATGATTTTTTAAAGGTATGTTTCTTTCAAATTGTTATCAAAATTGAAAAAAATTAATATTCTTTAAGTTTTACATCAATTAATTTAGTTTATTTCTAAAGTATTTATATATAAAATGTATATAAGCATAAATATTGACATGTTGATAATAAGGCCCATGCAAATTTTGTTTGGGCTTTATTACCAACACAATTAAAATCAAACACTACAAAGTCAAATCAATTAAAACAGGTCTGAAGTCATTAACAAATGAAGCAAAATTAGACGCACAACCTTAAATTACTATAGTTACTCTAATATAAAAATAACAAAAAGGAAAAAGGACAAAAAATTAAGTACATTTAATTTTGATTTATTTGTTGCATTTGTTTAATGATGCCAGATCAGTTTTAGTTGGTTTGGTCGAATTTTTATTTTTATTCCTAAGTGTTTGGAAGTATGGCTGATAAAAAGAAGAGAGCGTTGTGGTCTGAGGAAGCACTGGCATCAGCCTTAAGCTATGTCACTCGACATGGCAATCAAAGAGAGGTTGCAAGGAGATTCGGAATTCTAAGAAGAACTCTTATATTCTTATATTTAATATTTATTTATTTCGACTTAATATATTCAAACACCTAGTACTTGACTTATTCGAAAAATATGATAAAAAAATTAAAAATTAAAAATTATGACTTAGGTAATTTTTTTTATTGTTGTTTTCAATAACAGTCACGCAGTCAAGCGGAATTCAAGGATTTTCGAAACTTTTTTGAACGTGTAAAAATAACAAAATATTTTGATATATAAGTTCAAGTTATTCTTAAAGTATTTTCAAGTTCAAGTTATTCTTAAAGTAATTAAAATCCCCCAATTAATTTTAAAAAAAAATAATAAATGTACTATTTCAGGCAGTAGTAATAGGTGGGCCTTATTTTCTACACCAGTCGGAAATAAGGCCCAATTGCAGACACTTTTTAGAATCAAATTTTTGACTTGTATAATTACAAATTCATTAATTTTTTTTTTGAATTTTTATCAAAAAATAAGTAAATTTTTATAATTAAATACTATATTTTTGATATTTTATAAGATATATAAATAATAAGCATATTTTGCTTAGGTGGGCCTTAATTGCCTTAGGTACCTTAGTTAATAACACTTGAATTATTGGTGGTAGCGGAAACTGAAAAAGGGTAAAAGCAATTTTTTTCTAATACCTTGAAAAATATTAATTATTCGATTACAACCTTCCGTTTACAAAATTTTCTCTAAAAAAGAACAGTTTCATGAATGAACTAGCTTTAAATTTATTTTTTTTGCAGTCAACTCCAATGGAATATCTCGTGAAATGACTTGGTATTACTTAACTCTTTCACGTTGAAAAACTATTTTATATTTCATTTTCAAAGATTTTCGAACTGTCCGGAAATACCTGGAAAAAAAAGATTGTCGACGTCGAAAACGCCTTCTACAATTGCTACACTAATAAATAATATTAATAATAATTTCCAACTCGTATATCCTATTCCACCCTATAGATGAAACGCATATACCCTTTTTGTTATAAAACTCTTTATCATCTGAAGTTTTGCTAAAATTGTTAATTTACGCTTGAAAAGTTTTCTGTAAAAGTTTCACTCTAATAGCTGTCTGTGATGCACCAAAATCATAAAATATAAAATATATATACACACATTAATTTTTTTTTAATCCAAACCGTTCTTTTATATTTTATGATATTAAAAAAAAATACGAGAGATACCGAATTGTCTAGTTAGAAAAAATATGAAATATTATTAATAATATTAAAACATATATATCAAAATTTATATAAAATACATTTAATGCTGTATTATAAATAATATCAAAAAAAATTAAAAAGTATAAACTTTCAATGTAATTGTTTTTATATTTTAGTAAAATGTATTTTTTGATATATATCCACATTTTTATTTTAGCATATTGTTTGAAACAAAGCCCCTAAAGTGGAAGATAAAAAAAAAATGTTTGTAAATTTCATATAATTATAAATATTTTATATATTCAAAATTATTGGGATTATATAATTTGAGCGTATTTAAATAAACACGTTTTCATTTTATTCAAAAAAAAAAAAGAGTTTTCCCATAAAAGCCCGTGTTAAAATTACAAAACTTTGAAATTGTTTTTTTCAAAATTGGTGTAGTCAGTTTTAATCGGAATAAGCTCGTATTATTGGTATTGAATTAAATAAATATCTAGAGAGAGTTCGTTAAAATCCTTTGAAAAAATCGTTTTATCGACCAACTAGGTACCTTAAAATGATGTAATCCGGTTTAAAAGTTTAACTAGTACATATATATACTCGATTAAGTTTACTTAACAAGAATGGGCGAAGGCAAAATCCTCTAATTAACAATACGTAACAAGCCCTTCTCTCGTAAGGATTTCGTTGTTAGGACTACGAAATCCTAAAAATTAAGATAAAAGAAACATCTATAACATGGCCCTTCTGACGAAATATATCATTTAAAGTGAATCGATCAGTACTGAGAATTTTGTGACAAATGAATTACTAAGTCTATTTTTTCTCTATAAATAAATATAATTTATGTGTAGAAAAATAAGTTAAATATTATAATACATGTAACAAACAGTATTAATATTTGATTATTATTCAATCTTCTAATTTTAATAATTTTAAAATTTGATTCTGGTAGTGACGTGTACGCACACATAATAACTAACACGTACACAAATATATTATGGGTGTATTAGTATAAAATGACATTTTTATAGTTTTTTTCTATTTATTTCAATAACCAAACGTCCAATATTAAACAAAATAGTTTTTTAATGATTCAATAACATAAAAGAAAATAATTTTCAGTTTTTTAAATCTTAAAGTTGGTTTTTAATGACACAACTTACTTAAATACATAGTACATACCACTGATTCACCTCGTCGAATTTACCCGTACGTTAAAAATTCTAACTTTAAAAATTTATTTCTTCTAAACTACACGTCAGAAATTATTCAAAATAGTGTCAGTAAATGCATCATACCTTTCTATATATAATATACTAAAATTTCAAATTCTAAACTTGGAAAAGTTCAAGTGATCGATTCACCTTAATAATTTGTTTTGCAAATAAAAAGAAAAATAGCTATACTTCTACCATATGTATGTTGTATACAACAAAATCCTACGTTATGAGGAAATTCACTCACAAGGTAGTATGAAAAACCAGTTAGAGTTGTTCTTCATGCTTATACGAATATTATTATATTATATAGGTAACGTTAGGACGCGGCACAAGTTTTTGGCATCTCTGGTTGTTTATATAATATACAGCTGGCTCAAGCTCTCTCCCAGTTCCCGCTTTGGGCAGATGATGTTTATGACCAGCGTGCTATGTTCATTTAACTATTGAGCTCCAAAATTGTAGAGGATAATATAATTAATTCTGTTTGATGAAATATGTGTCGATACTATCTCACCGAGCGTAGACGTAGCTATGGTAATTCGCAAGATTTCTTTATGTTTGTAAATGGTGTCTTGATGATACTGATGATTAAAAGCATGTTCTTTCTATTCGGAAACCGGAACAATCACTATGCATTTAAAACTAGCGGAGTTTTAACTCATTAGTTCCCAGTGTCACCTCTAGGTGACAGTGATTTGTTATTTTTTTTTTACAGACAATATAGCAAGTTTTAAAAATAAATGTGTTACAACTAAAATGTTAATACTTAGTAGTATTCATGGTTTTAATTTGGCAACACTGAAGTTATGTTAACGGTCAAATTAATTCTGTTGTTTCAAACGATTTGCTGTTTTATTGCGCATGAGTGTATCTTGTGGTATTTTTGCTGTTATAAAAACGTGTAAAGAGTAGGTACTGTTATTATTGTTATAACAAATTATAATCTAAGAATCAAGCTTATAATGAAAGTGATTTTTTGCCGGTAATTTCATACCGTTTTACTCAGTTCGTATTACAAATAACGCCCAGTATGACCTCTAAGTGACACGCCATTAAAACAAACTAAAGGGTATTTTTTTCAATTTTTTATTTTTTATATATTGAGTACCTAAAGATAAAAACTAGCATCAAATAAGAATATTTAGTCGATAGATCGCGGCTTGGGAATTGACGAGTTAAAACTGTATCTTTGTTTCTGCTCATATTTTTCCAAACAGATTTCTAATAAAAGAATTACTTGTCTAGAATAACATGCTTTTCTTGATATATTCAGGTTGTCTCTATCTTCAAAAATTATTGATCCAACTTAACCGAAAACGGACGGGAAAAAAATTACATCTAGCGATATCTCTGAAAGGAATTTCAACTTTTTTGTGAGCATTTTCTAACAATATCCCAATTTTCTAATACAGTATGGCACTTGAAAAATTTTATTCCAACTTTACAACAAAGAAAAATGCCTCTCGGAGGTGTGGTAAACAGACATGATCAATTTATATGGGTTTCGACATTTTTTCTTCGAATTTCTAAAAATATATTTAATTCGTTGACTATAAGTTAATTTGTAAACAATATTATATCAGGAATATTCAAACAAAATGCTTCTTTACCCTGTAAAATATTTATAGCTCCATCAGACAATTTAATTACTCCCCTATTACCAGGAGAAACATTTATACCTAAAAATAACTTGAAGCTTTTAATATATTTATTGGTCAATCTCCGTAAAACATGATACCAAAATTACTTTTGAATATATTTATGTATGGCTCGGTTTCAATCTATTTTAAGACAAAAGAATAGAGTTATACTTAAAAATCATGTCTAAAACGAATATTTGGCAACTATTCAGTATATGAATTATTTCACCGTTTTTTAACATTCGGCCGAACACCGAATACCAAAAGAGTATTCAGCCAAATACCGAATAAACTTTTGAATTTTGATAAAATTCGAGGTTCCAGGTATCGGATGTGTTGTTTGGCTGAATATCTCATTCAAAGGTTTGGGACTTTTAATTGAATAATTCGTTCGAGAGTTATCGCACGGACACATACCATGACAGTGGCTGTAACAGCTTAATTTTCCATTTTGATATTCGTTAAAATACGAAATGCCGAAGAGTATTCGCCAGATATTCGTTTATTTGACCAGAATAATCATTGCAAGCTTACTATAATAAAATATATTACAGATTTAATTTAATATAGTTACAAGTACACATGGAAGGAAAGGTATATAATATCGTAAAGGAAGGAGCATTTTCCAAAATACTGATCAACATAATATTCTGACTCTTAACGTGCGTATTTTGAATGACGTCATTTTGTAAATAAACGTAACGGTTGTAATTTAATTAAAACTTTGCCATTGCTTTTAAAAAAAATATATTTAGTATATTTTTCTTATAATTATGATTTCTATATAAAAACATAAACAATTAATTAATTATTTTTAATATCTGTTCTATTTGATTCAATAATCAACTCCTTAAAGATGCTTTTCGACTATTTTATCAGTTAACTTTTTGAATTCTTAATTGTCAATTAAATCATTGTATTTTTGAACGGTGCTTAAAGAATATTATAAATTACTATAAACTGAAAATCACTCAAATTAATCTATTATTTACAATTTGTAACTACTTTCGTAAAAAGACAACGTTTTAGTTTATAATTTTGCACCACTAATAGGAAATATCTTTTTGACAAGGGTAAACACAAACATAAATAAAACTATACATTTATTAAATTGTCATTTTATTAATAAATAAATAAATAAATACAAACAAAATACATACTCTTGAAGTTAAATTATTATATACTCATTAATTTTACATAAACAACGCTACTGAAATGATGTGTCAATCTAACCTATATTTTAGTTTTTACATAATTTTATTTTTTTACAATATTTTTAAAATTTTTGGCCTTATTATCACATATTTTAAATAAAAAACGAAATCCTTATTTACGTAGAGTAATTCCTTTTTTGGTATTTCCTTTACTTTGTGTAATACCAAAATTGGTATTTTTCCACTTATTATGAACTTGTTTTTTAAATGAAAAATTTAGAAAAATAAACAAATTTTCGCTACAAATGGTTGTATTTATTGATAAATACAATATTTACTTAATTACCCAAATATTATATTTATGGAATATTATGTTTATTAATATTGTTTTAAACTTAACTTTTTGTAGGACTCGATCTTTTGTGCCTATTTGCACGTGTTTTAGTGTCTATTTACTCTTTTGTTTTTTATTTTTTGTGGCACATTCAAAGGAATCTACGTATTCATTCTAACATATCATATTATATTATACCTTATCTCTCTCTTAAGAAATAGTCTCCATCCATATTCTTCTATATCGATGCACGAACACGTCAATCAGCCTCTATTTCATATAGAAAAAAAACAACTCAATGAATACATACCTGAAATAAACTTCTCCCGTGGTAAGGGATATACACACAGGAGTTGTAAGTTGGGCGATATGTGTACAAGTAGGAATATAGGTACTCGTTTTCTATATCAAAATAACCGGGATGACAACAGGTCGTCTGGAATTGTGAGACGCTGATGGTCGCTTTATAATACCGTTACCTTTTTTTCTGCTATTTTTACTTTGTCAGCAACTGGTGCAATCTTTTTTTTTTGTTGAAGGGAGAATGGCGTAGAGCACGTGGACGAAGAGAGGAATACATTTTTTTGCCCTAATTTTTTTCTTTTTTAAGTACATTGTGAAAATATATTTCGATTTAATATTTTTAGGATTAGTAGGGATTTTGTGTTGAATATTTTAAAGATTAAAATGATGATTAAATTTGACTTGTGTATTAAAGTATAGAGGTTTAGAAAGTCGATCTAGTAGGTATATTATAAGTATACTTTTCAATATACACTAAGTTTAATGGATAATATAACGTTATTGTTAAAATTTGAAAAAATGAAAAGAACAGCTTCGGAAACCTATAATTCGTTTTTAATTTCATCATTCTATTATTTTATTTACAGGTTTTAAGGCATTGAAAACTTTTAGTAAACATGATGACGTCATCAAATTGAAAAATTTTTAGTCAAGATTTGTATGAAGATGATTATTTGAATTAGAGTAATGGGGATGTAAATTTTTCATTTTTGTTACTAAAATTATTTTTAAAATTTTGAGGGAATTAAGAGAAATCTGTTTCCTCGTGGTCTCAGAATCAAAATTTTGGTAAAACTCAAAATAACGACGTTTTTCTACTATTAGATAATTATAATAAATTAATTCACTCTTTATGAAAATAATCGGGATTAGAATGATCGCTTGAATTTGGATAATAATTTGGATGTGAACTTTCTAGTATTGTTATCAGAATAAAATAAAATTTCTTTCAGATACGACTGATGTGAGAGAAATTTTTTATCTAGTGGTCATACATATTTAATTTGATCATAGAACACTAGAACCAAATTAAAATAAAACATGTGTAGATCGCTTGGAGTCATTTGTTGGTCTGTCACAGCTCGTGTGATTCAGTCATGCGCACCACTTGTGGCGGTACATATTACACCAGGCACACCCCACCCTCCACAGTTTGGGTGTAACTTATGACACACACACAAGCGTATATCACGTATACATAGATACGAGATTTATATAGTAACATGTGCGTTTGGAGTGGGAGAAAATTTTACGCATCTGTGACGTAACATTCTGGCTACAGCCGTAATGCTAACTATCATATAGGTAGTAGTTTGGCGCATTGATTTTGATAAAGATAAAAAAAAAACGACGTTAAATCACTTCCAGTTCCTGTTTCTGCATTCTGTTATTTTATTTACAGTTTTAAGGAACTGAAAACTTTTTGCAATCTTGATGATATTAAATTGAATAAATTTGTTTTCTTCTCAAACCAGACTTATTAATCAAAGTGATCTGAACTTTTTTATTTGCTTTATTTTGGATCTATTTTATTATTTTATTTCCGTAAATTTAATGACATTTTCTAACTGAAAATTTATCTTTTTCTCAAACCAGACTTTATGGAACTGATTTAAATTAAAATAATTATTTGAAGTAGGGTAATTTGGACATCAGTTTTTTATTTTTGCTATCAAAATGATGAAATTCCTTCTAGAAATATGAGTGATTCTATAGAAATCTTTTCTCTACCTACATATGCTTAATTTCGGTAAAATTGAAGCAACAACTTCAGGAACCTGTATTCTAATTTCCTCAGTTGATGGAAAATTTTTAGTAAGTTAAAAAAAAATCTTTTTTTTTTTCAAATCAAACATTAATCTACGAAATTCTATCAACATTATTCTTTCATTTTAATAAATATTCGGTGTATTTTTCTGACCTTCCATTTTATCAGGGTGCAGTACGACATTTTGTTACACTTGACCAATTTCTATTTCGAAAGTATATATACGACGGACTGATAACAAATATAATATAAATTGTAATATAGAGATAACAGCATCTGTTGTAGACTGATACAATATTGTATATTTGAAATATAGATACCACTAAGAATATTAGATATATTCAGAGCAAGGCCTAGATACAAGCAAAATTTTGTACCATTTGTACGGAATATATCAAGGAGAAGAAATAATAAGAGAAAATAGCATGGACGACATAAATTTTTAAATGCAGTTTCGTCAAATATACATGGTATTCGATCACATTCAGTCAAACGGTCGTATTGTAAAATTTTAATGGTCAAAGGCTATTGGCATAGAACACTAGAAGCAAACTAATATCAAAAAAGTGTAGCTGGCTTGGAGTCACTTGTTGGTCTGTCACAGCTTAAGGCATTTAGTCAGTTGGTGTCGGTCACCGAGTCCACTACGATTGTTATGTATTGTAAGACCATTGTTACTTGACCTGCATGTTGCTCTGTCCGATAATACGTGTTTTGTAGTTGTGTGTGTGTGAATACTCAGGCAGAAGCAAACATCAAACCTACATCACTACAAACAGTGTGTACCTACACAACATAGTGATGCGAAGTGGAGGGGATTTTACGTCATCTTTCTGCTACAGTCGGATTACTATCATATAGTAGTTTGGGCCCTTGGCTATTGGTATACAGAGTGTCTCTAATAAAATTGCCACCATGGGCAACTCGCAAGTGATGAGAGTTGCAGTTTCGGTTGAATTAGACGAATGATGCAAAAGCACTAGACATGTCATAATATACTACTTATTTCCAAACTTCTCAAATTTCATGTAATTTAAAAAAATTATATTTAAGAAAACTATATTTTGAAAATTCTTTTCCAAATTTCAGGCGAGAAATAAACAAATTTGTTATACGTTTTCAAACAATGTTACTCTCTCTCTCTCTCTGTAAGAGGTGGGGTAAAGGGAGGGCTCTGTAAATAAAACTTTTTTAGGCATGAGCATTTTTAATCAAAAATTATTATCGTATGTTATTATCATAGAGCGGATATTATAATTATTTTTTATAGATCGGATTAAGTAAAAATTACATGTGATATGTTCATAAGGTCAGTAAATTTACTGATTTTATAATTTTATATTTTAATTTTTACTTAATCCGATCTATAAGATTATAATATCAATTATAAATTTATAAAATTAGTAAGTAAAAATTAAAATATAAAATTATAAAATCAGTAAAATTACTGATTTTATGAACATATCACACGTAATTTTTACTTAGTCTGATCTATAAAAAATTATAACATCCGCGCTATGGTAAATACGATAATAATTTTTGATTATAAATGCCCATGCGTAAAAAAGTTTTATTTTACTATGAGCGCATTTTTTTACATGTTGTTCCTTAGACATCAATAAATATAAAAATACAAAAATTAAAATGCTAAAAAAATGCGCTCATGTCTAAAAAAAACTCGATATAGTAAAAAAGAGGCAATTTTCCAAAAAAAGCAATTTTTGTGACAGTTTGTCGATTTTTTTGTGAAGAACACGTAATCATTTTTACTTTTAAATTATTGTAGCGTTAAGTTACGGTTCTGTATTTTACTCAATTAAAGATAAATATAAAAAAAAATATAGTTAAATTTATTGTCATATTGAGGCCAATTTTCCACAATTATTGATACCCCTCTATATTTTTGGAAAATGAATTGTGTTTTCATTACGAATAAAACTCATTTCATTTAAAAAATATAGTTTTAAAATTTCCTAAAGGAGCCATTTTTCTTAGCTTATCGATACCCCTCCTTTGAGAAAACACCTTCTGGCTCAACATTTTGGTATTTCTAGGTTATAGATACCTACTGGAGACTATAATACATATTCGCATAACATCAAATTTTTGTTATAAACTCTTTTAAAACTGTACATTCTATTTCTTACTATACTATGATATTTTACCAGCAGTAAGATGATACGATAAGTTATCATACTTTTAATGCTTTTAATATATATTTTATTCATGAATGATAAGTGGGGAATATATTGAGTTGGTACCAAAATTTAATATCCATGATATGCGCTTTTAATAACATTTCCGGTAATACTGATAACATTTCTGGCTAAAATATGGACGTGTAGCAATTTTTAGTGTTCCATACCAAAACTGGCAAAACTGAACACTTATCGAATCATTTTGGTGTTTGTTATATAGCCAATTTTTTTTTGAATCAATTCGATATGAACTAGGGTGTGGTGATTTTATTTTCAAAACCTAAGGTAACATATGGTCAACCACCAAGTGATCGGAAAACGACATTTCATATTACACGACAAAATGTTATTCCAACTATTGACGGTAATGATTCCAGAATATAATAACTCCATTTAAAATTAAAGAATTGCTTTGAAACATTTCTCTAACTCCTAAGAAAGTGTCGGTATTTATCTGAATTAAGGTAAATGCGGGAGAGATGCCGCACATTTTGAAAACTCTTGATAATTCTTAAAGTATGCATTTAATTGATTTAAAATTTGGTACACAATAAATGTAAACATTGTTCTCTAAAATGATCTATAAATAATTTTAAATTTTGAGTCATGAAGGATTCATAATTAACATTTTTGTAGATCCTGCAAAGCGGCGTCTTTCCCACACCTATGGGAGAGATGCCACATCAAAGAAGGAGAGACGTTGCATAGTTTATATTAAAAATTTTGCATTTTACACACCTTTCCATACATGATGCATGCCATATATAACCATTTTTGGCACTTTTGCATCTTAACCAGTTAACTTTTTTTTGTTTCTGAGTACTTTCCAAAACATTCAATACCAGGTAATCATCATTATTTTCGTTATCTTCATTAATATGAGAGCTCTTTCTGATCCATTAATGAATCTTTTATATTTACGTGGTATAATTTACAGTCCAAAAAAAATAATTGCATAATTAAGGTAGGTTTTTAATATGTAATATGATGCGGGATCTATACCAACTTTAAATGCGGCATCTCTCCTTTTTGTTGGGATAGATGCCGCATGTTACTATAGCAAGCATAGTGCGGAATTCTAAGCTAAAATTTTATACAGTAGGTACTTTTAAAATATACCTAAATTAATAACAAAACTCATTTTCATTAAAACAATGAAATATACATTCTTAAGTTCTAATGAATTAAAGGCTTGATAAAATATTATATTAAAAAACTTACTTTTCAATAATAAAAAGTTGGATAATTACTAAACTGATGGACTAATCATAAACGTTACCATATGCAGCTTAAATAACTAACTTATTTTAAACATGTAATCCATTAATAGCGCTATCTATCAATCAACGGACGAACTATGTCTACTGCGGCATCTCTCTCGACGCGGCATTTCCCCGCACTTACCCTAGGTAGTAGATCAAGTGATCGAAAACCGACATTTCATATTACACGACCAAATGTTATTTCAACTAATAACAGAAATGATTCCATTAACATTAAAGAATTCTTTAAATTAATATATGAAATATTGAACGTAAACTAATTTGGTTTTTTGATTACTGTATTGCAATTTCTTAAACGTGTTCAACTTTATATTTTTATGATCCAATTAAACTGGAGGCATGCAATTGGAAATTATTTTATATAATTATCAAAAATTATTATTTGTCTACTTTTAATATCACCAACATTCCGGTTGAAAATTTATTACATCTTCTCCTGTGGGAAATACCTTCGCATGAAAATTAATAACCCAAAAGTTGTAGGTATACAGATACAAATAAGTAATATAATTTCCGTTCATTGTTCAAAACTAGAAACTGTAATTAGTTATACGAAATAATTGTGTTAAGTAAAATAAATTTTATACGGAGGCCAAATATTACGTTTTTAGTATTCGTACAACATAAAAGTTGGTGAAAAATACTCTTGTTACAAATTGTCGTTTTTAACAACTTTTAACAATTGAGGAGCTGGGTGGAAAAAGGGCGTAAGTCGCTTTACGCCCTTTTTCCTTAGAATTGATTTTCTAACTCTTTAGAGTGTCTACTTATAGTAAAGAAATTTTTACATTGACCATAAATCAATTAATGCCCCTACGCTACGATAATAATTTGAAGCGTATAAGCCATATTTACAAAAAATTAAATATATACCTAATTAGTAACTTACAACTAAGAATGAATTTTGACAGTACATGACACATAATAGCCTTTAAAAGATATTTTTGGTCCTATGATGTACAGTATGATACAGAAAAATAAAGAAAATATCTAAATTTATTTTTTGGGGTTAGCTGTGATTCTGTATTTTGAATTAAATTTCACTTCTAAACAACTTTTTCAAATTATATTTTCTTATATTTTCATTAATTATAGTACTTTACTCTTAAGCCATATTTACATTTTTAAGCTCACCTCGATACAACCAGATATATCCAAATTTCTGTGGGTACTTTTTTAGCCTAAGACCAAGTACTAACTTTTATCAAGAATAAAATTTTCTGAAAAATTTGATATAAAATAGTTTTCCACATATAACCAACTTTCAGGCGGACACTGTACAACTATACATATAAATATTCATGAAATTATCATGAATCAAATGTTTTGGTTTAGAATTTAATAAATATGCTGACAAAGTTTAATTAGAATTTCAGAAAAAGGAAACAGAACTTATGTTTTTGTTCAATCAAAATTTTATCTGCAAAAAGGGCGTAAGTCATACCTACTTCGGAAAAATTCAAAAAATTATGCAATAACAACCGATATTTACTGTTTTTTTAATCTTAATGCATAGTGTATTATTAATGCTACCAATTGTATAACACGACAATTACCAGTTTTTTAATTTTCACCTTCATACTAGGCACCCAAACTTTGAAATGATCTTTTCTCAAAACGGTATTTCTGTACTTACGCCCTTTTTCCACCCAGCTCCTCAATTCGTCTTGCACATTTCATCAAAAATTTCTTTGATTTCGATTCAGAAATATTTTTCCATTGTAATCGTTTAATCCTGTTATATTTATTATTTACCATTTCCAGATTTGTTCTTTATTAGCTTTTAAGAACATGTTTTATATTCATAAAGCCAGCAGAGATTTTATTTTTCTGTTTAATTTAGCCTTAAGGAAAATGAAAGTCAATAACTGGATATTGTTATTGTTATGTACACTACCGTACAAAAAATCTTACAAAAATTAATGATCTTTCAAAGGCGAAAAGTTAGGAAAAATAAAATATTGTTTTTTATATAAAAAAGTGACTTAAAAAAAATATGGTCCTAAATTTTTATTTTTTTGTTTTCTCTTCGTTTGCAAAACGTAGGTACTCGTATTTATGTTTTTTAAGGATAAATAATTTACTTTTTTATTTAGTTGAGTTTTGTTGAAATTTATAAAATATAACGGAAAAAACTTTATCGAAGCCAGCACCATTAAAATATATTTTAGGTTAGTTGTGTTTTTTGTATCGTAGTGTATATAGATTATTGTAATAGCTAGGGAGCTGATGGCAGGAAAATCTATATGATTTCATCGTCTGGCAGAAGTCGATAATAAGGAAGATCTGAGTAAAATAAACAATAAAAAAAATTTCTGCCATTAATATATTGCTGCGATACTAAATGAGGGCTTTCCAAAATTGTAAAAAAATATAGGTACCCTATATAATAGCATCGCGTCTGCCTCTTGTACTAATAAAATTGTATTAGCTTTAAAGTAAAGGAAATACAAGCGGCAGAAATTTTTCCCGCTGCGTTTTAGAAAAAATTCATTTTTTTTGGATTTTTATGATATATAAAAAAGTAAGTCATTTCATCGTCAGGCAGACTGAGTTAATTATTGAAATTACTTTATAAAAAGTAAGAATTTTCACTTCTGCCACTCAGAGGGCGCTGCATTCGAAAACTGGAGTGTTGCGAATTTGCAGAAAAAAACATACCTATGAAGTCATTTCATCGTTTCTGCCTTTAAGCATAATTGTTGCTGTTACTATAAGAAGCAAAGAAATAAAAATGGCAGACAATTTCGGTGCTGATTTTTCGAAGGCAGAAAGAAAATGTAGTATTGAATGTTCAAAATAAAACAATTTTTTGTCATATTTAATCAGATACTTATTTTAATGAAATATAGGTAAATTTTTCTTTTCCTTTGTGATCCTGTATACTTTAGGATTGCCACCTGTTCCGATTTCGATGGTAGAGTGCAGATGAAGCATCTATCGATCAAGATCAAACAGGTGATTTTTTGTAATCCTTAAGTTATTTTTTCATACTAAATGATAATAAACATTGAAATGTACATTTAATTTCAGATGAGGAAAGAATGGATGAAAATGCAGACCTCACTACTGAGGACAGATATGAAGACAGTGATGGGGAAAGTAATTAATAACAAATGTCAAATATATTATATAAATTTTTTATATTTCAATAATAATAATAACTATAGAAATAATATGTACAGATTTTTATTTTTGGTAGTATTACCTAAACCTATTGAAAAAGTAAAATTATTTTTTGCAAATTACACAACAAACTAGAGATTTTTTTAGGTCTTTGTAACCCGACATAACATTCACCTAAATTTATCTGAAGGTATATATATCCACATTTCAGACTTTTGGAATTCCAGTCGGCCGATAACCCGGAACTGTGTATATTTTGAACATTTTAGTACAGAAACTGAAGCATTTGGCTACCAATTTTTTCGGATGGGATGGATTGGCTTGAAATTTGAACTGTAGCTAGGGAGTAGCCCAAGAAACAAAAGTTATATAATGCCGATGTGTGCTTTCACCCTAGGGGTGGAAGGCACCCCTTCTAGGGGTTGGAAATTTTTTTATGAAAAATAACCTCACCGTTCGATAGAGGGACAAATTCTAAGCAAAAAATATTCTATAAGAATTTTTTGTACAATCAATACTTTTTGAGATATTGGCGCCTAAATGTAGTCGTTTTTAGCCCAAAAAATGCATGTTTTTGAGGAATATTTCGCAAATATCTCAAAAACTACAAGTTTTACGCAAAAAATGGTTGTGAGCAAAAATAAAGAAAATTAAGTAACAAAGAGATTGCATTCTTTTTTATTTTTGTAGGTAGAACAGAACCCAAGTTATGACTCCTTGAAGTTAAAATCGATTTTGACGATAGCTAAAATCGAAACTTTCAATGTCATTTGGAGGAAAAATGAGAGGTTTTTCGAAAAATCTCATATTACACCTTTTAAAGTACTTGAATAGACCTTTATTTTGAGCTGTGGTAAAAGCCATTAGTATAAAAATTAACGGAGTTACATTCAAAGCAAAATGGTTGTCTTGATTTTTGAGAAAACAAATTGGTATCAAAATTAATTACTTGACGGCAAACATTGAAACTAAGCGTAATCCGTCGCCAGTTTACTTTATTCATATATAAACAATGGGTTCTGGGAGTTTGAACGGATTTAGAAATTTAAATTCGAAAAAATGATTGATTGATATTTAAAAAACTAACAAATTTATGAAAAAAAATTATAGAATGAAAATTGTAGGTCTTTTCTTGCTGAAAAATTTGCTTTTTTGTTCATTTTCGTACGTCCAAATTTGACTGAGTTATGATCGTTAGAAGCTCAAAACAGAACGCGAAGACTACCTTTCCTAAGCCCTTTAAACTTACAAATCTAAAAATTGAAGAACTCAAAAAAATTGTAAATCATAAGACTTATAGTGCTTAAAATTTCCTACCAAATGGTTTTTTAAGCGTATTGATAACTTAAAAATTAAAAAAGTTATAGTAAGAAAACCAGTTGCATTTTTTCGGTAAAATTTTTGGAGCAGTTAAATTTCCATCATCTTTGTGTATTTTTTGTATTTTTTTAATAATTTAGTCAAAAATTTTAAAAATAAATTCAATAGAATGAAAAAAAAATTAATTATATCAACATGTAATATATAATTCACATGCTATTTTTCCATACATATAATTTTTATGCTATTTTTCCATAAAGCGTAGGATTTTTTATAAGGGGTAGTTCTTCTATCAGGGTTTTTGGGAGATTAAAAAGTTACAATATAATCATACATTTGAAAACTTTTAAAAAGTTACAATTCATCATATATACACCAGTATATAATATCTCAAGCTGTTAATAATCGTTTTCTTCTTTATTTTATTATAAGGGGTGGTTTATTTTTTAACGAGTGGTAATGAGTGATAAGTTTTAATGAGTGATAACTGATAAGTTTTCTAATGAAAAATAAAAGAGATATATAATACATTGTGAATGCACCAAAAGGTTAGTTTAGGCTGCTAAAACTTTTTTCCTGTTTTTTCGGAAACAAAGGGGTAGTTTTTAAGAATTTTTTGGGTAGAAAAGTAATTGAATTTCATAAATTATATTAAAAAACTTGAAAGGAATTTTATCCAACATATTTGAACATAAATTGAATCTTTAAAATACGTAAATCTGGACTTTTCGTATTTTTGTCATACAAGGGTAGTTTTTACCCCTAATTATCAAAAAGCACACATCAAGACAATATAACTTTTGAAGTGTAGGGTCAGATGAGCTGGTATACAAATTTTCAGGAAAATCCATTCAATCCGAAAAAATTGGGAGCTTTTACATTATTTTGTCTTTCAGTGACTGTACTATTGGCAAAAATTAATTTTGACCAAAATTTCAAGTCTTTCCACATTTTCTTTTACTACGTGGTAAATAAATCACATAAGCTTTTGATTGATTATCATATTTAAACTAATTGTCGAGTAAAATTAACATTTTTTGTAATAAAAATGAATTTTTTGCTAAAATTTGCAAAAATTCTAAAATTTCTTAAATATTTGTTTACACCGAGATAAAGAGCGGCAAAAAGTAGATACGATAGGCTTTGAGCCATTATCCCATCTAAACGGGTTTTCGTGAAAAAATATTTTTTGTAAATGCAAATTCGCTATGTTATGCAGGATGCTACGACAGAGGTTTTTCTGATTTGTGGCTAAAATCAGAGGCCCCTATGTCTGCCACCTTTATTTTCATCTTCCAGGAAGTAAGGTACCTAAGGCAATTAAGGCCCACCTAAGAAAAAAATGCTTATTATTTATATATCTTATAAAATATCAAAAATATAGTATTTAATTATAAAAATTTACTTATTTTTTGATAAAAATTCCTAAAAAAATTAATGAATTTGTAATTGTACAAGTCAAAAATTTGATTCTAAAAAGTGTCTGCAATTGGGCCTTATTTCCGACTGGTGTAGAAAATAAGGCCCACCTATTGCTACTGCCTGAAATAGTACATTTATTATTTTTTTTTAAAATTAATTGGGGGATTTTAATTACTTTAAGAATAACTTGAACTTGAAAATACTTTAAGAATAACTTGAACTTATATATCAAAATATTTTGTTATTTTTACACGTTCAAAAAAGTTTCGAAAATCCTTGAATCCCGCTTGACTGCGTGACTGTTATTGAAAACAACAATAAAAAAAATTACCTAAGTCATTATTTTTAATTTTTAATTTTTTTATCATATTTTTCGCATAAGTCAAGTACTAGGTGTTTGAATATATTAAGTCGAAATAAATAAATATTAAATATAAGAGTTCTTCTTAGAATTCCGAATCTCCTTGCAACCTCTCTTTGATTGCCATGTCGAGTGACATAGCTTAAGGCTGATGCCAGTGTTTCCTCAGACCACAACGCTCTCTTCTTTTTATCAGCCATACTTCCAAACACTTAGGAATAAAAATAAAAATTCGACCAAACCAACTAAAACTGATCTGGCATCATTAAACAAATTCAACAAATAAATCAAAATTAAATGTACTTAATTTTTTGTCCTTTTTCCTTTTTGTTCTTTTTATGTTAGAGTAACTATAGTAATTTAAGGTTGTGTGTCTAATTTTGCTTCATTTGTCAATGACTTCAGACCTGTTTTAATTGATTTGACTTTGTAGTGTTTGATTTTAATTGTGTTGGTAATAAAGCCCAAACAAAATTTGCATGGGCCTTATTATCAACATGTCAATATTTATGTTTATATACATTTTATATAAATACTTTAGAAATAAACTAAATTAATTGATGTAAAACGTAAAGAATATTAATTTTTTTCAATTTTGATAACAATTTGAAAGAAACATACCTTTAAAAAATCATTAATATAACACTCACAATGTGCACAATTTTTATATCAACGAACGAAAATGTAACCTCTAAATTTGTTTGTTAAAATATGACATGAGTTTGTTACTCTGAGTAGCTCAACTTTTGTATCTGGTTTTGAAATGATTGAAAGTTCATTTTAAACTTGTTGATAAGTTAGAGAACTTTTATTGGTAAGAAATATAGCTAATGGGCCTTATTACCCGCTGGGCCTTAAATGCCTTAGGTACCTTATATTAAATCCAAAAATATAGATTAGAAAGACGATGAAATGACTTAGTCGGCCATTTTTTTTTTACATGTTTGCAATTTTATACTTTTAATTTCAAATGTTATCGAGTGCCTGTGAAACATTATTAGTGTATGGCGGATTTTTATCCGTATTTAAACATACACCAATATTCATATGTTCACTAAATGTCCAGCTTTGGCTGATACTAACACTCGATGTACTTTGGCAAATGGCCAATTCATTATGTTAATTAAAATTGACATAGTGTTTGAAAAATTACCAAACTGGATCGGCTGGGACTCGAACCCGGATCTCTTGGTTACCAGCCAAGCGCCTTACCAACTAGGCCACCGATCACTTGTTCGAGTGCCACTCCAATTCAGTAATCAATCAAACACAACCTCTCTCTAATGCGAGACGCAGTTTTATACTTTTAATTTCAAATGTTATCGAGTGCCTGTGAAACATTATTGGTGTATGGCGGATTTTTATCCGTATTTAAACATACACCAATATTCATATGTTCACTAAATGTCCAGCTTTGGCTGATACTTGAACACTCGATGTACTTTGGCAAATGGCCAATTCATTATGTTAATTAAAATTGACATAGTGTTTGAAAAATTACCAAACTGGATCGGCTGGGACTCGAACCCGGATCTCTTGGTTACCAGCCAAGCGCCTTACCAACTAGGCCACCGATCACTTGTTCGAGTGCCACTCCAATTCAGTAATCAATCAAACACAACCTCTCTCTAATGCGAGACGCAGTTTTATACTTTTAATTTCAAATGTTATCGAGTGCCTGTGAAACATTATTAGTGTATGGCGGATTTTAATCCGTTTGCAATTATTGTTTATCAAAATGCAGCGATGTGGACGTCTGCCATCTACAAATTTGTTATATACTGATTGTCATTAATACAATATATCAATGGCAGACACGATGCTATGATTTAAGGGAGCTCTTTTTTTGCATTTTCAAAATTTATTTGCAAAAAAAGTCAGCACCATTTGAGCTTCGTTTTAGCTTTTTCTTATTCGCACAATAGTAAACTACATAACATATTACTATCAACGACGATGCTATCATATACCTAAATTGCCATCAACTCCCTAGCTATAATGTTTTAATTACTGAAATTACATTTATTAGGAATTGCTTCTATTGTATTATCAATGTTTTGTATTTTACTCAAACATTCATTTTAATATTCTTTGTTAAATATTGAAATCTTTACATTAAAACAAAGATGGACTAACTCTTTTGGTGACTAAAAGAGTGATGGACTAACTCTCTTTAAAAAAAAAATTATTCCAAAATACAGTTGACGAGAAAAGAAAACTAAAAACAAAATTGAAGCTCTATTTCAGTAATTCCAAGGTCCCTTAGCCATCGACGGCTTGGGGCTTTTATTAAGTAAATAGTAAAACATTTTGTTTATCAAAATACATATTTGACGAGTAAAAGAAAAGCCACCACTTTCACTCCGAGATTTTTGTACTAATGGGTCTGGACTCCCCTGAATAATTTAGGATTCCTGCTCGTTCTGCCATACAGCTTTGTTGCGAGTGAGATTTTGAATCGTTTCACAGACCAATAAATAAATAAAAATTATACAACTTCTCCGAGCAAATTTTTAAATTGCTTCATTTAAAGAATACCATTTACAGACAACGAAAATTAAAAAAGCTACAGGTGTCAAATAACACAAATTATTGAGAAAAATTATATAAGAATTATTATTGGCGTTATTAAGAGAGAGCGAAACGAAATGTAACCGTGAGGCACAGAGAGTCCAAAAAATTTTATTATCCAACTGGACAAATTTAGTTGGTTTTATTACAGTTTTTTTTTCACTTGTTATTACACGAGAGGTTTTTGTTTTTCGAATAAATTTGGCTTTGTCGAACGAAAATTTGTTGCCTAGCAATTTAACGAAAAGAACTGCCAACTAACAAAAACGCAACAGCGAAGCTGAATCGTTTTTGGGTTAACAGTTCTTCGAGTTAAATTACTTTTAGGCAAGAAATTTGAGTTGTAGAAAACACAAATTTATTCAGAAAAAATATAAAACTCAAGTGGTAAGATATATAAAACGGTAAGACAATTTAACGAATAAAATAAATTAGTATAATTCGTATTATTATTTAATACATTGTTACCATGGTTCTGAAATCATTTAAATTTACAAATGCGAATTTTTGTTTTGTTTTTATCGTGTTTACCTACAATGAAATGACCAATGAAATAATTTGTACCATTTTTTTCGCTGTGAAAATTTGTTCCAACTTTTTTTCCATGGTAAAATTGAAAAAAACTACAATATTCTTCTGGCACTTGATACACATGAGTTAAATTGTCAATGTAATTTTTAAACTAAAAAAAAATGTTGAATGATATTTGAATATTGATACTGTCAAAAAAACCGCGCTCTTTATTAGTCAAAAGTGAGTCGTTTATATTATATTTATACGTATATTTGATGTTGATATGTTTATTTATTCCAGAGAGTAATGATTGATTCGTTGTTTTTGGAATTGTATTGAGTTGTATTGAGCCATGCAAATTCGCTTGTTATATATAAAGGGTAATCAAATCCGTTCATTGTGGACTAGTTAGGCATATATATTATATCAAATACAATAACATTTTGACAGACAACGAAATTTATTGAGAGCTTCATACAACAAATAGGGTGAATGCGGGAGAGATGCAGCACATTTTGAAAGCACTTGATAATTCTTTAAGTATGCATTTAATTGATTTGAAATTTGGTACACAATAAATGCAAACATCGTTCTTTAAAATTATTTAGAAATAATTTTAAATTTTGAGTCATAAAGGATGAATAATTAACATTTTTGTAGAGCCTGCAAAACGGCATCTCTCCCACACCTATGCAGGAGAGATGCCGCATCAAAAAAGGAGAGACGCCGCATAGGTCATATTAAAAATTTTGCATTTTTTTGGCGCAGGACCCCTCTTGAACATATATTACACATATCTCCATACATGATGCATGCCATATGTAACCATTTTTGGCATTTTGTACATCTTAACCAGTCAACTTTTTTTTTTGTTTCTGAGTACTTTTCAAAAGATTCAATACACAGGCAATCATCATTATTTTCGATATCTTCACTAATATGAGAGCTCTTCCTGATCTATTAATGGAACTTTTATATTTACGCGGTATAATTTACAGTTAAAAAAAAATTGTATAATTAAGGTATATGCTTTTAATATGTAATATAATACGGCATCAATACCAACTTTAAATGCGGCATCTCTCCTTTTTGTTGGGATAGATGCCGCATGTTGCGATAGCAAAAATAGTGCGGAATTCTAAGCTAAAATTTTATACAGTACTTTTAAAATATACCTAAATTAATAACAAAACTCATTTTCACTAAAACAATGAAATATACTTTCTTAAATTCTAATGAATTAAATGCCTGTTAAAATATTATGTTAATAAACTTACTTTTCAATAATAAAAAGTTGGATAATTACTAAACTGATGGACTAATCATAAATGTTACCATATACAGCTTAAATAAGTAACTTATTTTAAACATGTAATTCATTAATAACACTATCTATCAATCAACGGGTGAACTATGGCTACTGCGGCATCTCTCCCGACGCGCCATCTTTCCTCCACTTACCCTACTACACAAATATAATTTTGCATGATTTTCAGAACTTGAATCAATTACGTCAATGGTTGTATTATTTAAATTTATGTTAAATACTTATTATATTATATCTTATAAATGAATTATACAAACAAGATAAGGTTTTCGAAGAATAATAATTTAGGTTTATGAGCTATTCTATGCATTTTTTTAAATGAACATGAAATTCTGTTTTAATCAGCTTAACATAATCGACGTGTTTTTAGAGTTCCGTAGTCAAAACCATGATATCGTAATTACAAGCATTTCGTATTAATTGTGACTACGAAATCTTAATAAACGATAAAGAATCCTAAGGAACAAACTGTCAAATAATAATGTAATAAACGTCCCATAGGTATTCAGAAAGAAAAAAAAAATTTTTGCAATTTTTTTGAAAAATGAAAATTTGAGACATAAGTTTATATTATTATGATATTGACAGTGAAAATACAATCGATGAAATCCTTTGGGGACGTTTTTGTTGGATCAGGATATTAAATTTTTTTCCGTTAAATTTTTTTTTATAAGCGGCTAGAAAATAGACTAAATTTTTCAACCAAATCGACAACATAGGGTTACACTTACACATTTTTAACGATATAACATTCTCTATTCCCCAAGCTATCTCTACAAAGTTGAAAGTCGATTGGTTACGTAGTTGAAGTGCGAAAAAAAGTCAAACAAACAAACAAAATTTCTTTCACATTTATTAGTTAGAATTTGTATTATTTTCAAAGCCAATCTTCTGACATCAATTATTTTATGGCAAATATAGGCAATTTTAGTTATGGATTCTGGTTCTAATCCGATGGCATGTAATCCTGAACTAGGAATTTCAAAATATATAATTTATTATTATTTGTTTTTCACATTTTTAACTTCCCATAGGAAGTTATTGTAATGGGTCCGATTTTACGAATCGCTAATTTTGACATATCTCCACGTTTCAAGGTCACTAGAATCCGAATCCATCGTTTTTAGCGTGATGTCTGTGTGTGCGTTCGTTAGTTCGTTCGTTCGTTAGTTCAAACATTAGAACAAATGATGATATCAACTCCGGACTAATTTCATTAGATACGTAATCAAAAAATGAAGACCGGATAAAGTTTTCAGCAAATTCGGATTAGCAGTTTGTTTTTTGTGGTAAAAAAACGGAATTACCTTTATTAAGATAACATAGATTATATGGATTTTTTAACATAACATTATTATATAATGGCCTAGGAACCTTCCTTGATGCTAAACACGCCAGTATTTTATTACAAAATTAAAAAAAAAAAAAAAAAAAAAAAAAAAAAAACAAAAAAAACAAAAAAAAACAAAAAAAAAAAACTTGAAAAATTAGTTTTTGCCAAAATATATTTTGTCTCGCATACCTTGAGAACAAATGATGTTATCATTTGTTTGATAAGGGTGGAGCCCCCACCCTTAGGTACAGAAGTCGAATCCCCCGGTATGGTGCAAGAGGCAAAGCGTCTATCGGGGGCCCAGGGGAGGAGTCGCCTGAAATGAAAAAAGAATTATTTATGTACAGTAATCTCTAGTTTTTAAGGACACCCAATGGGAAGTTGACAGAGTGTGGTATTTCACACGCTCATCTATAACCACGATCGTTTAATAAAGTTCTATTTATAGAATATATTTATTTATGGTGCTTCGAATCGGTTACGAGATTGCCACAGAAAATTTATTTTCGATCGTGTGGCCTTAAACACGTTCACAATTTTTTTTTTAATTATCGTTCCGTTTATCTATAAATTTTGTATATTTACATTTAATTTCACCAGAGAAGAAGAAATCATTTATTTTTGCTCTTTTGTAAGGTCGTTAATGCGTACGTTTACAGCCGGTATATGCCGATAAACATAGCTCCTAAAAAAATTTTTTTCTACATATATGTAATATATATCTTTGTTTACACATACTTGCGTACGTATATATAAGTCAAATATACATCATATAAGGCCGTAAATGGTACACCTAGATATGTACGAGTCGAGCTTGTCGAGCTTGTCGAGGCCAATGTGAGGTGAGTTATACCTACTAAGGTCGGTAACGTGCAAGAGCTAGGTCATTCCGCGGTCGATATTCACGCGACGGCATGGTTTTGAACATACACGTTGTCATGTTGGTATATATATATATATATATATATATATATATATATATATATATATATATATATATATATATATATATATATATATATATATATATATATATATAATATCTTTACCTGCCAAGTTACCCGTCGTTTACCTGTACAATTAAAAATACACTGTTGATATATACTTATATACAGTGTGTAACAAGAAACGTGGGAAAATATTTTATTTGGTTGAAAAAAGTAAAAATTCACGAATTTTTTGATCTTACATTAGCCAATAAAAGCGTTAGCTACTTCGACAGTCCATACATTTTAGAACATCGCCATTTTAAAAATTTCAAAGCGTGATTGTGAAATCATATTTAGGGTGAATGCGGGAGAGATGCCACACATTTTGAAAACACTTGATAATTCTTAAAGTATGCATTTAGTTGATTTGAAATTTGGTACACACTAAATGTAAACATTGTTATTTAAAATTACTTATAAATAATTTCAAATTTTGAGTTATAAAACATTCATAATTAACATTTTTGTAGAGCCTGCAAAGCGGGGTTTCTCCCACATCTATGGGAGAGATGCCGCATCAAGGAAGGTGAGACGCCGCATAGTTCATATCAAAAATTTTGTATTTTACACCACATCTCCAAACATGATGCATGCCATATGTAACCATTTTTGGCACTTTATACATCTTAACCAGTCAACTTTTCTTTTGTTTCTGAGTACTTTTCAAAACATTCAATACACCGGCAATCATCATTATTTTAGTTATCTTCACTAATATGAGAGCTCTTCCTGATCCATTAATGGATCTTTTATATTTACGTGGCATAATTTACAGTCAAAAAAAAAAAAAATTGCATAATTAAGGTAAAGTCTTTGTTTTTAACATGTAATATGATGTGGCATCTATATCAACTTTAAATGCGGCATCTCTATTTTCTGTTGGGATAGATGCCGCATGTTACTATAGCAAGCATAGTGCGAAATTCTTACCTAAAATTTTATACAGTACTTTTAAAATATACCTAAATTAATAAAATATTATGTTAAAAAACTTACTTTTCAATTATAAAAAGTTGGATAATTACTAATCTGATGGACTAATCATAAATGTTACCATATACAGCTTAAATAAATAACTTATTTTAAACATATAATCCATTAATTGCGCTAACTATCAATCAACGGACAAACTATGGCTTCTGCGGCATCTCTCCCGCACTTACCCTAATAATTTTTTACTGTTGGATTTAAGATTTTTGAGGTTCATCTACACCTAACTGTTAGATTTATTGCGATGTGCACTTCTTTCCAATGGAATTGTTGCTTCTTACCGCGTATTCGGAATTTTCAGTTTTGTCTGTTGAGTTGGTTATTCGAACTTTGGAAAGACTTATAAAGGTTTGTGTCGTGTTAAATTTCATTATTAAATAAATCGAAGTGTTTCTTATTTTCGTAAAAATTCTCCAAATGTTCTAACTTAAGGTATTACATCATTTTGGGGGGAAAAATTTTCCATTTTAATGACTTCGAGTGGTTAAAAACGTTTAAATGGATCGGCCCGCTGCAATAAATCAAAAATGTTAGGTAAAATAAACACGTTTTGAAACTTTACGTATGGGTTTTCTCAAAGCTATACGTTTTCTAAAACGGTGAGCAAGATAACGCCGGCAACTTTCATCCGATTGACTTGAAATTTTATCCACAGCTTCTCCAGTAGATTATCTAGGGCATGCATTTTTGTTTACTAAAGGGCGCTACACACGATCAGTTTTAACTGACAGTGAAAACTGTCAGTTAAAACTGACGTCGCTGTGTCCACATACGTTTATATTAATAAACTGAAGACGTACATCAGTTCTTTACAAGATGTCATCGGACGATGATACTTTTGCCGTACTTAGTTTATTATTAGTCTTGATGAATAAAAAAAAGGAGAAACGCAAAGAATGGCGCGAAGAGTGGTTAAAAAAAGGAATATTTATTTCCATAAATGTACACTTATTAACCGAAATGAGAATTTTCCAAAGGATTGGCACAACTACTTCAGAATGAGTAAAAAACCTACATCAATCTACTCTCTTTAGTGTCTCCACTCATTAACAAAAAAAAAATGATACGGTTATGTGAAATGCTATTTCACCACATGAGTTCCGTCAGTTCTGTTAAAAAAAATATTTGGTGAGATATTTCATAAGTTTTAACTGATAGTAAAAAAAAAACTATCAGTTTTCAGCCTACACACGATCAGTTTTCTCTGTCAGTTTTGACTGTTCAGTGAAAACCGTCAGTTAAAACTGATCGTGTGTAGCACCCTTAATATATATTTTTAAAAACAAATTAACGTTGATTTTTTCGTCGATTTTAAATTTTTTTTCCCAAACTGGTGCCATTTAATGGTAAGCAATATGTTTTAATAATCTTGTGTACTGCTTTAGTAAAACTAATCTCAGATCCCGAGTTGGTCTAGTGGTTAGCAACGCCGCTCCTGTTTGGTAGATCGTGGGTTCGAAACCAACCGGAGGAGACATCAATAGTATATTTCAACAGTGCATATGACCTTAGCTGTTGCGCACCTAACCAACAGAAAAAAAACTAATCTAAATGTTGAAAAAAAAAATTATTTTGGGGCTGCTGAGTTTAATTAGGTTTTGGGTTTTGGCTATGTCGAGATTAACAAAATTCGTACCACTATTCATTCACTACTTTTCCGAACCACCATATACATGCAGTTCTATCTAAATATATATTGTACATGTTCATTTGTGTTCAGGGATAACTTTTATATTGCACTTTATATCTCTAAGTCAACAAACATTAAAGTTTACATAAAGAAAATGAGCAATTTACAAGCTCGGTAAATAAAACAAAGGGCACTATAAGTGTTTGTCCATGTATTCGTGTATAGGACATAACAATTTTATATATAAACAATATAAACATATACAGTAAAATTCCGATATTAACTTATTTGGGTTCATAATAATTGGAGTTCGAAAAATCGTAGTTCTGCTGTATGTTTGATTGCATTGGTATTATGATAGGAGTGTATTATTAAAACAGTATTTTTATTTAGACTTATTATCAGTTTTTACTTGGTTCTATACATTACATATTTATAGAACAAGTTAGGTGATTGTAAAAATATTGGATGTCGGGTTTTTAGCAAAAATATACGTTTTTTATATCCCCTGAGTCCAAACTATTCATTTACAAAAAATGACAGTTAGGAGAATTATTTTGATTTCTAACTATGAATTGGTGAAATTCGAGCCCTTCGAGAACCCAAAAATGAAATTCACCAAAATAGAGAAGTCTAATACCATTTTTTTTTTATGGGTGAAAATAATAATTAAAATAAATTTAAACAAAAGTGTAAAAGAAAAATTATGGTATCTCAACAACTAACAAAGTTACGGAACTTTAAATTTGCACTTTACACAGATAGTTTTATTTCATCTTACTATTTAAATGAATAGAAAATATATTAAAAACTGAAATTTGTTTAATAAAAGACATTTGGTCATTTTACCTCAAAAATATTTTTCAATAATTTACCAAGAAAAAGCATAAGAGGTAATTTTTATGATATCTTTTTGAAAATTTCAAAATAAAATGACGTTTGATAGTAGGGTTACAAATAATTTTTTTTATTATTTTGTAGAATCTGGTAAATAGAAATCGTAATAAGTAGTCACTTTAAATAAATCAAACAAATATTTAAAAAAAATACTTTTCCTTAAAGAAAATAGTAAAATTATGTACAAATGCCGTCCTGATAAACAGACATATTCGCCCACCATGAGCGCTCTAGTCGATTTCCGTATCCCCTCCAGGCAAAAGCTCATAGCGAATAGAGCAAGGAGTCTTTTTTAATGAACTTTTATAATGCTGATAAATACGTTAATTACTACGGATATGATAATTTTGAAATTTTTATCTTTTACAAATTCAATATTTTGACCTTTTAAAATGTTATTTTTTGAACTTTTAAACATTCATAAATTATATAAAACAAAAATATTTTTTAAAAAATATTAAATCCATGGTAATTTAACATAGGTAATTTAATTTAAAAAAAAAAATATTGTATAAAAGACACTTGGTGTCCAATTGGGCGGGTACTTGACGTCATAATTGAATTGAAAATCAATCATTCCGCTTTAAACTTTGATCTTTTATTTCGCTATTATTTGTTAACGGATTTCAAAAATTTTTTCACCACTTTATTAGTTTTGGTCTATATTTCAGTTAAATGCAACTATATATTATCCACACTACTCCATTGTATGTATTTTAATGTGTGTATTTATGTATGTATGTATTCACACGATAATTCTCGAATGAAACATCGTATTTTGACGAAATTTGACGTAATTCGACAATTAGATATGCCGATGCTTGGATATTTTGGAAAGTTTTCGTTTGGTGAAAGAATTTTAAGCTCGAAGCGGGTTTTCAAAAAAAAATTGTTGTAACCAGAAAGGGTATAGCCGGATAAGTATAGGTGAATCGGCCCCGGAAGCGAATTATTTTAATAACTATATTGACGGTATGGTAAGGCTGTAAGTAATTGATATCTACAATTTTGGCGGCCAAAAAAAAAGTAGTTATTGAGATAATTAAAAAAATTTAAAAAATTCCAAAAATTTTTTTCTTGGTAACTACTCAACATAGGAAAAGAATTCCAAATCCACATAAAGGCAAACACCCACAAGAATATTAGACATATTTATTATCGTATCAGTCCTCGTTATTAAGGATAATAACAAGGATAATATCCAATTCAATGTTGTTTTTATAGGGTTCCAATTGAGCGACCACTTTAAAAAAAATTCAGTAGCTGTGCCCTAATGCACTTAATTACTGCACGAAGTTTCATTAAAATTCAAAGGGTACAACATGGTGAAAAAAAATATTTTTCATTTCTAATCTGCTGAACCGCCCCTCCAGTGGGTCCGACCCTGGAATCATATACATGAATCGAAAGTACTTTAAAAATAAAGTGTTGCGTCTCATAGAGTGTTTTTTCCTATCTCCTATAGTTTTCGAGATAATCAAGAATAATCGAAAGAGGTATACTAAGATATAGGCTATCTGCCCCTGATAGAAAGTCCCAGTAGTAACTGTATTATCGTTTATGTGACACTGCAGGTACTTCATACGTATAACTTTCCCAGATCAAAACAAAACCATTGTAGAAATATAATAGAAAATTTTCAAAAAATGTGCTGTAATAGGATTTTTTAACATGTAGAATATTAAAGTTCAATGAGCATTGTATTCTACATGTTAAAAAAGCCTACTAGACCACATTTTTTGAAAATTTTCTATTATATTTCTACAATGGTTTTGTTTTGATCTGGGAAAGTTATACATATGAAGTACCTGCAGTGTCACATAAACGATAATACACTTACTACTGGGACTTTCTATCAGGGGCAGATAGCCTATATCTTAGTATACCTCTTTCGATTATTCTTGATTATCTCGAAAACTATAGGAGATACGAAAAAACACTTTATGAGACACAACACTTTATTTTTAAAGTACTTTCGATTGATGTATATAATTCCAGGGTCGGACCCACTGGAGGGACGGTTCAGTAGATTAGAAATGAAAAATATTTTTTTTTACCATGTTGTACCCTCTGAATTTTCATGAAACTTCGTGCAGTGATTAAGTGCATTAGGGCACAGTTACTGGATTTTTTTAAAGTGGTCGCTCAATTGGAACCCTATAAAAACAACATTGAATTGGATATTATCCTTGCTATTATCCTTAATAACGAGGACTGACACGAAAATAAATATGTCTAATATTCTTGAGGGTGTTTGCCTTCATGTGGATTTGGAATTCTTTTCCTATGTTGAGTAGTTACGAAGAAAAAAATTTTTGGAATTTTTTAATTTTTTTTAATTATCTTCATAACTACTCAGTTTTGACCGCCAAAATTGTAGATATCAATTACTTACAGCCTTACCATACCACCAATATAGTTATTAAAATAATTCGCTTCCGGGGCCGATTCACCTGTACTTATCCGGCTATACCCTTTGCTGTGTAATGCAGAATGCTGCAACATGGATATTAAAGTTTACTTTGAGAGATATGAAAAATATACGATTGTATAAATAAACATACTCGTATGTAAATATATGTGTTAGTATTGATATTACAAAAACATTATACATATATGTGTATAAATATCGGATCGAAATATAAAAATAAAATTTTTATTTGAGTTGAAAATTCTTTCTTTTATGGAACGAATCGAAAGAGAAAACGTTGAAGAACAAATAGAAAGTGGTTCACCGAAGCATTTTCTTTTTTTTTTTTTGGTTATGTAAAAGTAAATGTAAAACAAAACAATAGCAATATTGAAGAAAGAATTTATACCTGTAGGTGATGCAAAATAAAGAAACAAATTTATAGATACAATTTTAACGAACAAGAATACTAAAGTCTTCTTTTCGAACGTCTACAGTATTAGAAACATATTCCACCTGTCGCATTTGTCATTTACCATAACCAAATAGTTGACAGGACTTGTAAGGATTATTTACTTACACTGTCATGCTGGACATATCGCTTGTCTATAAAGAAATAATTTAAAGCTAGATGTCCATCTGAAAGAGTGACATGTAGAAGTAATTATTTACAGAGTTAACAGTTAATGGGGTATTTGGCGATATTTTGGAAACACTATCTTGAAATACGGATGTATGTATTTTTAATTTATAAAGATAATGCCAAAAATTGTCAGGAAATATGAACTTAATACAGTTGAACCTTTTCTTAATAGGTGGTTCTTTATTGTGCGATTTTTTATGCGGTTTTTAAAAAAAATGGTCATTAAAAGGCACAATGTGAATCAAAATCAAGAGAAAGTAGAAAATCTAAACATTAACTATACTAACTTTCTTTGATAAAAATACTTTCAATGGTTTTTAAGCATTTAATCAGTACATTGCATATAAGAATATAAGTAATTGCATCATTTATTTTTTTTACAGATGTATTTTTCACAATTTTCATAATATAAGAAAAATGAAATAAAATGTTCCCACGTGTAAATTAATGTTTTATCTTGTTTAGAAAAGCAACTAAGGAAATCGTGAGGTTTAGAGTTATCTATTTTCGATGAAACTTTTTTTATGCGGTCTCGATCCACCGCGTATAAAATTTTTTTTTTTTAAATCTGGACCGAACTAAACATTTTATAGCTATTTATGATATTTTTGAATGTATTTTTTTTTTTTTAAATAATTAATATTAGAAAGGTTTACTTTGTGAAAATCTATATTAAAAAACTTGGGATCGTTGCTTTGTCACTTTTCACAACAAAAATCGTACAAACACGAGTCGACTTCGGCATTACGCCATCATCAGGTGAAGAACACAACAAAAAACTGTTCGAAATACGAAAATACGAAATATATTTTTTCTAAAAACGGTACAATATTTTACAAAATTTTAATGTAATTATAATACTTCACTTAAATCTAGGTACCTACAACTAGTGCTTAACCCTAACCTAACATGTACAATCTAAGTAATACAATACATGAAAAATACTTAATTATTAATGACTCTATACAAAGGAAAATTTTCAAAAAACCTTTAAACATGAATAATTAAAAATAAAATAAAACTTAACCTAAACACACTTACGCACACACTTTCTCTTCACTTACTCCGTCCGCACGTACACATTTGACCGCCCCCCGGGGCCGAGGGCAGTCACGGTGGGGAGATATCCTTCGGCAGGATGAACCTCTTGCTCCGCTTGGACAGCGTCTTTGAAGGCAGGAACATGTCAGCAATTCGGTCGTTGTGGTGAAGACGGCATCTGGCCAGGTGACGTGAAGTTAGTGACATTATGTAGTCAAGAACAGGTTCAACGCCTGATTCTTGATGTAGTTGACGTACCGGGGTACGTCGCGGGGCGTTCAGGATAAGACGAAGTATCCTGTTCTGGAACAGTTGCAATTTGGCAATGTTGCCAGATGAAACAGTGCACCACACAGGTGCGGCGTATGTGACGATGGGCCGGATGCACGTCTTGTACAGCTGTATCTTCTTCGCCGTCGGGATGACATTGGAGATGAGTAGGGCCGCAGTCGGGCAGCAGCACATTCGCCGGCGATTCGTCGTCGTGTTACAGCTGTCTTGAACGTGAGTTTACGGTCGAGGTGCAGACCGAGATACTTGATGACGGGTGACGTGGTGATTCGGGAGTCGCCGCATCGAAGCTGGGAACGTGGAAGCAGCCTGGAGTGTGTGAAGACGACGGCCTCCGTCTTGTTGGAGTTGACTTTGATGCGGTTCTCCTGGAAGTAGTCCTGGAGGGTGGTGAGCGCCTTTTCAATCCGCCTATCAGCAGTCGACTGGTTCGCTCTCGTTGATGAGGTGAAGACGGCAGTATCATCAGCGTACAGGGCGATCTGGACCTTGGGTGGCATCTTGGGGATGTCGCTGATGTATAAGCTGAACAAGACTGGCCCAAGGATCGAACCTTGGGGCACGCCTGCTGGTATCTGGAGGACGCTGGACTTGGCGTCGCCGCTTTCGACATAAAAGCTCCGGTTAGTGAGGTAGTTCTGGATGATCCTGGTGATATACATTGGTACATCATGGGACTGCAGCTTGGCGATGAGGTTGGCGTGCCATACATTGTCGAAAGCTTTCTCGATATCCAGAGATACCAGCGTCGTGTTCAGCTTCTTGCGTAATCCGCGGGTGATGTGATCGGTAATCCTACCGAGCTGGTGCGTCGTTGAGTGACCGGATCTGAAACCAAATTGATCGTTTGGGATTAGTTCATGTTCTTCTATGTGTGATAGAAGGCGGGTATGGATGACTTTTTCAAGGAGTTTGCTGATCGAGGGAAGCAGGCTGATAGGTCGGTAAAAACTGTTCTTTTAGGCGAAACTATTTATATTATAAAATGAAGTGAATAATGTATTAGTGGGGGATGTTAGAGATAGAGGAAGATATAAGCACATCAAAACCAATGTAAGGGAAATCCCAAGTTAAAAAATTTTTCCATAAAAGTAAATTTTTTTGTATTATTTGCATAGGTACCTACAGTGAATTTCATTTTAAAAGGTTAAGTGTAATCTCATTAAAATGACTGAAGTAAGTTGGGAAAAACCCGACATTTACGACACGTGAAAACAGCGGTGAACGTTAAGTACAAGAAATAAAGAATAAAATATACAGGTATCATACAACAAATAGCAGTTAACAATGGTTTTTCTTCGCACATTATCCAAAAACTAATCCGTAAAAAACAAAAAAGTATAGCCATAGAACAAATCTATCCAACTCTGCAAACTAATTCGAACTCTAAACATTATATTTCCCTCCCATATCTAGGAAACATCTCTCAAAAAATAGGCAACATGTTCTTACAATTTGATCTATATCCCGCTTATCATTCCACACATACTATTGGCCGTTTTTTTGATAACGCCAAAGAAAAATCCGACCCCATGAAGAAATGTGGAGCTTATCGTCTGGATTGTTCGGATTGTAATACTTGTTACATAGGTCAGACCGGTCGGACGTTTGAAACCAGATATAGGGAACATATTACCACCCAGAAACACATTTCTAACTTTGGTATACATCTACTAGAAACAGGTCATTCGGGGAAACCCAATCAACAACCCAAAATATTACATATTTGTAAAAAAGGCCGTAAACTGAACATTTTGGAAGCCCTTGAAATTAACAAATTGAACAAAGACCCAAACCACGTCATCATAAATGACCAAATAGATCTAAACAAATCGCCTTTATTAAATTTATAACACAATACATCTCACATTTTGTTTTTGAATAGTTTAGCTGACAGGTACCTGTTCAAAAATTTTATTGATTCCTGGTAATTAATATTTATAGTCAAATGGTCTTATACAGTAATTCTGATTTTACATCCTTTTAACAATCCTTTTAGTTTAACAAAAGCAGCTACCTGATGGGGGTGTAACTTTTCGTGCAAATCAATATATATCTTTATTTTTGACAATTTAGCACCGACCGTTACCTGTATATTTTATTCTTTATTTCTTGTAATTAACGTTCACCGCTGTTTTCACGTGTCGTAAATGTCGGGTTTTTCCCAACTTACTTCAGTCATTTTAATGAGATTACACTTAACCTTTTAAAATAAAATTCGCTGTGGGTACCTATGCAAATAATACAAAAAATTTTACTTTTATGGAAAAATTTGTTGACTTGGGATTTCCCTTACATTTGTTTTGATGTGCTTATATCTTCCTCTACCTCTAACATCCCCCACTAATACATTATTCACTTTATTTCATAATACAAATAGTTTCGCCTAAAAGAACAGTTTTTAGTTGTGTTTTTCACCTGATGATGACGTAATGGCCGAAAGTCGACTCTTGTTTGTACGATTTTTGTTGTGAAAAGTGACAAAGCAACGTATTTTTTTTGTAAGATTTCTTTATGTGGTCCCTACCCACCGCATAAAAAAAGGTTCAGTAGTATTTCAAATATTTCAAATTGTTTGTTGCAAGAAACTTGGATTCTTAGACTTCCTATACGCAATTAGACAATACTTTACTAATTTTGTAATACTTTTCTTACGTACAATTTAAGAAATTTTTAAAATGACAGAGGTAAACGTTGATAATGACAAAAAAAATTAACAGACAATTTTCCTTACTCCACCATTTTAATTTAATTACTATTTTATTTTATAAAATATTTAAATTTCCTTAATGTAATTTTTTATAAGGTGAGAAAAATTATCCTGTCACTTAATAATCGAGATACCACGATAATAATTGAGTTAAAAATTAAGGCACAAGTGGAAATAAAAATAAACGTGAAAAATTGCTAATTAACCACCTCTTCAAAAAAATGACATCACAAACATTAATTTTCGTGAGCGTTAAAGGGAAATTTTCATTTTAAACGCCACTTCTGAAAATCTTTATTTAGTAGGTACTTTAAGTACTGTGAAAAAAGACACGCACATCTATATTCACTTGCATAATTAACATACCTGTTTTGCTTTAGTGTTCATCAGGATCGTATCCAATTGAGGTGAACGATACGATTCACTAAAGCAGTGTTTCTTAACGGTCGGTCCGTGAAAGTACCATACCGGTTCACATAAAAAGATGTGTAAATTACAATAAATTACAAAAAGGGTTAAAAAAGGTTTTTAGCGATAAAGAACGACATGTTTTGGGGAGTAGTTTTTTTTTTATTTATGCCCCATGACGGCACACAACATTTTTTGTTTTAATGGCGGGGTTAAATCGGTGGGGACATATTTATGGCCGACCAAATGGTTGGACCTTTCATATAACGCAACCTAGTGTCATTCCAACTAATGACGGATATGATTTCAAAATAAATGAGTTTTATTCAAAATTAAAAAAATTAATTTCTAGACATTTCTCAAATATTTAAAAAAAGTGTCAATATTTTTCTAAATTACATAGTAGGCTAAGTGATCGGAAAACGACATTTCATATTACACGACTAAATGTTATTCCAACTAATGGCCGAAGTGGTTCCAAACTACAAGAATTCCACTTAAAATATAAGAATTGCTTTTTAGCATTTATCTAATGCTTAGAAAAGTGTCGATATTTATCTTAATTACATGGTCGAGCAAGTGGTCGAAAAACGACATTTCATATGGCCTAATGTTATTCCAATTAATGGCGGAAATGATTCCAGGCAACAAGAATTCGGTTTAAAATTAAATAATTTCTTTTAAAAATTTTCGTAATGTTTAAGAAAGTGTCTGAGAATTTAGAATCTTAAATGTTTAAGAATTTATCTGAATTATGTGCTCGGCCAAGTGGTCGGAAAGTTGCTTAAAGTTGCTTGTAGATTTTGGATACTGCTTTTTTCATTTTTTACAGTCATAATTGTAGTAACAACCGAAAAATTACACACAAAAATTCATATGCGGAAATTTTATATGCATAGTAAATATTTAACACTACTGGTATATAAAATCTATGTAATACCCCGATCTATTGTAGATAAAATTTGATATGTTTCAGCGAGAAAATCCTTAATTAACGAATTTGAGATTGCATTTCTGAAATTGCGGGCCGCATTTTTGCAGTTTGCGAGCTTCACTTTGGGAACTTCTGCATTAAATGCCATGGTGGAAAATTCAAAGATAAAACAGTCATAGATAATATTATTATACAAAATTGTAGTTTAGCACAAAAAACTTCCAATAATAGCGGAAAATTTTTCAGACGGTACACTGAGAAAAAATTACAGTAAAAATTATGGAGCTGCCTCCGGTAAACCAGGCTCAAGTGACCAGTCGGTAGGAAATTATCAAGCAAAAATATAAAAAATGCCTTTCAGACATTATTTTTTACGAGTCGTTTAAAAATTTTTCCTGTACAGCTTAAGAATTTTTCCTATACAGCTCCGTAAAATTCGATGGGCTAGTAAAATTTCAAGTGGATACCAGGAAAATTTACTTAATTTTTGTAAAATTATACTAGACATAGAAGAATTTTTACGAAGCTACAGTGTAATTTTTACTAAGCTGAAAGGTAGACGCTATTTGTTATTTCTATTTTCTCCTTGAAACCTGTCTTTCAGCATCTCTCTCACACAAGCATCACACACAACTGACGATAAACAGTTGCGTGTGACACCCACATAAGGTATTGGTGCATTGCAAAAAAATTACTAGAAGTATTTTTAGATGATCACACGGAATGTTATTTAGTTTGTAGTAAAAAATATTCATTGTGTGACCGTTGCCAGTTCAGTAGCAGCGAGCCATGGTAGTGAGTGGATGTACACTGAGTGGAGTGCTATCATTTTTTTCTGTTTTTTTTTTTTTTTTTTTTTTTTTATTTATTATTTTTTTTTATAATAAACTATTTAATGGACTTTACATTTAAAACAAAGAATTGTTATTTATGTTTCATGAATTGCTGTTTATTTTTTATTTTAACTGTTGTATGTTTTTTATATGTATTGACATTTATTGCAACATGTTTTTCCACAAATAATAAAAAACCACAGAACATTTTTTCAATATTAATAATTTAATTTTAATCCTTACCCTTCTATCAATATCTTTTTAAACTATTTTAATTCAATTATTTATTAATAGATAAAAAAAAAAAACCTTATAAATAATACGGTAAGAGAGTAGAATTTTTCCTGTACAGCGCCGAAATTTTTATGGAGTCACAGTGTAATTTTTACTGTGCAGTCAAATTTTACGGAGCCATAGGGTAAATTTTACTATACCCATCGTACTTTTTCCTTTGCCTGTCACTTATGCCCGCATTACCAGAAAGCTCCGTAATTTTTTACTAGAAATTTCCGTAAGATTTACCGTATTTTTTTCCCAGTGTGCACAAGAATCAGACTGTAAAAAATACAACTTCATTAAAGATTGCAGAAGCTAAACAATTTGAAGGTAGTATTTCCCTTGACGAAACAGTTTTGCGACAAACGAATAAAGTTTACTGCACGTATATTTTAAGCATACATGCTTCATTAGTTTAAGCATAAAGCACAAAGTGAAATTAATATGTACTTGTCGAACAAAAGCATAAAAAATATATTGCACTATTCAGGTGTAAGTTTTCCGAAACTTACATTTTTACGATTTTCTGCACGTGTTATCACTTTATACATTTTTTAATATTGTTTAAAATTAGGTTTTAAGATACCCCCCTGTGGAAAGTAATGGCCACGTCACTGTTAGTCAACTACACCTATAGGTATCTAGCTACACGTGTCACGGTTTTCTTTTGTCAAAGATTTTTTTAACTCATTATTTATTCTTGGCTCTATGTACTTGGTGTGTTACGCTCTTATCCCGCTTCCTTATTATATTCATTTTAGAGATGTAACGAATATTCGTATTCGCATTCGTATTCGCAAAAAGTGCAAATATTCTGCAAATATTTTTTATTACTCATGCGGGAGAAGTACTAACTTGGCGCACACATTTCTGTACGCAAAATAGCTGTTTTCCCACTGTACTCTTCCCGCATACTTTTTTGCGTGTGGAAAGTAACTTTCCACACGCAAATTGACAATAAAACACGCAAAGCCGCTTCTTAATTTCTCATTTAATAAATATTTCATAATTATTTCTATAGAAACCACCAACAAAGTAATTTAAACGATAATTAATTCAGAAAAAAAAGACGAACACTTAAAAATATTATTTTAAAAAGTAATAAAAATGTCAAAAATAGTGACAATAATAGAAAAATGTATGTGAAATTCGTAATAAAAGATAGTATGTGCAACTCGCGCGGGATTGTCGATTGCCCCACTCAAGCGAATGAGCGAACTCACTACGTTTGTGCGCTCAACTTCGCTTTCGTGGACAATCGACAATTTCCCGCACTTATTGCACAACATACTATTATATTTTTTAAACATATATGAAAACAAAAAGACTAATGATTAATAATTAAAAATTTTTGTCATTGACTTTATTTTTTGTCGCCTATTATAAATAATATAATACAACCGGCAACTCTATTCATTTCAAGCCAAAATCTTTCTTTCAATAGGTGGTTTGACGTTAACTTTAGCAGTTACATGTACAATAAATAATTATTTGTTCTAAACGTAATACGTCATTGTGTCTTTTTGGAAAAAACTGGCCAACAGCTTATAATTTAAACTTTTTTCTAACCCATATTTTCCTAATATAACGGCTGATCTTTCCAATGTTTCAGAATTTGTCACTTTTTACTTTATCGTTACTTTATCGTATTTTAAAATAAAAATTTGAACCATGAATTTATCTCTGAAACTTAAAATATTACTCCATAACAAATGTAATTTGTTGAGTAATTTCTTAAAATTCGATAACTTTTATCCGGACGGCAAAAACTCTAGCGCTGGCTTTAGATATAGTGCGAAATTCTCAGAGTATATATTACGTCAATATTCGCATTCGCATTTGCATTCGTATTTGCAAATATAAAATATTTAACATTCGTTACATCTCAAATTCATTTTTGAAAACATGTTAAATGCACACTATTATTAAGCGTGCAGGCGTTATGCTGCGTGGTTGTTATATTTTGTGAATTATGTATTTAATATTCTTTTTATACTTACAATTATCCGGGAAAGAGAAGGAGATAAGGGAGGGGATAGAATTAATTAACGTGTTCAAATGTCGCTTTACAGTGTACGGGTTAGTAGACGCTTAGTTACGTAAATGTTTATTCAAGTAATTATTTTTGTAGTATTAAATTTTAAATTCTTCCTTTAGATTCTTGTAATTTACTGTTTTGAATATTGCGTAGCTGTTGAAACAGAAAGAAATATTTTACTTCTTCAGTACAGTAACGATTTAAAAAAGTTTAGAAAATGTTCGAAACGTATTCAAGTCTTAATTTATGCAACCTTTCAGTGGCGTGCATCACGTTTTCTTAATTTTAATTATTAATCCAATTAGATTTTCTTCTACTTCATTTTAACACTTTTGATTTGCCATAAGCTAAAGTGAATCGTCTCCAAATTGCGTGGAGATTTTATATATTAGGTAAAATATTTTTATTAATCTTCTAAGTATACACTTATTTTTGTATAAAGTGTAATTCAAATGCTGTAACAGTTTAACGAATTTCACGCACACGTTTACATCGATTTCCTCTGTTCCCACATAGTAAATATTTTTTTGCACGATCGTGTATTTTCATGCATTTACCGATGATGTTGACAATGCTGGTAAGTTACATTTCCCGAACGTTTGTTTATATCCATGGAAACCAAAAAATAACAGTGCGGTAAGTGAAATAGATGCGTGGTAAGTGAATAGGAGTGCGGTAAGTGAAATTAGCTCAAAAATGGTTGTAATTATTTATTTATATTGAAATTAAAAGTACAATTTGAACAATTAGGAAAATAAATCGATTAATATGAAAATTTTCACTAGTTTGCACACTATTATTATTATTGTTGGCTTTAGTCTTCATATTTTATTGACATTTCAAAAGGTCGTTCAATCATTAAAATTTTCTGTGGTTTTCATAATCTTCCCTTCATTTTACGAGAATAAATTTGCAGCCAAAATTAAAATTCTTCAATTTCATTATTCTCACTAATATTATAGTTTAACAAACTATTTTTCCTAATTTTTTTAATAGAAAATTCAAAAAAATATTCACATCAATTAAATATTGACACTTAATTTTTTATTTACAAATATAGTTGTCAATTGTCACTAAAAAGATTCGTATAGTTGCTAATATAAAAATTTATAATATTTATTCATAGCATTCTATGTGATAACATAGAAAATATAAATTTCACCTATATTATCTGAATTTTATTTTTTATTTACCTACTATATTTTTATTCTTTAATTATTTTAAATCGATCGTGCAAAAAGTATTATACAATACACGATGCGTTAAGTGCCTTTACTGATCTCGAAAATTGCAAAAACTCGACCCTGCGGGTCTCGTTTTCGCAACATTTTCTCGATCAGTAAAAGCAACTTACCGAACTTATATTGTAAAATACTATTTTCAACTCCTACTATTAAAAGTAACATTTTGCGCACGGCTAACTATATGTAAAAGTTAACAATTACCCACACTGTGTGGAAATAGGAGTGGGAAATTATTTGGCACGGCTTAGTATAATAAAAAAGTTGGCTATGTCTGATTTAATATATGTCACATGTAATTCTCAAAAGATACATATATATGTTGATTATTTATTATTGTTTCCATACACAGAGAAAAAATTCATATAAAAATTACTGTGCTCAGCACTACAATCGACGTGTAAAATGCGAACATATTCAATTTTGTACGGTAAAAATATAAAAATTATAATTAATCATAGAAAATTTAAAGGATAGAATGTTCTTTCCGTAATATTAGCTTCGTAGAATTTGTAAAACAGCACAGTGAAAAGTTCCATTGCCGACAGTTTGTTTTTTTTTTTTTTTTTATAAAAATTACCATACTGTCTTAAAATAGAAGAAAAGTAGAAAAGAAGAAAAGAAGCTAGTAGCGAGGCAAGCTGCAGAAAGTATCAACACAATCATATATGAAGGTCACATAGCAGGACTGTTGGTGTTGCAAATAGCTGATTAGCTGATGTGGTGTCGTGTGGTGTCGAATCAGTGTTCATTAGAATGTCTTGACATATGGTCATCGTTTAATTCATCATTTTGTTACTACACTATCTTCAGTATTAGAATATATTGTTGCCAATCATTTTTGTATGGATCATAAAGAATCAAAGGTCGGAAAAGATCGGGCATCTTCGAAGTTTTTACAGGTACAGCCGAAGCAACATAAGGTTGCGGGTCAGATGCGCAAATAAAAGAGTACGACAACAAGAATTAAACTATAACATATATGCATAAGAGTGTGATAGAAGTTGAGTTACCAAATTAAATTTTACCATGCTATATTTTTTACTTTGGTCGTCGATCGCGCATGCATTAAAAGAGAGCATGGTAATTTTTCTGAAATTTTATCTACAAAAATTATATGATTTTTCTCTCCGTGTAGTTTCAAAGTATGCTTTGGCAAAAATTTGAACATCTTACCACTGACATTATAAATTTAAAAGATTTTTACTACTTATTTAAATTTTATTTTAATTATTTATCTTAAATTTTACAAAAAAAAAATGTGCTTGTAGAAAAAGCATAGTGTAAAATACGTGGGAAAAACTTATTTCTCATTCATATGGATTGTTGCAACAAACTCGTATTCGTGAGAAATAAGCCTCTTTTCCCACTTATTATACAATATACTATTCTTTTCATCAAAACAAGTTGTAATCAACTCATTCTGAAGTATACAAAATTTGAAAAATTTCCTAAGAAAACTATTTCGCTGATGGAACTACCTTAAAAATATTATATTTGAACTCGCATCACAGGCAAAACTGAGTAGCAACAGTAATTTTTTCTTTGAAACCGACATAGTAAGATCAAAAACTAACGAAAATAAGACACACGGTCAAACATATTATGTATATTTTTTGATCATTAGTAAAATAAATGAAGTCAATTTAACATGTAAATTATATTTTCTTTTATTAAAATATTTAAAAAATTTTTCTTTTTTTTCCTTTTATAAAACTGAATAAATTTAAATAGGTACACTTTTTTTTAGTTAGTGACAACTTAATATTATTTACCCTCGTTACCTATCTATAGTCAACCTTTAAAAATTTTTAAACGCTATTAATTTTAATAAAATCATTTGACACACGAACAAAAGAAAAAACCAAAACAAATTTAAGAAAAAAATCACATCGTATCTTGTTAAAAAAAAATGAATAAACGCCTGAGATAATGTCAAGCCTTTTTTTGCAAATTTTTTTATTCTTTAGTATATTTATTTATAGGTACAAAAGAAATTATGAAAGTCAGTTTTCTATGTCATGAAAAGAATTACGTTTGAAACAGTAGAGAAAGAAAAATTTGATAAATTTAAATAAAAGTAATGTCCTTTTAAAGTTTACTTAAAGATGTATAGGAGATTTTTTAATATTATAATAGGCAGGAGGAGGAAGGTATAAGTAAAAAGATAATTATGGAAAACTACGGAAAAACTAATGACAGTATTGACATAACAATGAATCTCAGGGCAATCGTAGCTGGGCTGTACTATTTCCATAATTTCTAAGTACTTGTATGTGACTTTGAACGTATACAACTGAGCTAGATTGAAATTTTCTTTTTAAACCCCGATCAGCAATTTAGTTAATGATCCAAAGCACCAAAGTTTAAGGCTCGAAAAATAATTTAAAAAAAAAAAAGATCCTATTTTTCTTAATGTATTGGATTTATGCAGTTTAAAATATTTCTGCTATTATTGTAAATACTTTTGTGCTAAACTGCGCTTTTGTAAGTCATAATGATAAGGGAAAGTTGTCTATATTGTACCTCCCAATGTTTTATTTCAGTTTATTCAAAAGATATAGAGAATTTAGGAAAATTTGGTTTCATGGCATATTAAAAGAATATTTATTTGCTTTTATACAAAAAATTTTTAAAAGTAAAAAAAAATATTTAGTTGAAATTTTTATAAAATTTTCGACCGATACAATTTAGGAACTCTATTCACCTAAATTGTATTAGGTTCTTAGTTTATACTGTGCAAATTAATCACTTATTATTACAAGAGAGGTTTATATTTTTTCGAATAAATTTGTGTGTGTCTAACGAAAATTTGTTGCCTAACAATTTAGCGAGAAGAACCGCAACAACGAAGCTGAAGCGTTTTTGTTAGTTGACAGTTCTTCTCGTTAAATTGCTTTTAGGCAAGAAATTTGAGTTGTAGAAAACACAAATTTATTCAGAAAAAATATAAAACTCAAGTGTAATACGGTAAGACAATTTAACAAATAAAATAAATTAGTATAATTCATATTTAATACATTATTATTATGGTTCTGAAATCAGTTAAATTTACCAATTCGAATTTTTGTTTCGTTTTTATCGTGTTTACCTACAATGAAATGATCAATGACATGTTTTGTACCATTTTTTTCGGTGTAAAAATCTGTCCTAATTTTTTTCCGTGGTAAAAATGAACAGACTACAATATTCTTATGGAGTTGATAGGGACACATGAGTTAAATTATCAGTTTCATTAAATTATTGTCAAATGTTTTCCAAAAATAACAACATTATTCACTTATAAACTTCGAATAAATATTAAAACTATGCAAAATTTTAGATTTTTAGCATAATTTTTTTCACTGGAACTTAACAAAAGTTCATTTTCGATAAGAATATGGTTAATTTTGCTATGTATTATTCTTCACAACAATGGACTTCATAATTAGCATGAAATTTTGTTGATTTCAAATTATACCTATTCATATTTTTCATGATAATTGTAATCACAATTAAAAATTTTAGTCAATATGCTTTAAAGCACGATCTGTAAATATTTAATTTGCACCAGTACTAGCGGTAGAGATGTAACAAATGTTGTTGAGGTTATATTCATAGTTACTTATTTGTTGAACTAATTCAATAAACATCTGTTACCACCTCCAATACACCCCAGAAAGAAAACAATCCTCTTCGTCAACTTTATCCCCCAACTGCTGACATTAAATACGACATCATTGTGGTGAGATGAAAACTTACTGACCGCTAAAACATTTGGTCAAAATTTAATGAAGTCCGATCAAACCTTAATATTATTGATAATTGTGTTTTTGAAAAAATATACTGACTATTTATTGGTCACTGAACATTTGATTTTCAGAAATACACAATATTATTACTGTCTGAGCATGCTAAAAAAAATTGCGTACAGATTGTTATAGTGGAAATGTGGATATATAAAATTCTATTTCAGGAAATTCATTAGTATTTTTTTCTTCCTTTCATACTTTTTTCTGTGTTCTTATGCGGCGGTTACATTCTTTCTGCAATTCATCTTCATTCATGAAACCAGATATCTACAGTAATCAGTATCAGTCAGTATCAGTATTTAACAATACATCACAATATTGTACCTAGCATTGCGTTAAGGTAATCAATCACAACGAAAGAACACAATTTTTCCTTAATGGTTTTCTTTTTTCTATTCTTTAATAATAAATTATTTCTGAAATGTAAGTATTATTTTTTATAAATGTATGAATTTAAGGTGAAGACTGTAGGTATATATAATAAATACAGAGTTTAATTAATTTTTTTTATTTACACAAAAATTATTTTTACATTAAAATACATATTTTGTGTATAGTCAAATTATATAGAAAGGTTAAATGCAAAAAATCAAAATGCAGTTTTTCACCAATTATTTACCTCTATTTAGCTCAAGAAGATTCTTTTTAAAAACTTTTGAAAAGTCATCAAAACGTTAATTCAAATACTTCCAAATTTTAAAGATGATACTTTAGTCTAGAGCCGTGAGTTTAGACCCTCACCCAGACTAAACAAAAGATAAATATTTTTTCCATTAGCTTAATGTTTATTTACTGATGTTTTCAGAATAAGACCCTTTTATAAATCCAAAACAAAAATAATTTAATACACTTTTTTGTGCGATTTTTTTATGCGGTTTGTCAAAAATGACCATTAAAATGCATAATGTGAATCAAAATCACGAGACAGTAAAAAACTTAAACAATTACTATAATAACTTTCTTTGATAAAAATACTTTTTAACGGCTTTTAAGCATTTAATCAATACATTGTATAAGAACATAAGTTATTGCGTCATTTAATTATTTTACAAATGTATTTTGCAAAATTTTCAAAATATTATAAAATTGAAATAAAATGTCTCTTCGTGTAAATTAATGCTTTATCTTGTTTATAGAAGCAACTTCTAAGGAAATTTCTAAGTTTTGAGCGTTTTGAGTGATGTTTTTTCGATGAAACTTTTTTTATGCGGTCCCGACCAACCGCACAAAAAAAGTTTTTTGTACAATCTGGATCGAACTATACTTTTTATTGTTATTTATGATATTTTTGAATATATTTTTTTTGTGCGATTTTTTTTTGTATGGTCCCTATCTACCGCACAAAAAAGAGTTCAGCTGAATTTCTTTTTTAGCGAGAACTAGTATATTGTTATAGTCAAAACCAATTTCGTTCAAATTTTTAATTTTTTTTTTAAAAATCTTAAAAAGACATTTTCAAATTTTTTAGAAACAGTTACTAAGAATTCATAAGCCATTCAATTTAGCGTTTGACCAAAATTTCAGGCAATGACAATCGTATAAGTCGACGTTCGTTGCTTAATGATTCAAATTAAATTGAACACTGAACTCAACTAACTTTTTACTGACTATACATATACATATATTTATATCTGCAGCAGATATAGAGGGCTAGTTAATCTGGTAGCTATCTATATTCGGCGGGGAGGAGGGGAGTTATGACTCCCCTCCAGCTTCCTGAATTGACGCTTGGTAGTAACATTAACTTTTATTGTAAAGCACCTTTACCTTTTGCTATCTATGTATCAAAAAGAAAGCACAAAACAGCTCATATTTTCCATATTATTAAAGATTATTGATTCAGTTTGTATATTAGATAAAAGTTTATAAAAAATGATTCATTATTATAATATTGCCATTGGATGTGCAATGAAGGTGAACAAATGATTTAAAAAAAGTCATGAATCGGCAACTTCATAACTTCATGAATAATAAATGATTTTTACAGCCAATCAAATAATATCTTTAATATAACATTTATTATTTATATCAGACAATGTATAAGTGTTGCAATGGTATGCAAATCAATGATGATAAAGGCAATAAAAAATATAAAAATTTTGAAAAACTGTAGCGTCTATCATATATTATATTTTTTATATGGTTATGAGTCAGAATATTTAAATGACTGCAATATCAAGCTTCAAACTCAGAAAAACAGAACTAAAATAGGTTCGATGACATTATTCTGATTGTTTTTTTTATTTAAATAAATTTTTTATGAATTTAATGACAAAGCGATAACGAAACTTATAATTAGTGGTAAACGATCTGAGTCTTAGAACCATTGATAAAGTTACGTCTTCTTAGTTATTTATATTTCAAAATTTTAATTCCAATGCAACGTATTTTTAACTTCTTCGCTACGAATTTTTAAAAATTTTTAAACGTCAATGAGCATACTTTTGTTCAGCATACTGGACAAAGATTTAAACAAGCGTTTATTTTAATTAAAAATTTTAATCTTACGTCTTTAAACAAGCGTAATTTAGTAATTTTAAATAATATTAAGAAGTTTTTAATTATTTCTCAATTAAAAAATAATGTTAACATAACCTAAATTTGATGTACAATATATTGTACATTGGTAGCGAAGAGGTTAATGTATTTAATATCTTGCATATAAAAGTTTCAATATAATTTTATTAAAATTGTTTCAAAACATTTAAAATCCATTTGCATTCCGCCCCTGTTCTTTTTTCGATTAACATGATACATATGTATAATTCAAAATATACTTAATAAATAATTAATTAACAATGCATATGTATTATGTAATGCATCAATAAATAACATCTTTCTAGAAGTATTTTATGACGTAGTGCGCAAGCGACTTTTAACAATAAAGGCAAACCGATTTAAGTTAGCTGATAAGAGCAATCAGGTAGAACATAGTCAGCCAGAAGGCAGTGAGTTTGTACTCGTACCTACGGGTAAATAGTTTGCAAGTGTCCTTCTGACACTTGATATTAAAGTAATTTAGTGGATTATGGCACGGTGAAATAGACATCCATTACCACCCGATCACTTGGCCCTTAAGGTTTCCTGATCTTATTGTTGTTCGATATTATTAAACTATGTCATTATAATAATATTACGTTCGGGTAATCATGGGATAAACTTAGTGTAGTTAGTGTTTAACAATTTAATATGTCTATATTTTGACGCCAATAATATTTGGTGATATTTAATTAAAAAACGTAAGTTTTTTCTAATAAAATTTAATCTAATTTTATTGTAGCAATTGTATGTATCAAAATTTATTTTGCATACTTTTGTGATTATTTCAATTATTTTTTTTATTATTTATTATCAGTATTAAGTTTATGTATAATTAAGCGTTCGTTTCTCTCAAGCTTACTCCTGCGTATGTAAATAATTTTTTATAATATGTAAATAACCAGTATAGTATTATGTTTAAAATTTTCACACCTTCTCATCAAGTAATATTTTTCTGTTTAATTGTTATCAAACAGCTGTAATAGTTTTGGAATTTATATTTGTCGATTGGCTAATTGGTTAATTGGTTAGTGCAATTAATTGATAACTTGTTTTCACTGCAATGTTGATTACTTAATAATTGATTTGTTTTGTTTAAAGACTCCATTCAATAATTGTGAACAGGTTCATTTGAAATCTGTTATGAATGAAATTGTAATATATATATATATATATATATATATATATATATATATATATATATATATATATATATATATATTGTTTGAAATTTAATTCTTTTATTCTTTTATTCTTTTACCCTTAAAGACATCGTGGTCAATCGTAGGGTTTTAATGCAACAATCAATCCAGTTTTCGGTAGTGGTTGTCTTTTGCGTACTTTGATAATAATTGTGTAAATTTAGAAATTTCATATAATAAAATTTATTAAGGATTATTCATTTCTTTTATTTTACTTTCAAAATTTCAGCTTCCCAAACACCACTAACTGATTTTCAGATTTTAATTTTAACTTATTCCCACATCATAATAAAATTTTGTCCTTACAGATTACGTTTCTGAGAAATGTTATATTGACGGAAATTTTATTATGAGGAACGACATCCTCAAAAATTATGCAAACGATATGACGTGTGAATTGTTGGTATAGTATAAATGCAATACAATACAGTTGATCCTATGAAAGTGTTACAGCTGGGGACTATATCATAGTTTCATAGTGAGATACGCGCCAACGTAAAATTTTTATTATACCTTAAGAAGTTTATTAATAAACTAAAAAATAAAATTTATAAAACAAAATGTATATCAAGGACATAAGTAAATTGAAAAATTATTTAAAAAATAAATTAAATTAATAATTCCTTTACTTTTGATTGTTCTGGCTACATGTAGTCACACGGCTAAGATTGCTTTATTTTTATTAACTTAAGTAAGCGAAATCTAATTTAGGCGCCAGTGACTAGTGTGGTCTCAAGTACTTGCACGACGACCATAACAAAACAAACATATTACGTGTACTTACATACAGCGTTTGATTATGTTTGTTATACAAGAGTGAGTGGTGAGCGTGATGAAGGTTGTAACAGTTTGATAGTGAACAGTTTCATAGGGTCAACTGTAATTAGAACGTAATATAACGATTTCGACGGGTAAATGGAATTATCCGTTTCGCCATTCATTTTTTAAATTCAATGCATTATTTCTTAGAAACATCCAATATTATGCTAATGAAAAAATAAATTATAGAAGAATATTGAAAGAGAAAAAAGAAATAATTTCATTACATCATGCAACAACTTACCTTATTGTTAGTGTATATTTTAATCTTTTGGTTGTATTTTGTAGAATGATTTTCTTGAATAGTATCATCTCGCGCGGACTTGATTATTACTTTTCACTTCATAAAATATGCACGAAGACATTCTAAGTATTGGTGTTGTTAGTCGATGTGTTGAGTGAGACAATGCAGAATTTTTGAATCAACCTTCAACTTCATAAATAATAAAACGGGTAATATTACAGCGGTAGAACATTTTGCTGTAATAACGGTACCTGCATAATATTTTGCAATTTATAGTAAAAAATATGAATTTTAATTTAATATTTTTTTTCTTTTTTTTTTAAGAGAATGAAAAATAAAATGTCCTAAAATTTTTCTAGATTATGATTTTTAAACTAGTGGATTATTTTTGGAAACAACTACTAACGGCAAGGTTGGATACCCGTTTTATTAAAGCAGAGTTTTCAGATCTTTCAAAATTTTTAGAACAAGATACAGGGCATTTACGTAGGTACAGTTTTAAATTTAGATAAATATATTTGACCAATTTAACGATTATACATATGAGATATAGTAGATGGTATTTCTAACAATAAATAAACTGATAATAAAGCTTTAATTTTTCAGTATTTTGTCTAAATACTTCAAATGGAAGAAAATGAAAAATAAATTTTTCACGTCAAATATACCTATAAGCAACTTTTATTTGTTAATTTTAGCGAATTTCGAAAACTCGAAATTCAGCTATTACAGTAGGTCTCATGACGCAATCTGAGTCCGGGACTATGGCAGAAATCTGTTTTGAGGTCCCTAGAATACGAAATTGATATTCACACACATATATATATATATATATATATATATATATATATATATATATATATATATATATATATATATATATATATTTATGTGTTCCCACGATAACTCTCGAACGAAACGTCTAACGCTTATGAAATTTTGTGTGCGGACTGGATTCTGAATTGGCTTGGCTAAGTTCGTTAGCCAGACACGCCGGATGCCCAGAAGTAGGTTTTCTGGCCATTTTTTATCATTCGATCCTATCATAAGGCAGTTCGATTTTTACATCGTTGAAAAGGAAAAAAAAAATTATGAAGAAAATATTCTTATAATTTTCTTTCTATTTTAAGTATTTTTCGAGAAAATGTAAATTTTCACTTTTATTCTTTCTTTGTTAGTCTAATAAGTAATTTATATTTATATCTCAGTTCTTTATGAAGTATAAAAATATTTCACTTTTTTATTAAAGAATTTTGTGAGAACAAGTGAAAACTATTCACATATATGTGATATAACACAGATACATGTATAGAGTTTTGTTTCTCATTTATTGCATTATAATTAGCATGGTTCTATCCCATGTTAAAATACCCCTGTCGCAGCACCTGCATAACATAGCGAATTTTCAAAGATAGGACACTGACGGATCTTATATAACAACTTGTATCCATCTAAAATAGTTTAACTCTATAACAGTGATAAGATTTTCGAAATCGGTTGAGTAGTCAATTTTTACTTTTGAGTCCCCAGGACCCTGGCAGATCACATATAGTATAGCACATATGCATTTAAATAAGTTTAACCAAAAAATCACTAAAAATGGTGAAAAATGGCTTCTAAAAATCGGACATATCAGCTAACGAACTCGTCCCAGCTTTTGAGACTTTTGAAATTCTAACAAAATTTCGTAAGGATTGAATGCTTCATTCGAGAGTTATCGCGCAGACACACACACAAATATATATATATATATATATATATATATATATATATATATATATATATATATAAACAAATAACTCTTGTCCTTTTGTGGGTGACTCTTTGCACCCTGTAGACACTAAAACCGCAGGATTTTTTTTGGAATTAACAGTCGCGTCACCCCTCGATATAGGAAATAAGAATTATTTCCTTTACACCCTGTATATAATATATATACACACCTACATATATATATATGTATATATGTATGTGTGCATATACTATATACAGGGTGTAAAGGAAATGACTCTTATCCGTTTGAGGGGTGACGCGACTGTTAATTTCGAAAAAATTTCTGCGGTTTTAGTGTCTACAGTTTGCTAGGAGTCGCCCTCCACAAAAGGACGAGAGTTATTTGTTTTAGACCCTGTATATACATATATATATATATATATATATATATATATATATATATATATATATATATATATATATATATATATATATATATATATGTATATATATATATATATACATATATATATATATATATATATATATATATATATATATATATATATATATATATATATATGTTTTTAAACAAATTTCTGCCGTATAGTCCCGAACTCGGATCTTTCCGTGACATTCTCCGTCATAAATTAAGTTCCAAAATGGAAAGTCGCTTAAAATAATAATTTAATAGTTAAATGAATTTTTACTTAAGTAACAGAAAAATTTTTTCTGCTTTCCGTCCTGCGGCTTCACTCAGGTGTCTGTTTTGTTTTATTTTTGTTTTAATTTTGATTTATATAATTTCGTGCAATGGAATACATTTTTGTATTTTGTAGCTTTAGTTTGAGACCTTTGCTCTGATATCCGTAATAATAGTTTTAGATATTCTTCAGTTTTAGACCCTTCTTGGAGAATAACAATTTTAATTCTTTTTTCATCTTTTTCTGGAATTCCAATAGTGTTTGAAGGGTAACTTGGGGATCGATTTAATTGTCCGCACCATTCAGCTATTTAATGTGATCTCTATTAGAAGGTTCTGCAGAACAATCTTAACCTTACTTCACTTTTTAATTCGCTATTCTGAAATTCTGTATACAGTTACTTAAATAATTAATACTATAAAAGCAAGTAATATTCATATTTCAGTAGCATATCTAATTTTTGCAACATCTTCTTGAGATCCGCCCAGCTGTTTAGTATGAAGAAGTTTTTTTGGGGTCCCAAGGTCCTGGGTGATAATTTTGCCCTCACTTATACTAACAAAATCATCTTATTTTAATTTAAATAATAATAGTACAGTTACCTGAGATCTGTTTATCCATTTCTATAAGAGAAATGAATAAACAATTTATTTTACTTTACGTGTAATTGCTTTGGAAAAAAATTAAAATTTGTGGCTCCGTAACTAACAATAACAACTAATAATGAAACCAAATTTGAAAATTCAGGCTCTCTTGTGCCACCCCTGATATGATGCTCTATTCATAGACACTTCACTAGTCGAAATCCGTTAAGTAACCTTGGCTGTGTGCTTTTCACAAAATTTTATAACATTTTTTCTAATTGTATTATATATCTATATATTGATTATTTAATAATAAATCATTGTTAAAAAGATTTAGATTTTAGTAATCAAAATTATTACTTCAATAAATTATAAATTAACACTTATTTAATTGACTAATTATTTTCTTAAATAGACTAAACAAAAAATTATAATTATTTATTTATTATTTAAATTTGCCGCTTTGAGGAATTTGCTTTGTTGTTTGTAACTTGTTGCCCTCTGCTGGGTTGTCTACACAATTGATATTTAATCTCTTTAATGGATACGATGGATACTTTAATGTCTATTCCTTTGTTCAGAAAATGGGCTATTACTTTTTTAGTTAGTGTATAGAAATCATTTTCATTTGTAAACATTTTATCTAGTCGATATTGAATTACAAATTTAAAATTTGAAATAGGATTATTGTTCAACATTTTGAAAGGTTGTAACATATTTTGGAACTTATAACCCCATTCAGGTAAGATGTTAAATATTTCAAAAAATTTAATAATTAATTAATGTATTTTTTTATTTTTTAGATTGTTTTATGAGTATTTCAATTAATTTGTAGACAAACAATCTACTTGCCAGTACCTAAAGAAATTTCCAATCTTTTGTGATGAATGTTTTCAACAACGAATTAACACTTAATTACAAATGTAAAAATGTTTGAATAGCTATCTGTCGTGTGTAAAGAGGTTAAAATTCATTAACAATTATTAATGGAAATTAAATTATATGTGTAACAATGTAAAATATTTTAAGAAAGATTAAAATTTATTTTTAATTAAATGATACATAATTTTATTGGTGTTTTTTTGTCAAAAATGTCACTTATGTAGATTTGATTTAGCATTCAAATGTAAGTTGAGCCAAAATTCGTTTTTTTCTATTTTTTTTTTTTTTTTGTTAAATAACTCATGTTGTGTGAATTTGTATTGTTTTTTTTTGACACAAGCGCGAGGCTCGTAACTGCTGGCTCCTGCTACATGGCTAATTTAGTTTTTCCGGCACTGTTTAGTTGCTCCAAAAACTTTATTTTCTGTTAAAAACACTATATTGTACCCATGTACTTTGTTTTTAATTCCAAAGTATACCAATTATATGTCATCAAAATCTTGTCAAATATATATTTTTTTTTATAAAATTTCCTTACCATCAATTAGTTTTTTCTAATTTAGTTCATCTTATTTAAAATTAAATAAGAAAATTTTCAAAATAATAAATATAATGTGTTAAAACAAAAATATTTATAATTAGGTTATATACATGCATGCATATTATATGCATATATTTAAAAATGATTCCATTTGACAGATTGTTGTAAAAAAACAAAACAAAAAACTAACATTATCAAAATTTGTACTTCGTTTACAAATAGCTAAGGGCCATTCAACACCACAAAAAAAATATGTCAAAAGTTTATTTAATCAAATAAATAGTACAGTTTAATTGATTAACATTTATAATATAACTTTAAAAATTTATTAAGACATTATTCATAATGTTTAATTAAAGAAATCTGACATATATTTAGGTAATAGAAATAACTAGTGACGAAACACCCTTAGCAACATTTATAAACACAATATATATTAAACAGAAAAATCAAACGAGGTAGAGTGAAATAACAAATAAAAAGAGACTTTTAAAAAGAGATTATTTTTGATTTTTCTTAAGAACCACGTTATATAGAAGAAAAGTATAAAAAGCTCTCTGATATAACTTCTTACGAAATTTTTGATAATGTAATAAAATTTTTGAAAAAGTTTTAAATTCTGATCAAAAACACAAAAAAAAGACTTTAAAGCCCAAAATATCCGGTCTGTGGCATCGGATGTGTCTGGCTAACGAACTTATCCAAGCGTTTTGAACAATTAACGATTTTACCAAATTTCGTAACAATTAAATGCTTCGTTCGACAGCTATCGCGTACACACATAAATACATATATATATATCTATATATATACAAATTTTAGTGAAGTAGATTTTCGAGTTCTAGAGGCTCCAAAACAAATTTCTGCCATAGTCCCGGGCTTAGGTCTTACCATAAGAGCTGCTGTAATAGCTGAATTTTCATTCTGAAAATTCGCTAAAATGTAAATTAAACAGATTTTCTAAGCTGATGTAATGAAGAATTTTTTTTTTTTTATTGAATTTTTAAGTAAACAAGAAATTGAAGATTATGTTATGATATAAATATTATTAAATATGAAACAAAACAAAATATGTACAATGTACATATGTATGTACGGAAAAATATTTTGAATCGATTTTGAAAATTTTTCCACTAATAATTAATAATGTTAAAAAATTAAACCCATTCAAATGGATTTAAGGTATTTTATGAGAGGTCAAGGTTTTCGGGACCTAAAAAGGCCAGAAATTAATTAACCAATCGATTTTAAAAATTTTTTCACAGTTAGTAAGTTAAAGTATTTGAATTAATTAATTAAATGATGTCCGCAAGAAGCTTACGGACTGCCATAGTTATATGAGATCCTTAGAACCCTTTTCTTACTGTTAGAGTACTAGACTTGTATGAGTTTCGCCAGGATTTACTGATCCCATAATTGTAAAAAATAAACTAAACGACCAATTTTAAAAATTTCTTCACTGTTACAGAGCTAAACTATTTTAGATAGATTTAGAATACATTATGTAAGGTCCGCCAGGGTCCACAGGACCCAAAAGTGTCAAAAATAAACTAACTGACCGATTTTGAAAATTTTTTCACTGTTACAGAGCTAAACTATTTTAGATAAATATCGATTACGTTATGTAAGGTCCGCCTCGGTCCATAGGACCCAAAAGTGTCAAAAATAAACTGCCTGATCGATTTTGAATATTTTTTCACTGTTACAGAGCTAAACTGTTTTAGATAAATATAGATTCCGTTATGTAAGGTCTGCCATGGTCCATAGGATCCAGAAGTGTCAAAAATAAACTAACTGACCGATTTTGAAAATTTTTTCACTGTTACAGAGCTAAACTATTTTAGATAAATATAAATTACGTTATGTAAGGTCCACCAAGGTCCATAGAACCCAAAAGTGTCAAAAATAAACTAACTGACCGATTTTGAAAATTTTTTCACTGTTACAGAGCTAAACTATTTTAGATAAATATAGATTACGTTATGTAAGGTCTGCCAGGGTCCATGGGATCCAAAAGTGTCAAAAATAAACTAACCGACCGATTTTGAAAATTTTTTCTTTGTTGGGGAACTAACTATTTTAGATAGACATACATTACGTTATTTAGGGTCCGCCAGGGTCCATGGGACCCAAAAGTGGTAAAAATAAACTAACCGACCGATTTTGAAAATTTTTTCACTCTTACAGAGCTAAACTATTTTAGATAAATATAGATTACGTTATGTAAAGTCTGCCAGGGTCCATCGGATCCAAAAGCGTCAAAAATAAACTAGCCGACCGATTTTGAAAATTTTTTCACTGTTGGGGAGCTAAGCTATTTTAGATACATATAGATTACGTTATGTAAGGTCTGAAGTGTCAGTAGGACCTAAAAGTGTCAAAAATAAAATAACTGACCGATTTTGAAACCTTTTTACTATTACCGAGGTAAACTATTTTAGATAGGTACAGGTTGTGTTATCTGAGATCCACAACTGTCCTGCGGATGCAAATGCGGCGTAGAATGCTACACAACGGGTTTTGAATATATATATATATATATATATATATATATATATATATATATATATATATATATATATATATATATATATATATATATATATATTACATAAAGTCCGCCTAGAATATATGGTCGAGCTGATTTTTTAATGAGGTCCACCGGGATCTTGCAGATCCGAAAACGCCAGTAATAAGCTATCGAACCGATGCTAAAAAATTTCTCACTGCTAGAGAACTAAATTATTTTAGATGGATACAACTATGCTGCACAAAATTCGTTCGGGTTCTTGGGTTCCCAAAAATACCAAAACTAATTACCCAACCGATTTTAAAAATTCTTTTACTCTTAGAAAGCTAAACTATTTTAAATAGGTACAGGTCTTAGATGAGATCCGCCAGTGCCCAAGATTTGGAAATTCGCTATGTTATGCAGATGCTGCGACAGGGGTATTTTGTTTCTTAAATAAATTATTCAATAAAATTTGCTATCCAAATACTTAATGTTAATGTGTAATTTTTAATTTTTCAATGTGTAATATTGAAATGAACGCACCGTATGTTACTACGGGGTACATAGATTTATTTCCGGATTTATTTACGAGAAACGAAAATTTTATCCATTATGCAACTTTACTCCTAATGATTTAAACATGAGTTTTTGGAGGATATTTTATTTTCTAATATCGGAACATATATTATTTTAAAATTTATTTCCTTTACTAGCATTAATCTGCGGCTTCGCCCGCGTGACATTTGAACTTATGGCGTCTAGTCAAAACATATAAAGTGTACTTTCATCGCGTCGCTATTGCGCGTCGTGTACTGTTACTTTTTTCTTTGGAATTTTCCCACAGAAATACTTTCCCCGGGTAAAAAGTAGACTATAACATTCTTTTAACAACATGCCAAGTTCAAATGAAATCAATGATTCTTTTTTATACTGTTTTAAATATATTTTCCCAAGAGAATATGACTTCCGATAGGATTTAGATATTTTCTCGAGGTAGAAAGTAGTCTGTGTTCTTTCTCGTCCTCTCTGTAAAGAATATGCAAAGTTTGAAATCAGTCATCCTTTTTTTTAATAGTCAATTGTTATTTCATTGTTTCGTTTTAAATACATTTTCCCTCGGGAGTAAGATATTTTAGCGGGATAAAAAAAATAATCTATTTTTATCGCTGTATATCGTCACCTTTGTCTATCATCATTTTTTGTTTCATTTAAAATATATTTTTCCACAGTAATGAAATTTTCGACGGGAAATTTCCCGGGGTATAAAATAGTTTGTCCCTTTTCTCATCCTTTCTGTTAGCGATATACAAAGTTTGAAATCATTTATCAGTTTCTTATTAGTCAGCTGTTGTAATTTAATGCATTTTCCCTCGGGAATGAAATATTTTCCCGAGATAAAAAGTAGCCTATAACCATCTCTGGCCCACGAGCAACGTCTGTGCAAACTTTCAAGTTATTTGGTTAAGCTGTTGAGGCGTGAAAGCCAGTCAAACAAACAAACTCACTTTCGCGTTTATAATATTAGTTAAGATTTCAATTTTATTTTAGATACTTCAAAAATACTAAGCTATATATTTTTTTAAATTTCTTGGATCAATAGTTGAAAAGTTACAGGGAAAGGCCTGACTTCATTTAGAAGCTAAACATTTCGCAAACAGAACTTATAAAATTGTTTTTTCAAATAATTTCATATTATTTGAGATTGATGAAGAATTTCGAGGATGTGACATAAGAAAATTATAAGGGTTCCGAGACGATTTCTTCGAAACGTTAAAAACGGTATTTAATTAACAAATCTAAACTTTTGTGAAATTCTCATATTTGTAACAAAAGGTATCATCATATGATAAAGTTTTTAACAATAAATATAAATAAATTTATTTATATTTTCTACAAAAATCAATATTTTAATTTTAAAAGGTCAACAAGTTATTGCTGTTATTTTATTTAAATTGAAAATGATTCTGAAAAACAAAACAAATTAAAATCGGTAAAAAAGCGTATCTATAGCGGTTAGTCATTTGAAAACTTTGCAGATGAATAATAATAATGATGAAAATTGACGATTCAGTTGGAAAATAATGACATTATAGTATTAAATTACATAAATTATTATATTAATATACAGGTGATCAAAATGATCCATTATATGTACATATATACATCTGTTATTATTATTTCAAACCAAAAATTCAAGTCTCGTAAAGATTAAAGAATTTAAGCAGAGTCAAACATTGAAGGGATGAAAAGAGATCTGAAAAAATTGCGATTTTCTATAGTCTCATACTCTATTAGGCTTTGCACCGCGACGAGTTTATGAAGCTCTGATTCATATCATATTTTATCTTCCTTATAACCTCTGAGAAATAAAACTCATAAGTTGCTTCCTATCAGATATTTTTTCAAAATTTTGTTAATACCATACTAACATCTACTTTAAGCCTATGTTTTAATATATTCAAAGCATAGATTCATATTAGAAAATTAGAAATGATTACCAGCTCAGCAACAAATTATCAACATATTGATAATATTAGAGCAATAAAAAATTTTTTTTAAGCGATGTCTCAATTCATTATCAATTTTTGTGCGAAAGTTCATTTTGTCATACTTAATTTTTTGAGAAAATTGTTTTGTAGGATTCACCAAAAGTTTTGAAAAACTTTTAAGGAAATTTTATTGGAATGTTTTTGCAAATTAATTTCAGAAAAAACATTTTGATTTTTGAACACTTTTAGTTTTATTTAAAATTTTTTCTTTTTTTTGGAAAAAAATATATTTTGAAAATAATAAGACATCCGGAGCGAAATTACTGAAAATTAATATTTAAGTTTAAAAGTTTATTGTTTTCTTTAATTATAATAAGAAGTCGTTTATGGAAGCCTTTTAAAAATAATTACGAGTATCAAAAATTGGGAGCTTTGTCCACTTCTAGTTTTAGGTTTGCGCCATCACTGAATCCAACAATATCGGAAACCCAAATTTGAAATTAAAAATTTAAAAATTTATTTGACCCAACTCGGGGTTACATAGTAACTAAACCGCGACATTACTTACTGCACGCTTTCAATCGACAGTATACAAAAAATTACTGTTAGGTTTGTCTGACGTCAACAACTGATGAATGTCAAATGAATCAAGACAAAAGCTATTAATCCTCTATGATACAATTATTATCCTTGTAAGGATAATAATTCAAACTACATTTACAAACTGTTAGTTATGAACCGCACAACTATAATTTAAGTTTCCTTGTTGTGTATATTTACTATTTCGAAATGAAATATATTTAAATTATGAATAGCAAACGGCCAGATGTACTATTTAGAACTGCTAAACAGGCAAAAGATATTTAGATGGGTCACATTGCACTGTTATAGAACGCGGGACGTTCATTGTTGGGAATAATATGTAGGGTAAAGTTGCCTATTATGAGATACCTTTTTTTAAAGCCGTGTTTTTCTAAAAATATTCTACTTTAACTAACAAAAGTCACCTGTAATCTATGGAAAATATATTCTAGTTTTACTGCCAGAAGTAAAAATCTGATACTAGTTCAATTTTATTTTTGACAAACGATTTTGTCAAAAGTTTCATTTTTGGTCATCGAAAAAAAGGTTTCCTAATACGAGATAGTAAAGGATCCTAATATGCGATACTGTCTAATATTAGGAAACTTTAAGAAAACAGTTTATAAACAGTACTTTTATTAATTAATATTAAATGAAAATAATAATAGACTTCAGTTTTAATGGTTTATTTGTACGTCATGCTTACACTTACTTTATTGTATAAAAAATAGGTAATAATTATGATTTTAAGAATTAAATCTATCGATTTTATCTTTTGATCATATAAGGGTGTGCGGGAAATTTACATGTAATTAACTCTCTGCATAATTGAAATAACGTGCCCTCAAATTCTAAAGTGAGAAACACCTAGTATCTAAAATGAGATACCTCATATTCGGGGTCGTTGGGTGTCTCATATTAGGAAATATTTAACGTTACAAATTTTTAGGTCATGTTTTTTTTTAATATTAATAGATTTGGGCGTTACTTTATGGTATTCCATATTTGTAAATAATAAACAAATATTTTACTTGCAAAATACCACTTTTATTTTTGAAACAATATTGCCACAGTTTCAAAAATAAAAGTGGTATTTTGCAAAGTAAAATATTTGTTTATTATTTACATGTTTATTTTCTTAAGCAAAGGATTTACAGAAATACGTGATAAATCATTAATATAATATGTGCACTTTTCGTGAAAAAAAGTTGCAAATAGTTATACGATAAACAAAGGAAATACATAACATAAAAACACAACATGTAATTTTTTTTCGTATTAAAAAACAAATTTTTGTTGGCACAGAATGTCCATTAGGCGAAAATTTAGGGAAACTAGTAAAAAGTTTGATGTTTCGATTCTGCTTATCTGTGCGAGGGACATAATTGTAAATATTTGGTCATATAAACGAAATAGCCTGCTATCTCATATTAGGCGACCATCTCATAATAGGCAACTTGACCCTACTTGGCTTTATCCTTGTTCATCTACAAGTTTACAAAGAAAGAGTTGTTTGTTATCCACAACCGCGATCAGTCAGTCATTCGGACGGCTGGAGGCTCGGGAAGGACGAATGAGAGAGAGGTAGCTAACAATTTCATGCCGCATCATTTAAAAGCAAATGGAAGTATATTTCCACCATATTGCACTTTTAGTAGTCATTCACTCGTTTTAACACAATGGTAACTCGTTAAGAATTATAGTGTTTTAAAATTATTAGATGAGTTTGTACTATATTATGTATATGCAGAAGAAATTATTATATGAAGGTTACATTGTGTCCTGATTATTTGTAACAATAATTTCAGTTCTGGTCCTTCAGGTTTGGGAAATAAAATGTGGTTTATTTGAATTTAAGGTTTTATTTAAGGTTTAGCCGTACTCGTGACGTTGTTCACGCGAAACGTTAACTAGTTTCTTTTTCCAATTTGTAGTTTCTTGCAACACAAAATGCATTAAATTGTCTCCAAAATGACAATTGTGTATTTATTGTATTTTTCCTTACACAATTAGCAACATTTTCTTTGATTTCAAATTAAGAAAAATTTCCAAACTACAATATTCAATTTATTTACATTTTGTTACTATAGTTATGAAATTATGAAATATGTAAATTTACGTAATGTGTGTACATGCTCAAAATAGTTTTTCCATTTTCCCGTGGGAATGAGACATTTTCCCGGAATAAAAAGTATCTTAGATATTACCCAGGTAATAAGTTATCATCACACCAAATTTCATTAAAATTCGTCCAGTCGTTTTTACGTAATGTGTGTACAATGTACAGGCTCAAAATAGTGTTTCCATTTTCCCGTGGGAATGAGACATTTTTCCGGAATACAAGGTATCTTAGATGTTGACCCAGGTAATAAGTTATCATCTTACCAAATTTCATTAAAATCCGTCCAGTAGTTTTTGCGTGATGCGTGAACAGACAGACAGACAAAAATTTTAAAAATCGCTGTTTTGATATGCTCATCGATAACTGTTTACAGTACCAGTACAATTTTCAAAAAATTTTCTATGTACAGAAATGGTCTCGTTACAGTTTTATTATATGTACAGATAAATATAAACTGCGAGTTAATAAGCTTTTCATTCACACCTTTTTCATTATCACAACTACTTTAAAAGATTTCGTAGGACGATAACGAAATCCTTTTAAATTCGTTAGGTATGTCGTCGCATTAGGTGGTTTACCCACACTTGGTCGCTTGAAATAATCATTGTCAATCCTTACGTAATTTAAAAAAGAGTGCATTTTTTCCTTTTTTTTTAAAAAAGAAAAAAACTACTATTATTTTTGAAAGTCAAAGGTTCATCATCAACGACGTCGTGGGTAAGCATAATAGCAATACCCACGACGTCGTTCATGCAACGCGTTGTCGAATAAATATGGAATTTTCCCAGGCGACTGAGACATTTTCCTGCTGTAAACAGTATTCTAAATGTTGACCCAGGTAATAAGTAAATCAAATTTCGTTAAAATCCGTTTAGTGGTTGATGGGTGCACATACTTCAATTTGTTTTTGTATTACCCTATGCGAATGGGACATTTTCCCGCAATAAAAAGTATCCTAAGTCTTGACCTAGGTAATAAGTTATCACCACACCAAATTTCTAAAATTTCGTCTGGTAGTTTTTGCGTAATGCGTGCACATGTTCAAAATGTTCAGAATATGATCTCGATTTCGAATTTTACAAATAATGAAATTCTCTTCTTGCATAAAATTAGTACTTTTGAAGCAGTTTGGGTAAAAAATTTAAATAAAAAGTTAGAAAAACTAAAAGTAATGGTCCGGGGGCCAGGGGGTGTTTTCATCATTGATTACCACTCGTCTGTAACTTCGTGTGCGGCTTCATTTTGACGAGTCTTCCAAGTTTTTTATTTACGAAAATTCATATAAGTGCGGCGTTTACTAAATACGCAGTTGCGAAAGACATTAATTCAACGATGTTATAAACAGTTATTACCAACGTTTTACTTTTAAGTTTACGTAAACGATAATGAAGTAACCTAAGCGAAAATATATTTGTCCGACAAAAATGGTGCGCCGTTCGCCGTGTCCGCCGTCCTCAACTTAGCCAAATTACAGACGGCGGACACGGCGAACGGCGCACCATTATTGTCGGACAAATATATTTTCGCTTAGGTTACTTCATTATCTTTTACGTAAACTTAAAAGTAAAACGTTGGTAATAACTGTTTATAACATCGTTGAATTAACGTCTTTCGCAACTGCGTATTTAGTAAACGCCGCACTTATAAGAATTTTCGTAGATAAAAAACTTGTAAGACTCGTCAAAATGAAGCCGCACACGAAGTTACAGACGAGTGGTAATCAATGATGAAAACACCCCCTGGCCCTCGGACTATAAATTAAGGTGATAATTGGAAGCTGAAATTTAGAAAGTAAAATTAATTAAACTGAATAAACTTTAACAACGCTTATTAATCAAAATTTCTAAATTTTCAAAGTTTCAAACAGAGTACGCAAAAGATCTTCAGCTGCTCCAAAATCAAAACCTGAATTCGACCACTATGTCTACAGGAGAAATAAAAACATTAATTTCAAAATATTGCAAATTATATTTATAAAATTTACTATTAACAAATTTCAATAACAATGGATTAATTATTCAATGAAAATTTACAAACAAAATAATGTCATTAACCGTTCAATCGATAAATACATAAACATTTCAAAAATATTTAAAATTGTTTATTAACAATAAACTGAAAGTTATTACTTGGTTACAGCTGATCTTTGTTTAATGGGGTATTTGACAGTAGCTGAAAAAATATCTATTTTGATTTTTAAATAATTGCTCAAGTCATAATGATAATGAATATTGCTTTTTTACAAGTTATTTCATTCAAAAATATAAAAATTTTAATTAAATAAAATTACAAAATTTACGTTAAAAATGACGTAATTAAAAACATCAAGCAAAACCAGCTTACGTCACAAGCTCGTTCGAATATGTAGGTATTATATTGTAGTTAGGAAAAAGACTGTTTACCTTTTTGGTAACTATGAAAGAAATTTCTCATTATTAATTTTCATTACTAGACCTACTACTACTACTCAATGTTTTAGAGCCAATGACGTCATACGATTTGACGTCACAGAAAGCATCGTTTTGGCGATCTTTTTAAAAACTAAAATTTTATCGGTGATTTTTAGTAAAAATATAGTACAAAATAATTTAAAAATGTGTATTATGAGTTTAGTAAGAAGTAATAAACACACTAAGATGGTTTTTAAAAATTTGTCAAATACCCCATTCAAAATTTTACCTGTTTTCGACCGACTTACTAACAATATAATATAATACAAATTATTTTCACATATTAAAGGTAGAGCTGCCGTGTCACACTAATCTCACGTATCTTAGAAATGATAGTTTTGAGAAAACTTGATTTGAATAAAATATCGTATTATCTTAATTCGCTCAAATATTATTAAATATCTAAGATAATTGATTTTTATTATGCGTTATTGATTCAATGTTGCAGTATTGATTTAATAACGTATAAATATACTATTTGAAAATATAAGAAATAAGGAATGTGATACAATCAAAATAAAAATTTAAAAATACAATAGATTAATTATTATATTATTATTAACAAATTAATTAATTTTATTGTCAATTTATATACTAGGGATTGGGTAGAATCCTTTAAACGTTGTTACGCGAAATTTCTGTATCTAAAGATACATGACATTCGTGTGACACGGCAGAGAGTGACTATGAGAATACTCGGAGATTATCACAGGAGAAAATAATCTTAATCCTAAATGACCCTAATACTAATAAATAGAAAAAAAAGATTAAATATGGATAACACAAATGTATGTAAAATAATTGAAGAACATACAATTGCTTAAACAAAATGAAATTAATTTTCATTAAAGAATACTCACGTTTAAATAATTATCATCAAATATTATTGGTGTTATGAATATGGAATTAAATCATAAACACTAAACTACACTAAACATCTCCCAAATAATCCGAGCGTATTGTTATAACATACTTGAATAAATATTTTATTAAATATTAAATTAAATCAATAGCAATCATTGTCACGAAATATTAAGGACCAAGTGACTGGTGGTAATGAGACGTATTTACCGCCTACATAGTCCGCTAATTTATATACTCCAAGATAGCAGAAGGCTATCTCCAAACTGACTACATGTAATGCAATGCCATACAACAACCCTTTTTGTCTTTTAAGATGACTTAAATATGTTTGTACCTCGTTCGGAAGTCGTGTGGGCACTACTTCATAAAATTTTCTAGTATGCAAATAAGAATTATTTACTTTATGAACTTATATAATGCATAAGTACCGTGAATTAATTACTAAATATTTTTAAACTGTATATGTGTAATACAATGATCATAACATAGAACAGGGTTGGAATTCGTATGTATTTTAAATGTTGTAAATTAATTTTAAGAAAATTATACTGGAAATATTTAAGCAATATATTGACTACATTTAAAGTACGTTCACTTTTATTAAATTAAAATTTTTTCTATTTTTATTTAATTTAAACAAACAGAAAAGCTCTTATTGATATAATGAAATACACTTACTTAATTTCATTACATTTAACTAAAACATCCATTACCGAAAATGAGTTGAGAAAATATTTTTTCAAAAAAAAAAAGAAAAAAATCAGCAATTGCTCCAGTGTTTTGAATAACATTGAAATTTACCTTTTCAGAAATAAAAATATAACCATTTACAAAAAAAGGAGAGAAAAATGTATTCTTTTTTGAAAGGTTCCATATCGATCGCGAATATAGCATTATTTGTACGTATACTTACATGGTAATATTGTAAGAGGCTCTCTCGTCTTCAGTGATTTGAATATTTTAAAATTTTTCTGTTCGGTCATCGTTAAAAGCTCTCTACAATGGTTGTGCTTTTCTTGTTGATGTAATAAAATGGACTATTTAAATAAATATTTCTTTTTTGTTTGCCAAATAAATATTCCGTTGTATGTTTTATGTAAAACAAAGAAAAAAATTTAATTGTTAAAGTTTTCGAATTTTTGATTCTAAAGATGGCATTCATTTTTGTTTTAAATGGATTTTCGTAAGTTTGTAGACGTAAGCTATTAAGAAATAATGTTGCATCATTAAATATTATTAACATATTTTAAAATACAGCATTAGAGAAATGTTCTAGAATAATTAAGTATTGTAAAAAAAGCTTTATATATTGAGCTTATTCTTACAAAAATCGATTGTTGTTCGAATCTACTTTCTTAAATTTATCGCGAAACAGAAATAATACCCGCAAAAATATATGACTAGCTTTAAATATCATGTTTTAATTATTATAATCAGAATCTTTTCACCTTCTGAATATATCGGTAAACTTAATGACACATTAGGGTCAATATTTTTATTTTTTGCATAATATTAATAGATTTGAGCGTTACTTTATGGTATTCCATATTTGTAAATAATAAACAAATATTTTACTTCGCAAAATACCACTTTTATTTTGAAACTGTGACAATATTGTTTCGAACCGTCAGTTCATTTTCAAACAGAACTGTTTGAAACATTTGTCACAGTGTCACAGTCAATATTGTCACAGTTTCAAAATAAAAGTGGTATTTTGCGAAGTAAAATATTTGTTTATTATTTACAATTTTTTGCATTTTTAGGATTTTCTATTAAGAAAATAACTTTTTTGAAATAAAAAGATACATGCATACAAGAGTTTGCCTCTAATAAAAATGGAAACTTTCATAAAACTAACCATTTATTATAAACCTGTGAATCACCCTGATAAATATGATAAAACCATTTTCCTGAAAAATGAACAAGTAAACTGTAAAGTTTACAACGTATATAATCCAAAAGTTTTTCTGACAAATTACACTCTATCTTCCCTTTTATTGATAAAAAATAATATTGAACCATATATATGTTGCTATAGAAATAAATGAAAAGTTCAAGCTTAAAAATGACTTACGACGGAAATATTTTGTTTAAATGTACGTTGAATGTAGCATAACTCAAAGCCTCGTCAATCCCAAGTCGACTGATTAAATCGTTGGGGCGTGAAAGCGAGATAAACAATTAGAACTAATTAGGCTTATTGTGCTTTGCCAAAATTGATAAATGTGAAAGTGAGGTTATTTGTTTATTCGTTTGTCTTGCTTTCATGGCTCAAGCATTTAATCAATCGACTTGAAATTCGAGAGAGGGATAGCTAGGGGGCTAGGGAAGGATATAGATTACTTTTTGCCGCGGGAAAACATTTAATTCCCCGCAACTATCAAAAATATATCGTTGGTTTCAGTCGACTTTCGAATTTTGTTTGCGCGAAATAGTGTCAACATGATGTCATAATTTCAGATACCACACGAGTGAAGCCGCGCGTAAAATCTACTATTACATAATACCATATACATAATACGAATAAAAGCTGTTTTATATAATTTAAATAAAGACAATCTTGTCTTACCGTCTATTTACCCATTTTGTATCAAAATACCATTCAAAACATATAATAATAATCTACTAAATGAAAATGAACGGTGAAAATTTTGCAACAAAGATGGAATAATAATGAGCGAACACAAACAATACTTTAATAAATTACATAGCACAATCCGATTTCAGCAGAAAATTAATGTGTGCAAATATAGTTAAGTGTCATGTGAAAATTCAGGACGAAATTAATGTAATAAGTACAGTATTTATATTATATTATATGGAGATAGGTAGACTAAGTATATATAGAATTATTTACGTCTGTGTAATATATATTTACATAATAACACGTTAAGTGCCGTATGAATATTACATGTGACTTTCCTGTAGGTCAGATGTATTGTTTTAGGATTATTATGTAGGGAATATGTATATTTTTGTGACTTAAATAATTGAAAAGATTATCAAATGTTATTTAAATTACAGCACCTATCTTGTCCTTACACTTGGATATTTTTATCAAAATTTTTTATAGATTTTGTAACCCTTTTGTGTCGAAAACTATTCTTTTGTATCTAAGACCCTTTCTACAGAGTTTCAACCATGATAGTTTTGTTTTTGTTTTTTGTAAGTTGTTTAGTCTGATTTTTGTTTAGTCAGAAAAAAATTTGCGATTTTTAAAACATTTTTTTGTCCAACTGCGATTTTCGAAATTATAAATGATTGTTTTATTTTTGATTCTCTTACCAAGCTTGTCAGATTTCAGGTCAACAATTAATTTATAAGTATTAAGAATTAAATTTAACATGCATATGTTTTTGGCCTAGAGGTATCCAAAAACTGTTACTTTCTACGTATAATCGAGTACAGATTACGTATAATTTATGTATGGGTAGTCGAAAATTACGTGTAATCGAGTACCATGTTTGTTATGAATATGGTTTTTGGTTGGGACAAAATTGATCTAACAATAAGTGACTAAACTAGATAAATAACTAATTTGGTTTCTCTATACGTGTGTACTAATTGAACTATAAAACATATCCATGATTTAATGTTTTTCTGTACCAGAAAAAATTATTTTTCAGCAGTTCTTCTAATCATTTTGTTTAACTTAATTGCATATATAAAATTTAACAGAATTTATTTTACTCTGAAATCAATCAAATTTTGTTGGTTTGGTTTAAACTGGTTTTAACATTTTTTTTTTTTGAAGCAGCCAAACTTCTTAATATTTACAATCAATTAGAAAGCTTGTATTCAAATATATATATATATATATATATATATATATATATATATATATATATATATATATATATATATATATATATATATATATATATATATATATATATATATATATTTAATCTGATGGTAAGCCCTGTAGATACAAATATGCATTATATCTATTATTATTTACTTAAATACCTGACCTATATAGATTGAAAATAAAGGTGAACTGTAAATTAAATTGTTAGTAATTATTTTAATTATTATTCTAATAGGTTTTTAATCGATCAGTACTTATAAGTAACAGCAAAATATAAAACAGTTTATTATTCTTTTTTTTTTTGTTTTTGAAAATATCTTACAATTTATTTGTATTTATTTTTCTATTTGCAGAAACCACTGAAAGAACTGAATCTGAAACGATTATGGTCAGCCGTTAGATCGTCAAACAGTAGTTCGAGTTCGCAGTCTGCATGTGAAGCAGGACTTGGTGAAGGATGCGGAAACGGGCCCGGATCAGGAGGTAGCCAATTTCTCTAAAACTGATTAAATTAAAGTAAAATACATCTATAAATTTTACGTTTAGGTGAAGAACCTTCTGCCAACAATAAGAATAATACAACCTCTGGACCACCCGCATGTTCACTACCCCTCCTCCAAATTTGGCCAAGTCAAGATTCACCAAGAGGTGAAGCTGACGGCCAAAGTTTTGTATTTCCTTCGTGCGAAGGATCATCAAATAATCAGTGTTATGACTTGGGCGTTCAACATGATTCCGGAATCGATTCGATACAGGTAAAGGTCTTATATTAAAGTTGTCTTTTAATGTTTAATCATACATTTAAGGTCAACAGAAATTCTGTTTTAGATTGTTCAGGTTTTTGCTTAGTTTTAGTAATATTTTTATTTATTCGGATAGGTGAGATCAGTGGCGTAGCTGAGGTAACTGGCGGCCTTGGCCAGACTTGAAGGTGACGCCCCCTCTTTGATAAAAAAGAGAGAGAAGGGTTCAGTAACTTAACAAAATGCGCCTCTACACACAATCACATCAAACTGCAGCCACTTGTGGGCTTTTGGGCATGATTCATCGAACTTCACGGAATTACGCGATAGCGACGCCCAGTATCTTTGTTTTTCAGACTTGTAAAAATGTTAGAAATCTTTTTATCTTCCACTTGTAGCCATCTTGATTGTTATTTTATCTCAGACTATGTTTTTGAGTAATTTTTTAAGTGTTCTTAGTATCAAAATCAAGTGATACCTATACCTTGACGACTAAGCGAAACCGTTGCGGTAGCGTCCCCCCTGTTCCGACGCCCCTAGCGGGGGCCATCCCTGCCACGCACTGGCTACGCCACTGAGTCAGATTAGATTTAGTAAGCCTTTTTGCGAAGTCTATTTAAGGTTTTGTCAGATTAGTTTGGATTTAGTGACTTTTTAACTGGGCTATTAGTTATTTTTTTGGAATTTTAAAAATACTTAATTTATATTGTGTAATTTCCGTAGGCGTCTCCGTCACCGGGAGCTATTATGCAGTGTGTGGTTCCAGTACCCCCCGTAAATAACAGCAACATCAACAACAGTAACAATAATAATAGTAATAATAACAATAATAATAACAATCCCAACAACGCATGCACATCACCAACGCCAAGCGCCCGCCGTCAGAGCTGTTCATCGCCAAGTGTGCGTCGACAGAGTTGTTCGTCACCCACGCCCAGTATTCGTCGACCAAGTAGTGCACTTCTTCATCCCGATCATGCACGATTGCTTAAAATTCAAACGCTCGTCACATCACCCGAGGCGACATCCAACGAAGATTTATCCGATTTTCAAACCGGTTTAGGATTATCCGCGTCGTCAAGTACCACGTCGTCATTAACTTCCGTTGCGGCAACTGTGGCCGCCATTGGGTCACGGTCCAGTGACGATCGCCGGCGAAGTTCCGTTGCCACGGCACGATATTCACTATTCGATGCGTTAGATTTAGAATATGCACTTTTACGCGCTGCTGCACGTGGTAGTGTTGGGCCTTACTCGTTGAGTGAATCGATACATAAACTGACGTTTACACAAAGCTTAGCATTTCCGGCGTTGGCTCGTGGTCTCGCTGGGAAACGTCGACGATCCACTCAAAGTCATAGCAATAGACCATTAAATCCAAATGAGAGTGGGTTAAATACTTTTGCTAAAGTAGTGACTGCTTTGGTTTTAGTTTTGGTCAGTGTATTGGTTTTTGGTGTTGTTTATAAATTTGTGAGGACGTGAGGATTGCTTTTGACCCCGGTGGAAACGCCAGCAATCATACCGAACTATTTCCCGAATGATGGTAAAGAGTTGAACATTACAAATTTTTTAGTAGATAGTTACCGGGGTCAAGATAAAAATAGTAATATTAATAATAATGCTCTAACGAACAATATTCTCTGATTATGGGAATACATTATCAAATTTCATATAAAATTATTACTCATATTATTATATACTCATTCTAAAATAATATTAGTATTTTTATTTTTGAAATTTATATAAATGTTTTGTAAGTTTTTCTTTTAATAAAGAGTTAATAATAAAGTATATAATAATTTTAAAAGTTTATTCATATGTATAAACATTCAGGGCCGTGGAGAGAAGTGACGGGCTCCGGGAATGCAGAAGATTCTCTCCTAAAATACAGTTGGCGAGCAAAAAAAAGAAAAGAAAACACTTTTATACTTTTACTCGAGCTCTTACCCATGACTCGTTGGACCGGCAAAAATTCAACGTAACGAAAGATTTAGACCAGAGTAAATAATTTTTTTAATGATGCATTTCATTAAGAGTTTATTCGGGGCTGAAGAAATAAAACGTAATTTTTTCCCGATATTTTAGTTTCTGTATATCCTAAGAATCACCAGTTAAAATTTGAAAACGAAATGGTCGCCGAATTATATGCATATATATGCAATAAAGTGATTAACCCTAGAATCATACGTTGGTCTACGAGTCAAGTTAATCATATATCGGCGTCATTTTGACGAATGGAGTTTTTACGGAGAGTTTTAGAGTTTATTTGCAAAAAACATTTTTTTACATAACAATACTGCAAAACCGAACAAAATATTTAAAGAAATTGGATTTGGAAAAATTTCTTAATATAAATATTTATTAATTTTTTAATCTTTTTATCAAAACATATTTTCTTTATAAAAATTAAAAAATAGATAAATACATCAATTGTATCATAAAACATGTCTTTCAAATAATTAATTTATGAACTATTATGAGTCAGTGGACATGTGTGACTTTACAGAATGTGAAATTTCTCAGTCATAAATATTCCTATAGATATGTAGTTATTTCCCCATTAGGCACATTTGTAAATTTTCTAAAATTTGTTAGTAATTTTTCGAATAAGATCTCAAAAAAATAATAAAAATTAAAATATTTTCCACAAAATAAATTGTTAATCTTGTATTAAGTCATTCGAAACGCATTCTTTAGTTTTCGATTCAATATATTAAAACTTCAGTATTATGTCGTCTCTATAAGTCAAACAGCTGTAATCATCTTTCACATTATCATAGTCATTGAATAAATTAATTATAACATCCATATCTTTAATAAATTTTAGAAAAATTAGGAAAACTTTTATATGTGAAGTACAAAATCTTAAAAAAAAAACATACGTCAATCATACATCGTCGTCCTTTTGACGCACCCTTTTTCAATATAAACAAAACGACAGCAAATAAAAACAAAATTTATACATTTGCGGTGTTATAATAACAAATAAATTAGATAACAGAAGTTTCACAGCAAGCAGGCAACGACAAGTTGTAGTATTGGAGCTGGTAGAGAAGTTCGTTCGTCATTTTGACGTATACCTATGATTCTAGGGTTAAATTGTCATATTGGTATACGTTTATGTTTTTAAAGACGGATCAAAATCCTTATTAAAACTTTTCAATGTGCTGAAGTTTAATATTGGACCACAATTTGGTATCGTAACGAAGAATATGAAAAAATTTGAATTATATAAGTATCGCTGTTCCTAATTTGTATAAACAATTTCGGTTTAAAAAAAAATGACCTGGAGAATTGGCCACCCATGCGTTAATTAAAAATCGCTCGAGTAGATATGAATGAACTTTAATTCTTCTCAAAATTTAATCTATCAGGTATTTCTTATTCCCTTTATTTGGGCTTCCAGTTTGTTTCCCAATTTTTTTGTTCCAATTTTTTTTATTTCAAAAACAAATATTGATCTAAGAATATAAAATAAGTTTTATGAATTTTCGACCAAATTGAACAAAAAATATACTATAAATGTATATTTGACTGAACAAATAAAAATTATTATTAAAAATTTTTAATAATTTTTTTTTCTTTGCTGAATTTACATATCTTAATAAGTAATTTTAAAAAAATTGTCAATCTCTAACTAAAGACCTATAAACCTCTAAACTGTAGCTATAATAATAATTCATAGTAATTATTAATAAGTAATCTTAGAATATGAATCAATTGTTTTTATTTCCACCCGATATTGCCTTCAATTGTAATATTTGGAAAAGTTTTTTAAAAATATGAAATTTCAAAATTAGTGTCATAAATTAAAAAAAAAACATTTTACGCATGTGCAGAAACAGAAACATGCCATTTGGAATCAAAATAAAATACTATTGTTTGAATTTATTGATATTTTAAAATTGTTCTTCCTGATTAATTTTAAATCAATTTATAGTTTATTTTGAGATGTCTATTTTTCTACCAATTTGTGCTTTGATATAATATTTAAAAAAATGTTGCAAAAACCTAAAAATCAAAATGATATGTAATTGTAAATTAACAAAATAAAGTATTTTGTGAAATCTAAATTTGCTTCTGAAATATGCAATAAGACTTTTAATTACATAAAATTTAAACAGAAAATGGAAACATAAACAATCATATGATTATTAACCGCCAGTTTAAAAAATGTAAAGAAAAAAATTTTTTAACAAAATGAATGAAATTTGTAAAAATTGTGGTTACACTTCTAAATAAAATTTGATCTTGATATTTTTAGAACCGTAACAAAAACATTGTATCTAGTGCTTGATATTTATTTTTCGAATAATTTATATGTGATAATCTTCATACATTTTTCAGTAAAATCAAACGTAAAATATAACTTTTAATTGGGAAGTGTTAAATTCTTATGCCTTGGCCAATCTCAAGTGATTGATTGCTTGTTTTGATCGAAAGATATACATAATATTTGGAAAGATTATTTTAAATACTCTGTACTGAAAAGTCTATGAACATTTTAAGCATTAAGAAAATGTTGTATATTGCTAAAAATGTAAGAAAAATAAGCTTGAATTAAATTTTTTTAGTGCTTTTATATAAAATGTGTTGATACAGGATAGAATTACTATTGTAATAGTGTAAATATATACTTTCTTTTAGGATTCCCTTGTAAGAACCTTTGTAATTTTTAAACAAAATGTGATAGGTACGTTGAATATTTGGAACCTTCTGATTAGAAACTAACTAATTTTGTGAAATTTTTTTGGTAAAAACACTTCCAAGTAACGGGACATATTTCCATAGTGTGTCTTCTAATCCTAGCTAATTTTTTAACACTGCGCTTTACTCCTTATAAAAACTTTTTTAAATGTATTTATTCTGTATCATACACAACATATAATTAAATATTTAAATATTAATTATAAGAAATCGTTGAAATATAAAAAGAATTTTAACAAATATAAATTTTATGCATATAGTTATATTAAAAAAAAATAAAAGTAAAAAATGTAAAAATATTTTTTTATATAAAGGACAATCACTCATTAAAAAATATTTTTATTTAATAAGAAGCACATCGTGTGAAATTTTTGACAAAATTTACACTAATTTTCAAAATTTTTTATTTTGGATGATACATCGCATGAATGAATCAAAAAGAGGAATGTCTTCCTTGGATCACATAAAAAAAGAGATGTGATAGATAGAAATATATATTTTCTTACGTGAGATATAAGCTGCAAAAAATAATAATATCATACCAAAAACAAAACACTCCAATAATTTCTTAAAAAAAAAGTTAATTGTTTTCTTAAAAGAAATTCAAAATTTTGAAGATTAATGTAAATATTAGAAATATTATGTTGATATTTTTATAAAAGTAAAATTTTTATTCTTATCATTCAAGTTTCAATCTAAAAAATTTAACTTTAAAAATTGACTCTTTGTTAAAATTCACTCAAAAACTATTCCAGTCTTTAAAAAACATAATGATATGAATAAAATTTTTTATTGAAAACTGTAAATAAGGTCATGCCTTAATAATAAATTAAATATTTCTTTAAATAAATTCATTGCTATTTTCTAAATATTACTTTTATATTTATAGCTTCCCCCTTTACCCCTTTTGATAATCTATTGAACATTTAGATATGAACGGGAATCAGTTGAAACAGTTTTTAAATAATTTGTGGGGTCGTTAAACAAATTTCGTACAATAATAAAACAATTTATTGTATTACCCTACTGTTACAATATGCAAATTCGTACAGTCAAAGGTAGGATGACCTACATGGAAACGATTTGGCAATTCTGAACTAATGGTAGATCCTTATGAGACTGTGGTTATTCATCAAAGTTACCGCCCTAATGTGTTTTTAACATATACAGAATTCTTATATAATTATATTAAAATAAAATTTCAATTGGAAATACACTCTTTTAACGTAATTCACGTTTGCTCTAGTTTTTTTTTTTTATGTTATAAATTTACAATTGTAATAAAAAAACGTAAATTTATATGTAATTTTTATTTCGTTTTCCTAAATATTTTGGTACGGAACCGCTGTAACTTTACTACTTGTGGTATAGAACTGCTAAAATCTTATTATATATTTTTGGTAGACAACTGCTGTGACCTTACTACTTTTGGCACAGAACTACTGTGATTTTGTTATTTTTGGTACATATATATATACATATATATATATATATATATATATATATATATATATATATATATATATATATATATATATATATATATATATATATATACAAGGTGTAAGTGAAATAACTCTTATCCTTTTGAGGGGTGACGCGACTGTTAATTCCGAAAAAATTCCTGCGGTTTTAGTGTCTACAGGGTGCTATGAGTCACCCCACAAAAGGACGAGTTATTTTTTACACCCTGTAGAAATTTGATGGTCAAATTAGTGAAGAGGTACATCCGATCTTAACTAACGGTAGGTCCGAAGTAATATTTTATTATCTTCAGCCATTAAAAAGATTTTTCTGTAGATACAATGGTAATAGTTTAATTGATAAAGTTAATATAATTATTAGAATAGTAACAAAATTTGAAGCATTTCAAATAAATTATATATTTTTAAATAGACATTGTAATACATATTTGTAAAATTGTGATTTTGGAACGCAAAATTGCACGACAAATTTTGCTTTCATTAAATAAATTAATATCGTCCTTCAAGGGTCATACTTAAGGTAGTTGGTCGATAAAACGATTTTTTCAAAGGATTTTAACGAAACTTCTCTAGATATTTATCTAATTCAATACCAATAATACGAGCCCTTACCGAAAAAAAAATTGACCACCCCAATTTTGATAAAAACGATTTCAAAGTTTTGTAATTTTAACACGGGCTCTTATGGGAAAACTCTATTTATTTTCTTTTAAATAAAATGAAAATGTGTCAAAGGAATTTGATAAAAATTATAAAATACAAAGTTACAAACCATATTTAATAAGAAATAAAATTATTCACTACGCCGTTTTTGAAGTATAATTTATAAACATCATTTTACAACGTTTTTACAACGCTTTTTCAACAATGTTTTCATATTGCTACAACATAAGCGCGCGGAAATTAAGAAAAAAAAACAAGTGGTATGCAAATATAATCACTGAAGAATATTAATATATTATTTAATTTTTGATAAAAGAAAGTATTTCTTTGAGATATACTTTTGTATCTGACTATTTCAGAGCAACTACGTTAAGTTTTTAATTTTACAAAATCAGTCTCTTCGAACCGATCGTAAATGTAACGTGACATACTCACTTAAAGGGAGTCTAAAGATGAAGAATATTTTCCATAAACTGTAAGATTAAGTAAAAAACGTTTTAGATTTAATAGAAATAGTTATATGAAACGAACACAGAACCTATAAGAAAGTAGTGCCTTGAATAATATTAAGCATACATTTTATTATCACAGCGCAGTTACAACACACATAAACGTCGGTCGTTGCATTAAACTGGATTCGAAATACTTTGCTGAGCCGTATTATATGTAAGTATATAAGATTCAGTCGCTATACACAAATGATAAGTTTAAACATTTTCAACAACCTGCGAACTTCAAAAATGCAATTGTCTGCAATTCCGAATTCGTGAATTAAAGACTTCTTTTTTTGAAAAATATAAAATTTTATAAGAAGTCTACCTTGTTATTTTACAGACTTTATACAGGGCCGTATAAAAAAAAATAACGAGCCCGAGGAAAAAAATTATATTTTTCAAAAATTTTTCTCTAAAAATATAAGTGACGAGCAAAAAAAGGTATATTTACTTTTCCCCGGGCCCCCTGTCAACAGCTATGGGCCCCCTCTTTAAGCCCGGGCGCCGGGGTTGAAACCCCGGCTACCCCGCCCTTTCGTCGGGCCTGACTATATATCAGTGGCATTAAACCTTTTGCACTGTGCAAGCTTCTCAAATGCTTTCAAGAAATGTGACTTAACATCATTGTTATACCTATATAGTTTGTTAATTAAAAGCACAAATTTATTTCAACTACTAACTAGAGGATTTTATATTCCAAATCAAAACAACTAGTGTCATCTATACTCGAATAGAAAGTAGAAAATCAATTTTCATGTACATTTTCAGCAAGGATAAAAACCGAAATTAAAATTTTCCTCATATAAACTAACGTACAATAGATGTCATTACATTGAAGAAAATTTAGTAATTTTCACATAAATTGTACGAAGATCGAAAAATTGTTGTTTAATTTTCGAAAATTTAGTTAGATGGCAGATTTTAACAAAACAGTTTCCTTTCCTTTTAAATATGAACAGATATGTTTTTACGCACTATCAAAATTCACCCTTCTGACGTTATCAAATATTTTTAATTCGTATAATATACACCTGTGTTTTCTACTAGATAAAGAATTTCGTAGCACCAAATCAAAACTACCGTAATATTAGTAGCAAATTTTTTTTATTTGGATAATGTTTCGTGTTATAATAATTACAAAAAAAATTGCTAAAATTCCAGGCTAAAATTTTTTATCTTTGAATTTCCTTAAAATAAGGAAAATTTCAAAAGACTTGTTATTAACAATTACTTACCATTCTTGTAGGGCAATAAAAAAAAATACTTACATCATCTGGGCTTTTAAAATATCTTATAGATAAATCGTTCTTTCTTCTCACCAACTTTAAAAAAAAAAATCCAATATTTTTTTTTAAATGTGCGTACTCTCAAGAATATCTTTGAAGTACATAAAATAGACACTTTAATATAGGCATGTTAAGAGGTACTTAAATTTCTATTTTTAAATTGAACTAAATATTCAAATGAACTCATTTTGCAAAAATAAATAATAATAATAAATACTAAAAATAATTAAAAACACTCTTAAGCAATTTACAAGCAAGTGTTGAGGAGATAAGAGTTTTAAAATTGTAACTATTCAGTGAGTTTGTAAAAGTTTGTTACAAATATCATTCAATTTGTTCAAGTTTGTTACAAATATCAGTCAATCAATCAATAATATCAGTCAATGTTTGAATTTGTAGAGATTTTTTTGATCAGAAAATCATAGTCTCATTCTGATTCTGTGGCGTCTTCATATTTTTATAGTACATCAAGTACAGTTTTCTACATCCTTTTTCCGCACATTAGTTTGAAATGATCTTCAATACAGACAAAAATTTATCTCGCCCTCTATTCTATATGCGAGTTGACTTTGAAAAAGATTTTAGCCCGGAAAAACTTTGAAATATTCGAATTTCACTTAAAGTGGTTTTATCCGAAAACGATTACGTTTAAAATCCTAATATTAATATATAAAACTAAGTTAACTAACTGTACCATTGTAAATTTAATGCTACTATTAGTTTTTTAATTTCCCATTTAGGTACTTTTATGCCATTTACCCTGAAGAGTCCTTTTCGTGTTTGCAACTGAATTATCAATTTTTCTTTAAGTTTTTTTAAAAAGTAATATTGAAAATCCTCCACCCACATCATAATATAACATAACTCTAAAATTTATAAACAAGTAATGACATAGTCACAGAACAAACTCTATTATTCTGTCTTTTAAAACCAATTAAATAGAATATAATTGATGACCTCCCAGAATTTTTATTTTTTTCAAAAAAAAAAAAAATTAATTAGTTGGGTATTAAAAATGTTACGACACTGACAAAAACTTTGTTCTTAAGATAAATTACCATATGATGTGAAAGATTATGAAAGATAATAAGATAATAAGCGGTATAATTTAGTTAAATTGAAACTTAAATTATCATTTCATCTCCTGGGTTAGCATATTTCTTTTGCACATTGTAAAAATGGAAATTTTATCACACCATAAGAATTATTTATAGCAATAAAAAAAAAATTTCCCTCCTAATCGAAACCAACAATAAATGTTATTTATTTATTTTGGATTTTTTCCAAACTTTTTCCTTGCATAAGTTTTATGACAGAATGATTGAAATATAATCGTGTGTATTTATAAAATATTAAAACTGGTGTTTTCCCTCAAAAAAACACAAATTACCTACCAGAAAGGAAAGAAAATTCGGGAAAAAAAAGAAAACGACGTTTATGAAATTTATCAAGATTAGTTAAAAAAATATTTTAGAATAAATTGTAGTGATAATATTACACAATTTTTCTTTTTCTTCTATTCCTTTTCTTTATGAACGATTCACAGTTTACAGTCTGATGACACGGCACTGTGTCATAACCAGAACAACCCTAGAGTCACAATGAGTGGTCACACATATGTGTGATGCTACCGCAGACAGGTAACACACTCTCTGTGTCACATGGCACCGCTCGTTTGGTATACGTTTTATACGGAATTGTTGACGTGGTATAGCGATGTGTCACCATGTTAAAAATATTGTCGGCCGCTGACAATATTGTTACTGCATTAGTGTTTCGTTCTGCCAATTTTGGTATGGAACACTAAAAATAACTACCTTGTATTCGTCCCATCAATTTATATTTGTGGTCGTAGATGATTTAACTCGGATTTCCATCTCAGTCTATTGGCAAAATTTAATTTATTTATTGCACTATAACATATTACGGTGCGAGCGTCAAGGAGTATAATGTAGTATAATTAACTGTTGGAATACAAAAGGTTAAATTCAAGCCGATGTATAAAATTAAGGTGTTACGTCACTTTGAAATGTTAGAAAAGAAGGTTTTATTTATAGAACATTTCTTTCTCCGTAATGAATAACGCAATTATTATAAAACTTTTTAGAGTGTATTACACGTGATATAGGGTACACAGGAAATTTTTTTTCTCCAATTTATAAAACAAAATGGCGGCACGGATGTAGGTCGATATTAGCCACCATTCGTTTCGAAGAGATTCATGATGGACAAATTAGTTTTACTAAAGCATTTTCACACAAGATTATTAAAAAATATTAATTTATCATTAAATGGAATTAGTTTAAAAAAAAATTTAAAAATCAACGAAAAAATCTTTCATAAAAAATACATTTGCTAACCAATTTCAAAAATCTTTTGTACCGCCCTAGATAATCTATCTAACGGGTTGCAGATAAAATTTCAAAATTATTTCAAGGAGTTATTTTTCCCACCATTTTGGAAAACGTATTTTCAAGAAAAAACCATGTCAAGTTTGAAAGCTATTATTTTTTATTTATTTAAGGAAAACTAGCAAAAGTAACGAAGCAAGGTAATGGAACAAGGTAATAAGAAAAAGTTATTGGGCAAGCTGAGAAATTCCAAAATGATACGCGCAGCCGTTTTTTCCTATATTTATCTATATTTCGCATAATTGAAGACATGAGTGGATGAAGGTGTACTTTCCATACAATAGCTCATGTTTATTATTGAATTTCTACAAAACTATTAGGCGTAATGAAACCAAATTTTAGTATATGACACTTCAACATAGGATATTTCAAAATTTTGCAGAAAATGACTTTTTGAAAAGAATGTTACATAACACCTTCATCCACTCATGCCTTCAATTACTTTTTCATATCATTCTAATACATCATTTAGGTAAATAAAAAGAAGGGGAAAATTTTCTCCAAAATTGATATAACACCTTAATAAACTACATTGGACTACAACTAATTTTAATAATAATTTATAATTCCATTTGAAACTGATACTTTATTCAAGGTATTTAAGGTATTAATAAATAATTAATAGAATAACCAGTAATTTTGACAACGATACCGAAAAGTTTGTAGACAGTTTATTTAATAATTATAATTTGGGTAAATCTCTACCCAGACAACGGTAAGTACCCCAACAAATTGTATTAGGTCTTCATTTTCAATTTGATTGAGATCTCATTTTTATTCAGGAAAATTATTATCTGCCTGTGGATGTTATGGATCACCTTGTATTTCAATGCATTTTAAATTCTAATTTCAAATTAGATTAAGAATTTCCATTACAAATTCAATTATGTATAAGTGACAGTTGATCTTAATTTAAATAATGTTACAGTTTCTTTTAAAATACTCATAAAGATGGCGTTTATGTATATAGAATGTTTACTGAGAGTTCGCATCATCTCAGAAAATTATTTTTATGATCAAATATATGTGTTTTTCTTAAATTAGCAACACTTCAAGAAAATTTCAAAAGTCTTCTACATTCACATACACATGTTCTACATATTCTATATCATCCATAACGATATAAATTTTATGTCACTACACGGTATATTAAGGAGTTATATACGCTTACGTTGAAAAAAAAATAGTAGCAATTCATTTGTTTCAATTTTTTTTTCACATGGAAATTAAAATTTATTCAAATGAAATTTACACTGTCATGTTAGATGTTTAAATTAACTTTTGTTAAAAAATATTGAAACATAAAAATTTTATGGCCAAAGTTCTAAAACGTCTTTTTTGGGGTAGTTCGCAATGAAAAACATTTCAAAAAAAAATTTCTGTTCTGTTCTTTTATGAGCCGGTCCCTGTAATGTGCGCAAAACTTTTCAAAACAACATTTAAATGTGTAAAACTTCAAAACCATTAATAGCGTAGCTTTTAAGAAACCACACTCACCGTATCTGTGTTTTTAAAAAAAAATATACTTTGGGGAGAACGCGTTTAAACTTTTGAGTGTAATATTTTATAAGTGAAAAGCATGGATATATTTTAACTTATACAAAATCATCAACTCCATGGCTAATCTAACCCTTTGCACTCGATAGGCGCCGCCACGGCGCGTCGACACAATAAATACCCTTTGCACTCGAAAGGCGCCTCTCAGGCGCCATCCTATTCTTTACTTCAAATATCACACTAAGGAAAATTATAAAATTTAATATTAAAATATAATGTTTGTAATATGCAAATAAAAATAAAATATGTAAGTAAACTCCTTTTGTCTAAAATACTTAGTTTTGATGTACTTATTACAATTTTTTATTAAAACTACTGTCGAGTAGCTGAGTACCCATACTAAAAAATGGTTCGAGTGCAAAGGGCTAAATCACACTTAAACATATAAAAAAATAATAAAAAAAACTTTTTGTAAGTGCATATAGCCTCTTAAGTTGATTCATTTTTCTAATAGTGTTAAATATTACACCGTAAGTTACTTTAAGTATATAAAACTTTTTCAACAAATTATTTAATAGTGCTTCACCACAGATAAAAAGAGACAGCAACACAAAGATGGCGTCTGTTAATCAAATTTTAATATGAATTTCCAATATATAAAGCTAAAACTTGTATTTTATTGAATAACGGACTTTAGAAACCGCCTAGAAAGATTGTACAGCCACCTTGATATAAATCACGAATTTCGTTCAGTACAACATTATTTTCAATTATACCTTAATTGATCTCAGAACAGATATGTTTTCTTAAACTTTATTTCCAATAGATATGTAAATTATCTTATTACATTATCAACTCAAATATTATTGTAATATCTCAATATAAATTGAGCGAGACTATACAACTTGTTCGATTTAAAAATAAAAATAAAAATACATCTGTTGCAGCACCGTAAATAACCTAGATAATTTTCTAGGACTTACTTTTAAGAACGGATTTATATGAGGGGTTACATCCGTTTTCAGACATTTGTTTAATATAAATATTGCTGATATAGTTGTTTTTATCTACAAGATTATTGGTCCGAAAAATGATTTTTCAAAGGATTTTAACGAGACTTCTCTAGACATTTATTTAATTAATTTAATTCAATACCAAAAATACGAGCCTGTACCGAAAAAATAATTGACCGACCCAATTTTGAGAAAAACTGTTCCAGTTTTGTAATTTTAACACAGGTTCTTATGAGAAGTTGACATATTCACACGATTTTTTTTTTGAATAAAATGAAAACGTGTCAAAGGAATTTGATAAAAATTTAATATGTTATAAAATACGTTACAAACCATATTTAATAACAAATAAAAATTATTGACCGCGCCGTTTTTGAAATATAATTTATAAATATCATTTTACAGCGTTTTTACAACGCTACTTCAACAATGATTTTATATTGCTACAACATAAGCGCACGGAAATTCAAAAAAAAAAAACAAGTAGTACACAAATATAATAACTGAAGAATATTAATACATTATTAAATTTTTGATAAAAGAAATTTTTTTCGCTGATCTATACTTTTGTACCTGACTATCTCGCACCAAATACCTTAAATAAATCATATTGATTAAAAAAAAGTATGAGCGTCATAATTAGATAATACAAAGCATATGTACATTTTGCTATAAATTAAACAATTATTAATTTTTGTCGAAAACCAGTTTATATAGGACAATGATCTAAAATCTTTTTTCCACTTTTTGCGATAATGTAATGAAAATTTTGTTAAAAAGCTCATTGTTTAATCGAAAAATGTCCAAAGGACTCAGTTCCAGGTATTCCATGTGTTTGAGCTTCTTCTCCAAGAGCTTAGTACTTTCTCGACTTTTACTGACCTGAAAACAAATTTCTGTCACAGTTCCTGGCTCAAGTCTCACCATGCAATCCGCTGTATAGGCTGAATTTTCCTCAAGGAAACAAGTATTTAAATTATGTTTATCTAAGACCACGGGTTGAACAGACATATTTAAACTATCTCTAGATAAATGTTACATTAACATTTTCTAAGAAATTTTACCATAAACGACGTAAGTATTTACCATTTTTACAATGAATGCGAAGCGAACCGATTAGAGCAGTGTTTTTCAACCTTTTTCATGGCGCGACCCCCCTAGTATGGTAAAATATTTCGCGACCCCCTAGTATAGAAAAATATTTCGTGACCCCTACCCTCTGCTATTTCTAGCATTTATGTTATAAATATCGAATCCGTTTATTATTATCGATTATTTTCAGTTTGGTGTCAATTAAATATATGCGTAACAAAGGATTTTAAACAGGCATATTTTTATATCGACATCGAAGTTGACGACTTATAGTAGCTTCTGAATGCGTGCGTGATTTGTGTGAGCGAGATATAGCGCAACGTGATAAGCGCTGCGTGGAGCATCAGACGAATAAAGGACGTCACTTTTGAATTCTTTGAATTGTGAATTCGCTTTGAATTGTTTTTAAATTTATTGAATTGACTTGTTGTTTGTTTACTAGTTGCTCACTATCTTTTATTGTTTAATACACAAAATTCTGTGCTCATTGTAATTATTGAAAATGGATGAGTTTCTGGAAAGCCATGCACAACCGTCAGCTTTAAGTTCCAATGAGAGTAATGAAACAAAAGCAAAGAAAAAGCGTCTATATGGCGACAATTATTTAAAACTCGGATTTACTGTTATTGAAGATAAGCCGCAGTTATTTGTTTTGAAATTTTATCAAGCGAAGGTATGAAACCACCACATTAATATAACCTTTAATTAACCTTTTCTTTATTAAATATTATATATTGAACTAGAGTGGTTTTATTGTTAAAGTAACTACGACCCCCTTAAAAAGACTTCACCCCCCCCAGGGGGTCGTGACCCACAGGTTGAAAAACACTGTATTAGAGTATTTACCAGGAAGAAGCTTTTTAACAAAGGTGTAAAAAAATGTACTGAAAATGAAATATGAGTATAAAATCTTAAAATTATCATATTAGAAAAAAAATTTGAATAAAAACGTTAGGGCGGTTTTGAATAGAATAAATTGAATAGAATATGTGAAAGTTAACAGATGATATCAAACAGAGGAAACATTTTTTAAAGAAAAATTAATACGTATATTAAAAAATATTTTCTAATTGTGAATATAAAAAAGTTTTCACATAGAAATATTTCCATTTATTATAACGAAAGACTTTCTTATTGGTTTGTTTTATATAAAATTACCTACCTTAAAAGCGAAAAATTTTTTTTAAAGATTTGCATAGAAGTTTTTATCGTATTTAGTGTACTTCATTAGAAATTGGTTAGAATGAATCCGTAAAAATTTTTTTTTAACTCAAGACAGTTCTTAAGGAGACGTGGAACATCAATAGAGATCATACCTTTGACACCAATTTTCGGTTATATTGTACTCGCCGTTCACTTTTGCGTTCTACGAAATGTGAGAACGTTGGTATTCTAAAAATCTTGGATGGGTTTTTTGGTCAGATTGGTACGGCCGATACCAGAACCCTCAAAAAAATGTGATTTTTGCAACAATTTGCCAAAAGTTTTTCGAATGTTTTTTACACCATGGCAAAGAGCAGAAGAATCACATAAGATACATATAGGTTTTGAACCATTATCCTAATTTTTCTGATTGAATATTCACTATGTTATGCAGGATGCTGCGACATTGGTATTTTAAGTAAAAAGTGAAATCCACGTAATTTAAATCCCAACCTTGCTTATAGGATTAAATAATTTTTTTTTTAAAATAAATAATTTTACAAAAACATCTTCTGTTAACTGAAAATAAAATTTGAGAAATGTAACTGTCTTTTATACTTTATTCTTCGAAACATTTTTTTATGAAAAACCATAATGGGTTTTTATTATTATTATTTTTCAGCTGAAAGAAAATTCTTTCTTTAATATATTTTCACATTTAATGTGAAAAAATGAATGCATGGAATTAAGAAAATATGCCGTTTTGAATATGTTCAATGTAAAACAAAGAGAGCGGGACACATCAGTAAGTTTTTTTGAGAAAATCGATTCTGCTGTATACATCGGGAGTATTAACATTATGATGTATAAATATTAAGCTAGAATCTTAAGGATCAATTTCGAGAAAATACTTTGGATGAAGTTTTTTTCTAAAAATCTTTTTTCTTTTCTTATTCGAATTTTCTTTTTCTAAAACTTTATTTCTTTTGACATACCTAAATTTGAATACCTACGTTACTTAGTTTTTATAAACTAAATTATTAATAGTTATTTGTGTATTAAGAGCGCAAAATGGTACATTGTCGCTCGATTGAGAATGTTGACGCGCGACGCCGCCAGGCGGAGCACGTTATTCTCATAAGAGCGACCATGTCATTTTGTGCTCGAATTACACACAAAATTTCTTCTACAATCTTATAAAAAGTATTTTTTATTTAAAAGATACTTGAAAAAATAATAATGGACGTTAATATTCACTTAATGTTATAATTTTTGCAGCTTCAGAAATAACTGGAGGTGTACTTGAGAATTTTTTGAGAGATTTCCATCATATACGTATAGAATTTTTTTTAATTTTTTATTCTTATTATTTATTAATTATAGTTATTTATTATTTTTAATTAATATTTTGTAGTTAATTTGAAATTTAATAAAATTAATATTTCACTTGATTACCATAAGAATAATGATTTTAGAATCTGTTTATTTGTTACTATAGAAAATATAAACAACGCCTACCCGGTTTATAATTAAATATACGTTGAGCGAGCGAGAAAGTATTACTTTTCCTCTTTAAAGCGCAAAGTAGTATTTTGTTGTTCGGCAACGAGAGTCTTCGGAAAATACACATTTTGCGCTCTCTTCACTCTCTTCCGTGGTAATTTGCTGATTTTAATCTTTAAATATTCTCAAACAGTCAACGTTTTTGAAATAAGTTTTTATTATTTAATCTATAACAAAATGTACTTACTTTATTCGATTAAGTGTTGGCTTTCAGTTTATTATATAGAGGACTATTTAACTGATGTATATTTAATCCCATAAGAGTACTGTGGTTTTTCCACTTTTGCCGTGAAAAAATAGATGATATGGGCGGATAAATTTTATAACGAAAAAAAAAATGTGATAATAAAGATGATTCATTGGTCAGCCATTTCATTGCAGGTAAATACGATAAAATTGAAACAATAGTTTTTATTGATAAATTTAATTAATTTCAAATTTCTAGTAATGAATTATTAATTAATAATATGAATTCCACAATATGCAGTAACCAAAAATACACAAGGCTAAATTACCAATTAGGTAAAACAAAAACCCGTATCCGCTAATTTTCGGTGCTTTTTCTATCTATGATGATGAAAATTTGTGAACTCGACCCCAGTTTAACCTAGGAAAGTGAATACGTCTTTCGAAGAGTAGACCTATCCACTTTAAAAATCTTATTTCTATATTTTTAAGTTTTTCTCTGTCTCTTATAGTTTTCGAGATATCTTAATAAATACGATTTAAACCCCCAACATTAGGGGCCGATAAAAATATATACGAGTCCCTTATATTTGCCTTTTCTACACACCAGCAAAGTTTCAAGGATATTGGCAATTGGTACTTGGGTAGTGTTACTTGTCAGTTCATATAATTATAGAGTATAGACTATGTAAGTACCTATAATAGTTTGTTCATTGATCTGAGATTGAAATTTAATTTGAAAAACAAAATCATTGATAATCATATCTCTTCAAAATATTGTTTACGTATACAGTCTGTTTCAACGACGTAAGAACATACAAAATTTAACATGGGAAAAAATTGTTGCGATCAAAGTATGCTTGTTTTTTTAAGGGTATCATTTTTATATAGGTACTATATATCCATAGTTATTTTCTTTAATTGCAAAAGAGTAAATTTGAAAACAAAACAATAGGTGTCCAATTTTCTATTAAGCAGTATTATTTGTTAATAATAATTTCAACATTAGATTCAGATTTGTTTATAGTTGAGGAGCTGGATGGAAAAATAAAACATTTACGTAAGGAGAACATATCGTTTTGAGAAAAAATCATTTCAAAGTTTGGGTGTCTAGTATGAAGCTGAAGACTGAAAAACTGGTAATTGTCGTGTTATACAATTGGTAGCACTAATAATACGCTATGCATTAAGATTAAAAAAACAGTGAATATGGGTTGCCATTACATATTTTTTCGAATTTTTGCAGTGTGACTTACAAGCCTTTTGCAGATAAAATGTTGATTGAACAAAAAAATAAGTCCTTTTTCCTTTTTTTGAAATTCTAATTAAACTTTGACAGCACGTTTATTAAATTCTAAACCTAAATATTTGATTCCAGTTAATTTCATGAATATGTATACTTGTACAATGTCCGCCTGAAAGTTGGTTATATGTGAAAAAATTTCTTATATCAAATTTCTCAGAAAATTTTATTCTTGATAAAAGTTAGTACTTGGTCTTAAGCTAAAAAAGCACCGACAGAAACTTGCATATATCTGGTTGTATCATGAGTGGACTTAAAAATGTAAATATGGTTTAAGAGTAAAGTACTATAATTAATGAAAATTGAAGAAAATATAATTTGGAAAAGTTGTTTAGAAGTGAAAGTTAATTCAAAATACAAAATCACAGGTTACTGCCCCAAAAAAGAAATTTAGGTATTTTCTTTCGTTTTTTCTGTATCACACTGTATATCATAGAACCAGAAATACATTTTAAAGGCTATTTTCTATGAGGTACTGTAAAAATTTATTCTTAGTTGTGAGTTACTAATTAGAAATTTAATTTTATGCAAAAATGGCATAATATAGCATATTTAAAGTTTTGCTAAATATTTAAAAATAATAAAATAAATCACCCTTTGAACATAACAAATTTTCCCTGTATTAAAATTTATATGTTCTTAGTTATTTGAAACATCCTGTAGGTTTCATTATTTTTATTATGCAATTTGAGAAAATTGCATAAAAACAACACAATTAATGAGAATATCTTAAAGATTTTTGTAAAATCTTTTAGGCCAAGACCAATACTATTTATGCTTATTTAGAGCGTGTTCGTATTAAATTTGGGTTTCGAAAGAATAAAAAGCACAATTGTCAGTATGAAATCATATATATATTTTCTTTCTGTCTTTTTCTTTCCGAAATAATTTTCCAAGGATTCCTGCATTAATTTCAAATTTCTAGCACTCTAGTAGAAGTGCTTTAATAGCATGTTTACACCTGAAATGAGCCCCCGTAAACGTTTTCACCATTAAAAGATATGTTTAGAAAGACATATTTACGAAAAAAAAGTTCTATAGTGATTTTTTTGTGCTTATTGATAATAACATTATTCAGTCACAAACAGAACACGAAATCTCCAAATTAAAATTTTCCCTCTAACCATAGCAACGGCACAATTGAATGTGTGCGTATCCAATGCACGAAGAGCGTCTGTGTGCTTAAACCGACTGATGGTGGCAACCGTAGCGTCGCGACGCAGAAACTGGAAAACGAACGTTGAACGCTGGCGCTGGCGGTTGTTAGCGCCGCGACGTCCATTGATATAGGTAGGTAAGTATGTATATGTATACACATTTTCACTGTTTCACCAGGGACCACCATCCAGCAGTTCAGCTATATACCTGGACCACGTCGGACCTCTGCTTGTCTAGTTAAAAACAAAAATTCCCTTCTTTTTCTACTAACTCACTCTCCGATTTTTGTTTCCATTTTTTTTTCCGTCGATTTCTTCTCCTTGTTTATTTCACTTTTTTTTTCTTGCCGTTATTGTCGTTGTTACTTGGCGGAGGAGACAAAGAGGACTTGATTTTTAAAATTGTTAAAGGAAAAAATTACTCTGTTTTCTTTTTTCGGTGTTATGGTTTTTTTAAAATGTTCTTCTTTTTGTTATTAAATTATAAATTAGATTATTTAAAAAAAAATAAATAAATAAACAATTTTTGTAAATGTGAAATTACGCACCGAGGGATTATTTAATTAATAAAATCGTGCCATTGTGAATTCTGCTTGTATTTTCTTTTTTTTATTTCCGTATCTTCTTTAGCACAGAAATTGTTACTTTCTATCAATTGTGTACCTGCGATACAAGGTAAGTTCTCTTTCAGAGCAATGTTGTACAGAAGCGGTTATGAAAAAAACAGCCAACTAAATATTTAAATTGATTCAAATATTATTCTATAAAAGAACAGGTTTTTCATAGCCGACACTGTACCAATTTGAAGATTGTTCTAATTTTAGAAATTTAATGTTTTTCCGATTCATTTCATATGTTAAACAGAAAAATTTGTAAACAACCCAATTAGTTGCGTCTTATTTATAAAAAAATTGTTTAGTTTTTTCTTTTTTTTTAATAATCATTAATCGCAACTTTTCAATGTTAACTGGGGAACGTAACTGTTATTCCAAACGTAAATAATTAATTTTTTGAAAATTAAAGTCTTATAACGTTTACAAGATTATAAACAAACATTGATATGTATGAAATATGTATGAAAGTCAAAAATGTTTCGACTTGTTTTTTAAGTTTAAAATTTTATATTTGATATTTTTAATGTGTAGGGAATATGTAGTTTCTTTTTCAGTGTTTCATAATGGAAATATTATTTGGAACAAACTAAATTTTTATATGAAAGTGTCCTTAGGATACATTCTGTGCAGCATCTAGATATGATGACTCGTATTTCAACAATTGAATGGAAACTGTATCACTCTTTTAAATTCTGAACCTTTTTTTATCAAGAATATTTGAAATAAAACCGGTAATTTTATAGAAATATAAATAACCTTTGTTTATTTACTAAAATCAAAATGTAGTCATCATTTTGAATCAGTGACGGCTCATGGGATTTTCTGGTACAGGTCCACAGCCATAAAATTACAATAAGAAAGTAGTATGTATTTACTAAATTAACTAAAATTTTTAGTGGCACGCACCAAGTAATTAATGATGTTCTAGCGGCTATAGAGGGGCTTCACTATTCGGCACCTTACTATTTTTTTTTTAAATTGTTGAAATTTCTCATCAAAAATCAAAACTTAGAAAATTAAACATTTATTTCTGAATATTTTTGAAATTATTTGACGTTAAAATTTGAAATTAAACGAGCACAGGGATACAATGTGGTAGCCTAATTAGTGTGGAAAAATTTTAGCGCAATTAATTGTTACAAGCAATTTAATTATTTATTTCCTTTTATACTTGCTGACCAATTGGTTTTAACCCTAGAATCATACGTACTCGTCAAAACGACGAACGAACTTTTCTACCTGCTCCAATACTACAACTTATCGGTGCCCGTTTGCTGTGAAACTTCTGTTATCTAATTTATTTGTTATTATAACACATAAGACGTATAAATTTTTTTTATAGCTATTGTCGTTTTTTTATACTGAAATAGTGTGCGTCAAAAGGACGACGATGTGTGATTAACCTATATTTTTTTTTAAAGATTTTGTACTCCACATATAAAAGTTTTCCTAATTGTTCTAAAATTTATTAAAGATATGGATGTTATAATTAATTTATTCAATGATTATGATAATGTGAAAGATGATTACAGCTGTTTGACTTATAGAGACAACATAATACTGAAGTTTTAATATATTGAATCGAAAACTAAAGAATGCGTTTCAAGTGACTTAATAAAAGGTTAACAATTTATTTTGTGGAAAATATTTTAATTTTTATTATTTTTTGAGATTTTATTCTAAAAATTACTAACAAATTTTAGAAAATTTACAAATGTGCCTAATGGGGAAATAACTACATATCTATAGGAATATTTATGGCTGAGAAATTTCACATTCTGTAAAGTCACACATGTCCACTGACTCATAATAGTTCATAAATTAATTATTTGAAACACATGTTTTATGATACAATTGATGTATTTATCTATTTTTTAATTTTTATAGTGAAAATATGCTTTGATAAAAAGATTAAAATAATAAATAAATATTTATATTAAGAAATTTTTCCAAATCCATTTTTTTTAAATATTTTGTTCGCTTTTGTAGTATTGTTATGTAAAAAAAATGTTTTTTGCAAATAAACTCTAAAACTCCCCATAAAAAGTCCATTCGTCGAAACGACGCCGATGTATGATTAACTTGACTCGTAGACCAACGTATGATTCTAGGGTTAAAGGAAAAGTTTTTCAAGAAAAAAGATTTTTCTTGGTACGAAGAACTGCTGATTTAAGTTCATGCTTAAAAACAACTTATTGTACGGAACAGTACTTGCGCAAGTACGACTTGCACCGCACTACATATTCTTGCTCAGTCCACAAAGATATTTTTAATCAGAGGCGTAACTACAACGGAGCAAGTGGAGCATCCACTCTAGGGCGCTTGACAAAAAAGGGCGCAACAGGAAAATGTATATGGGGCGCAAGAAAGAAAAATATGTTTCTTTTTTTATAGAAAATGGGAAATAAAGAAATTACAAAATCACAAAATCACATTTTTTTTTTTGACGAAAACGGACTTTTCTAGTGAGCGCTTGAATCAAAATCGTTTCAGGGCGCAAAACTCTGTTTTTAATTAATATTTTGAAGTTGTTAATTTTTGTAGAAGTTTCACTGCAATTCAATAATTTGTTTATATATTTAAAAGCTATTATTGTCTTTGATAAATATGCGTGTATACATATACACAACATATTATATTGCGAAATACTGAAAAATTTTATAGAATTTTCAAGGTTTCAAAACAATTAAATTGTCATTACGTTTACAGTCACAGACTTGCGTACGCCTACGTGATCAAAATTGAAAATTAATTTCAAATGAATTGATATTGTAAACACAATCAAAACCACCACATGAACCAAACCGGTTTACATACGGGGTGAGTTTTATGAGAGTTTCCATTTTTATTGTTCTTAAATTGTTGAATTAGTCAAAAAATTATTCAGATGATAGGTTGTGGATATCGCTGGGGACAATCGATTGTTATAACCAGGAGTTTATAGCTCCTTTAGTTTTTTGGGTTACGACACAAATTTATACTTTTTTTAAATGGAAGTTATTTTGTTTAAAAAATCTGCACAGCATGTAATTCAATTGTTAAATTTTAAAACAGTTATTCAAAGGTACGAGACAGTATAATGGAAATTTGAGTATCCCCGGTAGCTTTGAATCATAAACAAATTTAGATTCCCATTTAAAAATAAAAATTTGGATCATACCTCTAAAATTAACAGAGCTATGAAGCTACTGACTACACCAATCGATTGGCCTCAGCGGTAGCTTCAAGTCTTACCTGAACAACTTTTTGATTAAATGAATTATTTAACTATTACAAAAATAGCAACTCTCAAGAAACTCACCCTGTATATTATGTACGAGCACAATTGACTTTCCTATCTCAAATAATAAATTACAATTGATATTTATTACAATTTATTAGCAAAAATTAATGATGGAATAGAGAATGGAAATTCAATTTTTGATTTTTCGCAAGATTTAACATCCAAACGAAAATTATGCGGAATTATTAATCAAGTCTAATTGTATTAATTTTCCACAAAATAAATTCAATTTTACTTTCTAATTAGAAAAATTTGTCGAGGACACGTGTTAAGTCAGAATTTCTCAGCAGCTCAAAATTTTCACAACTTTTGGCGGTAGAATGGAAATAAGTGAAAACCTTCGTTTTGAAATCTTAAATTTAATACTTTTTTCAAACGATATCTCATACGATGTGGTGTACGTTCAAAAACTTTTTCGTCCCCAATTTGCAATACGGTAAAATATTTTAAGAAATTCAGGCTTTTTTGAAGTGAAAATTACTATAGCCAGGATACCTAAGAGTTCAAAAGTTATAAGAATTATGGGGCCTACGAAAGACGAACGTGATGGAACTATAGGAATTCCGAGATCATTTATTCGGAACTCGAATAAAATATACTTGCAAATAAAATAAAGTAAAAAAAAATGTTTTTTAAGAAAAAGCTTTTATTTAAAAATGGGCTAAAAAAATGAAATAACTACTGAGTGAAATTTGAAGCAATATGCAACATAATTTATAAAAGCTTGAGGCGTTATCATTAATTATTTCTGTTTTGGATATAAGTGTAGTTATTTTTACTTTTCAGTACTTACCAAACTTAATTAAACGCCTCAAGCTTTTATAAATTATGTTGCATATTGCTTCAAACTTCTCTCAGTAGTTATTTCATTTTTTTAACCCATTTTTAAATAAAAGCTTTTTCTTAAAAAACATTTTTTTTTACTTTATTTTATTTTCTACTCTTTAGTCTGATTACAATTAATTTAAAAAAAATAAAGAAGTAATTTTTTTACCTATATTTTAATCGGTTAATTTACCCTAATCAGACATAACTATGGAAACAAAAAATTGCAATGTAAAATCAATGGACAATATTTGACAATTCGAAATGTCAAAAAGTTGCATAGGACTAACAATCATCAATTTTTTGTTTGGGGCAATTTAGGGAAAAACTACTTATACAATATTGCATTGTCATCAAGGTTAGACACGTATGCAACCTCTAGCTCAATTAGAACCTGTCTAAATTTTGATTCCAACATTTGATCTAAACCAGCATACTAAGATAGCAAGTTAAATAAAAGCTTTTAATAAAATAAGCTTTAATCATTGAGGAGAGAATCGACTAGAGAGAATGCTGTGTATTACAAATACATTAAGAAATTGAAGCAAAAAAATTGACTGATGTGGGCAAAAAAATTGACTGATGGGATTACTTTAATGGCGGTCAAACCATTAATTTAATGGTTTAATTGGTTTATCTAATATTTATAAACAAGTCTCCGTGGTTACGATTTGGGCTTACTAAAATGGAGTCATGCTTCAAAATTTAATGCCTGTGTTATCTCTAGGAAACATATGTTAATATATTTGATTCAGTGCTCTGTGGCTTTAATGTAGTTCAAACAGGTCCGGATTTACACTAGGCGTACACGGGGTGGCCAAATTTGGAACATACGTGATAATTTTTTTTTCACTGTGATCACTTATTTTCTAATAGGTAAATAAGAAATGGGAACTGTTTTTTTTTTTTTTTGCTCGTTTTGCTCGTCACATATATTTTGATAGGAAAAAGTAAAGAAAGTACATATGAAATTTTTTTTAAGTTTTTGTCAGGGGCGACATTTTTCACAGTGAAAATATTTGTGTTAAAATTAACACAAATCACATGTCCACAACGGTCCACTCAATTTTTTGTGTTATTTTAACACAAAGCATATGTGTCAAATCTATACACAAGATTTGTGTCAATGGTTTAACACAAAAGAGGACGTTATCAGAGTTAGTTGTTAAACTTTTTTATTGAATATTTTACTTCCACTTAAGATATTTGAAAATCGTTAAAAATTATAACGATTTTGTTCATATATTATTATAAATGAGACTCAAAGAACGTAAAGTAAGTTAGTCCGTTGTAAAAATTCTTATTTGTTTCCATATATATGTATACCTTTTCCAACAATTTTTGGGATGACTTTTCGCGAGGGTGTTATTAGTGACCATAAACTTTTAAGATGTTAAATTATTTTATTGCTTACAACAAATACCACCCTATGTTCACTCCAATTGTATTTAAATTTGTTACCTGTTTTACAAGCGACGGTTTCTTTTTGCATTCATATAGATAAGTAGGTAACATGCTGCGAACAATACTGCTGATTATTGCCGTACTTGAAAAGTCATCTCATTTAAATATTGAAAAACTTAATAAAAAAGATGATGGTAGTTCTTATCAGTTAAATAAAATCATGTGAGCTTACGAAATTGTATATTATATAATTCAATCTCAAGTAAGCTTACATGATTTTTTGTAACTGAATCTGTAATAAAATAACCCTAAAATGTAAGAAAATTGTTTCATTTTTAAACGTTTAATAAAACTATATTCGTCAACAACTGAAAAATCATATAATTTTTCGGTTTTGTTTAATAATAAGAACTACTCTCATCTTTTTTATTATATATATTTTGGTAGATATATATTCTAATGTAAGTTAGGTACTTATAGCATTCTTTTGCTCTACACAAAGATTGTGTTATTCTTTGTTGTTCAAAGGTTAACAGGTTAACATTTTTATTCTGTTAAATCGAAATTTGTGTTAATATTTTCATTTAACACAAACACGAAATGTTACATTAACGCTGGGTTATGTTACTTATTTAACACAAAAATTTTAACCACTGGCTTTTTTTACGCAGAACACAATTTTTTTTACTGTGTTCATAGTGCCCCGGGCGGCACTTAGGGTAAATTCGGCCCTGAGTTCAAATTGCTTTATGATGTTCTGAATTGAAACGAATCATAAGTCATAACTCTGTGTGCTAGTATATAATTTTGTTCTCATCTACATATCCTAATATTCAAAAGTATCTCTTTATGAAGTTGTGTTTAACTTTTCGACTATATACTTACCCAGTACGTGTAGGTATCACTACAGTGACTTTATAATACACTTGTTAAAACTGTCTCCGTTGGTAGGTGTAATTTTTAATTAAATTTTTCATTGGTTGACGCTGAATTTATGTATGTACGTTACTTTTTGAGTTACCACGGTTACTCATTTAAAATTTGGCCTGAATATGGTGGCAAATTTGCTCCCGATGGCCACTATGTTTTCAAGTAAATTATAAAGTCACTGTGGGTACATCACAATATCTGTTGTGTATACACAGCATGTCAGTAACACTATAGCAAGTTTAGTATTTTATATTTTACGGAACATACTTTTCATTTTACGCCGAAAAATTAGGTCAAATATATCGTAAATAGAATGAAGGGTGCCAGTGTACCTTTCTGCATTGTTTCATAGCCTTATGTAATATGAGTTAATAAAATGGATGGATATAATGGTATCTAGGTGTGCATGTATGTCCTTAAAATATACACTAGTGGGTAACATTATTTCAACAAAATAAAAATATATCTACATAAATTATTATTTTACTAATATACTTTGAATAAACAGAAATGAAATTATCTTTCTTCCTCCTTTTAGCTAGAAATTTTGAAACATACAGAATGATAATTTTTATTTGCGAATTCTATGTGTATATGTGTGGAGTGACTATTCAAAACGTATTTTGTCACAATTACTAAAATCACCAAAAACTGTTCAACGTATGATTTAAGGGATTATATTTTTCAAGTTGTGTTATTCTCATAGATAACATGATTTAAAGTATCAGGTCAGTCCATAAGTTCGTGCATATTTTTTTGGTAAATTTTTAAATAGTATAAAAAAAAACACAATTCATCCTTTCTACGATCTGATCCACTGTTAATTGTGGCTCTGACTTCACAAGATTTCGAAGAATGTCATCATCAAAATTAACAGGACATCCTGAACGGGGTACACCGTAAATGCTGCTTTCTCCAACTTTAAATTTTTTAAACCATTTCTGGGCAGTCCTTACACTAATAGTGTGTTCACGATGTACACTATTAATTGTTATCGCTACATACCTGGCAGATTCACCACACGAAAATAAAAAATGTAGCACAGCACGTTTGTACTGACTATCTATATTTATCTTCTATGGGTACTAAAATGCCTTCGATATTTACGAAAGTTGGTGATGAACTAAATAATATGTTAGTCAAACGATGACAAGTTTCGACAAGTTTAAAATTGTTCAAGTCATAGTGAATTTCATGCATGCTATTAAGACGCACGAACTTATGGACTGACCTGATACAATTAAAATTGATTTTTCGTTAAACTGTTTTTCTTTTTTGAAGAAAAATGCTTTTATACGATGGACAAAACGCTGTTTAAACAGACAGATTGAACAAAACACATTTTAATTTACTTCATTGTTGATAAAACACACCTCGAACAAATAATACTTCGAATTAGACGAATTGAAAAATTTTTCATCACTAACAAAAGTTAATATCTAAATTTTATTAATAAAATATTAAACATATAGATTATTTTCATATACACAACCATTACACAACACGTGTATATAAATCATATGTGCAACTCGCGCAAATCACATGTGTTGATCACATGATCCAGTGAACCAATCAGAACATGTTGCTGCCTGATTTTCATTGGTCATTGAACAAAACATTATTTGAATCAATCATGATTATGAAAACAACGCGGTTTGAATAAATTCATCATTATCATTCTTAATTTTAATAGGTAAAATTTTTTTTTTACAGATATTGAATCGTCTAGTCCGATAGAAAACAGTAAGAAGAATCAGATGATGCGCCCAACTCAATTTTAAATTTTTGTGACAAAATGCTTTTTGAATAGTCAGTCCACATGTATAATTTCACACAATTTCTATGTATATATGTAAAAACTCATACAAAATTTCAAAGTCTTACAAATTTGTCTACTTACCTACTTTCATATTTTGTAACTGATCAAAATGAAAATCTTGACTGTCATGACAACATTACGCATCCACACATTATGTAAACAGTGACGACATAAAGAATTATTAAAATTTTACGAAAATCAACTTCACAATAAATAATATGGTTCGTTTCAGTTAAATTTAACCATGCTTCGTCACTTTAAATTTAAATAGTTTCCGTTTTCTTGGTTTTATCTCTTTTATTATTGCATTTACGTAAATTTTAAATTTGCAGTTTGTTTTTAGAAAAAAATAGAAAATTTATTTGTTTCGAATATAAGAATTACTTATTTAATTTTTTAACGAAAACTCATGATCAATTTTAACTGAAATGAGGTACGAGTATATAAGTTTTGTATACATTAAAATTATGTAGAACTTGAAATTTATTAAAAACAAATGCCAACATTCAATTGTTAGGAAAAAAGTTTGCACATGTTTTAAACTTTTAGTATTATAATATGCAATATAAAAATTAATAAATGTTATAGTAAGCTGTTGTACTTTACACACAGGTGTGTTTAAGGTGGAAAATTTTTTACAATTTACCTAAATAGTATTTTGTATAGTAAATGAACAATTTTATGGTAGTCGTAAATAAATTAATTTTTGTACTAGTCTAGCAGCAAAATAGAATTTTTATGAAATAACATTGTTTGAATACTTTTTCCCAATACTGTACGTACGTTCGAATATGCATATGTTGAATAAACAATACAAATGAGTAAATTATGATGGTATAAGTAAATGTAACATAGAAAATATATTTTATATAAATTTAAAAAACAAGGAAAATATGAATTCTTGCACTATTGTAGATTTACTCAAACTTACCGGATATTATGTTAACTTATTTGTTATATAACTATAGCTTGTAGCACAATTGATACGCTATTTACAGATGAACAAACATGGAAAGGAATACAAATATGTAATCATTCATATAATCTATACCTTGTTTATATACACAATTTCGATCAGGCGATAATTGTAAAATGATCAACCACATAATATCTAGGACGTACATATACAGTTTGTTTACATTCGTTTCGTCGGATTTGTAATATTTAAAAAAAAAATCAAATCAATATCAAAAATATAATGTTCCCCATTCCTGTGCCGTTGTATTTGACAAGCTGGAAAACAGCAATGAAAAATGTTCAGACTATCATCATTATTACCAAGATATTCACCGGCAATCATCGTTGTCTCTAGGGAGTAGCTCGTCCTCTTTATTATATGGTGAATCAGTGAGTACAGTCCATGTCTTGTTTATCGTTAGCAAGTTTTACACAGGGTAATTCTCTAATAGCGGGAGCCACCTAAAAACTCATAAATTGAATGATTTGCCTGTTTTTATAATCTGTAAGTGTTGTGAAGTTGGGTTGATCTGTCTATAAATTACGAGATATTCATTTGTTTCTACAGAGTAGGCATGGGCAAAGTTACCCCTGTGTAAACCCACTGAAATACTTTAACGTAAAAGACAGAAATGATGAGGTTCAAAAAATTTTAATAGTTGAACAGTTAATAAAATAATAGTAATCGTTTTTCCCAAGTTTTTTTTTATATCTTTTATCATTTTTAAAAAACTTTAATACAATTTTATGTAATTTTTATATAAAATACGTATTTACTCCTAAAATGGTAAAAGTGGAAGAAAAACTTGGAAAAGCAACTAATTATTTTTTTTTTTTTTTTATAAATCATTCAATGATACAAAAATTTTTAAGATTACACGAACAGGGGTGGTTAAGGAGAGAGAGAGAGAGAGAGAGGTTTATAACGTTAGCCGTAAATTAAAAATCACAAAGTGATTGAAAAAATTATCCGGATCGGCCGGGAATCGAACCCAGGATCTCCTGGTAACTAGCCAGGCGTGCTAACCTCTACACCAACGATCCTATGCTCGGCAAGGGGCCGAGCCGGACACCCATTCAATCACCTATGTGTATTAGTACTCTCTCTGATTCGAGAAACAGTTACAATTTTAATTTCAAATATTATCGAGTGCCTGTGAGACACTACTACGTATGACAAGCTTTTGTTTGCATTTCAACACACGCAGTATTGATATGTTCACTTATCGTTCAGCTAAACTGAAACTTTTTAAGCACTCGATTTCTTTGGTATAGTACGACCAAAAACCACATGTAAATTAAAAATCACAAAGTGATTGAAAAAAATTATCCGAATCGGCCGGGAATCGAACCCAGGATCTCCTGGTAACTAGCCAGGCGTGCTAACCTCTACACCAACGATCCTATGCTCGGCAAGCGGCCGAGCCGGACACCCATTCAATCACCTATGTGTATTAGTACTCTCTCTGATTCGAGAAACAGTTACAATTTTAGCAACAGTTACAACGTTAGCCGTGTTTTAAAGACACAAATTATTTTTGTTTTATTTTGTAGTAAAATAATCCATGATGAATGTAATCGGTGAAAATTTCAAACGCTTAAATTGATTTTTCAAAAACTGCGATTGAAATTTCGAACTATAAAATTAATTTACGAAGATACTATTAGGTTTAAAACAATTAGACCAGTAAATTTATGCGTACTACTTAATTATTAGAAGAACTATTGAAAGTTGAAATTTTTGTCTATTATGTAATTTACACATGGGTCATTTTACCCATATTTACTCTACAGAAACAAGCAAATAATATCTCATAACTTATAGATCAACACAACGTCACTACACTTACAGATTATAAAAACAGAGAAATCGTTCAAAACTATGTGTTTCTGAACGGATCCCGTTATCAGAGAATTACCCCTATTATGATTTTCATTATTAGAAAACTAGTAGTGTCTGTACTAGAAAATATTGGAACATTTTTGAAGTTGAGTGTATACGATTCAAAACAAGACGATGATTAATGGTTTTCCGTTGTATTAAAAATAAAATTCCCAGGTAAAAGCAACTATATTATCGTTAATGTATGCTGCTTGCGTACAGTATAAAATGCCCTGATTTCGATGATTTCACCGGGAAAGGATTTAAAAGGGCATAGGTAGTGTTGTGTATTTTAAAAGTACAATATTCCGTCATCAATAAATTGGTTTTTGATTTCAGTTTATTATACATCTCGCCAAAAAATACACGAGAAAATTTTTTCTAAATTCATTTGAACAAACGCACTTCCAAATCCATACTAGTAATATTAGAAATGGATCTAGCTTGAACATTTATCGTGTTCATTAGACATTTACAAAAATCGTATATCGATGGTCTTGTGACGCAATCACGTATCTAAGAAATGAAAACTTTTTAGCAAATACCTACAAAATACTGAATAATTAATTATTATTTCGGTTTCTTTAACTAAACAGTTTTGTTTATTTTACTATATTTTATTATTTTACTTCATATACTAAATCGTGTGGGATATCGTTAAAGAGGACTCGTAAAATGAAATTATGATTTCTCTAAACATTTTTCATTTTTACGCCTAGTTTGTGAAACACTGTTGATCTAAAAAATTTGAAAAAATTTACACGAACTAGTACTAGCTAAAACAATACTCAGTTTAAATATTTCAGCTAAATTGCGTCGGTAACTTTTAGAAATATAGTCTGGCCAATTTTCGAAAATTCAAAAATTTATTATAGAGACAATTTAACTCATGTGTATCAAGTTCCATAAGAATATTGTAGTTTTCTCACTTTTACCATGGAAAAAAAGTTAGGACAGGTTTTTACAGCGAATAAAATGGTACAAAACATTTCATTGGTCATTTCATTGTAAGTAAACACGATAAAAATGAAACAAAAATTCGTATTGGTAAATTTAACTGATTTCAGAACCATGGTAACAATGCTTTAAATAATAATATGAATTATACTAATTTATTTTATTCGTTAAATTGTCTTACCGTATTACACTTGAGTTTTATGTTTTTTCTGAATAAATTTGTGTTTTCTACAACTCAAATTTCTTGCCTAAAAGCAATTTAACTCGAAGAACTATTAACCCAAAAACGCTTCAGCTTCGCTGTCGTGGGTTTTGTTAATTGACAGTTGCCTCGTTAAATTGCTAGGCAACAAACCCAAATTTATTCGAAAAAATACAAACCTCTCATGTAATAATAAGTGATAATTGAAAACATGAGTGGATGATGGTGTTATGTGATATTTGTATAATTTTACAACAGAAGCGTTTGAAAGTTTTTATTTACATATACTTCCCGTACAATAGCATGTGTTTATTATCGAATTTCTACAAAACTATTAGGCATAATGAAACCAAATTCTAATATATGACACTTCAACAAAGGATATTCCAAAATTTTGCAAGAAACGACTTTTGAAACAATATTACATAACACCTTCATCTACTCGTGTCTTCAATTGTCTCCAGTAAGTGCGGCTGCACACCTAGCAGATACGACACAGCAGATACGACATAAGATGCATAAGATATGTGTCGCTTGGAGACACGCATCGCTTGAGTACATTTAAATTGCATTGAAAACACAAAACTGCTGCACACCTAGGAGATACGACATAGCAGACACTGACATTTGTCTTAAGCGACATAGCATGCTAGTCTGCTGTCGCTCGTGTCGAACGACATGTAAGATAAATTTAAAAGTTATATTATACGTATACATTTGAAAGGAATGGTAATTCAAATAGTGTGTACATTATTAAAAATTCTCTTTAATAATTAATTGAAGGAAAGGTCCTGTGGTGTCTTTATTGAAATGCCGCTGGTTCAGGAATTTGTTGATTATGTTGATTCCCACATTGACCGGCCTCTATAGCTCACATTTTTTTTTTAAACGGATGAATACCCCATTTGCCGGAGAATAAAACACAATGTTTTTGATATAAACTATTTTATTATTTGAACAAGGATGAGGTTGAACAAGGCACATCTAGATCATCAACTCCATATTCTCCGACTATTAGTGACTCTTCATGGATTCAAACTAACTCGATTGACTTATCATCTCAACAAACTACTCATGACTTTCATGGAGGAATAGGAATAAATGTTGAAAATAATTTGCCGTTGTATTATACAAAAATGTAGTTCAGTTAAAATAAAAATTTACATTTTTTTTTTTTCAGTAAAAATATATATATATTTGAAATATTTACAGTCTTAATTTTATTTTCTTTCTTATTCTTTCTAGCAGCTTTTCGGATGCAGAAACAGCTAGTTTGTATTTAGTGTCCTGTTTTTCAAGAGCAGGTGACACTAATTCTAACAAAAATTTGAAACAATCAGGGCTCATTCGATAGAATTTTTTAAATTTTGATTCATATTGCGATAATTCTCTGCTAACTATGGCAGAACTGTGTTGAACATTATAAAAATTGTATGGATGTATCCAATACTCCCTCCTTTTCCTTTTTTTATTTCTTAAATACCAGTACATTTCGATAGTATCTTCCTCACTTGATGAGCTCACGATTAACACTGACTTGAAAAATTCCACTTGTTGTAGTGTCGTTCATGTCGTATCTCTCGTGTCTTAAGACAAATGTCTCCTAGGTGTGCAGATGCCATGTCTTAAGACAAATGTCTGTGCCTCTCATGTCGTATCTGCTGTGTCGTATCTGCTAGGTGTGCAGCCGGGCTAAAAAAACTTTATATTGCGATATGTTTCGGGCATTAGAAAACGTTCATCAAAAACTTCAAATCATTAAAGGAAATGCTTGAAAATCGACAAAATTTTCGATTTTCGTAAGTAGGTAACTCCAAAAAAAATTTGGGGGACAGGTCTACTCACACTGTCAACTTCCTATTGTGTGTCCTTAAAGACTAGAGATTACTGTACACAAATAATTCTTTTTTCATGTCAGGCGACTCCTCCCCTGGGCCCCCGATAGAGGCTTTGCCTCTTGCACCATATCGGGGGCTTCGCCTTCTATACCTAAGGGTGGGGGCTCCACCCTTATCAAACAAATGATAACATCATTTGTTCTCAAGATATGCGAGACTAAATATATTTTGGCAAAAACTAATTTTTCAAGTTTCTTACTTTTTTTTTTTTCATTTTGTAATAAAATACTGGCGTCTTTAGCATCAAGGAAGGTTCCTAGGCCATTATATAATAATGTTATGGTAAAAAATTCATATAATCTATGTTATCTTAATAAAGTTAATTCCGTTTTTTTACCACAAAAAACAAACCGCTAATCCGAATTTGCTGAAAACTTGATCCGGTCTTCATTTTTTGATTACGCATCTAATGAAATTAGTCCGGAGTTGATATCATCATTTGTTCTCGAGATATGCGAGACGAAAAAAAATTCACGAACGAACGAACTAACGAACGCACACACAGACATCACGCTAAAAACGATGGATTCGGATTCTAGTGACCTTGAAACGTGGAGATATGTCAAAATTAGCGATTCGTAAAATCGGACCCATTACAGTAACTTCCTATGGGAAGTTAATAATTCCACGTTTGCGAATAATTCCACCCTACTGAGCAGAATATGTATATGTACTCAGAAATTTACTCTTACAAAAAGAACTGGAAATTATATAAAACGTAGCAGATGAATATTTTAAAGACAAAACCAAGGAGACTGGAAAAAGAATATTTTAAACAATAAAGTGGAGAGAGGCGCGATAGGTACCTGAGCTAAAAAAGGAGAAAATATTAGAAAGAATAGTCGAGTAGATGAAAATAGAACGAGAAATTTTATGTTGTGCACGCTTCAGATAACAACAAACAATAACTTTCACTTTGTAATTACTTTGTGAATTACTTCAGCAATGTTCTTAACAGTGTTCGTTTTGTTGACAGGATAATACTTATTTTTCTATAGTAAACATACTATGACAAGAAGTGTTCAGTATCTAACATAATAAAACTTCAATTATTTATATTTTAAATGTAATTTGATTATTGTTTTACATTATATTTGTGAACTAGAATGATGAAAATAATTTTGATGTTTATAATTAAAATTTTATCAAAACACAGAAAAGAGGAAGTGAATGACTTACAAGGAAAGGTTCCCAAGTGTCCGCCTCCGATTTCAATGCCGCTGAAATATGTTATTCTACATGGAAATCTAAGAGACACGTATTTTTTTTTATCGGCGGAAAAAACGGTTTGAAGGGGTGAAACTGCCCTTCAAAAATTGGGGTAAAAATGTAATTTTTAAAATATCTCGAAAACAGTAGGAGATAGAGCAAAAGTTTAAATTGGCGATGTTGCTCTTTTTTAAAGAGCTATCTATTGATATGCAATTTGTTCAATTTACATCAGCAGGGGTGGTTGGCGGTTGCAATTTGGGGGTTAATTTTGCAAAAAGGGGGTGAAAATGAAACAGCATAAAAATTTTGTTTACAGATTTGAAATCTACGTCAAAAAATCTAATTGACCTGTTTTCGCTCAATGTCTTAATATTAAGTCTAGGAGTAGTTAACTAAGGGGTGACAGTGTCGAAAAGTCGTACTACTTGGGTAGATCAAAAAGTTCTTCTTGATGGAAAATAGTTTAAGACAATTAGAATAACGTAGAAATCAAATTTTCAATTTCAAAATTCAGTTTGAGCAACACTAGAGAGGGGGTGAGTCACCCTCTTAAATTACATACTAGTTTACTAACACTCATTTTTACTATTAACACACTGACAGTGGGTAATAATGTCAAAATAAGTGGTTCTGAAGTTGGACTATTTGTTCTGAAGTTTTTCCGCCGATAAAAAAAATACGTGTCTCTTAGATTTCGACGTAGAATAACATATTTCAGCGGCATTGAAATCGGAGGCGGACACCTGGGAACCTTTCCTTGTTAACAATTTTGCATACAATTCAAACATTCGACTCATGTGTCAGGAGTATGGGGTGACAGTCGCGAAAAATTAGCTTTTATTTACCAAAAATTTATAATATTTTAACTGCCCAAAGTGATGCCTATTATTTATACTCTGATTAGCAATTTCTTGTCAGTGGTACCAATTTTAAAATTTTAAATGGAACATATTTTTTTCGAAACAAATATTGATTGTACATTGTATTTTAACATTCATTTTTTCAACATTAAGTTTACAATTCATTATTTTACGTGTAGTTCGAAAAATTGGCAAAGAAAATTTCGCAATGCTGTTTATGGCAAACTTGCCAATTTTTCCTATATTGATAAGTGTCAACATATGTTATAAATTTATTTTTCAAAGTTTTTACAGAACTATATACTGAGTGTCCCGGCCGGATGTATACATACGATTTACATGTTAATTAATAACATTGGATTCCCATAAGGAAAAAGTTATGTCACAAGAGTGGTTTGCATAAACCTATTCATATTTTTAGTAATTTTCTTTTATAAAATAATTTTTTCCCACCAAATTATCTGCACTATTTTTTCAATAGAATATTCTTTTGGTATTTTTATTATTTTAATATTTATTTTCAAGAAAATAAAAAAGTGCTCTTTGAATTTACAAAAAATGACAGAAATATTTATTACCTATGTAAAAATGTGAATTTCTTGAAAATTGCGACATTCATTTCTTTATTTTACTGCATTATTATTGTTAAAGCTATAGTAACAGTAGTTATAATATTCATTTGATATCATTATTTTGTTCAAAGCACTCTTGTGACCTAATTTTTTCCTTATGGGGATCCAGTATTATCAATTAACAAGTAAACCCTATATATACATCCAAATGGGACACCCGGTATACTTAAAAGTAATAAAAAAAATAAAAAAAATAGGAAATAAAAATTAAATTCAGTTAAAAAAAAAGTTTTTGAACAAAATATTTTTTTATTGTTTTTATTTTAAAACGTAAAAACAAAACAAAATAAACTTGTATACTTCCTAATATCACAATTTACTTCAATTTATTGACTTATTTCGACCTCTATGGTAAATTATTTTCGAAAAACAAAAAATTTAATAACAGGATTGAATAATAATAATAAATAACCTTGCAAAAATCAATTTTTAATTTGAATGAATATTAATAGATTTGAGCGTTACTTTATGGTATTCCATATTTGTAAATAATAAAAAAATACTTTCTTTGCAAAATACCACTTTTATTTTTGAAACTGTGACAATTATTGTTTCAAAAATAAAAGTGGTATTTTGCAAAGTAAAGTATTTGTTTATTATTTACAATTTGAATGAAAATTAAATAGTTAAAATGATAAAAAACATAAGAACTTTTCGATTTCATTATATTTTACTTGCAAATCCAAAGCTAGTCCACCCCAAATTTCTAAAGACCCATACCAATCTATAATACCTATATTATACTTGTCGTCTTTAGCGTATAAAAAAAATCTCAGAACCCTTATAATTTTTTCATGTCAATCTGTCAGTCTGTTACACATAATTTCTAGTTTTTTTTCCGATCAACATAAGCAACTAAATTTTCGCAAGTAAAATAAAGAAAAACGAAATAGACAAAGAGCCCCCCTCTAGTAGTTTTCGATATTAGAAAATATATCAAAAAATCAAGTCTTGATTATGAGGGGAAATGCAGGAAAATGAAGTTGTCATTTTTCGCTATCGATCATTTTGTGATGTGTGTTCTGTTCACTGGTGTATACTCAGCACTTTTAAGCAGGGGCGCAAGAACGGGGGGAGTCCAAGGGGTCCGGACCCCTTAAAATTACGTGAACCCCTCATAAAATTACGAAAATTTTCCGTTGATTGATTTAATTTATATTAAAAAATAAAATTTTTAGTGGTCTACTAATATTTTTTATTTGAAGATGGCATTTTCGGAGACGATTAGAAAATGTTATCGGAGAATTGCGTTAAAAAATTAGATTATTTAAATTTTTGTTAGACCCCCCCCCCCTGTAGATCTATAGTTGTTGCGCCCTGGCTTTTAGGGAAAAGCTTTCTTTAAGCAATCTATAAGGATATTAGCAACGTATATGCAAGTACCATTGTCGAATATAATTATGTATATTGTATCTAATTGTATAATAAACCATAAAAACATATTTTATCCCAAACGTTATAAAAGTTTCTGGTTATTGTGGAATCATGACTGATTTAGTGAATGTCCAAGACACATGCACTTGATGAATTTTAGCGAATTTCCAGAATGGAATTCAGTTATTACAGCCACTGTCATGGCGCGACTTCCCTAGAAACGGAAAATAATATTCACTAAAATTTATATATATATATATATATATATATATATATATATATATATATATATATATATATATATATATATGTCCGTGCGATAACTCTCGAACGAAATGTCTTACGTTTATAAAATTTGGTGAAAATATTGGAAGTCCCAAACCGTTGGACGAGTTCGTTAACCAGACACGTCCGATGCCCGGAACATGTCTTTTTTGGCAATTTTCGTGAAAAAAATTAGTTTTTTGTCAAAATTTCCCCTTATTCAAAAAATTTTTTTACATCATTGGAAAGAGGAGAAAAAATCACATAAAAAAGGTCTTTAAACTATTATTCTACCTCAACTAGTTTCCAAGAAAAACTAACTTTTATAAACGGAAATTCGCTATGTTATGCAGGATGCTGCGATAGGGGTATTTTGTTTTCTACTATGCATACGTTTTTCCACTAAATGCGTTTACTGTGTAAAAACTGGATTAGCTATATTTCACTAAATCATGTATGAGATTTTGCCAGCATAACTAGATTTTAATATTCAATGTTTTTGCTATTTGTAAAAACATTTATGTAAATAACTACAATAATGTACAAACATACAAGCACAGACTAAATCAGATAATCTACATTACTTCGTCGAAGATCGTTTATACAGGAATTTTTTTTAAATACAGGGTGGTCCAGAATTATGTACCGTAATTGCTAGAGCTGATATAGTATACGTTCAAAAATAATGGTACTTTTTCATATATACTTTTTTCCAAAGCTCAATAACAACCCTGTAAAGGGGTGAAACGAAAACCATTTTTTCCTAAATATTTTCCAAACGCTTTTGAATAACGGATTGATATTTTAGGGGTACGTATTTTGCATTAGGATGATTAAATTTATGTTAACACTTATTCCACCATTTATGATTAAGCGGTGGTTTTGGGTGGTAGGTATGTGTTATTACGTCTATTCTTTTTTAATTTGCAATTATTTAAACAAAATTCTTAAAAATATGATTCCACAGATAATTCCACGCAAAAATGTACACTTGTTACATTTCGATAAATAATAGCATTTTTGAGTAATTTAATGTAGCAGTATCTATTTCCAAATTATCCTTTACCATAAACCATAAGTGATGGAATAATTGGTACCATAAATTTAATTATCCTGAGCTTCATACGCACCCCTAAAATATGAATCCATTATACAAAAACGGTTAAAAAATTTAAAAAAAATAGTTTCGTTCCACCCCTCTACTTTATCTCCCTCATTATTGAGTTTTGAAAAAAAGTGCAGATGAAAAGGTACCATTATTTTTGAACGTACTATCAGCTCCCGCAATTACGGTACATAATTCTGGATCACCGTGTATATACTAGGCTTGCAACAAATACTCGGCAACTATTTGGTGTTTGACCAATTCGATCATTTTTCAACATTCGGCCAAATAGTGAATAAAAACGAAATCAGACGTATTTAATTACTTAAAGGAGACAAATACCTACATATTCCAAAATTATGTCTTGAAAGAAAGGTCTTGTTATAAGCAATATAATAAAATATAAAGTACCGTATAGTATTGGATAATTCGGCAAGGTAGGTACCCGAATATTCGGTATTGGCCGAATAAGCATTCTGTTACTCCGTTGATCGAATTCGATATTCGTTACAAGCCTAATATCTATACTAATGTCATGACGTATCTTGTTTCCTGAGTGTTTAAATATGGTATATGAAGATCTAATTATAAGTATCTCTCTTCTGTGGTACAATTCAAATATGTATGTATATTTGAGAAGAATAATTTCGCCTTCGATACAGAATATTTTTATTAAAATGTGTAACTTAGTTTTTACAGATTTTTTATAAAAGACAAATTTTATTATAAAAAATACCAAAAAAAAAAAAATCAATCTTTAAAATATTCGTCATCATTGTAGAAACTAGTTGGTTTTGAAACGATTAATTTATCAGATAATTCTCAAATTTTTTCAACATTTTGGAAACTTTTCCCTGCTAAACTGTTTCTCATTGATTGAAAATGATGAAAATCTGTAGGAGACACATGGTGAATAAGTTTTGGTACCATTTTTTCCTTGTTGAAATTCGTATAGAAAATGCAATGTCGTATAATATGTTGGGAATTTTCGTATTTCATGAGTCAATCCACTAAAATTTAGTCAAATTAAATCAAATACGATTTGAATTTTTAAACAACGGAAATCAAACAACAAAAAATGCATATAATTTTTTTTTATACAAGATAAAGTAGGTGGTCACTTACATTACACAAAAAGGAACATAATTTTTCATCTTTTATACAATGAGAATTTTCTGCTCTTTTTTGATAACAAACAGCTTCATTTAAATAAATTTAAACAAATAATGTTTCAATAAATTATTTTAATAAGAAATTTCATAACTTATTATATATTTTTGATAAAAATGTAACTTTTAGTTGGTCACTTACATTACAGTCACTTTAAAACAAGTTTTATTAAAAAGTAAGTAACATAGTTTATTAGTTTGATTTTTTGGAAAATATGATAGATAACAAAGATAAAAGTTTATTTTTAGTAATTAAAAAAACGTCTGTCGGTCTTGATAGCCTCCAGTACTCGAATTCATAGCTTGACAAAAAATCAAAATAATACTCAAAACGAGTATAATAATTATTTCAGCAGAATGAAAAATGAAAATTTAGCTGTATTTTAATATTCACTTGAAAAAAATCACAAGTTACGGTAATTTTTTTTATTAAAGTAAAAAATTTTTAAGCTAACTTTACAGAATAAAGACAATTACAGGTAAAAAATAAAATAAAGAAACGTTGTAATTCTACAAAATCTTTTGACTATCAAGTAGGCATGATATTGATTAATTATTTACATTTTTTAATTTTTACTAAAATTTCATCTTTTCATGGAATTGCCCTGTTGCTTATCAGTCGTCATCATATTCACTACGTTATAATGATTATAATGATAGCGTGGGAGTTTAATTTGAATATACTTAAAATTACATGAACGGTGAAAATGTCTGTAAAAATTACGTTACATTCCCAATAACAGGTGAAAATGGTGTTTATAAAATTAAATTATATTTGCGAAAGAATTTGAATATTTTGTTAAAATTATTCGCTCAGAATTTGTTTACATAATCATGGTTCTATAAAGATTCATGTTATCAAATGGCAACCTGGTCAGATTTTGTTTAAACCGAAATTGTTTACCTATATATGAATGAAAAAGACTTATTAGCATTTTGAAAATTTTTTCATATTCTTTGGTACAATACCAACGATTAAGGTCTCTTCACTTTTTGCCAATATATAATTAAAAAATATAAAAAATTATCCAAATAAATTTTTTTCGTATACTCTAATCTCTTATCAATGAAATGCGTTAAGGGGTCTTTTACAAGTGATGTGCTAAAAAAACAGTTTTTTTCGAATTTTTGTTGGAGAAACTATTTATTGTAATGAAAAAAAAAGTTTCGTACATTAAAGTACATATAATTAAGTGTACCTACTTTGAATTTTTTTCTTTGGCCTTCCATCTGCTCTTGTAGGCCTGTTGAATGTCACATGTAAATTTTGTAATTCCAAACGGTCCCAACGATTAAAAAAAAAACTATGTTTGATTGGACTAAAATTGGATGCATTCTCTTTATTATGGTGTTTTCCGGAAGACTATCTAGAATCAGCCCATGAGAACTTATACTTTTTTTTGGTGTCATTTTGAATAAAAAGTAAAAGAAAATTGCTTCGTTTTTTGACCTTTTAGGCGTTCTGAAAAATCGAAATTTTTATATTAAGGGCTGATTCTAGATAGTCTTATAAAAAAACACCATAATAAAGAGAATGGATCCAATTTAGTTTAATCGGACTTATAGTTTTCTTTGAATCATTGGTACCGGTTTTTTTTAGGCCTGTGATCTTCAACAGGCTTACAAGGGCAGACGGCTGATCAAAAATAAAAGAAAAGAATATTCAAAATACACTAAATTTTATGTACTTTAATGTATCAAAGTTTTTTTTCCATTACGATAAATAGCTTCCTCCCAAAAAAATTCCATAAAACCGTTTCTTTTTTAATAGCACCTCACTTGTAAAAGATTCCTTAATAAATCCGAAAATTATTTAAAATTTAAATTACTTCATCTAATTTCTCTATTCAATAAATTTGGATAACATAACGCTGTCCTTGATGTCGCGCAGTCGGTTTTCAAAGGATTTTAACGAAACTTCTCTAGATATTTATTTAATTCAATACCTATAATACAAGCCCTTACCGAAAAAAATTGATCACCCCAATTTTGAGAATAACGATTTCAAAGTTGTGTAATTTTAACACGGGCTCGTATGGGAAAATTATATATTTTTTTTTTTTTTTATAAAATGAAAACGCGTCAAAGGAATTTGATAAAAATTTAATATTTTATAAAATACAATGTTACAAACCATATTTAATAAGAAATAAAAATTATTCACCACGTCGTTTTTGAAATATAATTTGTAAACATCATAGCGTTTTTACAACGCTATTTAAACAATGTTTTTATATTGCTACAACGTAAGCGCGAGGAAATAAAAAAAAAGTGGTAACGTAAAAGCCCCTATATACCGGAACACTATTTTCAGGTGTGTAATTAAACTGGCTTATGAAAATTGACATTAACTCGACAATTCCCAAGCCGCGATCTATCGACAAAATATTCTTATTTTGTGCTAGTTTTTATCTTTAGGTACTCAACATATAAAAAATAAATAATTGAAAAAAAAAATACCCTTCAGTTCTTTTTTAAATGGCGTGTCAATTATAGGTCATACGGGCCGTTATTTGTAATATGAACTGATAAAACGGTATGAAATTACCGGCAAAAAATCACTTTCATTATAAGCTTGATTCTTAAATAATAATTTGTTATAACAATATTAACCGTACCTAATTTTAGACATTTTTATAACAGCGAAAATACCACAAGATACACTCACGTGCAATAAAACAGCAAATCATTTGAAACAACAGAATTAATTTGACCGTTAACATAACTTCAGTGTTGCCAAATTAAAACCATGAATACTACTAAGTATTAACATTATAGTCGTAACACATTTATTTTTAAAATTTGTTATATTGTCTGTAAAAAAAAATCACAAATCACTGTCACCTAGAGGTGACACTGGGAATTCCCGAGTTAAACACCCATTTTTTTTTCTTAATAAGTATGAAAGAAAGTTAAATTAATCCAATGAATATGTTTTTAAAAAAATACAACCCAAAAATTTTTATTTTTTTTAATGTTTTTTTTTTTTTTTACAAAATGTCGACATCTATATCCAAACAAAGAAATATTAATGGCACTAGGAGTTGGAAACCGATATACAAACAGACGTGTAGTATGAGTAATATGACACATAGAGTGACATCTAGACGTCAAAGCAGGGAACATAGAATAGTATAAGTATCAACGTAAATATAGAATCAAAATACAGTATTCAACAAAAATTATTTAATATATATTTTTTTTTAATTAAGTAAGGCAACATTAAATGCGAGGTGAATTTAAATTTCAAAATAATCATTTTATTAATTATAATTTTTGTTATCCGAGGTTTCTTTCAGAAATAACTTCATTAATATATGTATAAATGTCAAAACTGTTCGGACATATGATCGCGGCCCGGTATATGGGCTTTTACGTTATACAAATATAATCACTGAAGAAATTAATACGTTATTTGATTTTTAATAAAAGAAGTTTTTTTTTAAATATACTTTTGTATCTGACTATTATCTCAGAGCAACTACCTACGTAAAAAACAAATTCGTGCGAAGCCGAAATTGGCTTCTAGTTTGCGCAGTTTAAAAACAAAATTATTTCCATCAAATTTTACAAACGAGATTATGATGTGAATAGGCAAAACAGAGTATATTGATTATCATTTGACCGTAGTGTGAAGCATGTTTATAATACCTACTACGTTCTATAAATAGCCATAGGATAATAGGTGGGATATGTCCGGTCTGTCCATAGTATTAAGTACCGGCAAACTAACTACATACCCACTAGACATACCTACAGCTCCCAATTCCGGGGTCTCGTACAAAATTAAAATTTGTTGGTTTGGTCATAATTAATTACTATAAACGCGCCGTACCAACCAAGCGCCGTCACAGATGGTACTGAAAGTTATTTGACTGATCGTAGCAATGACAAATTTTAGTTTGTCGTACTGAAATAATTTAATTGGAGACCATAAATTTTAGTTATATTTGATTATTTTATAATTACATTAAATATTACCTTTCTTGGACACTCTAAACGTAAATTTTTAATGGAAAAATTTGTAGATGACCGCAAATAAAAAATGATCATATTAATTTTTTTTTATGTCTCTAGCAGGTGAATATATTTGAATGACAGACATATCTGTTGTCCGACAAACGGAACTAGAGACGCGAATAACTGAATTAAAGTAAAAGCTCACTACTTAAAAGAAAAAAAATATTTTGAAGAATATTATCTACATCGTCGAAAAATACACATATATGTCAAACCTAAATCACGCAAGAGGTGTCATAGCGGTTTTTCCTTTTTTGATATTTATAGTTCTTATATTCATTATATCTATCACACTGAGTAAACTTATTCCAGGAGAAATTGATTTAGAAGTTAGAGGAAGGGGAATAAAACACCCGCACTTTGGAACTCGGTACTTCGCAAACGTGAACAGAACTTAAACTTTAAGACTATTTACTAATATTCTGTATACGGTTTCATTTCAAACACTTTCCAATACAAAAAAGTAGCTCAAAGAAAACAATGGGCTGACAGGGCTGGATTTCCAAATAGGCAAAGTAAGCCCTTGCTTGGGGGCTTTGCATTTATAGGGTGCCCTATAGACGTAAGACGTGTAGCTGGGTGAAATTAATCAGAGGAAACCATCTCAAGACCACCTTATAGAACCCTTCACAGAGTTACGCGTGTTGAAAGACTTTATGAGCACAGAGACAGGTATACTGACTGATACAGAATTAAAATTCTTCACGAAACTCCGAAAGATAAAACAAGAGTGGAAATTTTTATTTCGGAAGATAGAAATTTTTATACTCCTAAAAGTGATTAAAAGCGATTTACGGTCTTGGTAGACTTGGAAGTAAAATAAAAAAATATAAAAAATGAGAAGACGCCCCAACATAACGGATTGCTATGCGTATAAATACGGCTCTGTGACAAATATTGAATTGGGGAAGTGTGATAGACATATAGGTTGGACGGAGTTATAACGAATTTGATATTTTTTTCGGAACCCAAAGAAAATATAAGTTATTTTGTTAATTATGAATTTGTTTCAAAGTTTACTTTGTTCTCAATCTCTTCTTAGATTTCAAACACGAAAATGGGTGCAAGAAGTGTCAAAATTTCTGTATTTTTAGTCGAATTTTCTCCGAAAAATTAGACTTATACAGTCTATACGATAAGAGCTGCGAGAGGCGAGAGTAGGGGCGCTATCCGTTTTCGGACCCGTAGAACACGAATATGTAGAAAAAAAAATGTCTGATATATATATATATATATATATATATGTATATATATATATATATATATATATATATTCCCGCCACCTTCTAGTTTGTGTAGGGCCCCCCTATGGAAGTTAAGAGATGAAATTTAGTAAATGGGGCTCATTTTCGAGGCACCTCATACTATCAAAGTGGGGTCAAATTTTGGGCAAATTTTTTTTCCTGACCCGACCTTTAAGGGGGTGGTGGGGGGCGGTTAATAAAACTTTTCCAAACCGGTTTTAAATAATGTTTCGGTCAATTAGCTACAACATATCCAAAATTCAGCTTCCTAGGATGATTTGGTGAGAGTAGAGTGGGGAAAAACGATTTTCGCTGGATCGTACAGGCCCCCAGCCCCCCAGAATTAACGTAGAGGGTTGAAATTTGGTGTGTTGATAAAGTTCGTACCTAGGTTGTGCTTTTTGGAGGTTTTAATATTTTACCCCCACCCCCCTCATTAGTCGAATTTTCTCCGAAAAATTAGACTTATACAGTCTATACGATAAGAGCTGCGAGAGGCGAGAGTAGGGGCGCTATCCGTTTTCGGACCCGTAGAACACGAATATGTAGAAAAAAAATGTCTGATATATATATATATATATATATATATATATATATATATATATATATATATATATATATATATATATTTTCCCGCCACCTTTTAATTTGTGTAGGGCCCCCCTATGGAAGTTAAGAGATGAAATTTGGTAAATGGGGTTCATTTTCGAGGCACCTCATACTATCAAAGTGGGGTCAAATTTTGGGCAAATTTTTTTTCTGACCCGACCTTTAAGGGGGTGGTGGGGGACGGAAAAGCAATAAAACTTTTTAAAACCGGTTTTAAATAATGTTTCGGTCAATTATCTACAACATATCCAAAATTCAGCTTCCTAGGATGATATGGTGGGAGTAGAGGGGGGAAATACGATTTTCGCTGGATCTAACAGGCCCCCAGCCCCCCAGAATTAACGTAGAGGGTTGAAATTTGGTGTGTTGATAAAGTTCGTACCTAGGTTGTGCTTTTTGGAGGTTTTAATATTTTACCCCCACCCCCCTCATTTTTAAGCTACAATTTCATGCATTTTCGACGTTTTCGAAGTTTGTACCACTCGCACAGGTCACTCGAATAAACCTAGAGGGCTGAAATTTTGTATTCGGATTGAGTTAGTATCAAGGGGTGCCTTTTGGGGGTCTCGACTTTTAACCCCTACCTCCACCATTTTTATACCCAAAAGAACATGATTTTTCTTGTTTTTTAACAGTTTCGTTCGGGTCAAAATCTCCCCAAATAAACCTAGAGGGCTGAAATTTGGTGTACAGGTTAAGCTAATAGCCAGACACTGTTTTTTGGAGCTTTCAACTTTTAACCCTTACCCTCACGATTTTTACGCCAATATTTCCTTAATTTTTTTGCTTGTTTTCTAACACGTCTAGAGACTCCATAAGGAAACCTAGAGGGCTGAAATTTTGTACGTGTATTCAGTTAGTATCCAGCTAGTACCTTGTAGGGAGTCCACATCACTTTTCCCCCCACTTCCCCCATTTTTACATCGGAATTGAATGCTATTGTTAAATGTGTTTTAAAAGCATTATGTTTATTCTAAATACAAGTAGGCGAATAGTAATTTTAAAAAATTTAAAAAAAAGTGAACTTACTTTTATGACAAATGAAATACATACATATTAAGTAATTTAAAAATGTTATTAAAGTCACTGTTTATTTATAAATTAGGAATTTTGAATTTTTAGTATTTATAAAATAGAAATTTTGGATTTTTTTGGAAAGAAAAAATATCTTTATAAAGGCCTTCCAGTTTACTATTTAAGGTCCTTTTTTAATATTTAAAACTAAAACATAAAGGCAATTAGCGGATAAACATGGGCAGGAATGTCCTCGTACGAATTGTGTTGGCTTTTTTTCTGCTACCTGTTTTCGGCGCAAAATTGAAATTTACTGAGATACAGCCCTTAAATACTTAAAACCTTTTTTTAAAGCCTCGATCAGCCGAACACTCATCACCAGTTTTGAAACCAACAAAATGACAATTCGGTTGTAGACTTTCAATCACATTTCGCTTGTAGACATTCAATACCGAAGATGAAGGGGAAAATTCGACTACCGTGATGGGGCCCCGCTGCTCACGGCGTTTTTAGTCGAATTTTCTCCGAAAAATTAGACTTATACAGTCTATACGATAAGAGCTGCGAGAGGCGAGAGTAGGGGCACTATCCGTTTTCGGACCCGTAGAACACGAATATGTAGCAAAAAAAAATGTCTGATATATATATATATATATATATATATATATATATATATATATATATATATATATATATATATATATATATATATATATTTTCCCGCCACCTTTTAATTTGTGTAGGGCCCCCCTATGGAAGTTAAGAGATGAAATTTGGTAAATGGGGCTCATTTTCGAGGCACCTCATACTATCAAAGTGGGGTCAAATTTTGGGCAAATTTTTTTTCTGACCCGACCTTTAAGGGGGTGGTGGGGGGCGGAAAAGCAATAAAACTTTTTCAAACCGGTTTTAAATAATGTTTCGGTCAATTATCTACAACATATCCAAAATTCAGCTTCCTAGGATGATATGGTGGGAGTAGAGGGGGGAAAAACGATTTTCGCTGGATCTAACAGGCCCCTAGCCCCCCAGAATTAACGTAGAGGGTTGAAATTTGGTGTGTTGATAAAGTTCGTACCTAGGTTGTGCTTTTTGGAGGTTTTAATATTTTACCCCCACCCCCCTCATTTTTAAGCTACAATTTCATGCATTTTCGACGTTTTCGAAGTTTGTACCACTCGCACAGGTCACCCGCATAAACCTAGAGGGCTGAAATTTTGTATTCGGATTGAGTTAGTATCAAGGGGGTGCCCTTTGGGGGTCTCGACTTTTAACCCCTACCCCCACCATTTTTATACCCAAAAGAACATGATTTTTCTTGTTTTTTAACAGTTTCGTTCGGGTCAAAATCTCCCCAAATAAACCTTGAGGGTTGAAATTTGGTGTACAGGTTAAGCTAATAGCCAGACACTGTTTTTTGGAGGTTTCAACTTTTAACCCTTACCCCCACGATTTTTACGCCAATATTTCCTTAATTTTTTTGCTTGTTTTCTAACACGTCTAGAGACTCCATAAGGAAACCTAGAGGGCTGAAATTTTGTACGTGTATTCAGTTAGTATCCAGCTAGTACCTTGTAGGGAGTCCGCATCACTTTTCCCCCCACTTCTCCCATTTTTACATCGGTATTGAATGCTATTGTTAAATGTGTTTTAAAAGCATTATGTTTATTCTAAATACAAGTAGGCGAATAGTAATTTTAAAAAATTTAAAAAAAAGTGAATACAATTTTTTAACAAATGAAATACATACATATTAAGTAATTTAAAAATGTTCTTAAAGTCACTGTTTATTTATAAATTAGGAATTTTGAATTTTTAGTATTTATAAAATAGAAATTTTGGATTTTTTTGGAAAGAAAAAATATCTTTATAAAGGCCTTCCAGTTTACTATTTAAGGTCCTTTTTTAATATTTAAAACTAAAACATAAAGGCAATTAGCGGATAAACATGGGCAGGAATGTCCTCGTACGAATTGTGTTGGCTTTTTTTCTGCTACCTGTTTTCGGCGCAAAATTGAAATTTACTGAGATACAGCCCTTAAATACTTAAAACCTTTTTTTAAAGCCTCGATCAGCCGAACACTCATCACCAGTTTTGAAACCAACAAAATGACAATTCGGTTGTAGACTTTCAATCACATTTCGCTTGTAGACATTCAATACCGAAGATGAAGGGGAAAATTCGACTACCGTGATGGGGCCCCGCTGCTCACGGCGTTTTTTTAAGCTACAATTTCATGCATTTTCGACGTTTTCGAAGTTTGTACCACTCGCACAGGTCACCCAAATAAACCTAGAGGGCTGAAATTTTGTATTCGGATTGAGTTAGTATCAAGGGGGTGCCTTTTGGGGGTCTCGACTTTCAAACCCTACCGCCACCATTTTTATACCCAAAAGAACATGATTTTTCTTTTTTTTTAGCAGTTTCGTTCGGGTCAAAATCTTCCCAAATAAACCTAGAGGGCTGAAATTTTGTGTACAGGTTAAGCTAATAGCCAGACACTGTTTTTTGGGGGTTTCAACTTTTAACCCTTACCCCCACGATTTTTACGCCAATATTTCCTTAATTTTTTTGCTTGTTTTCTAACACGTCTAGAGACTCTCTAAGGAAACCTAGAGGGCTGAAATTTTGTACGTGTATTCAGTTAGTATCCAGCTAGTACCTTTTAGGGAGTCCACATTACTTTTCCCCCCACTTCTTCCATTTTTACATCGAAATTGAATGCTATTGTTAAATGTGTTTTAAATGCATTACTTTTATTCTAAATACAAGTAGGCGAATAGTAATTTTAAAAATTTAAAAAGAAGTGAATACAATTTTTTAACAAATGAAATACATACATATTAAGTAATTTGAAAATGTTATTAAAGTCACTGTTTATTTATAAATTAGGAATTTTGGATTTTTATTATTTATAAAATAGAAATTTTTGATTTATTTGGAAAGAAGAAATATCTTCATAAAAGCCTTCCAGTTTACTATTTAAGTTCCTTTTTTAATATTTAAAAATAAAACACAAAGGCAATTGGCGGATAAGCATGGATAGAAATGCCCTCGTACCAATTGTGTTGACTTTTTCCCTGTTAACTGCTAACGGCACAAAATTGAAATTTAGGGGAAGGTCGCCCAAAGCGGGTACCCCTCTTAAAGCGAGTAAGCGCTTGTATATCGTTGTATCGAATGTTTTTGTCAGGTCGTGTGTATACCGAGATTAACCGAATATCAATCAATATCAATCAGTTGCATTTGAACGTTTGTGTCGTTTAATGTCCTAGTTACGCTTCATCAAATTTTTTTGTTGGTTTTGTTAAAGATTTTGACGATAAATATTCTGTGACTTGTCACAAACCTTTTTATTTGTAATCTTTTTGGTATTACCATATTATGTTATCATCATTTGACTTTTAATGTAGAAAGAGGTAGACATGTATCGGCGTTCATTTTGAAATTATTCTAAGTTAAAGAAAATTAAATCTTTTTGGGCAAAGCGGGTAGACAAAATAGAAGCATCTTAATGGAAAAAACAGTTAGAAGGGGAAAAAATAAAAAAATCTTCTTTTTACGACGGAATGAAGGAAAAAGTTTAAAAAAAATATTTCTGACTTGTTTGTGGTGACTTTAATGTGGAACCACCTGAAGTAATATACTGCAAAATGGAGGTTGTAAAGAAAGTTACAGTTAATTGTTATAAATTTATTATTTTTGTCTTTTTTCGTTTTTTTTACTTAATTATTATTATTTTGGGTTCTATATGATTAAGAAAGTTTATATTAAAAAATAATAACAGTATTTAAATACATAATGTACTTAACCGCTTTGCCCAAAGGGGGTTACCCGCTTTTTGATATCTATACGGGCAAAGCGGGTTTTTGCAGAGGTTTTGTATTTTCTTTTTTAAAAATAAATATCGTATAAACAATTCTTAAGGGAAGTTTCATTTTAAAGTTCGATAACTGTTCTATCTGATAATATAAAAAAAATCTGCTTATCGAGGTCAAAAGTCACTTTTTTGGGCGTTTAATCTTAGCTTACCCGCTTTGGGCGACCTTCCTCTACTGAGATTCAGCCCTTAAAAACTTAGAACCTTTTTTTAAAGCCCCGATCAACCGGACACTCATCATCAGTTTTGAAACCACCAAAATTACAAATCGCTTGTGGACTTTCAATTACATTTCGCTTGTAGACACTCAATACCGAAGATGAAAGGAAAAATTCGACTTCCGTGATGGGGCTCCGCTGCTCACGGCGTTTTTTTTAGTATAATTTAAAAAAAAATTAGTTCTTGCTGTAGTATTGATATAACCATTGCACAGATGCGGAGTACTTTTAAATGACACTTCTCCTATTTAGTTTGTAATAACAGTTCAGTTGAGATGATACAAGCTGTGCAAAAAGTTTTTTATTGAAATAAAACGGCAACAGCTGCGATAAAAAAGTTTTATTTTTTTTGTGAAACTGAATCGTTACCAAGCTTTTATTTCCTCAAGGATAAAGAGTCATCAAATACCGGTTAAGTAGATACTGATTGTCACACTATTATAAAAATAGAGTTGTTCTGTTTTCTTTCTGATATAATTGAGAGATAAAAGTATGTATATGCGAAAGACAAACCGATTTATACAGAGTGTTACAGAAGGATTCATTTTGATTTTTAATTTAGTGTAATATGTAATTACTGATTTAGTGTATGCAATTGTTAAATGATCCTAATGAAAAGCAATTGTTAAATAATCCACGCTTCTACATCACATTGTGTGTCTCACTTACAATATTATATATGGGAAATGTGTATAATCTCTTTAGTTAAGTGACGCAGAAGTCTAAGACTAGTTCTAGATCCTCGGTATCAAAGAAAAGCATTTGAACGAAGATCTACCAATAAATGAAAGAAAAGTTTTCAAAGAAAATTATTCAATCTTAAATACGCTTTATGGTTAGATTAGAACAAGAAAATTAGAGGATATATTTAATACGAATTATACGATCAGCCTAACAGCTTAGGAAAAGAAAGATTTTTAAAACGAAAAAAATTGCAATTTTCATCAAATATTAATAAAACATTTCAGGAATAGGAATACTATGAAATTTTCAGAGTAAATAGATAAATAAATATTATTTTACTATTACGTACCGAAATTTTAAATTCGTTTTTCTCGAAACAATATTGTCTAATAATTTTTTTAGCAACAAGGAAGACAGAGACAACAGGGCGACGGGAAATCATTAAATTCCCGCGTATGGAAATGTATTTAAAACGGTATTTATCATTGATCAGACCTCAACCCTTTAACCAATTAACTTGCAACTTTGTATAGTGATAGTCGGTGAAAAGTAGAAGGGCACAGACTACATTTCAGCGTGGGAAAATATATTTAAAACGAGAACTGACTATTAAAAAAGTACAACATTGATTGATTACGTTCGAACTTTGTATACTTTTAGCAAAAGTATGACGTCAGCTTAATGTGGATGGAAGCTAGTTTTACTATAAATGGTATTTTATAAGATATACATACATAGGCACTGAATACTCACTTTTCAAGAGCAACACTCAGGTACAAAAGAATATCTCCAAAAAAAGAATTTTCTTTTATCAAAAATTAAATAATGTTTTAATATTCTTCAGTTATTACTTATATTTGTATGCCACTTGCTATTTTGAATTTCCGCGTGCTTGTGTTGTAGCAATATAAAAGCATTGTTGAAATAGCGTTATAAAAACGTTGTAAAATGATGTTTATAAATTATATTTCAAAAACGACGTGGTGAATAATTTTTATTTGTTATTAAATATGGTTTGTAACCATGTATTTTACAACATGTTATAAATTTTTATCAAATTCCTTTGATACGTGTTCATTTTATTTAAAAAAAAAAAAATTGAGTAAATATGTCAGCCCGTGTTAAAATTACAAAACTTTGAAACCGTTTTTCTCAGAATTGGGGCGGTCAATTTTTTTTTGCTATAGGCTCGTATTATTGGTATTGAATTAAATAAATATCTAGAGAAGTGTCGTTAAAATCCTTTGAAAAATCGTTTTCCGGAGTAAAGCTTTACCTTAACCAAACGTTTGTTACATTAATTTGACTTTGATCATTTTGTATAAACATGGTACGTACACAATACCACGATGGTTACCGCACCGACATTTATTATTGATTAATTTAATTATCTTTATACATGTAATAATTTTGTATCTAAATTATGTACTAACACATGCCAACCTTTACAGACAGACTTCTTAACTATTTTAACAACTTCTACACGTGCCAGAGTTGTTTAAAGTTTCAGTATTAATTTAATTCATCATTTATCAATTCAAAGTTATAAGTAGGTACATAAAATATAGTCTTTTATCAATTGTATACAAGAATTCGTCAAGTTTGTGGTGAGCACGCATCAAGTCTGGGTTCCTCAGTGACTAGAGCTTTTCGCAAATTTCGAATTAAAATATCAGCTGGACATTTAAGCACATTTATTACGGTTTGTTATAAAAATAGTTAAATAATATATTCGGTAATATTATTTATTACTTGCACATGTGTTACAAGGGGACATTTTTTTTTTTAAAGTGTATTAACGATTTGATCCAGCAGTTTTCAAAATTTTCTCAAATGATTCTTTCACATTTAATTTTAATGTTTCAGAATTACAGATTTTGGAGCTTTTAAAATACCTACTTGATATACTTAATGACGTCATCATATTAATAGCTATAATACTGACAAGAATCAAATCTGTTGCTGAAATTTTAGTAATCTGAAGGCTAAATTTCTTATTTTTTCTGTAAAAATAGCCAGGTACATTCAGAAAATGTGACTTTTAGAAGTTACTCGCTTTTAGTCGCTCTGGATAACAGGGTGACCCTGGTAACCCTGTTAACAGGGTGAACATTATTATTACATACATATTCTTTGTTCACCGAAACGACGAAATTAAAAAAACAAACGCATTTTTCTTTTGTGTTCGTCTTTATTTTAAAATTTTTTCTCGGCACGCCAACGCAAAACCTTGGGAACCGCTGGTTTATACCTTCGAAAGTTAACGATTACAATTTAGCCGAAGTGCTAAAATCTGCATTTTTTTCCAAATTTCTTCGACCTACAGTTGAAAATTATATGCGGAAGAGTTATTCTCCACAACAATTTTCATCCAATCCGAAAAAGTACCTCAAATAATTAAGAAACAAATTTTTGGGCCCTTGTAGCAAGTCCGTGAAAAATTTTATATTCATATTCAAAAACATTTATGGGTGGTGTGAAAGATGGGAAAGTATTCCGATATCTCTTCTTCGGAACCCTAGAAATACGATATATACACCAATAGACGTAATGAAGAGTAATAGTAGACGAAAAAGAAATAGTCAAATTACACGTCGAAATTTCGATGGCTTAAATTCCTATAAACTTTACATAATTAATGAATACATTCAAATTTGAGCAGCTACGCAATGTATATAAGCAATATTTTTAGAGGTTAAGCGCTATATACAAAATACTTTGTAACTTTATAATCAAATTGAAAATATCTGAATCTAAAGAATATCCGTAAAATAGGCGTTTCCAATATATAATAATATATTTAGCAAGAAAGGCGGAATAAATGCAATTATAAAAGATAGATAGGTTTTTAAAAAGCATGATTTGTGGTAAAATTGTGTTTATCTGTTGGATAACGATGTTAGTTTGTTTACAGTATATCTATATATTTACTTACACTGACGATGCGATGATTCTATTTGATTGACACAATTCCTCACTTCCGTTAGTTAAAGTCACTTACGATAAAGTACTATGATCAAAAACACACTAAAACCTATACTCAAGTTACAAATATCAAATTAAATCGTTATTTGAAATAAAATCGTAAATAATTAGAATATTTAAGTCGGACTACTAAAGAATAAAATTTATATTAATTTATTCAAATTTAATATTATAAATGTCAAATTAGTTATTATTTTCTAAACCAGCTTATTTTTGCAGTTATCAAGTCAAGATGTCCAGATGACGTTTTGATTTTATAACTTGTAAAAATATAACTAATAGTAAATTATAATGGAATCTAATCTAGAGCTTTCCAATGATATATCACAAGTGGAACCTTATCATTTAATAAAACAGAGGGCTGAGGTGGCTGGAGTCAGAAGATTCCTGTGTGAGTCATAGTGGTTCCCTTGCATGTTCTAGAAACGCTTTTGACAAATTTTATTAATTACCTGTCACAGTTCCAATGAGGCAATGATATAAAAAGTTACACTAAAAAGTAGGTAGGTACTCAAAAATAGAAATAGTCAGAATTTTAAAAAAATCTGTTATATGTAAATGTTCATACAAAAACGGTTACAATTTATTATGAAAATATTTTTTTTTTAAATTGTGTAAAATATGTGTATAAAACGGTTATTTATGTGTACCTACTATTTCAAAAAATGACAGAGGTGTAATGAGAGCCAAGTTGACAGCCGTGAACTTAATTTCTTCTAAATTAAGGTAACATCGTCAACCCTAATAAATAATATCTGTATGTAACGAAACAAATGCATTGATAACATTCATATGCAGCCAATATAATTAATTCTGAGAATCACGGTTCTTAAGAAATTAAGATAAGATAAAATGCACTGCATGATGCAATAAGGCGGATTAGCTTGGCGTGGAGACGCGACAGCATTCGAGTGTTGACCGTGATTTTGAGTAGTTGTTAGCAGTGATTTGGATAATTGTTTGTCGAGTATTAAAAATTAATTGGAATACGTTAAATTATAGCAGTTGGCCGTCAAATAAAATTAAAGTGAGAAGTGAATCGAGATAGCAAAAGTATTAATTACAGAGTGTAAGTGAGTTAGAAAATTTATTAGCGGACAGTTAAGGTAAATCACGTTAACCGCTTCTCGACCTAAAACTTTACCTTAGTTATGTAACATAATATAATATAAAAACTAAAATTTAAAGAGTAGTATCTTTTTGGTCACATATCTCAAATAGTTTATGAGTTACCGCCATCTCAAGAGCGGATTCTGATTTTCATTGTTAACTTTGACGTATTGAGAAATGTATGAAGGTTGATAGTTCGGGAATTTCTGGACGTGGTTTCCAGTCACATGTTGTCGAGCAGTTAGACCCTGACACATTTAAACGACTCATCTAGTTTTACTATGACCGTTATAGTGAGTACCTACATCGTAAATAATTTTAGTAAAAATTCTCAGTGATTAAAACTAAAAGGTAAGGTATAGAAAAACTACATTTTTCAAATTTGTTGCAGACTCTGGCATTCAATATACAAAAACTAGTTTTCAGACACGTACACAATCTAATAGGAAAATAAATGTTTTGTTAAAATAAAGAATATAATATTAATAGATTTGAGCGTTACTTTATGGTATTCCATATTTGTAAATAAAAAACAAATATTTTACTTCGCAAAAATACCACTTTTATTTTGAAACTGTGACAATATTGTTTCGAACCTATTGTTTCTGTTTGAAAATGAACTGACGGTTCGAAACAATATTGTCACAGTTTCAAAATAAAAGTGGTATTTTTGCGAAGTAAAATATTTGTTTATTATTTATAAAGAATATAGTTACAAAGAATATAAAATTATTTTATACTGATAATGTGTATGTAGGGATTTCACCCTTTTTATCAACCATTTCCAAAAAATTGAAGGAAACTGACTCGATTAAATATTTCGATTCAAACGTATTGAAATAGATCATTTATAAAATCTACATCTATATTTAATTGTGACTTAAATTAGAATTTTTTCCAGTCTAGTTAATAGGTATGTGTTAGGGATGTTATGGATATCCATAACCGTAACCGAAACTACCGGATATCCGAAATAATTACATATCCGAAACCGAAACCGTATCCGGAAATAAAAGTTTCGGATTTGTTTCAGATAATAACAGACAACTGCCGAAGTATGTTGGAAAACTGAAGTTAAACCGTAGCAAATTTTTGCTGCATATATTTCTTTTGATAGATTTCCGATGATTTATGTTGGGCGTTCACATTTTAGGGTAAAATTTTCCCCTTTTTTCTAAGAAAAAATGTTCACTGAAAGCAATTATCCGTAACCGTAACCGTATCCGAAACATTATCCGATATTTTTACATATCCATAACTGAAACTGAACAAAATGTTTTTAAATATCCGTATCCGTATCCATATCCTAAATTTCATATCCATAACATTCCTAGTATGTATGTATATTATCCAAAAAAAACCACCGGTCGAGATTACATTTCTAATAATTTCAACAAATCAGTAAGCTTAGTAAAAGCACACAAACACTACTCTACACGACATTTATTAAATTGGTTTTGGGTGATCGTTTGTAAATGAGCTTTCAAATTCAGATTAATAATTGCAAACAAAATGACAAATTTGAGAGATAGTACAAGCAAATTGTTGAAAAAGACTTGCTAAAAATAATGGTATCTGGAAGGAAAAATATGAAAAATATAGAAAAAATTCCATAGAATACGATTAACTATTTTTAAAAAGCTGAATCACTGCAGACAGGGCCGGAACCAGTCGAAGTGGCACCCGGGGCAACGCCGAAGGGTGGCGCCCCTGTAGAAAAGGAAATATTTCCTTCAAATTTTTTTTCCTCCCAAAAACCAAGCAAAAACCAAGTGACGACCAAAAAAAAAAGACGTGACAGCCTACTTTTGGCGCCCTCTTAAATCACTTTCCGGCGCCCCCAAGACTTGGCGCCCGAGGCACGTGCCCCGCCTGTCCAGCTTGGCCCCCCTATATCCGGCCCTGACTGCAGAAGTTCCTCAAAACGATAGTCAAAGTAGACCAAAAATAGTTTTTCGGTTCAAAAAAAAAGAGTTATAGAACTATTTAACACTGAAAGAATGACTGAAATTTTAAGTCATCATATGAATATTAACGTACCTTAGTACCTATGTCTAAATACGAACAAAAGTTCGCCATACATTGACAATGTCCACAAGCACATCGACAATATTAAAATTAAAATAACCGTTGCTTTCAACCAAGAGAGCAAAAATTGGAGTAAGAATTAGTTAGCTTACAATTAGTGGGAAAACACTTGACTGGTTATCAGAGGGTCCTGAGTTTAAATCCCAGTCCATTCAGTTTGAGAATTTTTCAATTACTATGTGATTCTTTTTTTAAAAAATCGTACCACCACTTGAAGAAGTCACTTGTTTAGAGTGACTCCCACATATGCGATCCAACACCAATTCAACACCAGATACCATCCTTTAAAAATTACCATTATTTATATCAATAATTTACTCGCAATTTGATTACCGTATACCTAATGTAAGCTTTTTAATTCAACTTTGTTTTAAATTACTTTATGAAACTAATTAAAAGTTAAGTAATATTTCATCAAATGTTATCGAAAATTATTATAACGTATCATTTTCATATAATTACAAATATTATCTACATTAACTTACCTTTGACGAAGAAAAGAAAAAAATAATAAGAAAAAACTCAGGAGAAATTCAATAAGGAAGTATGTTTAAATGAATTACGCCGCAAAGGAAAAGATGGCGCTGCTTTAGAAAAACACTGATAAGACAAAATCGCTTCCCAAAATGATACAAAAAATTCCCTTCTCTTCGTTAGTGATAATTAAATTAAGTATAAACTTAAATTATTTTATGTTTTAACCTGTTACTGAAAAACAAACAAATAAAACATATTAAACATACATTGCGACATCCGATGAGATCCGAAAAAAAAAACCACAGTAGGTAACCTTTTTAGTTAAACCAAAAGTGGAACAAATATGGAAATCCCAGCATCCCAGTCCTTACCTTTTCGCAACAATCTTTGATCTAAACAGCACCGGGGGAACGCAAAATAACGTGCGAATATCCTACGTTCTAACTTGACGTCTATCAACCATATTTTTCCTTTACTGTGCAGGTAATATAAAATAATCCATTTAAGATGTCCTTGTTTTCTTACCGAGCTATGCATATATCATGTGTAAAAATAAATAGATTTATGTTTAGTTATAAATATTTAGTTTTTCCCAAGTTTTTCATGTTTTGGTGGTATTGATTAATTTTTCAATTGATTAAACAATTTTCATTCAGGTAAAGTGTCCCAGATAGAGAATTTTGCTCTTACTTAATTCGAAACAGAACTGAATAGAAAATTTGCATGAACTTTCTTTTAAAAAAAAAATAGCTGCATATTTCCTATTCAGTTCAATGAGATTTATCATAGAATTAGGAATAAAATTCTAAACGTTGTAGATGGATGAGGAATAACGTTATATATATAATATAATTTTTAATTGCTTGTGTTTCCTTCGAAAATTCAGTTTTAATTTGTTTATATTGGTCAATCGACTTCAAAAATCTTAGATAATCTATCTAAGAAGCCGCTGATAAAATTTCAAGTCAATTGGATGAAAATTTCTGGTGTTCTTTTACCAAACGTTTTGGAAAACGTTGTTTCGAAAAAAATCCGTATGAAGTTTTAAAACATGTTTATCGTTTTGTATATTTATGCCTATCATTCTTGAGTTATTTATAGAAATATAGCAAAAGTAACGAAATGTAATGGAATGAAGTAATGAAGAAAAGTTATTGGCCAAGCTGAGAGATTCCAAAATGTTATGCATAGCAAAGCGGTGTTCTTAAACATATTCAACCGCTTAAAGTCGTTTCAGAAGTTGGGTTTAAAACGATTTTTAGAATTTTTCCGCAATGATAATACCGTAAACACGGATTACTTAAGCCCAAATTTGCAAATCATCTGATAATTTTTAAAATTTAGCGTAACTGTTATATTTATTTGGGATAGAGAATTCAGTATACATATTAATCTGTAGATGACTACGGTTAGTTTATTATATAATATGGATTTTTTTCTGATGATTCATAAATATACATCTTTAGAATTTGGCTCAAGTTAACCTCAAGATCGGGTTACTTGAGCCGAAACCTAAATTTCCAAGTGATTTCCATTTGAAAACAGTTTGAGACCATACAAGATGTTGGTTACTAACTAAAACACATTGTACAAACATGTTTTTATTCAAAAAACATGAATAGATACCAAAACTGAATAAAAATTTTCTAACAAAAATTGTTATGGATACCAAATTATTTTTATGAGTTAAAGTGTGTCTTTTAGTCTACATAAAGAGAATAATTCTTTCTTGATTAGTGTAGGTGGAGGTATTTTCTTAACTATATCTTCCCATTTATTGTACAATACATCCTTGTTCTTGGACCACTTCCATGCCTTTTAAATTGGATCCATGTACCATTTTATACCAAAGCTATAATGGGCTCAAGTTACTCTAATCTGTACGTTATGTTAACTGGTTTATCAAAACCTTAAATTAAGAAACTAAGGAAATAGCTGACATATGAATGGGTCTGAATTTGCTTTAGTAACGAGGCAAATATGAAAATTATACACTTACCTTACTTTGTGAGCTATCGAAATATTTTTTACAGTTGAAAGTTAGCAACATAACAAAAACAGCAACTTCAAATAGAGTTAAACAACACTCGCCTGACATCTAGTGTCAATTTTCAGAACTACCTCAACATAAACACAGTGAACCTAGTGTTGTTGCCTATCAGATAAACCTGTAACTTACTTTTACTACTTGCTACACTCAACACAAAAGAAAAAATAATACTTTTTCCATTTTGGGCTCAAGTTATGCCTTAGGGCTCAAGTAACTCGTGTTTACGGTACTTTTTTTTACAAATTGGTGTAACGCCTTAATAATAATCTGTAATATTATGTATGCACTTAATGTAACTATGTACCGTTGAATATTTCTCATTTTAATTCAATATATATGTACGCTATATTTATTTAGTTTAATATAAACAAAGTTATGTAAAATGAACTCTAGCTGATGGTACGAGCGAAGGAAACAGTGTTATCTTACTACGAAATGTATAATGTTCTTTAAAGCGGAACTATGTACAAACTTGAGAAATATTATACGTACCATAATCTATTTTATTTTATGTAGTATGTGCATATGTTTTGTACTTAATCTACTTGTCCTATACAAAATGAAAACCAAATATCTATATAAATACCTGCCACATATAATACAGGATCGGATTTGTCTTTAAAGGAACCCTCAGCACTTCTTATGTGAAGACTTTTCATAAGACCGTTAAATTTGGAAAAAATTATAAAATTGCATTACCAACTTTTCTGAATCAGATGTTTTCGAAATGTTACTAACAACTTTTTCATAAATTATAGTTTCAGCGATTTCAGTTATTGACGGTCAACTGCTTTTTAATTTAAAATAATCTTTTTCTTTTTTTTATGAATGTATAATTTTAGTTATGAAAATCCCCATTATATGGAGACGTGCCACAAGTTCCCTTAGATCAATACTAGCACAGGCAGACAAAAGTAGTTAAGTCCATTTTTGATTTTTTTTTTTATTATTTTATAAGGACCAAGAGGGTCTATCCCATTTATTTCCAAAAAGGTAAAAGTCCCCCTAAAGTCCCCTCCAATTGCACCCCTGACATCATTTTTTTATACACTTGTCATAAAAGATTCTTTTCAGAAACTAACGAAAGAAGTTCTAAAAATTCTTAATAACATAATAAATAAGTACATAGTTTAATTAAATTGGAAATGTATTTTTATGGTAATAACTACCCGTTAAAATGGATTAAGTCCACAAATGGTTTTAACAATGAAATTTATTGTTGTTTTTCATAAGTCCATAAAAATGTCTTAAATAATTTTACTTTAAGGTTTAAAGTTTATTTTTTAATTTATGATTTACTGTGTTACATGTTAAGAAAGTAATTTATTAAAAAAAATTTGCAAAATGTCATGTAAACTTGAAGGTAATTCAAATAAATCGATGTTGCCTGCATTTCATTTTAGTTTTTACTCTCTACTGTAAAATTGATATTTTGGACTTAACTATTTTTGTCTGCCTGCGCTAGAGTGATTCTCAAAGTTTTGAGAGTCGGTGAGCTAAGGAGTAAATATCAATATATTTGGCGAGCCAAGAAAAAATTTTAAAATAAGGAAGTACGCGTCGATTTGTTCTGCAGTCAATCGCCGAGCCAACTTTAGGCGATCTTCTAATTTACAAATTAAATGAAAATGGAAATATAGTCACATTTTTCTGAAGAACTTACTTCAATTTCACCAAACGATCTAATTCATTTCAACTTTGTTGCTATAAATTGAATTTCAAAATATAAATAAAATTGGACTTGATGACGTCATCACGTATCCTACCAAATTTTATAAAAATTCAAAAACCATAATTTCGAATTTAGAAACTTGAAGCTACTTGTATGTTGTTGATACAATTTTTTTTCAATTTTCACAAAACTGAAATTGTAAAAACAACAGGAATATTACATACAGAAATTAAATCACATTTATTGAAGAATTGGGATCCTGCGTTATGTAATAACAAGACATATTAGGTAGGTACATATAAAATTTAATATTTTTTAACGGTAAAAATCTTTACAAATTCGAGATTGTAGATGATCTAGTACTGCGGGGCGCATTTTTGCGGGCAGTTTCTAACTCGCTGGGTGCTTTTAGTCCGCTGGCCGCTTTTAGCCCGCTGGTCGCACTCTTGGAATCTCTGTCTCAGATATTTCTGGCTCTATATATTAAAATGTTTAAAGACATTTCGAATAAGGAAATTAAATATTTCAAATTTATTTGAAGTCGCTAACCTTTATATGTGTGACAAATTTTTATCTAAGTTCTCTCCTATACCAGGACTGCCTTGCTAGATTTTAAGTAACACTATGTATATAATTTAGTTATTTGAAAGTTTTCGTATGTCTACAGAAAATTTTATATTATCGTATTTTATCGCGCTACACTTTTCGACCACATTCGAAAAATTGTTTAAATAACTTTTGTTTTAACTAAACGTAAAGTTACGAAATAGGTTAGTATTAACATAAAAGTTTAAGATAAATCGTAGAAATATTGTAAAGCTATTTACATACTTATAACAATTTTATTGCTAATATTGAAATTTCAGTAAAAACTAGTACCTAGTGTGTTTCCTATTTGAAATTCCTGGTCCTAACAGTATGTTAGTAAGTACCTCATTATGATGAAGCGACTAAAATAGGGAAACCCATTACACCACAGTCATAATAGAATCCCCCATCACCGCCTACTCATTTTACTATTCACACCTCTATTTAAGCACATAATTTTCAAATATATAAAATAAATGAAAGTGCAAGTAGATGAAGGTGTTAAGTGACATTATTTTATAAATTTACAGTAGAAACGCATTCGAACGTTTTCATTTACCCAGGCCATTAATGGATGGACAAGAAGACATCGCCCATCAAGAATTTTACCAGAGTGCTCATTTTTCTCAGTTCTTTTTCTTAGACAATATATATAAATTGCATTTAATTTTTTCTGTATACTGTATAACTCCCACCGAAAAGTTAAGCTATATACGCCTACATTTATATATACTTTCTACGCAATACCATACAGTGGCGTCGCAAGACGAAATACGGGAGTGGGCAAGATAATTTTTGCGAGGCGCCCTTGAATTTTCTTTTTGGAATTTCTCACTTATTTACACGAGAGGTTTGTATTTTTTCGAATAAATTTGTGTTTATATATACCGAAAATTTGTTGCGTAACAATTTAACGAGAAGAATTATCAACTAAGAAAAACGCGACAGCGAAGCTGAAGCGTTTTTGAGTTGACAGTTCTTCGAGTTAAATTGCTTTTAGGCAAGAAATTTGAGTAGTAGAAAACATAAATTTATTCAGAAGTAATATAAAATTCAAGTGTAATACGGTAAGACAATTTAACGAATAAAATAAATTAGTATAATTCATATTATTATTTAATTACATTGTTACCATGGTTCTGAAATCAGTTAAATTTACCAATACGAATTTTTGTTTCATTTTTATCGTGTTTACTTACAATGAAATGACCAATGAAATGTTTTGTACCATTTTTATCGCTGTAAAAATCTTTCCATGGTAAAAGTGAAAAAACTACAATATTCTTATGGAACTTGATACACATGAGTTAAATTGTGTCTAAAAAATTTAAAAAAAAAAAAAAACAAAACAAAACAAAAAAAAATGAAAAATAGTTACACGCGATGTCGCTTAAAGTACGAGTCCGTGGGCGTTGGCCCACATCGCCCACGCCTAGCTACGCCACTGATTCCACCCATCTGTTATTAACCAAATTTTATAAAATACACTAAAGCTTTTGTTTCTGCGGAGGATTGGAACCGCATAAAAAAAACGCCAAAAAAAAAAAAATTTCCAATAGCTTTAGCAAAAATTATAGTTCGCAACAGATTGTAAAGAAACTTTTTTATGTGGAGAATTAGAACAATATCGGGAAAATTTATATTCTAAACAAGATAAAGAATTGATTTACACATGAAAATTTTTTCATTTTTAAAATATTGAAGAGACGATGTAATAATGTGTACCTAAATACTTATGTAGTGTAATGATAAAATAAGTTTGAACAGTCAGCAACTACCATACGCACAAAAACAGGTTTCAGTGTACGATTTTTTTATAAGGAAGTATCATATAACACCTTCATTCACTCGCGCTTTTAATTATAAAGGAGTATTGATCGTTGTGAAAATAATCAGTTCACAGCTATGTTAATATTTCGTGATATTTATTTAGGTAATTTATTGTAGATATATTATTAGAACAATAACAAACCTAAAATGTTTGTTTCTTATTGTTTGTTGAAGTAGATCCATTAATTTAATTGTCAGTTTATAATTATTGAAATCGACAAGTTTGTACAAACAGTTCATTTTCTATATTAATTGTTTAAACTTTAGATTCAACCTACACTGAGAAAAAAATACAGTAATTTTTACTGAAATTTCTGGTAAAAAAATTACTGAGCTCTCTGGTAATGCGGACATAAGTGACAGGCTAAGCAAAAAATACGATAATTTATAGTAAAAATTTTAAATTATCCTATAGCTCAGTAAAAATTACCGTATTATTTATAAATAAGGCTTTTTTTATTTATTAATAAATAATTGAATTAAAATAGTTTAAAAGGATATTGATAGAAGGGTAAGCATTAAAATCAAATTAATATAGAAAAAAATTTTTGTGGTTTTTTATTATTTGTGGAAAAAAATATATAAATTCTTTATTTGACATAGGTATTACATGATAAAAATTTTTAACAATAAGCACATTACAATAATTTGTATAAAAACATATTTCAATTAACATATCAAAACTATACAAAAATTCATGAAACAACAATTTTTTGTTTTAAAAATTTATTATAAAAAAAAACACTATATAAACATCCAGTCACGTTGGTTATTGAACAACTAAATGAACCAGTCCTGGTTAGTTGCAGTCTGAAGTCGTGTTGGTCGTGTTATTGCGCATGCTCGGTGCTATTGCGCATGCTTGTTTTATTTATTCTCAGTTTATGTGATGCTTGGCTATGCAGTGGTGTGTGACAAATAACAAATGCACAACGACTCAGTAAAAATTATTCATATGTCCAGTATATTTTACAAAAAATTAAGTAAATTTTCCCGGTGTCCACTTGAAATTTTACTAGCCCATCGAATTTTACGCAGCTGTATAGGAAAAATTCTTAAGGTGTATAGGAAAAATTCTTAAGGTGTACAGGAAAAATTTTCAAATGAATCGTAAAAAATAATGTTTGAAACGCATTTTTTATATTTTTGCTTAATAATTTCCTACGGACTAGTCACTTAAGACTCGTTTACCGGAGGCAGCTCAGTAATTTTTACTGGAATTTTTTCTCTGTGTATTACAAATAAACGAATCCAATATGCTTATAGACACAATATATGATTGCACATATTTATACATTGAAAATAATAGCGTCTTATATTATGTCTCTATATAGGTATTCTATAGCATAGCGTGTGTGGTTTTGTACAATAACAGTAAAATTTAACTATTCTATTTAAAATAGTTAAGAAAACTACACAGTAAAAAAATTTGTGTTCTGCGTAAGAAAAAAACTAGTGGTCAAAATTTTTGTGTTAAATAAATTACACAACTCTGCGTTAATGTAACATTTCGTATTTGTGTCATATGAAAATATTAACACAAATTTCGATAAAACAAAATAAAAATGTTAACCTGTTTTGAAAAACAAAGAACTAACATAATATTTGTGTAGAGCAAAAGAATGTTATAAGTGTGTGAATTAGATTAGAATATATATCTACCGAAATATAAGTATATAATATAAAAGATGAGAGTAGTACTTATTATTAAACAAAACCGACAAATTATAAGTTTTTTCAGTTACTGACGAATATAGTTTTATTAAACGTTTAAAAATGATACAATTTCAATAAAAATGAAAAAATCATGTAAGCTTACTTACATGTAAAATTATCTATTATATAAAAGAGAAATACCACTCATTCACTCACTCATCTATATAGAAATCTCCAAAACTACAATAGCTACAAACTTGAAATTTGGCATGTAAGTCCCTATTGGGTCGTAGGCGCTCGCTAAGAACGGGTTTTGCAAAATTTTTTGTCTAACCGTCGAAATTTACGAAAAACCGTAAGATATTAATTTTTTATTACTGTAATACAGCAGCCTGTGGCCAATTTATCAAAAAATCATAAAAATTGTAGATAGTTGCTAAGTAATTGTAATTTGAGATTTTTTGTATATAAGTATTAATAAACATTCCTAGAGATACTATCAATAATATTTTTACCTGTGACTACTATGAAATTACTTATTTACTGTGCAAAATACTATTTGTATCCAATATGGTTTTATTGGGATATTGTACTAATCTGAAATTTTGTAACCAAATATTTTACTAATTTATCATAGAAGATGAAGTATTAAAAATAATAATTCAACATTCTTCCGTAGAATAAATTGTTTCTTTATTTTCTCTATAAAAGATACCGAAAAATTTTTGGAAAAAGGAGAAAATAAAGAAACAGTTTATTCTACGGAAGAATGTAGAATTATTATTTTTAAACCTTCATCTCCTATGATAAATTAGTAAAATATTTGGGAATCTTAGGTTAAAAAATTTCAAACTATTTGTATCCTTTAAAGAAAATAGACAACTGGACTGTCCAGTTATCATCAATTGGCATGTGTGTCTGCTCTTCTCAGCAAATTCCATAAAGATAAAATTACCATCGGGCCGGGCTCGGTCATCCTGATATTAAAAATGAAATATGGACTTTACTTATCTGTCTTCAGTAGTTTCGAGAAAACGGTAGCAGGTATCAAAAAAATGATATAACAAAACTATAGGTAAAATTGGTATAAGAATCCAAAAAAAGACGATCAAAGTTGAAGTTATCCTGTAGGACCTGAGAACCCCCAAGAAAGCCTAAAGTAAGCAACTGGACGTATCGTTACCAAATTTTTGGCTCTCCAAAGAAACCCAAAATAAATGGCTGAACGAATCTTGACAAAATTTTTCTCAAATAGTATTGAGTTTCTGAAAAACGACATGAGGATAACCCCCCCCCCCCCGTGAGCTTTGCGGACCCAAAAAACCCTCCAAATAAACGACCAAACGGATCTTATCCAAATTTTTCTCAAATATTACAGAGATTCCGAAATAAATTAATGTGAATTCTGAAATATTCCCCAGACCCTGGGATCTCAAAATGTCTCACAAATTACAGTTCTCTTGAAATTGTCACTATGCATATCTAACTACCTACGATAAGATCTCAAGGTATGGAAATTAGACATGTTATTGAAATATGAATATAGCCAATTCAGAATTAAAGTGAAGTTGGAATGTATCATCCAGCGCTATCGAATTAAACAACTCTATACTCTAATTAAACCACTTGACTCATTTTGATAAAATTTTATGAAAATTAGACGTACTATAAAAATATGAATATGACTTGAAAATATGAATAATATTTTTGTGTCGTCGAGCGAGCGAAGCGAAGCACATAAGGAACTGATTTTGTACAAAATTTCAAAATATCAAATTTAAATGGACGTGTGGTCACATTGTCCGTCAGTTACATCAAACAGAGAGCGAATTAAAAAACTGAAGAAATTTGACAATTTTTACCCAAGTACTGTTGAGATCTCTGTGAAAGATGAAACTGACGTTAAAATGATTTCCTGGGGCCTTGGTGCCTTGAAGGGCCTAAAATAGAAGCAATTCTAAGACTGTTGGTATAGTAACTATACTAAGTTCTTACGGTGCGAAAATTAGCCATGCTAATAAAATATGAAGATAGTCATTTTAGAGTCATTGGGCGAGCAGGGTCAAGTGCATCATATATATCTATTTTAAGATCATTGGACGAACGGAGCGAAACACTAGAAGAAACTGATTTTATAAAGAAATTTAGAATATTTAATTTAAATGTAAAGTGACATCAAAATTAACCCCCAGCACTATCTAATAGAATTAAGATTAAACGGTTGGATTTTGAAAATATTTTATGAAAATTAAATATGCTATGGAAATATGAATACGGTTAATTTAGGGTTATTAGGCGAGAATTATGTTCAGAATTTTAGAATATCAAATTTGAATGAACCTCGAGGTCAGAATTGTCCGTCAAGGCCATCAAATAAGCCCCAAATTAATTGTGATATTAAAATTGTCCCCTGCTATCTTGGTGCCCCAAGCAAGGCTTAAAATGGAAATACTCCTAAAACTACCTATTAATACGGGTATCTAGCTACATAAGGGTGCGGAATTTAGCCATGCAATTGAAATATGCAGATTGCTACTTTAGAATCGTTTGACGAGCGGAGCCAGGTATTATTTCCGAATATCTAATTTAAAATTGATCATTTGACCAATAGTTAAGATAATTTTACGTGGGTGAAACCACGGGTCACAGCTAGTATATTATATAATACAATCTCAAATAAGCTTACATGATTTTTTTTTAACTGAATCTGTAACAAAATAACCTTAAAATGTAAGAAAATTGTTTCATTTTTGAACGTTTAATAAATCTATCTTCGTCAATAACCGAAAAAACTTTTTCGGTTTTGTTTAATAATAAGAACTACTCTCATCTCTTTTATTATATATATTTTCGTAGATATATATGGACACGAGTAAGAATTGTTACAAAGGTCTGACTTACTTTGCGCTCTTTGAGTCTCATTTATAATAATAGATGAACAAAATCGTTATAATTTTTGACGACTTTCAAATATCTTAAGCTTCAGTGGAATTAGAATATTGAATAAAAAAGTTTAACAACTAACTCTGATAAACCTGAAAAATTAACGCAAAATTTATGTCCTCATGTTTGTTAAATCATTGACACAAATCTTGTGTATAGATTTGACACATATGCTTTGTGTTAAAATAAGACAAAAAACTGAGTGGACCGTTCTGAACATGTGAAATGTGTTAATTTTAACACAAATTTTTTCACTGTGTAGACTACTTTGTCTTGTAATAATTGATTTAGAGTGCTGTACTGATTGAAGGAAATTGTAGATGACATAATTTAGGAGCTTGAGAATCGACGCAAAAAATAGATCTGAATATCTGAATAAAAAAAACCGTTATAAAACCACAAGTTTAATACTAAACGATGGAAACAAGATGAAATAGGAAAACAAAAAAAATGAATTAAAAAGCAAAGTAGTTGAAGGCATCGGATATTTCTGTTCAATTTGTTACAATATCTATGCCTACGATTGATTTATCTACCTATTTTATCTTTCTATTTCATTTTCATATTTTCAATTTTATTTATTTATTTTGTCCATTATTAAATTTATTTTATTATCATATTAATATTTCATTATCAAGATTATTAAGAAATAAGGTATATAAACGCATAGGAATAATAAAGAGTAATATAAGAAATTGAGACATTAATGAGTTAATTATTTATTATTTATTAATAAAATAATGTAATTATGTATCTATTTAAAATAAATAAACAAAACAAAAAAACTAATATATGATTCAGCGAGGTCGGATACGAACCCTCGACCTACGATTTACCAAGCCAGCGTCCTGTCACTAGACCATAAGTGGCGTTGTTGCGCATTATAAATTATTCGTATAAGAGGTACACAAAAATTAATGGAAAACTAAATTAATTTTTCTCAAAAATGAAAACGAATGGCGTCCTGCCGTTTTATATTTTTATTAAAAAGAACTTACTCTACAACATACATAAAAATTAAAGAAATCTGTGACTCCCAAGTTTGACACTCCCCTTGAAATAAGAATATGCACATACAATATTTTGGTGCCAAAATACCAGAACCAACAATTCAAATAACATCTGAATGTAAGATAAGAACTTTTTCTAGAAAAGTCGATTCTAGACAACTATTTATTTGTAAATATCTAAAGTTCCTAGCAAAACCCATTCAAATCAACTAAAAATAGTCTGACGTCATGTAATATTAGACATACCTGGTTTTCTGTCTCTTTTGCCGTTCATTATTTTTATATTAGAATAACTATCACAATTTAAGGTTGTACATCTAATTTTGTTTCATTTGTTAACCACGTCCAGCCATGTTCAGTTGACGTGGCCTATAACTATCGCTGATAATAAAATTAATTAACGTTGTTTACTAGATAACCAACCGATACAATAATTAAAATACTGTAGTATCATGGGACAACTCGAAGGAGCGAACAAGGAATACGTAAGTATCCATTTTCCTAGTAGGAATATATTGGATGACAAGTATAAGCTCCTGGTGAATAATGGATGGCTTATGGGTATATATAGTACCAACTATAAGAAGGTGAGATGTAAGACTCTCATACGAAGTTAATGAATTTATGACGTTGCCTTGCTAGAGAAAGCCTTTGTACATAATATTGATGATATATGCTGGTATTGTATATGCATAGATATCATATAAAACACCTTGTTGTAAAACTGTGTTCGATATTTTTGTTTTCGAATTTTTTTCACCATTTTCTAGGACACTGTTTCTTTAACTTTTCTTATCGCCAAACGTTACTTTTTTACTTCTAAAATTCGAAAACGTTACTTTTTCACTTCTAAAACCAAAGAAAATACCTTTTAAAAAAGAAAACTTATAGTTTCGTTTCTTCGTTTTTAGTAGAAAAATAAAACGAATATTAAATCGCTAAATGCAAAACGAATATTTTATTTAATTTTAGTTTTCCTGTTTTTAAAAATTAGTTAAATGTATTAAGTTTGTAACAGTTTACAGTAAACAGATTTCAATTTTAAAAGGTTATATTGTTTATTCACAGTATAAATAAAAGATTATCACTATAAACAGTAACGAAACGCACTTTCTATCCTTTTTTGATATAAGTACAAACAATTATGTATGTCCTTTTTTGCTTATGTGACTGAATATGTGTTTATACATGTGAAATTTAGGGTTGATAATATGGTCATGTTCAATTATATGAACAATTAATAGCAACTATTTCAAGATGAATCGAGCAAACGCGAAATTTATGACAGTATTCAACACAAGAATTTAGATTATCGCTACATATTAGCACCAACCATTGTCAAAATCTAAAATATTAACTGAATTATTATAAAATATTTATGATTTTTTTTAACGTATAATTATTTTTACATAAACATTCAAACTGTAATAATACTTACAAATCTGAATCAGACGACACTCAGAAGTAAACAAAATTTACCAGCACAAAAGTTACCACCAGACATTTTAAGCCACCATAATAATTAAATATCAAAAATATCTTAAAAGTCACAAAACACACTAAAATTACAAGAAAATATCAAAAATAACTAATGACAAGTTTTAAATAATAAAAATCTAATGACAGTTAATATAGCACTGCCAATGTTGTTAAAAATTTTAAAAAAAACTTAGTGAAAATTAGACAAAGTAAATAATTTACGTAATTATCAATAGTAAATTTTCACAAAATAGTTTGACCTGCAAATTTGTTTTTCTAAATTAAATTTACTTTAGTAATGATATTTTCACTGCATTGTTATGCATAATATTATGCATTATTTACCTAACATGGATAACCCTTGGAATTTTAAAATTCCAAACGTACATTTTGACGTCATCCCGTTTCGTAACTGTTTGTGGAACAAACTATTATTTAAACTGTGGTTTATTTACAAAAACATAATAATAAAAATTATTCAACCGTGAAATAATTTATTTCAAAAACAATGTCTTTATAATTTTCTTACTAAGAAGATTTTCCTGCAAAAGGATATTACATATTTTGTTTTAATCACCTAATAAAATCCTTTGTTTTCTTTTAATTAAAATTAATGGTACATACTAGCTAGGTATTGCGTAATCTAAATATTTAACCAAAATGTTTTCTTCAGTTTTAATTGTAGGTATAGTTTTTGTCGTCAAAAAATCTTTATCAGTAATATTTTTACGGGTTAAAAATTATTTGTCAAAAAAAGGGTTTGATAAAAATTGCAAAAATATGTTAATGACGTACGTATTTGCAAAATTGTTTTTAAAAATTAAAAATGAATATTCACCGTAGAGAATAAAGTTTAAATGAATTTCAGTTCAAAGAAAAATTCAGATATTAAATCTTTAAGTACCGGTTTCATATTTTAACACCTCAATTAAATTCTCATCTTTTTTTATCTCCTCAGAAAATATATTTTCGGTTTTTTTCACATATTACAGCATATAACTATGTAAAATATAAATGAATACGTGTATCCTCAATATGAGACGATTCAGTTTGTACAGTCAATTCTCCTATAACGCGATTAATTCGTACCGCATTATAGGAGAATCAGAATCAATTTATATCAGTAATGCGTTTTATGGAAACCGCGTTGTTGAGATTTTATACCGCGTTATATGAAATCCATTTCTATGTCATATGAAGACTGCGGTACGGAATTAAGTAAATCGGACAGCGTTATGTTGAATCTTAGAAATAAATTTAGGAGATTTACGATCAAAAGTTTACGATTACAAAAAGTAACGAAATGGTATTTTTTAAAATGTTCTATTGCTGACAGGATCAGTGGAACTAATGGAGAAGAATTTAATCAAATAAAATTAATTTATGGAAAGTGATTCAGTATCGATAATTTTCGATAATGAAAAGTAGGTTTTAACCGTCGCAATACGTTTGGAATACTTACAACTTACTTTGCATAAGCCTTCAAAAATTTCGTTATTTTTTACCGTTTAGGAGATATTTCTGATCAAAATTTTCGATAATTTGAGTTGTTGAATTCTTCTTGTACGAAATTCACGTTCTAAAGAGATCGCATTATAGGAGAACCGTCGCCATTTCACAACGCGTTATAAGAATATCGTGTTGTAGGAGACTTGAGTGTATATGGGGATATGGGGTCATTACAACAAGTGTCCTTCAAGAGCTTGTTAAGTGGTTGTTCATTTATTATTCATCTCGAAATGTGACCGTATACATGAAAGGATACTATTATTTTTTATTATAACTCGACCACTGTTGAGGGACGTAAATGAAAATTTACGGTTGAATGAGCAAAAGAAATCTGTTTAGGCAAAAAAGTTTGATGGTTATTAAAGAGACATGTTTTATGACGATATTTAATAATTTTACTAATGCTTCTTTCCTGTGCTTTCAGTCTAACAATATAAGTGGCAAAATCTTTTTTCATGTTTTATGTAGATTCATTCTACAGCATTTAATATTTATGTTTATTTTAATTTCGTTTTTACAAGAAGAAAAAATCCATAAACTATAAAAATTGATTGAAATTTCGCAAATATTTTGTACTAGCTGTACCCGCGACGTCGTTTAGTCATAAAATCAGTGAGAAGTACCTATATAAGTATAATAACTATAAAGCATTTGCATAGAACAATAGTTTTGCGTAATCCATGCACATGCTCAAAATGGTTTTTCTATTTTCCCGTGAGAATGAGACATTTTCGCGGAGTAAAAAGTATCTTAAATAATAAACAAATATGGAATACCATAAAGTAACGCTCAAATCTATTAATAGTATCTTAAATGTTGACCCAAGTAATAGGTTATCACCTATCAATCAATAGTTTTTGCGTAATGTGTGCACAAATCAATAGTTTTTGCGTAATGTGTGCACATGCTCAAAATGGTTTTTCTATTTTCCCGTGGGAATGAGACATTTTCACGGAGTAAAAAGTATCTCAAATGACCCAGGTAATAGGTTCTTCCTACGGGTGGGGATGGGAGGGTGTCCTGTCAGCCCATGCACTGATTCCTAGTAGAATATTGTGCAGTCAGGTAATAGGTTATCACCACACCTAATTTCATAAGAACCCGTTCAATAGTTTTTGCGTAATGTGTGCACATGCTCAAAATGATTTTTCTACTTTCCAATGGGAACGAGACATTTTCCAGGAGTAAAAAGTAGCTTAGATGTTGATCCAGGTAATAAGTTATCACCACACCAAATTTTATTAAAATTCGTCCAGTAGCTTTTGCGTGATGCTTGAACAGACAGACAGACAGACAAACAGACATACAGATAGACAAAAATTTTAAAAATCGCTGTTTGATATCTATATCGATAACTATTTACAGTACCAGTATAATTTTCAAAAAATATTTCATGTACAGAAACGGTCTCGTTATAGTTTTATTATATGAATAGATTACTGTTAGAATTTTTCTTATAACGAAATCCAAAAGTTGTAAAAATCTATAATCTAGCCAGTACATTGCCCCTCAAGACTGCAACTTGAAATTTTAAAATTTCTTTGATCCTATTCTTACCTGGATTATATCCTAGAAACTGTTGAACCCATTTGTATCAAACCTGGTTAATTTTGTTTTTATCCTGGAACTGGTTGAACCAATTTCCTTCAAATTTTGCTAAGAGCCCTTCCGGAGTTGCCAATTTTTATTAAAAAAAAAAAAAAAAAACATTAAAATTGGTTAAGCCGTTTTGGAAATAAATGGTAACATTCAAACACACATATGCCTCTTACCTCGAACACACATATCTTCTCCGTTTCGTCGCGGGTAAAAAGTAATAGAACCAATAAAAATCGTATATAATTTTGATTTAAGATTGTAAATTTTTTGTAAAATAGTAAAAGAATATATATTATATGTACACAATTTATTGTTCCAATTTTAGCACCAAATAATTAATATGCAATACAAATTTATATTCTACTGTACTAGAGATGGCTAGTGAGTGAGTGATTCAATTCACTGAGTTGAATCACTCAACTGATTGACTGAATTGAATCAGTCAAAAAGAATTGAATCGACTCTTTCAACTCGTGAGTTGAAAGAGAATAATATATGTCAACACTCACTCACTCACTTACGAGTGTATGACATATAAGTAAGATTCTATTCAATTTTAAATCTCTGTTTCAGTTTACTTATGACAATAGACAGAGCAACAGAGACTTGTTTCCAACAACATCTATTTTTTACAACTGTGTATATAACATAACGTGTATACATATATCGTATATACTAATAATACTATATATAGGTATAACTTTTTTTTAGAACCAATATTTTAATTTTTTTACTATCCTTTATTTTTTAAAATGCATAAAACAAATTTTAAATCAAATTTAGTCCAAATGTCTAATAAACTAATAAAATAATCTAAATAAAAAATATACCCAATTTTATGTACACTATAAGTGATAAGTGTGGATATTAAAAAAAATTCTATGAAAAACTATTTGTATTTCATTTTACAATATTTTCAAATTTTTAAAATAAAATTTGCCCGTTTATTGTCAGATTATTACGTCTCCAAAAATTAGTTTTTCCTTAAAACAGCAATGAGTGAATATATTCCTACATAAAATTATTGTAGATTTCCACAATCAAAATTTTCATTGTCTTTTCAACCGTGTATTTTTAATGCGGTATTAATTTTTTAATTTGTTGTGTCGGTTACGTGTATTAATTTTAAGTACATAATTATATTAATTTTATTCGGATGTAATAACTGTATCTAAACACTCGTCCACTTGAGTGAGTGTTTCACATGTAACTATATGAGTGTATTTATTGTGTTGATTCGTATTTGAAAATGAGTGATTCAGTTCACAAAAACGAATGAGCGAATTGTGTCAAGTGAATGAGTGATTCAATTCATTGAATCGACTCACCACAGTGAGCGGATTCAAGAGATTCAACACACTACAAAGAGTGATTATTCCCATAACTATACTGTACTACACTTGACGATGGCTTATAATAAGACCAGGTTGTAGAGAATTTTTCATTAATAATACACAGGCTCCATGCTGCTGGCACACCATCTAAAAAGTTAAACATTGAAAAAATTTTGTCTAATAGGTCACAAATTGGTCATAATTGGTCACTTAGTCCTACTAATTGGTCAGCAGTAGAAAATTTTTAAATAAATTTTAAAAAATTTGTAAAAATTTCAAGGTCACTCAAAAATTTTGGCACACCATCTAAAGAAAAAAACAAAAATAATAAGAGCAGTCGATAGGATTTTAAACCTTGATAATTGGTCAGTTAAAATAAAAAATTGATCAGGTCCCCAGAATTTAAAAAAAATTAAAAAAGGCCTTTTCATACTGTCACGCGTGCGCGAAATCCCTACTGGTAAATCTAGCTGTCAGTAAATCTAATCGATACGTTGAATTTTTCAATAGGGTAAAGCGACCAGCATTCGATTAGCCTATATTAGCATTATTTTTATATATTAAGGTATTTTGAAAATAATCAACAAACATTAATTATATTTATTGTTTTGATTTCAACTTTATTTTCTGGCATTTTAGTAATTAACTTAATTTATAAGTTCATTTAGTTATCAATTTTATTATAAACATTTTTAAATACTATAAGATCTTTAATTGGAATATTGAAATTTTTGTCCACGCAAATTTGCCCTATTATATTTCTTCGAAAATAAACGTTATTTCCTTATGACCCATTGTTAGGGCTCCGCGTTCTTAGCACCCCAAATGTGCGATTTCGAGGGACCAATTAAATCGTTCAGAAGGTCTGAAATTGGTCATAAAAGGTCAACTGATTTGATTAATTGAAGAGCGATAGAAAATTTTTTACTAAGGTTTAAAGTTCTTTCAAGGTCATTCAAAAAATTTTAGCACCTCATATGTGAAATTTCGAATGACAATTAGATCATTTAAAAGGTCAGAAAATGGTCATAAAAGGTCAATTGATTTGAATAATTGGTCATTGATAGAAATTTTTTTTATTAAGGATTCCAATTTTTCAGAATCATTTAAAAATATTGGCTTGTCGAATACTGGTGGCTTTGCCGTATTGAAAAATTCAACGTATCAACTAGATTTACTGACAGCTAGATTTACCAGTAAGATTTCGCGCATGCGTCACAGTATGAAAATGCCTTTTTTAATTTTTTTAAAATTCTGGGGACCTGACCAATTTTTTATTTTAACTGACCAATTATCAGGGTTTAAAATCCTATCGATTGCTCTTATTATTTTTATTTTTTTTTTTAGATGTTGTGCCAAAATTTTTGAGTGACCTTGAAATTTTAACAAATTTTTTAAAATTTATTTAAAAATTTCCTATTGCTGACCAATTAGTGGGACTAAGTGACCAATTATGACCAATTTGTGACCTATTAGACAAAATTTTTTCAATGTTCATCTTTCTAGATGGTGTGCCAGCATCGCGAAGCCTAATACACATAGGTAGTTACTGTCAATACGATGACAGAATAAAAATTCCGTTTCTGATTATCAATATAGGTGATTTGAAAATTCATAGATTTCTTGTAAAAAAAATTTTCATAAATAATACTGGAGTTTCTTCCCTTTGACAGAGCCGTCCCGGGGGCAGTGCAAACAATGCACTACACCAGGCTACGCGTTTCTGAAGGCCCAATGCTATCGACTAACTTTGTAAAATAAAAACGACCTTTGAAGGATGATATTAAAAATCACAAAGTGATTGAAAAAATTATCCGGATCGGCCGGGAATTGAACCCAGGATCTCCTGGTAACTAGCCAGTATTGATATTCTGCGTGTGTTGAAATGCAAACAAAAGTTTGTCATACGTAGTAGTGTCTCACTAGCACTCGATAATATTTGAAATTAATAATTGTAACTGTTTCTCGAATCAGAGAGAGTACTAGTACACATAGGTGATTGAATGGGTGTCCGGCTCGGCCGCTTACCGAGCATGGGATCGTTGGTGTAGAGGTAGCACGCCTGGCTAGTTACCAGGAGATCCTGGGTTCGATTCCCGGCCGATCCGGATAATTTTTTCAATCACTTTGTGATTTTTAATTTACATGTGGTTTTTGGTCGTACTATACCAAAGAAAATCGAGTGCTTAAAGTTTCAATTTAGCTGAACGATTAGTGAACATATCAATACTGCGTGTGTTGAAATGCAAACAAAAGTTTGTCATAGGTAGTAGTGTCTCACAAGCACTCGATAATATTTGAAATTAATAAGGATGATATTGATATATCTAGGCTACAAGAATTAATGAAATTGACTACTTAAGACTTAGGTAAAAGTTAAATTTTTCGGACAGTATATTTTTTGCTCGTTAGTTATATTTCAACTAGTGTTCCGTACAAATTGAAAAGCTTAAAAAGTGTTTCGAGATGAAAAAAGATTGGAAAACACTATACTTTATATAAATGTAAATGGATAGATCGTTCTATATCTAGATGAATTCCAGCTACCAATATTAGGTACCAATTTTAATTAAATATGCATCACTTATTACATCATTTCGCAATTGCAATTACAAATTCATTAACTACAGTTTCAATGAATGATTGACAGATATTTGTAATATTCCAATCAAAACATATTTTCCAATATATAAACAAGTGATTCAAATATTCTCTCTCGATTTAAATGACTGAAAACTTCATAATCACGCGATATAATATAATACATAATTCATATACGTGTGATGACAGTAATATTGTCGTAATAATGTTTTAGGTGGAGTAGCAGTTCCTAACTTCAACACCCAAAGCTCTATTGCCATACATGCTACTACTTTTTGTTCACGTTCGTATACCAACACCCCCCTCCCGCACTGACGTTTCAGCTCCATAACATCCCTCATAAACAGCTCTTCGGCAAGTTCGAGATGATATTGATCCAAAATAGCACACAGAGAATACAAAATTATTTGAAATATGACAACAGCGACATCCTAGTGACTGACTGTAGCCTGTAGGTACATACAGCTGAGTTCAATACATGTTATACATTTTTCTTTTATATTTCTTTTTTTTTCTTACTTTTTTGTTCGTCTATACTCTATAGCGTTCACTGTCTATTTTTATCCAAAGTCTAGGTACATCGTAACATAAAAGGAGGGCAAAAATTTATTGGTAGCGTGCAAATGGGCGCGAGTAAATGCGGTGAGCATGATGGTGCATGAGGCAGACAGTGATTGTTTTGTGGGAATGAATAGAAAATATGGTTCTTAGTGAAATTTTAATGAATACGAATTAACAAATTAAAGACTGGTTTATAAAAATAAATATACTTATAGCTGGGGGGGGGGGAGATCTTCCTCGTACTCACGACTTTATCTAATCGTTAAAGTGATTTTGTTGTTAAACCTTAACTTAAATTTTGTATCGTATTACCTATATTACTAGAAGCCCATCCTGGCTTCGGTCAAGTGTCTATTTTGTTTTCATTTTGGCTTTTTTGTTTTCATACATATTTTATAGCTGTGTCTCGCAGTTTCTTCTGCGCAAAAATATCTGAATTATGAGTTATATTACTTTTAAATCAGATACAGTAGCCACTATGAAACTGTGTACTACCAAAGTGTTACAACCAATATTACTTTCACCACTCTGTTGTGGCAAACATAATTAAATGCTGCATGTAAGTACACGCAGAATGTTTGTTTTGTTATTGTCATAGTACAGGTACATAGCAGTGAACTAGTTACTGGCGTCTACATATTTTTTATATCTCACTATGAAACTGTGATTTTTCTTCCGTGCTGTAACACTTTCATAGTGTCGACTGTATTCCGAAATTCTGAACGAAATATTATTTGTAGTGATTGGCTTCGGTTGCTAAAAGATTCTTAAATAGAGGTGTCTCCTGAAGTAATTTGATCAGTAGTTGACAAGTATTTATGAATTCTTAGTCAAAATCCAAACGCAATGAAAAAGACCATTTCGCTCAAACGTTGCAAAGAATTAAAATTTATTTTGCGATTTTAATTATCCTTAATGACTTTATTAGCTAGTTGTCCATAATCACTATTATTTTGCTATCCAGTAGTCCATAATCATTCAACTTTATTACCCAGTGGCCCATAATCACTATGACTTTACTACCCAGTGGTCCACAATCACTATGACCTTACTACCCAATGGTCAATAATCACTATGATTTTGTTATCCAAGTTCCGTCTAGCTATTTACTTTAAACCCTTTTCGTAAAACCCTTTTTAAACAAACGAACCGACTAACAAATATGAAAACTAAAATTGTTCAGACAGCTTTAAAACGTAAAATTTGCCTGAAAATTTTCATTTTCAAGGGAAATAAAATTTTGGTATTTCAAAAGTGATCACAATGCTCCACTGCTTTAGTAGTCTTGGAAGCTAAATTAGTACACAAGCATACACACCCATTTTAATAAAATAGGAACAGTTCCAGGAATGATTATAAAAGGTTTGCTTATATCAACACAATATACATTTTATATATTAATATAATATTTGACAGGTATGTAACATATTCAAATTTTAATTCTACTACGATTGAAAAGTTTTACTGTTATTATGTAGAACGCGAAAATGAGAAAATATTAGCAGCACAAACTAACTAATTAAAAATTTTCTCAACTCAACAGAATGACACAATCGAAACCAGTAGTTGTGGTATTATGAAAGTTTTATCAAGGTTTAATTCAAACTCTATCGTACATACGGACAATAATATAAAATGAATATTCAAGAATATATCATAATTTTGTACTGCTGCTTACTTTACTCATTGCTTTGTTTTAATTACAATACATTGTCTTTTAAATATACCGATTTTAAACATGCAATGGAATGATTCAGATATACAAGGTGTTACAGAGAAAAAGTTTTGTCCGTGTTAAAAAAAAAAAAAATGCCACGTCTATGTGTTTTTAATAAAAGCACGAACAAACATCATGAATACATTAGTGTTTTGAAGAAGTGTTACTGCTTTGGAACCTTAAAAATGATTTAACATTTTAGCGAATTTACAATGAACTTAATTACGAAACAGACCAATTTGAAGATAAGCAGTTTTCACAGGACCTTGACGTTTTCGGGCCCAAGCAACCCAGAAACTCAAAACTGCGGATGGAAATTTTTCGAATCTGGATTTTTTATTCGAACTTTTTGTACGCGCCAATAAAAAATGTACGTATTCTGCCTCTATATACTCCAATCACTCTCCTTCAGCAGATTTCAAAAGATAAAAGTAATTAAAACGGGACTGGAAAGTTCTATAATCGCAAATAGTATTTACATTTTATGAAAAATATCATCAACTTCATATTTACGCAAAGTTTTGTTTTCTTTCTGGGGCGTTGTATTGGTTGTGTTCCCTTAAACAAATGAACAGCTTATTGTTTACCATTCTTAAGAAATAGAATGAAATTCGAAATCCCAATATCCCAGAACGGCTTCACACATAGGATAATTCCCCAAAAGGCGAACTATTCAAACCGTATAAACTAATACACCATCACGTAGAATATGTAATCTGTGTGGAGATGAATTAATATAAAATTTTCATTATTAAATCTTACGTAATTAAATTTAATTGTTAAATATTTAGATTGTTCATAACATTTATATAAAATGTGTATCTATATATTTAGTTAGTAATAAATGTAAAGCATTGTATTTTATTTCAAATATAATTTCCGTATCATTCAAGACTTTAGCTATACTATAGTGTGTTCTAAAAAGTTCATCTTTTAAGACAAATTTTCCATGTACTCGCAATACTTGAATTTAAAACTCATAAGGTGGAATCCAAATTTGCTCCTGACCCATTTCGAACGGATTTCGATTAGTAGAGCATCACATCAACATATATACAGGGTGTTAATAAATAAGTGCGAAAGATTTTAATTGCGGAGGTTCTTTTATGTAAAAAAAATTCATATAAATCCAGGTCCGAAAACGCTTAGTTTCCAAGATATAGGGTGTTCAGTTCCTCGTTTTTTTTTTTAATATTTACCTAAATAATGTTTCAAAACCGTTTTGAGATATTTGACAAAATTTGGGACACGCTATGACAGGATATATACCCATATTCTGAAGTACACAGAATATTTTCACTCAAAGCAGTGGCGTCCGTGCAGCCATGTATTAGTGGATAGATGTTGATACGTACTAGTTTTCATACCAACATGTATATGCATACTTTCAAATGGCCTGTGTATACACACTTATACTATCAAAGATTTTTATTATAAATGCTTTGACACCATTGTTAATTTACTCAACAAGCATATTAAGTGGTATGCATATGCGTTTGGAACGCATTATTTTTTCACCTGTACAAGATAGACAGGTGCTCTCCCGGACTTTTTTGTAGAGAATTCGATTCTCTACAAAAAGGGTCTTAACACTTTTTAATGTATCTATCACCGTTTTCGCTACGTAAGCGGTGAAAGGTCAAAAAACACTATTTCTCAATATATCAATTTTCAATATTGTTTAAACAATAAATACGAATAAACCAGTTATTTAATATACAGAGTTGCCAGACTGCATCGGTTCAGTTGCTTGAAATTGGTGTATTTATTAAAATACTATAATTTCTCTGATGATATCTTCAATTCAAAGCGATCAACAAATAATTCAGTTTTTTTCTTTACATTCAGAACTTATTAATCTTTCTTTCTCTAATTTTTTATTGAATTCTTTCGAATCATTATATTGTTTAATACAATGACATTAACTTTAACCCTAATTGTCTTAACTCAGAAGCGATCAATCTTTCCCAAATTACAAAGACAATCCGATATAGTATTCTTCTTTATACTATTAAAATTTGAAACTATTCTGTCGAAAAGTTGAATGTCGAGGTAACTACCTTAAGTTTACTATGTTATCAAAATTGTACTAAAAAATTTTGTCAAATCACTATATTGCGCCGTACTGTGGGCTGGATTATACATAATAATAAAATTTTTCCCTTAAGGACCCACAAAAAAATTTTTGTGGGTCCTTAAGGGGAAAATTTTATTATTATGTATAAAAAATATGTGTTTTTTGTCCCAAATTAATGAATATAAATATTTTTTTTTAAATCTTTCTTTTCCATATGAAGAAATCACACTAAATGTAAAATTTTTTATATGTGTTCCGAAAATAAAAATTCTAATGTATGTAGTAAATTTGGGTATTTGTGTAAATTACTGATATTGAAAAAAAATTATTTATATTCATTAATTTTGCAAATAATTAAAAAATTAATAAAATAAAAAAAGAAAAATTAAGGAAATCACATATGCCGGGATCATACGTATGAATAGCATTCACTATCGATATGTATGGTTAGCACCTACTACCCTAACCACTGGCCTAAGCACATACTCGATCACCTCCTTTTCAGTACCGGTTGTTAATCGCCTGTTTCGAATTTTAAAAATTTCCTCTTTCCAAAAAATAAATGTTTATAAATTTATTTTTAGAAACTGGCATCAATACTCAATACTCATTTTTTGCAATTATTTATTTCTAAAGTAAAACTACAATTTCATAATTAATTGAAGCTCAAAACAAAATTTAATTATAAAATGATGTTTCTGATAAATATGGATTTTTTTTTCAATTTTATGAAATTTCTGTTCGGTCGAATCATATTACGTTTATTAGAAACAGACTGCAAAAATATGTACACATGTATTAATTAGTAAATGTATATAGTTTCATGTTCTACAGCAAAAAATTTGAAAAGCGTTCATTTTTTTTTTTTTTTGATACAGTTACGTCCAAAAATAAGTTAATGTACTACGGAAAAAATGAAACGTGGTTTTTATGTTAAATTTGATGGCGTGCAATTTTGAATTTTATAGTAGTAGGCTACGTAATTTTGTACTAGACTATATACGCTTACGGCTATGATATGTGTACTGTTTGATTCAGTAAAAAACGTATAGAGTCGCAAAAAATAATTACTCATTGCGCGACATATACAAAAAAGGCGTCATAATACTCTCTCACGTATGTAGTACGTATGGTTATTTATACCTATATAAAACGGAAAACAAAATAAAAAATTTTACAGCTTAACTATTTTCCATGAAAAATGATAGATTCCAATTTCGAAACAGTATTTGGTTATTTTTATTTATCTATTTTTTTATTGTGAATAAAAAGTCAGGTATAAAATATACCATCAGTTGGGGGGAATCTAGACAGAGCTGCCTCTCGATATTTCTTCGTCAGTGTTATGACCGTACAAGGTCATAGATCAATTTGTGCTACTGAATTTTGTCAGTTATGAGTTAGTCATCAAAGAAAAGCGGTGAACGTGACATCTTTGTATTTTGTTATTTTACAGGCGGATTGCTTATAATTTTTTTAAAATAACGCGCGTTTTGAAATCTTATAAAAGAAACTGCTGTACAAAAAAAAACAGTTATATATATATATATATATATATATATATATATATATATATATATATATATATATATATATATATATATATATATATATATATAAAGTAGGGACTGGCAGCAAAATGTTTGGCGTTTTTTTGACAATATATGTACCAAAAATGAAAGCTGTATTATGCTTAATTTTTTTTTTTTTATAAATTGATTAACAAAAAATTGTCTATAGATGAGGCGAATTCATACACCATGGTGCGTCAATATAAAAAGATAGTGGGTATAAACTACATAAACTGTAGTCTAGATAACATTAAATGAGCTCTTTTCAACAGAGGCGCAACAACCGGGGAGGTTCAAAGGGTCCGGACCCCCTAAAATTACCTGGAAATTTTCTCTTCAATTTATTTTATTTATATTAAAAAGTAAAATTTTCAGTGGTTTACTAATATTTTTTATCTGAAAACCAAATTTTCGGAGATAACATCTTATATAACAACATTTTCCATTGTTACCGGAGAACTGCGTTATCAAAAAATTTGATAATTTAAATTTTTGTTGGACCCCGTGTAGATATGTAGTTGTTGCGCCCCTGCTTTCCGATATTAAAAATAAAAGAAAATCGCTCAGACATGCTGCTGAATATTTCCATGTCCCCAAATCGACCTTGTATGATACACTCAAAAGCAAATCGAAATAAAGTTCATTTAAATCCAAAATGTTTTATTCCAGCCATCAAAAGTCATTCGCTGATGCAGCTATTTACCTTAGCGAATTTCCAGATTGGAAATTCGGCTATTTTTATCTATTTATGTCCGATTTTACCCATATGCATGATTGAATGTGATTTATTTAGCAAATAAAGCACTCTCCAGATTCGCCCCACACATAGGGGCGAATCTAGACACTATATAACCAAAAAAAAGAAATGTTGCAGTACCAATTTTGATATTTTTATCACTGCCCTATATTCTCGTGATATTAAACCATTTAAATTACTTTTTTAGAATTTTCTAGATAAACTCTAAACAATTTATTGCCAAAAAACTGAAAAAATCGTCCAGATTCGTCCCAACTGACAGTACCTAACATGTTAGATTTAATTCAATTTGTAAACAGGTGAACTTTTCATAATTTGCTTAAACGAGTTTAGCGTTGCAGAACTGAGGTTTATCGGAACTAATGAGCCAAACATTACCCTTTGATTATTTGACTTTGCCTTCCTGTAACTGCGATTCAACTCAAATCAACTGCAAATTCAGAAGGGTCCGGCTGCTGACGTACTGACGACAAAATCAAAACCTCAAATGTGAGCCTTGCAAGAGGATATTGATTTATTTAATGAAATCAAAATTTATTGTCGATTTTTATAATTTTACAAATACTACATTTTGCAATTACTACTCTAGGTTGAAAAATACAAATGAAAGAACTGGAATCTAGCATTAGCTAAACCGAATTTACTCCTTCAGTAATTTTATCTACCAAATTCGTATCAGCCATCAATCTAAATTAGGGTAATGAAAGCGACTTTGCTATAAAATATTTACGAAAACGAAATAAGAACCACATTTAGTGCAATTTTAACCATCTTGAGTTAGCTGTGGTGATGTGAGCTTTCTCCTTTTAATTAAATTTTTTATAAAAGAATTTTGTGTCGAAAACATATTATACTGCCACGGTTCCATAAGAACCTGCCACATATTCAAAATTGCCAAATCGTAGTTTTGATGTAGTTCACGTTACCAGTTAATAAACGAATTTCAATAAATTGTTATTTTGTTGTACGAAATTTTTTTTTATAACTCCAGAAGTCAACATTGCATCGAGCCTTTCCGGACCAAGTTTTCTCTTTAACATATCGTCTACCTTGATTTATCCAGTATTGAAATATGTGAAATTCGTAATTAACAATTATTTAAATGTCGAGGATTAACAAAACAATTAATAACTTTAATATTGACTGTGTCATAGACACAGTAACAATTAGAGTGCAGCATTAAAACAAGAATAATTTATTTAATCCTTAGTGCTGACACTCTAATTTTTATGGTGTAAGTCAACAATAATTTTGGAATATTCGGTTTATGACAACTTTAATGTGCTGCACACTAAATTATTCGCTATTTTTTTCTCACAATGCAGATAGAAATACGAGTACAATGATTTTTTTAATTCAAAAAATGAAAACAAGGTTGAATATAAAAATACGATACATACGTTTCATTAAATTTCCCATTTTGACTTTCCCGTTAAATGAACGGGAACAAAATGACACGATAATCACAATGAAAGGAGACAAAATGAATATATACCCATCAACTAACTATACTTATATAATTTCGAAACAAAAATAAAACTCATATGTACGTCATACAATGGGACTGACACAAATTGAAAATTGTTAACTGATGTAAAAAATCTCTTTCAGTTTTTTTTTTATTTATTTTATTTTGCTATCAACATTCAATTGTTATCATTATATCTTGTTTGGGAAACTACTAAAGTAGCGGAAGCATTGTGATCACTTTTAAAATATGAAAACTCTTTTCCTTCAAAGATGAAAATCTTTGCGCGAAAGCTACGTTTTAGAGCCTCCTGGATAATTCTGGTTCCATCTGTCTGTTCGTTTGTATTTCCAAATATCCCATAAAGTGGCACAACCCTGGAACTTCCATAGTTATATAACCGGTTAGGAAAAGTTAAAAAAAAAGAGTTCACCTTATTTTTGCCTTAAAGTTATACTTGTTTCAAACATGACGTTAATATAATATAATAATAAGACACGAATTTAAGATAAGAATTAATCTGAGCCGAAAATCACTTTTAACGAACACGAGGAAGCTGTGTGCCAATCCCCATTGACAGTTTATTTACTTTGTTATTTTTCGATATACATTTTCTACATTCGACTATTTGTCGAATATTTGTTATATAACGACCAAAAGAACAGATTATAAAATATTTTGACTTGAAAAATTAAGAGTCATCCTCAACAATTTTCGTTTTTTAACAGTAAATTTCAACAAACCATAAAATATTTTTTCTGCTTTTTAATTACTTACTTTTAATAGCATATTCAGTACAGAAAACATTTTAAAACAACATAAGGAGCAGCCGTTTTAATATACATAAAAAAAAAAAGAAATATGAAGTAAGGAGGATGTAAAATTTGGCAAATGAGCATATTTCTTTTATTTATTTTATTTTACCTTCACTATCCTAAAATATAATGAGAAGGTGGAAAAATGGAATATGATTTATTATACATATTATAATTTTTCAAATATTTAAATGCGCACAAAGCTCTTCAAGAGAAACTACTCATTGAAACAAATACTTAACTATGGTGTCACAATTTTTAATATCATTTGTAAAAGTGATTTTGTTTGTTTGTTTCGCTTTTAGACTGCGATAGCTTAACTAGTTGATTATATATATATATATATATATATATATATATATATATATATATATATATATATATATATGTATATATATATATATATATATATATATATATATATATATATATATAAGGATTGCTGAGGACTGAAAATGAGTAAAAGCTGACTTTTTAAGCCGTTACATCTAGTTGACTTACCAAAAATCAACCTCTGTTTGAGAATTTTTTTGGTGAAAACGAAAAAAGTAAATAATCTGCGATATTAACGCCCAATCCACATTATCGCTTCGCTCTTGGTACGATATCGCTACGCTCCCGATTCGATAAAATATTCTTACATAAGAAACAATGAGTGTATTCACATCATCGCTCCGATACCACTCCAATATCAGTCGCGGTACGCTCCGCTCCAATATCGGTCCAATACCAATACCACTCAGGTAATATTTTATTGAAGCGATATCAGACTTGTTATGATTTGTACCAATAGTTTTTGTACAATACAATTGTACATTACAATTTGTACCACTTTTATGATTCCACTCCCCTCCGTTTGCATTTAGCTGTTATGAGAAGATGTTTGTATCGAACTGAGACCGAACTATGGTAATGTACCGAGAGCGGCATTATAATGTGAATGGAGAACGAATAGGTACCAGGATGGTATCAGCACTATAATGTGAACACACTTGTACCTATAGTGTACACACTTTTATGATTCCACTACCCTCCGTTTGCATTTAGCTGTTATGAAAAGATGTTTGTATCGAACTGAGACCGAACTATGGTAATGTACCGAGAGCGGCATTATAATGTGAGTGGAGAACGAATAGGTACCAGCATGGTATCAGCACTGTAATGTGAACACAACACTATTATATCGGAGCGAAACTGAAGCGGGAGCGTACCGATATCGGCACTATAGTGTGGATCGGGCCTAAGAGTTTATTCTACATAAATTTAGCTATATAAAAAATTTTCGTAAATAACGAAAACATAAAGTTGCAGCCCATACGCGAATATCAAGTGACATGCACACAATATTTTATGATTGTATATAAATAAACTAAATCTAATTTTTAGTGAACAAACTTTTTTAAAATACATTCAGTAGGTACACAAAAATAATTCTGTTTTTTGTTCCAAACAGATGTGTCCGCTTATAACTATGTTTAAAAAATATAGTTACAAGATAATCGCGATTTGGTTGCCATATTATTTCTTCGTCTTCATTCAAAAAATTGAATGTGGAATTAGCCCTTAGGATCATATTCAGGCCCGACGAGAGGGTGGGGTAGCCGGCTTGAGGAAGGGGCCCGTATCTGTCGGTAGAGAGCCCGTAAAAAAAGTTAAGAATTTTTTTTGCTCACCACTTACTTCTTTGGGAGAAAATTTTTAAAAACTACACGGCACTGATCATATTTTGTATGTTTTTTCATTTTTACAAGAAAAATTCTCAAAATAGTAAGGCAGCTAGATACAACGCCTTAAAAAACCTAATAATTGACTTGAAATTTACATATATAAATTAGAGGGGGTAAAAAAAGACATAGCTACTTCTTATCCTGATTTCCTTGTGAAAATTATTTAAAATTAATGTTATAATTTCTAATATTACATATATATTTGGTGTATAGCCAAAACATTACATTACAAAATGCATTTATACCTTTTAAATGTGTTAATATAACACATTTACATTTACAGTGTATTTACAATAGTTTTAGCGTCAGGTCACAGTAGGTTTGATCCTTTTTCAACTATTTTAAAATCCATTTAAATTGTATGATGTTAGTTGTTTTTAATCAGAAAATGATGTAGATTTGATATCAGAGGTTGGAATAAAATTATATTATGAAATGATAAATTTGTACAAGACCTTATAATATCGAGAGTAATTTATATGGAAATATATTCCATAAGGAAATCCATCAGAATACTACGGTACCTACACTAATAGTAATAACAATAGCATTCTCGACATTGTGACTCTCTACTGTGAAATAATAGTATAAGAAAGTACATGAAGGAAAAGGAAGTAAAATATAGTAACGGAAATTATTATTGGCGAAAATAGAAAATTGTTTCGTTCTAATTTTCGAAATTTTGAAAACTTGTTTTAATAAATAATAATATAATAATATAGATTGGATCAGTGTATTATCAGTAAAAAGTTGAAAGGGAAATTTAAGGGAAATTTGTTAAAAGTCAGATAAGTGATCCAAAAACTTTATTCACAAGTTTTTTTTTTAGTGTGTTACTAAAAATAGAAGTATCAAAGAGATATTGCGATTCTTAAATCATCATCAACTTGTTGGATGATTTTATTTACTATCCTATAATCATTTTGACAGCAAAAATTAAAAGTTCGCACCTAAGTTACCTTAATCGGCCACTTATTTTAATTTGAATCATCTTCACAAAACTTCACAAAGCTTAAGTTCAGAAAAATAACAATGTTTTTATTTGATGACGTCATCAAGTTTACCAAAAATTTTTAATGAAATGATAGTTAGATGAAATTCGAAGCCAATTTATAGATTTTCGGAACCGTTCTTTCAGATAAAAATAAAAATGAAGGCGTCTTTCAGAGTTGTGCCATGTGATGTAAAAAACCAGTTTTTTACATTTTTATGTAAAAAAATGTAAAATATGTAAAAAATTTTAAAAAACTGTGAAAAATTGTAGAAAATTGTAAAAAATGTAAAATACTTAAATCATTTGTCATTTCACTGACAAACAATTTATTTTGACCGTTATTACCTGTTCATAAGTTCACATGAAAAAATATGTAAACAAAATGTCCAGACAAAAATGATTTTCTGCTGGTGGAAGGCCATCCACCAGATCAAAAAAACTACCACCTGTTTATCTCTCTTTAAATTATAATAACAATAAAATCACTGATGATAGTGATGATGGAGATGATTAATGAGTTTAATAAAATTTAACTGATTAAATAAAAATCTTTTTAATATTGAATTCTTATTCTTTCTTTTTCCTGTATGTATCCATTTATATTTTTAATTTTCAAATTAATTATTAAGTTTTACTTTGCAAATAAAGCAAGTATTTCAATAGCAAATATGGAATACCATCAGTAAAGCTTACATCTATTAAATTTTAAAATAATTTAGTTTTTACATTTTTTAAATTTTTTACAGCTTTTTTATCAAAACAAGTATGTGTAAATTAAACAGTTTTTTAGATGTAAAAAATTGTGTAATTTATCCGAAGTAAATTACTCGCACAACTCTGAGTCGCATTTTAAAATGCTATTTTAATACTATAGACAAAAACATTTTTAATCCCGCAGCAATCTCTATATATGTAGGTAATACAAATTTTCTCTAATTACATGCATGCCATGTACTTTCGTGACTAGCTGTACCTACAAGTAAAATTTATATTTACTTTTCATAAATATCCACCCAACAAATTTTTATTACGTTTCGTTATTTTACATATAAAAGAAAATTTATAATACACTGGTAGAGCTATTAGGATATTAGGCTTACCATTGTTATTGCTATTATATTTGTTCTATATATATATATATATATATATATATATATATATATATATATATATATATATATATATATATATATATATATATATATATATATATATATATATATATATATGTACAAAATAATAAATCCATTAAATAAATAAAACATGCGATTTAAACTTGTTATTTGTTATTATTACGTGTAGAAGAGAAAGCAATATCATTTTAATTTTTATTGACAACAATCAAAATCAACTTGACCAATATTACCTTAATGGTATATTACTTACTGAGTACTGTAAGCGTTGTTTTTGTGCCTTCGGATGCAGTTTGAGAATTCGAAGCCACTGTCTCTGAAAGCCGAGGATTCATAAGCATCCATGAGCACAAAAGTAAACACGAGAATCAAAAATAATATCGAAAATATCAACAAACTATCAACAATGAAAAAAGTTGCTGAAAACTTGTTATTGGAACTCGTCCGAAAAATATGAAAAAATTTTGTTTGATTTCAAAAATGTTGTTCAGTATCCACCCAGATTACCGTTTGGTAACATGAATTGTCGTAACAGACACTGTTTTCTGAACTGATTCCAGCAAAAAAGTTCCATTCGAATTGAATTCGAATATGTAATTGCCCCCATAACACCGGCTCTATTAAACAAAAAATATGATAAAATTAGGTACTATTAATAATACCCACAGAAGCATAAATAATACATAATTATATACTAGTTTTACTCATTACTAAATTCATTATATATACAAACTAATTACAGCGAAATGATTTCCAATTGACCCATTACATAATTATTGCACATTCCGCGAATTATTTTAATAAGCTTTTTACATTATGCACTTTGGAATAATACTGACCTAACTACGTCTATTGTTCAATACACTTCAATATTAGAATGTTTAATGCATATACCTGTACGCATTTGCATATATATATATATATATATATATATATATATATATATATATATATATATATATATATATATATATATATATATATATATATATATCAAATTTATTTAATAATACTGATATTAGTAATATAGGCTCACAACGTTTTCTATTTGTATATAACTTGCGTGTTGAACAACTCCAGAAGATATAATTACGTTAGTTTCGATCCAAAGATTCTATTATATGCATACTAGACAATATGACATTCGCAAAAAGTTAAAAATAATATTGTAGAAAAGAAAAATAAAGAAAATATTTTTCTTCTTCCTTTATTATTTATTCACCAAACCTGTGATAAATAGAAAACCATTAGTTATCTCATTGTGGCTTTGACACAAATTGAATTTTTACTTGATGGAAATTTTATGAAAAAAAATTCTTCAAAGACGTGCTTCAGAAATTCATTGAAATTAAAATGTTCAAAATGGGAAATAAAAAACAAACAGAATGAATCAAATGAAATTAGAATGAGATACTATCAACATGGCTGTTAGTATTTACATCAGATACTTTTATTATTTATTTCAAACCAGCGAGTACTTATTTAAATTGCAATTTTCTCAAAGTTATTTTTTATCTTCTTTATGTCAAGAATATGTATATATACTTTTTTGTTATTTAAATATAAGTATAATAATTAGATTTACTTATTGACATGAAATTCAATGCCGTTGACTTCAGATAAAGATAAAATAAGTATAGTTTTGCGTACAATAAGTTCTTTTTGAAATGGATTTTATCGATTTATAAATAAGGCTGGTCGTCCATTGGTTGCGGACAACTGCGATATTTGATTCACACGACTACGCACGTTTGTCGTTCGTCCGAAATGATATATATGTCTACTGTCCGTCCACTAGCCCAATATTCGTCAGTATTTTTTTTTTTAATTTTCTTTTTCTCAAGCTATAAAAATACATAAAAAACAATTTATGGCACGTAATATGCAAAGGTACACAGTTATAATTGTAATTTACCTTCAGTTTCATTTCAGTGAAAATAAAAATCTCATGGAACCGACTTCTTCGCGCGACAAAATCCAAACAAAATTGGATCAGTTCGCATATCGCAATTATACGCACGGAAACGGACGAACGAGACGCTTTCAATGGACGAGGATATACAGCTGCACCGAATTAAATATCGCACGTTTTCGCATCCAAAGGACGATCAGCCTTACTCACATTTTTGCCGAAGAAAGGCTTTCTCTGAAACCAATGATTTAACTCAATATAAACAATTAAATTCTTTATAGCAACTGATAGTGTTAGAATTCAACAAATTTCACTGAGTCTACACCGCATTTTCAATGTTTATAACTTTTTTAAAATTATTCTAAATGATTATTTTGTTGATAAAGAATTTTTTAAAAGAAAAAAGTCACATCTATTTTTTAATTCATGTTTTAATAAGTTTACCTTTGATGCTTTCGGTTTACACTATACGTCTGAAAAAAATTTTCCCTTTCTTAATTTGCCCTCTGAAATTAACTCTCAGAATCAAAATTCAACTTTTAATACTTTTTAATTTGACCACCACAGTTCATTTCTCTACTAAATTTCGAATCTTTTCATCAAATTGTTTCAAAGAAAATTGCTTGTGACAGACGAACGGAAGGAAACAGAAGTGATTCCGTAAATTAGAAGTTTCCAAACAGGGCGTTGCGACTGTTGCCCCAAAGAAAAGGAAAGTAAGGCTAATAGTTTCAGGTCCAGTGAAAGCAACAGAAGTGTCTGTGAAATTGTTTTTTCTTTTTCTTTTTTTTTCTCATTATAAATAATTGGTGAGAAATTTTCGAAAAATATCGTCTTCGAGGTTAAAGAGCGCCGCTGAAAATGATTAGTACCTACATTAAGGAAGCGGCAGGTCAAAAAGTTTTGATACCCATTATTGCTTAGGCAGCATTCAAAATCGAAGCAACTTTTAAAATTTTTAATTTTTAACATGTTAAATATTTATTTTAGAAAATATAATAATTTATTTAATTAACGGTACTTAATTTCTGTTTGTCTCTATATAATTTAATTAACTCTGAATCAATATTAATTATTTATATACTAATTATACAAATATAAATATTAATACTGACATAAATTCAATAGTTTATTAAATAATAATTGTAGAATTGAATGATACGACCGATAATATTTAATTTCCAGAAAATTTAATTAAATAAAACAAGTGGTGAAATGCAAGTTGTACTTGCGCAAATAGTGTTCCATACAATCAGTGGTTTTTATGGACTGTATATGTTGCATATGACATTAGAGAAATTAATTATTTTTCCTAACTTTAAACTTTATGAAATTTTTTTAAAATAATGATCTTTATTCTTTCTTAAATTAAAAATATTTCACATATTAAAAAACGCCGTGAGCAGCGGAGCCCCATCACGGAAGTCGAATTTTTCCTTTCATCTTCGGTATTGAATGTCTACAAGCGAAATGTAATTGAAAGTCCACAAGCGATTTGTCATTTTGGTGGATTCAAAACTGATGATGAGTGTCCGGTTGATCGGGGCTTTAAAAAAAGGTTTTAAGTTTTTAAAGGCTGAATCTCAGTAAATTTCAATTTTGTGCCGATAGCAGTTAGCAGGGAAAGAGCCAACACAATTTGTACGAGGGCATTCCAACCCATGCTTATCCGCCAACTGCCTTTGTGTTTTATTTTTAAATATTAAAAAAGGAACTTAAATAGTAAACTGGAAGGCATTTATGAAGATATTTTTTCTTTCCAAAAAAATCCAAAATTTCTATTTTATAAATAATAAAAATCCAAAATTCCTAATTTATAAATAAACAGTGACTTTAATAACATTTTTAAATTACTTAATATGTATGTATTTCATTTGTTAAAAAATTGTATTGACTTTTTTTAAAATTTTTTAAAATTACTATTCGCCTACTTGTATTTAGAATAAAAGTAATGCATTTAAAACACATTTAACAATAGCATTCAATTCCGGTGTAAAAATGGAAGAAGTGGGGGGCAAAGTAATGTGGACTCCCTAAAAGGTACTAGCTGGATACTAACTGAATACACGTACAAAATTTCAGCCCTCTAGGTTTCCTTAGAGTCTCTAGACGTGTTAGAAAACAAGCAAAAAAATTAAGAAAATATTGGCGTAAAAATCGTGGGGGTAAGGGTTAAAAGTTGAAACCCCCAAAAAATAGTGTCTGGCTATTAGCTTAACCTGTACACAAAATTTCAGCCCTCTAGGTTTATTTGGGGAGATTTTGACCCGAACGAAACTGTTAAAAAACAAGAAAAATCATGTTCTATTGGGTATAAAAATGGGGGGGGGGGGGTAGGGGTTAAAAGTCGAGACCCCCAAAAGGCACCCCCTTGATACTAACTCAATCCGAATGCAAAATTTCAGCCCTCTAGGTTTATTTGGGTGACCTGTGCGAGTGGTACAAACTTCGAAAACGTCGAAAATGCATGAAATTGTAGCTTAAAAATGAGGGGGGTGGGGGTAAAATATTAAAACCTCCAAAAAGCACAACCGAGGTACGAACTTTATCAACACACCAAATTTCAACCCTCTACGTTAATTCTGGGGGGCTGGGGGCCTATTAGATCCAGCGAAAATCGTTTTTTCCCCCTCTACTCCCACCAAATCATCCTAGGAAGCTGAATTTTGGATATGTTATAGATAATTGACCGAAACATTATTTAAAACCGGTTTGGAAAAGTTTTATTGCTTTTCCGCCCCCCACCACCCCCTTAAAAGTCGGGTCGGAAAAATAATTTGCCCAAAATTTGACCCCACTTTGATAATATGAGGTGCCTAGAAAATGAGCCCCATTTACCAAATTTCATCTCTTAACTTCCATAGGGGGGTCCTACACAAATTAAAAGGTGGCGGGAATATATATATATATATATATATATATATATATATATATATATATATATATATATATATATATATATATATATATATATCAGACATTTTTTTTCTACATATTCGTGTTCTACGGGTCCGAAAACGGATAGCGCCCCTACTCTCGCCTCTCGCAGCTCTTATCGTATAGACTGTATAAGTCTAATTTTTCGGAGAAAATTCGACTAAAAAAGTTCGTCGAATATGTTCGCCGAATAATACATATCCCATTTCCTTTTTTTACCCTCTTTACCGCGTTCAGATACCAATTTTGACGTATCTAGTACACACTTATTATATTTATTTAGTGTGGAATTATAATAAAGGATTAAGGCATAAACCGGCAACAAATTCAAAGTAAACACAAACACATAGTCATATATTTTATTATAATGAAAGAGTTTTAGTGGACTTCGTAATAATCATAATAATTGTATTGTAAATGTATACCTAATCCCATACTCATGTTATGTAAATTCAGAGTAATATTCTACAACCCCTCGAATAATGAAAAAAATAACCCAAACACAACATGCGTATTGTATGTTCTTTATTTATCACGTAAGTATAATAATATCGTGTGACAAAGATGGGCTATACGAATAAATTTTGCTTGTTTTTCATAAACTTTATTCATTAGGGTTCCGAAGAAAATAATTCGAAATATATAATTTCGTCATTTCTGTCTGTGAGTTGTTATCAAATAATTTCTACGCCATTAGAGCTATGAATATGAAATTGAAAATTGTTAGAAAAATGAAGTTTTTAACCATTATTCAATTTTAAGTACCATTTGGGAAATATTAAGCTCTAAACTGAGTTTTTTTATGTATATTTTCAACCTGAATCCAAAAAATTTGAAATATATATACATTAACACTTGCCAATAAAGATTAGTTAAAATTCTGTCAGCCAAGTTGTTTGTATTGATAACTTTAGGAGATATATGCAACTAAATTTTCGGGAATTCAAAAAGAAATTTGAGGTAGAGCAAATGATCACTATTAGATGAAATTTTGCATCGAAATTAGGGATGTTATGGATATCCGTAACCGTAACCGAAGTTACTAGATATCCGAAATAATTAACTATCCGTAACCGAAACCGTATCCGAAAATAAAAGTTTCAGATTTGTTTCGGATAATAATAAACAACTGCCGTTGGAAAACTGAGCTTAAATCGACGCAAGCCTTTGTTGCATGTATTTCCTTTTGATAGATTTTCGTTAACTCGTGTTTGATGTTCACTTTTTGGAGTAAAATTTTCCCCTTCTTACTAAAAAATATTTACACTAAAAGCAATTATCCGTAACCGGAACCGTATCCGAAACATTATCCGATATTATTACAAATATCCGGAACCGAAACCGAAACCGAAAAAAAATGTTTTTAAATATCCGTATCCGTATCCCTATCCGTATCCGAAATTTCATATCCATAACATCCCTAATTCGAAATAATTATGCTTCGGACTTCTGTATTAAAAAACATCTCCCAAAAATTTAACTCCAAATAATTAAGAGCGGTGCTGGTTGAGGTTCCTTATTGTCACATAATTGAGACATTGTAGAATATATAAATCTATTTCTATTTTAAAAACGTGAAAACTCTAACCACTAAAGAATCCTGACTTGATACGGCTCTAGCACGCACTTGGCGAATTTGTTTTGATAAATTTCGTTCATTATATTTGATATTTTTGTTTCTATGTATGAATTTTTTTGCCGGAATTCTCATTCCCACTTATATTATGTTGCTTGTATTCGAAATGGGATTGTAATTCTATTGCGTGTTTCCGACATATTGTAGTGAGATATGATTTAGTATTTTTTTTTTTTTTTTGAAAAATTATTTTAAGGCCGGAATGAAAAAATGGTTACTGAAATTGTGTAATCTTTTATGAGTTGTGTGATAGATACTTTGATGGCAAACGTAGAAAAGATATAAAGATTGAAGATTGTAAAATTATTTTGAAAAGTGAATTTCTGTTGAAAGTAAAAAAAAAAATATCTTTATCATCCTGCATAACAGAGCGAATTTCAGTTTATTTAAATTAGTTTTCCTCAAAAACAAGTTTACATAGAATAATGGTACAAAAGCCTTTTTTATGTGATTTTTTTCCTATAAATTTATAGGTACCTACATATATAGGCAAAATGTAAGCAAAGTAGAATTAGTTTTTTTTTTTTTTTAGTAAAAACATGTGGTTTTGAGGTAATCGTATTTGGACCTCCATTTTTTTCTATTCGAAAAATTTGGAATTCTTTTATTTGCTTTTCTCGTTTTCACAAAAAAAAAAAATTGTCAAAAACAAATCGGAATTTATAATAAATTAAGATTTCTTTTACCATTTTTCAATTTTAAGCCCCACTTTTGAAATATCGAGCTTTAAAATGAAATTTTTTGTCTCTTTGCTCCGAAAACTTTTCAACAGTTATTCCAAGTATATAATTTTTCTTGCTCTTTTAGGTTCTTAATACATATATTTCCTTCTTTATTAGGTTCATAATTTTCTTTTCGATTTTAGGTACATAATTAATAATAATTTATTTTTATTTCAACGAAAAAACTACTGACGAGGATCACAAAAGTGACTGAAACCGGTCTAGTAAGAAGAACGAAAAAGAAAAAAAACAATTTTAGTGGGAAAAAGTTACAAGTATGTTATTTTTACGATACAGTCAACTCTCATTAATTCAGACCTGCGATAATTCGAACCTCTCTATAATTCAATGTTATCACGAGTTCCCTACAAAATTTCTTTATATTTCGAACTAAATCAATACATTTTTATGCACTTGGTAATTCGAACGAAAAAATCATTGCTACCAAACAAAACGACGCGTTAATTCGAACTCATCGGCGTCAAACACTAGACAATTCAAAGTTGCAGAGAGAAAGAAACAGAAAGATTGTAAGTACATTTTGAGACAAGTTCAAACTTGTACATATCATCGTACACGAGCCTTTGTTTTTGTTATGATCGAACCATTTGATATTTCAAACACTTGATAATTCGTAAGGTACCTGGTGGTAATATGGTCATCGGTTAATATGGTCATTTTCTTATCTCTCGGAAAGTACAAGAAATATATTACAGACGGCACCATTATTATAGAGCCCATAGACAAGCAAATCAGTAAAGCAGATGACGTGGGTACTGTTTTACAGACGCTACTTTGGCAGTTAGAAAAGTTCAGTTCTTCAGAAATTTGTGTTCAGTTTTGCCGAATTGAATTAACATTGAACAAAACCTCAGTAAACTTCCCAGATTGTCATGAGGATTGACTTTCTATTTCTTCATACTCTGTTCAACCTAGACTTTCAACATCTGCAGGAAATATGGACGAAAAAAGTAAATTTTCCTTCACAGACATGACGAAGACATGATCATGAACATATTTTCTGCAGTTGATGGAAATATGGCCATTTTCCCTTGTTTTAAGTAAACCGATTTTTTTTAAGTTCTTAATTGTTACCACAATTTTTTTGCTTTTTTTTTAACAATACATTAACAATAGCTGACAATTTGTTTTTATCTCTTTCCGTCTCCTAGTGTTTATGATATATGACTTCAAAGTTAAGGTGACCATATTACCCCCATGTACCATGATATTTTAAGAGTCCCTTGAGTTTCGAATTAACGAGAGCCGGCTGTATATTGTAAAAAAATTTACCAAAGTGCCCGATTTTTTATTCTGAAATCTATATTTAGCCATAAGAATGTCTGATTTAATGTGTCACCAACAAGCATTTGAGGAATTTTTTTTCTAGAAACAATTTTGAAATTAATTTAATTAAACAACTTAGTTAATCGTAAGTTCACCAACTGAAAAATTAAGGAATATACTTAAGACTGTGACATAATAGACAATACTATAAGAAAAAATTTACAATTTAAATTTTGAAATTAATTTTAAAAATATCAATTTCACTATTTCTCGTTGTTGTTTTAAATTGGTCTGGTTATGGTTGTAACACGATACGATAATCAATATCATATAAATTTAATAACCATTAATTGGAAAAATTGAACATGAATGGATTCAGTTACAGCCGTTTATTTGCTTAGCAATAATATCTTTTGATACAACGTTCACGAACTGTGTTGAGCAAACGCAAACAGTTAAAATGTAATATGATACATTCTCGTGATGAATACTATGTCGATACTGTCTAGTACTGTGAATACCCATCTCATACCCGTTTCTTCATACAGTATTATACAGTAAGTAATAGCAGTAATCAAATCGATCGTCTGCCATCTATCGCACAAAGTAATAAATAAATAATACGATCAAAAGATTTAGAAAAATTACTTCAACGTATACTTTGAATATAAAATTCAAAATACCGTAAAATCAGATAACTCTAGCATAATTGTTGATTCAAATTTGAATAAAATAAAGATTAAAGTAATTTAGTTATATACAATTGCTTTATTGTATATAACTAAAGATCCTAACGAGTCTCCTTAAGGGGTCATATACAGTTGTGATGGTCGGAAAAATGTATTTTTTTTATTGCATATTCTTTAAGTACTTACATTATCTCACCTTTGCCATAAGTATATTAATTGAGATCTACATCAGCTGTAGCATGTACAATGTACATACTCAATTTCATGTTCATAGCCCAAAAACAGGTAGAAATTATGGGGGTGTGACAGACATAAAAGCAGGCCCGGAACCCTAAAAATGAATTCACGCTCAAATTAATAAAATTTCGACGATAAAACTTTCCTCTGTAAATCTTAAAAAAATTTGTTGTATTTCGTGTTCTATTTCGTTGATAAGCATGAGTCATTACCATTGGTTTTTTTTAGTATTGCGTGACTGCGTGTCATTAGGTAGAATATGTATCGACTATTTAAACAAATCCCGAAGTTAATTAAAATATTTCATTATCATCTATGGGTGAATTTGTTATAACCATACCGTAAAACCCTCTAACTTTATCAATTGAACTTAGCTTTACCATACATACTACACTTTGTGCTAAAAATTAAAATTAACGACACAGCTATTTCCAACAAACTACTAGTGTTCTTTAAATCTTCCTGACATTACCAGCCGTCACCTCTTTAAGGGGTTACGGGTAGTCGCCATTTTAAAATATTTGAGCATTTAAAAATAATTTTTTTTTTATAATAATGTAAAAGCCCCTATACCGGAACGCGAACATATGTCCGAACAGTTTTGACATTTAATAAAATGATTATTTTTCAATTTAAATTCACCTCGCATTTAATGTTTCCTTACTTAATTAAATATAATAATAATAATAATAATTTATTTTCCATAAAAATATCTTACAAGGAAGATGTGGATGCGTCAACATTACAAAAGATTAATATGATTGAAAACTTATAAATAAATAAATCATTAAGATATTAAATAAATGAAACATTAAAATATTAAAGCAGCTTAAAATATCTTAAAACTGACAAATTTAAAACTTATAATTGCTAAATTTAAGAAAAATTATTTACCATAAAATTCATTCAAATTGTAGTGACATCTCGCCAACAAGAATGACCTGAGTTCAGTTTTAAATTTAAATGGTGGCAATGATTTTATTGCGTCAGGTACATTATTATATATACGTATTAAGTTGTTGACAACTGAATTATTCAAAACTTCCAGTCTCGTTTGCCTCAATATTAACTCATTCCTTCCACGCGTTTGATAGTCGTGTTGAAACTGGTATTGTGTAAAAAGTTCAGGAAATCGCTTGACAAATATCGCGCATTCATACACATACAAATCTGTTAAAGTCAGTAGCTCGCCATGCTTGAAGAGCGGTCTGCATGTGTCTCTAGGCTTAACATTGAAAATCGCTCTAATACATCGTTTTTGTATAAGAAATAGTTCAGAAACATACGGAGATGCACCCCAAAATACAATTCCGTATACCAGGTTGGATTGTACATAGCCGTAGTATATTGATTTTAACACTGATGGTGAAAGTAGTTTGTTTAAAGTTTTAAAAAGATAGCAAAATTTAATAATCTTTTTTTTCAGTTCAGTTATATGAATGCGCCAATTTAGTTGCTTGTCTATAAAAACACCCAAAAATTTTACAGCATTTTCAAGGGATAAAGTTGCGTTGTTTACAGTCACTGTACTAAATATGTCCCCATATTCCCCAAATCTAATTATTTGTGTCTTCTCTATATTTACTTTAAGGCCATTTCCAACAAACCAGTTATTCAGGGCCATAAAATTTGTTTCCAACTTATCCTCTAAAGAACTTTTATTTTTGCCTGTGCATACTATCGATGTGTCATCAGCAAAAAGAACTATATGTGTTTCGATATCTACGACAGACGGAAGATCGTTTATATATAACAAAAAAAGTATGGGACCTAAAATGGAACCTTGAGGTACTCCCTTATAAATATTAAGTTGTCCTGAAGAAATGTTTTTAATGCATCCACTATCGTTTATTTTTAGTTCTACATATTGCGTTCTATTTGTCATATATGAATCAAATAGATTAAGAACACTACCCCGTATTCCGTATTTATATAATTTATACAAAAGGACATCTTTATCAACACAGTCAAATGCTTTTGAGAGGTCAAAGAGAGCAGCCGTAACTAATTCTTTTTTATTCCACGCATTAGTGATATCTGATAAGATTTTAAAAACTGCTAAGCTTGTAGATCGTCCCGGAACATAACCGTGTTGTTCGCTAGCTAATATTCTATTCATCGTTAAGAAACTCATCAATCTATTTTTAATGAGATCTTCAAATATTTTTGAAAAATTAGATAATAAAGAAATCGGTCGGTAATTGGCTATATTTTCACGTTCCCCTTTTTTATATAAAGGTTTGACTATGGCCCTTTTTAAAGGTTCAGGAAATTTTCCAGACACAAACATCATATTAGCAATATAACTTAAAGGTTTGGAAATTACAGGAGCACTGATTTTCACAATTTCTGTCGGAATTTGGTCCCATCCTACAGATTTTGTGTTCTTTAGAAACATACAAGCAAGGAAAATTTCTGTATCATCACATGGATACAAAAACATGCTCCCAGGTGACTGAAGATTGCATATCTTACTATTAAATTCAGTGGTAGATACATTCAATGTCTGAGTTACATTTACAAAATATTTATTAAACTCTTGAGCAATAACGTTTGGATTCGTTACGAGGTTGTCCCCTAGTCTGATTTGTTCTATTGTACTCGGTGTTTCAGTCCGCAGGACACTATTAAATGATTTAACAACATTCCAAGCTTGCCTTGATTTATTAGAAGCATTATTAATCACTAATTCATAATATTCGCGCTTCGCGTTATTTACAACTTTCTTAATAAAATGGCACATTTGTTTATAATGGATCTTTAGTTCTTCTGACGCGATGTTATTTCGATTTAAAAACAGAATTGTTTCATACATTTCCCTTTTTTGAGCGCAAAGGTTTTTAATATAAGGAGTAATCCAACACCTATTAGTACGATTATTACATTTTTTCATGTTTCTTTTAACTAACGGAAATGCGCATTCAAAGCAATGAACGAATGTCTCATGAAACCATTCATAGGCCCTGTTGACATCAGAATAATAAGTTATATTGTTCCACGATTCCTTTCGTATTAAATAATCAAAATAATTATAATTTTCAGTGGTATATTGTCGTGTATAATACTGGTAATATTTTAAGTTATCAGTTGAAAGAAGATTACAAGAGATACTTACTGCGTAATGATCAGATATATTTAATTTTTGTACGTCACTAAAATACTTTCCATAAGGTATGTTTGTAAACACATTATCCAGAAGAGTTTCACTTGTCAAAGTCACTCTTGTTGGCGAGTTGATAGTGGGGAACAAATTAAAAGATTCAAACAAATTACATAGTTTGATTATAGTTGGATTGACTTTTAAAAAATCACAATTAAAATCACCAGTTAAAATAATATTATAATCTAGTTTACAAACCTGGAATAAAACTTGTTCTAGTTTATTTAAAAATACATTAAAATCTCCATCCGGGGAGCGATAAATACATATTACAATTAATTTATTTTCTTTACAAGATACACCACAAACCTCAAAGTCCATTTCGATATTTGCATCAGTAAAAACCAAATTTTTGTATTTTAATCCCGATTTTACGTATATGGCGACACCTCCATGTTTCCTTATACATCTACAAAAGTCGGCCTTTAGGTCGTAATTTTCAATTTTAACATACTTTATTTGATCTTCTTCCATCCAGTGTTCACTCAAACATATTACATCTGGACGCATATCACTTAAAATCACTTCCAATTCACTAATTTTTGATTGTAGAGATTGAATATTTTGATGAATTATATACGTTCGATTTTTGTTGTCATTTTCAATATGATGATTGACATTATTGTTGTGTTGATTCCTGTGTGCACTAATGTGATTTTTTGTTGTATAGTTATGCTTGCTTAGAACGATATTATCACCACTATGAGCTGAAATCTGCAGTTTTTGTTTTTGTTTCTCGAAAAAATAGGTATTGTTTAAAAACAGTACCTTCTGGCCAAAATTCTTCATTATAAAGCTGATCTTTAAGTTTTGCGTTTGCTTCTACTTTATAGCATCTATAAGTAGTCGCCCTGGTTGGTATAGGTTCTACCACAAAATCTTCATTAGGGAACCTGACTTTGAGGTATTTATGAACATCGACAGCTTCAAATTTGAGATTTATTCTTCCCAAGAACATCCAAATTTTACGCTCAGCAGCCATTGATATTTCACTATCTTTACCTTTACCATAATACACAGTTTGCTTACGTTTTTTGACAGTCTTAAAATCGTTATTATCTCTTTCTAATTGCGGTGTCGAGGGTGCTTCAGTTACGGTTGAAAGTTCAGCTGCGAGTGTCGTATGCTGTGGCAGTTTTTTAACTGCCGATGCATAGCTTTGCTGTATCGGAATAACAATGTTATCACTAGTAAGTTCTTTATCTTCCACGGTGTTTTTGCAGATATTCTTCTGAGTTTTGCTTGGACAATCGTGGCTTGCAACTGCTGTTTTATTTTCAATTGGTTTTTGAATCGATTGGTTTTTCACTATATATATATATATATATATATATATATATATATATATATATATATATATATATATATATATATATATATTTAACAATTTTTGTTGAATACAGTATTTTGATCCTTCATTTACGTCTGATACTTAAACAATGTTTCCTACTTTGACGTCTAGATGTCACTCTATGTGTCATATTACTCATATTACACGTCTGTTTGTATATCGGTTCCCAACTCCTAGTGTCATTAATATTTCTTTGTTTGGATATAGATGTCGACATTTTGTAAAAGAAAAACATTAAGAAAAAAAAATTAATTCATTGGATTAAAAAAAAACTATCTTTCATGCTTATTAAGAAAAAAAATTGTGTTTAATTTATTTGTCAATTTTTATAAGCCAGTTTAATTTCACTCCTAAAAATAGAGTTCCGGTATATGGGCTTTTGCGTTAGCTTAAATTATTTTATAAAACAAATAATACAGGCTTATCAATTATGTTTTAACTATATTTTGCAAATATTAAAAAATATATACATTTATTGTAAACCATGTTATCGCCATATTTGTTGCACCCTGTCCTGATTTGCGGTGACCATCACAACATTTTACTGGGTTCATCTAAAATCAGTCAAACAAAAAAAAATCATTAGTTTAATAGTTAATCTAAATTTATATTCTTTGTCGACATAAACTGATGAATTTTTCCTTGATAATCCAAAAATAATTTATCAGAGGCCGCCATTTTGTGTATTTTTACAAGAAAATAAAAAGTTTCGATCGGGAACTAGATTAACTATTAAACTAACGATTTTTTTTTGTTTTACTAATTTTAAATGAACCAGTAAAATACGAGTATCATGGTGGTTACCGCAAAACGCGATTTGTCGGACGGGGTCCAACAAACATGGCGATAACTTAGTCTACAATACCTAAATATATTTTTTTTAAATTTTTGTCAAATAAATTCTCTAATATTTATTTTATAAAATAAGTTAAACTACTGTCAAAAAAAACTTTATACTTAATTTTTCACACCGCTGACTACCCGTAACCCCTTAAATCATTAGCCTTCTTCAATTAATATCCATGATACGTGCAGAGGAAAGTTTCTTCCTTCCTATCTATATCTACGGAAAATTATTTAAAGTACTCAATTTTTCACACTGCTCACTACCCCTAACCCCTTAAATCATTAGTTTTCTTCAGTTAAAATGTGTGATACTTGCGGAGGTAAGTTTTACTTATCTATCTACGGCCTTTGTATGCAACTTTTACTATTCTACGTATTTGTTTTTACATAATATTACATTCTAAAACGTACGTGACAAATTTAACACAATCACTGGACCGACTATATGTATTTTAAGGGGCACGACTAGTGTGACCGCCTGAAAAAGGTGATTTTTGGGAATTTCTTTAAAAAAAATTACTGTATGTAATGTTTTAATATTTTAAGGATATATTCCTTGATATGTAATAAATTCATGATAAAATTTTTGGACCAAAAAATTAAAAATTCAGCCATCGCTCAAGGCTCCAAAAAAAAAGTTCCCCCACTGCTGCAGTGATAGCGACCTTTACAGTGCCTGAAAAACCAAAAGGCAAAAGTTTCAAATTTTGCGCGAAAATTTGATGATTTTTTGGCCAGCAAAAATTACATTTTTTATTCGATCGGAAAACTGGAGGTTCATGGCACGAAGAAACATATACAAAACAAGCTGCAAATAGAATCAAATCGATCGGATGATTTGTCTTCGAGTTATAACTGCAACAAATTTGAAAAATGTAGTTTTCCTTTACCTTACCTTTTAATTTTAATCACTGATAATTTTTACTAAAATTATTTACGATGTACTCACTATAACGGTCATAGTAAAACTAGATGAGTCGTTTAACTGTGCCAGGATCTAGCAGCTCCACAACAAGTGACTGGCAGCCACATCCAGAAACTCCCGAACTATCAACCTTCGTATGTACGTTTCTCAGTACCTAAAAGTTAGCAATAAAAATCAGAATCCGCTCCTGGGATGGCTGTAACTCAAGAGCTATTTGAGATATGCACTTGAAATTTTAATATGTTATTTTTAAAGGTATAGGCTATCGAAACACGCAAAAAAAAATTTTCCAATTATTTCAACACTAGTCACACTAGTGGTCCCCCTTAAAGAACATTAATAACTGTATTAGTATAACTCACGTATATATTTGTAGTGTAATTTCCTAATGTTTCTATTCTAATAATTTGTAATGTTATCCTAAACTTTCTTACTCGAAAACTTACTTACAAATAGAATAGTTGAAGACAAACCTCTTCTGTATACCTACATTTATACTATCTTCTGAATAGTTTTACTATTTGTTTAGATTTTTTTTCCTCTTACTCAACAGTTTACACAATTTCCATTACAAAAATGATGTTTCTTTCACTATGTACTGTAGAAACGATAAGAAAAAGGATGAAAATTTCTTTATAGTCATCTTTTTTTCTTACGTTTTATTGTATAATTCTCCTTAACACCAATTTTTTTGGCATAATATTGCTATCAAACTCGTTAGAGCGCAATAATCAAGCATAATAAACGTACATTTTGACGTAATTTCAATATGTAGTTGATTTTTAATTAACTCTATTCACTAAAAATTTCAATTATCTGTATTTTAGTGATAGGAATTTTTAATTTTGACATTTTCATTTTCAATCTATTCTATACAAAGAATACTTTATTAGGTATTTTATGTTTCATAATTTATTTAAAAATGTCCATCGATCGATAATAAATTAACACTAAAAAAATGTCATATGTTATAAATAACATAAAAAGTTCTATGTAACATGAGTTTTATTGATTTGCAAAATTCAATATTTCAATTTCAGTCTGAAACAATAAATAAATAATTAACAGAGTCATTTGAAATAATATAGCTACCTATTTGTGTTTCAAATACAAATTACGTCATTTTGGAATAGAAACAATTCGTACGAGTATTTAGTAGAAAATGGACCTTATTTTTAGGTCTGTGTTTCATCCATTTTTTTTTTTTTTTTTTTTTTTTTTGGTTTTCCACATCTCTATTTCTAAATATTTTTTATTGGTATATTTAATTGTTATCTCTGGATAAAAGTAATTTAAAAGTCATCTAATAAAGATATTTATTTGACAAAATCCATGTTATGGTATTCTTTCTGTTTAATAACCTACTATGAACGAAAAAGTAATAATGGACCCAATACTCACTAAAATTTTTAGTTGTCAAAAAAGTGAACTACAGCAAAAATTTAATAATTTGCCATAATACTTCTAGTGAGGCCTGACGAAAGGGTGGGGTAACCGGGACTCCAGCACTAAACTAAATAACAATGTGCAAATAACTGTATATATAAGAAATTTTACATAGAAGATTACCCAAATGTAACAAAAACCAATTTAAAAATATATGCTTCATTTTTTTTTAATTTTCTATGTTTCTATTTTAATTTTTATTACAAAAGTTAAAAGAATAAGAAAAACTACAATACAACTAAAACAATAATTAAGCAACAAATTTGATATACGTTTCATTTAGTTGGAAATAATAAATATAAAACAATAAATATATAAATAAACAAACAAAAAGCACAGATAAAAAAAAAATATAGCAACGCCCAGTATCCCCTGAAGCTACGCATATGTTTCCAGCTATTTACACAGAATAAGGATAATGTATAAGAAATATGGAAAAAAAAGAAAAACAAATATTTATTTAGTTGTTTCAAAAAAAGTTCTCTCTCTTTTTTTTTATCTCCTTTTACTATAATATTTTGTTTAATTTAGTTTCTAAATCAAGTGAGTTTCGCCAAACTAAGAAAATTTTAATCAAAGTACCGCCGAGTTTTTAAACGAATTTTGTAAAATAAACTAAGTAATAAGTCAGGATTAAAATGCATTTGGCAATTCTGAACAACTGATAGAGCCGGCATATGCAAAATTTAAATTTCTGTTTTGTAAATATTTTGGTATATAGAATCACTCTACCCTTACTGCTTTAGTATAGAATTATTACTATTTTTGATGTAAAACTACCGTGACCTGGCTACTTTTGGTATAGAACCGTTGTAACTTTATACTACTTTTGGTACAGAACCGTCGTAATCTTACTATTTTTGGTACCGAACCGCTCTGGCCTTACTATTTTTGGTGCAGAACCGCTGTAACTTTACTACTTTTGGTACAGAACCGCCGTAATCTATACAAATTTAATGGATAAAATTACCAAAAATGTAAATCAATCTTGATTAATAGTAGGTCTGAATAGAATAAATTTTTCTGTAGATACAGTGGCAACAGTTTAATAAATAGGTAAATTTAATATAGTTTTCTAAATAGTAATAAAATTTGGATACATTTCAAATAAATTATGTATTTTTAAATAAATATTGTAATACATATGTGTAAAATTTTATTGTCATTCCAGAACGCAAAATTCGATGACACCTTTTGATTTCATTAAATAAATCATTATCGTCTTTCAAAGATGACATTTACGTTAATATATTTACTCCACATTGCCTTTCTTCAGCAACGCATCTCCTAATCTTTATCTGTTTTTACGTTTAAAATTTTTCATTTATAGCGTCATTTTTCATTCGAATATAGCAAAAATTCCCCATTTCCTATAGGATCATATCTGATCAACATGAAACTTCAGCGGAATTGTTTCTATTTTTTAAAAATCTGTCCAATTTTGTTGGTTTTGAAGACACCAGCCCAACCTCCTTCCCAAATTTTGAGCTTTACGACAAGTATTTAAAAGCTAATATAATATTAAAAATACCCCTGTCGCAGCATCTGCATAACATAGCGAATTTCCAGTCATAAAAGTTACTTTTTTTCGAAAACCCGCTTACCTAGAATAATGGTTCAAAATGTATTTTCTGTGATTTTCTTGGTTCTTTACCACAATGCAAAAAAAATTGGAAAAACTTTTAAAATTTGGCAAATTGTTTGCAAAAAAACTCATTTTTTTGAGATTTTTGGAATTGGACGTGTCTGACTGGAGAACTCATACAAAATTTTTGGACTTCCAACGTTTTATTGTTTTATTATATTTGCATCCCAAACTAGTATCTATCCTATAAATATAACAAGTTACATCCAAAATGAATTTTCGGATATATAGGCACTTAAATTTTCGAAATTTCTAAATTAATTTAAAATAGAGTTAGTCTCCAGAAATTTTGTATTATGGTAAATTTAATTTAATAAATGACAAGTATATAAGTATAGTAATTATAAAGCATTCGCATAGAACAATAGTTTTAAGTATACATGCACATAAGCAAAATAATTTTTGAATTTTCCTGAAGGAAGGAAATATTTACCCGTAATAAAAAGTATCCTAAATGTTGACGCAGGTAATAAGTTATCACTACACCAGATTTCATAAAAATCCGTTCAATAGTTTTCGCGTAATATGTGCACATGCTCAAAAAGTTTTTTTAATTTCCTGTGGGAATGAGCCACTTTCCCGAAATAAAAAGTATCTGAGATGCTGACTCAGGTAATAAGTTATCACCACACCAAATTGCATCAAAATCCGTTCAATAGTTTTTGCGTACTGTATGCACATGCTCAACATGGTTTTTCCATTTTCCCGCGGGAATGAGACATTTTCTCGAAGTAGAAAGTATCTTAGATGTTGATCCGGGTAATAAGTTGTCGGCACACCAAATTTCATTAAAATCCATCCAGTAGTTTTTGTGTGATGCGTGAACAGACGAACAGACAGACAGACAGACAGACAGACAGACAGACAAAAATTTAAAAAATCGCTGTTTTGATATCTACATCGATAACTATTTACAGTATCTGCACAATTTTTAAAAAATATTCCCTATACAGAAACGGTCTCGTTACATTTGTATTATATGTATAGATTACCTATTAATGGCTCTTTATTTAAAATATTAATTTTTTTTTAAAATAAATCGCCCCCTGTTCTAGGAAATATATATTTTTTAAATTTTTATAAAATTTCTTATGTAAGTGAGCTTCTTAGACAATTTTATTTTGTATTAATGTAATTTATTGTGTATTAATGTGAAACATGAACATTTAAATGTTGGCAATTTCTGTATTGTGGCGGATCTAGCGCGTTAGTTAACTACTTTATTTAAAAGTTCGAATAAAATTCCAGTCATTTTAATTTTTAATTGTTCAATAACTTCAGTACCTTCAGTATCATAAAAGCAAGCAAAATAATATTACAATTTATTTATGTAGATACATATATGATGGAAAGTTAAGAAAAGAAAATGTTTTTTTGGAAGTTCGTGTTTAAGGTAAAATCGAAAAAACTTGGAAAATTTAATTAGTAATTAATTTTTTTTAAATATTTTTAGGTTTGGTTGTAAATGAATCTACTGTTGATCTTTTAATATGATACTGAACTATTCATTATTTAAAATGAAAAACTGTGTACTTATTAGATGATGAAAATAAAAAATTAGTAGTTTGAAAAACCGAAACAAATCGACCGACGTCTTGGAAAAGTCTGTCGGGACACCGGAGCAACGGAGCTAGAACCGTGACAAATCCGGGAAAACCAAGACGTATGGACACTCTACACGGATTGTGAATGTTATAAACTTTAAGTTTTGATTTTTAAGCACATTATGAGTGAAATTGAAAATTAACAACGTGTGAAATTTGACATTTTAGTTAAAGTGCATATAAAATATAATACCTACATGTTTTTATAAAAATGCAAATATAAATAAATGTTTTCTGTTTTTTTTTTTTATTTTAATTGTTATTAATTATTTGGCTTTTTTAATAATTTAGAATTTTTCTGTCAAATGAATAAATTCTGAAAATATGAATTTATGACATAATTTCAGTAAAAGTGAAAATGAAATTTTTCACCCACACTTTTGTAGTGTCAATGTACATCACTGGATCCCAATTTTCAAATGGATAGATAATTTCAGTAGCGTAGAAACTAATTATTAAAAAATTGCAAACCAAATGTGTTTATATGATAATACGTACTTATAAAATTTATATACGTGTTCTTCCGAAAATCGTAAATACCTAATTAACTTTCTCTCGATGAAGTTGGATTGACAAACATTTACATTAGGGATGTTATGGATATTTGTAACCGTAACTAAAACTACCGATATCCGAAATAATTAAATATCCGAAACCGAAAGCGTATACGAAAATGAAAGTTTATAAGTCTAGTAAGTACTTAACACATTAATATTTTTTGTATATATCCATATCTAAAAATATTTCAGTCCCTTTTTGACAATCTTGCCAGAACTTAAACACTTTTTTAAATATTTTTATTGTTAAAATCGAAACGTTATTTTGAAGCCGGTTAAAATTAATATATTTTTTTTACATTAAAATGTGTGGTCAATACAATCACCCGCTAGTTAATTATCGCTAGATTTGATGCTATAAAATTGAGAAAAAACAGGTCATAGAGATTTTTTTTTATTTAGATTTTATTTGTAATGATTGAATTACAAAATTCAAAAGGATGTTAAAAAATGTGTGTATTCACTATGAGCTTTTGCCTGTAGTAAATCCAGCTGCTCAAAATCGGTTCCAATATGTTGGTCAGGACGGCATTTGTACATAATTTTAATATTTTCTTTAAGAAATAGTATTTTTTTTTAAATACTTGTTTGATTTTTTCAAGGCGAGTACTTTTTACGATGTGTGTTTACCAAATTCTACAAAATAATTAAAAAAAAAAACATTGTAACCCTACTATTTTGAAATTTTCAAAAAAATATCATGAAAATTACCTCATATATGCTTTTTCTGAGTTAATTATTGAAAAATATTCTATTTTCCGAGATTTTTAAGGTAAAACGAGCAGATGTATGGTTTTTGTTAAACAAATTTCAGATCTTTAATACATTTTTGCCTTAAAAAAATAAATATTTAATATTTTCAAAAATGTATGATACAACTTGTCAAAATTTAAAATTATTTGTTTTGTTGTCAAAAGAAAAAAAAAACTGAATGTGCAAATTTATTTACCACTAAAATGATGGGTTTATACATATAATTATAACGTAGTATTGTCATTTGGATAGAAAATTACGTAAAAATATTATTGTTTGAATATGATTTAACGTAATTTTTATGCGATTGTAGCAAGCTCTTATTAATTTTAGGAAGGTGTAAACATCATCTAAATTCTGATCATATCACATAAAAAACTGCGCCGTGATTTTTTATCTAAAAAAAAATGGAATAGAGATACATTATAAAAACATTTAACTGACAAAGAAAAAGAATATAGCCGAATCGTTAAATTGGATTAAAAAAATCATGACATGCTACTTAAAAAGCGGTTTTTTCGAATTTAGCTCGTAAAAAATGAGACAGAAAAAAAAAGAATGCGAGTGCGAGTGAAATGGAGAACGACATATTTCCTAGTTTTTCTCGAAAAGTAAGTAATTTAGAGCAACGATATAAAAACATTTTTTATGCATTTTACCTTTTACTAGGGCTTGGTGTAAAAAAAAATTTGAAAAATTGCTTAATTCTGGCAAAAAACTCATTTTGTTGACAAAAAAACGCCCGGAAAACCTACTTCTGGGCATCCGACGTGTCTGGCTAACGAACTCATCCAACGATTTGGAAAATCGAATTCGCACACAAAATTTCATAAGCATTAAACGTTTCGTTCGAGAGTTATCGCGCGGATACATATATATATATATATATATATATATATATATATATATATATATATATATATATATATATATATATATATATATATAAATTTTAGTGAATATCATTTTCGTATTCTAGGGACCTCAAAACATATTTCTGATATGGTCTCGGGCTTAGGTCGCACCATGACACCTGGCGTAAAAGCTGAATTTCCAGTTTTGGAAATTCGCTAATAAAAACAAAAAACGCAATTATCTTTTTATCACACTTGCATATTTCTAAATACACATAAACGTTCATTTACATATCTAACTTGAAGCTTAAAATGCTGGTTATTGTATATATAGTGTAAATATTAAGGATACAGTAAACAAAGAGGCGGAACAGGACATTTAATCCCCCCCCCCCAAAAAAAAAATCCTTATTTAGATAAAACATGAAAAGATTATAAAGATTTCAAACCAATTTTGAAGTATAAAAATAGATTTGTATGTAGGGAAAACTGGAGTAAGTTGGCGAAACTAAGCAAAAATTCGAATTATAGTTTTGGAAACTATCGTAGGTATAGTTTTATATGACTTTATTTTATAGTTTTAAGTCTCCTGTCATGCTTCATCGAACGCAATGTTTCCAGTTGTTGTCGAACTTTAATTTAATAATTTAATTACTCCAAAAATTAATTGTCATTTTCAATAACGCTTTTCCTAATCATCTTAAACGTTTGCATACGTATTTAAGCAGATTCACCTGCTTCAGCATCATTTTCATTGAAATATATCTAACAAAAGTCCTCTATTTTCACATACAAGTGCTTATATGTATACATTTTTCTCCACGATGGATTTCTTAATCAACGTGAAATTTAAAGAGCATTTAATCAGTTCTATTTCTAAGGAGTCAAAGTCCTAAGAGCTTTTGAAATAATAGAATAATGGTTTTCAACATGATGTAAATTTAAGTCAAACGTTCCAAAAGTAGGTAATCGATATCAAATTACACGATAACTTTTTGGTCCGTAGCACTAGGGATGTTACGGATACGAAATTTCGGATACGGATACGGATATTTAAAAACATATTTTTCGGGTACGGATATGTAATAATATCGGATAATGTTTCGGATACGGTTACAGTTACGGATAATTGCTTTCAGTGAACATTTTTTTTTTTTAAGAAAAAATGGGAAAAATTTTACACCAAAAAGTGAACGCCAAACACAAATCAACGGAAATCTATCGAGGGAAATATATGTAGCAAAAATTTGCTTCGATTTAACCTCAGATTTCTAACGGTAGTTGTCTGAAACAAATCCGAAACTTCGGATACGGTTTCGGTTACGGTTACGGATATCCATAACATCCCTACCTAGCACCCAATAAATCAATTGAATTCGACATTATTAACGTTTCGTTTTCAAAAAAAGCAAAAAATCCCAAGGCATTTATCAAACATTTTGCTATCAAATCTCATTTAAAATTTAAATTGATTTCTACGAAAAATTGTTCAACACGTTTCTGTTCATAAATATTAGATAGGTACACAACTACGCAGTATATTTACGTACGGGAGAATTTACATTGTTAAAATATAATTATATTCAATAAAATATTCACCACCACGGATGAGTATAGTACATATAAGAGAACGTGGAGAAGTGAAGTCAATATTTAGTAATAACATCGGGAAATCGGAAAATTATATTCATTTTTCCAAGTGTTGAGGTTCATAATACATAGGCAATATTCTCCACCCCATCAAATTATGCTTGCTAAGAGGTAGCCTAGCTACAATATGGTTAAAATAAAAATGGAGTTTTACTGGGTAATAGAGCCGTGACTCTTTTTCTTCGGGGATGATTTCTGAAAATCACGAAATAACTTTTTGACGAATTCGACAAAAGTGTTTTTTCTTGTGATTCTAACACCTATAGATACTTAATTTTGGATAAATGGAAAGGTCATCAAAAACCTAAGCTTCCTTTCCAATTTTATCATTTTTGGACATTCAAAAAATTACAGTAAACTTAATGACGTCATCAAATTAAAAAAAATTTTTTCGCCAGTCACAAACTTTATGAAAGCGATTTAAATTAGGGCGACTGATGGAATTATGGTAATTTGAGTGTGAAATTTTCATTTTTGCTATCGAAAAGACGTAATTCTTATTGGAACTACAACCGACTGAACCAAAACTTTTTTTCGAATAACCTTACAACAGAGAATCAATTTTCAAACTACCAGTATATTCTGTAATCTGTAGCTTCGGATACAGTTTGAGAATCCTCAGCTTCCAGCCTCGGATTCTTAAACATCCATGATCACAAACATAAACCTACGGGCCAAACCGAAAGAAATGAATAAAAAAATGATAAAATTCATCAAAAACCGAATTTTCATAAAAATGAATAGTTGACGTCTATAGTAAAAAAAAATTGCCATTCTATTTACTATTGACGGTAAGCGATTACTTACGTTAACGCGACAAGTTACCTACAATGCAAACGCCAACTTATGATTCGAGAGGTTGCAAAAATATTTAAAATATTGAACCAGTTCAAGATAAGGATAATTTCGTCGCCTTGCAGGCATAAGGTCGTATCTCATTTTTAGTGATTTTTTTAAGAGAGCCAAAAAATAAGAACTACTGTTACATTTTGTTTTATAAGTTTGAACCTAAGGTATCAATGTACTTACTTGCAGACTAATATTCTTCAAGTGCCTACATTCGTTTATCACCTACAAAACACAATGTAACAGTAGTTCATGTTTTTCTACTTTCCTAAAAAAATCACTAAAAATAAGATACGACTTTATGCCTGCAAGGCAACGATATATAAGGTAAAGTTGCCTATTATGAGACAGTCGCCTAATATGAGATAACAGGTTATTTCGTTTATATGACCAGATATTTACAATTATGTCCCTCTCACAGATAAGCAGAATCGAAACATCAAACTTTTTGCTAGTTTCCCTAAATTTTCGCCGAATGGACATTCTGAGCCAAGAAAAATTTGTTTTTTAATGCCAAAAAAAATTACATATTGTGTTTTCATGTTATGTATTTCCTTTGTTTATCGTATAATTATTTGCAACTTTTTTTCACGATTAGTGCACATATTGTATTAATGATTTATCACGTATTTCGGTAAATACTTTGCCTAAGAAAAAAAACATGACCTAAAAACTTGTAATGTTAAATATTTCCTAATATGAGACACCCAAAGACTTCGAATATGAGGTATCTCATTTTAGGAACTAGGTGTTTCATATTAGGAAATTATTAACTTTAGAATTTGAGAACTCGTTATTTCAATTATGCAGAGAGTTAATTACATGTATATTTCCCGCACACCTTTATATGATCGAAAGATAATCGATAGGTTTAATTTTTAAAATCAGAATTATTACTTATCTTTTATACAATAAAGTAATTGTAAGTATGACGTATAAATAAACCATTAAAACTGAAGTCTGTTATTATTTTCATTTAATATTAATTAATAAAAGTATTTTTTATAAATTGTTTTCTTAGAGTTTCCTAATATACGACAGTATCTCATATTAGGATCCTTTACTATCTCATATTAGGAAACCTTTTTTTCGATGACCAAAAATGACTCTTTTGACAAAATCGTTTGCCAACAATAAAGTTGAACTACTATCAGATTTTTACTTCTGGCAGTAAAACTAGAATATATTTTCCATAGACTAGAGGTGATTTTAGTAGCTAAAGTCGAATATTTTTAGAAAAACACGGCTTTAAAAAAAAGGTATCTCATAATAGGCAACTTTATGCATTTGAAGTATAGATGCATTTTCATTTAACATTCATTACAAGAAATTAAAATTATATGTCATATCTATCGTATAAATTTCGTGTCGATTTTAATTACCTGCCAAAATTACAAACTGATACCAAATGAATGTAGTACAACTTATATGACATTTAGTTCTAAATAGTTTATTAGTAGGTTCTGTTGTTTTATGATGTAGATATTGTATATGCACTAACACAAGTCTCTCGTGGATATAAATTATTCAAGTTGTGTAGTTCCATTGAATATGCATGCATAGTTTTAGTGTCGTTATTAGAAACTTTACTACATAGCATCCATTCAATTGCTAACATTAGATTTATTAAATTAGAAAGGCAGCAAAATGTAATACCATGCTAGGACAAAAAACCGGACAAAGTAGCTCTAAGTCTTCTTCGTCCAGTTTTTATATGAAACCTGCTTAGGTGTGAAACTGAAAAGTATGTGTAAGCTTAAGAAGAACCATACGAGCGTAGTGGCCGAAAGTATCGAGCGTTCGAATCCGATAGCCGGCTATGCTCGTGAAGATTTTTTGCAATTTCCCTTCACTATTCCAGACGAATATCGATATACCTACCAAGTCCAATAGCCTCCACATTATTTTCCCTCTCCTTCACCCACATCATGATACAAATTTCCACTACAACTATTATTTTCTTCGAATGAATTGAGAGAACCGTAAATTGTGATATTGCCTTTCGATCTAATACGGCCGTATAAAATTATTGCATGGTTAAATACGGTTTATGTCTCCATTAATATAATATCGTATCGTCATGTGAAACTCGACATATTTTATATCATTTGTACAACAGGCGATACTATGACTGTGGAGAGGGTGGGGGCAAGGGGCGTTGTTTTGTTTTAACATGAATCAATTGTATTAAAATATACCATTAAAACTTTGGTAATATATTCATTGTTGATTATATTTTATTATAGCCAAATTCTATTCGACGTACATATTATTTCACACCAATATGGTCTGATAACTACATATACTTAAATTCAACAAGATCTTTTAGTATTCCGCACAATACTTGAAAAAAAAATTCATTCCAGCGATTTTTCCTGAAACTGTCCGACGTTAAAATGTTGAATTTTAACACCGATATAATGTGGAAGCTCTAGTTATAGAGGAGAAATATAAAAAGATGAATTTTTAAGAAAATGGAAAAAGGAAATGTCTGGGAAAAATGTTAAAGGATGTATGATCTTTTTTTTTAACTGTTTCTCGCATTAGAGAAAGTATCAATACACATAGGTGGTTGAATGGTAATCGGATTGGGGCGTCCGTCGAACAAAGAATTGTTAGTCTAGTGGCAAGACACCTGGCTAGTTACCGGGAGATCCTGTGTTCGATTCCCAGACGATCCAGTTTGATAATTTTTTCAATCACTTTGTGATTTTTAAGTTAGGATGTATGATGTAATTTTTATGTCTCTTTTAGAAATTTTTTTGGAGGAAAACTTAAAAATGGGTATCTATCATCCATTATCCGTTACCAAAATGATAACCGAGAAAAAAACTAACAAAAAAAAAATACTAATGAGCATTGACAATGACGTCGGTTAAGCCAAAATTATCAGTGTCAGTATTTATTTGATTAATTGTTTGTTTATTTACGACGTAAGGAACAACTTTTGTCCTAATGTCCTTAAATCAATGTTTAAAACAATTTATTGTACGGAATACTATTTGTGCATGTGCGGAATGCACTTGACCGATTATTTTAATAATCAAAAGTGAGATTTAAAAAGTCTTTTTTCTTTTGTTTTAGAAAAATGAAGACGGCAATTCCATCGGATGTTACATAACTGAAACAGCCTCAAACACCGATTACTTACCAGTGCACAGTGATGCAAAAATGTACCAAAAATGTCTACAAATCTGATAATAAATTTAAAAATACTTTGATGAACATTGTCAAAACATTTGATCAAATAGCCACAATCATCAGAAAGCAATTTAATAGACAAAATGTAATCGAAATAGAAACAAAGAACGTAATGACGTAATGAGAGGAAAAGGATCGCTACTGCTCCTAGTGGCAATCTTATTAACAAACACGTGCATAGAACATCGAACGCAAGCCATAACCGCAACCACTCAAATATCATCAACCGTATCACCCACAAACACGACCGCCAACAGTGAAGCCAGAAAACCAAGCGGCAACGGCAGCAGTAGTAATCAACCTCAACAATGTATCCCAAAATTATTGCACACAATACCAACACCACCAAAAGCACTCACCTACATTAACATAGCAACCGATGCATCAAATATCATCGCTAAATATCCCCCATCGCCCAAACATCACAACAACATTACTCGTGAAGCGATCTTTGTGCGTACAATTTTCAATCAACACACCCGAATCTTTGCCATCGCCATTTCTTCAATCGATCATCCAAATCTATTGGCGTATCGCAAACGTGATCGCCTTCTAATACATCGTAATCGCACCGTTGAAACGGAACCATTTTGGCAAGCAATTGATTTTGTACGCAATTTGACGAATGGCAATGGAAATGCATGGTCACCACCATTTCGTGACTGTCTGCTGCATCGTGGCAACTGGTTTCAAGGTTATCTGTCGATTGCAACTGTAAATAAACGCTATAGTGTCACAGTGTTTGTACCCGTTGTGTTGAATCAATGTGACCCATTACAGGCGGGAATTTTTGGCGGGAAACATAAATGTGATGAATATTCAACCAAGGTGAGTAAAAAAAATGATGAGTTAAATTTATTTTATTAAAACATTCACTTCTGCAGATTCGTGTATAAATGTCCTACTACTAGTAATTAGTAATAAACAAATGCAAGATTAAGAGCAAAGCCCTAGTAATATGGGTCTTACTTTTGTTCAAAAATACAGTACAGTAACACTATCTAATAAATTTTTAGAATGTATTTAAATTTCAGGTCAGTCTATAAGTTCGTACGTATTTTTTGGTAAATTTTTAAATAATATAAAAAAAACACAATTAAACACAATTCATCCTTTCTGCGATCTGATCCACTGTTCCAACTTTAAATTTTTTAAAACCATTTCTGGGCAGTCCTTACACTAATAGTGTGTTCACCATGTATACTATTAATTTTTATCGCTGCAGATCTGGCAGTTTCACCACTCGAAACTAAAAAATGTAGCAATAGTCAGTTGCATCGTGAGCTGAACGTGCCAACAATAAATAACTTTTTTACCAAACTAAGAAATAAGTTTTTCAGCCGCCTCGATAGCTGTCTTGGTGCTCGTCATTACAAAATAGGTCGCATTCCAACAACAAGGAGACTCAAAAGAAGACTACCACAACTCTTGTAATCATTGACATTCATCTCTAATACGTTACTGAGGGCCCTGATTGGGTGACCTCTTACTGACCTGTGTACCGTCATGCTTATTTTTGTTAACAATACAATGTATAACAGTTTATGTTGATCTTGTATAATAATAAAAAAAAAAAAAAAAAATGTAGCACAGCACGTTTGTACTGATTATCTATATTCATCTTCTATGGGTACTAAAATGCGTTCGATATTTACGAAAGTTGGTGATGAACTGAATAATATGTTAGTCAAACGATGACAAATTTCGACAGATTCAAAATTGTATTAGTTTAGTAAATGAGTCATAGTGAATTCCATGCATGCTATTAATACGCACGAACTTATGGACTGACCTAATATATTAGCATGAGTCTTGCTTCGTTGTTGAATTTATTCACTTAAATGTTGATACCGGTCTTGCTAGATTATACATATAGTACATTGCAAAACCATGGCCAAATTGGCAAGACCGCATTGACTTTCCTTGCAATTCAAATACACAGATAGCTGTGTTAGCAAGTTGTCTGTTTTGCAAACGCCAATTCAAAGGACTCAGAAAATTTATTTATGTTTTTACTATACCTTTAAATTGAACTCCTTCATAAAAACAACCAGCAGAAACAAAAAACATACCGGATTAAGAACATATTCAACTACTAGTTAAGAAAATTAAATTTTTCATTCAGCAAAATAGGTGAAACGAAAGAAAATGCCCTTTTTGTTCATCTATAATTCGATTATAATAATATCAAAAAATTGCACGACCGACGAAAAGCTATTGACATGAATGAAAAGATAACAAGATTTTTCTCTTTTGGAAAATAAAAATAATCTCCGTTCCATTTCCACGCTTGTCATGTGAGAAAACTCTCTTTGTAATTTAATATTTTCACACATATTTGTTTTATTTTCATCTATTAAGAGAAAACTGTGGTCGAAGTAAATCTAATTACTGAATGAAATGGTCCATTAATTGCACTTATTGTTGATTACTGAGAAAACTGTTCGATAATACATATTTGGATTTATCAGTATTATTATGTAATTATTATCATATAAATTATGTCTCTTATGCTGTGCTACATATTTTTCCAAGAATCAAAATAATTAAAATGGAAATAATTTCTACTTTAAATTAGTTAGAATTAGAAACTATGAAACAAAATTCTAGGAATCGAGATAATTAAAATCTGAAAAAACATTTAATTATTAGTTATAACTTTTCTATTACACCCTGTCTTTTTTAACGCGACTGGGAGAACGGAAAAAAAATTTCACAACCCATAGAATTTCGTCATGCCTCTTTTTCAGTCACATCCTTAAAATTTGTACATTTTTCTGGCTGTAATCAAGAAATTTTGTATGTATAGCATGCTACAGGTTAAGATCTTAATTAATACTTCAAAAAATATATTTTTATTTTTTGAGGTACTTTCCGATGCTAGAATGTTGTTGATGTACTTTTTACTATTTTTCATTTTCAAGCTCCGTTTCCGCAACATTGAGCTTTTCCGGCCCTTGTTTATGAAGCTTATATGAAAGATAAAGCAAAATATTCCAATTATTTTAAAGATAAATTTTTCTTCATAAATCATGTATCTTAGAATAATTTCGATTTTTTTGTGGATTTTTCTAAAGACTCTTATTTTTTTATCAGAGCTGAAAATTTTTTAAAATATTAAGTCGATTTTATTCAAAATAGCATCAGAGTGGAGTCAATAAAATATAATTTCTAGAAATTTCAGTTTACAACTTTTTTTCCGACAACTTTCCTTAAAAATTCTCCCATCTACACTCAAAATCAGAAAATAGATTCTTCATAACCATTGAACGGTATGACAATTTTTTTACTGTTATTAGTAAATGCTTATAGTAAATGCAGGTTTCAAAAAATATAAACGGAATAGCAAAGTCTTACAATTTAAATAATTGCATTCTGTCCAATTAACTATACCAATATTTAAATTAATTTATTAAAGTAAAGAAAACTGTACTAATTAAAAATTATTTTGTATGGTCCATTTCAGTTAAATTTAACCATGCTTCATAACTTATGAATTTAAATAATTTCCGTTTTCTTGGCTTTATCTCTTTCATTATTGCACTTACGTAGATTTTAAAATTGCAGTTTATATTTTGCAGATTGATTTGTTTTGAATATAAGAATTATTTAATTTTTTAACTTTGAATCATGATCAATTGTATTTAAAACAGGGTATAGTTTAAATAAAAAAAAAAAAAACGAATGTCGAGAAAAAAATTAATTTATATATAACACAGAAAACTGCGAACGCAACATAGAAAAAACAACTCGAAGAGTAAATTAAACTCGAACTGTGTTCATAATCAATTACTTACTTACCACGGCTGCCAATCTTTTCTCTATATTTCTCTCTGTATGTTACAGTGTATCCCGAAAACGGAATATGGTTTGAAGCGTGGTGGTTACAAATGTATTTGTCGGGAACGTTTCTATTTTCCCAATGTGAATAACACTTGGACAGGATTTTCCGGTGAGGATATTGAAAACGAGCTTGTGATACCGCAGTAAGTAACATTTCTACCTACCTAGATTATTTAGTTTTTTTCTTCTTTTTCTATTGAAATGAACACGGTAAAATATATAAGTTTACAGTTCAATACAAAAAGTTTTCTTTTTGAGTTCGATTAAATAATTAATGTTGTTTTATATTTTATAAAAGTACGTTACCCAGGTACACAAATCAATAATTCGGAATGGGAATTTATTTTATTACTAAGTTAAGGTCATTAGCGCACAACAGCATTACTTTTTTTAAATATTTAATGCAGAAATGTCAAAAATTCAAGTCAATTCTGGTGTAGGTATATTTTATGTGATAAAACTTTTTAAAGTTACTTTTTTAACACGCATCAACTGATGAAAAAATCTATCAACAAGCACTAGTATCAGCAAATTTTGGAGCATAGTATTTTAATAATTGCAAAAATTGAGAAATATATGGAAATTATTTTTTTAATTACAAACAAAAAGAGCTTCCTCAAATAATTTTAGTTTAAAAAATAAGTATGTAAAATGTAAAATAATTCACCAGGGCCGGCCTGAGGGGTGTGCGACGTATGCAGCCGCACACTCGAGCCTTCTGGAGGGGCATAAAATTGGCTAATTTTGGTAAAAAAATAAATTTTGCAAATTTTTAGAAATTTATTTAAATGTTGGGCATAAATATTTAAACTAGAAGGAACTTTGTCTCAAAACTATTACAGTTGAATTTCAAGGTAAAACCGATTATCTACCCCAATGAGTTCTGAAATGCAGTAGTCTGATGCGCTTGACCAAGGTCCAAGGTCAGTAGAGCAGGCGTCTGCCCGTGTGGCGGAACGCGGGAACAAGACGTTAGAGTTAGGGACAGACTTTTGCACCACTATGCCACGTGCAGGTGCCGAGCGGTTACGGAGGGGCATAAAATGCCTCGATAGGGGCATCAAATGTGAATCCTGCACACTTGCAATTTTTGTCTTAGGCCGGCCCTGTAATTCACAATTAACCAGTTTTAATTTGTGACAATTGTTGGTAAATTTTTTTGAGATTTAACAGTTACGTAATCCTTAACGCACAACCGCTTTAAAGTAAATCATTAAATCTTTTCCGAGACTACCATTCAAAAGTCATAGGAAGGAATTAGAATGACGAAAAATAAAATAAAAAGATTTTACTATATTTTTCTCTAGAATAAAAATACATTTTACCTTTACTCCATTATTAACATTATAACTTTTACATAATTACACATTTCCGAGAACATAATTAAAGCTACTTTGTATTTTACAAATCTTTTTTAAATAAAAAATCCACAGTTGAAATAAAAATCTGACATTAGTTTACTTTCTGCATTAGGCTAGGGTCACATTGGAAGCGGGTACGTACGACTTAACTTGTCTGATGTACTCGTCAGACTATTGTCGTCAGATAAAGTGGTCACACTATTACCGTACACTTACGTATACTCATTTTAAAAATGAATTCGTTACGAGATTATCTGTTTCTTGATAATAATATAATTAATTTTTATTTGATGAAAAAAACTAAGCGAAATTTTTGGGTTCATGAATTATATAATAGAAGATCTACTGAAGGTGAATTTAGAAAACTATTTCCACAGTTGAGAAAAGACAAAAACAAGTTTTTTCAATATTTTCGTATGAATGAAGATACATTTAATTACATATTAAAAAAAATTTCTTCCAATATAAAAAAGCAGTCCAATTTTAGAGAATGCATAACACCAGCTGAAAAATTAGCAGTAACACTCAGGTATACAAGCAAATAATTTTTTTTTTTTTAAATTAATTGTTTATTTATTCGTTATATTTTAATACATTCTAAATATAATACTTTTTAATTTGTACCTAAATAATACCTTTTAACTTAAATTTTTAATTCTTTCTAAAGCTGAGCGTCCATTGGATCGGAAACGCGGCGCGGTGCGGTTCTTACATCATTAAGATCTTTGGGGCGGTACCGCGCCGCTCTGTCGACCTAGTGGACGCACCTGCATTTATTCAGATGTATTTATCTCCGAGAGCGGAACTGCGCCGCGCCGCGCCGCGTCGCGTTTCCGACTTAGTGGACGCTCAACTTAATTAATCCTTTAAAAATTAAATAATTACTGTTATTATTTAAAAATTGAATTTTTAATTCTTTCTAATAAATTCTTTAAAAATTAAATTTTTAGTTCTTTCTAATTATTTCTTTAAAAATTAAATTTTTCCAGAGAATCAATTAAACTCCCTGACAATTTCCTGCCATTTCTATAAAGTTAAATTTCCTTGACATCTCCATGTTTTCAAAATTTCCCTGACCACTGGACATTCTGTCGGATAAATGGTCATCTGTGATAGTAATTGGGCTTTCTGCCATCGATGATGGAGTTGTACAGTTTAATTCATACTCGTAACTCTGTTCTTCGAGTAGCAGCTGTTGCAATTTTATTTTTGCGTGTAATTTTCTATTTTCGGGTATCTTCTTTATTTCCGGCAAAAGGCTTAAAAGAAATAAATAATCTGCATCGTCATTTACTTCTACTTGCTTCTTAAATATATTTATTTTCTCTCTTTCTAAATCTAATAGTCTATCAACATCGTGAACCTTTTTCATTTTTTTCGCAGAACGCTGACATTCTTTACTTTCAAAATTTGAAGTTGATGGCATCTGGGTAGGTACTTCTAGAGTATCTTCGTGATCATTTATTTCTTGAATCTCCTCTTCAATGTTGAAAATTTCAGAAGATTGCGGCTGTTCACAAGGGGGAATATTGCCTGTTGAATTTCTGTTAATTATAACGTCTTTTAAAAAGAGAAGCATTTCAAAATAAGCCCATTTTGACTTTGTTTTTACTCCTCCAGCATCACCTGATCGACCTTCTTTTTGTTTCCCAAATTCACGACGAAAATTGTCCCTTAATCCTCTCCACTTAGCTTTGACTGATTCACCTGTTAAATAATAAATTTTTAATAATTTGGATTTACTACAGAACAGATATTTAAAAAATTTCAGGTATCTGTCAACCGGAATGGGGTTTAGAGGACTTGCCTTTGCGTTCAGAATGGCACATAATACAATTTCTAGAATAGTATTTGAAACCTGTCAAGCTATATGGGATGTTTTTCAACAAGATCATATGCCATTTCCCTCAGAAGACACATTTTCAAAAATATCTGAAGAATTTTTTAATAAATGGAACTTCCCTAACTGCATTGGATGCATCGATGGTAAACATGTAAGAATTAGATGCCCTAAAAATTCTGGTACCCTATATTACAATTATAAAAACTACTACTCGATTGTACTTCAAGCTGTTGCGGATGCCAATTATAAATTCGTTTGTATTGACGTTGGAAGTTTTGGTAAAGAAAGTGATGGTGGTATTTTTGCACGTTCTACTTTATGCAAACATTTGGAAAGAGGAACTATAAATATTCCACCACCAAAAGCACTTCCTGGAACAAATATTGTATTGCCTCATGTCTTCCTTGGAGATGAAGCATATCCTCTTAAACCATACTTAATGAGACCATATCCCCATAGAAACGCCATTACTTACGATGAAGAAGTTTTCAACAGAGCTCTATCACGTGCAAGAAAAGTGGTAGAATGTGCATTCGGCATTATGGTTGCTAAATGGAGACTTTTGCTAAAGGGTATAGAACTTCAGCCCGATAGAGTTGACATAATACTAAAATGCATTTGTTTATTGCACAACATTATAATTGACAAAGAAGGCATTCCATCTCCTAGAGATGATTTTACTTATACCTCTAAACCTCAAATTTTGTCCAGAAATAATAACAGATCTACTGACCATGCATTTGAAATTAGAGAAGAATTTAAAAAATATTTCTCTAATCAAAGACTGGCAATGTAAACAAAAGTAATTAAATGTATATTCTTTATTCTAAATAAAATTATATAGAATTTATACTTACATGGTTGATTTAATTCCTCCGCAACCTCTAACCAAAGTTTTCTACAAATTTCTCTATTATGGTATTCTTTTTTTTTTGGTTCCATAATGGTTCCCTTTCAAATACTAAAAAAATTAATTTTTCTATATCCATTTTAAATGTAATTATATTATTATTATTTAACTTATCAAATAATAAGTTTTCATAACTGCAAAAATTGTAACAAATGAAAATATTCGTTAAAATTCAAATAATACTCATAAATTATAAATACTTTTACTAAGTTGCCTATCTTCTCTATCTTCTAGACGTACGACTAATGCGAAAAAAAAAAAACTTTTTTGTTTCAATTTTTAACACTGACGACTACGTAAGTGTGCGCAAGAGTAACTCGTATCTAATGGGACCATCTTCGTTCATTTGCATTGTTTGTTTCAATCTGACGTGTACGTACAAGTACGCGCGAGTGATTTGTCGTACGTACCCGCTTCCAATGTGACCTTAGCCTTAGACTTGTTAGATGTATACATACTACCTATATTTATAATATTACGGCGGCTGCGTAATAATATCTGTGGTAACAAGAACATCCAGCATAACTGTCCTGATTCCATCGAATCTACAGACATATTCGTGAAAGTCAATAAGCTTCTTTTTTAATCGCTAACGAATCAATAGAAATTTTATAATTGGTCACGAATTCTGATCTCGAGCTTATATAAGTTCGTCCATTCGTATGTATGAATCGCAGACAAATGAAGACACATTTCATTTTTCAAAGGCAGGCAAGTTCAGATTATAATAAATGATTTTAAAAAGTAAAAGATGATGTACTTTTTAAAATCTACCCATTCTGCAAAAATCACAGCACTAAAAATTAATTGAAATCCCGACGTTGTCGTCAAGTATGCAATATTTCTACTAAAAAAAAAAGTACAAAAACAAGAAACAGATAAACGTACATTTTATTTTTTCTAGAAAAGCGTAAAAATGGAGTTATTCTATAAATCTATTTCCCCTTTATTTTCCGATAAAACTCCCATGTGAAACAGAATGAAAAATACATTTGCTGATAGAAAAATATAACGAGAATATATTAAAAAGTTTAAGTCTGATCGGGAAAGCGAGAAAAAGTTTCAATACATTTCAATAAATATAAATAAACAAATAAAAAAATTCAAACTGAATACAACTTTTTTTAGGTTAGGGTTGTTTTTGCTTTAGCCATTAAAAAGTAAAGAATTTCTAAAATTATGTTGACAGCCTTATTTTCTCTCGTCATTATAATTATAACAATATTCAATACATTTTAAAAGGATGAATAAACCATTTCAGATGTTTGGCATGTCCGGAAATTTGCGATCATTGCGACAACGAGGGACAATGTATGGCTCATCCAGACTTCGTTCTACGCAGCGCAGTACTTGGCGTTCAGGTCACATGTATGGGTGTCACTGTAGTAATAGCCGTCGTTGTGTTCAGGCAACGAAAATGCAAAGTACGTAAAAACACAAATTGTCACTACTGTGGAGATTCGATCATAGCAATCTCCATGACAGCACGTGGTACATAAATGGAAACATTAAAACGTAAACAATGTTTCTATGGGTTGGTGTGTACGTGTGATAGGCATTTAAACACTTTTTTGAACACGCATCAACAGAACGTATAAGAAACATTTTATCTAAATTTTTTTACCTTTCAGTTTATAACGTTATAATAGCATGTTATACACCAAGGGACTAAATTGTGGGTTTTAACCGAGGGCTACAAATCACACGAGGGTTGAAGAAAAAACACTTTAGTCCTGTGGTGTATATACTATTTTTTGCAATTCTGGGTAATTTGAAATTATAAAAATTTAAAAATTTTTTTAAATGTCATTCAAATTGTATATAATAATATTCCATCAAGCATACTTTGGATAAATTAATATGGAATTGTACAATACAATATAACTGTTTATCTTTATCTACAAGTTTGAATTTAGTTATTATTTTCAAGTACCTAGCAACGCTATTTAATTTAAGTTAAATTTCAGTAAATTGTGCTTGCTGACTGGTTTAAAAGCAGGAGCAAAATAATTTTTTGGTCCCTTGGGACTAAAAGTGGCACTTTACTCCCTATTATGAGGTACTAAATCATGTCTTTTAGCCCCGGAATTGCAAAAAGGTATTTACTTGTAATATCGTATGCATAAGTATTATAAATAATTATTTCAGAATTTGATAGGGGAACACTTATGTCATGAAACATGAACAAACATCTTGCTATGATCGAATTTGTTATGTACTTTATATTATAAATTCTTGTAACATAACACTCGGCAACTTTTGTCCTTTTTTACATCACTGAACCACACTATATTTTATCTTTATCATCGTTTGTCGTATTATTTGCTTCAAGTAAAAATTCATCGTATAAGAAACGGCAGAACAATGGATGAGTTAAAAAAAGAGAATATGGGAAATAAATTAGAAAATGCTGAATGGGAAACGTTTATCATGTAACAGAAGGACCTGTACACCCGCACATTGACAGACAGACAGACAGACAGACAGGAAAATTAAGTATATAGAACTCTCGTTTTAGTAGGTACCTACAGGTAAAATAATATCTTTTAATATAAAATTATCTACTCTTGTATAGAAAATTGAAGTGTCTATAAAGGCGTATTCGAGTTAAACAACTATAATTTCAACTTTTCCGCCTTTATTAGAAATAAATTCATTCATGAAGAAAAGAAAAAAGCCATTTTCAAACGAAAACTATTAAGATGATAGAAGCATTATATTATTTCTAAATATTAACGAATAATTTTTAGATATATTATTTTTAAATATTTAAAACACATAAAGGGTATAGCTACATAAGCATAGGAAAATGGCCCCCATGGCCAATGTCTGTAATAATATATGTAGTGACATTGGTACCCCAAGTGATTACCAAATACAGGGTCATTGACCCTTAACCTTGACTTGTCCTTAAGATATTAACCAAAATATGTTTTAGTGCTGTAATTTTTCAAACTCAATTTTCTCGAAAACTATAACACCTAGAAAAACAAAACCGACGCCAAAATTTAAATAATATTTGGGACTATATTATATATTTTTTTGACATTTTTCACAAAATTTTAAAAGTTTAAAATAATTGCATTAAAAATATTTTTTATTTTTTAGTATGGTTCTGGTAAACTTACACCTTTCAAAAAAATACAGAATATGGCTTATCTTATCTACTTACATCATGCCAAAATTCATTAAAATCGAAGATGCGCTTTTTGAGTAATAAATAATTTATTGAGTATACGTTATGTATTACGTTAACCGTATAAGAGAATGATTAAAATAATTGTATAAAAAATAATTATTGATTTTTTTGTACAGTTCTAGAATACTTCTTACATCGTTCAAAAAAATATACTATATAGCTTAACCTTTCTACATATACCATACCAAGGCTCATCAAAGTCGAAGAGGCGCTTTTTAAGAAATAATTAATTTATTGAGTATATGGTAGGTACTAACCACAAAGGCAACATTTTCTGATTATAGAAACTACATATTTTTATTTTTACCTACTGATGATTTCAATCGTCGTCATCACTGTTTTCATTTATGACCACATTAATCGATTCATTTAAAAATATTTTTGATAATATTTCAGCTGGTCGTACAATGCGAGACAAATATCTCGCAAATATCCTAAATAATATATCACACTTGCAACATGAGCACAGCATCCAACCGTTCGATTACCATTCGGACATTTGTAACAGTACCGGCGAATTTGTAACAGTACCCGATAATATTTATTGTTTATATGCCGTGACCCAACATTTAACTTTATAATATTTGGAGTTTGCTTCGTGTAATATTTTAGATTTTCCCAGACTAACTGAAGTACAATTAAAAATGTTGTTTACAGGTTCCTATCAGTTTTCATTAGCTGTTTCATATCTGGCTGAAATAATGGACGACAAGAATAACGTTTTGCATATATTACAAACGAAGCAAACTCCAAATATTATAAAGTTAAATGTTCGGTCACGGCATATAAACAATAATAATTATCGGGTATTTATTGATTATCTTCCTAATTCTAACAATATTGAAGGAATTCGCCGGTACTGTTGCAATTGTCCAAATGGTAATCGAACGGTTGGATGCTGTGCTCATGTTGCAAGTGTGATATATTATTTAGGATATTTGCGAGATACTTGAGCCTTGGTATGGTATATGTAGAAAGAAAGGTTAAGCTATATACTACATTTTTTTGAATGATCTAAGTATTCTAGAACTGTACAAAAAAATCAATACATAATTATTTTTTATACAATTATTTTAATCATTCTCTTATACGGTTAACGTAATACATAACATATACTCAATAAATTATTTATTACTCAAAAAGCGCATCTTCGATTTTAATGAATTTTGGCATGGTGTAAGTAGATAAGATAAGCCATATTCTGTATTTTTTTGAAAGGTGTAAGTTTACCAGAACCATACTAAAAAATAAAAAATATTTTTAATGCAATTATTTTGAACTTTTAAAATTTAGGGAAAAATGTCAAAAAAATATATAATATAGTCCCAAATATTATCTAAATTTTGGCGTCGGTTTTGTTTTTCTAGGTGTTATAGTTTTCGAGAAAATTGAGTTTGAAAAATTACAGCACTAAAGCATATTTTGGTTAATATCTCAAGGACAAGTCAAGGTTAAGGGTCAATGACCCTGTATTTGGTAATCACTTGGGGTACCAATGTCACTACATATATTATTACAGACATCGGCCATGGGAGCCATTTTCCTATGCTTATGTAGCTATACCCTTTGACGTTGACATTTAATTTTGATATATATTTTATACTGACAATTTAACTCAAGTGTATCAAGTCCCATATTGTAGTTTTTTCACTTTTACCATGGAAATAATGTTAGGACAGATTTTTACAGCGGAAAAAATGGTGCAAAACATTTCATTGGTCATTTCATTATAGGTAAACACGACAAAAATGAAACAAAAATTCGTATTAGTAAATTTAACTGATTTCAGAACCGTAGTAACAATATATTAAATAATAATATGTATTATACTAATTTATTTTATTCGTTAAATCGTCTTACCGTATTACACTTGAGTTTTATATTTTTTCTGAATAAATTTGTGTTTTCTACAACTCAAATTTCTTACCTAAAAGCAATTTAACGAGAAGAACTGTTAACCCAAAAACGCTTTAGCTTCGCTATCGCGTTTTTGTTAGTTGACAATTCTTCTCGTTAAATTGCTAGGCAATAAATTTTCGTTAGACAAACCCAAATTTATTCGAAAAAATACAAAGCTCTCGTGTAATAATAAGTGATAAAAATTTTCTGCAACATCATTCACTTACGATTTTGATCATCTTTCAATTGGGTAAATAATTCTAAAACAAACATAGCAGATTCTATGCAAATGCATTGTAATAAAATTAATGGTAGGTTAGATTATGTAATATTGAAAACACTTATATGGAAGAGCTGCATATACCAATTGAGGCCAACTAGTATGTCATTAGGGTATTAGTTCATCAAAAAAGAATTGGGGCACAATAGATTTATGGGTAATGTATAAGGGATCGATATATGCATTGAACACATTGAAAACAATGTGTCTATGCAATTATCAACAACAGTGGGCTTTTAAAATCGACCAATGGGTTAACGAAAATGATTTATTGAAAATTATCAAAATGTAGGTTAAATAGATTGTTACAAACAATATTTGGTTCGTTAACACTTTAGTACCTATTTTTATAGATGAAAATTGACTGAGTAAAATTTTGTTAGAATTTCGAAGAAAAAATCTCGCAATATTTATAGTTTCGTCATATCTTTCGACCTACGAACTTGGAAAAGTTAATTTCTTAAGGTATTTTCGTGTATTGGAATAGGGAGCGAAAATTTGTTTACATACCATATTCCAGTGTTTTTTAACCTTTTTCATTGCGCGACCCCCTTAGTATGGAAAAATATTTCGCGATCCCCTACCCTCCGCTATTACTAACTTCGATTTTGTTACGTTATAAATATCGAATCCGTTCATCATTATTGATTATTTTCATAGTTAGACATCGATTAAATACGTAATTAAGGATTTGAAACAAGCATATTTTTATATTGACGTCGAAGTTGACGACTTATAGTAGCTACTGAATGCGCGCATGGCGTAAAAAGTACCACGCGCACGCACGACGGTCGTCGTCGTTTAACACTTCCGAGCGTAATCCGTCCAAATTATTTGAGTTGTGAATTCGCGTTAGTGTTTAAATTTATTGAATAGTCTTGTTGTTTGTTTAGTAGTTGCTCACTGTTTTTTTTTTTTTTTTTTTTTTTTTTGTTAGTATTCAAAATTCTGTGCTCATTGTGATTATTGAAAATGGATAAGTTTCTGGAAACATATGCACAACCGTCAACTTCAAGTTCCAATGAGAGTAATAAAACAAAACCAAAAATGTGTCTATATGACAATTATTTAAAATTCGGATTTACTGTTATTGAAAATAAGCCGCAATTTTGAAACTTTATCGTGCGAAAATATGAAACTATCACATTAATGTAACCATTAATTAACCTTCTCTTTATTAAATATTATATACTGAACTAGAGTGGTTTTATTTTTAAAATAACTGTGACCTTCTTAAAAAGGTTTCGGGACCCCCCAGGCGGTCGCGATCCATAGGTTGAAAAACACTGCGGCATATTGGGTGTAATAAGGTTAGATGGGGTTCATAAAATAAAATTAATGTTAGTTAAAGCTAAAGTCAAAATTTTAGCATTTTAGCGAATTTGGAAATTCTGAAAATTCAACTATTAGGTACAGCGGGTGTACGCGTAATAACTCTCGAACAAAACATCCAATTTTTATGAAATTGGGTGAGGAGGTCAAAACTCCCAAACCCTTGGATAAGTTTGTCAGCGAAACATGTCCGACTTTTAGAAGCCAAAATTTTGATCATATTTCACTATTTTCACTGAATTTCCTTAGGATAAATACCTACTTCATCGTTTTTGGAATTACAATAACAAGGTTTATATTTAAATTTAGGTTTGCTGACACTGAAAATATAATTTTAAAGGTATTTAGGAGTGATGGTCATCAAGGAAAACAAAAATGTGTTTTTTCCCAAGGCTACCGGTTTCGACTTTTTGTCGTCTTCAAGCCTCTGAGGAAAAATTTATTAATATTAAAAGTACATAGATAAAATATTACATCAGGTAATTACATGATTATGTTTATAGGCCAAACTGACATTATTTGAACAAATAATTTTAAACAATAATAATACTGATTAAAGTAAAAGGTCTAAAAAGGTTTATATTTATTTCATTTTTCAAAATAAAAATTAACTAACTTTTCAAGAAGGTGTCATCAGCAATTTTGAAAATTTGTTCACTATAAGAGAACTATCTTGTCAGTGTCCACTAAACTATCTTGTCAGTGTCCAGTTTTTGAAAATTTGCTGTTACGCAGATGCTGCGACAGGCATATTTCATTTTTAAGCATCGTTTACGAAATATTTAAGCTCAAAATGAGTTTCTTTTATGGCTCTCGCTCTCTCTAACTTTTAAATTGTCGAACCAAAAAACCGGAAAAAGTTATAAATAATACGTACTACTTCATAAAAATTTTCAGTTTGCGATTTCCATCGGTAACTTTAAGAGATACAGGTAGCCAAAATAAAATCGATTACTTATTTCTAAATCTCAGTGTAACTGAAAATAGAATTTAAAATTTATGGTGGAAGCACTGAAAAGCACATTTTTTGAAATTTAGATTGCATTTATAGAGTAGGTACCTATTTGATGTAACAATAATTAAATATGTCATAAATTTATGAATTCTTATCCTAAATGCATACCTGCTGTGTACCGAAATTAGAGTTAAAATACTCATTTTACTCTTCACCCCGTTTATTAAAACTAACATTTCAATTCATTAAAAATATTCCCGCGTTCCTTCCAATGAACAACGTTCCTGTTGGAAAACTATAATTTACCCCCTATTGTCTTTTATGTCTCTATATAAACGATCTATAACCAAACGATATAATATAAAATTACAAAAGCTTTTATAAAATGCTTTTAAAACATAAATTCAAAATACAACACATACTACAAAACAGCTCACTATTAAATAACAAAAGTTGTGTTTCTATATACGAAAATATATAAAATTTAACTATTCTACTATAGACACACCAGCAAGCTTATTTAATTTTCCACTCTTCATAATGTTCGCAAAACTTCATTACTGTTGAGTTTATGGAAAATTTACAGTTAGTGTCAAAAATTTTGTGGACAAGAATTTATAAATAATTTTCATTAGTAGATTCAATCCGTAATTAAAACAAACATCCAGACCCTTACAAGAGATAAAATTTATTTTAATAAAATTCCTATTATCTTTTGTGCAACGTTCAATCGTTAGCGTACTGTCCGTTCATTAATTTTTGTTCATTACTCTTTATAAATGTAACGTCATTTTATTAACAGCTTGAGCAATATATTGTATGTCATTATTACTATGTGATTCTGTTCTGTGTGAGAATCATGGAACATATATGGAATGTCCAAGAAACATAAACAAGTCTTGAGTAAGACGCGTTCACATTGAAGCGGTAAGTAGGTATTTGTAAGAACCTAGAAATGAGGTGGTACAAAAGTGATACGTATTGAAAGCGACAATTCAAATTAGCTACAACTTTCATCGAAACTATTTTTATTGTATGACCCTGATTTCAAGCTACTGTCATTTCAAAGATGGCGGAAACCATTTTTCATTTCATTTTACATTATAGAAGAATTCTATATCCTTCTAGAATTTTTCTTAACTGATAAACGAACATTTTTCTGTATTCTCATCAGTGACGTAGCGAACATAAGTGGCGCCCGGGGCACGACACTTTATTGGCGCCCTTCTCTCTCCTCCAAAAACACATATTTTAGCACACATTTGGCGCGCCTATGCGAGTGGCCCCCGGAACATGACAGACCCCTTGACCTCCCCTCGCTAGGCTGTTGATTCTCACTGCGGTTTTTGTTTCTTTTATCTGTTGCTGTTTTAACTTTCAATGAGACAGTTTCAACTGCTTTTCAGAATTTCTCTAAGTCTAGTCTCAAATAAAATGTCAGTTTTCGCCGACCATGAAACATAAATAATATGAACATGAGCCCCCTTTCAGTTTTTATATCGTCTTCAGGTAAACAATAATTAAAAGTGATCCGATAGCATAAAATGGAGTAGACAAAAGTCGTTTTGTCCATTGATTTTCTAAACTCGTGATCCTCCACTAATACATAAGTATTATTAGTTCCCATTTTATACTAGAAAATGATTGTTACCTAAAATGAATAACTGAAGATGGTGTAAAAATCAAATCAACTCGTGTTCATGTTATAATTATGTATTTCATGATGAAAAGTGACGAAGCAAGTGATCTCATATTGTTCAATTTTTTTTTAAATTTGAAATTGTTTCAAAACGTTCTATTGAATCAGAATTTTTGAAAATTGTGGTCAAGATGTTTCTGGAACACTCTGTATTTACGTGTATAATCGCTTGGAAACATAAAAAGATTACTAAGTATGTATATAAAACTAACGTACTCTGGGTGAAAGGGAGAGGAACATTTTATTTACGAAAAAGATTTATTAGGAAGGAAAACCAAAATATAAGGCGAACGTTTTGGTACACATACATAAACAATATGTATACAAAAGACCGGTTACATAAGTGTGTGTTAGTGTTCATGTGCTCTGCTGCTCCGTCTGCCATTGTTTTCTTTGTGAAAATTTTATTTTAAATGTCAACTTCTTCAACATGTACCTAACACCACATATAATAGCGATAGAATGGATGATAGGAATAATTGTATCTCGGAAAATTTGATGCGCGAATCGAAATGTATCAAAACTATAGTTGAAAAAATATTCCCAGACACTTTTGTAGGTTTCCTTCTTTTTTGTCCTTGTCGTACACTTTTCAACACTACACCAGTGTCCTCAATCGGTGGTTTTTATATAGTTTTTTAAATATTTGACATAATAATATTTCATCTTCACAAAGTTAAGAAAATGATGCAATACTGTAAAGAAAAGTGAAAAATGTTATTTTCAATTAGAATAAACTATTTTCGTTTGATTTTAACTGATTTGGAAATTCTAAGCAGTACATATTGACATTCACTGATTTTTGTTTTTCAAAATTATATTTTTAATTCGCCACGGGAACTGATTCTAGTGTCGTCTGGTGGTTAAAAATAAAAGCTATCTATGACAAGTCGTATTTATACATGGCCTGTGACAATTGTTTATTGTGATTTGTAATGATGAGTGAAATAAATAAAAAAAATTTACTTAAATTATGCAATGTACCACAATGTAAAAAAAGACTTCATAAATTTCCCAGTGATGAAAAATTAAATAAAAAATGGTTAAAAGCATTAAAAATGCAGTATGCTATCAAGAATGCGAATCTGTCATCGACACTTTTTAAAATCTGATTTGTTTCCTACTAGTAATTATTTTTATAGATTTAAATGTACTCGAAAAGAATATTTACCTTTCTATGTATACAATATTTTATTCTATATTTGTATTAATTATAATAAAGGAAGTACCTTGGATTAACATTTTGGAGTAAAGTTTACGTTCATCGTCATCTAAATCTTTACAACTTTCATCATTATTGTCCTGAAAATGACACATTTCAGTAAGAGGGATACCAGCAGCATATTCATCACATTTATTTTTTTATATTTCCCCCATTTTCTAACTCAGTCATATCATTGCTAGAAATAAATTTTAAAAGAAAGGATAGAAATGTAGGATTAAGTTCAGTTTAGAAAGAATTTCATAATAATAATTAAGAAATTTGTATCATCAAGGAGAAAAATTTTATCATTATTTAGCAGAAAAAAAAGAAACGAAAAATTAGTGTACATATAAACAGAAAACAAGAGAACCAACCGATAAAGAAAAACTAATGCTGCAAAAATGTGCTTGCATTTTCCACCTGCACCCGCAATACAAGAACATTTTGCACACATATTTATCTCATTACTGATAAGTTCTAGCTTCATTTCAATTTGATGCACTTGTTGAACCTGAGACGATGATTGACAAAGAGCAGCTATTTTTATGCATTCCGAGCTTCTTGTTTGTTTCAAACCACATGCAATAATGTGGTTTGCTTTATAAACCTGTTCTCCTTCAACTAAAGGTCTTTTAGAATTACCCAAATACTTAATAATATCATTGATATTTATTTCAAATTGTTTATTATCAATTATGTTAAAAAAAAGTTAGTTACGTTTGTACTTTCCTATTTCTTTTTAAAATTGACTTGTCATAGGGAGATTTTATTTTTAACCACCAGATGACACTAGAATCAGTTCCCGTGGCGAATAGTATTAAATATTTTGCAATGAATCCAGTCATTCACTTATTTTATGTATATGTTTACAGTTAAGTTATAATACATCATTAATGTCATTTGTTTTCGGTTTCTTTAAGAAATATTCTTCTGTAATAAAATTATTATTGAATAAACAGAATTTACATAAAAATATAAAGTAGTGTTATTAACTTAATATTTATTAATCATACGTTGACAAAGAAACTATCAAAAGTGTCTGAGAATATTTTTTCAACTATATTAATGAGTATGACTTGTTTTAAAGTTGATTCGACGACTCGACCATTTTATTCAAATTTTTCTAAGCGGTCCTCCTGATAATAAGGGCCAATTTTAATAAATTTGAAACAGTAATTGATATACTTTTTGGGACTTACACTAGTTATCTTAATTATTATTATGTTTCTAAAATTATTTTCAGTAGAAGTATCCAAGAAATTGTTTAGTTATGAGCCATGTTTTAAGTAATTCTGCAATTACATTCAGATACACAGCTTACTGTAATTCACTAGACTTTTACTAAATCATATACAATATATTTATCAATCGTAGACAAAGTATAGTATGGTTACCTGGTTATAGGAAACCCATGTTTGAAAAGTCGAACAAAAGTCTTTTTTACACACCTTTACAGTCCCTTTGAAACACCTCCTGTAATATCTCAAACAATTAAGATGGGATCCAAATATTTATGTGTTGTTTTTTCTTTACATTAGTGTAATAACAAATTTGAATAGTATTTTTGGGTCCTGTTGGGAAAAATTGTGTTTTTTTTTTTTCAAACGCAACGGTAATAAGCTACATATAGTTATTCTTTGCAATACTTATGTAATACCTACGTTCAGGGCTGGGAACTGTTTAAAATGATTTCATTTTAAATATGTATTTAAAATACAAAATGGCATTTTGCATTTTCTATTTTAAATTAGTTCGGTCAAACCATTTTCCATTTTGTATTTAAAATGGAAATTTGAATCCATTTTACATTTAAAATGACAATGCATGCATACACAAATTTATGTGTATATAATATTAATTATAGAACTTGAATTGAACGACTTGAAGTCTAACAAATTGTAACTTAAATGTAAGTTGATTTAATTGACTCAAATTTTTTATAACTCGAGTTGCAATGTCACTTGAGTTAAATTTGTTATTAGAGTTGCAGTTCCCTTAAGTCAAACTTTTCTGACTCAAATTGTGTACTACTACTATCTTTAATACACGTCGATAAGAAATGTTTTTCGAGTAGATGATTTTCATAATTTTATTTAGAAGTTGCAGTCGTAGCGTCGTCAAGGTTTGAATACGTCAAGGCTGAATTAAATTTTACAATATTTTTAAGTAACAATATTTGAAGAGTTAAGTTTCGTTTTCATATCATGCAAACTTTACAAAATTTTCTCAAAAGACTGCCTTTATGTATTTAATTTCAGTACGTTTGATATTTATTTAACTTTTTTTTTTCTAAATAATATAAATAATGATAATAGAATAAATTTAAAGTAAAAAAAAGCATTTTGCATTTTATAATCCATTTTAGAAAACTATTTTTCATTTTCAATTTTAAATATGTTCAGCAAAACCATTTTCCATTTTATATTTTAAATGCATTTTTGGAAACCATTTTCCATTTTCTATTTTAAATGGTTTCTATAAACCATTTTTCCCAGCCCTGCCTACGTTACTGCACAGCATAGAGGTAAAATTATTCTTATCAAGATTTTCGTTCATAGCTCGTTAATATCTATTACGATCACACATTTTTATATATACATATTTGGATGAGATTATGGCGACAAGTAAACATACAGTGGTTTTGTTTGCTATAAAATGTGGAGTTTTTCTTCACTGATGGAAAATTTTATAAATTATATGATTTTAAAATATTCAATAAGTACACGTTATATAGTAAATAAATTTTCAATTTTCCAGGAAAATAAATTAATATTTTCGTTATTAATATTTAATTTACGGATTATTTTATACGCAAAAAAAAATGAGATTAGAGCAACATTTAAGTACGAACACAATTTTATAAATAATTTTATTTTTGTTTAAGAATAAAATTATTTTCTACAAAATGTCATATACTCTATTAGTCTATTGTTTCATTTCCGTGAACTCTGAAAATTATTTTATGCTGAACCACGATTTTATTTAAGAATCCTCCACTACTAATACGCTTCATTTATTGTGACGTTGTCAGAATTAATTTTTATTTTTAAGAATACATCTAACTATTTTTAAACTTGATATATTTGTTTAGACACATTTATCTATTTACTTTGCAAAATTTTAGACTTTAAACAGCGGATTGCGAGCGGGCGGGTATGGAAAATAAATTTTTGGAGTGAGTGCCTGAGTGGGACTGGGAAAAAATACTCCCGATAACATCTTTATTTAAGAATCGATCGAAGTTAGTACTTACTATAAAAAACTTATTTCGTATAAAATTTCGGGATATCTGACTTAAAATTAATTAGATCTATAATTCTGATAATTTTACGCGAGTAAAATAGCAGGCAAAAGCAACAAAATACAAAACTCTATTCCGCTACATGTAATTATATAAAACACCAAAATGAAAACAAAATAGTCACCTCAGGGATGCACAGAACGGGCCGATATTATTTTTTTGTTCAAAGATTAAAAATTTCTTTTAATTTGTATCCTTAGAATCAAAAAAAATTTTTATTTATTTATTTATTTTTTTTTTTTTTTTTGATATACCTAAAAACATATTTTCAAAAAGTATTTTTAGTAACTGACGTAAAAGCCCCTATACCGGAACGCGTTCAATACTCGAACAGTTTTAATATTTATCGGTTTTTTTCAGAAATAACTTCATTAATATATAAAATACCAAAACTGTTCGAGTATTGAAGGCGTTCAGGTATAGGGGTTTTTACTCTAGTCAAAAAAATATTTCTCTGAACCCAAAGAATTATTTTTTTATTCAAACAAAACGAAATCAAAGAAATTTTCATTCTTTGAAACTTAAAATATTAGCATAATTTTCTGAATTAGTTCTAATTTATTTTTTATTTTCTTTACAGACAATTGCTTCTGGTATGTGGACCATTTTGGAAACAATTCTCTTGGGCATATTTCTTCTTTATTCAACGGTAAGTGCTACATAATAATTATAGTTTGTCTGTTTCAAACATCACCAAAATTTTGATATAAAATAGTAAGAAAACATTAATTAATCATGTGAAAAATATAAAAGCGGAGATCAAGATGGAAATGGTCTCCAAAATAGCAAAATTATTCCAGTCCACCTTGATTTAGGTACCTTGCTCGAGGTGAAAAAGAATGATAGAAGATGAAATGACTAAGCTTTGCTGGTTTTTTCAGTGTTCTAATCCTAAATATCAACAAATTTATATGCCAAAAATTGTCTAAGACGGTGAATTAATTGATTTTTAGTGCGTATAAAATATTTTTTTCTCTAACAATCACAGAAGAAATAATATTACTGATGTTTAAATGACACGAAAATAGTACCTTTAGATATAGACAATTAAAAAGTTAGAGAATTAAAAAATATTACTGGAGTCAGTTATTGTTAAAAGAGAATAATTCATACTCATAAATTGATGGAAACAACAGCAACTTAGAGCCAGCACACACGAACCACGCCACGACCACGCGACAGCGACAAAATAGTGGCTATTCTGTGGCCGGGTATGTATGCATGTACTTTTCTTATGGAAACACAAATTTCAAGACACACGAGCCACAGCCTGTCGTCGTAATCGGACACTGTCGCAATGTGTCGTCGTATTGTCGTTTTTAGTCGCTAAAACTTGCGACCAATGGACCACTTATAAGCGACAGATACGTACTACTAGTACTACAGTGTCTCTCGAACATTACAAGAAATCATTGAATAATACGACTCAAGCAGGTGTTTTGTAATTTTTGTTTTGTTTAGTTTTCTTAATTGTGTGTATTTTTATTTCTTTTGGTCTTTTTTGATTGTTTTGTTTTTTTGTTATTATTTTGTTTTTTTGTTTTTGTTTTGTTTTTTTCTTTTTTTTTTTTGGTCTTTTTTAATTTTTTTTTTTGTTTTTGTTTCTTTGTTTTTATTTTCTTGAAAAAATGGCAATGGTTAACGAAGATTCATTTGATACGGAATTATTTATTGAAGAAATCCGGAATTTACCCGCAATCTGGGATTACACATATTCGGGATATAGTAACCGGATGGAAAAAGTAAAGGCATGGGAACATCTTTGCTTCAAATTTTATGATAACTTTGAAAATAAAGAAAAGAAAGAAAAAAATTGAATATAAACCTTTTTATGACACATTTTATTTACAATAAAGGTACCGCTGTTATAAACGTATCCTGTATATATATTGTTTATTGATTTATTTTTGCAGAATTATTTATGTAATACAAAATAATTATTATAAAGGCAAATTGGTCAACAGAATTGAAACATTTTTATGGCATGGAAAAACCCTTCGGTTAAGAATAAAAGCATGTACTAGAAGCTCTCCTGCTGTTTGAACGTGGATTATTGACTATTATTAGATAAATAAGCTATATAATTATTTAAACCTTTTTAGTTTTATAATAATAGAAAAAAATTAAAAATTCAAAGAAATAAAGAGCTGAAAATTTTTGAATTGTTTCATCAAATAATTTTAAAAATTGAATCTGCAAAAATATGTAATACCAAAATACCGATATGTATTTTAAAAGAAATATTATTTAAAAGAAGAATCACCTCTCTGATTAATTTTGTTTATTTTTATCCTAGCGTACCTACTTCACGCTGCAAAATTTTAAGTTCCTTAAATTTCAGTATTGATAAATCAATTATTGTATGAATACTTAACGCAGACACTGTATATAACAAACAGTATTAGAGCCAAGACACACGAACCACGCCACGACCACTTTTTTGTGGTTGTACTGTCGTTCGTGTGTCTTAGACGGCGACTTGCGAGCCACTTTTTAGTGGCCGAATGACGTACAGCATGTACAGTCACTGCTAGGAGGCATCAAAGCCACTTAATACTGTTTGTTATATACAGTGTCTGCGTTAAGTATTCATACAATAATTGATTTATCAATACTGAAATTTAAGGAACTTAAAATTTTGCAGCGTGAAGTAGGTACGCTAGGATAAAAATAAACAAAATTAATCAGAGAGGTGATTCTTCTTTTAAATAATATTTCTTTTAAAATACATATCGGTATTTTGGTATTACATATTTTTGCAGATTCAATTTTTAAAATTATTTGATGAAACAATTCAAAAATTTTCAGCTCTTTATTTCTTTGAATTTTTAATTTTTTTCTATTATTATAAAACTAAAAAGGTTTAAATAATTATATAGCTTATTTATCTAATAATAGTCAATAATCCACGTTCAAACAGCAGGAGAGCTTCTAGTACATGCTTTTATTCTTAACCGAAGGGTTTTTCCATGCCATAAAAATGTTTCAATTCTGTTGACCAATTTGCCTTTATAATAATTATTTTGTATTACATAAATAATTCTGCAAAAATAAATCAATAAACAATATATATACAGGATACGTTTATAACAGCGGTACCTTTATTGTAAATAAAATGTGTCATAAAAAGGTTTATATTCAATTTTTTTCTTTCTTTTCTTTATTTTCAAAGTTATCATAAAATTTGAAGCAAAGATGTTCCCATGCCTTTACTTTTTCCATCCGGTTACTATATCCCGAATATGTGTAATCCCAGATTGCGGGTAAATTCCGGATTTCCTCAATAAATAATTCCGTATCAAATGAATCTTCGTTAACCATTGCCATTTTTTCAAGAAAATAAAAACAAAGAAACAAAAACAAAAAAAAAATTAAAAAAGACCAAAAAAAAAAGAAAAAAACAAAACAAAAACAAAAAAACAAAATAATAACAAAAAAACAAAACAATCAAAAAAGACCAAAAGAAATAAAAATACACACAATTAAGAAAACTAAACAAAACAAAAATTATAAAACACCTGCTTGAGTCGTATTATTCAATGATTTCTTGTAATGTTCGAGAGACACTGTAGTACTAGTAGTACGTATCTGTCGCTTATAAGTGGTCCATTGGTCGCAAGTTTTAGCGACTAAAAACGACAATACGACGACACATTGCGACAGTGTCCGATTACGACGACAGGCTGTGGCTCGTGTGTCTTGAAATTTGTGTTTCCATAAGAAAAGTACATGCATACATACCCGGCCACAGAATAGCCACTATTTTGTCGCAGTCGCGTGGTCGTGGCGTGGTTCGTGTGTCCTGGCTCTTAAGTGGCTTTGATGCCTCCTAGCAGTGACTGTACGTGCTGTACGTCATTCGGCCACTAAAAAGTGGCTCGCAAGTCGCCGTCTAAGACACACGAACGACAGTACAACCACACGACAACCACAAAAAAGTGGTCGTGGCGTGGTTCGTGTGTCTTGGCTCTTATAAGCAACCCCTACCTCATTACCAGTGTTGTGCTTGTCTAGATAACGTTATCTGAAATTTTATCTAGATAACGTTTTCATTATCTATTATCTTTTTACTAGATATTTTTAAAAGAAGTTATCTATTATCTTATCTATTTATTAAGCGAAGAAAAAAGATAAGATAACGACAATATATCTTGATTTATTCTGGAAAAAAAGAAAATTGAAACTAAATTCACCATTTTCATATATCCACTAACTGATGTAATAGAATTGGAATCATTTCTACCATTAATTAGAACAACATAAGGTCGTGTAATATGAAATGTCCTTTTCCGACCACTTGGCCAACCATGTAATTAAAAAAAATATCCACACTTCTTTAAGCATTAGAGAAATGTTTTAAAGCAATTCTTTAATTTTAAATATAATTCTTGTAGCCTGGAATCATTTCGGTCATTTGTTGGAATAACATTTAGTCGTGTAATATGAAATGTCGTTTTCCGACCACTTGGTCGAGCACGTAATTTAGATAAATGCCGACACTTAACCAGTTCTTTAATTTTAAATATAACGAGAATTCATTTAGTTTGGAATGATTTCCGCTATTAGGTAGAAAAGAATATTATATAGTTCATGGTATATGAAAGGTTGACCATAAATATGTTCCCACCAAGTTAACCCCCGACCCCCCATTTTCTTTTTTCAAACAAAATGTTTGTGCGATATTGTGCTAGTCGTGTACTATCATGTGCCGTAAATAATAGAAGTTAAATTCCGAAATTTTATGTTCCGAAAAACTATTTTTTGGGCATAAAATTAGCTCCGCCGTTTTCTTTTTTTAAAACAAAAAATGTTCTCTGTTGTGCTAGATGTGTGGCATCATGAGCTATACGTAAAAAAAAATTAAAAACTCCACAACATGTGATTTTTATCGCCAAAAAGATTTATTTAAAAATTTTTGTAATTTATTATAATTCACACATCTTTCTGCGGATAAGAGAGGTACTTTCGTGGTCCGGCACTGGGCCGCGGATCGGCGTTTGGAAACATTGAACTTGTGTATTATTTCTGTAAATATTATCTTATCTGTTATCTAAAATTTTATCTAGATAACGGTTAAATTATCTGTTATCTTTATCTAGATATTATAAATTATGTTGTCTATTATCTGTTATCTAGATAATAAAATTCTATATCGACTATGTCTTGCCTAACACTGCTCATTACATGCTCAATAATATTATGCAGTCAACTTGTGAAATTTGTACTATTACATTTTTGTGGTTCAAATTTGTCGAAATGAATATACTTAACAAGTAGAAATCGAAACATCGAAACAATTTGATAACAACGTTTCTTAGTTCGTTTTCGATAGGTATTAACCACACACATCTGCTTAACTCATTCCTAGCAAACATATTTTAGGCACAGTTACATGCAGAGCTGGTAGGTATACTTATCATTGTTTCTTCATTTATTCAATGTACGGTCCAACGAATTCCAATTTAATAGTTTTCCTAATCATTGATTCGGAAACAATAACAAATATACAGAATTAAATTGATGGTAGAGCTACATCCAAGTTCCAATATACCCATCTTTATGTATACATAAAGTACATTTACATAAATATTAGTCAAATATATAAGTGAATCTTATGTCCCCATTACATGATACAAGACTGTCTGTTGGAATTAGTTCTAGCAGTCGTGTAGAAGTCGTAAGTACTGGCTGTAGTGATCGAAAATGACATCACTCTTGGCTTCGTTGCGCGAACGCTTGTTAGACTTCAAACTAGGGTTTCCGATCTCGATTCGATTTAATCGAAAATCGATTTTTCGAGAGCCGATCTTCGATTTTTCGAATCGATTCTTTGGAGACCAAATCGATACAGAGATCGTGAAAAATTTACGGGATCGGAGATCGATCTTTTCCAATTTAAATTAGAAAATTTTTAGTAAAAATATGATATTTTTTTCAAAATGATTGTAAAATATATTTTAACTATTTATGTTGTCAAATAATTTTACTACTTTTATGATTCATTTATAGAAAATTGAGTCAAATTTTTGATTCATGTGACACTTTTAGCGCAAACTGGGAACCATTTTATTCATATTGAAGTCAGCAGTTCATCTTTAAAGGAAATTAAAAAATTTTTTGAAACTGATTTGTGATGACCCAATAAGAAACTTCCTTAAAACTTTTATATATCTTTTATTTTCTGTAAGTACAAAAATTGAATCGATTTTCGTCAGATCGATCTTTTGTAAGCCGATTTTCTCCTGCATCGATTTTTTGTTTGACGATTCGAATCGATCCACAAGATCGATTTTTTGGCCAGAGATCGGAAACCCTACTTCAAACATACAACCTGTCCTCTTTAGCGTTATAACTTGTTTCACTACTATATTTGACCAATAACCAATCACAAAGTTACATTCGTCATGTAAACACCCGTATACCACCACTACCGATTAGTAAACGGGTGGTACATAAGTACATTGAATCCATCTACAAATTCAGGTCAACAACATTTGGTTTAAAAGTAACGTGAGGTTATAATTATGACTAGAGTGGGGACATTGGTCCGCAAAAACGCGTTTTCAAGGGGTGACCAATTTTTTATAGCGTGTTTTAGCATACACTACGTCGTCAAAAGTATGGCGACACCTTGGCTCAGGGGGTGCCCACATTTTTGACACGGCAGTGTATCATAACATTAAGTACAGTACCACGTCAAAAGTGTGGACACCCCCTGAGCCAAGGTGTCCCCATACTTTTGACGACGTAGTGTATGCTAAAATCCGCTATAAAAAATTGGTCACCCCGTTTGTGCGGACCAATGTCCCCACTCTAACTATGACGCAGGACCCTAGGGTCCTAAAAAGTATCCAAACTAAACAGCTGAACGGAGCTCGACAAAATGTTGTGAAAATTAAATATGCTATTGAAATATGAATATTACTTACTTTTGGTAAGTACCTAGTTGTTGGGCAGAAAAGGCCTATACTTATGATAATTTGACGCAGGTAAAATCGCAGGCCAAGGCTACAAAATACAATAATTTATGTTTCAAGAGTTTATATAAAACACCAAAATGGAAACAAAACAGACACCTGAGCGAAACCACGACGGACCTCTAGTTTTATGTCTATTATCGATACTATTGATTATTAAAATTTAATTCTATACGCTATTACGTATCTGTCAGTTATCGGTGATTGACATGTGGAATGTTGTGGGGTGTAAACGGGGCGTCACGTTTGTCACAACTCAATGTGGTATTAAGACAGATAACTCAAGTTGACTTTCGTTCTTCCCGTTATAATGTATATCTTGATTAAATCAACCGAATTTCCATTTTTATACGTATATATAAAAAATCGAACAAGTGCAAATCAATCGTGCGCAAACAGTGTTCTATACAATAACAAAGATAAAAGTTGTTTTTTACATCGTAATAAGAAATCTTTTGTGTATAAACATAACAATGATTCACTCGTTATAAGAAAATGAAAAACAACTGAATTGTTTCCAGCATTCCATGGCTCTAGAATTTTTAAATCCTAATCTACTCTTTATCTATACGTTATTGTCAATATTCATGATTTTTTTCAGATTTTTCTGAGTGATCCATTTGTTGATAAGAGTGGAGGACACCAATTTTTGTGCTGAAAAATGTTTTTAAAAAAAAATACAAAAACAGACATTGTATTACATTGTTGAATCCGTGTTTCCTTTTTTTGGCATTTCACACGATACCCTTGAAAAATATTTGTTCTCATTCTCCTGCCCCCCCCCCCAAATTAACCTATAGAATCAAAATTCAGTTTTCTCTATACTTTACGTCTAAAATTGAACCATAACACTCTATGTGCTAAATTACAAATTTTTACGTTAATATAGTTTTATGTAGTTCGAATTTCAGTACAATTGTAACTTCTAAAAATTGCTGAAAAAGCTGTAGCTAATTAAAATGACTATGTGACATGTCTTGTTGTGTATTTTGTAATGTAATATTAACACGCAACGACTGAAAATTAGCTAATTCTTAATTTTTATGAAATTTGGAATGTGAAATTCTAGGAATTTTTATGTTAATCTTCTTCGAGCTTTTCCGTTGTGGGTTATTAAAACTCTTTTTAAGCTTTTTTAACGTGGATTCTAAAAATGTTTAATTCTTTTTTTTTCTATCCTGGAAGTCTTGAAATATCTTGGAATGGTTTCATCAAACCTATGGTTAAGAACAGTCCCCACGATTACTAGTGTTTAAATTGGATACTTAAAATTTTCAATTTCATTTTTATCCTAGAAATCCTGAAATATCTTGGAAACAGTTGAACCAATTTTCATCAAACGTGACTAGAAACCATTCCGAAATTACCAACTTTTAAATAAAATAAGATGTATTAAAACTGGTTAAGCTGTTCTGGAAATAAATGATAACAAACACACAAAGTCAATACTCACCTCATGCACCTCTTACCCCAAGAATACTTAAGCGCATATTATATCTTCTTTTTATATTTGCTTTGATCCGTCGTACCCGACGGATTACGAGATTGTATATTATATAATACAATCTGAAGTAAGCTTACATAACTTTTTGTAATTGAATCTGTAACAAAATAACTTTAAAATATAAGAAATTTTTTTCATTTTTAAACGTTTAATAAAAACTATATTCGTCAATAACTGAAAAAACTTATTTTTCGGTTTTGTTTAATAATAAGAACTACTTCCATCTTTTTTATTATATATATTCTAATGTAACTTAGGTACTTATAACATCCTTTTGCTTTACACAAATATTGTGTTACTTTTTTGTTGTTCAAAACAGATTAACATTTTTATTCTGTTAAATCGAAATTTGTGTTAATATTCTCATTTAACACAAACACGAAATGTTACATTAACGCAGGATTGTGTTACTTATTTAACACAAAAATTTTAACCACTAGTTTTTTTTTAAGCAGAACACAAATTTTTTTACTCTGTAGGGAAAAAGTGAAAATCGAGGAAATATTAATTATTGTTTCCATCTTTTAATTTTAGAAATCTAGAATATTGAATGAAAAAATCAAATACAAGTTAAAAAATAAGCAAAAATACATTAGATAATATGTATGTGCAAATTTTTATGTTATTTTAGATTATATTGGAGATTTTTTTATTTGGCACCAACACTTCAGTTCCTCCTTAAATATTATTGAAATTGTACAGTTTATGATCCAAAATTCTTGCTCTAAGTCATTTTAATTTTTCTTTACAGCGACATTTTTTTTCCCCAAAAACTCTTCTTCCACCTTCATCTGAGTTTGTTGCTAGGCTCTCATTTCTATCGGTTTCAGGAATTTCATCGTTCCATTTAGGAAGATAATGGTGATGTTGAATTATTCTTTTGGTGACTTTTTCAAAACGTTCCTCGACTGGCGTTAATCCTTCATATTCATCAAATTCACTGTCACTAATAGTTGTAGTAGACGAATTTGTGTCATGTTTCTGAAGACACTGAGTACCGGCTTTACAAGCTGATGATTGAGGGCACTGACAAATTGCTTGGCAAGCTGATGAGTTAGGAGATTCATCACAACTACGGTTATCAACATTGAGAAACATTGTGCCTTTTTTTTTTTTTGAAAAAAATTATATTTTAATACATTGAATTTTGTTTTAGTTTTCTATTTTTTAATATTTTCTCTTATTTTTTTTCTATGGATACGGCGATACAAAATTTGCCGAAATTAATAAATTTGTTAAGAGACTTTTGAATTAGGTATTGAAAATAAAATTTTAAAAATATTGTAGTAGAAGCCCTAAAAATTATGTCTATATATAGGTAGTTCTACAAATGAGGGAATTTTGTACGGCCCAACTCATTTTATATATTAATATTTTGAAAAATACATTTTTTCTAGATGGAAACTGTAGACCATTACTGCATCTAACTGGTCCCTCAAAATAACCCGGTTTCGAAATATATTTTTTTTATAAAAAATGACACTTAAAATGTAAAATTCTTAGTCTCCTGGTATGTCTCCTCTCGAAAGTAAAACATAGCAGACTAAATAATTATTTTTTCTGACTGTATAAAAAAAAATTTACACTACAGTAGTAATCTATAGTACTTTTTTATTGTATAAATAATAATTTTTTAATTTTTTTATATTTTCTTTAAGAAATATTCTATTGAATTTTGTCTCCCGCACCATTCTCCTATCAAACCAAAACACTTAAAAAATATAAAGAATTTATATTCCGATTAAATCATCGTTTGTCATAGTAATTAACTGAAATATAATAAATAAAATAAAGTACATGTTTTACTCAATTTGAGGTTGTATCAATTAATTCAGTTAACATTGTAAGTGAGATCGTATTCGGTCCAGTCAATTTTTCAGTATCCTGGTCAGCATTTTTCGTGAAAAATACTGTGGATATAAGAAACTTTTCAGTTGTATGAGTTGTAAATATGTTGTATTGGAATAGCGGACGTTCTTTTTTTTATAAAACGATTTTTAAAGAATATTGAAGAATTCTCAGTCTCCTGGTCTCAGTCTCCTGGCAGCTCCAAAAACGGGATTCAACTTAAATAAAGTAAATAAATTAGGTAAATGTCATTAGAATACTGTAATAAATGACTGTAATAAATAAATTCCCATTTTTTTTCTGCATAATATATACTATATAATTAATATAATTACTGAAACATATACTACTAATATAATATATAATACGTATTAAACTGTCGTAAATGACTTCGAATATTTTTTAATAAATAATAATATCGCAATTTTTTTATTTATTTCTTTAGTTATTTTTTTTAAAAATTTTTTTTTAATACATATATATACACTATATAACTACAAATATATATATACTACTAATATAATATATAATATATATTAAATAAATAATAAATTGTTTAATAATTAAAAATTTAATAATAAAAATTAATAAATTGTTTAATTGCTTAATAAATTGTGCTTAATAATAAAAATTAATATAAGAAATTCTTTTGTGTTAATTTTAATTTTTTACTCATTTTTGCACTTTCCTGGATGTCTCTTTTTTATAATGGCCATAAAATTTATAATTTTTAATTTTTTAACTGGCCACTTTGAAATAGTGTGAAAAACGTCATCAACTTGAAATAAAACTAAATGCCAAAGCTTATGCATGAAAAAAATGTCGGGCCGGAATTAAGTCCAATTTCTTCTTTCGTTTGTATAATTACCCATATAAGTATCGTTAAAATTTTTGAAATGAAACACATCTTTCCAAAACGAAAACATAAAAATAATTAGAATGCATACTGTGTTTTATTAAGAAGAAAATTATTTTCACTGCTATCTTTTCTCGAAACATGATGCAAGAAAATACCAACCAATCCCGTATCCGCCCCCCGGCCCCCTTCTGATGTTAGAGAAAACAAACTTTATAGAAAAAGTAAAACAAAATAAAAGATACAACTAAATAAATTTTTAAAAGTTTTTTCACGTAAAATATAAAATTTAACAGCTAACAATTCATGTATATAATTACAAGAACTTTAAAAAATTACTGGTTTGCAATAATTTTAAAAATGAAATCAGAAGTTTTTCAAAATCCCCGTAAAGAATTTAATTATGGGGAGGTACGTAAAAGTTGCAACGGAAGTTACGTAAAAACATGGGCTGGTAATGTTAGGAAAACATTGACATTTTAATTTGTTACCGTTTGTTTTTTCTATTTTTGATTAGTACATAATTTAAATTTCTGAAAAATTCATGTATGCGTCAAATCAAAGATTTAAAATTACATTTGATCTCATTAAAATATTTAAATATATAATTAAATTAATTTTGTCTATATCTTCACTTTATTCAAATTTGAATCGAAAATTATGGGGAACTTATTTATGTCTACGGTATACAAGATCTTATAAATCGTGAAGAAATGTCAGGTCTTTTGTCCTCAAATGTAGAAATTGAAGTTTCGTACAAAGATACATTCATCTTTATTAAAACTAATTTAGTTAGTCCTTCAAGTTTTAAGGAGAAATATTCTATTATCGGAAATCAAATGGAAAGTGAGTTTATTTGTTCGTTCCGCTTTCAGGCCCCAACTGCTTAGTCAGTCACATCACAAAAAGACACTATCTTCTGCCTCCTAGAGAGCCGGTCACTACCGCGAAAAAATATTTTTAAAACAAAACAATGGAATTATACGTATGACGTCGACGTTGACTTTTAAAATAGCAAATGTATGACTTCAAACTTTACATATATATTGTTAACAGAGAGGAGAAAAGGATATAGGCTACTTTTACCTCAGGAAAATTTCAAATATCCGTAGAAAAAAAATCATTAACTTTAAATACCACGTGGACGAATCCGTAAATATGTAAAAAATTAGTATTATAATTATATTCTATAAAGTTCTGTAACCAAATTTATTAAAAAACCTGTAGATATTTACATGCATTTGAAATAAGAATTCTGAAGAAGAGAAACATTTCTCTTAGAAAATTTTAGTACGTAAATTAAATTATATTCATTTGTTAATTAAATTAGTTAATTGTTATTTACATATTTCAAAGTTAGTTTGTTAGTCCGTTTTACTTTATATATATAAAAAAAAAAATAAAATAAAAAAAATAAAAAAATAAAATGGCAGAAGTAAAAGCAAGACGAGGTAATAATGACGTAAGTAAAAGAATGATAAATGTAAAAAGGAGAAAGATAATTTAAAATTATTATAATTCCGAGACTACTGGCTGCTAAAAAAAACGTTGGGATCACTTTTCAAATGTAAACATTTTTTTCCTTCCAAAATCAAAATTGTTGTGCGCATTTAAAATTTTGAAGCTTGCTGAACAATTTTGGTCCCGTGTTTGTCTGGCTGTCCATCTGTGTGTCCGAAGATCTCATCAAGTGGCATAACTTCGAAACTGTTCGATCATTTTTGATGAAATCTTTAGAAATTGGATGGGATTGCAAATTGGATTGCAGTTTGGATGGTCCGTTACGAATTACATCACAATAGGAGTAATGGTAAATTACTTTCAAATTTTGAAAGTATTTGGGTGTTGGGCCATAACTGGTTCACTTTAAATTTCAGTACAATCAGTGTAATGGTAATTTATTATTGTGCATGTGCAAACGTAAAATATGTTAATGCGGGCGGATGTAATTTGGGCCGAAATCAGTACAGGTATTTAAACGGTACAGGTAGTTTGGGCCGAAGGTTTCAAGGGTCGTTTTAATCTTATAAGTATTTTGGGCCGAGGGCAGCAGGTAAAATAAAATATTATAATTTTCTATAATTATATTTTATTAAAAAATTATAACTAAAAACATAATATCTAATATTTACAATAAAATTTTAAATACTTTGGTATGCCATAGCTTTAATAAAGTTAATTCTGGAAATATTTCCAGACCGACGCATATTCATCATATTTTCTAAAAATTTTAATTTATTTCTTACTTGTTTATTTTTTATTTTTGCAGGAATATGTACACTTTTTATTTTTAAATAGGCGTCGATCTGAAATTCCTTTAATTTTTGTATAAAAATAAAAATTGATGGGTGACAAGAATAAAATGAGGAATTAAATCTTGTATGAAATGACTCGCATGCGTTTATTGTTCTGGTGATGGACGGATTTTCGTCTGCCTATATATCAGATGGAAAATCAGAATTAGGTGCTATATAAGTATCCAATCAATAGTCTGCATATTTTTCCAATAATTCGTTATTTGGTTTGTAGGACATTAAGTCAAATATAAAAGCATCCTCAACTTCGGATGCTTTTAAATAAGTGATCCCAAAGGTATGACTAAGCCATTTGCTTTCTTCAGAGTTTTTATCTTTATATATTTGGGTTAATCCTAAAGACTGTATTTTTCTATACCACGCCTGATGTAGGTGAAATCTACAACCATTTATTTTGGTTTTGGGAAAAACATTTCTTACTGCGATATGTATTGCCGTTTCAAAATCAACAAATGCCTCCGCCGGTTCAAAAATTTCATTAAACACTTCCAAAATTTTGATTTTAAGTAACACAAAAAGTTTCGTATATGTGGCGGCAGTCTTATTTGGTAATAAACAATTAATATGCAAGAGGAATATAGTGCCCGTTTTCTAGGCCATGTATAGTAAATAATTGGTAAAAGTACTTCGTACAATAAGAAAATGTGCCATCCATATATATAATGTTCATTTTACACAACGAAGTAATATTTGTCTGACACGAAAAAAACAATTATATTATCAACTGAACTATTAATGAACAAAAAATTTTCACCTACGGTCGTTTTTGGAGAATACTTGTCTACTGCAGCATGTATTGTACTTCATTAATATCCTTAGGCAGGGCTGGTAATAGCTTACGGCGACTGTTGTATATATTTCTTCTTACGAGATTTACATCGGTTGTGTTAAATTCCTCCGGTATATTTTTTGAAAGTTCGCTTTTAATGATTTTTGAAGGTTTTTCCGATATGTCCTCCTGGACTTTTCGCTTACATGCAGTTGTCACAATTTTTCTCTGCAAAAAACGTAGATTTGGTTCATGATTGTGAGTTAATTCACTCCTGGTTATTGTATATTCGGTACCAACAGTATGCACTTTCGCTGAACATTTTAATTGTTTCTTAATACACGTTCAACGAACTTCACCACTCTTTAATGTGTCTTGCTTGCAAAATGAAAATTGGTCTATAATAAGTAAATCACAACCACGTGAACTCTTTACTATCGAAACTGCCATCATATAAAATATAGATGTTCTCTATTTGCTTGTCGATCACAAAATAAGATGTAGAAAAGTATTTTAATATTACTCAAGGGATGCAATTATAATTTAAATTTTACAGTTTCAAGGGAATTCGTAAATCTTATTGGTATTTCCCATCATTCGTATTTTGCAAAGAACTTAAATCCTCGGCGGGGGTCCTTAATCTCCCGGCCAAAAATAGCTATGTCATTAGATGGGACCTTTACTTTGACCAGGTAGTCGATAGGATTACCGGCCCAAATTACGCCCGCCGGTTAATGCTGGGTGTATGGAATGGAGTCTTTGCTTTTCTTGTTACTACGGAAATAAAAAAATGTTATCACACAAACATTCAACATTCAATATTAAATTTTCCAACAGTTCAGAACGTCAAATAATATTTATTGGCTTCTTTATTTTTTCCCAAGGATTGATTTGACGTTAAAAAAGATCTACCTAGTTAGTCTTTTCGTAATTTTAATAGTTATATAGCCTACTAGAAAAAGTTAAAAAGCAGTTCATCTTAGCCTTGTCTTACTTAAAAACAATCTTGTTTCAAACATGACGTTAATAATATGATAAAATCCAGTTTAAGATTGGATAAAAGTCTGTTACGAGTACAAGGAAGCTGCATGCCATTCCTACTGACAGTGTATTTTTTTATTCTACTCATATGTTCTACTTGCTTTTTACTGCTAATCATTCAGGCTTGATTCAAATATCAGACACGAAGAAGATACTCTTATTTCAAAATTTATAAAAGCACATCTCTTAATAATAAATTATTCAACCAGTCAGCTACTGACACGCCTAAGTAATTTTATTTAAGAATCATTAATTTAAATGTAAATTAAAAAATAAAAAACGCCTTTCATAAAAAATAAACTATTTAAAATGGTGTGGTTCTGTGAAAAAACAATTTTGAAAAGTGAAAAACAGAAAATGAGATTTGCCACCACTTGAGAAAATAACGAAGGTACTACATAACACTACGTAGTCATGTATTTCTTATATACATATAGTATAGCTAAAGGGAAAAATGGAAAAAGAAGAAAAGAACAAGCTACTTCTTTATAAAATGAAAATCTTAGTAATATTTATGTTAAAGTAAATGTACTCAAAAAGAAATTAGAGTGAAAAAAGAACAGACGATCACTTTACTCCATCTCTAAACACTAAACGCTACGATACGCCAGTACTAGCTAACAAATGTACCTTACAATTCAAAAATTATCAAACGAAAATCTAGTAAAGTAAAAAAGTAGAGTTGCATATAAAAAATTACGAATGAGTTAAATTATAACACAAATCATTCAAAAATAGATGAAAATTATTTTTAAAAATGTCTATATTGTCTCTCAAATTTGTTTATTTCGATCCTTTATTCGCCTCTTACAAAATTAGAACGTTTCTTTCAAGAATATGTCCTATTTCGTTTTTATATATTGGCTCTAAAATGTTTTGTCAGTTTGACCAATGTAGATGCTATTGCATTCTCGACAATTTATTTTATAGATACTGTTTTATTATTTATTAAGGTGGATGGAACGTTAAAGATTAAGTACTACTAAAGTACTAAAAAGTCTGTCATTTATTGTCGAAAATTAATATTATTTAATTACTCAATTTCTTTTTCTTAATTTAGAATTACATTGAGAAGGCGCATTTTGTAATAAAAAAATAATTTTATCATAAGAAATCATAATATACAGTCGGACTCATGTATTTTCAACTCATGTATTTTCAACACCATCTATTTTCAACTGATTTTACTCACGTATTTTCAAGTTTTTGGTCCCCACTTCTCACGCAATACTTTAATACAGAAAAATCACTGTCAGATTAATCGATTGACCACTGGTGGCTTTATCCTACAATATATGGTTTTATTTCATTTGCAATTGTTTAAAAAATAATTTTATTACAAGTTTATTACACTTTTTTCATGTTTCACTTTTCTGTTTATCATATGTTACTTGACAATTTGTCATTTTAAGGTTATTCACTGGGGAAGTACACGTGGCTACTGTGTAAAGATTTGCGCGGGCTTTTTGTGATTGGTTCTATGTCTGTCACGTGGCTCTATGATTGCCATGGAGTGAGGATAAAGGAGAAGTTGAAAATACATGAGCGGATTAGTCCCGACAGGTTGAAAATACATGAGTTCGACTGTAATATAAATTTAACTAGTGGATTTTTGAGAGTAATAAAATCTGGCAACATTGCGTAGTTAAACAAATAAAGTTACAAAAGTTGTCGTTCAATGTTGATAATAAATAGAAATTGCTATCTCTCTTAGCTACACAGTCGATAAAAATGTTACAATATTTGTAAGTTACAGTTTCGTGAATATTAATATTTTAATCACTTCGATTATAAATTAACAAAATAGATTAGAATGTGAAAATCATTGGCAAAACAATAAGGTCAGTTTGTGTTATTACGAAATTGTCGAAGTTGTATTAATCTATGCCATCTATGGCATGTGACACCATACTACATCATATTTATGTCAACAGTGGATAGAAATCTGTTTTATCAAGATTATAATGAATGATTGTAAGTATGTATGATTATGTCTGCATGTATGGTTTGCATTTTACGTGCAAATTGTCAGACAATTTAACTGACGAATTTTCAGTGTGACAAATAAAAATATGCATACATTTTTCGGTTTTTAAAATTAAATTTCTAAAATACTGAACGTCAGAATTTGTTAATTGTATTTTTGGTATGTTCGTAAAGGATTAAATTTTTTAAAAATAAGTTTTTTATAATTTTTTTATTAGCAGAAGGTATTCATTCATTTGATTAAGTGAGTGTTTGCTGTACATTTTGAAGGATAACCCTATTACTTGTATGTTAAAAAAGTAATTATTAAAAGTTTTTTATCTCACAAACTACGTCAGAATTGGTGCAAATTTTAATATTTTGTGTATTAAATATTGAAGTATAACATATCCATAGATCATTCTTTTATTTTTCCAAAATTCCAATGCTCTAGCGCTCCATCTACCTTAATAGGAGGTATTGAATGCCATAAAGTCACGATGCAAATTTTTTATATTTATATATTTTTCTTTAATTTACTGTGGGTTCGATTTTTACGCTCACCATCGACTGGTTTTCTTATAGATTCACTATTTCTACTTCACCAGAAATTGTTTTATGAGAAATAAATCGATATTCGATCATTTTTGAACATTATCGTATATAAATGTATGTATATCCATTTTCTTGGTGGGTTATCATAGTACTTACTTGCATCTTTCTTGAACGAGAGCGAATAAAGAAATGTATTTTCTTTCATTTTTTACCCACTTTATGCTATACATGGAAACAGGAACTGTCTCTTATCAAGCGTAGGTGGTATACATTTTATTTACAGCGTAGCAAATAAGTATTTGAACAGATAAGTGCCCACCCATCAGGATTAAATCTGGTTTAATTAAACACCAAAAACGATTTTGAAACTGAAAATAATATGAGCAAAAAGATTATGTGATTTACCTCATACAAATTTATACAAGTTGATTCTAAATTCAATGTGTATCAACTTATTGTTCTATATTAATTACTACTAACACGAGGGGATATCGGCACGAATTTGTTGAATATTTTTAAATATTTTTAATGTAGAATCAGTCATATTTTTAAAAGAATTTCGTCATTTTGACAGCAAAAATTAATCCAACCAGTCACGCTAATTCAAATCACTTTCATAAAACTTGATTCAAATCACTTTCATAAAACTTCATGAAAATTAAGCTTGTAGGACTACTGGAAAAAAACTGGTAACATAATAATTTGTAATTGTACAAATAACAAAATTGAGAAGTTAGGAAAAAATGTTGAATATCGATAGCTCATAGGCGATCAAACCCTTCCAAAATCCGTCTCTGCAAAACATATAGGTTAGATAGACATTTAAGATACTGTAGTAGCCGTACTATGTCATATATTTGCAATTGTACAAATAAGGTGGTTCATATCTTACAAATTGTTTTCTTTGATGTCAAAAAAAAATTGTATTTTTCATATCTTTAGTTTGTTGTTTCTCGATATTGTTTGCTAAAGATAAATATAGAAAAATATTACAACATAAAATAGTAAGTTTTAGGGTACTTTGAAACTATATGTTGCGGAAATATTTCTCCAAGAAATAAAAATGACATTTTGATATCATTTTTTTGGTATCAATATTTTTATTGTGAATAATATTTTATTTTTGATTACATGTATTCAAAGCAGTCAAAATAAGCAAGAGGTTAAGAAATGAACGAAAAGTTTGACGTGTGCTTTTTAAGATATTTGACATTTTTCTCAAATAAATAGGGATACAAAATATTCTTAAATAGATACTCATAAATTATTCTTTTGTTAATTTTACAATACGAATTTAAGGTTTTTGGAACTGTGTTATGTGTTAATTCATACAAGACTGTTGTGCTAATTGCATAAAAATAAGACAATTTTAGGAACTCAATATGTAATTTTTGCTCCATCAAAGTTCTAAAAGGTACTAGTTAATGCCAACGGAACCAACTGGTACGTTTCCAGTGGAATTTTCTTAACTAATTGTAAGTAACCTTAGTACTGTTCCACCTAACATCTAGATTTTATAAAATTATAATTTTACAGGGGCGTGGCTTAAATTTTAGTGTGGTCGTAAGTGTAACATACTTAAAATCTAGATTTTATAAAATCTAGATGTTATAAAATTATAATTTTAGTAGTAGAAATTTTTCTACTTTTTCAATTGAAATTAACCCCCACCTAAAAATCAAAATGGCGAAAACCAAAAAATTTTTTGTACAAAAGTGACAGATGTAGCAAATGTATATCAAAATCTATTTTTAATGAACATTATTGATGAAAAAATTTACTACATAACATTATTGATGAAAATTACTACCATTATTGATGAAAAACTGAAAAAGTAAATTCTAACTTGAAATTTAGTACCATGTTAAATTGTACAATGACCACGAATGTTTTTTAAAAACTGCCTTTTTATTTCTTTATTTAAATGTATTAATGTATGCAAGAAAATATGTTTTTTCTTCTAAAGTGACATTTGGCGCCATTTTTTTTTTTATTATATTAAGTAGTCGTTTTTTCAGTCGGTTATAGTCGGCATAATCGGCTTATAAAATCTATATGTTAGGTGGAACACCTCGTAAAAAATAATTTTACCATAAAATTATAATTTTAACGCAAAATTATAATTTTATGAAATCTAGATGTTAGGTGTTACAGTAGCTTTAGACCTTAGATTTATTTAAGTAAACAGAGATCAGTTTTCAAAAATTACCTAACTTATTATTTTTAAATTTTTTTACATCGAATTTACTGTAAGTATCGCATTGTTACAATAAAACATTTAATATGAATTGTGATTTTTTTTTTTAAATTGACTTTAAAGAAATCCTTTTTAAATTATTTATATTTACATAAAAGTTAATAACAAAAATAAAGAAAAATGGGCGTTAATTAAGTATTACGGTAAATAAAACTGATATAAAATATTATAATAGTTTAACAAAAAAATACATAACTGTAGATATTCACTGGTACGTTAAGTTGTAAGCTGATATCAGGTGTTGTCAGCTTAAAATAATTAATTTTTTATTGTTTTCGTTAAACGCAAAACGTGCTCCATAAAAGTAATAATTAAGTTATTAATACTATTACCAACATGAGAATAATTCGATTTATATCAACTGCCGTATTTTTTTTTATTATCGTTTTTTTATCATTAAACTAATATCGTTTTAATTTTTAATCGAGTTTCAGATTATTTTCTTAGTCTTTTTATTGCATTTTTGGGTATTAAATGAAGCTACAGTTAATGTAATTTTTTTTTTAAAATTATAACTCTGACAATTATTAATGGTGATAGACCTAAGGTTTTACCGAATATGGGTAACCGATATCTTTACAATGCATCTCATCTAAATTAATTTTAATACTTTTCATATGTAATTAATATTTAGATAAATAAAAAGAACAATAATTTTAAAAATTTATTATTCAGTTTCATTAATCTTTCATTTGCAATTTGAATTGTTGAACAATTTGTCGAATTAAGGTAACTTCGAAAACAACTTTTCATTTTTGGTATCAAAATAACAAAATTCATTTTAGAAATACATAACATTGATTCCATAGAAGCTTTTTTTCTAGTAGCTCTACGTACTAACAAAGAGATGCACCCAGAGTGAAATTTTCAATTTTGATGAAACTTCGCTGGTGTGTAGAATAGGTAAAAATAAGGGACCCATATTTTTTTTATCGGCCATCTTCTACGTTTACGAGATAAAACCAGCCCCTAAAGTTGGGGGTTCAATTCGTATTTCTTAAAATGTCTCGAAAACTATAAGAGATAGAGGAAAACTTTAAAGAGACGAAATGTTACTCTTTGAAACACCAATTCATCTATATAGGTTAAACCAGGGTTGATAAGGGAGACTGGAGGGGTTAAAATGTGGGTAAATTTTCTTTTACAGCCTGAGAGGTTCAATGTATCAAATTTTTGCCATCATAGATAGAAAGAGCACCAAAAATTAGGGGACACGTGTTTTTGCGTTTTTTCGAAATATGTGTGGTATCCAAGCCATATAAGGAAGAAAAAAATAAGGTAGATTATATTGCATTATTATTGATTGCAAATACCTTCTATATTTTTTTATGTTTATTATCATCATGAAAATGTAAATTTTTACTTTCCGATAATGATTCATGTATTTTTCAGTACTTAATTGGTAATTTATCCATGGGTATATTTGGTATATATTTGCCATCAAAATGACAAAATTCGTTTTAGAAATATGACTGCTTCAACAGAAATCTTTATTCTAGTGATTCTAATATAACTAATTTTGGTTAAAACGAAAATAATAACTTCGAAAACCAATAATTCACTTTCAATTTGATCATTTTATCATTTCATTTATGCTATTTGCGACATTAATAAATTTTTTATGAACTTGATGACGTCACTAAATTAAAAATTTATTTATCTCAAATTAAGGTTTCTGGAAGTCATTTGAGTCAGAATAATTGATTGAATTAGTGTAATTTGGATGTGAGCTTTTTATTTTTAATATCAAAATTACAAAGTCTGTTAGAAGTATGAGTGCTTCGACAAAAGTCTTCTCTTTTTCTAGTGGTTGGGACAGATTGGCGGCACTGGACAAAAGCCTTTAAAAAATTTGAAACAATAGGTACTTTAGTCAAAATAATATCAAATGACCAAAATTTTACTTTTTAAGAATTTTTTCACCATGTCTGCAAGTATCATCTCTCAAATATATTAAACACGGTAGAGTTCTGAAACTATATTACGATTAATTGTCGTTATTTAGACGAAAATTAAACCGTTTTTCTTATTTTCTTGTCACCCGGTATTTTATTTATTTATTTATTTATTTACTGGTTGATTCGTTGTGTGACAAATGGAATTAGAGATATTTTCTTATAAATACAGGGTGTAAAGAATATAAATCTCGCTACGAAAACAGTGGGTAGATCTCACCCATGTAATTAATATTTGCTAATAATTTTGAATCAAAACTGTTTTTAACAGAAAAAATTTGATACAAAATATGAGTCAAACAAGGGACCATAAAAAACAATTTTTAATCCGGCGCTGACCGTCGCATTTTGGTAAGATAAATTTTCTGTTTTTAAACAAAAGTCTTGGAAACACCTTTACGACCAAAATATGTTTACAAAATTCTATTGAATTTTAGTCAATAAAATTATTTTCTAGTCACCCTTCAAAAGGACGAGAAATATTTTTTTTTACACCCTGTGTATTATTATGGAAGAATTTATACATAGATATACGAAATTATATCACGCCTACCATATACCAAAACGACAAAATATGGCAAAAAAAAAAATTAGATAAATAATTTATGATATTACATACATAAATTATCAACGTTAACAATTTATAGTGTTTCGTAATTCGGTACTGGAACACTTTTTTTCGCAACACTTTTTCTTCTAAAAGCTTCTCATATACTATAACGAATTTTAACATTCTACTTTTTGAGATGGACTTTTAAAGATGTGTGTTTTATAAGCACCACCAGCCTCCTGATCATTTTTGATGAGGAAGGCGGTGATAAAGTGAAATTTTATTGGAAACTATATCAATTTTTCGACGAAAACTGAACTCGATAATTTTCAATAAAATATTGTTGTATATTTATATAAAATAAAACGTTTGTCGAGGACAAAGGTTGCAAAATTTTTCGAAATTTTAGACCCCGGTTGAAATTAGGTCAGGAAGTTTATGACACCATTTTGAAAAAATCAGTTACCGGTTAAAGGTGTCCTACTAGTCCAGGGGCGGATCTACTAATGGTCTTTTTGGGCTGCAGCCCAGGGCCCCGTGGATATAAGGGGCCCCCTTCATACGAAGACTGACATTATTTAACATTAAAAAAACATAATAAACCGCGTAGGAACTACCACTTTCTATGTATACCACAAATATAGTCAGTAATAGAGTTGCGAATTTTGTTTCACTTACAATTAGGTAATTTCATTCACTAGAACTCGTTCACTTGAATGAACCGGTTCATTTCATTCGCTCATTTCGTTCAGTTAGACTTGAGAGAAAGTAGATAGAATGAATGATGAAAAACTGATGTTAATAAAAGATGTGTGTATTATGTACATATTAGTGATAAGTGTAAACAAGTAAAAAAAGGGTAATTAAACAATTTCTAAAGGCTAAATAAATACTATTAAAAGCGTGTATAAGTTTAGGTATCCTGAAATTAACTAGTAATTCTCTATATTTTGAGACAGAAAATATACTCATCCTTTTAAAGAAAATTTAATTTCTTAAAATAACCAACCCTGAATACAGTAATAGAAATACAGAATTCAGCAATTAAAATTTGAATGCTTACTGTTATCTTATTTTTAACAAATAAATTTCAGTTAGTAAAACGTGGCAAAATATTATTGAAAAGTAAAATATGTCTGCTAGAAAATACAAAAGTGGAGCTGAAAAGCGAAAATTACAGTTAGTTCGAGAAAAAGAAAAAAAAACAAATGTACAAAAACTGAAACTTTTTTTAAATCAGAACAAAAAAATGAGAATACAATAGTTATTATAAATCCATTAACAAGCGAAAGGAAAGAGAACTTAGCTAAAAATAGTCTAGCCGAAGGGATGGGAATATCGCAAAACCAAGAAAAAAATACCCGTGATGAAAATGCACCAGATATAAACTGCCATCAGCTCTCTAATCTCTCTGAGAAAGATATTGTTCTTCACCAAGAGGACAGCAATACTGACGCGGAAAAAGATTAGGCAAATATTTACTTTCACTTTGACTTTGAAAAATATGTTGACGTGGGCTTGCGGCCAGTGTCGCTAAATAATGATTTTATTAGCAGCATCCTCTCACATGAAATGACTGACTTTCAAAATAAAGATTCAAGAAATATATATTCAGCTTCAACGAAAAAATATTATAAAGGACAATTGCTGGAAAGATCTTGGTTATGTTATTCAACCAGTACTGGTAGTGTATTTTGTTTAGCTTGCAAACTTTTTTCAAAAACTCCTTCTCAATACACAACTGGATTTTCTGATTGGAAACACGTAGGAACGTGTTTAGAAAATCACGAAAATTCAAATGAACATAAAAGCTCAATGTTAGTGTGGTTAACACGAAAAGAAAATAAGTCTGTTTTGGACTATTTTATAAGTTCACATTACAAACATGTTTACTTTTGCGATAATGTCTTAACAGTACTGGTTTGTGTACCTGTCATATAAATTAAATACTTAATATTATATTATTTCTTTTTACTATACCTTTCTATACATAATACGTTTTGGAAAATAATTAATACGTGTTTAATTGGGTGACCTTTAAAATTGGGGGCCCCCAAGTAGTATTAGCCCACAGCCCCCTAAAGTCACTGTCCGCCCCTGTACTAGTCCCATCTTGCAGTAAAATTTCAAAAAATTTTAACACTAACTTTTAACAGTAGCAATTAAAACTTTCTTATAAGGTACAAGATTTCTAAAAACTTTTACCCTTCAAACACTGGAATTTCAAAAAATCAAAATTTTGAATAAAATGTGACTTAATTTTTCTTTTTTTTATGTCCCATATATGACCTAATTATTTTGAACTGGTTTACATGTTTCTGGCCCCTGTTGATCTGAAGATATTCATTGATTTAGAAGCCAACATAATATGTACCTAAACATCCGGTACCTATTTAATTTTCACGCCTCATATTTTTCATACACTTAACTTTTTCTGATCTGCAATTTTTAAGAGTTTCCCAAAAAATGTTCATAATCCACGGGTTAAAATATTTTCTTAACCAGTATATATATATATATATATATATATATATATATATATATATATATATATATATATATATATATATATATATACTTACTTATATATATATATATATATATATATATATATATATATATATATATATATATATATATATATATATACAGTCCGTTTCTTTCAAGATTACACATTGCATAATGTAATATGTACTCGTCACTTCAAAATTACACATAGGGAAAATTTCATTGGGGAATTTGACTAATTTTGAGAAACTATTTTAAAAAACACATATTTATGTATTATGCATGTATACGTTTTCAATTTTTAAAAATAATGCCGAAAATTGTTAGAAAAAATTATTTTAGTATTTGTTCTCAAAACTTGCGCGAAAACGTTTACTAGCTGTCAGTTACGTCACATTCTCTAGATAGCAACAGGTGTCCTGTAACTAAGAAAAAAAAATGTTTATTTTTCCTGTAACTAGGAAAAGAAATTGTTGATTTTAAAAAAAAATTAATTAAATTTTAATTAATTTCCATAGTAATGTTTGCTAACCGGAATTTAAGCAGCGACACTAGTGGCGATAGTGTTGAAATATAAGAGAAAGCAACGTCACAGCCCGTTTCTGCTTACGTGGATTTTAGCTAAAAAATTACTTTTTTAATTAATTTTTTTAAAATCAAATAATGATAGTTAAGATGAATTAGTATAATAAATTGCTGTCTTTTATTATAAATTTTCAGTAAAATTTTAGGTAGATGATATAAAAACTAGGTGGTGAAGTTAGTTAAGATTAGGTTAGTTTAGTTAGTTTAGACAATATACTTCGACATTGGTATAAAAACTAATTAGGCTAAGGTTATAGGTGGTGGGGTTAGTTAAGGTTAGGTTAGGTTAGTTTAGTTAGTTTTGACAATATACTTCGACTTTGATATAAAAACTAATTAAGTTAAGGTTATAGGTGATGAGGTTAGTTAAGGTTAGGTTAGTTTAATTAGTTTTGACAATATACTTCGACTTTGACATAAAAAGTAAGTGGTGAGGTTAGTTAAGGTTAGGTAAGTTTTGACAACATACTTCGATTTTTTATATAAAAACTAGGTAGCGAGGTTAGTTAAGGTTACCCTTTGCCCGAAGGTTAGGTTAGTTTTAACAATATACCTTGTGATTAAATATAACGCAGAACAAAAACATAAGTATTTACAAGATATTGCTACAGTTTTATCTTTGCAATTTAGATTTGATATTTTAACAAAATAATAATTAAATAAACTGTAAGGTTATTTTGTCGTTTGGTTATTTTGTCGTGCGGTAATTCTGTCATTCGGTTATTTTGTCCACGGTTATTTTGTCGCGGAACCATAATTCTCTACTGGTTCTTGACCATGTATAAGAAAATAAATTTTTCCCATTCTGTTTCAGATGGTGGCCCGTTTCTTCGAGCCGTCAATCGAACGTTGCATCGTGGAGCCATGGTTACGTGAAGTGGGTTTTATAATATGTTATGGTGCTATTGTGTTAAAATTATATCGTCATTTAATTGATTTTCGTACACGTAAAGCTCATCGCTGGGTTGTGAAGGACACTGATCTATTAAAATATCTGTTTGTAATGTTTGCGGCCGTATTGGCATATATGGCCGCATTTACCGCTAGTAGTTTAGATTTTATATATCATACAAATGTTACAATGTTAATGTCCGCCGCGACATCAAACAATCAGTTACATTTTATTATGTGTCGTACAATGTGGTGGGATTATGTCACGGAAATTGGTGAAATTTCAATATTAATATTTGGTGTACATTTAAGCTATGCCAGTCGTAATGCTGCGACACAATTTCAAGTAAGTATACATCTTAATATTTTCAAATTATTTTTTTTCTTTTTCAAAATACATACTGAGGCTCGTTCAACACTGTACTGCCACTCTCGATACGCTTTCGGTTCAATAAAATATTTCCTTAGTATAACTGAAGTGTAGTAGCGAAAAAATATTCACACTATCACTAGGTCATAAGTCGAATCTCGCTACGATATTTTCTGATATTTTAATGAAACTTAAAATACTTATTAAGCATCGAAAAATATTAAATACGTGTTCTTTTTTGTTTCGGCTGAATATGTTTTTTAGGGGTAGAAAATACCCCTCAACCACAGAAAGTGGAAAAAATTATGGCTAATTATTTCTGAAACGACACATTTTCTGAAAAAAGTGCTTAGGACCAAATTTGTAGAGTTCAAAATGATACACTTGATGGTGACCTTGAAGTCGACCTTGAGGTCAATTTTCAAGGTCAATTCAATTTGGAAGTAATTAACCGTTGTCGGACTTTATTCATATCATGCATCTATAGTCAGTAGAGTGAGGACTTTGGTCCGCACAAACGGGGTGACCAATTATTTATAGCGGGTTCTAGCACACACTACGTCGTCAAAAGTATGGGGACACCTTTGCGATCTCCCAAGATTCCAAAAAAAGTCCCTCAACTGCTGCAGTGATAGCGACCATCACAGTGCCTGAAATTAAAAAAAAAAACCAAAAAACCTATTAAACTAGAAGGTATTGCCCGTACCATGAACCTCAATCGAAAAAAAGAGTTTAAATTTAACAAAATAGCGAAGTTTTTAAAAAAAAATTTTCAAATTTTGCGCGAAAATTTGATGATTTTTGGCCTGCAAAAATTGCATTTTTATTCGATCGGAAAACTGGAGGTTCATGGCACGAAGAAACATATATAAAAGAAGTTGCAATAAGAATCAAATCGATTGGATGAGTTGTCTTTGAGTTATAACTGCAGTAAATTTGAAAAATGTCGTTTTTCTTTACCTTACCTTTTAGTTTTAATCATTGAGAATTTTTACTAAAATTATTTACGATATACTCACTATAATGGTCATAGTAAAACAAGGTGAGTCGTTTAAATGTGCCAGGGTCTAGCTGCTCCACAACATGTGACTGGCAGCCACGTCCAGAAACTCCCGAACTATCAACCTTCATACATTTTTCAATACCTCAAAGTTAACAATGAAAATCAGAATCCGCTCTTCAGATTGCTGTAACTCAAAAATTATTTGAGATATGCACTTGAAATTTTAATATGTTATTTTTAAAGGTATAGACTATCGAAGCATGCAAAAAAAATTTTCCAATTTTTTCAAAATGTCACACTGACTCTAGTGGTCCCCCTTAAAGTCTGAAAGTACAAATTTTTATTTTATACGTATAGTGTTCCTGATCCATATTACCGAAATATGAATGCATATAGGTCAGTATATGTAAAACGGTCGTTAGAGATTCTTGGAGGATTAAGAACAAAAGAGAAAGAGAAATAATAGCTCTTAAAATCATGCTTAATTTTATCGTAGGTACTATCATTTAAAGCAAAAATACTGACGAATTATATAAAAAGCTGCGTAAAAAAAGAAAAACGCTTGTGTATCTACTTGTGTAACTACTTTCATTTAGCGCCTAACTAACATAATTTATTTATCGCTCGTACAGCTGAGGTCGAGCATTAAAAAACATCGCGTTAACTTGCGCTCAAAAATGGGCGTTAAAAAACGCTGGTGTAACCGTACACTAAGAATACTTTATCAAATCGAGGGCGTATAGTGCAGAACGGGCCTTTAATATCTTCCTCCAACGCCAACGTACGAAAATATGTACAAACAAAACCGACATAACAAACTTTTATACAGTTAATACAGTTTCTTAATTACTCTGCGAAATTTTATAAATATTAAATAAAGTCATAATTTTGTTTAATAAAAAATACACGACTAATTAAAAAATCTATAATTTATTATGTATGTAAATAGACTAACGGTTTTTTTCTCTTAACTACAAGGAAACTTCAATTAAAACTTTAATACAAGAGGAAAGCTAAATAGATGAGTTTGAATTTTATTTTAAATACTATTTTTTTTATAGGTAATTAATACTAGGAATTTTTATTACACATAATTAAAATGATATCACACTATCAGATATTAGTTTATATTCAAGAAACTGTTTAGTTCTTATAAAATTGCTTGTAATTAAATATATTTATACATGATAAATCTTTCGGTCAACAGTAATTAGCTTAAACAGTTAAGCTTCACATTGTGAATTAAAAAAAAAAAAAGAAATTGCCAAGTGTATTTTTTTTATGGTTCCTTAGTACAAAAAAGCTTTGTTTTGTAGCAAAATATATATCGCAAATATGGGATTTCCAAAATGCAAAATAGTGAAATTAACCTGGCAACGCTCCATTTTCTTGCAGTGTCCTTTTTACGGAACGTGATAAATAATAAATAATTTATTAATAAATTTTCTAAATCTTAATTTCCATCCAGGAAAAAAAATTAGGTATAAACATTGCTTTTTTCTAAAACTTTCGACACGTTTTATCTTCATTTTCGTTTCTGAAATGCGTTCAAGCTCTCCCAAAATTTCACAATTAAAACTATTTCTCTTTATTCGTTTCTTAAATTAATCAATCAAGTATGCCATGAATTTTCTTGATAGCAAAAATTACAACCACACTATTTTACAAAAGAAGACGAGAGATTGTAACGAACTTCTTTTATATTCCATTTCAGTGACTTTTTCCAACTTATTTGAAAGCACTATATGTAGACGACCATTTAATGAATTAGTAAATTCTAAACATCTGAGCAGACGAAAATTTCGCTGAAAACAAGAATTCAATCAAAATTAAGAAATTGTTTCCATTTGAAAGTTTTACAATCTAAATTTTACAAGCCAATTTTCTAATTTGTTTGCTATTAAAGTTTTATGAACATTTCTCTATTTCTACAAAACTTTAAGTTATGGTATATCAGATCAGCGCTAAAACTATATTGTTTTCTCGTTTAAATGTGTGCGCAAACCGATACGAGCGATCGTTTCATTGCACGGACGATCAATTCAACACATGTATTTAAATGTACGTGTTCACACGGCCAGTTAGTGCGGTCAAATTTTGTATACGGTTAATAGCAGTCAAAAATCCGGTCAGATTTCAAGTGAAATCTTTCAAAAAAAACTAATTCTTCATCAATACATTTTGTCACTTTTTATCAGAACTGAATTTTTTTGTAGATGTAACTTATCATTTTCGTACATACCTTACGGACACTAATTATTTTATAAATAGACACAAAATTCGTTTACCTACTCAAAATATACATAATTAGATCTTTTAAGGCTTTCAGTTTAATTTCAAAATTGTTGTGTTTATTACGTACAAACACTTCAATATCATCGTTTTTAAATAGTTTTACGATTTAACCGGATTAGTATGAATGTTTAACCTAACCGCATTGTGCCACACGATTCGGTCAAGTTGCGGTCATGTTTCGGTCTATCGTACCGGTCTGTTCGGTCCTTAAGGCGATAAGATTAGTATAGTTTGAAACAAAACCTAAGGATTAACTAAAAAAACTAAAACTAATTTTCTTTTTTTTTGGTTTATTTTCAGGAACGACGATTCTTGTGTGCAGCGATCAGTGTTGAATTAACTGTTAGTGGTATTTTTTATATTTTACGTCCAATCTACTTACCATACGTACATCCCGATCATGAATACTTAGCCTACTTCATACGTTCACAATTAACGTCAACAGTTGTACTCGCATTATTATATATACCGAAATTATGGTATCAGCAGAAACAGGCACGATCATTGGCGCAAGAATTTTCATGTCGTCTTCCGGTTGATGCATTTAAACCGGTAAGTTAACACACATGAATATAATATACAGTCAAAGCTTTGAGTAACGACACTCCAAACTGAAATTAAATTAATAATAAAGATTAAACAATTTCCTCCAACCAGATTTTGAATCACACCATTCAAATAATGCCACAAGAGTAATAAACGTTGCAGCTAAGTTGAAAGATAAATAAGAACGGGCGTTATAGTTCCTAACTGGATAAATTCGGTGTTACTGAGAGTTCAACTTCTAAAGATGTGTTTCGGATTCTGAAATTCAATTAAAAAAAACGTTTTATATTTTTACATATAAGTACATAATTATTAGATTATAAATGCGATAATTTTATTATAAAAGTTATGTGTGCTTTATAATATATTATAATCTCTTTAATGTCATGATCCTAGGAAATGTACAAATTTTCTAAAATATATAAAATTAACAAGATTAAAATGGAGAGCTATTAAAATAACAATATTATGAAAATGACTTATTAAAATATCGCATAAACTTTATCCCTTTACATACCGGTACTCATCTCTTTCCTAATAAGTAGATACTGTTTTTATACCATACAAGGTGAGTCAAAATTATGTGAACTTGCGAGTTATATACAGATGATTGCGAGCAGGGCCGGACCAACAGTTATTACGAGGGGGGGGGACTTCGCTGTTGGCGCCCTCCGCGGCAAAAATGCAAATTAAAAATTTTGGCGCATCGATATTTTTTAAATTTATCCCTGCAAAAAGCAAGTGATGAGCAAAAAAAAAACGTCAACACTGCATTTTTGCGCTCAAGTGGGGTTTTTGGCGCCCCTAATACTGCAAAAAAGAAGTGACGAGCCAAAAAAAACATCCAATTTCACCGTTTTGGCGCCCTTACGAGTTTGCAGGAGGGAGGGGCAGTGCCCTCGCTGCCCGCCTCTAGATCCGGCCCCGATTGCGAGCTTTCATGGCATCCCTATAGGTAAATAATTTCAAATATAGTGTGTTAGTCGCGTACAAATATTTGAATGCCATCATTTTTCGTTTATTCTCATATTTTTCTCTAACAATAAGTAATTTTAAAATCTAGTGGCATGGTTTTAATCAAGTTGCCGTGGTGGTCCAGTAAACTGAACGGGTCTATTCGGAAATATATATATATATATATATATATATATATATATATATATATATATATTAGCGAATTTCCAGAATGGAATTCAGCTGTTACAGCCACTGTCATGACGCGACTTGAACCCGGGACCATGGCAGAAATTTGTTTTGAGGTCCCTAGAAACCGAAAATAATATTCACCAAAATTTATATATATATATATATATATATATATATATATATATATATATATGTATATATGTATATATATATATATATATATATATATATATATATATATATATATATATATATATGTGTCCGCACGATCTCTCGAACGAAATGTCCTAGGTTTACGAAATTTGGTGAAAATGTTGGAAGTCCCAAACCGTTGGACAAGTTCGTTAGCCAGACACGTCGGATGCCAGGAACATGGTGTTTGTTCTTGCAAAAAATTAGTTTTTTGCCAAAATTTCCACTTATTTAAAAATTTTTGTGAAATTTTTTTACACCATTTAAACGACGAAAAAAAATTACATAAAAAAGGTCTTTAAACTATTATTCTATGTCAACTAGTTTCCGAGAAAATTTAATTTTTATAAAAGGGCCTTCGCTATGTTATGCAGGATGCTGCGACAGGGGTATACCTATATGCATAATTATATGAAAGAATGTGTTTGTGGTACAGGAAGATAGATTGTATATAAGTCATATACGTCATACATATGTATATGCTTGTATGTTACTTATATGCCGTTTTTTAGGGTTCCGAAGAAAGTTCTATTTTTTAGAGCTCCGAAATAAATCTCCCGAGACTATAATAGAAATTTGTTTTGGGGTCCCTAGAAACCAAAAATAATATTCACTAAAATTTATGTATTAAATTTATATTTAGTCCCACACCGTTGGACAAATTCGTTAGCCAGCCATGTCGGATGCCTAGAACATGGTTTTTTTGACCATTTTTCGTGAAAAAAATTAGTTTTTTGCCAAAATTTTCTAAAGTTAAACATTTTTTTGACATTTATTTACACCATTAGAAAGAGGAGGAAAAATCACTTAAAAGGGTGAAAAATCACAGAAAAACGGATTTTTATAAACGGAAATTCGCTATGTTATGCAGGATGCTGCGACAGGGGTATATATATATATATATATATATATATATATATATATATATATATATATATATATATATATATAGCCATAAGCATAAGCCACAAATGCTATTACACATTCTCGAGTATGTTTTATGCTCAGCGGCTAAAATATACGAAGGAATTTGAATATCGCCCTGAAAATGTGGGAGTATATTTTCAGATGACTTAATAATATTCTATGAAAAATATCAAAATTTTTTTTGTTCTAAAGGTATTGCCGCCCTTTACAAGTGTTGACACATCTTGTAGTAAATGCTAAGTCATGCTAAATACTTATATAGTGTAGCTAGTGTAAGTACTAGCGGTATTATATTTTAAATTCAAACAAAATATACATATAACCATAAATTTTATAATCCGATTAATAAATTTAAATCCATTTAAACGGCTATAATACCCAATGTTGGACGATTTTGTTCGTTGTACATGGCATTATTAGGTATAATGAAATATCATAATGCACATAGTCCCTTTTAAACGTAGTATCAAAACTGTAGAAAATGAGTCATTCATTGTTAAACGAGTCATTAATTCATTCTTGAATGATTCTTTTATGTTAAAAGTAAATCGAGTAGACTTGATTGATTTGATTCCAAGAAAATGGATTAAATTATCACTTTACAAAATATTATAAATGTTTCATCTTAAAGCAAATACCGAATTTACATAATCAATGAATGAATTACAAATTCCTTATTTCGATGTATCAGTCCCTTGTCAATTAGTGACGCCAACCGTAACCCCTGAGCAGGGCCGGATTAACCCTGAGTGCCGCCCCTAGGCACCTTGAAGGAAATCTTAATTTTTCCTACTTTTTTTTCAAACTTTCTCTTAAAAAATAAGTGACGAGCAAAAAATTTCGTCGTTTTAAAAATTTACCGCCCCGAGGCCATGGCCTAGGTTGGCCTATTGGCTAAGCTGGCCCTGCCCCTGAGTATAGGCACAGTATAAATAAAAAATTTAAGATTTAAGTACAAACAATTAAGCATGTCCTTTTTTGCTTGTGTAATTGCTTGTCTAATACATGTGAAATTTAGGATTGGTAATGATCATGTTATATTATATGAACAACTAAAAGCAACTTTTTTCGAAATGAATTGAGCAAACGCGAAATTGATGAGAGTATTCAACACAAGAATTTAGATCGTCACGACGTATTAGCACCAACCACTGTCGAAATCTAAAATATTAACTGAATTATTATAAAATATTAATAATAATTAAGGTACCTAAGGCAATTAAGGCCCACCTAAGCAAAATATGCTTATTATTTATATATCTTATAAAATATCAAAAATATAGTATTTAATTATAAAAATTTACTTATTTTTTGATAAAAATTCCTAAAAAGATTAATGAATTTGTAATTATACAAGTCAAAAATTTGATTCTAAAAAGTGTCTGCAATTGGGCCTTATTTCCGACTGGTGTAGAAAATAAGGCCCACCTATTACAACTGCCTGAAATAGTACATTTATTATTTTTTTTTTTAAATTAATTGGGGGATTTTAATTACTTTAAGAATAACTTGAACTTGTAAATACTTTAAGAATAACTTGAACTTATATATCAAAATATTTTGTTATTTTTACACGTTCAGAAAAGTTTCGAAAATCCTTGAATCCCGCTGGACTACGTGACTGTTATTGAAAACAACAATAAAAAAAATTACCTAAGTCATTATTTTTAATTTTTAATTTTTTTATCATATTTTTCGAATAAGTCAAATACTAGGTGTTTGAATATATTAAGTCGAAATAAATAAATATTAAATCTAAGAGTTCTTCTTAGAATTCCGAATCTCCTTGCAACCTCTCTTTGATTGCCATGTCGAGTGACATAGCTTAAGGCTGATGCCAGTGCTTCCTCAGACCACAACGCTCTCTTCTTTTTATCAACCATACTTCCAAACACTAAGGAATAAAAATAAAAATTCGACCAAACCAACTAAAACTGATCTGGCATCATTAAACAAATGCAACAAATAAATCAAAATTAAATGTACTTAGTTTTTTGTCCTTTTTCCTTTTTGTTATTTTTATATTAGAGTAACTATAGTAATTTAAGGTTGTGCGTCTAATTTTGCTTCATTTGTTAACAACTTCAGACCTGTTTTAATTGATTTGACTTTGTAGTGTTTGATTTTAATTGTGTTGGTAATAAAGCCCAAACAAAATTTGCATGGGCCTTATTATCAACATGTCAATATTTATGCTTATATACATTTTATATAAATACTTTAGAAATAAACTAAATTAATTGATGTAAAACTTAAGGAATATTAATTTTTTTCAATTTTGATAACAATTTGAAAGAAACATACCTTTAAAAAATCATTAATATAACACTCACAATGTTCACAATTTTTATATCAACGAACGAAAATGTAACCTCTAAATTTGTTTGTTAAAATATGACATGAGTTTGTTACTCTGAGTAGCTCAACTTTTGTATCTGGTTTTGAAATGATTGAAAGTTCATTTTAAACTTGTTGATAAGTTAGAGAACTTTTCTTGGTAAGAAATATAGCTAATGGGCCTTATTACCCTCTGGGCCTTAAATGCCTTAGGTACCTTATTTATTATTTGACGTATATTTATTTTTACATAAGCATTCAAATTGTAATAATACTTACAAATTTGCATCAAACGACACTCAGAAAAAACTTAAATTGAAATTTTCTTTTGAATGATTTAAACAAAATTTAGCAGCACAAGAGTTATCACCAGACATTTTAAGCCACCATAATAATTAAATATCAGAAATATCTTACAGATCACAAAACACACTAAAATTACAAGGAAATATCAAAAATAACTGATGACAAGCTTTAAATACTTAAAAAGAATTTAATGACTGTTAATATTCCACTGCCATCGTTGTTAAATATTTTAAAAAAATCAGTGAAACTTAGGCAAAATTAAATAATTTACATAATTATCAACTGTAAATTTTCACAAAATAATTTGACCTGCAAATTTGTTTTTTCTAAATTAAATTTACTTTAGTGATGATATTTTCAGTGCATTAGTATGCAAAATGTTATGCATTATTTAGATAACATGGATAACCCTTTGGAATTTGTGAATTCAAAAAAATGACACTCTTACGTCATCTCGTTTCATAACTGTTTGTGAAACAAACTATTATTTAAACTGTGGTATAGATTTCAAATAAAAACGAAATTCAAAATTTCTACTAGTGGATTGCCAGTTTTTTTATTTCATCCAAGCCGTATAGTCCAACTTTCGAAGACTGAAATCTTATGGACTTAATGATAGAAATTTTATATGATTAATTTTCTGTTTTTTTTTTTTTTGTTAGGATGTGGCATGTAATACACACGGGCCACTAATGCCAAACAATAGCGAAATTGATGTCGGCGAAATCACATTGGCCGATATGAGTCCAGACGACATACGAGCCGAACTGAAACGTGTATATACTCAATTAGAAATACTCAGAAACAAAACAATACGAGCTAATAATCCACATATCTCGAAACGTCGAGGTGGTCGAAAAGTGGCACATCGACGTTTTTCATTACAGGTTTGTATTTGCACTTTTTGATTTGGGTTGGAAATAGAGTTATGATTTTATGCAGTTCCAGTATTGATTTTGTTTTAACTAAAGAAAATTATTGTTTTTGATTGAATTTAAAGTTAATATTTATTTTGCGCTTGCCCACACGCTGCTTGCAATTTTTTCATACAGAAAAAAGGGAGCCGAGAAAAGGTAAGCGTAGTCTAGTTGCTGGCGTAGCGAAAACGGATTAAAGATATTTGAATGTACAGTAATTTTCATTCATAACAACTTTTGGATGTGGCGATCCTTCAGTGTCGTTATAAGGTGGGTGGACCATGGAAGGCCACTCTAACGATTAAACATGTTTTATTCGTTTATTTACTGGATAAATGAAGGAAACAAATTATTAAGTAATACTTTGTTTTTTTGTGTACCATATAAATCACTTTTTTTTAACCTAGCTTTAATCACTATTTATTAAACTTAAGTTTTCTTAAGCTCTTCCAAATGGCCTTGCAAGGAACACGGCTCCAAACAAGGCCAATATTACACATCAGTCGTTCAATTTAAAAATAGAGTTGTAACAATTAATATATCCGCTTTTACTAAAACTACATAACAAGCTCTTTCATTTGAGTGAAACATTAAATTCTCAATATATTTTTATCATCTATAAAAAACTTAACGAACATTACTTGAACACCACCGTATAACTAAGCATATATTAATGGAAATTATTTAAAAATAGTAGTAATGAGCATTATATTGATATCAAATAACTTGCCAATACGTTTTATAATGAAATTATAAAACTTTTTTTTTACCTAAAATGGCCTTCTTATGGGTCTGTTCTTTGTAAGGCCACAATGTTCCTAAGAAGGCCAAACTAACAATTATCTATGACTTTTTGATATTAATTATAATAAAATAATAGACACTACAGACTAAGTACTGTAGTTATCACAAACTTATCATGGCACACAGTCAATCTTCTAGTCAGGAATGTTTAAAATCAACGTTTATATGTTCATGGTTTGTAGATGTTCCTTGTAAGGCTCATGTACCCTAGCAAGGCCAACCGTCAACTTTTTGATTGGCCTTATAAGGAACCACCGGCTTTCCTAGGAACACTAACAATATTTTAACTTGAATCGAGGCAAAACTATTTTTTTTTTTCTTTAGTACCATAAACATATCCTTATACGACAATTTACAGTACAAAAATATGAGATAATAATATGTTATTTAACTAAAAACTTACGTTTTGTTGTGCGCGCGAATAACAATTATAACGTTGACGACCGAACTCTACGAAGCGTGAGATCGCACTGTCGCAATAGTGACGCGAGAGACTCGTCACCGCGTCTGTGGTCTTGAGTTTGATGGATCTTAGTGTATGTAGAAGGAATATGTCTTTACATGTCAATAACTACGACTTTTTAATAGTTGGCCTTCTAAGGAGCATGGCCTTCCATGGTACACCCACCTTAACTAAAATCTACCGTAGTGATTGATGCCGCAATTTTAGCACTATTTAGTATTCGCACAGGTATAGCGATGCTGTCAATTGCAAGTTATATTTACACAACCAGTGTTCCGTACAATAAATTGTTTTTAATGCATGAATTTGAGTGAACTCGCGTTAGAATTTTTCAATTCTGATAAGTTTTTTTTCAATCTGCACCTCATTCTGACAACAATTTTATTCCTGAAAAATGTATTTTAAAAAAAAAATATGCACAAAAGATGCATCGTATGTATAAGTATTTGTTGAATTCGTGCTTCAGTAAACTTTCTCTTGAACCGCGATAAGGAAAACACTATCCCTGTGCTAAATTTCAAATTTTTACGACAACGAACAGTTTCAGAAAAAATTAACTGTGACAGACGGACGGACTTTTTGCTAATCCGAGTAGAGAACACTAAAATTTATTTTGTAACTTCAGCTACGCTATACCCGTATTAGTAATAGTTCTTAGTTTGATAGTTTGAAGAGTTTATTAAATTTGAATTTTATTAACAAATTTTAGTTTATAAAAAAATTTGGTTTTGCTCTTAATTGAAATTTCTAAATTTTTGTTATCAATATATGTTACAAAACTGTAAAAAAAAATTGGAGTTTTCAAAATTCAGTAAGTCACTTATTGATTTAAAAGAATACTATAAAGACCCAGTTCGACCTGTACGGGCACCCAGACCGCATTGCCCGCATTACTTATAAAACTATAATTAATATACCGTAACATTGCAATGACCCTAACACCTATACTGATCGGGTTGGACCCATATATGTTAAGGGGGACCACTAGTGTTACCGGCTGAAAAAATTGAATTTTTGGGAATTTTTTTTAAAGAAAACTGCTGCATGGAATGTTTTAATATTTTAAGGATATATTTATGGATATATAATAAATACATAATAAAATTTGAACAGTCGAAAAATTTAAAATTCAGCGAGTTATTCGCAATCTCCCAAGAAAAAAAGTCCCTCAACTGCTGCAGTGATAGCGACCTTCACTGTGCTGTTTATTTAACTAGAAGCTATTGCTCTTGCCGTGAACCTCAATTGAAAAAAAAATTGAAATTTAACAAAATGGCAGAGTTTTAAAAAAAAATTCAAGTTTTGAGTGAAAATTTGATGAGAGTTTTCATTGTTGGTCTGCCAAAATTACATTTTTTATTCGATCAGAAAACTGGAGGTTCATGGTACAGAGAAACATATATAAAAGAAGTTGAAATAAGAATCAGATCGATCATTTGTCTTCGAGTTACAACTGCAGCAAATTTGAATAATGCACTTTTTCTTTACCTTCCCTTTTAGTTTTTATCACTGAGAATTTTTACTAAAATTATTTACGATGTACTCACTATAACGGTCATAGTAAAACTAGATGAGTCGTTTAAGTGTGCCAGGGTCTAGCTGCTCCACAACATGTGACTGGCAGCCACGTCCAGAAACTCAACATTCATACATTTCTCAATACCTCAAAGTTAACAATAAAGATTAGAATCCACTCTTCAGATGGCTGTAACTCAAAATCTATTTGAGATATGCACTTGAAATTTTAGTATGTTATTTTTAAAGGTTTAAACTATCGAAATATGGAAAAAAATTCGATTTTTTAAAAATGTCACACTAGTGGTCCCCCTTAAATCACAATTAACTTGAACCAAATAAAATCTCGCTTCTTAATCCCCAAACAGGCATTACATGGTAAACATCATAAGAGTCATAAACATCAACAATCATCTGAAATGGAAGTGACGGAAGGTGAAGTATCGCGAACACCGGAAGATTCGGTGTGTAGCGGCGAAGGTCCAAGCGCCATCTACAATGATCTGGCATCCACATATAATGAATTAATTGGCGCCCCAAACGCTGCAGCATTAATCAAATCCCAACAACAACCTCCTTCGGTCACTAATACTCAAATTTAAAACACCTTAGTTTTGGAGAAAAATAGTATTTTATTAATTTTCACAGCAATAATTTTATTTATTTTTTTTTTTTTTTAATCACTAAACTTCCAAAAATATTTAGTCAAGTGTCAAAATATAATCAAAACTATTTAAAAAAAAGTAAGTATATATTATATATGTATAATTTTTGTAAAAAATTAAAAATAAGAATTTCAGCAATTGTAAAAAATTTTCTTCATTCAAATTCTTTTTCAGTTATAAAAAATATTTTTTAAAATAAACCGTCCTTATACCACTACAATTTTGGGTCAAAGAAAATGATTAAAATTTTTTACATTTGACTATTTTAAGTAAAAATAAAAAGAAAATTAATATAATAAACTTATGCGGGTCATGTAGTTATAATTTAGAAAAAATTTTTTATGTATATGATGTCAAAAAGAATTATATGAATAAAATATAGAACAAATATATATCTAAATTATGTATATTATTGTATTATGTAAAAATAAATAATAAATAAGACAAAAGAAACTCATGCGCCATTTTATAAAAATGACAGCAAACGGCTTACCCTTTGACAAATGTCGTAAATTGTAATGCTTTGCACCAAAAATGCTTTTTAAGGATATCCTTTATTTATTTTTATTTTGGCATTATTTTAGTTAGAAATATGATGTATATAAAGACCATCTAGTCAAAACACACAAAGTAATGACAGAAATGACAACACTATAAGGGTTCCGCAATTATGACTACGGAACCTTAGAAGAAACAAAAATTAGTAATTGTATTCGAAAATTAACAGGTTTTTAGACATATTATGCCGAGGTATACGGTATTTTTATTATTAAATAATTGCAGGGAAATAAAGGCTGCAGGAAAACTACAAGAGAAGATGAATTCCCCGCAAGAATATGATGGTAGAAACGCTGGGAAACGTATTGAAAGACTTTAAAAGTCTAATCTCCATATTCGTCAAATTGTTTGATATAAGAAACTTTTTCTTTTATTTAAACTATAAGGGTGCCTATTTGGTCCAACTATCAAAATTTTAATTAACTAATGGTTCTTATCTTAAGTGGCAACACCACCTAAGTGTAACCAAATTCACACGAGGAATTTCCTCCCAAAAAAGGCCAAAATAATAAAAAAATATGTTTTTTACAGCGCATATTCTACATACACTCTCAAAACGATTATTTAAGGATTAAGAATTTTTTTTTATGTTCTTTTTTTTTTCGTTTCAATCAAAAAACATAATTTTTTTGATTCAGAGAAAAAACAATCAAAGTGATTTTTAATCCCTGAAAGAGGAAATTGTTTTAAGGGGTTGGATGAAAAGAAATCATTTTTCATATGGCGTGTTCAAACTGACTCTTTTTTTTAAAGTTGCGCTGTAACTTGCAGCACACCTGCCGTTAAAATGTATTTTAAACAAAAAGAAGATGAATTACTAAAATAAATACATAAAATTTGTCTCAAAAATGGTGTAGATCAAAAAATATTAATTTAATAAAAATGACATTGATTTAAAAAGAAAAAAAATTTTTGTTCGAAAACCGACCTTAATTTATTTACAAAAATCGTAATTATTAATCAATCGGAAACATCCTCGATCTTTTATATTACGGTACGGGAAGGTAATATGACTACCTTAGACTTTGCGACCTGCAGCGACTTTAACCCAGACGCCCCCTATATGAAGAGTCTACTTTTTCCCGAAAAATAGAAGTCGTGAGCAAAAATGAGTGTCGAACAACATCATCAACCTTGATCGCCTTACCATTTTGGCCTAAAAAATGACTCGATACGCCAAAAAAAACTATTTCGCCACATTTTCAAGTTTTTCTAATTTGTCACTTACTCTGTTGTGCCCTATTTCTTTCCTATTTTGCCCCCGTTTTCCATTATAGTTATGCCTCTGCAGCTTATATAATCCTCATGCACTTATCTTTTGCATTTGAGGCAAATCCTCATGTCGGGTGTCGGCTACCTAACCTTCTCAGCACAAAAGTTTCTTATTTCTTTGAACCAGGTTTATCCACGCAATGTTCATATTTACCGGTTAGAATACGTTATTGAAAAATCCACAGATCAAAAAAATATTTGTTTCTCGTAGAAAAACACTTTCATAATTAGAATTAAAAATGCAATGGATTTACATTTACTTCAATGCCACAGTTATTTCATACAATGTTTAAAAGTTTAATCTTTCTCAAGTAAAATTTATAAACAGCTATATAACCTCAAAGGTTGAATAACGTTTTCTATTCTTAAAAACCCCGCAGACAACATACAGCAATCCGGTCTGGTAGAGTGACATTAACTACTATTTAATTAATACTGACACTGTCATTTAAAACTGGTTCAGCGTAGTTTCGGAGTTATAAGAAAATGACCATAATTATTAACTGACTTGCCATATTATCCTTCCGTACGTTACAACTAAACCAAATACAGCGATACTCAACCATTTTTAATTCTGAATATAAATTTTTATTTATATATTTGGTTACGGCTTCAATATTATTGCTTAATTAAATTCTAATTTTAAATTATAATCGTCTAAAATTATTATTAATTCTCATTAAAAAAAAAAAAATAATAATTCAACGTAAAGCTTATTCTAAAGTACAAATAGAGAAAAAAAATGATATTGTCCAAGCTTTGTTTCATTTAAATATATTATATTCCTAACTAAAATATGTACATAAAATTCGTAGTAGTGAAAATTATCGTACGTTTCAAAAACAAATTAAACCGATCAAATTTTTTCAGTTTTGTTTTCAAATTTGAACAAAATGGGACCAAAATTATGTTAACAATTCTTTTTAATTCCACTTCTCGTTCGTGTTTGACATCACACCCAAAATTTCCGTAAATTTTCCTTTGAAATTCGCGTCACCTTTATGAAGCTAAGATAACACGAACAACTGTTATAAATATTTTAATTTCTGAACGAATGGAATTTTAATTGCAAATTACATTGCATTTCGATTATATAACAAATAATTTTTGGATTTGAGTTCACACTGATTGTATATTTAACATGCCAAAACATTTTAAAAATGCTAAAATAGTTATTTTCGATACATATGCGTAAAGAGAGGTATTCTAGTAGGCTTAAATTGGGGCGCGAGTCTAAGGGACTGACGTATACACAACGAGATCGAGTGCGCTCTATACCCCCACGAGCCGTCAGGCGAGTGGAGGTAAGCGCACGAGATCTCGTGTAAGCGTCAGTTCCTTTAGCGAGTGCCCCAGTTTAAGCCTATTAATACCTCTCTTTACGTATAAGTATCGAACATACTTTTTTCTAACGACGGCTTCTAAAGTTTAATAGAGAGAAACAAATTAATTATTTTTAAGCAATTTTAGAAAATAGTAGGGTTAATTTTATTTTATTAGTATTTTATTTTTATTTTATTAAGTATAGGTTAAGTATAAGTTTTTATTTTATTAAGTATAGGTATAGATCATTTTTATTTTTTTTATTAATTTGTTGATCGTTTCCGTGTTTAATTTGAATATGATTATCATTGACAAATGAATGTCATTATTTTCTCGCATAGTTTTAGGTACTTTCACGCACAGTTGTACTTTCGCGCACAGTTACTGTCGTTTGTTTTACAATGATATGAAAACTGCTCTTTACGTCCACTACACAACGCTCGAATATTGAACTTTAGAAGCGGATGTTATAAAAATAAACATTAGAATACGTATTAAGATTAACAGTTGAAACATTTATTTTGTCTTTTGTCTAAAATATGGAAATATTTATTTTGTCTTTTAATTAATTTTAAGAAATGTTGACAAAGAAAATATTTTCATATTCCAAATATTAGTTTATTAGCTGTTAACATTACCAATACATATTTTAAAGCTGCATTAGGACCAGTAAAAAGATATAATTAATAAAAAAAAAAAATTAAAGCACAACAAGGAGAATACTTAAAAATTTTATATAAACAGTAAGGAAAAAACATTTAGATACATCCAATCGTAGTGAAATTAAATGTATTTAAATAAATAATATCTAGATAGATTACAAAATATACATACGATTAAATAAATGTAAGAAAATTTTATTGAAAATATTTATTTTATTCCAAAAATAAAAAATAAAACAATTGTAATATACATGTATCTTAAATTTATAGTAAAAATTAAATATCGAATTTAAAGATTATAAACAGGACCATTTTATAATTCATTTTGTACATTTATGTAAAGCACTACTTAATAATTATTTTTATTAGCGAAATTATGAACATTTTTAATATGGTCCTGGAAATGTTTATTGAATTCGATCTTCAAATTTTTAAGTATTATTTTTAATAAAAATTATTTTCAAAAAAAAAGTATTTGTATATATCTGTTGTACAATGTACCTGTTTATCAAGAAAAAAAAGAAATATTGGATATACATTTAAATAAATGTGAAATTATATATACATATTTTTTTTAAATACCTCCAATTTAATCGTGAAGAATCAAGTAAAATAATCCCAAGTTTAACGAAATTTTTACGGAATACTAATTCTTCAAGGGACACCTTTATTTCCTAAATTCTGGAAAAATATGTCACTGTAATTCAAACGTAAGAATTGTTCTATAAGTAGGAAAAAATTAAGATTCACTAACGTACGTTGAAGAATTTTGTACAAACATTTCCAAACATTTTAAATATATACTTGGAATTACAGTAAAATCGTTTGACGCCATCAAGTTTCAATGTTTTAAGGAGTCACTCTGTATGCAGGGAGCGATTAACCTTAGCCGCTATTTTTCTTCTTACCGGGCCCGCTCCCACTGTCACAAGATATAGAGCACACCAAAAATATAAAACAATAAATAAAACAAAACTATAAATAATGTGAAAAACTAAAGTAAATCTCAAATATTGTTTCAAATATTCAAAATAGACAGTTTAATCGAACCCTTCAAAAAACGCGGCCCTAGTTATTTGTTTCATGAGTGTCGATATTTATCTGAATTACATTCTCGATCAAGTGGTCGGAAAACGACATTTCATATTACACGATCTAGTACTATTCCATACAATGGCAAAAATGATTCCGGACTGCAAGAATTCTATTTAGAATTAAAGAATTGCTTTTATATGTTTCTCTAATGCACAAAAAAGTGTCGATGTTTATCTGAATTATATGATATGCCAAGTGGTCGCAAAACGACATTTCATATTACACAAGACTACAAGAAATCTATTCAAAGTTAAAGAAGAATTGTTTTTAAAAATTTCACTAATGCTTAAAGTAGTGTTGAAATTTGTCTGAATTACATGATATGCCAAGTGGTCGAAAAACGACATTTCATATTACACGGCCTAATACTGATTCCAGGCTACAAGAAATCTATTCCAAGCTGAAGAGTTGCTTTTAAACATTTCTCTAGTGTTTCAAAAAAATGTCGACCGAGCGATTAGCCCTTTAAGTAAAACTTCTTTACGGGCAATGATAACTTCTTCGGTCGCTTAATTCGGCCTTCTCTCACATATTTATGTAAGAATACAAATTTTACTTAAATTTTACTTAATTTTAAGCTACCTAATTTTTAAATAAAAAAAATTACTTTTTTGAAATTTCACAGTAGTGTTACCCTTTAATAAGATTTGATAGTTATTCATAGTCGATAATTTTCGATATCGATAAATACCGGAAAGAAGTTGGCGCCGAAAGTTGGAAAATCTTTCTGTTTTTTATATGGCTAAATTGCTCCCAAATTGCTCCTTTGGAATCAGTAATTGCTCCACCTGGAACTTAATTACTTAATTAGTTATTTACAAACAAAAAAACTTTTTTGTTTGACTATTTCTATTATCAAAATCTTGTCAAATAATGCATTTTTATACAATTACTTTATATCAAAAAATTGCTCCCAATTTGCTCCATCTAATTTAAAAGTTATAGTTATTAATTTCTCTGAATAATAATTAAAATATATTAAAATAAAAAATATTATGAATTAGGTTATGTATTATTAAAACGTATAGGCAATCCATTATACCTTTAAGTCGTTTGCATATATTTAAGGATAATTGAATTTTGACAAGTTAAATAACATTATAAAAAAACAAAATATTTTAATAATTATTCAAAAAAATTAAGATTTAGCTTTTAAATTAAATAGAGCAAACTGGGAGCAATTTATTGACGTAAAGAAATTATATAAAAAAATATTATTTTAGGAGAATTTGATAACTTAAATAACGGAAAAAAAATTTTTTTCTTTATAAATAACTAATTAAATAATTAAGTTTCAGGTGGAGCAATTACTGCTGATTTCAAAGGAGCAATTTGGGAGTAATTTAACCATATAAAAAACAAAAAGATTTTTCAACTTTCGGCGCTAACTTCTTTCCGATTCGATAAATATAAACTGATTTACTCTTCAACTTGTGGTGTTATGTCAAAACAAATTTTAAAACGACCAAACAATAAAAACAATTAAAATTGTTCTAGTACATTTAATTACTGTTATAACGTGAGTAAATTACATAAGAGAAACGCCGTACTATGCGCCTGTAATAAATTAAATCCAACACACGTACATATGAACCTTCTGTAGGTATCAAAAAATGTTGAACAATTTATAAAATTTATTCAAGATTTTTGACTTTTTTCAAACATATTATGTTAACAATTACATTCATACCTCAGATGAATAACTAAATTATAACTGTCCATCTAATTTCACCTATTAAACTTTGCTAGAGTCAACAGTAATTACATGACGGGAAGAGAAAGAAATGACTATATAGATGTAAATATGTAAAGATCAGTTACAACTGTCAATATTATAGCGGCTTCGAGCGTTTTTTCAGATTCAAAATAAAAATTCTTATCGTGCAGATATTATTATTTGTTATACTTTGTAACAAAAAGCGACGAGCTGGTCGACATGACTGAAATCCTTTCGTAGTTTTAAAACAAAAATCATACCAAGTTTCACAATAAAGTCGTTAGGATTAAATCGAGAAAAAATTTTGTATGTTCTAAGGTTCGAGGTCCACAAAAAAATCTAAAAGAAATCAATTAGATAGAATTTAAGATTTTATGTCGACCAAATGGAAAAATTAGTTTTGAGAGAATCACGTTTAAAGTTTTGAGCAAAATTTCAAGCAACGTCAACAATGTTGCTTGTAGATTGAAGATGAATTAAACTAACTATATGATGTGGACCGTCCCCACAGTCGAGTATTTAGTCATAATTTCGTAAATATTAGAAATTTTGAAAGCATATTCTTAAAGGTTTAAATATTTGAAAATCGATTATTTTCCAATTTCTAGACTAGAGTACGGCTTTAAATCATTAATGATTAATCCTTTGAATGCCACTGGCGACTGGAGTTAAAATTATTAGAAACGCATCATTTAAATAAATTTAAATATTCCCAAATTGGCTGATTTTTTCAAATAATTTATTTTTATTTATCGGAAAATAATAACTTGAAAGTTTCGTTAATACCTGTTTCGAATATCACTTTACGTTCGTCAATCCATGATATCAACAAAAACTAATCTGTCTAAACTAAAAACGCATGTATACAATTGCGTTATGAAATCTACGTATAATTACTTTTACGCGTTACAAATCTTGTACGTGTGAAGTGAGCTACAGTGTATCACATACGTGATTCATATTGTTTGTATTATTACATGATTCAAGTTGATGTAATTTTTTAAATAACTTTTTTTTTCTTTTATTTCTATGCACATCAGCTAAGCGCCAAGGTCAAATAATATAAAATGGCCAATATAACTGTACATATATAGAAAATACATTTATACATGTAATGTATAATTCTAAATGTGTGTATGAACAGAAACGGCGTATATATGCATCATTTCAGAGATTAGTAACTGTATTCCTGATATAAATATATGTTTTAGTTGATATTGGATTTTATTGAAAAATATGTAATTTTCTTTAAAAAGACAGGCCCACAATTTAACATTATCAGTGCCCTTATCTGAAAAAAATTACATACCAGAAAATTTCTAATTTTAATCATTTTCGCCAGACTTGTTGAGGTAAAAAGACTAATTAGGCTATTACGTGCTTGGAACGTAGGCTAATCGATATAAGCATCGACGCATATGGTGTGTGAAAAATCTTTAGACCCTAAGAGTTCAAAATTATTTGAACAAAACACAAAATAATACAAATACTTTCTAAATCACACAAGATGACTGATAGCATAATTGACAGTGAATTTACTAATGCAATAAAATCCTATTGCATTATTAATTACTGCACATTCAAAAAGGAAAAGTTATAAAAAAGTTGATATTTAATAACGATAATTTATTTTATTGTTGCAACTTGTAATCAATTAAATATTAATTAGTCTATTATCACCAATTACCATCTAATCAAAAGTAAGTAATAATACAGTAGTCACTATGAAACTGTGCACTACCAAACTGTTACACAACCACCACTCGTAGACGACAAACACAATCAAACGCTGCATGTCTATACACACAGAATGTTTGTTTTGTTATTGTCGTAGTACAGGTACATGCAGTAAACCAGCCACTGGCGCCTACATATTTTTTTTTTACTTATTAATTTTAATAAAACTGAATTAACAAAAAACAAAAATTTAACGTTCTTACTATTGAAGGTCGGTTGAAAATTATTAAAAATACACCAGAAATCCAATGGTATGTAGTGTTCGATGCAAATTTGAGGGGAAGTACGTAAAATCGGAAGATCAGGGGTGTCGGCAAACTTTTATGTGGGGTGTTGGTAAATATTATTTATCTGAATTTATTTAAAACAAAACTATTCTAAGAAACAATTTACAATCTAAAATTCGGTTGTATAGATAAACGAAATTGAATGTTATATTAATGAATAACGAGAAACCGACTTCATCATCGAATTTATCAGCGTAAAAGACGTCAAATAGTGAAAACTGATTTCTATTCGTCAACTAGCAGAGATATAAAAAAATAGACTTCACTATTGAATTGGTTACTAAAAATTAGATTAAGCAGCGCAATTTAACAAAAATTCTAGAATGTTCTATTCGTAAACTAAAAAAGATATTGAAAAATCGGTTGCACCATTTAATTGATCATCGGAAAAAAGACGAAATATCACAGTTTGATAAATATTCTAGAATATTCTATTCTGGCCGACGAATAGATCATTCTAGAATGTTTGCCAAAATGGAACATTTAGTTTATATTAGTATAATTTTGGTTGGACAATTAAATGGTGCAATCGATTTTTTAATATCTTTGCTAGTTGACAAATAGAATATGCTAGAACATTTGCCAAAATGTGCTATTTGGTCGCTTTTTAGGTCACCAATTCAATGACGACGTCTGTTTTTGGATATCTTTGCTAGTTGATGAATAGAATATTCCAGAACATTTCTCAGGATATGCTATTTAGCCTCTTTTTCAATGACCAATTAAATGCTATGATTGATTTTTCGATATCTTTGTTAGTTGACAAATATAGAACATTCTAGAGTTTTTGTCAAACTGTGCTGCTTAATCTCATTTTTAGTTACCAATTCAATAGTGAAGTCTATTTTTTGATATCTCTGCTAGTTGACAATTATTTGTGTATAATATTTGCAGTGAAATTTTGAAATTGTTAGAGTTTACAAGACTATTAGACAATATTACCTACGGTCCTGACTCTGGTTTGGTACATAAATTTTCACCAACACAGACAAACAACAACGTATCTGTGAGAGAAAAATCCCACTAAATCGCTGACGTCACTACGTATAATCGGAGTACGTACCATTGGATGTCCAATGTACATATTCATAAATTTCTTAAATGTGTAATCAACATTTTACTTTGGCGCCTATCTCACTATGAAACTGTTACTTTAGTCCCGTGCTATAACACTTTCATGGTGCCTACTGTATGTGTATATGTGTGTGAAATGAATTAGCTATAATATTTCAAAGCAAAAAAGAAACTATAAAGTTTTTTTTTCTTTATTAAATTCATTACATATTGTGTTATTTATTTACTTGATATTAATTAAGAGTTCCTGTGGGTAAAACGTTATAAAGAAATATACATTCAAGGTATGTAAACGCCAATATACTGTTTCAACATTATTCTAATTAATAAGTAATTAATGAATAAAACGACTTTTTAAAGCTGACCATATATATCCTGTTTTCAACAAGACAGTCACTTTTTGTTGCTCTGTCGAAGTCACACTGGTATGAAAACTTTCCGGCGTTTCAATATTACTAACAAGGAAGGTACCCCAGGTGTACCTCACCGATTTCTTTCATTTTGTGATATGTTAGAGTACTTAAAAAAAATATTAGATACGTATTCTTTTTTAAGTGCTGACTCATCGATTTAAGGGGTGAAAATCGCCCTTAAACTTCACTTCCAACAAAAAAATTTTTAAGTATCCCGTAAACTAGTTGTGTTTATATAAGCGCCTTTTTATAAGAAACATTTTAGCGTAGTTTTTATTTCAAAATTCCAAGCAGTTTACGAGATATTTAAGAAAAACTATTTTTGAGGGTGAAATTTAAGGGCGATTTTCAGCCCTTAAATCGACAAGTTAGCACTTTGAAAAGAATACATTTACATATCTAATATTTTTTTAAGTACTATAACATATCACAAAATGAAAGGTATGGGTGAGGTACATCTGGGGTACCTTCCTTATAAGAGAATATGAAAATTTTAATAAGGAATTTGATTCATTGAATTTGACTGAACATATTTAATGACGTCCCTGGGCACAGTGGAAAATGTCACCCCTGGTAAAATTATATCAACTTATCCAAAAAAAAAAAAAAAATAAGCGACGAGCAAAAAAAAAACGTCGTTGCCACAAAAAAACGTTATGCTCCAAATTTTGCCGCTCGGGGACATTAGCCTCGCGTGCACTTAGTGTAAATCCAGCACTGATGACGTTATAGAAATGATTTTTTAATTTTTTATGTTACACGTAAATCGGATGGTTTGTTTATTAATTTTTTCTTAAATAATGTTAATTTTAAGATATATTCTATAATTAAACATTTTTCGACAGTTATCTACATTTTTTGTACCTTGCTGTACTTCAACATATCTATATAATATCTAAATACAGACAGTGGTGTAGTGAACATAACTGGCGCCCGGGGCACGACACTTTATTGGCGCCCCCCATTCCTATCAAAAACACGTATAGTTAATATTTGGCACCTCTTTGGTACACATTTGGCGCCCTTCTGCAACTCGCGCCCGGTGCATGATAGACCCCCTTGCACCCCCGTCGCTACGCCTCTGAATACAGATAATAACTTCAGCAATATATTTATGTGAAACATATCAATGACAATAAAACAAACTTGATTATGGTTTCTGGTTGTAATCTGTTGTAGCAAGATATAAGTATAACCTATGTTATGGGTTCTGATAATGACTTGAATGGGCACTGACCGACCTGTACTCGCGATTTCTAATAGCACATACAATCAAATGACAAGTCACACTAAGGTTATGAAATTAATATAGCATAACATAATATGATAAAGATAGATATAATATTTTACAAACGGTATAAAAAGAAATGAACGAATGAAACAATATAATATTTTCATAAATGTAAGCAAATTTTTTACCATGAAAATTGGAGCAATCACATTTTATAGGTCGCTAAATAAGAGCACTTATTGCACGGATACACGGCTTACTTCCACCATAACATTCTTTAAGAATTGGAGATAAAATTTTTTTATTTAAAATTATATAATAGTTAAATTGAATTATATAATTCATTTTATTTATTTATAACTACTATTATTATTATTATTCCGAACGTATTGCGACTGTCAAAACCTACTTTCGTTATCGAAAATTATCGATACCGCGTAACTTGTCATAAATTGGTTATAACTAGTTAATTTAGGCTATGTTAGTCCCATTGATCTGATCAGTAACAGAACAATTTTTTTAAAAACTACTTTTCGTTAACTTTCGCTGTCGAAAACTTTAATCGTAAATATCTCCTAAGCCGTGCGTCGTAGCTCAAAAATTACGAAATTTTTGAAGGCTTAAGCGAAGCAAGTTATGGGTAATCCGAACGTATTGCGACTATCAAAACCTACTTTTCGTTATCGAAAATTATCGATATCGAAAATAACGATATTTTTAAAATTATAGTATGTAATTTTCGACATATTCGTTATCAATTTGTCTTTTTGTAGCTTTTATTTCCAGTATTTTTCCTTTTATAATGACGGATTCAATTTATGCGATTTTTATCCGCGTAAACTGAATCCCCGTGGAACGAATATTCACGTAAATTGAGGGACCGGTGTATATATGTATAAAATTAAAAATGCATTTATAAAATAGTACAGCTAATTTTACGAAAATTTTACGATTTTAAAGCAGTAAGTAAATATTTTAGACTCAAAAAGAAATTAAAACTATTTATAATATAAAGGCTATTGGCGGATAAGCATGGGTAGAAATGCCCCCGCACGAATTTTGTTGGTTTTTTTTCTGCCAACTGCTTTCGATATAAGATTAAAATTTACTGAGAAACCAAATATAAAGGTGATTGAGCTCTTATAATCTCTTAACTAGACTAATAAAAATTATTTGTATAGTTTTATTGCGCTAACTTCGAAAATTAACTGGAAAATGTTGAAATTTATAAGGCATGTGTTTCTACAAATAAGCATTTATCAAACGCAAAAGAGACACATTCAGCAAAAACTGTTTAATATATATATATATATATATATATATATATATATATATATATATATATATATATATATATATATATATATATATATATATATATATATATATGTATTTCTTTAATTAAGTAAGGAAACACTAAATGCGAGGTGAATTTAAATTGGAAAGCAATTATTCTATTAATAATAATTTTTGTTATCAGAGGTTTCTTTCAGAAATAACTTCATTAATATGTAAATGTCAAAACTGTTTTAGTATTGGATCGCGTTCCACAATGGGAGCTTTTACGTTAATTAATATTTAAAAATTTATGTACTTTTGTATTTAAATATCAGTACGATAACTCTCGAACAAAACATTATGATTTTTGAAATTTGGAGAAAACGTTTGGAGCCCCAAACCCTTGGATGAGATGACACGTCCGATTCTCCGAACCTCTTTTTTGGGTATTTTTTGTCAAAAAAGATGGTTTTTTGCCAAAATTTGCTACAGTTCAAAACTTTTCGAATTTTTTTATACCATCGAAAAAAGCAAAAAAAATACTAGATATTTGTTCTATGTAAAATGGTTTCCGAGAAAAATTAAAAGCGAATTTTAAAAATCAAAAGTTCTTCGGTATTTTTAATTTTTATTACACGATCGTAGAAAGGAGAAAATCACATAAGATAGGTTTTTCAACTATTATTCTAATATGTTAACTAGTTTCCGAGAAAGATTTAAACACTTATTTTGACTACACAGCTTTATACAGGATGTGAGAAAAATAAGTTTCGAAATCCAGTGGGCAGACAAATCTCATTGTATTTATTAAATTTTGTTAGTTAATATGTATCGATAAAGTTTTGCCTTAATGGTTTTTGAACGGCAAAAAGGCCGTGGACATGGTTTGTATGAAATATTGAACTTCAAAATCTATCTGTGTATTTAAACGCTTATTAGGAAACCAAATTATCACATAATTTAAATGACCTAACCACTGAAGAACCCCAATTTTAATTCATTTCAATCTGTTGATCCCAAAATCCATTTTATTAATTTACCGTTACGGTAAAACAAATCAAATAGGTACAATTTCACTTATACGCCACTAAATTAATAAATAAATATTATTAATAATCTCAATTTTATGGGTACTTTTTATATTTTTTTGGGTTACGCAACGCACATGTGAGAGCCTATAAACTAAAAATACATACCTTTATTCAATAATATTTTTATATCTATATATTTATTTATTTAAATTATTTAACAGATGGTCAAAATGTAGATAGGAAATTTTAATTGTTATTTAAAGAAAGAAATAATTGCATGTTGATTAAAATATGTAAGTAAATAAAAAAAATAGTATAAAATATAATTGTTTATAATAATAATGATAACAATATTTGTTGTAATTAGAATAGTGTGTTTTTAATATAAAAGAAAAGCTAACGGAAAATTCAATTATGATATCGTTATTATGTATATACAACGTGTTTCAGAAGCGTGCCAACATAATATTCAAGCACTGATTTTTACTAATTTATAGTTAAAACACTATAGCCTCTTTGGCTTTTAATTTTTTTATTACTTCTTTTTAATACATACTTTCATAAAAAGGTATAAATAAATAACTGAAAGAGAAAGAGTTTTTTAATTCAAAGAAATCAAAAAAGACAAATCAAGAAGTCGCGGAAAATCCCAGCTGCGGAACGTTCAGTTTGAAAAATTCCAAACAAATACAAAATATCATTAATGTTTAGATAATAACGAAAGTTGTAAAATGTTTAAAACATTCAATTTTAATTTGAAATCCTTTGATAGAACATCGTTTTAACATTGCTGTAATGCCTTGTTGGCATAGATTCGGAACTATGCAGCATTACTTACAATTAATCAAGGACAACTTTCTAATTCTAATTAATTTCTTTATAGAACCCCAAATTTTTTTGACAAATTAGTAGTCACTGGTACAATTATATCAGAATCCCACATTTTGATTGGACATTTCTGTTATACTTTGTATATGGATATGAAACAAAACTGATTTACTTATATTTACCGTTTACTGATTAGTGGAGTAAGGTTGGCCGGGGTAATTGTGAATGGATTTTCATGAATTGAAATAAAAGCGTTGTATTAAGTATTTTTTATTTTATATATCACATTATGATTGATTTATTTTTAATTCTACATTATTCAGGATGCACCACATAAACTGAGCAAATTCGTATGAAAAACAAAAATTTTATAAGCCATTCACATTTCCCCGGTGCGGTTTTGCAAATCTTATGAATTCTGGGGTAAAAGCGAATGCCAGAAAAATTATTTAGAATGGATTACAAGAGAAGTGAGGTACATCAGAGTAAAGCCCAACTCAAATTCTTCACATTTACCCCACTTTCAAATTTTTCATCATACTTTAGCGGTCACAATTTCTCTTTGTTTAATGCAAGTTACGCATACCTCAAATTTGTACAAAAAATCAAGGTTAAATAAAAATAACAAAAATTGTAGGAACAAATTTATTATAAGCTAAAAATGATACTTTAATGATATTTTGTCATTTTATCATATAAAAAATCAAAAAATTACATGTTTTTCACACAAAAACAAGGAAAATAAAACTTTTTCAAGGAAATAGTTTTAGTTTACATGAATAAAAAACAACAATCTATTCGGCCTAATACTGTAAATGAAAAAAAAATGGTTTTGTGGTAATCCTACTGCTCTTGGACACTCACAGAGACATTGAAAACAAGTAATTTTTCTGTTTTTGTAAGGGTAAGGGAGCACAGCAATGATTTCGTAGATTGACACACAAAACATATCACTCTTTACACAATTTTTTTTTGTATTGTTTGTACAATGGAAACTTGTACAATAATGTCACCACCATCTTCAACAACATTTTCAACTCCGAAAAGGACACTACTGAAATTTTCGACCGAATGGGGGAATGTGTGAATGACGTTCACAATTACCCCACAATTTCAAAATCATGGGGTAATTGTCAATTGGTAATCAATTGTTCAATTTCTTTAGCAGTTAATAAGGAACCCTGTCAGGGTTTAGACTACTTCTTTAGAAGTACTTTTAACCATATCTTACCTTTTAAAAAAATAAAATGTATTTAAAAAAAAATTTTTTTTGAGGATTGGTCGAAGTAAGATACACAAAATTTTGAAAGGGTTTTTTCAAAATAAAAAAAAAAAAAAAGATATTAATACTTGGAGAATTGTTATCAAATTTTAATAGCATATTAAGAAAGGACAGAAAAACATACTAAGAGTTGATTTTTAACAATATTAATGTTATTTTAGAAATTATAGGCGCCGTTCAGAATTGCCCAAATTCACAATTACCCCGGTCAACCCTACTATTTAGTTTAGTAAAAAAAAAATATTATTTTTGTTTTAGGCCATTGTTATTATTTTTATTTGTTTATTCTCAGTAAATATACCTCAACCTGGATAATTAAGTTGGATAATATTATGTTTTAAATTACAATAACAATAAATAAGTATTTAGTTCCGTCGTGTAATTTAGTACTTTGACCCATATCTACCAAAAACACACAGAAGACTGAGAAACTTGAAATAGTCTCCAAAAAAAAAAAAAATTAAAATGTTTTAAGTGCAAAATTATTTTATTATTTAGGTTTGCAAATAACATTAAATTAGGTAGGTATATGTTGATTAACAGAGTTAAAATTTTTTTCAAAGGTCCACACCCAAAAAATATAAATATGGACAAAGATTCAGTCAGTGAATTCGTTTGTAACCACTGAAGCAATAAATATAAATAACAGGAAAAAGCTTTTTTTATATAAATGCGGACAATGACCAAAATAAGTAGTACTAAATAGTAAAAATTAAAAGTTTCAAAGATTTTTATCAGAATTAATTAAATGATACACTGGAAACTAAATACATGTAAAATTTTCCCCCGCGTAAATCTTTTTTTGTGTAAAATTCTTGTATAATTATGCACCAATACGATACACGGAAATTGTAGACTAATAAAAATTTTTAAAATTTAAATAACTAACAACAATAACTGATATTTATGGTTTCCTAAAGCTTTTTACGTTTCTATATCTTTCTCAGGGCTTCCACCATTATTTTCAATAGAGATTGTTACTGAAAAAACTAAAAATTTATTAAATCTAATTATTTGAGTTTAAAAGATTGGAAGATTGTAAAGAAGTTGCGTCCAGGAATGGAAAGTCAGAAGCCAATTAAAGTTATCTTAATTAATCGAATTAGGTAACTTCTAGTCAATAAAAGTAGGTGAGTTTCTAAAATTGTACATTATAGACAGACGCGTAACTATAATTTTTGCGCGCTGGGGTGTTTTTGATTCAGGCGTCCCCGTTTCAAAAGTCCCAAAATTTTTTTTCAAATAAAAAATTGTTTTTCTTTTTGCGCCCTTTTTTGTTATACGCCCTGAAGCGACTGCTCCATGGAGAATCTCTCTAAGTAACTTTTACTGTATCGTTCGAACTACATAAGGAGTATATCAACAAATTTTTTATCAATATAAATTTTAATAACAGTAATAAATTGATATTGAAGATAAATTTTTGTCATTTTGAAACGGAAATGTCATTCATCGTCCAAGCCAGCAATAATTAAAATTGATATCAATTTTTTTTATTTAAGTTATTTAAATAATAATTTTAGATGAAAGTATAACTTTATTTTTTTATTACAAAAAAATTAATATCAGAAATAAAGGTTTTCCTTTTCAATATGATTGAAAGGAAGAATAACAGTTAATATTTTTAGTTGCCAATTTTTTATTTTCATAAATTAAAATTTATTAGAACAATTCATATTCCCGAGCAAAATTTCGACATTTTGATGACAAAAATTAAGAGTTCGCTCGCAAATCGTCACCAGAATAGGTATAGGTATATAAAATTGAGAACCTCTTCTTTAGGATGTCATTTACTGCCCGTTAAGCCATTTTAGAATACGAAATTCCTAATTTAACTGGTACAACTTATTATTGACTACTATTTGTAGGTTTCTCAAATCTTTTTTTTTTATTTTAGACAAATTCATAGCTGTAGGATTATTTAAGGTAGTTACCGCCACATTCAACTTTTCGACAGAATAGTTTCAAATTTTAATAGTATAAAGGAGAATACTTTATCTGATTGTTCTTGTAATTTGGGAAAGATTGATCGTTTCTGAGTTAAGATAATTAGGGTTAAAGTTGAGTAAAATCTACTCCATGTATTAGATCTCAAAATTCTGACTACGTACCCTTATTTTGTATTCAACAATATAATGACTGTACAGAATTCAATAAAAAACTAGGGAAAGAAAGATTAATAAGTTCTGAATGTAAAGAAAAAATTGAATCATTTGTTGATCGTTTTGAATTGAAGATATCATCAGAGAAATTATAGTATTTTAATAGATACACCAATTTCAAGCAACTGAACCGAAGCAGTCTGGCAACTCTGTATATTAAATAACTGGTATATTCGTATTTATTGTTTAAACAATATTGAAAATTTATGAATAGCATTTTTTTACTTTTTACCGCTTACGTAGCGAAAACCGTGATAGATACATTAAAAAGTGTTAAGATCTTTTTTGTAGAGAATCGAATTCTCTACAAAAAAATCCGCGATAGCACCTGTCTATCTTGTACAGGTGACAAAATAAAGCGTCCAAACGCATATGCACACCACTTAATATGTTTGTTGAGTAGGTAAATTAACAACGATGTCAAAGCGTTTATTATAAAAAACTTTGATAGTATAAGTGTGTATGCACAGACTATGTTTGAATGTATGCCTACACGTTCGTATGAAAAATAGTATGCATCAACATCTATCCATTAGTACATACAATACTGACGTAAAGTAAGTTTGGTTTGCAATTTTTTCTACTAGCATGTCACACGGCACTACCTTAAGATCCGGATTTTGAAAAATAAGTTATGTTTCTAACTCAAGTTTCAACAATTTAATAGCAAAAATCAAAAAATTACTAAAAAAAAGGTACTAAAATTTCATTAGGAAGTCAGTAGAAAATCATTTTAAAAAAACTGAAAATTCACGTTTTGAATATCTATGACGTCATCGAGTACACTTAGCGATTTGAAACTCTAAAATTTATAAATAACACAGGTCACAATTTTTTGAAACTGTAACATATACCTACCTACTAAAGATAGAATTCCATAGTTAGTTTCTCACCAGGGGCCAGAGGCGTAGCGACGGGGGTGCAAGGGGGTCTATCATGCACCGGGCGCCACTCGTAGAGGGGCGCCAAATGTGCGCTAAAGAGGGGTGTCAAATGTGCCCCAAAGGGTGGCAGGTCTTTGGGGGAGCCAAAAAAATGAGGTATGTAATGTTTTTTTTTGGTCGTCACTTGTTTTTTGGGAGGGAAAAGGCAATATTTTTTTTACAGGGGCGCCATTTTTTGACTCTGCCTCGGACGCTACTTAGGCTAGGTCCGGCTCTGAGAGGCGCTAATAAAGTGTCGTGCCCCGGGCGCCGGTTATGTTCACTACGCCACTGCCAGGGGCGTAACTGCAATGGAGCAGATGGACAGTGGTTCCAAGGCACGTGATAAAGATTAGCCGATCAGCCGATACAGAATAATTCCGACCGTCTGATAACCCTAGTTACTTCAATGTAGTATGTTAAAAGCATCTAAACACTTCTTCACCGCTGATTATACTCCTTCCTTAAAAGCTTTTAGTATGGACCATTAAATTTTACACATATTCATTTGCGCCTCAAAATACAGTAATACTACTTAACCGTCTTCTTGTCCGCTAACATAATTTTATTTTATACCGCAAAAAAGTAAATGGTACATACCATTTTTCTCTGAACACTATACCTATACGCTATTATTTACAATGTAGATCAGCAAATCACACTTGGATACTGGCAGATTACACACAATTATAGCCCATAGAAATACAATATACAGTTGCATTACATGAAATGAAACGAAGTTACAACCACATATGTTTCATTATTTGTACCATTGTTATTATTTTCGTATTCAGTAATTCCATCATCATCATCATCATCAACAGCAGCAGGGCCGCGCCAAGCGGGGGTGTTAGGGGTGCCTAGTACCCCGGCGGCAGGCTTTGGGGGCGGCAAATAAAATATAAAATTATTACTATTTTTATGTGGTAATTTTGATGACACTAAATGTTACCCGCATTTTGCTTAAATACTTGTCTATTATGATTGTTGTGACCCGTCGGTAATCCGATTATTCCGATTGTCGACCAGCGACAACAATCATTTGCGCGGTAATCGGCGAGATCACACGGGATCGGGATCGAACATGTTCTTGCACGCTTTAATTTTATAAAAACCGTCGTTGAATTCTACACATAAAACATTTATCAATCTTTAAAATTGTTTAGTTTTCGTTGCGTTACGTTGTATATAGTACGTGACGATTAGTAAACAAAACAAACTAAAAATTGATGACTGAGGATCTCTCAGTAAAATATTATTCTTTTAAATAAGACTTAGTAAACACTGTATTGAACAGTCGAAATATAATAAAAGAGTTTAAGATTTCAACTGTTTGGTTTTAAAACCAACATTTTTATTTTATCTTCTTTTTCCTATTTGGTTGATATCTTAAACCTAATTTATTATTTCTGTTTTTTGTTATTATAAATTTTGTTTTCAATATTTGCTTATCCACATCTGCAAGCAATTTAGTTTAAAATATACATGTTCTTTCGATATTGCTTATTCCACTTTGGATAAGATAAGATTTATGGATGTTCTTTAAATTGGAGCACTCCATACTCTTTTCTTGGAAAAGTTACATTATTTCGTTTCTCAGAAATTTAAGTAAAAAACATCCCCTTTTGGGCTCTGTGGAACGAATCTGATATAAATGCGTTAGATTTATGTGATGAAATAGAAACTCTTTTAACATATATTAATCCCGACATGAATACATTAACAGTTTCAGATTATATATTTTCTAATGATCTTACTACAATGTTTCCGAATATGACAATTGCATTAAGAATATTTTTGACAATACCTGTGACAGTGGCATCTGGTGAGAGAGGTTGTTCGAAACTTAAGTTAATAAAAAATTATTTAAGATCTAGTATGTCACAGGAAAGAATATCGTATTTAAGTTTAATTAGCATAGAAAACAAAATTGCTGCAGATATTGACATGTCAGATTTAATAAATGAATTTGCAATAAAAAAGGCAAGGACTTTGTGAACGAGCCGTGTTTATTTAGCCGTTAGTTTAGCCGCCCAAAAAAAAGGCGAGTTCATAGTCAAATTATGTACAAGTTGCATACAAAGCTTTATGTACGACTGCTAAAATTCCTAAATATCGATAAAAATCGAATTTATAAACCTGATGTCTATACTTTAGATAAAAAATTCCCATATATATAGTTGGCATAGAAAAATTTATTATGTGTTAAAGAATGCTTTGGTTATTTTTATTAGTCATCTATTTATTAATAAATAAAAATCATTGTAAACTGTTTTCGCAAATATTGCAATAAATAATTAAAATAATTAAACAAATGGAAAAATCTGGAGAAGTTAACACACCAGAACATATAAAAAATATGGCAATGAATGCAAAGGAACCACTTTTACCAACGAAATCTAAAATTTTATATGAAAGTACATACAATGATTATCGTAAATGGTGTTTTAAAAATACAATCGAAAAAACCACGGAAGATGGCATTTTGGCATATTTCAACAGTGATTTGGCTTCCTATAAAAGTTCTTCTTTATGGAGCAAGTATTCCATGCTACGCTCAACTATAAATTTATCTGAAGGAATGGATATTAGTAAATTTCCCAGTATCATTCCATATTTGAAAAGAAAAGCAGAGGGATATACGGCAAAAAAGTCACTAACTTTGACCAGAAAAAATGTAGATGATTTTTTAATCCAAGCCAATAACGCAGAACATTTATTGAACAAGGTAAATATTACGAATTTTTTTATTTCCAACCGTACTGTATAACAAATCTTGACCTTATTTTTTATAGGTCATTCTTATATTTGGAATTGTGGGTGCATGTAGGCGTCAATAATTAGTTTCATTAACTTGTTCATGTGTAGAAGACTATGGAAATCATTTCTGGGTAAAACATAAGGACACAAAAACGAAAAAAAATAGATCTTTTATTATAGTGGAAGGAGAAAACGAAAATATCAATTTTTTGGAAATTATTAGGACATATGTATCTCTTCGACCCATCAAAATAGGACACAATAGATTTTTCATAAATTATATTAAAGAAAAATGTATAGTTCAACCTGTGGGCATAAATAAAATTTCGAAAATTCCACAAGTAGTAGCAAAATTTTTAAAATTAGAAAACTACACTTCGTATACGGGGCACTGCTTCCGGCGGACGTCAGCAACACTTTTAGCTAATGCTGGAGCTAGCACACATGAATTAAAAAGACATGGTGGATGGCAGTCATCTACTGTAGCCGAAGGTTGTTACATTGATGAATCTGAAAACACTAAAATAAATGTAGCTAATAAAATATTGGGACATCCTTTAGAAGCTTCTCCAACGAAAATTATTGAAGTTCAAAAAAGAGAGGAGAAGTTCCCTATGATAAATATTAAAAATAATTCAAATTGCGTAGTTAATATTATGTATAAATAATTTGTAATTATGACATGCAAATAAAGCTACTATATTTTCTATTTATTGTAAAATTAAAATTAAAGTTTATGAAGTAAGCCATTCTTTATGGCACTAGTGCTTTTTGCTTTTCATTATGCAACTAGTGCCATAAAGTACTACTTTTAATACCTTAACAGTGTATAAAATAGGCTTCTATGATTCAGTCGTACATAAAAAAAGTTTAAGTGTTTTATTCCATTTATAATCCTAAATATTTTATAATATTTTATGCATTTTATTAAAGTAAGTATATATAGTAAGTAAACTGGTAGCCGGGAGGTATATATTTTATTATCAAAAATGTATTACAAATAAGTTTGGCGTTTTAGGGGCGGCATTTTTTGTCTTGCACCCCAGCGCAAATGTCCCTTGGCGCGGCCCTGAACAGCAGCGAACATAACGACATAGAAGAACAACACGAACAACCAGAAGAACAAACAGTTGATGTTACATGAACACGAAGTGAACACAACATCACGACAGCAAAAAAAATTAATAGTAAACTCGATGAACATAAAAAAATGTGTTAAAACTAATTACAATAAATTTAAACAATGTTTTCAATTTTTTAACAATTAAATTTAAATTTTCAAAAAAAACAATAACATTCAAATGTACTATGTTTAAACGAACATTTAAAATGTTTAATACCTGATAATTATTTGCAATTATTAAAAATTGAGTTATAAAGTAAATTTTTTTAACAATATGGTGTTAAATTTTATATTTTTCATCATAATTTTTAGTGAATTTAGTCCGTTAGGTTACAATAATGTTTACGGGCTACCAACCACGAAAACATTAAATAAGAATCAAACGTTATCAAGTGATTTATTTAATGGTAAGTTAATTAATTACGCCTTTTTGTTCAGAGAATTCTAACAAAATACGGTTATTATCAGTGACAACTTTAGGTTTTCTACACATTCAATTGTGAATTTTATTTCCCTTTCAAGCAGACCAGAAATAAAGGTTTGATAAGCACTGATAAACAAGAACAATTTTATTGCTTTCCGACAAACACTAAAATTTGTCAACATTAACAGTTAATATTTTGTAATTTTTATTGGGAAACATTAGTGCTATCCAAATATATTTTGACCAAATTTCAATAGCTTTAGGCTTTATTTTTTATTCTTCTTGCTGTCAAAATTAGTATTGGAAATCTAGCTTTATAAAATACGAAAACTCTATTTTTGATAGTAAACATCAAATCATTGTATCAAATTTGGAATTTTTTATTATAATAATATTTAAATATCGTTGCTGAACTCTTAAACACGAATTTTTGATTATTTCTAAGATTTTGAATCTTTTGCCACTTCTGTATCTGAAATCATATTTTCCTTTTGTTCTTTAGGACTTCAGAATTTTGGAATCGTTATAATTTTCTCTATTTCGTCTGTCCGCCTGCAAAAAAATTTCCTCTTTTTTTCAAGATATTTTCCCGTGTTGGAAACTGGGACCGACAGGGCCGGATTTACATTAGGGGCACGCGGAGCACCGGCCCCGGGCGGCAAAATTGGGAACACACGTGATAATTTGTTGTTTCTTTGTTTTTTGTTTTTTGTTTTTTTTTTTTGGTCGTCACTTACTTTTTGATAGGAAAATAAGAAATGGAAGCTGTTCTGTTTGCTTTATAGAAAAAGGTAAAAAAAGTGGGAAAGTACATAAGAATTTTTTTAAATTTTTGTCAGGGGCGGCATTTTTCACAGTGCCCCGGGCGGCACTTACGGTAAATTCGGCCCTGGGGACTGAAAATTCTAAATAAAACATTGTTTAAAAGCCTTGTGACGGATTTGAGGATAGATGCTGGAGTTTGTATCGAAATTAATTCAAACATGTTCTCATTTTACAATTCTACTGTCGGATCTTCTTTAACAAGCCTATTCCTATCAAAAATTAAAAGTACATTACCAAAAAAATTGTAGCTAACAGAAAATGGTAGGTTTAATTGTTGAAAATTTTAACTGTACCTACCGAACTAACAATTAATTTGGCTCATTTAATTTAAAAACATTGTCTGATGACATTGGTACAAGACAGTATTTAATTTTGTGCACATATCGTAAAATAACAAGCATAGTTATTACAATATACGTAAATGAACACGTCAACATAATTACATATTCTACAATCACATGTTTATACGATACACACTGTAATTCTTTTTTTTAATTTCTCATGCCATTGTTATCACGCATTAAAGTGTAAACGATGCCACAATTAGAATCGCCTAAAAATTACCCAAGTAACTACACCTCTGTGAACCTGGCACCCCACTTTTACTAAATAAAATTTTTAAAATATAAATTGATAGTATTGCGTTTGTAGTTGTTTGTAGTAACAATATTTTCGTTTGTAGTTGAACCCATTGGAGTATAAAAAATTTCTAAAAAATGGTTGCACCCCACTTTAAGATAAACAATTTTTTAAAATATTCCCTAATTTAGAATCGTTTGTAGTTGTTTGTAGTAACTTTCTTTTCGTTTGTAATTGAACAGTTTCAAAGATACAACAATAAGTATCTTTTGCAACAATTAAATAACGGTTTTTTTGTCATTTATAAAGATATTTGATTTCCGCTTTTTCGCTCAGTTCCAGAATCGTTTGTAGTTGTTTGTAGTAATTTTCCTTTCGTTTGTAGTTGAACAGTTTCATAGTTAAAACAATAGATATCTTTTGCAACAATTAAGTAACGGGTCTTTGTCATTTGAAAGATATTTGAAATTCACTTGTTCCATCAGTTCCAGAATCGTTTGTAGTTGTTTGTAGTAATTTTCCTTTCGTTTGTAGTTGAACAGTTTCAAAGTTACAACAATAAGTATCTTTTGCAACAATTAAATAACGGTTTTTTTGTCATTTATAAAGATATTTGATTTCCGCTTTTTCGGTCAGTTCCAGAATCGTTTGTAGTTGTTTGTAGTAATTTTCCTTTCGTTTGTAGTTGAACAGTTTCATAGTTACAACAACAGATATCTTTTGCAACAATTAAGTAACGGGTCTTTGTCATTTGAAAGATATTTGAAATTCACTTGTTCCATCAGTTCCAGAATCGTTTGTAGTTGTTTGTAGTAATTTTCCTTTCGTTTGTAGTTGAACAGTTTCAAAGTTACAACAATAAGTATCTTTTGCAACAATTAAATAACGGTTTTTTTGTCATTTATAAAGATATTTGATTTCCGCTTTTTCGGTCAGTTCCAGAATCGTTTGTAGTAATTTTCCTTTCGTTTGTAGTTGAACAGTTTCATAGTTACAACAATAGATATCTTTTGCAACAATTGAGTAACGATACTTTGTCATTTATAAAGATATTTGAATTCTACTCGTTCGGTCGGTTCCACAATCGTTTGTAGTTGTTTGTAGTAACTTTCTTTTCGTTTGTAGTTGAACAGTTTCAAAGATACAACAATAAGTATCTTTTGCAACAATTAAATAACGGTTTTTTTGTCATTTATAAAGATATTTGATTTCCGCTTTTTCGGTCAGTTCCAGAATCGTTTGTAGTTGTTTGTAGTAATTTTCCTTTCGTTTGTAGTTGAACAGTTTCATAGTTACAACAATAGATATCTTTTGCAACAATTAAGTAACGATACTTTCTCATTTATAAAGATGTTTGAATTCTACTCGTTCGGTCAGTTCCACAATCGTTTGTAGTTGTTTGCAGTAACTTTCTTTTCGTTTGTAGTTGAACAGTTTCAAAGATACAACAATAAGTATCTTTTGCAACAATTAAATAACGGTTTTTTTGTCATTTATAAAGATATTTGATTTCCGCTTTTTCGGTCAGTTCCAGAATCGTTTGTAGTTGTTTGTAGTAATTTTCCTTTCGTTTGTAGTTAAACAGTTTCATAGTTACAACAATAGATATCTTTTGCAACAATTAAGTAACGATACTTTGTCATTTATAAAGATATTTGAATTCCACTCGTTCGGTCAGTTCCACAATCGTTTGTAGTTGTTTGTAGTAACTTTCTTTTCGTTTGTAGTTGAACAGTTTCAAAGATACAACAATAAGTATCTTTTGCAACAAATAAACAACGGTTTTTTTGTCATTTATAAAGATATTTGATTTCCGCTTTTTCGGTCAGTTCCAGAATCGTTTGTAGTTGTTTGTAGTAATTTTCCTTTCGTTTGTAGTTGAACAGTTTCATAGTTACAACAATAGATATCTTTTGCAACAATTAAGTAACGATACTTTGTCATTTATAAAGATGTTTGAATTCTACTCGTTCGGTCAGTTCCACAATCGTTTGTAGTTGTTTGCAGTAACTTTCTTTTCGTTTGTAGTTGAACAGTTTCAAAGATACAACAATAAGTATCTTTTGCAACAATTAAATAACGGTTTTTTTGTCATTTATAAAGATATTTGATTTCCGCTTTTTCGGTCAGTTCCAGAATCGTTTGTAGTTGTTTGTAGTAATTTTCCTTTCGTTTGTAGTTGAACAGTTTCATAGTTACAACAATAGATATCTTTTGCAACAATTAAGTAACGGGTCTTTGTCATTTGAAAGATATTTGAAATTCACTTGTTCCATCAGTTCCAGAATCGTTTGTAGTTGTTTGTAGTAATTTTCCTTTCGTTTGTAGTTGAACAGTTTCATAGTTAAAACAATAGATATCTTTTGCAACAATTAAGTAACGGACCTTTGTCATTTGAAAGATATTTGAAATTCACTTGTTCCATCAGTTCCAGAATCGTTTGTAGTTGTTTGTAGTAATTTTCCTTTCGTTTGTAGTTGAACAGTTTCAAAGTTACAACAATAAGTATCTTTTGCAACAATTAAATAACGGTTTTTTTGTCATTTATAAAGATATTTGATTTCCGCTTTTTCGGTCAGTTCCAGAATCGTTTGTAGTTGTTTGTAGTAATTTTCCTTTCGTTTGTAGTTGAACAGTTTCAAAGTTACAACAATAGATATCTTTTGCAACAATTAAGTAACGGGTCTTTGTCATTTATAAAGATATTTGAAATTCACTTGTTCCATCAGTTCCAGAATCGTTTGTAGTTGTTTGTAGTAATTTTCCTTTCGTTTGTAGTTGAACAGTTTCAAAGTTACAACAATAGATACCTTTTGCAACAATTGAGTAGCGATACTTTGTCATTTATAAAGATATTTGAATTCTACTCGTTCGGTCAGTTCCACAATCGTTTGTAGTTGTTTGTAGTAACTTTCTTTTCGTTTGTAGTTGAACAGTTTCAAAGATACAACAATAAGTATCTTTTGCAAGAATTAAATAACTGTTTTTTTGTCATTTATAAAGATGTTTGATTTCCGTTTTTTCGGTCAGTTCCAGAATCGTTTGTAGTTGTTTGTAGTAATTTTCCTTTCGTTTGTAGTTGAACAGTTTCAAAGTTACAACAATAGATATCTTTTGCAACAATTAAGTAACGGGTCTTTGTCATTTATAAAGATATTTGAAATTCACTTGTTCCATCAGTTCCAGAATCGTTTGTAGTTGTTTGCAGTAACTTTCTTTTCGTTTGTAGTTGAACAGTTTCAAAGATACAACAATAAGTATCTTTTGCAACAATTAAATAACGGTTTTTTTGTCATTTATAAAGATATTTGATTTCCGCTTTTTCGGTCAGTTCCAGAATCGTTTGTAGTTGTTTGTAGTAATTTTCCTTTCGTTTGTAGTTGAACAGTTTCATAGTTACAACAATAGATATCTTTTGCAACAATTAAGTAACGATACTTTGTCATTTATAAAGATATTTGAATTCTACTCGTTCGGTCAGTTCCACAATCGTTTGTAGTTGTTTGTAGTAACTTTCTTTTCGTTTGTAGTTGAACAGTTTCAAAGATACAACAATAAGTATCTTTTGCAACAATTAAATAACGGTTTTTTTGTCATTTATAAAGATATTTGATTTCCGCTTTTTCGGTCAGTTCCAGAATCGTTTGTAGTTGTTTGTAGTAATTTTCCTTTCGTTTGTAGTTGAACAGTTTCATAGTTACAACAATAGATATCTTTTGCAACAATTAAGTAACGGGTCTTTGTCATTTGAAAGATATTTGAAATTCACTTGTTCCATCAGTTCCAGAATCGTTTGTAGTTGTTTGTAGTAATTTTCCTTTCGTTTGTAGTTGAACAGTTTCAAAGTTACAACAATAAGTATCTTTTGCAACAATTAAATAACGGTTTTTTTGTCATTTATAAAGATATTTGATTTCCGCTTTTTCGGTCAGTTCCAGAATCGTTTGTAGTTGTTTGTAGTAATTTTCCTTTCGTTTGTAGTTGAACAGTTTCATAGTTACAACAATAGATATCTTTTGCAACAATTAAGTAACGGGTCTTTGTCATTTGAAAGATATTTGAAATTCACTTGTTCCATCAGTTCCAGAATCGTTTGTAGTTGTTTGTAGTAATTTTCCTTTCGTTTGTAGTTGAACAGTTTCAAAGTTACAACAATAAGTATCTTTTGCAACAATTAAATAACGGTTTTTTTGTCTGTTATAAAGATATTTGATTTCCGCTTTTTCGGTCAGTTCCAGAATCGTTTGTAGTAATTTTCCTTTCGTTTGTAGTTGAACAGTTTCATAGTTACAACAATAGATATCTTTTGCAACAATTGAGTAACGATACTTTGTCATTTAAAAAAGATATTTGAATTCTACTCGTTCGGTCAGTTCCACAATCGTTTGTAGTTGTTTGTAGTAACTTTCTTTTCGTTTGTAGTTGAACAGTTTCAAAGATACAACAATAAGTATCTTTTGCAACAATTAAATAACGGTTTTTTTGTCATTTATAAAGATATTTGATTTCCGCTTTTTCGGTCAGTTCCAGAATCGTTTGTAGTTGTTTGTAGTAATTTTCCTTTCGTTTGTAGTTGAACAGTTTCAAAGTTACAACAATAGATATCTTTTGCAACAATTAAGTAACGGGTCTTTGTCATTTATAAAGATATTTGAAATTCACTTGTTCCATCAGTTCCAGAATCGTTTGTAGTTGTTTGTAGTAATTTTCCTTTCGTTTGTAGTTGAACAGTTTCAAAGTTACAACAATAGATACCTTTTGCAACAATTGAGTAGCGATACTTTGTCCTTTATAAAGATATTTGAATTCTACTGGTTCGGTCAGTTCCACAATCGTTTGTAGTTGTTTGTAGTAACTTTCTTTTCGGTTGCAGTTGAACAGTTTCAAAGATACAACAATAAGTATCTTTTGCAACAATTAAATAACTGTTTTTTGTCATTTATAAAGATGTTTGATTTCCGCTTTTTCGGTCAGTTCCAGAATCGTTTGTAGTTGTTTGTAGTAATTTTCCTTTCGTTTGTAGTTGAACAGTTTCAAAGTTACAACAATAGATATCTTTTGCAACAATTAAGTAACGGGTCTTTGTCATTTATAAAGATATTTGAAATTCACTTGTTCCATCAGTTCCAGAATCGTTTGTAGTTGTTTGTAGTAATTTTCCTTTCGTTTGTAGTTGAACAGTTTCATAGTTACAACAATAGATATCTTTTGCAACAATTAAGTAACGATACTTTGTCATTTATAAAGATATTTGAATTCTACTCGTTCGGTCAGTTCCACAATCGTTTGTAGTTGTTTGTAGTAACTTTCTTTTCGTTTGTAGTTGAACAGTTTCAAAGATACAACAATAAGTATCTTTTGCAACAATTAAATAACGGTTTTTTTGTCATTTATAAAGATATTTGATTTCCGCTTTTTCGGTCAGTTCCAGAATCGTTTGTAGTTGTTTGTAGTAATTTTCCTTTCGTTTGTAGTTGAACAGTTTCAAAGTTACAACAATAGATATCTTTTGCAACAATTAAGTAACGGGTCTTTGTCATTTATAAAGATATTTGAAATTCACTTGTTCCATCAGTTCCAGAATCGTTTGTAGTTGTTTGTAGTAATTTTCCTTTCGTTTGTAGTTGAACAGTTTCAAAGTTACAACAATAGATACCTTTTGCAACAATTGAGTAGCGATACTTTGTCATTTATAAAGATATTTGAATTCTACTCGTTCGGTCAGTTCCACAATCGTTTGTAGTTGTTTGTAGTAACTTTCTTTTCGTTTGTAGTTGAACAGTTTCAAAGATACAACAATAAGTATCTTTTGCAACAATTAAATAACTGTTTTTTTGTCATTTATAAAGATGTTTGATTTCCGCTTTTTCGGTCAGTTCCAGAATCGTTTGTAGTTGTTTGTAGTAATTTTCCTTTCGTTTGTAGTTGAACAGTTTCAAAGTTACAACAATACATATCTTTTGCAACAATTAAGTAACGGGTCTTTGTCATTTATAAAGATATTTGAAATTCACTTGTTCCATCAGTTCCAGAATCGTTTGTAGTTGTTTGTAGTAATTTTCCTTTCGTTTGTAGTTGAACAGTTTCAAAGTTACAACAATACATATCTTTTGCAACAATTAAGTAACGGGTCTTTGTCATTTATAAAGATATTTGAAATTCACTTGTTCCATCAGTTCCAGAATCGTTTGTAGTTGTTTGTAGTAATTTTCCTTTCGTTTGTAGTTGAACAGTTTCAAAGTTACAACAATAGATATCTTTTGCAACAATTAAGTAACGGGTCTTTGACATTTATAAAGATATTTGAAATTCACTTGTTCCATCAGTTCCAGAATCGTTTGTAGTTGTTTGTAGTAATTTTCCTTTCGTTTGTAGTTGAACAGTTTCAAAGTTACAACAATAGATACCTTTTGCAACAACTGAGTAGCGATACTTTGTCATTTATAAAGATATTTGAATTCTACTCGTTCGGTCAGTTCCACAATCGTTTGTAGTTGTTTGTAGTAACTTTCTTTTCGTTTGTAGTTGAACAGTTTCAAAGATACAACAATAAGTATCTTTTGCAACAATTAAATAACGGTTTTTTTGTCATTTATAAAGATATTTGATCTCCGCTTTTTCGGTCAGTTCCAGAATCGTTTGTAGTTGTTTGTAGTAATTTTCCTTTCGTTTGTAGTTGAACAGTTTCAAAGTTACAACAATAGATATCTCTTTCAACAATTAAGTAACGGGTCTTTGTCATTTATAAAGATATTTGAAATTCACTTGTTCCATCAGTTCCAGAATCGTTTGTAGTTGTTTGTAGTAATTTTCCTTTCGTTTGTAGTTGAACAGTTTCAAAGTTACAACAATAGATACCTTTTGCAACAATTGAGTAGCGATACTTTGTCATTTATAAAGATATTTGAATTCTACTCGTTCGGTCAGTTCCACAATCGTTTGTAGTTGTTTGTAGTAACTTTCTTTTCGTTTGTAGTTGAACAGTTTCAAAGATACAACAATAAGTATCTTTTGCAACAAATAAACAACGGTTTTTTTGTCATTTATAAAGATATTTGATTTCCGCTGTTTCGGTCAGTTCCAGAATCGTTTGTAGTTGTTTGTAGTAATTTTCCTTTCGTTTGTAGTTGAACAGTTTCATAGTTACAACAATAGATATCTTTTGCAACAATTGAGTAACGATACTTTGTCATTTATAAAGATATTTGAATTCTACTCGTTCGGTCAGTTCCACAATCGTTTGTAGTTGTTTGTAGTAACTTTCTTTTCGTTTGTAGTTGAACAGTTTCAAAGATACAACAATAAGTATTTTTGCAACAATTAAATAACGGTTTTTTTGTCATTTATAAAGATATTTGATTTCCGCTTTTTCGGTCAGTTCCAGAATCGTTTGTAGTTGTTTGTAGTAATTTTCCTTTCGTTTGTAGTTGAACAGTTTCATAGTTACAACAATAGATATCTTTTGCAACAATTAAGTAACGGGTCTTTGTCATTTGAAAGATATTTGAAATTCACTTGTTCCATCAGTTCCAGAATCGTTTGTAGTTGTTTGTAGTAATTTTCCTTTCGTTTGTAGTTGAACAGTTTCAAAGTTACAACAATAGATATCTTTTGCAACAATTAAGTAACGGGTCTTTGACATTTATAAAGATGTTTGATTTCCGCTTTTTCGGTCAGTTCCAGAATCGTTTGTAGTTGTTTGTAGTAATTCTCCTTTCGTTTGTAGTTGAACAGTTTCAAAGTTACAACAATAGATATCTTTTGCAACAATTAAGTAACGGGTCTTTGTCATTTATAAAGATATTTGAAATTCACTTGTTCCATCAGTTCCAGAATCGTTTGTAGTTGTTTGTAGTAATTTCCCTTTCGTTTGTAGTTGAACAGTTGCAAAGTTACAACAATAGATATCTTTTGCAACAATTGAGTAACAATACTTTGTCATTTATAAAGATATTTGAATTCTGCTTTTTCTGTCAGTTCTACAATCGTTTGTAGTTGTTTGTAGTAATTTTCCTTTCGTTTGTAGTTGAACAGTTTCAGAGTTACAACAATAGATATCTTTTGCAACAACTGAGTAACGATACCTTGTCATTTATAAAGATATTTGAATTCTACTTGTTCGGTCAGTTCCACAATCGTTTGTAGTTATTTGTAGTAATCTTCCTTTCGATTGTGAACAAGTGAATTTCAAATATCTTTATAAATGACAAAGACCCGTTACTCAATTGTTGCAAAAAAGATATCTATTGTTGTAACTTTGCAACTGTTCAACTATAAACGAAAGGAAAATTACTACAAACAAATACAAAAGATTCTGGAACTGATGGAACAAGTGAATTTCAAATATCTTTATAAATGACCTGTTGCAAAAGATATCTATTGTTGTAACTTTGAAACTGTTCAACTACAAACGAAAGGAAAATTACTACAAACAACTACAAACGATTCTGGAACTGACCGAAAAAGCGGAAATCAAATATCTTTATAAATGACAAAAAACCGTTATTTAATTGTTGCAAAATATACTTATTGTTGTATCTTTGAAACTGTTCAACTACAAACGAAAAGAGAGTTACTACAAACAACTACAAACGATTCTAAATTAGGGAATATTTTAAAAAATTGTTTATCTTAAAGTGGGGTGCAGCCATTTTTTAGAAATTTTTTATACTCCAATGGGTTCAACTACAAACGAAAATATTGTTACTACAAACAACTACAAACGCAATACTATCAATTTATATTTTAAAAATTTTATTTAGTAAAAGTGGGGTGCCAGGTTCACAGAGGTAGTAACTACATATGTATTAACAGTTATTTTATGTCTCTGTTTGTTTGGAAAACAGTTCAAAAGGTCCAGATCATTAGGAGAAATGAGTGAAAATTTAATACAATTTTCATTTCTGACTCTTCAACACTCATATTCAACACTCTTGAAGAAAATATCGTTCTTTAAGGAAGGTATGTATAGAAAACCAAACTATACATCCTTATAGTAACATTTATGCGCAAGTAGTATTGTAGAATGTATATCTATTTTTATACCAAATCGTAAAAAATATACCTATCTATTTTAGCCTGAAAGCTCTAAAAAACTATAGCTATTGAGGAACCCTAACTAAATGTGTGTCCCATGCGCACCTGGTGAATTTTATTATTTTGTATAATTACACAAATTATGTCCATTTATTTTTTTTATTTAAGTAAAAATGTTTTCGGTCTATTTGTATCTTTAATTTGAATGAAATTTACATATGTATGTAAATTTTAATGTAATTGCTGAAATACTTCATTCACTGTCAGTTAAAATTTTTTGTAATTTCCGCTAAAAAAATACTTTTTTAATTCAAATTTGCAAAAAAAAAGTCAACTGAATTTTTATCGATAACCATAACTGTCAGTCATCAACGGTAAAGCTAAAAAATACTCTTACAAGGAGATGCACCCAGAGTGAAATTCGGGATTTTGATAAAACTTCGCTCGTGTGTAGTATAGGTAAAAATAAGGGACCCATATTTTTTTTGTCGGCCATCGTCCACGTTTACGGGGTGAAACCAGTCCCTAAAGTTGGGGGTTCAAATCATATTTCTTAAGATATCTCGAAAACGATAAGAGATAGAGGAAAAATTTAAATTGATGAAATATTACTCTTTGAAAGGCGTATTCACCTGTATAGGTTAAACCAGGGCTGGGTTCATAAGGGGGCTGGAGGGGTAAAAATGGGGGTAAATTTTCTTGCACAGCCTGAATGTATTAAACTTTTTCCACTATAAATAGAAAGAACACCAAAAATAAGGGGATACGTGTTTTTGCGTTTTTTCGAATTATGTGTAGTATCCAAGCCATATAAGGAAGAATAACATAGTGTAGATTATATAGTATTATTATTGATTGAAAATACGTCCTATATTTTTTATTTTTATGTTTATTTTCATCAAATGTAAATTTTTACTTTCATCATTCATGTATTTTAATGATTCATGTATTTTTCAGTACTTACTTAATTGGTAATTTAGCCATGTGTATATATGGTTACTCATATTCGATATTTTTTATACCTATTTCTGCGAAAGCTCTCTGGTCTGCAAGTTTTAATGAATGTTCGATAAGAGGCAATAATCTTCCATTCAACAACTTTTATGTTCTTACAAATTCGTTTTTAACCAAATAAACGCAACGCGGTTTATTTCTTTCTCAACATTCAAACTATTTTTCTTATTCTTTTTTGTATGTTTTTTAGGTGTCAACCACATTTCCCGTATGGAAAAATTTATTACCAAGCACTTGAACAGTGAATGAAAGAGATTACTGCTACTTGTTGAGCATTCATTAACAAAACCATCCCAGAGAACTTGAACTTTCGGAAAAATAGGTATAAAAAATATCGAATATGAGTAACCAAGTGTACACATGGCTAAATTACCAATTAAGTTAGTACTGAAAAATACATGAATCATTATCGAAAAGTAAAAACTTACATTTTCATGATGAAAATAAACAAAAATAAAAAAATATAGGACGTATTTTCAATCAATAATAATACTATATAATCTACACTATGTTATTCTTCCTTATATGGCTTGGATACCACACATAATTCGAAAAAACACAAAAACACGTATCCCCTTATTTTTAGTGTTCTTTCTATTTATAGTGGAAAAAGTTTGATACATTGAACCATTCAGGCTGTGCAAGAAAAATTACCCCTATTTTCACCCCTCCAGCTCCCCTTATGAACACAGCCCTGGTTTAACCTATACAGGTGAATAGGCCTTTCAAAGTTTAATATTTCAGCGATTTAAAGTTTTTCTCTATCTCTTATAGTTTTTGAGATATCTTAAGAAATACGACTTGAACCCCCAACTTTAGGGGCTGGTTTCACCCCGTAAATGTGGACGATGGTCGATAAAAAAAAATACGGGTCCCTTATTTTTACCTATACTACACACCAGCGAAGTTTCATCAAAATCCCGAATTTTACTCTGAGTGCATCTCCTTGTTAGTAAAAAAAAAAATATAAAAAAAACTTATGGTGAGGGCGCTGAAAACACAGATTAGAACTCAAACGTAAAAAAAGTGTGCTTTATTACAAAACATGTAAGCGTTTATTGTGCCAAGATAAAAATTTGCAATGTTTTTAAGTAAAATAGGGTAAGGTCAAAATACCCCTGCCGCAACATCCTGCATAACATGGCGAATTTCCAGTTACAAAAATTCTAGTTACAAGGATTTGGAACTTTTAACGTTTTCATTAAATTTCATTATAATAGGATGTTTCGTTCGAGAGTTGTCGAAATTAATTAAAATTGGTCTGACATCATTAAACAAATGCAACAAATGATGCAAAATTAGACGAACTAAATTTTAGTAATAGTAACTTATTTTGCTTCATTTGTTAATGATGTCAGACCAATTTTAGTTAACTTGAGCTCGGGGCTATAATAGAAATTTGTTTTTAGGTTCGTAGGCGCCGAATATGACATTCACTGAAATATTACCATGACAGTGGCTGTACTAGCTCAATTTCCTTTCGGAAATTTGCTAAAAGATACTATACTCAATTACTTTGTTATGTTTTCTTTTTAAATTCATTGAACGCATCAGCGATCTTGTTTGCACGTGCAGAAATATTCATTATTTAAAATATTTCATCTTGTTTAAAAAGACTTTACTGTCGACATAGCGTTTAACGCGAGCTTAATTAATTTTTTCGGAGATAGGAAAAAAATTGTAACAATAAACCTGTTAAGGGGGGAGTTCAAATAAAAAAGCAACTTTTTTATTTATGATTATTTTGCTTGTTGAAATTTTTTTTCAAATTAGGGAGGGTTCCAAATAGAAAATTTTGTTTTTGAAACATTCATTACTCTTCCCTGTGGGCGAAGGGGGCCCTCTTTCACAAGTTTTTAAGCGTTTACAAGGAACGCCATATCTCAAAAAGTAATAAATATTTTTTAAATATTTTTTCATTATTTTATTCCTAAAGGACCTGTCCATAAAGCTGAGTATGGGTTTCAAGTAATTTTAAAAATTAACTATAAAATTGTAATCCCAAACTAAAAATTATAAAACGCAATTTTTTATAAAAAAAAAAATGTTTAAAAATAGTTACAATTGTTCAAATGGAAAAAGCATACTCCACTTTATGCGCAATATGTCTATGAACAAAATTTAAAAAAAATTAAGGCTCTATCTTTTCTAGAACTTAAGATATGATTTTCCTTGTCGGGAAAAACACAACTTTTGGGAAACGGTAAAATGACATACAAAGCAGATGTTGAAAAAACAAATCAACTTTGAGGAAATACGTCTAAAAAGGCATACAAATAAAAGAACATTATCTCAGTGCATACTATAACTCATGTACACACCAAAACTAAATATTACTGATCAAATCGCGAGAGGGAGGGGGGCAAGCGTTGTCTGCAAAGGAGCAGCAACTTGGTTGTGCAGCGGCTCAAAAATAAATATTTTTCTACTTGAAAAAAATTTTCGGCCATGTTTTATATATCACCGTGTTTGTAAAGATCCACAGAACAAAATAAAAACAAAAAACGAAATTCGAAAAAAATTAGTTTAGTAGCCGTTTCTGGCGTGAACTCCCCCCTTAAGGTTGTCAAGTTACCTGTTTAATTTCGATTGATTGGCATGTCAGTTGAGTGCCGAATAAGACAATTTTTTTTTTATCAATATTTTTCACTTTGAATTATGGTGGACGTGCTGGAAAAAACAATACGAATAAGATGTTTATGAGATTTTTGGAGCAGGAAATCAATGAAACTGTCTAGGGATGCGTATTTGATACAAGCACTAAAGTTTCTATTAATTCATGTGTAGTGTTTAATGTAGACATATATATCATTTATACTATTCTGTTTCTTTAAAGTTCTAATCTAAGAGAGAATACCACATTTCATTCAAATTTAATTGTGTTTCCATTTATTGATTTCGCACTCTAATCAAATAAAGATATCTAATTCTTAATTACTTTAGGATAAACCTTAAATCATTCTTATTTTCATCTTTTCTTAAATTTTATGTTTGGTAGCAAGTTAAAAGACAAAATAAGAAAAATTGGGGGGACAGTTCTACCTACACTATCAACTTCCCATTAGGTGTTCTTAAGGCTTAAAAACTAAAGACTACTGTACATAAATAATTCTTTTTTCATTTCAGGGGGCTCCTTCCCCCAAACCCCCGACAGGGGCTTTATCTCTTGCGCCCCACTGGCGGGTTTCACACCCTGTATCTCGTGGAGGACTCCACCCCTCATCAAACAAATGATATCGTCATTTATTCTCGAGATATGCGAGACGATAAATATTTCACAAAAAATTTTTAATTTCGTGTTTTTATTATAAAAAAACAAATTGCTAATCCGAATATGCTGAAAACTTTATCATAATTTGCTCTCGAGATATGCGAGACGAAAAAAAATTCACAAACGAACGAACGAACTAACAAACGCACACACAGAAATCACGCTAAAAACGATGGATTCGGATTCTAGTGACCTTGAAACCTGGAGATATGTCCAAATTAGCGATTCGTAAAATCGGACCCATTACAGTAAGTACCAATGGGAAGTTAATAATAGTAATATAAGAGCCATTTTAATACAAGAAACAATTTAATAACAAGATAAAACACAGGCACCCTAAGAACAATATTCAGTAAAACGTAAATTAGTAAGAACAATTTTTTGAACTCAGTTTGTACTTGCAATGTTAACACCTTGACGGTCATAACCTATAACAAAACGTCCAACTAATACACTATTTTGACAGCTAATACACGTTATATGGAATGGTTGCCGTCCTGTGACGTGGTGCGTGAGTTAGTAAGATTTCACTTGACGTCTTATAACGTTAATGACCGTCAAGGTGTTAATATTTGCTCCGACACCTCGCTTTCTCCCATACACTTGGTTGGTAATGTGTAAACACTGTATAATTAAGCATAGTTTACTATGATAATTATGTGAGATTTTCACACACGATTTATTATGTAATTATATAAGTACATATTTACTTAGAACATACTTAAATGGTATCATTTTATTATAGTTTTACTTAAAAGTTGTAAATTATCTGTTTTCTTTTTTTTTTTAAATAAAATTTAAAAAAGTATAAAAAAAATTAAATTATTGTTTTATTAAAATACAAGTTTTAATATTTTATGTTTATTTTTTTTATTATGCTTGTCGGAGCAGAGCAATTTCAGAATTAGATATGTATTTCGTGGGAAAAACTGTAAAATTGTACAGAGTATATGTACGTGCGCATTTAACATAAAAACTCATACAGATGTAAAGTCTTTCTGTGTTGTATTTTTTTTTCTCATCATTCTAAAACAAAAGGATATGCTTAATTAGATTTGTTAGTTCATAACCTAACTCTCGGTCTTAAATTTACATTCGACATTCAATCTGGCAACACTGTGACTGACAGACAACGCACAGCCTAAACCGTCAGGTTTAAAAGCATGAAATTTTGCAGAGAAGTTTCTACAAATTCTAGACTGTAATTTTGTAAATGAGGTACTGAGCGCATTGTAATAATTTTTTTTTAAATGTTTGTACATTCATAAACAGTCACATTTTTATATGTATATAGGTGCGCAAATTAATACCGAAGCAAGTAAATAATAAAAACCTATTCTGCAATGATACAATTAAAATATGAGGCGAGGAAATGAAAAGAGATATTAATGATACAAAACGGACGTCCGGTTTAATGACTAATGCAGACGAACAAATATTTATTTTTATTTATTAACCTGTGTCCTCTATACATACATTTACCTATACTATAATCAATAAATTCATATGATTTTATTCTGTTGTGTTTTAAATCATTATAATCAAACAAATTTTTGAAACCAAGTTCTTTTACATCGAAAACTTGCCTTGAAAATCACCTGTCAGCACTCAAAATTACTTACATCATCTCTCCAAACCTCATCAAATCTACTTAAATTTATAAATTAACAGTTTATATATATATATTTATATTTTAGACACGCAAATTATTATAATTGATAGAAAACAAATATTCACATATTTAAATAATCCGTTTTTAGATCATATAAGACATGTGATGTAACTGATAATTTAATTCAGTTAACGGTAAACGGTCTGTACTTTAAATTTCAAGTCATCTTTTAAACTATCACGTACAAATTTCTCACATTTTATCAAAATAAAAATACTCAGTTACCACAAAAACACAATAATATATTTTACGTGGTCAAAATTAAACGAACAATAATCCATTGTCTTTTCAATTTAATAAAAAAATTTAATTCACTCTCATCTATTCATTTAGAATTTCTTATAAAAAAGTTACATTTGGTGCAGTGACGTATCTAAGCGGCAACTAAGTGGGAACAAGACGGCACCTAAAAATATTTCTAAAAGGTACTTCGTTATTTCGATAGCGAAAATGAAAAGTTCACACCCAAGTTGCTCTAATACAACCAGTCTGCCTAATTCAGAACACTTCCATAAAGATTGATTAATTAAAGATTGAAGGAAAAAACTTTGTTTTAATGACTTAATCAAATTTTTCAATGCCATAAAAGTCGTAAATGAAATAATATAGTAGTGAAACTGAAAGCGAATTATACTCGTACATTTGTAGTGTCTTTTTTCAATTTTTACTAATATTAGGTCATAGGGTTGACCGGGGTAATTGTGAATGGATTTTCATGAATTGAGATAAAAGCCTTGTTTTAAGTATTTTTTATTTTATATATCACATTATTTCTAATTTATTATCAGATTTATTTCTAATAATTATCAGATTTATTTCTAATTCTACATTATTTAGGATGCACCACACAAATTTTGAGCAAATTCGAATGAAAAACAAAAATTTTATAAGCCATTCACATTTCCCCGGTGCGGTTTTGCAAATCTTATGAATTTTGGGGTAAATGTGAATGCCATCAGAAAAATTATTTAGAATGGATTACAAGAGGAGTGAGGTACATCAGAGTAAGGACCAACTCAAATTCTTCATATTTACCCCACTTTCAAATTTTTCATCATACTCTAGCGGTCACAATTTCTCTTTGTTTAATGCAAGTTACGCATACCTCAAATTTGTACAAAAAATCAAGGTTAAATAAAAATAACAAAAATTGTAAGAACAAATTTATTACAAGCTAAAAATGATATTTTGATGATATTTTGTCATTCTAGCAAATAAAAAATCAAAAAATTACATGATTTTCACACAAAAACAAGGAAAATAAGACTTTTTCAAGGAAATACATTCAGTTTACATGAACAAAAAACAACAATCTATTTTCTTTTGTGTTCTTTGTACAACCGAAACTTGTACAATAATGTCATTGTACATCATCATCAACATTTTCAACTCTGAAAAGGACACTACTGAAATTTTTGACCGGATGGGGGCAGTTGTGAATGACGTTCACAATTACCCCGGAATTTTAAAATCATGGGGTAATTGTGAATTGGTAATAAATTGTCCAATTTCTTTAGCAGTTAATAAGGAACCCCCTCAGGCTTTAGACCACTTCTTTAGAAGTACCTTTATCCATTTCTTACCTTTTAAAAAAAAAGAAAATGTATTTAAAAAATTTTTTTTTGGGGGATTGGTCGAAGTTAAGATACACAAAATTTTGCAAGGGTTTTTTCAAAATAAAAAAAAGATACTAATACTTGGAAAATTGTTATCATATTTTAATAGCATATTAAGAAAGGACAGAAAAATATACTAAGATTTGATTTTTAACAAAATTAATGTTATTTTAGAAATTATAGGCGCCGTTGACAATTGCCCCATTTCACATTTACCCCGGTCAACCCTATATGTAGAACCACTAAAACGAAGACTTTTGTCAAATAAAAACACCTAAGAACCACTAGAAAAAGAGTGAATCAGTCAGATTTCTATAAGGAATTTCGTCATTTTGATAACAAAAATAAAAGGTACACACCAAAATTATTCTAGTTCAACCAAGCACTCTAAAACAAATTACTTTCATAACAGTTGATTTGGGAAAAATAATTTTTTTGAACTGATGCGTTTTCAATTTCGTTCTTTTTATTTTTACCAAAATTAGGCATTTAGGACAATATAAAAATTCAATTTTAGGAACTCAAACAAATTTCATAGAAAACTTTCACAATAAATTACTTATGAATTGATTTTTCTTTTTGCAGGAATTAAACATTTAAGCGGCGATTCGGACTATCGAGCCGTTAAATTACACTGGGACTGGATAAAATCAGATGACGCTGAAGTTTTGCGAGCATTTCAAGTATACTATTGTGAATTACAAGCGTGGGGTCCACATCGATGTCGAACCAAAACGGTTACCGACAAACCAGATAATAATCGAGTGAAAAATAATCGTGTGTCGAAATCATACACAACAAATATAAGTGGACTTCGTATGGCCACCACCTACACCTTTGAAGTGCGACCGGTTGAGGAAAATGAAGTACACGTATCGAACGATCATGACCGAAATGATCGTTCGAATGAATATTTGGATAATGAAGATAGTAATGAAAATGTGATAAGTGGAAAGAAAATTATTTTGAACACAAAAGGGTGTACGTATTTTTCATTGACATTCAAATATTTCACTTTTTTCAACGATAATTCTCGATTTTAAAACGATCGTTTTTTTTAATATTAAATAACACATTTTACTAGAAAGAAACAAAGATATTTACCGAATTTATCAGCATGTCATTTTCCTAGACTATTCAGGATGATTCAGGTTTTCAGGTATATAAATCGTATCTATTCTTAGCAATATTTTTCGTGTATACATTTATCAATTATTCTGTCTTCTATAGTTTCTAAACTTATTTTCTAAAAAATTTAGCAAATAGCCAATTAATGTAACATTTTCAAAATTTATTTTGATGTACCAAATTATGTAAAGGTGCTTGTAAACAAGCAACATTTTACGGCAATATGTGGTCGGCAACAATGGCCGGGCAATATTTCTCGAGATTCAGAAATATTTCCGGCAATATATTCGTATATCCCGGCAATGTGTCTGTATGGCCGGGCAATATATTCCATATTGCAACTACTAGCTTGAATGTTGCCGGTGTTGTCGGTGTCTGAGCGAAAATATATAAACATTGCTCGGCCATATTACTTTTACCTAGAGGTTATTAGCCTAGTCTGTACTTATTCAGAGTGCCTGAACAATCAGACACTCTGAATAAGTACATTAAAGACTTATAGAAGTCTCCAGCCGCCAAGAATCGTAACGTGATTGACAATCTTGTCGTTATTGGTATTCGTTTTCGCATTACTGTCGACAGTTTTTGAATTTTAGGTCCAATTTTTTGAAGTAAGTAATCAAAGTCGTTTTTTGACATTCTAGTGAAGTTTTTGAATAAATAATACACTATATATGCAGCGCTAATTAACATTTCTTCAGAGTCGGCCATTATTGCCACGTATACATGCAAATTTATCAGCAATATTGTGGCTGATAGATGCCGGGATATATTGAGCCACATGTTGCCCAGCCATAGTTGCTGGCAACATATTGCCGAAATGTGTCCGGACCACAATGTTCCGCAATATTTCCGGTAATATGTAGCAATTTTATTGCTCGTTTACAAGCCTCTTAAGAAAATGCAGTCCTGATAATTTTCACCCAACCTAAATCTACATACGCTCTTGATTTTTTCAAATTTTTCTGAGTGGCGTTTTTGAAGATGTGGTGGATTTCAAGGGGTGTTTCAAAAAATATTAATTAAATTGAGGAAAGACAAAACGGTATATATATATTTTTTTAAATACGGCTTTAAAATGCTTTCACTTGATATCCAGCAATTAATATGTTTTTAAAACAAATTTAATTTTTAACTCCCCATTTCAACCCCCGAAAATAACCCTTAAAAATAAGATCCAATTTTTTACACTAGATATCTGTAACTGCACCACCATTTTCTATAAATGTCCCAAGTTTTAACTTTCTATGTCAGGTGGTCTTTGAGAAAAATGTTTGTAACAGACGGACCATTTTGATACGGTACACTAAAAAATGAATATTTTTAGTTTCAGCAAAGGCGACATTGTGTTTACCCAGTGTAAGCGAAGTTGACGTAGAAACCGGGCCATACTTTGGCGGTCGAATATCAGTCGAAAATTCCGAGGGCAAAGAAAAATGTTCAGTCGAGGGAGAGGCTGATAGTCCTAGAGATGTCTACACCTTACGAATCAATCATAAGGAGTGTGGAAGCGTTGTTAATGAAACAACTGTAGCTACATTTATAATTGTCCAAGAAAATTTACCCATACTCACACATAGTACCCGAAGATTTTTAGTTTTGTGCACCTTCCAACCGGATACGCTTACAGTACGTGCCGGAATTAATTTACCAACTGCTTCAGGGTACGGGTCCTCACAAATTGAAGCAATACCATACGAAAATATGATTAATGAAGTGCGAACACATCGACAAATGAGACAAATGCGACAACTAGCGCCAGAAACAGAACGACCAGTGTCACATATTTTAATTATGGTTATTTTTGTCATGTGTGCCATTTTTGGTATCACTGTATTTTTATTACGAACTCATCAAAAACGTTTGTTGGCCAAAGATGTGGATTCTGAAACCATTTCAGTCACGTCCGGATCGGCAGATACACCATTTTCGGACACGGATTCAGTATCAACTACGTCAATTACGCAACCAATTGTTAAACCACAAGATGGCGACGTTTTCACGATAGAAAGTAGTCCAACATCATTAAATGTTTGTCCAATCACGACATTATAGTAAAAAAAAAATGATACTAGAAAAATTAAACTGCAAATTTCTAATATAAGAGTATTTAAGATAATCTTAAGTATTGTTAACACTCCAGTCCGAGCACACCACATTGGTGTAACAGTCAGAACAATCGCAGAGGCCGATCGCAATAAATGATCAGAAATGTGTGATACTAGCGCAGACGGGTATTGTCTGGTGACATGGGTAACACACTCTCATTGTAGTGATAAATTCTGTAAACGTTGTAGACAAATAACATAATACATACAGTAGGTGCGATAGTTAAAACAAGTCTGCTGCACAATACGTAATGTATTATAAATCACATCGCACCACTCGGTTATCCACAGTAACTAGACAGAGAACGAGCTATAGAGAAACCAACGACAACTGCAAATGACTCATTTTCTTAAATTTATCTTTTAGGCAGACTCGTAATATAGCTATCTCTCACAAGATCTACTATCTAATATATTAAAAAAGGATAGTAAAAATTATAATATCTTTTATATGTGACAAAACTTTATTTTTAAAATGAATCATTTTCTTTATACATAAATTTGACTATATGTTTGTATACTTTATTGATGTACGGTTTAATCGGAATTCTTTAATGTGGTACAACGTTGCGTCAACATGTTAAAAATATTGGTGACCCCTGGGGAAGTTACTGCGTAGACGCTCGGACTGTATAGTGTTAATGAAAACAATAAGTCCACTACCAAAATGACACTTTAAAATTACTTAAGCTAAAAAAAAGGATTTTTGAGGTGTTTGAAAAATTAATAAAAACACATTTTTTAACACTTTATTTTTAATCACATAATAAAATATTTTATACTTAAAAATATTTGGTTTCGATAAATATTATTTACATGATTTACATGATTGAAAATCAAACAAAAAAGAAAAAAAAAGTTCAGACATCAAAAATATTTATATTTTTTTCCATTTGCACGGGTGGTAATAAGAAATTGCGTGTCGCACTGTTCAATTCTTCGAGCGCCAACTGCGCATGTAATTTCATTACGTCATCATTGCTATTTTGATAAATATCTTTCAATTTACGATAAATCGGTAACAATGCTTCCTTCAGGAACACAATTGTGTCAGGTCCTAATCCTTTCAACAGTTGATATAGTACCATAACTGCCGCACGTTTCGCCTCGATCGCTTTATCCGTTTCGATAACGGCTTCTAAACATTGTAAAATCTAGAAATCATTCAGAAAGTATTCAGTTAGAAATAGCATTTTTCACGAATATAATATTGTACATACACAAAATTTAAAACAATAGAAAGTTTTCGCAAGTTATCGTAAACGTATCGTATAGAAATATTTTGACAACTGGACAAAATAATTCAAATAATTCAATAAATTAAAATATTTTTAATTTTTCTCGAAAACCAATTTACATAGGGCAATGGTTAAAAACCTCTCTTATGTGAATTCTTATGCTCTTTACAAAGGTATAAAAAAAATTTTTAAAACTTTTTAATTTTGACAAAAACTAATTTCTTAGCGAAGAAAGCCCAAATTACTCAGTTTCGATTATTCGTGATCACGTGACAAATAGCGTGTATCGGTAATATTTTACAATAACTTGCAGAAACTCTCAAATAACAGTTTTTTCAAATTTTTAAACAAAAATTACACATTTTATTTATATTAAATTTTACTGTAAGTAATTTATGTATAATTTCTAAATTGTAATTTTATAAAAATAAAAGTTTTAAGGAAAACTAACCTCTGTTGTTGCGTTCCCCAATTTGTAGCCCAAAACCTCACATGCTTGGCCCAAATTCGATAAACTTGATGCCCGAATCAAATTATCATCATCTTTTACGCCAAACAGAAACGCGTTTAATAGAAGCGCTTTATATTTTGGCGCCATTTCGCCAAGCATTTTTGTAACTCGTACAAGTACTTCGCCGAGATTCATTCTCACTCGTTGATGTTCTTCCTGATCCCTCCACTGATGCGTGGTACTAACATATTCTTCCGTTAAAATTTCAATTACGCTGTCTGTGTACACGTTTGCTAATGTAGCAATTCCATTAATAGCCGTTAAATAAATATAACTATCGGTATTTTTTAAATTTTCTTGAAAAATACATAACAGATATTGTTGTCGCGCGCATGCGTCTTTGTCTTTGTTTTCAATCAGCTTCGTCAGCGTCATTAACGCGTGGGCACGAACCGGTAACAAGGGGTCGCATAATTCTTCTAGAGCTTCATCTAATTGACTTTTGCTTGTGGCGCCACTTTTTGACATACCATCATGGCGGATTTTTTCAACTGTTCGACTGATGTAAACTTTTAGTTCGTCGTTATTTGTGTTTTGCGCGATCGCTTCCAACGGATTTATTAAACATTTTAATTGGTCGATGTCGTGGAAATTATCAATTAGAATATCCAAAAGCATTAGAGCTAAAAACAAGCCCTCAGCGCTTTCAAACATGTCCGTATTGGCATTTTCATGCCGCTTTAAGAATTTCAGGATAAATTTGATTAATATCCCTAAATCTAACTGTTCCATGACCGACTTATGTTCGGCTGACTTAGCTAAAATTTTCAATAAAACCAATTTTTCGCGTGTCAATTTTTGAAACGCATTTTCTTGTTCCGGTTCTAAAGATAATAAATCGGTCGAAGTTGGGTTTTCGGTATTTTTCGTTAAAAATATATTACAAAATTCATTAAAAACAATTTTAAAAATTTCCGCTTGATGCGCAATCGTCAAATTTTCGATCAAATTAAGAAATGATTCATCTTTCTCCGATATCACGTAATTTATTTTCCCGTAATCGCTTTTTTTAATGAAAATTCCCCCAGCTGGTCCGAGGCAAATTTGGAAATTGTCATTGAAAATATGAAAATTTTCAAAAGTACGGCGAAACAATATGATTTGAACCGCGCACGAGAGCTGATCGAAATTTGAATCGTTTAAAATTTTTTTCAGAATAGCTTTTGTGTATTTTACGATATGAAGTGACGTTCCTGATGAATAGACTGCAGCGTAAATTTGATAGAAGATGTCAACGTAAGGGAGTAAATACAATTGCGTCGAAATTTCGGTTTTGGTGTTAATTTCCAGAGCGAAAATTTGATAGATAAATTTTAGTGATTGATTCAGTTCCGGTTCTGAAACTAGAATTCCGACTGAAAGATGATTCGTTTTGGTACATCGTGCAATTGGTGAAATAATATTGTCGAAAATTTCGCGTTCAAAAATATCTTTACGACGATCGATTATTGATTTGATGAAAAGACGCGGTAAAATTAAATATAAATTTTTCGTATTCTCTTCGTCAACCTCTTCAAGCATTTTTATGATTTGGCCACAAATGACCGTGTAAAAATTTGGAAACATGCTCACACTTCCAATATCGAAAATCAATTTTTGCAACACTTCCATATGTTTCCATTCTGCGCCTGTATCCACCGAATCTGTATCAAAAATGGCACGTACCAATGATAAAATTCCATCTTTTTTCACCAATATACTACATAATATTCGCGACGCCTCACTTTTTAACCATTTTGGCGCCAATGGTTTATCCATACCCATTAGAATCATGATTTCTTTGATTAGAAGCGGTTGATATGTTTGGTCTAAGACACTGTCTAGAGCACCTTTGAAAAACACCCGATCATCTTGCAATTTATTCCATAATTCTTCGCTTATTTCAAACTGACTCGATGTGGAGGCACTCGTTGAGTTTGGCTTTTTGAGCGGGGCAAATGAAAGTTGAAATAAGGCCGCTAATAAATCACCTAAATGACGGGCGACAATAAATTTTCGTAATTCGGGATTTTTATTACATTCTAGCAGAGCCATAGTGGAAAATCTAAGACGAATATATTTTTCAATCACCGAAATATCTTCTCGCGGGATTTTATTTGCGAATTGTGATCGCGCGTTTAGTGAAACACCCACGCCTGGTATCAGATTTGGCACCAAGCCAAACATTAATAAAATTTCTAATAATGTACGGATATCTTTCTGTTGATTTACGCTCAATAAAGTTTCAAGATCATCTTTGGGTGGCTGAATATGGTCGATTAGAATGTAATATCCAAAACAGATAAAATTCCATACGGTACTTTCACGTTCAAGAAGCGGATGAAATTCACCAGATAATTTTCGAACTGTTTCTAAGTCTGAAATCTTTGTTACTTCAATATTTAAAACTTGGCATGCGGCCGCTAAATTTTTTGATAGCAGTTCAATAATATTTTCAGCTGTTCCTATCGAAAATAAACGATTTTTAATTTTTCAATGTATACATTATGAAAATTTATTATTAAATACCTTCATCTTTAAATTTTATCAACAGCTTCAACGCTTCAAAACCACTCATTTTTAAAAAATACGAAAATGGAAATCAAAGTTATTACGACACATGTTTACTATACATATCAAGCATGAAGCATTTGCGATACACGTCAAATTTCAGTATTTCACTGATAATTTATTTACAGTATGACAACTAATAGAGCAGTGACTCTCAAACAATAAAAATTAGGGACTGGCCGCGTTCTACAAACTACAATAGGGACCGAGCTTGACGACATTATTGCCATCTGGTGTCAGATTTAGCGATGCATTTCGGGTATGACATAGATATACATAACTATTCTTAGATTTTTGGATATCTTGTCTATAATGTTATTAAATGTCAAATTAAATTTTGTTAATATTTAAAATGCACTTTCTGATAATTAAATTATCAATTAAATAATATTATTTGTAGGATTAATATCAGCATGAATTTCATAATAAGATATTGTTGGATTAAAAGTTGTTCCAATTTTCTTGGTAAAAGTAAGTATAAAAAACGTACAAACGTTTTGCTGATGTGATTGATATTGATGTTAGTATTGCAAAACTGCGTACAAACAACTGCCCATAACGGAATCAGAGAATTGTGTTTAACATGCTTAACATACTTAACATAGCAGATAATATCCCAGTAATAATTAGTCATAATAGTAGATGTCATACAGAAGAATGTTTCGAAGAATGTGTCAATCCAAATTATGTGTAATTTAAACAACATAGATGGGATAAGATATACGGAAATGCAAGTTAATATTAACGTGAAGAAAACTTTAAATACAATCTGTGAGGCTAACATTAAAGTCACCTCAAAAAATAAAATGAAAGATGGAAGTTATGATCCGTATGTTATTAATTCCGAAACGACGCTTTGTTCAGGTTTTCAAGGGCTAGAGGCCATAAAAAATGAAGAAAAATATAATAGTATAATGGGCGTTACCAGTGAGGTGTTTAAATCAACTGTCGCTCCCCACTAACGGCATTTCTTCACACGTTTGCTCTAAAATATGTTATAAAAAGCGTTTCTTGAGAATAGGCATTTATTTAGACCCATACTCTTACTTTCTTAAGAACTTTTATTTTCTGTGATGCAACTCCGAATAGTCTGTTTTCCATCAAGTTGCTTTCTATTGAAGAATTCAATTGCATTTGGGTCGTAGTATTATGGAGATATTTACAAATCCTAAAGAATTTTTTGAGAGGAAATTAATTATAGCCTTAAAGAGCATTCAGATTTACAATTAGTCTTTACTGTTGGTTTTTTTATTGAAGAAATACTTGCAACCACTACAATTCTACCTCCCTAGGCTATAACTCAGTCAGTCCATACGTAATATGCCCCTAGGTGTTACATGTAATGTGTAGGGTTGTCTTTTAAATTCTATTACAGAAAGTAAAATGTTAAGTTTCCAAAAAAACAAGATTGTTCATTATACTCATAAAATTAAAAAAAATAAAATAAAATAAAATAAAAAATAAAAACAAGAAAAAAAAACAGTATTGTATTATTCAGCTTTAACTGTATTACATATTCCAAATTCATCGTATTTTTATATGTATATAAAAAAAAAAAAATATTTATAGTTACTATTTCAACGTTACGTATCTTGCCAGAAAAATTCATTGTGTGACCATTAAAGGCAACTATAAAGACTTGTAGGCCTGAAATATTTAAACAAAACTTTCTGGACACATGTATAATCATAGACTGTACTGAAATGCACAAATACAAAAAAGGTATTAATGTACTCCGAGTACAAAAATGAGTACACAATCAAATTTTTAGTTGGATGCTCACCAGAAGGGTTCATAAGTTTGACATCAGATTGTTATCGAGGTCATAATAGTGATTGTTTTATAACAAATAAAACTGAAGAAATTTATAAAATTGTTTCAATGTAAGGATACCATGTTGGAAGAAATATACAGAAAAAAAATTACCAATTCTTTACAGAAATTAAATTTTTTTTCTTTTATTTAACGATAACTGAATTTGTTTGAATTTTTTTCCTTTTATTATAGTTGTTTTAAAAGGAGTCATTCTGCCAATATTTTATACAAAAGGAATTCGACAGTTAAGATTTAAAATTTCACTTTCAAATAATTATTTCTTTACAAATTAAAAGAACAATAATAAAAAACTTTCAAAATTATTGCTTTTATTTATTTTAACTATTAAAAAGAACCGTAAATAATTTTCAATTAACACTTCGGTACTAGATTGGGTTTATTTCAATTTTTCCATTTTATGTTACTGTTTAATATAAGATTTCATTTTATTTTTGGATTTTCTACCATGCTTCACTTAATACGACATTATCAGATGTCACCAGATTTTCAGTTAATAATTCATTTACTCCAAGAATTAACTTTTTTTCAACAACGCCACGCCGGATAGTATAGTATTTTCTAATTATTTATTTTTAAGTTTCGTATACATGTTTAAACAGATTTAACTTATTTTCTATGCAAAGTTTTAAATTTTTAGCATCATTTTTTATTGAAATATAACAAAAATTCCGTATTTTCCATTAGAGTTTATGTACGTGTAATTTGGTGATATATTGCTTTTTTCTCAACAAGAGTCTTCAGTTTCTTTTAATTTTTATTAACTGACAAACAAAAAAAGAAAAATTCAAATCAAGTAACACCATAGTAACACTCATTTTTATTTCCCCCATTTCTCATTCACCATAAATATGTTTCATTTTTAGACATATAAAGGCGCCACTATCGGTGCCAGTGCTGCCGTCTATAGTTCAGGCTCGGTCCCTATACATATTTCTGACTAATATCTCATCATAATTTACGGTTCTTCAAACATGCTATTTTTAAGTCACCCTTTTTTCAAAATATTCCAAATTTTTTCCATATTTACACCTAGTTTGCAAAAATTCCTAAATTATTAAATTCGTAAATTAGCCTTATAAACAATCAAATATGTCCATTCTTTTCTTCATTAACTAATTACAGCTAATTAAACTTATCACTCACCCTGCCAGCCGGAAATTATTTTAAAGGCAAATAATAAACAAATATGGAATACCAAAAAGTAACGCGCTCAAATCTCTTAATATTATTTTAATAGTATTTTGATACAAGGAGAGTTAAAAGTTAAAAAATATTCCATTGTTATTGGGAATCATAAAACTTGGATACGCGAACTAGTGGTCAAAAAAATAGCTACTGCCAGTAGGCAAGGTTTGTTTATTAGATTTTGACAATCAACAAAATTTGTTGTTTATTTTACAAAATACAAATTAATATATTTTTTTGAATGTCATTTTAATTTATTCATAATTATTTAATTTTTTCAAATAAAAACGGACAATTCCAGATTGCTGCCATTTTTTTAAGTGTGAATTTTTGATATCTGGTGACGAATGAAGAATATTTAGCCTACTGCCAGTAAGCTAAATATTAAACCACGCCACCATTTAATTTTCCAATACATATCAAATTTTTAAATTTCTTTAATAAAGAAAATTACTCTAAAGCTGACTTTCCCACAATATTGCATGCAATATGATTTGAATGATTTTTACACTCATTAAAAAATAATCAAAATGGCAGTTACTGGTTTGTTTACTCGTCAGAACACGTCCACTGAAATTTAATTTTAAAAGTTTAGGACTTTCTGGTATACATTCCAAATGTGTCATGAAACCAAAAGTAACATAACCTAAACGATTTTCTAAAGAAATACAATTTGAAATGAAAATTAACCTTTATTTAAATAGATTCTCATTTTTATTACAAAATGTTTTAAAATTAAAAATAAAATTAATAATAAGCATATCAGTGTCCACCACGCAATGCTAAAACTAAATGAAGCACTGACCCTCCTTGTACTTTATAATCCTGAGCAGTCTTTTCGTCATTCCTAATAAAAATTAAAGAATGAAATTTTGATTATTGAAATTAAAATGATTATAAAGAAAATTATTACATTTGCTTCCCGGAAAAAATTAATCGCTGTTGCTGTGGAGGAATTCCTTCTTTTTCTTCTACACGTTCTTTAATTCGCTCAACTTTATCCGTTGGTTCAATATCAATCTCAATTTCCTTCCCGGTTAAAGTCTACAATAATTCAAATAAATAATTAAAACAGTAATCAAGGAAAAACTTTATTCCTAAAAAATAAATACCTTTACTTTGATCAACATTTTTAAGAATTGTTTATATGATTTAAGTTAAAAAATTCGAAAACTATAACAAACTAAACGCGAAATAAATTCTGGGATAAACAGTTCTATTATTTTAATAATTTTCTAATTCTTTATACCGGCTATTTCTAGTTAATTGTCATTTTCAAAAGTCACTTTTTAATTTTTATAAGGTTAATTCATAGATGATGAACAAGAAGGAATGTTCTCTACTTTCTCAATATACCGTAAATAGGAATCAATAGTCATGAATTCAGACCACACAGTATTTTTTTAGTACATATTCCGTTTATGAGTACCTATTCTTTAATATATTAAAAATTTATCAGAGCAGACAAAAATTTTTGAAAATATCTCTGGTTTTTGAAAAAATAATAAAAATAAGAATTTATTCTCTATGAATTGAAGCCAAAGAGACAGTAAAAGATTAATAGCCCCTAGCAAAACTGAAATTGAAATATATAACATAATTTGGAATTTTTTGTATTTATGCATCCAGAAACGAAAAATAATATTTCATGATTTCATGTAGAAATAAACGTAAAATCTAAAGTAAAATTTATAAAACATAGAAATGCCATGCTGAATGTGTTTATAAAAACATGGAATGACTTGATAACCTTGAAAGGAATCTGCTCTGTGTTTCAATACGCCCTTCAACCATTTATACTTGATATAGCGTCTCTATTATCCATATACTGCCCCTATTCACCCTTTGTCCCTCCGTATTAACGTTCAACATAACCCAAATGTCAAGTTCTCATTATTTCCTCTTAAAAAAAATAAAAACAAGTTTTGAAAAATACAAAGTAGCATTTTTTGGAGACGTCATTCTAAATTGATTATTTAATATTCTTTATCCAACTTCAAGCTCAGTCACTACTGTTACCCGAAAGAATAATTTTGCTACTATAGCTTAACAAAGATATAATTATGTATGGTCGAATTTACGTCTAGTGTTTTTAAACCAAACTTTTGAATGATATTTTTTATTTTGTCTCTCTTCACCTGCTTGTCTCGATGACTCGCTGCGGTACTCTATATCAGCTACATATATAATGGCATTTTTATATTCCGCCATCTCTTAATAAAATAATGAAACGTTTATTTTGGCAACTCCTCTGTAGGATTTAAGAAATTTTTAAATTACTTATATACATTTTCATATGTTATTTAGCAGAATGAAAATTTTATCTCAAAATTGCCAAAATTCCACGAAAAAATGTCTTTAATATCTCTGTTTTTATTTATAATAATGATAAAGTTGCCAAGTTGATTGAAAAATAAATAAATTTTTTGGGTTTACATAATCCCAGTGAACATTTTTCTGTAAATTTTATGTCACAGTGACAGAACTGAAACTCACATGTTACATAACATGTGAGTCACATATGACTCACATGTAACTAATAATTTCCCATTTATAAACGTAACAATGTGACGTAACATTGTTATGTTCTTGTTACGTTTTAGGAAAATATAATTTTGATGTTACCTTATAGATAAAAATTACGCCTTCTTTTGCAAAAAACAAATTCAAAATTCCCTTTTTTTGTTTCTTATTAACATTACATACACATACATATTACCAACTTATTGACATATACATACACCTAAATTATTAGTATTATTATTTTTTTTTTTTGTTGACTTGTTGCAGGATTCGATCCCTTATCCAAGCTGAAGCATCTTTTAAATTATCGACAGTTTTAACCACTGGACCAAACTCACTTATTTATTCTGATCTATATACATTAATATATATCACAAAATAGTAAATAAAGCCTTACAAGAATTTTCATAAAAATTTCATTTTTAAATTAATATGTAACAAAATTAACGTTGTTTTAACGACGTATTAATGTTGTTTTAATGAATTGTCGCAATCACGACTCTTTTGTTATGTTTTTGTGACGTATCAATATTAATAAAACATTCGTTCATCCATTTCATCCATCCATTTTTGTATAAGTCGATTTATGTTATTTGTTATATGGGTTATGGGGTTATATTATATATATTATGGGGTTAAATCATATATTATGGGGTTATATTATATAATATAACCCCATAACCCATATAACAAATAACATAAATCAACTTATACAAAAATGGATGGATGAAATTTAATTACATCAGACGCCAACAGGGGATAGATTGAAAAACTGCAGGAATCTTTAAATGGATAATTCCTCACGAATTGATACATTTATAATTAATATGGTAACAAAACATTTCACAAAAGTGACAAGTGAAATGTTTTATTAATATTGATACGTCACAAAAACATAACAAAAGAGTCATGATTGTGACATTTAATTAAAACAACCTTAATACGTCACAAAAACATAACATAAGAGTACTGTTGTGACGTTTTGTTCAAAGTAACATTGTTAGGTCATCAGGACATAACAAAAGAGTCATGGTTGTGACATTTCATTAAAGTAACGTTGATACGTCACAAAAACATAACATAAGAGTCAGTTCTGTGAGGTTTTATCAAAGTAACATTGTTAGGTTGCGAAGACATAACATAATACGGGGTTTACATTTACAATGATTTGCTGGCGCCAACACAAAGTGGCGCGCCAGTAACAGCAAAATGAACGTGTAAACATCTACTGGCGTGCAAGGTAGATCAGTGCATGCACGGATGAAAAAAGTTAGCAACCTTCTAACTTTTCTGGCGCCAGTAATGATTCATGCGCTACTAAAATTAAAACATGCAAATGTAAACTTGTATTGGCGCCAGTATTATTTTAAAAATAATTGAATGTCATCTTTACGCATTTATTCGGGTCTGAATATCATTTTTAAGTATCTATTATGTTTTTTCTCTTGTAATTCATTGTTTGCTTTACATTTAGATACAAATAAAAACTATATATGACAGTTATTTATCCAGTTCAGCCATTTGTGACCTGCGCAGTACTTACCAAATTATATACCATGCAAATCATGTGTAAACGGACGTGCAAGTAGTGTAAACTTTACAAACATGCAAACTTAAAAGTGGCGCCAGCAAATCATTGCAAATGTAAACCCGCTATAAGAGTCACACTGTGACGTTTTATCAAAGCAACCTTGATACATCATCTAAATCTAAACGTAACATAGCAGTCACAAATGTAACATTTTATTATAGTCACAATGGCATGTAACTGTTACGTAACATACAGGTAATAATTAGGTATATAACATAAAACTCTAATTTTATATAATTGTTATGTCACCCATAAGTCAAAAAAGTTACGTAACTTGTTATTTCCTTGTTACATCACATTTACATTCTATGTTCACTGGGATTTATTGGAATAAAAAAGGATTAATAAATAAAAGTCAAAATTAATAACATTCAAATACATTTTTATTTTATAACGCAGTCACAACAACATGAAATTCTCATCTAATTATTTAATTTACATATAAACGAATATGTATAATTATGTATCTTATATATTTTTTATTTTTATTTTTTTGCACAAGCATGCAGTAAAATCTGTAAATTTAAAAACATCGACTTCGTTAAAATAATTGCTTTTATACCACAAAAACATTTATTATTTTACTAGATTTGTGATTTGACTAGTTTTTTTATTAGTAAAACAAATTCTGATAAACAAAACGTTCCTGTACCGAGAAGACAAAGTATTTTATTAATCTCTTTTGACTATCTCAGGTCCCAATCAAAAATATCATTTTTTTAAAAAATTACAACTACTCTTTGGGACGGATAATTTTTTTTGTTTTATTTGAAACCCAATTATCAAAAATCAATGTACTCTGTCTTTTTATTTTACTAGGACCACAAGGCGGGAGGTGTAGCTTAAAAAAATAGTAAAAACTGCATGCCAAATTATGTTAATCATAGTTGGTAATAACATATTATAACATTATTTCAAAATTCTCTTAACTTTGGCACTCGTAAAATTATAATTTAAGTACGTACTTTATAAAATGAAAGTTAAAAATTTATTTTAGTTAATTTCGGGATAGTTTTCTCTTTTCTATTTTGTTTGAAGTGAAATTTCCTATGGCACAGACATCAATTATTTCGCAAAGAAATTTCACTTCAACTAAACGATAAGATTACACATAGAGGTACATGATTTTATAAAAGAAAATAGTTGTCTAATATTTATAGTTCATTTTTATAAATTTTTGAATATACTAATTTATTAAGATAACATGTTTTAAAAAGCCAATTTTTTTTTATTAATTTTGTATCAACGATTTCAATAATTTTTATACAAAAGGTAAGATAATACTAACAATTATAAAATAGAGTTTAATATAATTTAATTTTATAAAAATTAATAACAATTTTGTTTTTAATTTTATTCCGTAATAACCGAATATTGTCAAGAATTTAAAAAACAAATATTTATTCAAAACTATTCATTTTTATAATGGGAGGTAGACATAAAATGGTTTTTACTGATTCTTATACTATTATGGAAAGTGAACTTTAAAATATAGGCAATCATATTTACATATACGTATTTTAGTAAATATAACGTAGAAATAGCGGAAGGAAATATCAAAAGCTAAAGGCCGCTACACACGATAAGTTTTAACTGACTGTTTTCACTGAACAGTTAAAATTGACAGAGAAAACTGATCGTGTGTAGGCTGAAAAATGACAGCCTTAATATGAGGGTGTGTAGACACAGGGACGTCTGCTTTAACTGAGTGAAAACTGTCAGTTAAAAATGATCGCGTGTTGCGGCCCTAACATACTGGCTTTAATTTTAAGAAATTCAGTATTTTTATATTTATAACATTTTAGATTAACAGTATTTTTCAAAAACCTGTTTATACTTCAAAATGTTGTAGAATGGTGTAGGCCTTTTACATATTTGTACTTTTTGATATCAATTTTCTAAAATTAACTATATTAAGTTAATATTTCCAAAATTAAAAATAAGAAAACTGTTATTTTCTAATTTCTAATATTAAAGTCAGTAGATATTCGATTGTATATTTCCATTTTATCCATTATTTTAGATTGTTGAACCTAACGAAGCTACATTTTTATGCGAAAAAGAAAAAAATGGATAAGAACACAAACTTAGCGAAAAGTTTATTTTGTCGACCAGCGAAATTATTGTAACTGAAATTAGAGCTAAACGTCTTCTTAGTCGCTTATCGTCGCTTTTTATTATCATCTAACAAGAAAAAAATATTTTATATAGGAATGTTATTCACATTTTCATAAAAATACAGTTTTAACTTGAAAATATGTAAATCAAATATAGTAAAATATGATATTAATATTCTAACATTAAAAAAACCTTGTTTAGTATTTCTTTTTAAAATTTTTATTATAATAATAAATTAAGATATAAAATACTTTTGGAATGCAGCTTATAAAATACTTAAAAATTTTTACACTAATGGCTGTTTACATGGAATATTTATTTCAAACACTAACTTTGGAGGAAAATGATCATACAAAAAATTTTATTTCATATCACTGAAAAATCATTGATCTATAAAAAAAGCACACATGATTTGGAGTATGCCTTAATAAATAATATAACGTTTATTTATATTATTTTTATTTTACTTAAAAATTTTACTTAGATTAAAATTAGTTAAAATTTATTACAAGTTCAGATTGTTTTTAATTCTTATATTAAACAAATTAGATTTTCCAAATCCATGGAAAACGCAGCACAAAAAAATTTAACGAACGGAGTTATGCAAGGCGATTCTTTAAGTTCCTTACTATTTATTTTATTTTGTTTCAGTCTATTCGCTATGAGCTTTTGTTTGGAACAAATCCGAATCTATTTATTTTGTTAGGACATTATTTGTAAAAAAGGTTATTTTTTAAATATTGTGCTTAATCAAAGTTTGTTTTTAAAGCTTTTTAAGATGATTCGTACTTCAGTTACTTCAACCGTTTGGTGTTTAAAACGGAACAATTATTTAATTTATCGTATTATGCGATAAAGTATGATAGGATATTTTTTACGAAAAGTGTCGAATACTGATAAAAGTTCAAATTTGTTTCTATAATTCATTCCTCCTAATTTTTGAAATTTATAACTATCTATTTTTAGATAATCATTTCTAAAAAAATAAGCCACAAGCGCAATACATTTTAATAATACGGATTTAAATAAAAATAAAAAAAATAAAAATTAAAAACATTTTGATAATATTATTGTTATCTGTATCTGTACTAAAGCGGGTTCTACACGATGCTACGAACGTTCCTTCCAACGTTCGATCGAACGTTTGAGGCAATTAAGTTCGATAGTTGATGCGACGAATGTATCTGCTACACGATGAATCGAATGCTTGATCCAATACGAATGATGATGTGTTGGTACTCAGTGGACGACGCTGTTATCTGTCTGATGTTATCTCTAATGTTATACACTGATGTTGTCTCTCTTCACATGAACGAGTCGTGCAGCTACTGAGTCGAACCAACCAACGCAACCAACATTGACCTTCAAACGTTCGAAGCACCCCTTTGACTCGGTGCAAAAATACCGACATCGAACGGGACACGACCAAATGCGAACGTTTGACGCTCGACATTGGACACTCGTAGGTTCGAGCAACGGCTACACGATGCTATGAACCATCCAACGTCGAATGTTGGAAGGTGTTCGTAGCATCGTGTAGCAGCGGCTTAACTATAAAACAGATCCATGAATAATGTTTTTCGGAGAACGAATAATTTTTTTTTTTATGTTTTTAAAAGATGAGTTTTGAGCACTCTTGAACTGATATTTTATGCCCCTAGTCCAAGCGCAAGGAATAAAACTATTTGATTTTGGATATTGGATAAACTATGTATAAATATTTGCGGAATTTTTTTTTTTTTTTTTGGTAAAAAATTGAAAACTCTAAAAATGGACGGACGCATCAATTCGAGAAGTCTAGAAAATTCTATTTAGCTACAAACATGTTTAAAATACAAACAATTATTTTTTATTTGAATTTTTATGCTTTAAGGCTTCTTGTGATGGTAAAATTTCTAGTTCTAATGTCTTTTGCTATGTCAAAAGTAGCCTATCACGTAATTACATGTCCCTTCGGGAATGAGATATTTCTCCGTAATAAAAATGTAGGCTGTGCCCTCCTATGATTTTCCAGCTATCTCTGTGCAAAATTTCAAATTGACTAGTTTAACTATTGGGACATGAAAGCGAGACAAACAAATAAACAAACTCACTTTCACATTTATAATACTATTATACTAATAATAAGTATAATTTAATTCAAATTCATGAAAGCGAATCACCTTGTATATTTTAATATTTTGAAAATGTGGAAGCAAAAAGAACCAGTCAGATATATAAATACGTGAGAAATAATATACAACTAACAACCGAATTTTTTCATATTTGCAAATACTTTTGCAATATATTAATTTATTCGCGCAACATGTATTGGTCATGATTTTTATCTTTCCATTTAATCTGCGTAGGTTTATAACCAATGTTCATACAAACATGACCTTATCAAGGCTATAAAATACTCTACTAGCATAATATTATGAGATCAAGATTATAGAACGAAACAATCTGACTTAATAATAGATTTTAACCGGACAATTAAATTAATTTATTTAACCATCAGATAGGGCCGGTGTCACCCAACCATATTTTTCATGTGTTTTAACAAGAGATCTAAAACTTTCCTCGGCGGAACGTCGACTAAAATCTTTGGAACCTTTCACTTTACGAGCTATACGGCCTTGGCCTTTAACTATACTAGCGGCAAATTGCATAAGAACCGCCTCAACAGTATATGCACTAGCCCAACCGCGTGGCGTTAATAGTTCCATACAGATGGCACCACCCTCCATCACAAATCCCTTTTCAATGCGCGGTGAAATGACGCGCATAAATGGCGGTGCAAATGGGAAATTTTCCGGGAAGATGAGATGTAGCAGGATGTGTGGTATACCGAGTTCTCGCATATCACTTGCCAACTCACTTTCCGGGTCTATCCGATGTAATCGCACATGCCATTCGAATAAATTGTCATTAACTAGTTCTACGGTGAACACGGGATCGGGTCTCGACGATTGGATGCGTTGAATTTCACGTAATTCTTTCATTAGTCTGCGTGCGCGCACAGTTTTCTGCGTGGCAGTTTGACCGGCGCCCCCGTCACGCTCAACTGAGCGGCTGGTTGAGTTCTTTTTGAATAGTGATGTGGCGCTAGGATTCGCTGGACTTGACGGTAAACTGGCGGAACCGTCCGCGGGTGAGACGGCATCACGATAACCACGTAATAAATGTCGTCGACCCGGCGAGCCGACTGCTTGTTGTGCATTATTATTCGTCTTATTGCCGTCCGCTTCACCAATCTTGTCTGACGAACGGAATAATTTACGGAAGGCAGCTGCCACTTTCTCTTTTGATCTCGAAGTCATTTTTCTTGTTTATACTTTACGATGATACTGAACGGAAGACTTGTGATCTCGTATGAATTGAATGCTAGTGGATTGGACTAACGAAGCGATGTAAACATCTGAAATAAAAAGAAACAAAAAACAAATTATATTATTGATTTTAAGGTCACTGTTTGGTTTTGAAGAATTAGAATAATAAAATTCTTTTTTACGTATAAACATTTCGAAAAATATTTATGAAAAATTCTTGGAAATTCTTTATTAATAAAATATTTTCTTATAAACCGTATAAGCAATAAATTTTTTCTTGAAAATTTTATATCTTTAGAGGATATCTTTTATGATAATTTTATTGATTTCACCAGAGGCGGGTTTGGGGTTCTGCCGTCATTGACATTCTTATCGTCCCTCATTTTATGAATTACATGCTTACTCACATATATGGAGGGGTCAGTGTAAATGTGAACCAAGTCCATAAAAAAATTTTTTTCTAAAAATGCGTTTAAAGTTTAAGAAATAGCAACTCTAACGAAAAAGGCCTTTTTGAAAAAAAAATTTTATGAACTTGATTCACTTTTACACTGACCCCTCCATATTATGTATTATATAGTTCACCAAAAATTTACTTATGTTTGTAACTGTTTGCAAACTCAATATTTTTTTCGTATCTTTTCATTTTTGCTATCAAAATGATGATTTTTCTTCTAAAAATATGGCCGGTTCGACAGAAATTATTTTTCTAGTGCTTCTACCTGCTTAATTTTGATAAAAACGAAAAGAGCGTAATCGAAAATCTGTAATTGGTTTCCAATTTCAATTTCATCATTTTATTCATAGCCTTTTGGGTACTCAAAAATTTTTGTAAACTTTATGACGTCATCAAGTTAAAATTTTTTTTCTCAAATCAAACTTTATGGAAACGATTTGAATTAGGGTAAATGATTGAATTAGGGTAACTTGGGTGTGAACTTTAGATTTTTGGTATCAAAGAGTAAAATTCCTTCTAAAAATATGACTGATCCAATCCAACTATTTTTCCTAATGGTTTCTACAGGCTTTACATGACTAATTATGGGAAAAATAAAAAAAAAAAAACGATTTCGAAAACCTATAATTCACTGTCAGTTCCATCATTCTATTATTTTATTAACGGTTTTTAAGGTTTTGAAAAAAAATTAATAAGCTTGATAAGGTTAGCAAATTAAAAAAAATTATATTTCCCTCAAATCGAATTTTATTGAAGCGACTTGAATCAGAGTAATTTGGGTATGAACTGCGGGTTTCTTGTAAATAAACTTCTTGTGGTTTCCTTGTGAGCTTAGACCCCACCATAAATACGCCACTGGATTTTATTTTTAAAAAAAATTACAATGACGCGATAATTAACCTCCGATATTTTTAATAAAAAAAATTTGAAAGAGGATTCTAACACATACATACGTACATACTCAAAGTTCATACACATACATTTAGCATTTATTATTTATAATGAATTAAATTTGGAGAAACGCGGTTTGATAAATTAGCAAGAAAAACTGATGTTATGCTGGTACTTTTAATTTCAATGCTCGCTAGGGTTATTCGAGTTAATGATGCGAGTATGATTAATAATCGGAAAACATAAAGAAAAATAGATTAAAAATAAATTGTCCAAAACAAGCGTGTATTTCTGCCTGCACTCTGCTACGATTCTGTAAGAGAGGTGGGAGGAGGGACGATGGAACTGAAAAATTATAGTTTGGTCTCGAATATGTTATGAAGGTTTTTATAAAGCATTTCAATCTAGACTAATTATTCCGGTCAAAAAAGTTTTGACGTTATCAATGGAATTATTGACGCGATACAGCGTTGTGTCGCAGTCAACCAGATTTTTCTTGCAAGTACACAGTGTACTAGACTAATTTTTGAAATTAACTAAGGCAGCCAACCGTCCCCGATTCTGCGGGCCATTCCCGCAAAAGCAGTTATTATTCCGCATTGAATTTTTTTGTGAAAATTGTTACGCAATTTATCTAATGCGTCCCGGACGTTCCACACTTATTAAATTAAAAATAATTTAAAATAAATTTAATAAATAATTCGAGTGAAAATTTTAAAATTTCGTGTTTTTTTTGCTCGTCAGGTGTGTTTTTTGGAAATTTTTCTTTTTTTGTAAGATCATACGACCAAAAATTTAATAGATTTGAGCGTTACTTTATGGTATTCCATATTTGAGATTAGTAAATAAAAACACTACCACTTTTATTGTGTATAAAAGTCTTATGACATGTTTCGGTCAATATGACTATTCTCAAACGTTTGAGAACGGTCATACTGACCGGTTTGAGAATGGTCATATTGACCGAAACATGTCATAAGACTTTTACAGACAATAAAAGTGGTATTTTGCAAGGTACAGTGTTTTTATTTACTAATATCATAAAACCACTTATTACCTGAAAATTAAAAAATATTATATACTTAATAAAAATGCTAACGAATTTATCCAAGCCAATTCGATTTTCAACTCGCACACCCATAATATTGTTATATGTATTTTCTCGCGTTGACTTTTCAAAAAGTTGACTACCTTAAAATTAACTCAATCAATCTAATTTACTTTAATAATCAAATTGACGAAATCTTAAATAACCTTTCGTGTAGGTAAATTTTTGAAAGTAATTTCATAATTACAGGTTAGATAATATTTTCACAAAAATATTGATAATTTTTTTTTTTTTTTTGGTAAATTTTAATGGAGTCACGACCGGATTTCCTATAAAATAATGTCTATATTATAATATTAAAAATGTACATTAAGCAAATAGGTCAAACATCGATCAAAGATTGTTTCCGTCTGAAAGAAAAAAAAATGGTTATTATCAAGCATTTCATTTAATATAATGCATGCATGTCTATATTATTGTAAAGTTTTTATTATATAAGGTTACTGACTTCAATTTAATTTATAAAAATTTTGTAGTGAGATATAATGGTGCATTTATTTGATTTAATATATTTTATTATTATGGAAGTATAGTATGATTAGAAAGTCTTTGAACAAGCGTTACATTTTATTACACACCAAATTTTCGAAAGTAAACTATTTGCGTAGCAAGAAATTTAAACAAAGTTAAAATTTTCAAAACAGTTTATTTATTTGGACGTGATTAAGCAATTGGTTTTGTATCCTCCGGGAATCTTCAATCGAGATAAAACCACCTATATATGTATCTGTCGGTATATTTCATCCAATTCGGTTCAGTCATTTGACTGTGATTAAATTACTGATGGTTTTGTATCCTACAGGAAACTTTAATTGGGATAAGATTATTATATGCATCAACCCAAGATAAATAGTGACTGTGTACTAAATGTCATCGAATTCGGTTTAGTTATTTGAGCGTGAATAAATAAGAGATTTTGTATCCCCCAGGAATCTTGAACAGTTATAATACTATATTAAGATTAAGATTGATACACAGATTTTTCAATTTTCTTGGTACCTATTTATATCAATAGACACAGTGTAAAAATAGAAGAAAATTCATAAAAAGAAAAAAATTGTTCAACCCCTGTAGAGTAGAAAAATTAGAATTTATACATATTGCTGCATTATCGATTACCTTGCTGCCTGCTACACGTTCAAAAACACTCTACGACAATAATTGAGGCAGCTACAACACATTTCGCCACTCTTAACACGTAGGTACATAGAACTACGTCCGAGTCCACCAGATGCTGTAGACAAACGTAGATTATGTTTTGGTTTGTCCGGAAGAAAGAGGATAGAATGAAGTACAAAAGAGAGAATCCATCAGTTGTCGTAAATGGCTGTAAGTGTATATTGGACTTGTTGTATATCATGTCCTTATAAACGTAATATGAGAACATATTTTCTCTTTTATAAAATTGCTATGTAATATATAGCAAAAATAACGAAAAAGGGGTCAAGTGTGTGTTAATATTAGCATACGGTGTGTTTACCATTATCTCTTCCGAATATTATGGAAAAGATCGTCTAATTTTCTTTAAAGGAAATTTATAATTCTTATTTCAAGGTATTATAGCTGAATGAAAAGGAGTTACGGTCGTTACATCTTATATCAAAGGCTTATAATTTTCGAACGAAGGAAGTTAAGTATTAGAAATTTTATGTCGTCAAATAATTAATTCTATGAAATTTTATTCTTCTTAAAATGTCAGAGGAAACGTTAATTCCCATGAATATTTTATTCTAAATGTCATTTAAGTCATTTAACTACTTTCTGTAACTTTTCTTGAGTAAAAAAGCAGGGTCGTAAACTAGAAATATTGAGATATATAATAAAAATCAAATTCGAATGTAAAAATATCAACAACTTATTTAAAGTGGCTAGCGACGTTAGAGATTGTGTAACAACTTCTAAAAAAAAGTTCATCACTGAAGCAGAGTAAGCGAAGGGAACGAAACTTCTATGGAAATTATAAATTATTGAAAAAAAACAATATTACTAATAAATAAAACACTTTGCAAAAATACCACTCTTATGACATGTTTCGGTCAATATCACCATTATCAAACAAGTGAAGGTTAATATATATATATATATATATATATATATATATATATATATATATATATATATATATATATATATATATATATATATATATAAAAGCTTTATTGTCGTAAATATTTACAATGGGGAATTTGACTAATTTTGGGAAATTATTTTAAGACACACATATTTATGTATTATGCATGTATACGTTTTTAATTTTTAAAAATAATGTCGAAAATTATTAAAAAAAAAATTATTTTAGTATTTGTTCTCAAAATTTGCGCGAAAACGTTTACTAGCTGTCAGTTACGTCACATTCTCTAGATAGCAACAGGTGTCCTGTAACTAAGAAAAAAAAATGTTTATTTTTCCTGTAACTAGGAAAATAAATTGATTTTAAAAAAAATTAATTAAATTTCGATTAATTTCCATAGTTACGTTTGCCAACCGGAAATTAAGTAGCGACACTAGTGGTGATAGTGTTGAAATATAAGAGAAAGCAACGTCACAGCCCGTTTCTGCTTACGTGGATTTTAGCTAAAAAATTACTTTTTTAATTAAATTTTTTTAAATCAAATAATGATAGTTAAGTTGAATTAGTATAATAAATTGCTATCTTTTATTATAAATTTTCATTAAAATTTGTTTTAATTGCTTTTCTTTGATACTGTCAAATACCCCATTTTACGATACAGTAAAATATGTACATAATGCAGTTACATTACCCAGGTAGAAACCTTTAACATGTATTTACAATGATTAGTATATGAAAGCTTAATATCTACAGGCACTTGAATAGAAATCAGGATAAAATTTTCAAAAACCTGATTCGCTGTAGGGGAAAAGCCCCAGGAGTGGGAGTTTGCCCCAGGTCCCGAACACTCGGGAGATGGTGCAAAGTCCCACTCAACAGTCTTAGAGACTGTTTTCAGGTAATTGAAGGTACTATTGAAGTATGCTTGTAATGAGTCTAGTCTTCACTTGGTGTGGTACATGTTTAGCTACACAACTGATTGTGGGATTATCATGTTGATGTAGATGACGTAGAAATTTTGTAGTCATCTCGATGATGTAATCCTTAATGAATGGGATGTTCGCGTCTTCGTGAATCTGCTGCACGGTCGTGTACATGGGATGCTGTGTAATGATTTTGACGAAACGATTTTGCAATCTTTGCAGCTTCTTTAAGTTTGATTCTGATGTCGCCGCCCAGATTTGAGCTCCGTACAACAGGACTGATCTGGTACATGTTTTATATAGCATGAGCTTGGTGTTTATGTTTAGCGGAGAGTTGCCGTTTATGAATGGATAGAGCACGTGCAGAGTTGAGTTGGCTTTTTTAATTCTATTAGTTACATTATCTGTGTACAGCAGCTTCTTGTCGAGTATGACTCCAAGATATGTAACGTTTCGCTTCCATTCCAGTGGTTGGCCCTCCAGAATGATTTGTCTTTGTGGCTGCATGCGCTTTCGGGAAAACATTATTGCTTCCGATTTTTGGACATTGAGCTTCAATTTCCAGTTTTTTAGGTAGCTGGTAACTTGTTCAAGGTGCTTCTCCAGCCTATTAATTATAAGGTCCTGGTTTCTACAGGAAGTATAAATTGCGGTGTCATCTGCGTAGATCGCGGTGTGCACTGCTTCGGTTTTTGGAATGTCATTTATATAGATGTTGAATAGGATTGGGCCGAGTATGGATCCTTGTGGAACACCCGCGCTGACCTCTCTGGAGCTGGATGAAGCGTCGCCAAGCTGAACGAAGAAGGTACGGTTTTGCAGATAATTTTTAATTAAAATTATCAAACGAGGCGGAGTATTAATATTAATTAATTTTGAAATTAATCCTTCGTGCCACACGCTATCAAAGGCTTTCTGCAGATCCAGAAGCACCATGCCAGTACTGTCCTTTAGGTTCATATTGGTTCCAATGTAATCCGTAACTCGGGCGATCTGGTCGATTGTACTGTGCTTTGCTCGGAACCCGTGTTGTTCATTTATGATAATCTTCTTTGTATCAAGATGTTTATTGAGTCCGTTCAATATGAGTTTTTCCAAAATTTTGCTGAGTGTAGAGAGTAGACTAATGGGTCTGTAGTTGTTTGGGTCCGCTTTGTTCTTGTTTGCCTTGGGGAAGGGAAGAATTTTGGCCCTTTTCCAGTCTTGCGGGAAGTACATGAGCTTGAAACAGGCTATGTAGATATAGTACAGTTGAACAAAAGCTTTCCTTGGTAGATTACTAAGTTGCTTGTTGGTAATGCAGTCCTCGCCCGGGGCTTTATTTTTCTTGAAACGTCTAACAATTTGGCTAATGGTTTTTGGAGTGAAGTTGATGTGAGATGCATCAGGCTGCAATTGATTTTCAAGTTCTGTTGTGCATCGTAGAACATCGTTCTCGAGGGGAGATGCCTGTTGTGAGGTGACGTTGTGCGCTTCTTGGAAGATATCAGCCAGTATTTCAGCTTTTTCTTGATTTGTTGTGTATTTTCTATTGCCACTCAGTAACGGCGGAATGGTATCTGCAGGATTTTTTAACACTTTGTATGTTTTCCAGAGTGAGTTGTCTTGAGTTGTCAAGTTTTTAACTTTTTCTTCCCAAAGTGAGTGTTTGACGGCCCGCAGTTGTACTTGGATCTGTAGATTAATCTGGTTTCTTAGTATTCTGTAGTAATCGTTACGGGTTCTCTGCCAGAGACGTCTTATTGCATTCCGTTGCCTTTTTAGCTCCATTATGTTGTCGTCACAAGATGTCGGTTGCTCATGTTTCTTAATTTTCCTAGTGGATATGTTGTATGTGTCGTGGAGAATTTCTGTGAGCTTTTTAATTTCGATATCGATATCTTGAATAGTATTTATCTTTGGATTGATTTCAATGTGTTCGTTGGCAATTTGTTTGTATAGTTTCCAATCCGTTATTGAGATGCTTGGCTGTTTGTGTCTGACTTGCAGTGGGATGATGGTGATGACCGGATAATGATCGGATGAGAGATCGTGTATTGTACACGGCTGCGTAAATTGGTCGATGTTTTTATTCAGAAAGATATCTATTGTCGACGGATTTGTATTCCCTCTTTGATATGTTGGAGTAGGAGGGTACATGATTATGTAGTTGTTGTTTTCGCTATGTTTTTGAAGGATCAGCCCGTTTCCTTTTGTATCCAAACATCCCCAGTTCCGGTGATGAGCGTTGAAATCACCGCCAAATAAAACTGTCTGGTACTTGCACATGATGAGATTCAGATCCGATTCCAGGAGTTTTGTGCCAGATGGGGTTATGTGCTGATAAGCCACACCGATGCGGAATTGATTGGTGCTTTTGATTTTAACTACTTTCGTTTCCATATTTGCTGTGTCTAGATCGGGCTCTTCTTCATGGGGTATCCCTTTTCTTATAATTATAGCCACACCTCCAGATCTCTTGTTTACTGGTGTGTCCCTTCGGTAGATGTGATAGTGACGTATCTTGATTTTATCTGTGTTAATCAGCCAGGTTTCTGTTATGAGAGCTACGTCTATCTTGTTTTCTTTTAAAAATAATTCAAGTTCTAAAAGTTTAGGTTTAATGCTGGTTGCATTCCATGTCATGATTTTAAGTTGCTTTAGGAAATTAGCCATCAATAATTGCTGCACATTCTATAAAGGCGTTGATTTTCGATAGACCATCTGTGCATGTGACAAGTTTGGCATTTAATTGCTTAATGGCTGAGATCATCTTCTTGATATCGACTAATTGGTTCAATTTTCGGATTTCGTCCATCAGCGTGCCGAAATCTTCGCTACTTGGACTGGAGTTGTTTGTGTCATGTGTGATAGCTGACGGGTGATTCCATACAGGCGTTCTTGGTGTAGGTAACCGTGGGAAATTTTGCGTATGAATGTTGAAACTTGGAGCTGATTTAGTAGCTTGCCGCTTGACTTGTGTTTTCTTGGATATAAAGTCAAGTAAAGCAGGACATTCGCTATAACTGGCAGCGTGAGCTCCCCCGCAGTTGAAACATTTTGGTGCTTCTTCTGGTGTTTTGGAACATTCCTTTGTAAAGTGTCTTTTAGCACACTTGACACAGGCAGGCATGACATTGCAGTTTCCGGCGGTGTGTCCAAAAGCTTGACATCTGTAGCACTGAATTACGGGCCGTTTCGATTCAAATTTTTCCCAGTAAACCGTAGAACTGAGAACATATCTTATCCTGCGGATATCAGCTAGGCGAGTTCCGTTCTTGAAATTTACTTTGTATATCGGGTACATTGGAGTGTTGCTCCTATCCTTACTTTGAATTAAAGTACAGCTCAGTGGCTGATGTCCTCGAATTTGGAGATCTTGTAAAATATCGTTAGGATCCATAGCTGGCAATCCTTTGAGTGCCACCACTAATTGCTTTTCAGTTGAGATACTGTACGTGTGGTACTCAATATTTTTTGCAGATAATTCATTTTTAAAATTCTTATAATCTTCAATATCTTCAAAGTTGACTTTAAATTTGTCGCCCAGATATTTAGTATTGAAATCTTTTTTACATATTGATTTGATGTCGTCGATTGTTTCTTTGTAATTTGTGGGAACCTTGTGTACGATGACTGGTGGCGGTTTCACTTTCTTCGTGGTAATTGGTTCAACTGCTGTCAGAGTGTTTTCAACTGAATTATTTGCAGTTACGTCCATTTCGACGTCATCCGGTCTGTTATTCACTAACGTTGCAAATCTGTTCGCTGTAGGAACGCTGTACTGTACGTTTGGCATGGTGCTGTTATTAGCGTTGGCTTGAGTTGTTACATTTGATGGTGTACCCATTTTTGAAAGGGCCTGGATAACTCTTCGCCTTTTCAGGCAAAATTTTGCAAAATCATTATCACCTTCGGTATTAATGGCTACCGCTTGGGCAGCCCTCTTGACACTAGGTTTACTTTTAGTCCTCAGTTTGTCACAATTTTTCACAAAAAACAACTAAAATGTCATTCCAAACTAACCACTAAAAATATCAATTGCACTTTTAATTGCACACGAAACGTTTACACTAAACAGTCACAGTATGTTTTTTCACAAAATATAATTTGTTCATACTAGGTTGTTTAGTTCACTATTGCACATAAAAGTTTTTGGTTAAATTAAAGTCACCTTAAATAATTTCACAGTGTCCACTTTCACTAATCATTGTAAATACAGTTTAATAAACGGTCTTTTACTTTTCACTAATTTGTCATGTTAAAAGTCACTTTTCACTTGAATAATATACTCTATTTTCAATTTGCCAACGTATATATACTCTACTGTATTACTCTACTCATACTCTCCTGGTATATATCCTGGTCCTGGTACTATACTCATATACTCATACTCATCCTGGTCTACTGTCAATTGTACTCTACTCATACTCGATACTCATATACTCATATACTCCAAGTGAAGGTTAAAATCAAATATATGCCTATTTATACTAAAACGTAACCTATAAATGGTAGTAGTGGATGATGGGAAAATAGTAGGGATAGAAGTAGTGGGAGTCAAAAATAAGAAAAACAAGTTTAGACTAGTTGAGTATAATACATTGGACGGATAAACAAATAAAGTAAGAAGTACAATTGTATACAAAAATTATGTAACAGAAAATAAAACAGAATTGTAAATATCGGTATAATCGTTTAAAAGTAATTCAGAATGGTGTTGATAAGTTTCTATTGCCTCTAAAGTACTTTATCTGGCTACCTTATTTGTTTCGTCTAAAACTGTAACGTTTCTTTCCAGTATGTGCCCTCTGTTGACTCAATGTTTGGCAAAAAAGGAATCTGACTTATTATTTCTGTAGGATCTGAAGTGTTCGGTTCTGCGGGTTTTAAAAAGTAAATTTTTTTATTTATTAATAGCAAATATGGAATAATATAAAGTAACGCTCAAATCTGTTGAAAAAGTATACCTCAGAATTTGTTGATTTTATATTTCTAAATTTTCTTAAAGATTTATTTCTCAAACTATAGGTACGTCAGAATTGGTTCAAATTTTGATATTTTAAATATCTATACTAAATATCAAAAAGTATTCAAAAATCACTCATGAATTTTTAGAATTCACTCCTATTCAAAAACTTGATTTTTAGAAAAAAATAATATCTTGGCGGAGGGAACGGGAATTTGGTTTATTGTTATTAAAATTCTTATTGACAAATAAAAAATTTGAAAAGAGAAATTATTGGGATCATAAATGCTTTAGAAACATATTTGTTACAATATTATTGCATAATTTAACAACATTGATAAGGGAATATAATTAAAAAAAATTCTATTAATTAATTAAAATTCTATAATAATAAATAATTATTGAAACATTATTTGTTACGCTCCTGATGTAAAATATGCAATATTTTCATTTTTATTGTTTTATTCATTATTGATTAAAGTTTACTCAATAAATTAACTAATAATAAAAATTCCTTATAATAAAAAATTCTGATCAATACCAAGGTTCATTGTTATTAAGTACATATGTTTAGACGTATATATGTGAAATCTTTTTAACATAATATGTATTTATTGTTAATATAACACACATTACACATGCCAATGTGTTTGGTAGTAAATTAAATATTTATATTCTTAGATTAGTAATTAATTTGTGAATTTATAACGAATATAATTAAAAACGTTGTTACCGTATATAGTACGTACAGTCAAATCCCAAAAAATTGAGACCATAAGAAAATGAGTTGAGTAGTAGTCGAACAGAAGGTAACATTTCCACTTTTTGGCTTTTTACTCTTTTTGCAGAATCGTACTTATATCTATAGACTGCACATCTTAGTTGAATTTGGCGTGTTAAATAGCAATAATTTTCCCATAAAAAATGAGTCCCAATCTCGGTTTTCGAATAAAAAGGAACATATCCATTTCTTTATAAAAGTATTATTTTAGTTCTAACAAAAAGTGACATTTTTTTATGTAATATTAGATTTAGATTTAAATTATTAGATTTAGTAGCTGAAAACACTAGAGGAAGTTAATCAAAGTTTCTTTGAACGACTGTTTTATCATCATTTATTTATCTCCTGTAATATGAAAGTTTTTAAACTGACAAAACAGTGACGTAAGGTAACTTTTTTCAATGTATACATTTCTGCATAAACAGAATATTTTTAAAAATAAATGCTTACTCTTTAGTCACATTTTAGTGATTTCTGAAAAAAAGCAACGATGGAAATGTTACCTTCTGTTCGACTACTCCTCAGTTAGTGAAAATATTATTTCTGCCTGTAAGTTGTTTCTGATATATTAGATTATTAGAAGCTACTATTTTTACAGGCCAATCAGAAGCTTAAATTGAATTAAATTGCGGTATTAAAGCGATGACTATCGAAAAAAAACGTCACTGGCTTCATATTGTTTGCAGAAAGGATATCAACTTGATGTCATAATTTAATATACCACGCAAGTGAAGCCAAAGGTAAAAGATAATTTTTAAGTGCTCCAAAAACAGGGTATCTATTGTACGTAAATATGGATTAATCTTGATATTATTTTCCTGACAATGAGTATCCTATTTTGAAACATTTATTGACATATTTATAATCAAGATTTAAACATATACGAACATTTAAACTGATGCAATATAATCATATATTAACATCACTAATTGTATCATAAGTATCTGTTGAAACACGGAAGTGAGAAATCATATCAAATCATTGAAAAAAGGCCTTCATTTTCCTGTTTTAAAATTATGTCTTGGTAATACATAAATATATTATTAAGGTGGTTGGCACACTAGAGATTAAGTAGCTACTAAATCCCTAAAGACGTGTATTAGTTTTACGGTCGCAAATTTAAATTGCTAAATTATGCAATTTTTCTTTCGAAATGTCTATGCTCTTTTAAATTACTTGTACGACAGAAATCCAACGTCTTTTTCCAAATTTCGTAAAAATAGGATGTTTTGTGCAAGAGTTATTGTGTGCACACACACACACACACACACACATACACACGTGTAATATGAAATGTCGTTTTCCGACCATTTTGTTTACCATGGAATTCAGATAAATATCGACACTTTCTTACGCGTTAGAGAAATGTTTAAAAGTCATTCTTGAATCTTAAATAGAATTATTATTGTACCCTTCAATCAATTCCGGCATTAAGGAGAATAACATTTAGTCGTGTAATATGAAATGTCGTTTTACGACCATCCGGTCGATCAAATGTTCTCACCAAGTTAGCACACGGCATTATCTTCTTTTCGAACAAAAAGTCGTGTGTTTTTATGTGTCGAAAAAAAATGTTAATCCCAATAATTGCTTTTCTTACAGCCAAAAACTATTTTTGAGCCTCAAGTTAGCACCGCCGTTTTCTTCTTTTAAAATGAAAAATAGTTTTGCTGAATTCCAAAACATGCTGAGCAAGCCTCGCCATTTCCTTGTTCTTAAAGCAAAAATAAAAATTATAAATATTTAATTTGTAATCCATTTTAATTCACACAATATCTTTCTGCGGACCGGCGGTTGAGAAACACTGCTCTAATGCATCATCCACTCTAGATAATCAATAAATAAGATAACGGGCCTAGTTTCTGACCTTTTAAGAGTGACGGCTGAGGTTAAACGACAGTAATAAATATAAGTTTCAACTTAAGAGACAATTAATAATTTTATCAACTAGTTTATGGCTTTCAAAATAAAGCCATACAAGTAAAATAATTATTTGAATTGAATTAATAATTTAAATTAATGTTTTAAAAATTGACAAAAAGGACCCAGTTTCTGACCTTCAAAATTTCTCATGTGACAGTTTCTGACCCTGACAGTGGCCTAGTTTCTGATTCTTAAATTTAAAAATACAGTTTTTTAAAATTTAATTTATAAATAATTTTTTATTGATAAAAATGAATGTTTAATGTTATATACGTTATGAAAAATAACAAAAACTAATCGAAGATAACTATAAATAACAAAATAACTAACAAAAACTGGTTAGAATTTAATTGGGCCATACCACTTTAGAAGTGAGCCTAGTAATTGACCCTCATATTTCAATAATAAAAATCATTCTAAGGTATTTTATAAATATTTTAAAATAAATTTTAAACAAATATTAACCTGCTCATATATTTTTAATTAAGTTTTCATACTTACATGATGAATATTGCACAGATCAAAATGAGTACTTTGTAACATAAACTGTTAAGAAACTACCAAAAAAATAGTGTTTACACACATTTTAAACTTAAAAATTTTTTTTTATTTAGTTAATATATTCTAAACTTTTTAAATTGCTGTTCATTAGACACAGAATAGATTACTTTAAATTAAGAATTTATTTTTTTTCTTATTTAAAATATAGTTTTTTTATTAATTTATAACAAAGTTGAAAAGTTCAGAAACTGGGCCAGGGTCAATTACCGGGTCTTTTACCTTATGCATAAAAAAAATGATAATCTTATTTCGCTTCAGTTCGCATCAATATGTATTCAACAACATATCCGATAACGTATTTTACTCTTCGTTTAAATTCAATTTACGCGCTCTGTTTATTTATAATTTTTTTCTTCTTAAAAAAATTTCTATGTCTGCATGGTCTATGTGCTTGAGACAGAACATACAATATATATCGCCCCTTGAGAATAAAACTGTTACATCTGCAAAATCACTAATTTTAAGATATTAAAGAAATAAGATTTTGAAGAAATTTAAAACCTAATAACTTTTTTCCAAATCATCTTAGAACTTTGAAACTTTGTCAGGTTCATTCTAACAGTTAGTTTTAAATGTTATGATAAAAATTTTGTCGAGAAAATTCATAGTTTAAATTTTCATTGCAGTTGCAACCGAAAATTTTCTAGTTATTTTACAAAAAGTTGCATTCTGTTTAGGATTATAATGTTATATCTGCAAATAATACATTTTTTCTTAACTATTTCGCAAAATATTACTTTTTGTTGGTGACGCAAAGTTGTATCTGCAACTAATACTTTTCAGAAATTTTGAAAATTTCGCTTTATATAATTCTATAATGGCAATTGTTTAAGGTAACACATTCCATAACTGTATTACAGATAAATTTTTCCGGGAATATTCCCATTTGGGTAATTATTGAGTATTTTCCCGGAAAAATTCCCAAGGTAACACATTCCATAACTGTATTACAGATAGAGATGAGCAACGGCAAAATTCCCAATGGGAATTTTCCCGGGAATATTCCCATTTGGGTAATTATTGAGTATTTTCCTGGGAAAATTCTCGAAACCTGAACCTGAGTAAAAACGATTACTTACAATTAACTGTACTATTTTACAAATGCGTTTTTAATTAAAGACCGCGACACCGGTCCCTCAATTTACGTGAATATTCGTTTCATAGGGATTCAATTTATGCGGATAAAAAATCGCGTAAATTAAATCTGTCATTATAAAAAATAATACTGGAAATTAAAGCTACTAAAAATTGTAGAGAATTTTATAATACAAATGATAACGAAAATGTAGAAATTTACACGCTAAAATTTTAAAAATATCGTTTTTTTCGATATCGATAATTTTCGATAACGAAAAATAGGTTTTGACAGTCCCAACATATTAGGAATACCCACAACTTGCTTCGCTTAAACCTTCAAAAATTTCATTATTTTTGAGCTACGATGTACCGTTTATGAGATATTTAAGGTTTACGTTTTCGAAAAGTATTGAAAACTAATTTTTTTGAAAATATTTTATTGGTGACAAAACCAATTTGACTAATCAGTCTGAATTAATTAAATATAATCAGTTTATGATGAGTAACTCGGTATCGATAATTTTCGATAACGAAAAGTAAGTTTTGATAGTCCCAATATGTTCGGAATACCCATAACTTGCTTCGCTTAAGCCTTCAAAAATTTCGTTATTTTTGAGCTACGGCGCACCATTTACGAGATATTTACGATCAAAAGTTTACGTTTTCGAAAAGTATTGAAAACTAATTTTTTGGAAAATATTTTATTGGTGACAAAACCAGTTTGACTAATGAGTCTGAATCAATCAATTATAATCAGTTTATGATGAGTAACTCGGTATCGATAATTTTCGGTAACGAAAAGTAAGTCTTGATAGTCGCAGTATGTTCGGAATACCCACAAGTTGCTTCGTTTAAGCCTTCAAAAAATTCGTTATTTTTGAGCTACGATGCACCGTTTATGAGATATTTACGATCAAAAGCTTACGTTTTCGAAAAGTATGAAAACTAATTTTTTCGAAAACATTCTATTGCCGACCAAAGAATTGGGACTAATAGAGCATAAATTAAACCATTATACAATCAATTTATAATAATTTGTTAGACATTTAGTAGTAAAAGTAATTAAACACATTTAACTGAAAATGTTATGTTATTTATTCTTCTTTTCTTCTATTATAACTATTAGGAGTATGTAGCTATTAGGATATGCTGCTACAATTTAATTTTGTTTTTGGATTTTAATTTACTTATATGGCTTCTTAAATTTTCTTTTATGTCAGTATTTTGCCGATTGAAGTTTTTCCCACGTTTGTCTGTTTTTATTATACAAATATTTCGATCAAGCTTTTAGTTTACTTTTTTAGTTTACATTTTATCTTGTACGCAATATCCTGATTTAATTTTTGTTTTTACTGGAAAAATTTTTAAGTTTTCAGTGAATAACGTTCTGACCCTGTATTAATTAAACCTTTTTGTATATTTGTCGCCCGCAAATCGCGATTTCGCTTTCGTTTCTTTCCTTCCGAAACAGGTGTTGTTAAATTTCCATTAGTATTATTTGGGAAAGTTTCGTCCAAATTAAAATATATATCCGAATTAACAGTAATAGTTAAAGCAGAAGACAAAAACTGTCCATTATTTAAATTTAAATGGATAAAATTATTTAAATTGTTTAAATTATATGGTTTTAAATTGTTTAAATTATACGATTAAATTCAGAAAGAGCTGTTAAATTAATTTTTTCTTTATCAGCGTCCATATTTTGAAATTAAAATAAATTATAATTATATATTAATAACAATAATTTGCTACGAAAGGATTCGTCTAAACGTCTAAACTCAATAAACATTAAATATGTCTAAAATTGTGAACATCATTATTCACTTACATTGTAAAATGATAACAGAAGAAGGATTACCAAAATGCGTGTAGTTCTGTACGTACCTACAATCCACTCTAACTAACATGTAGGCACTTAATAAAAGAAATCACATACATATACCTTTTTTAATCTAAATAAAAAGTTAATTTTTTGTTTTCTCTTTGTTACAACTGCACATGCAACAAAAATTTCTTAAACCATTTATTCTTAGGTTGTTAAAGTTTAAAAAAAGTTTATGGACTATAACTTTTTTATTTTCTAGAATTTTAGGATGAAAATTTCACCAATCGATAGCTTAAATGTAGCTGAATCCAATGATATAAAAATCTCAAAAACGATAAATTTGCAGTTGTAACAGTTTTATTCTCAATGTGCGATATGTGGTGCATACATCCTGTTATATCCAAGAAACGAAACGTGACTGAATACTAAAAATGACAATTACTTACCACATATTGTCACCACTACAGATTATTGATATAGTGACATGGTACTACTGTACGGTCACTTCCAGAGACACTACAGACTGTCACCACACGGATACCGTACGATACAACATTAGTAATCACCTTCACATGTTCTATTGATTGATGATTGAATAATACTTTTATGGTTGATTGTTTGTTTGTCATTGTCAGTCGTGCATGTACGTTATATAATCGCATTGTTTATTGGTACACGGGGTGTACCAATATAAATTTTTTGATAAATTTTATTGTCAGTCTTAATAGGGTACTGGACTGAAATTAAAAAAAGCTATTCTAAAAGACTAGTTTTTGCATATGAGTTAAAAAAAAAATAACTATACAATTTCTAAATGGGGTAAAAAACAGTTTACTGTAATGACGTCACTATTTGAAAACAAGCAAAAGTCAATATGAATTATTATAATCTCAAAAATTTGATTATATTCATACGATATCAAACTAAAAGCAAATAATTAATTGAATTCTGATGGATTATTATTACTGTATATTCAAGCTATTAGAAATATTGAAAATAAAACACAGTTTCACTTCGCTGATGAAAATTATGCAAATCGACATGTTAACGATAATTCGACGCGCGATAATTTTTGAATGAAACATCCTGTTTTTACGAAGTTTTATGAAAGCGTTGGAACTCCAAAAGTCTTGGATGAGTTCTGCAACCAGACACGTTTGATGCCATGAATCTCAAAAACGTTGTGTTTTTTGGTAAAATTTACCAAAATTTAAAAGTTTTTCAAATTGTTCGTACACCATGACAAAGAGCGGAAAAAATCACATAAGATACGTTTTGAATCATTGTCCTAGATAAGTGAGTTTTTAAGAAAAAGTAATTTTTGTGAACGGAAATTCGCTATGTTATGCAGGATGCTCCGATGGGCGTATTTTTTATTGAATTTTCAAATACTTTAACGTAGTTGCTCTGAGATAGTCAGGTACAAAAGTATACCTCAGTAAAAAATTTTCTTTTATTAAAAATTAAATAATGTATTTTATTCTTCAGTTACTGTATTTGTATACCAGTTGTTTTTTTGAATTTCCGCGCGCTTATGTTGTAGCAATTTAAAAGAATTGTTGAAAAAGCGTTGTAAAAACGTTGTAAAATGTTTTTAAATTATATTTCAAAAACGGCGTGATCAATAACATTTATTTCTTATTAAATATAGTTTGTAATTTTGTATTAAATAACATACTAAATTTTTATCAAATTCCTTTGACACGTTTTCATTTAATCCAAAAAAAAAAAAAAAAATAAAAAATAAAGCTTTCTCATAAGAGCCCGTGTTAAAATTACAAAACTTTGAAACCGTTTTTCTCAAAATTGGGATGGTCAATTTTTTTTGGGGTAAAGGCTCGAATTATTGGTATTGGATTAAATAAATATCTAGAGAAGTTTCGTTAAATGATCAAACCATACGAATAAAAGTAATAAAACTTTAAAACCCAATATCATTACTTTAAAATAATAAAAATTAACTAGGTAATTATTTAGAACAAAAAAAGATATTTTATCTACGACTACCATAAAATTGCTTGTTTGTTGTATAAAATACTATTTAGGTAAGCTATGTTTTTACATACAGCTGTACAAAAAATGGCTCTTTATACGCATGTATACGTAAAATACCACAAGTGACTACACTTTTACCCAATTCTTATATTGTGTATTATATTAGAATCTGTAAAAAAATTTTACCTAGCAACTGAATGTTTTTAATTTTCAAATTCTGCATAATTTTAATGTATTGCATTTGTATTAAATTTTTATCGTTTATTGTGAATTTCATGTTAGTCGTAGATAAAGTATAGTACGTAACTCGGTTGTAAGGCATATTACACACTCGCGCAATTACGCACTCGTCGCTACGCGGCTCTTGCGTAACTTTTTCGCTCGTGTGAAATATGCAACTTACGACCTCAATCACGTAATATAGGTACTATTATATTTTAGTCAATTTATTGTATTTCCCTTTTATATAAAATTTTGTAATTTAGTTTGAATGTTATACACTAGAATTTAGACTTTTGTGTGAATGGTTCAGACATATTGGTATAGTCCTCACCAAAGTAGATGAAGAAAGGTATGACGACGCGCAGATCGTGATGACATAGATGGCGAATTACATATATACAGCGTGAGTTTTTTGAGAGTTGCCATTTTTATTACAGCCAAACCGTTGATTTAATTGCTATAGTCAGGAGCTTTATACCCCTTATGGTCTTAGCTTTTATCAACGGTTTGGCTGTAATAAAAATGGTAACTCTCAAAAAACTCATGCTGTATTAATATAATAATAAAAATAATTGTAATGTTGTCTTTTTCTAAAAATTCAAATATGTGACGTATTATGACGTAGATGGCGAACTGCGCAAAAAAGCTTATTTTAGACTCAAATGTAGCGTACCTTTCTCTATCTACTTTGGTTGTCACTTTTAGCTAAAAATTTGAATTTTATAAAAAAAAAAAAAAATAGGTTGACGAAAACATTACAACAGAAGATATAGGTCTATGTTAGGTCTACTTTAAATCGATCACAAACACTTATAAATAGTTTGTGATGTTACAAAACATATCGTGTAAACAAACTTGACATAATACTACGTACGTTCTTGAGAAAATTTTCACCTCGTACGAAGAGAAACAATAAATTTTCTTGTTGTGGTTGAAATGTTATTGATTGGAGGATACAACGAAAACGTTAATTCTGAAGAAAATTATGCTTTTTCCGGAAAACCAGATGCGTGATACTTCATATGAATTTATTAACATTTTATATGATATCGTTTTTTACAGCTACATATTATCAGGTTATCACGTGCACTTAAATAAAGATGATTCACTTTAAAAAAATTTTATAGTGGTTTTATTTTTCAAATTATTAAAAAAAATTTTTAATTATTATTAATAACCTGTTATTATTTAATTTATTAACAAAGTAGGAAATGAAAAAAACTAATAATATAAATATCCTTGTCGCAGCATCCTGCATACCATAGCGAATTTCTGTTTATAACAATTAGTTTTTCTTGGAAACCAGTTTACATAGAATAATGTTTTAAAAACCTTTTTTATGTGACTTTTTCACCTCTTTTTAATGGTGTAAAAATATCACAAAAGCTTTTGAACTTGGCGAAATTTTGGAAAAAACTAATTTTTTTCCACGAAAAGTACCCAGAAAACATGTTTTAGGCATCGGAGCCGCCTGGCGGAAGAAATCATCCAAGTTTTTTGGACTTTTAATGTTTTCATCAAATTTTATAACAATAGAATGTTTCGGTTGAGAGTTATCGTGCTATATATATATATATATATATATATATATATATATAGGTATAAATTTTAGTGAATACTATTTTCGAGTTCTAGGGACCTCTAAACAAATCTCTGTCATAATTCTGGGCTCAAGTTTTGTCAGGACAGTGGCCGTACTAGTTGAATTTTCGATTCATTCGCTAAAAAGGTTATGAATCACATGAATGAATGGGAGAGGAGAACTGCGACATTTCCAAGTTTAGTTTGCGGTTTTGGCTTTAGCCTGTGTTTTGTCGATTATCGTACAGTCGTTAATATAAATATTATATTATACACCACGTGACTAAGTGTGACTTTTGATCCCGAGTGTAAAGTTTATTGTCAGAGGGCCTGTAAAGGTACGAGAACAACAATTCACACGAGGAATCAAAAGAAACACTTTAGTTTCGTGGCGAATATATTATTTTTGGCAATTACTACAAATAATTTAAAATTGTAAAAATTATGAAAAAAATTATTCAAAACTTATTTCCAATCAAAAGGGTCTGCGATAGGGTTGCAATCTTTCACTCTTGCTGTTTAATGCATATTTAGATCAGGTACTCGCATTTTTTCTAGTTTCCATTTTTTAGCCTCATTTACGAAATATTGAACAAATAATATTGTTATGATAAACAGTAAAAATAAAAAATACTTAAAAGTTAATGTTATGCTGAAAACTGTAAAAAACTATAGTCACTAAAGAACCCTGACTAAATGTATGACAAGCACGCGCTTAGAGTATTCTTCTTTCATTTAAATTATATTTCAAAAGTTATATACTTCAACTACTTAAAATAATGAAACTTCTATCGAATTAAAAGTTAGATAATGATTTATGAAATGTAAATGGAAGAAAAAATCTTGAGGGTAATAAGAAATTAAATTTTAATTCAATTTATAAAGCTTCTGTGTCGTTCGCGAATAAAAGAAAAAAAATAATCTAATTTTTCCTTATTCTTTGTTGTTTGGTGTTTTAAGTCGAAACTCCAAAGTCTTCAAGATATACTTACGTATTTAAATATGCAATAAACATTTTCTAAAGAGATTTAATTTTTATCTTTAGAGTTCCGTAATCCAAATCCGGGAACCCTTATAGTTTCGTTAAATCTATCGGTCTGTCATACCTCGCATAACTTCCACATTTTTAGGTCTATGAAGATGAAAATTTGTATGTATGTGCTATAGATAGAAATCACAATTAATAAGCAATCTTAACACTAGAATCATACCTTGGTCTACGAGTCAAGTTAATCATACATCGGCGTCATTTTGACGGATGGACTTTTTACGGGGAGTTTTAGAGTTTACTTGCAAAAAACATTTTCTTTTTACATAACAATACTACAAAAGCGAACAAAATATTTAAAAAAATTGGATTTGGAAAAATGTCTTAATATAAATATTTATTAATTTTTTTTAATCTTTTTATCAAAGCATATTTTCATTATAAAAATTAAAAAATAGATAAATACATCAATTGTATCATAAAACATGCCTTTCAAATAATAAATTTATGAACTATTATGAGTCAGTGGAATGTGTGACTTTACAGAATGTGAAATTTCTCAGTCATAAATATTCCTATAGATATGTCGTTATTTCCCCATTAGGCACATTTGTAAATTTTCTAAAATTTGTTAGTAATTTTTCGAATAAGATCTCAAAAAATAATAAAAATTAAAATATTTTCCACAAAATAAATTGTTAATCTTTTATTAAGTCATTCGAAACGCATTCTGTAGTTTTCGATTTAATATATTAGAATTTCAGTATTATGTCGTCTCTATAAGTCAAACAGCTGTAATCATCTTTCACATTATCATAATCATTGAACAAGTTAATTATAACATCCATATCTTTAATAAATTTTAGAAAAATTAGGAAAACTTTTATATGTGGAGTACAAAATCTTAAAAAAAAAAAACATCGGTTAATCATACATCGTCGTCCTTTTGACTATTGACGCACACTATTTCAGTATAAAAAAATGACAATAGCTATAAACAAAATTTATACGTCTTATGTGTTATAATAACAAATAAATTAGATAACAGAAGTTTCACAGCAAGCAGGCAACGATAAGTTGTAGTATTGGAGCAGGTAGAGAAATTCGTTCGTCGTTTTGATGAGTACGTATGATTCTGGCGTTAATTGTCTTAATTTTTAGAGGATCATTTTCAAATTTAAAAACTGGAGAGAATTCCATATTTTTAAATTTGTAATTTTTAGCTAAAAGATCTCAAAAAATTACAAATACTAACACTTGCTAAAAATACTCAAATGAAATTATTTCGGCTAAGTTATATCGGTAATTTTCGGAGTTATAGGCAAATAAATTTTCAAAAATTCAAAAAATTGATTAATTCACAGTAGAGAAAATCGTCGCCAATAAATGAAATTTTGCATTAAGGCATAATATATTCCAGTATTGGAAAGCATCTTTCAAAAATTTTAACTGCAAATCATTAACGGAAATTTTGGAAAACAGGCAAAATTTTCGTTTTTCGTCGAATTCCAGAAATAATTCCACGCACCCTATCGTGTAGGCTACCGTTAGAAAGACTCTATAAAATGAAATTAAGGTTCTATTAACCACTTTTCAGTTTTAAACTTTTGCGAAATTCTTAACTTTGAAGTTTATGTTTCCGACTATTATGTTCGAGTTAAACTGAGGCTTTGTCAAATATATTTATCCATTTATCCACTGGAATGTTCCATATTTTATTCAAAAACTGTGAGAAATTAAGAAACCCTGACTCAATGCGTGTCCAATACACACTAGGTGAGTTTTTATTTTTTTTTAATATTTATAATAATTTTTTCTAACAGTGCAGCGTGTGGCATTTATTTTTTGCTAGTAGCCGTTCATTATGTGACGGTTAAAAGAGATTCTTTATTGTCCTCTGAGTCACTAGCCTCAAATAATTTTGCTACAATAGGAAAGGAGTACAATAAAGGAACAAAAAGTCAATAACCGTTATAATATCGACTTGCCTCGCTCCCTTTTTTTGTAACAAATCCTTTTTTATCAAGTATAACTTTTTTGCTTTGGCTAAATTTTCAAATATGTTTTTGCAGTACTGCGGGGGTGGAGGGAGGTACAAATTTTGAACAAAGTATATATAGGTACTCAAGCTTTTGTATGCACCAATTAAACGAAACAATAGCGACCAGTTGTATATGTGCAAGCTAGAACACTCGTGGATTTACATATATACAGGATGGTCCAGAATTATGTACCGTAATTGCTGGAGCTAATAGTATGTTCAAAAATAATGGTACCTTTTCATTTACACTTTTTTCCAAAACTCAATAATAAGGGAGATAAAGCAGAGGGGTAAAATATAGAGGGGTGGAACGAAACCGACTTCTTTTTTTTTAAAAATTTCTTACGCGCTTTTGATTACTGGATTCATATTCTAGGGGCGCGTATGAACATTAAGATAATTAAATTTATGGTATCAATTATTCGATCACTTATGTATAGGGGATAATTTGGAAATAGATACTTCTACTTTAAATTACTTGAAAACGGTAATATTTATCGAAATGTAACAAGTATACCTTTTTTGCGTGAAATTGTCTGAGGAATTATATTACCAGGAATTTTGTTTAAATAATTACAAATTAAAAAAGAAAAGACGTGATAACTCACACCTACCACCCAAAACCACACCTTAGTCATGAGTGGTGGAATAAGTGTTGACATAAATTTAATCCCTCTAACGCAAAATAAGTACCCCTAAAATATCAATCCGTTATTCAAAAGCGTTTGGAAAATATTTAAGAAATAATGGTTTTCGTTTCACCCCTTTACAGAGTTGGATCACCCTTATTATTGAGTTTTGAAAAAAAGTGTACACGAAAAGGTACCATTATTTTTGAACGTACTACGAGCTCTACCAATTACGGTACATAATTCTGGACCACCTTGTATTTACGGGAGTCAATAACCTTATGAATGTCATCAACCATAAAGCAATATCGTAGTGAATATTTTCCATTATTTCATTCTAGTAAAAATATGTGTACATATTGTGTGTTTCGAAGAGCGGAAACTGGATATCAATCTTAGAAGAAAAAAAAAAACTATATTTCATTAAGGAGCAGAAGCAGATAATAGGACAATGAACCTTTCGCGAAAATAATTTTGGAAAAATCCAGTCAAATACAAAAAAGGCTAACGCAGGTCTAGACTAGTGATTTTTCTTTAAATTTTTTAAAATTTTTAATAAGGCGTCTCGATTTTTTCTTTATGTAGCAACAAAAAGACATTATTTCTAGTTATTTATCAAAATGATTTCCTATTTTCCTTTCACTGAAATAAAAAAAGATTAATTAAAATTCACATAGTAACTGAAAGATTATCAAACTGGGTCGGTTGGGACTCGAATCTGCCGATCTCTTGGTTGCTAGCCAAGCATCTTACCAGCGCCCGCTCTGGCCTCTACGCCGCCCTGGGCAAAAGGGGAAAATTCCACTCCGGTACAAAATCGGAGACTTCTTTTTCTGGTCGTTGGGTATAAAAATGCCGCCCTCTTTCATTTTTTTACACCGGCGACTTTTTTTTTTGCTCGTCATCTGTAAAATGCCGCCCCTTTTTGACAAGAATTCCGCCCTTTTAATTTCCCGCCCCGAGGCAATTTTTTTTTTTTTTGGCCTCGTCACTTCTAAAATGTCGCCCTCTTTTTACAAAAATTTCCAAAAATGCCGCCCTTAAAATTTGTCGCCTCGGGCAAATGCCCGGGTTGCCCCCCCCCCTCTGGAGCGGGTCCTGATCTTACAGACCAATTTAAAAAAAAACCGTTCGGTGCCTTAATCGATAACGCGCTTGGGTAGCATCCAAGAGATCCGGGTTCGAAACCCAGCCGATCTAGTTTGATAATTTTCAATCATTATGTGAATTTCAATTAACATAATGAATTGGTCATTAATATACTGTTAACAATGCAAAATTTCAATTGATTAGGAGGTTAAAATTTGGAAACGAGACAAACAAACGAGAAGGAAAGAAGCTCTTTCCCGGAGTAAAAAGCAAAGTATATACCCTTCACCGGAATCCTCCCCCTTAATTTCTGTCTATGCAAGTAAACAAACTTACTTAATGAACACATCAAACCTTTTGAAAACAATAGTAAGAATAAAACACATAAAGATTGTTGCCAACTAAAAGAGTGTAAATTAGCCACTAACCATTGTGCATTGTACTTAACTTTGATTTTAATAAACTTAACCTTGGAACCGTATGCAATGACGTCAGTGACACTGAGGACATTCAAAGGTATGAACAATACATTTGTCAAGTCAACAAACAATAAACAAAGGATTTGTATACCAGAATTTTTTAAGAAGAGGACAATAAATTGTCGTATTAATGAAGGCCAAATTTACAGAAATATGTTATTAATTTTTAATGCGAGTGCCTTAAAAATAGCGTTCATAATTTCGCGTATAAAAGTGTGAAATATATTCAGAATATCATTTTAAACGAAAACATTGTTTATTTAATATTATTTTTAAATACATAAATACTATTTTTTGTTATAAATAAATTTTCAAATAAAATAAATACGGATGATATGAATTTATAGTAAATATACAAAATAATTTTTTCAAAAAAAATTATAATTGTACAAAAAATAAATACCACAGGTATTGAAACATTTTATAAAAAAAATTCAAAATCTACAGAGCAAAAGAGTGGTTTTGTTAAAAGCAACCAAAGTCCGAAATATAAATCCAGTGGGAGCTCTGGGTAATACCAAATTTGTCCAGCAGCAGAGTAGGAACTTTGGAAAAATTACCGTAAAAGCCCCCTAATTTTACCTATTAAACCTAACTTTACCATACCACACTCTGTGTTAAAAAAAATTAAAATTTTATGGCTTATAATACCTAGAGCGTTTTTTCTTAGTGACACAATTATTTCTAACTAGCTACTAGTGTTCAGGGCCCAACAAAAAAAGGCTCCCAAGAGAATACAAAAATTATTTCTTGACAAATTTTAAGGCGGTATTTCTGTAAAACTAGGGCAATAAATGACTGACAAGCAAAAAAAAGTCACGACTTCTTTTTGCCGAGGGGGGCAGAAATTTAAGGGCGGCATATCTGGAAAATGACTGACGAGCAAGAAAAAAAAAGGTCACCACTTTGTCCCTGCGGCGTAGGGGCCCCCAATGTACCTTCTGTCCCGGGGCCCTTGAAAACCTAGTTATGGCCCTGCTAGTGTTCTATAAATTTTTCTGCAATTGCCAGCCGCCATTTCTTTAAATCATTAGTTTCTTGTTTATTTTAAACGGTATCTACATTCCTGTTTTTAGCGAATTTCCAGAATGGAATTCAGCCATTACAGCCACTGTCACAACGCGACCTGAGCCCGGGACCATGGCAGAAATTTGTTTTGAGGTCCCTAGAAACCGAAAATATATATATATATATATATATATATATATATATATATATATATATATATATATATATATATATACACGTCGAATGCCAGGAACATGGTTTTTGTTCTTGCAAAAAAATAGTTTTTTGCCAAAATTTCCACTTAATCAACAATTTTTGCGAAATTTTTTTACACCATTTAAGAGAGGAGAAAAAATTATATAAAAAAGGTCTTTAAACTATTGTTCTATGTCAACTAGTTTCCGAGATCCGAGGTCCAGAACCTCGAAGAATGTTAGACTGTGATCGTTCTCTCGTAAAAACTGCCATGTTAATCACATTCTACACATAAGATATGTACGTAGTATATATCGTTTATATAATTTGTTTATTTTGCTTGGAATATGAACAACATATTTCTTTCTCTGTTTTGCACATTTATTCTATTCTAAACAAAATAAACAAGGTATACGTATATATGCATATGATACATATAAGAGTACAAATGTACCAATAAAATCTAAATTAAAAATACCCCTGTCGCAGCATCCTGCATAACATAGCGAATTTCCATTTACAAAAGTACGTTTTTCTCGGAAACTAGTTGATATAGAGTAATTGTAAATAAAAAAACCTTCCTTATGTGATTTTTCCGCCTCATTCCGCCAATTTTTTTTCACGAAAAATGTCCAAAACACCGTAAACGTTCTCACGAAATTTCTTAAAAATAAGACGTTTCGTTCTTGAGTTATCGTGCGGACACTTAGTAAACATATATATAAATGTGTCCGCACGATAACTCAAGAACGAAACATCTTATTTTTAAGAAATTTCGTGAAAACGTTTACGGTGTTTTGGACATTTTTCGTGAAAAAGATTTGGCGGAATGAGGCGGAAAAATCACATAAGGAAGGTTTTTAGCGAATTTCGAAAACTCGAAATTCAGCTATTACAGTAGGTCTCATGACGCAATCTGAGTCCGGGACTATGGCAGAAATCTGTTTTGAGGTCCCTAGAATACGAAAATGATATTCACTAAAATTTATATATATATATATATATATGTATATATATATATATATATATATATATATATATATATATATATATATATATATATATATATATATATATATTTATGTGTTCCCACGATAACTCTCGAACGAAACGTCTAACGCTTATGAAATTTTGTGTGCGGACTGGATTCTGAATTGGCTTGGCTAAGTTCGTTAGCCAGACACGTCGGATGCCAAGAAGTAGGTTTTCTGGCCATTTTTTATCATTCGATCCTATCATAAAGCAGTTCGATTTTTACATCGTTGAAAAGGAAAAAAAAAATTATGAAGAAAATATTCTTATAATTTTCTTTCTATTTTAAGTATTTTTCGAGAAAATGTAAATTTTCACTTTTATTCTTTCTTTGTTAGTCTAATAAGTAATTTATATTTATATCTCAGTTCTTTATGAAGTATAAAAATATTTCACTTTTTTATTAAAGAATTTTGTGAGAACAAGTGAAAACTATTCACATATATGTGCTATAACACACATACATGTATAGAGTTTTGTTTCTCATTTATTGCATTATAATTAGCATGGTTCTATCTCATGTTAAAAAATGTAAATTAAACAGATTTTCTAAGCTAATGTAATGAAGAATTTTTTTTTTTTTTATTGAATTTTTAAGTAAACAAGAAATTGAAGATTATGTTATGATATAATATTATTAAATATATGAAACAAAACAAAATATGTACAATGTACATATGTATGTACGGAAAAATATTTTGAATCGATTTTGAAAATTTTTTCACTAATAATTAATAATGTTAAAAAATTAAACCATTTCAAATGGATTTAAGGTATTTTAGGTGAGGTCAAGGTTTTCGGGACCTAAAAAGGCCAGAAATTAATTAACCAATCGATTTTAAAAATTTTTTCACAGTTAGTAAGTTAAAGTATTTGAATTAATTAATTAAATGATGTCCGCAAGAAGCTTACGGACTGCCATAAGTTATATGAGATCCTTAGAACCCTTTTCTTACTGTTAGAGTACTAGACTTGTATGAGTTTCGCCAGGATTTACTGATCCCATAATTGTAAAAAATAAACTAAACGACCAATTTTAAAAATTTCTTCACTGTTACAGAGCTAAACTATTTTAGATAGATTTAGAATACATTATGTAAGGTCCGCCAGGGTCCACAGGACCCAAAAGTGTCAAAAATAAACTAACTGACCGATTTTGAAAATTTTTTCACTCTTACAGAGCTAAACTATTTTAGATAAATATCGATTACGTTATGTAAGGTCCGCCTGGGTTCATAGGACCCAAAAGTGTCAAAAATAAACTACCTGATCGATTTTGAAAATTTTTTCACTGTTACAGAGCTAAACTGTTTTAGATAAATATAGATTCCGTTATGTAAGGTCTGCCAGGGTCCATAGGATCCAGAAGTGTCAAAAATAAACTAACTGACCGATTTTGAAAATTTTTTCATTGTTACAGAGCTAAACTATTTTAGATAAATATAAATTACGTTATGTAAGGTCCACCAAGGTCCATAGAACCCAAAAGTGTCAAAAATAAACTAACTGACCGATTTTGAAAATTTTTTCACTGTTACAGAGCTAAACTATTTTAGATAAATATAGATTACGTTATGTAAGGTTTGCCAGGGTCCATGGGATCCAAAAGTGTCAAAAATAAACTAACCGACCGATTTTGAAAATTTTTTCACTGTTACAGAGCTAAACTATTTTAGATAAATATAAATTACGTTATGTAAGGTTTGCCAGGGTCCATGGGATCCAAAAGTGTCAAAAATAAACTAACCGACCGATTTTGAAAATTTTTTCACTGTTGGGGAACTAAGCTATTTTAGATAGACATACATTACGTTATTTAGGGTCTGCCAGGGTCCATGGGACCCAAAAGTGGTAAAAATAAACTAACCGACCGATTTTGAAAATTTTTTCACTGTTACAGAGCTAAACTATTTTAGATAAATATAGATTACGTTATGTAAAGTCTGCCAGGGTCCATCGGATCCAAAAGTGTCAAAAATAAACTAACCGACCGATTTTGAAAATTTTTTCACTGTTGGGGAGCTAAGCCATTTTAGATACATATAGATTACGTTATGTAAGGTCTGAAGTGTCAGTAGGACCTAAAAGTATCAAAAATAAAATAACTGACCGATTTTGAAACCTTTTTACTATTACCGAGGTAAACTATTTTAGATAGGTACAGGTTGTGTTATCTGAGATCCACAACTGTCCTGCGGATGCAAATGCGGCGTAGAATGCTACGCAACGGGTTTTGAATATATATATATATATATATATATATATATATATATATATATATATATATATATATATATATATATATATTACATAAAGTCCGCCTAGAATATACGGTCGAGCTGATTTTTTAATGAGGTCCACCGGGATCTTGCAGATCCGAAAACGCCAGTAATAAGCTATCGAACCGATGCTAAAAAATTTCTCACTGCTAGAGAACTAAATTATTTTAGATGGATACAACTATGCTGCACAAAATTCGTTCGGGTTCTTGGGTCCCCAAAAATACCAAAACTAATTACCCAACCGATTTTAAAAATTCTTTTACTCTTAGAAAGCTAAACTATTTTAAATAGGTACAGGTCTTAGATGAGATCCGCCAGTGCCCAAGATTTGGAAATTCGCTATGTTATGCAGATGCTGCGACAGGGGTATTTTTATTTACAATTACTCTATATCAACTAGTTTCCGAGAAAAACGTACTTTTGTAAATGGAAATTCGCTATGTTATGCAGGATGCTGCGACAAGGGTATTAAAAAATATGCAAACTTTGTTAATATTTCAAAACACAAAGCTTACAATTATTATATAGATATAAGTAATTTTATCATAATATATGAAAGATTACATAATCTCATAAGTATTTTGAAATAATTTTTGATTTTTATCTATTTGAGCATTATCGAATAATTCGTTTAAGATTAAGTAATGGTTGCTATAGGTTTGGTAATGTTAGAATCTTTTCACTAATATTATCGATAGACACCTAGAACAAACGGCACATGTCAAAAATTCGAAATCTATTACGTTTCATTGTTAGATATTACGTGGAATTAACAAAAAAGTGTCAACAATCAGTGGAATATTTAACAATTTTACGGTATCTTTCATATTTCACTGTAAAACATTGACTGGCAAAGTTAGGAATTCGTTGACATCTTACTGTATTTTTTAGTTTTATTTTAGACTAGTAATTTAAGTTTCTGAAAAATTTCTTTGTGAATCAAATTAAAGATTTTTATCGGTTGATTTCATTGAAAAAGTTAAATATAACTAAATCAGTTTCGTTTTCATTTTACTTAAAATTTGAATCGAAAATTATGGTAAAGTTATATGTTCCTATGGTATAGCTCCACTTTAATTCTGCGTTCTTCATCTCAAAATGTAGGGGAACTCCATTATTTGAAGTGGCATTACTCACAGATGAAAAGAGAAATTGGGGAAACAAGTGAATATTGACTTGAAACAAAACACTAATTAAATAGTTTGTATAATTGTTGTTTTACTTTCATCAGGGACCACCTTTTAACATTCAAACTAAATATAATCAACCATTTTTTTGAAAGCCAACTATATATAAATTGAGTTTTTTATTGTGGGTTTTGTATGATCCACATGGGTATTAAACGTACGATATATGTTGTACCATTTAATGTAATATTCTCATCATTTATACACCAACTCAAAATTTGCTCAATCGAGAAATGTTCCCGATGAAATTGTATTTAATAAATATTTAATACAGTTGGTAGTATGTACATTTATATTCCTTTTAATCATTGTAGCAAGTACATTTCATTTGAAATAGCTTTTAACAGAATGTATGAAATAGTCTTTAACTAACTGTATGTATCACGTTGTATATCGAAGAGAAAATTTTTACATTTTTGGGACACGATTAAATACATGTACATATAAATTGCTTGTCCAAAATGGATGGACAGCTGCCACAGTAAAACATTTCCATTTCAACTAGTAAAATTGTCAACTTCTATTAATTTAGTCTCTTTATTTTCGTATTAACTGAAATGTTATTTTTAAGAGAGAAACATATATTTTTACGACGAATAAAAATGTACGTTTAGATATCTGGCAACATTAAGCAGAGGCGTAGCGAGCATAACTGGCGCCCGGTGCGTGACACTTTATTTGCGCCCCCCTTAACTTCAAAAATTTTTGAAATTTTAGGTAGTGGAACGATGTATTAAAAACTCTTGTAAATTTGTATTTTAAATTTTTTTCTAAAAGTTGCCTTAACCACCTTTTTTTGCCCGCCAGTGCTTTTTTTGTGTGTCTATATATTTGGAAGTCATAACTTGGAAGTAATTTTGTCATTTCCCTACGTAGCAAAATTCTAATGAGGAGCACAAAAAAAATTTAAAGTAATAGCGCCCAACCTATTAGCTTTTGCCGCTCCTCTTATTAGCTTTTGGCGCCCCTCTTAAAGTGGCGCCCGGGTCATTATAGTACCCCTTGCACCCCCTCGCTGCGCCACTGACATTAAGGCAGTATGCTAGCCTAGAATCTAGAAAATTTTCTTTTTTTTACTTCATTTTCTAAAAGTATAGATCTTTAAAAATGTGTTCCCAAAAAAAGAAATTTAAAAATTTTGGTAACTTACCAAGTTATAGCCATTTTAATACGGCAGGATCGGGTATCAGGTATTTTATTTACTTCAAAACTTTAAAGTTTAAATGCATTTTTGTCTTTTCAAGCTGATTCTTTCAACTACTTTTTTCAAGCTGATAATTTCAAGTTATAGACAAATGAACATGTTATTATAAAAAATATAGTATATAAATTTACTATACCAACGTGTAAATGAAGCGTCAACATACGCTCAAAATACGACCAACTGATATTTTGTAATCACTGCAATAACCGCGGTAACCACAGTATAACAATTTTGAATACGTTCTCAAATAATTACTGTCAAATAATACTGATAATAATATTAACTTTTTTTGACAAATATCTGCAAAATTAAAAAAAAAAAACGCCGTGAGCAGCGGGGCCCCATCACGGAAGTCGAATTTCCTCTTTTTTCCTTTCATCTTCGGTATTGAATGTCTACAAGCGAAATGTAATTGAAAGTCTACAAGCGATTTGTCATTTTGGTGGTTTCAAAACTGATGATGAGTGTCCGGTTAATCGGGGCTTTAAAAAAAGGTTTTAAGTCTTTAAGGACTGAATCTCAGTAAATTTCAATTTTGTGGCGATAGCAGTTAGCAGGAAAAAAGCCAACACATTCGTACGAGGGCATTCCTACCCATGCTTATCCGCCAATTGCCTTTGTGTTTTTTAAATATTAAAAAAAGATATTTTTTCTTTCCAAAATAATCCAAAATTTCTATTTTATAAATAATAAAAATCCAAAATTCCTACTTTATAAATAAAAATAAACAGTGACTTTGATAACATTTTTAAATTACTTAATATTTGTGTATTGCATTTGTTATAAAAGTAGATTAATTTTTTTTAAATTTTGTGAAATTACTATTCGCCTACTTTGTATTAGAATAAAAATAATGCATTTAAAACACATTTAACAATACCATTGAATTCCGATGTAAAAATAGGAGAGGTGGGGGGAAAAAATAAGGTGGAATCCCTAAAAGGTACTAGCTGGATACTGACTCAATACACGTACAAAATTTCAGCCCTCTAGGTTTCCTTAGAGAGTCTCTAGGCGTATTAGAAAAAAAGCAAAAAAATTAAGGAAATATTGGCGTAAAAATCGTGGGGATAAAGGTTAAAAGTTGAAATCTCCAAAAAGCAGTGGCTGGCTATTTGTTTAACCTGTACACAAAATTTCAGTCCTCTAGGTTTATTTGGGGAGATTTTGACCCGAACGAAACTGTTAAAAAAGAAGAAAAATCATGTTCTTTTTGGTATAAAAATAGTGGGGTAAGGGTTAAAAGCTGAGACCCCAAAAAGGCACCAAAGATACTAACTCAATCCGAATACAAAATTGCAGGCCTCTAGGTTTATTTGGGTGACCTGTGCGAGTTGTACAAACTTCGAAAACGTTAAAAAAGCATGAAATTGTAACTTAAAAATGAGGGGGGGGGGTAAAATATAAAAACCTCCAAGTAGCACGAACTCTATCAACACACCAAATTTCAACCCTCTACGTTAATTCTGGGGGGCTGTGGGCGTGTTAGATCCAGCCAATATCGTTTTTTTCCCCTCTACTCCCTCCAAATCATTCCAGGAAGCTGAATTTTGTATATGTTATGGGAATTTTGTATATGGGGTGTAATGTAAGATTCTCTACAACAGACGCCACCCAGATCATTATTTTATACTTTATACATATTACAATCACATGATGAGCGTGGAGGATGCGTGTGTCTTCTTAGAGGAATTATATGCCGATATTCTCCTAAAACTGTGAACCAGTCCACAGGGGCAGTGCTTAAGATTTTGCCCAAAATTAAGAATGGCCGTCATTTTTTAATTTGAAGATAATAGGTATATATTAAGGAAAAAATTCAACTTTCAATACAAAGGACAGAAATAATTTTTTTTTTTTTTTTTAAATAAAACAATTAATCATTCTTAATTATATTTTGTCATTTTCATAAAAGACATTACTTCCATTTTCTATTACGTACGCATACATACATTACATCTTTGTACGTAAGTATTATCAATTTTTTAGAAAAAGTTATTTTTCTCATAAATATTTGAAAATATTCATCGAAAGCACATCAAGCACGAAAGTTCAAGAACAACAAATAAATGAAAAATATTTTTTCTATCATAAATTTCTAATAAATATGTATATAAAATATTGTCATGCAACAAACATTTTATATCTTGTAGTTTAATTAATTAAATTTAGAAAAAAAAATTATCTTTTTCCATTTAAATTATTAATCAATATTATTTCAATTATTTATTTCAAAGGTACCTAATCAATAAATTTTACGGTGAAGATCATAGGCGGGATTTCAAGAAAAATATATGGGGGGGGGGGAGCAAGGAATATATTTAATATAAAAATCAGCTTGGGAGATTCTTAGAATAGCAAACTAGTTCAGGTCGACAAATGCTTGACTTTATTTTTGCATCCTCACCCCTTTTCTTCGGCCAATTCATTTAAATAAATCTTGTTCAAGTTTTTAATTTTCCATTCGCACGAATATTGGAGAGCAGTCCCCGTCCCCTTTGCCCCATTGAATCCCGCTTATGGTGAAGATCACGGTAATATATTGAAATATAATAGAAATTAATTTAAAATTATTAATATAGATACTAATGATAGTCTAAATTATTGCGTGGGTTTGTTTGAGATTTCTCGATAACTACTATTTCTGTTTAATAGACATGAAATTAATATGATTTGTATACCTTGCGTTATGGACTTCTGAGAAAATATTTAATTACATTCTCCATCGCTTTTGATTTAATTTTGCTCTAATTTTGCCAAAACAATGTTGAATTTTTGTTTAAAAATACGGATTGGATCCTAGTATTCTATTTTTGATTAATTTTACGGACTAAATTTTCAAGAAAAATTAAAGAGATAAAAAACGCTAAGAACAAGTAGACTGAAAGACTTCATAGATATTCTGGGGAGTTTATTACAACAATTTCGCTAATTAATAGACAAATTTTTCATTTTTACGAGTATATTCGAAATATCGACTATATAGTCTGAATTAGAATCATGACTTTAAAAATCTGTTTTCAATCTTAATTTAGGTTTCAATTTTATAAAAATTGACCAAGAGCAAGTTGGGTTCGTATACTTATATAGGGTGGCGTACAGTGAGCAGCTAATAGACCAAATTGTACTAAAACATTAGTAGATACGTTGTCTATAATTGTGTTTCCCCTTGTTATTTAAATTTTTTTTTTTATAACTGTTACACTATCCAGAAAACTCTTAAAATCAAAATTCTAGTTTGGAAAAATTGGGAGATTGGCGGACGGACGGCCATTTCTAGCAAATTTTGAGCTACATCAATAAGAACACTGGACCAAAAATTATAACAAAAATGCTTAGAGGCAGTTCACACGAGTTAGTGATACTTCCTTCACACGGTATATTAAGGGGTTAGGTGGGTGGGTTTCAGAGGTTCAAAAAAAGGGTATTTTTACTATTTTTTTTTTTTTTAATATATACAATCATATGTTTTATTTAAACAATTCAGCATATCAAAGATACATATTTAAATAGTATTTTGTGAAATTTTTGTTTAAAAATTCCGCAAACTCAGCTGTTGGTACCTCATCTCCCTTGACGTCTCAAAAAAAAATGCTCTTGCCGTGGACAGCATAACTCATTATTGGTTCATTTAAAATCAAAAAACCAAAAATATTTCGTTAGTACATGGATAAGTCTCGTTATTGGACGAAGGAAAAAAATTAAAATTTGAATTTTTAACAGATTTTGAACAAAAGAACACATTTTTTCGTCAAATTTTCGCCATGTATTGGCTCGAAAAAATTAGTTGTAACAAAAATAAAAAAAATCCTCCGTCCAATAACTAGATAAATGTTATTTCAAAGATGTGTACAAAATTTGAACAAAATCTATTCATAACTTTTAGAGAAATCATGTCCACCGACTTAAAAAATTGAGTTTTGAGATAAACGGGTTTTAAGTTTACTGTGCTGCACTAACGTGGCCTGATGAGCGGAACTTCCGAAGGATCTATCTCTTAGAATTTTACTCGGATCGATTTGAAATTTTAGGAGAATATTTTAAACATATTGTATTATTTAATAAGACAAAAAAAATGGATTTTTTGTAATTTTCAAACCCATCTAACCCCTTATTTAAAACTTTTTTTTGGACCAAACTAACCTTCGTTTTTCCTTTTTCCTTTTACGAAACCCTAAAAAATGATATAAATTTCCATATTTTATTAACTATGGTCTTCAAAAGCTTTTTCGATACCTAACACAAACTGTACTACCTACTGGTCTGGGGTTTTTCCACACCAAACGGGTACGTAAATCTATTTGCAATTTTGTTTCGGTGGCTTCATTCCGGGAACTCTTTCACAATCAGACCGGTATGTTCGTCCGGTATCCAACATTATAAAGATTTCTATTACTAAATTTAATGAAATAAATTATGCCGTATTATAGATGAATGACATTATTATATAATTTATTTTTTCCATCTCTGTTCAATCATTGACATTTAACAAAGATGATGCATATAAAATCGAACTATCACTAACAATGACATGATTTGAAATTATTAATTGGATTATATGAAGAATATTCATTATAAATTAAATAGGTTTAATGTTCATATCATTTGGATAATACATATATCAATGGATCATTCTTTGTATATAGTAATCGTTAAGTGCTATCCACTATAGCACTATAGCACTATATTCAACATGAAAAAGAAGAAATTAGTTCAAGGCTAACTGATGCTAGTATTATAAAACAATTATTTCATAACTGTTACAGGAGTATCTAATATGTTTTAGTTAGATTTGGTACATCACAAATATGGTGGAATTTCGTATAAAAAGAAAAATTTGTCTGACTTCAACTTATTAGACACAAGCACAGATACAAGGGACTGATCAAAACCTTCCCTCCATATCACCTCCCTGACTTCATCACTTTTTCTAGAAGAAATTTCATCGTTTTGATAGCAAAAATGAAAAGTTTATATCCAAGTTATTCCAATTCAGTCAATGACTCTCATTCAAATCATTTCCGTGAGGCTTGATTTGAGGAATACCCTGAAAACCGGAAGTAAAATAATAGAATGATGAAACTGCAAACGAATTATAGGTTTTCGAAGTCGTTTTTGAATTTTTACTAAATATATCAAGCGCGTAGGTTCACTAGAAAGAAGATTTCCCCGAAAGTAGTCATATTTCGAAAAGAAATTTCATCATTTTGTAACAAAAATGAAAATATCATACCCGAAAAAACACCCTAACCCAACCAATCTTCTCGATCCAAATTACTTTTGTATAATAGATCTTGACTTGAGAGAAAAAAATATTTCAATTTGGTGACGTCACCAAGTTTTCCAAAATTTTTCAATACCTTAAATGCTGTAAATAAAATGCTGAATTGATGAAGTTGAAATCTAATAGGTTTTTCAAGCAAGGTCGTGGAAAAAAATGGCGGGTCTCGAGAACAAAGCACATTCCTTAAAAATTTCTCCCCGAAAAAATAAGTGACGAGCAAAAATAAGCTCGTTTTACCGGAGCTTCAACCTCGGCTACCCCACCTTTTCGTCAGGTCTGTTTGCAAGTCATTCCTCGAACAGAACTTTTTATAAATATTTCCAATAGACTTTTTATCGAAAAAATTCAATATAATTCTTTTAAAACTAGTTTTCATCCATTCCTTTAGAATTTAAGACCATATACATACATATATGTAGATGAAGATACATTGTACCCAGGGCCGGCGAGAGGGGCAATTGCTCGGGGACCCGGGTCTAAAAGGAGGGCCAGCAATCTCGATTAGAGGCCCGGAAAAAGTCAGACGACGTTTTCTTTTCTTTTGCTCGTCAGTTGTATTTTTGGGGAAAAATGTTTGAAAGTTGTGCCCGGGGGCCGGTCATTTCTCTCGCCGGCCCTGATTGTATCATAAATTGTTACATCTATAAATACATCAATCCCTACAGGGAATACTGTCTATTAAACTATATTCAGGATACCGGCTAGAATAGGCTCAAACTCATCACTTCTATGTAAACAGAATTCCCTAGCGCAAACTAAGTCAATCGATCGATGAGCTACCTAGTGTTATTTAGCTAAAGATAACAACGAACTGATGTGACAATCTAAATCGACAAAAACAAAAACATTTTTGTTTTTGTTTTGTCAATGGTTTGTTTTATAACTTTCTCTGACAATTTTTTTTTTTTTTTTGATAATTAATTTTAATTGTCTTAATTAAGACAATCTACCACAATAGTATTAATCTTAATTACCGAAATATTTCAAAATTATCAATTAAATAATAATGAAACAATGAAATTTGTACATGTTAGAACTATACGAATTAATAGGTTAAGTGTACAAATTATTGTCACTATTATTATATGTAATAGTATATGATTAAATAATTTGCCCTGAATAGTATAATTGAAGTAACTTCAGTAGTTTAGTGCATACTGTTTAATGCACATGACGTATTAAATGTATTCGTCCTTTGAGTGCAAGCATAGTTTGCGAAACATTGACGATTGTCACATAGGGTAAGAGACCCGATGACCGATCACTATTTTTAGCTGTATCATTAAATTAGCTTAAAAAAATTAAAAAATAAACAAAACACCCATTTTTTTTTCTTAATAAGTATGAAACCAAGTTTTTTTAATCCAATAGATATGTTTTTAAGAAAATATAACCCAAAAATTTTGATTTATTAATGATTTTGTTTTATAATTTGTTGACGTCTATTAAAAAGCATACAGAAAATATTAACCTCCATTGAAAGATCAATACACTTACCCCTATCAAAAATCACCGATTAGTCCGATTACTAATGTACATCAGTACAGTAGTAAATCTTATACTATCGAATATTTGAACCATTCTCTTTCAGTCACTTTGACACTCTATCCACTACAAGAGGTCAGTCTGTGTCATAGAGTATCACAGAATGACACCTTGTGAAACATAGCAGCAATGACAGAAGGGTTTAAATATTCGATAAAATAAACCACTAAAATACTGTATTTTCTTTCGCCATCTATAATTTTGCTTTAAAAAACATTGTGTACATTGTGACATGATTCTTACTTATCTATACGCCATTGTGAATTTTTAAACAGTTAAATTGACGATAGATGACGTCAAAAATGTTTATAAAATAGATATGGAATATCTGTGTGATTCTCAAAATACCCAACTCGAAAACTTGGATCCCAACAAGAATCAGTCATACAAATAATATTTAACACATATAAAATTTAATTCAGCTATCCTAATCTCTTAAGTGGACTAATAACAATTATTTGTATACTTTTATTATGCTAATAACTTTAAAAATTCGGTGAAAAATGTTACAATTTATAACCCATGTGTTTTGAAAAATGATCATCCACCATATTAAAAATTCATGAATTCAACAAAAATTGTTATATATATATATGTATTTCTTAAATTAAGTGAGGAGACATTAAATGTGATGTGAATTTAAATTGAAAAATAATCATTGTATTAACAATAATTTTTTTTATCAAAGGTTTCTTTCAGAAATAACTTCATTAAAATATAAATGTCAAAACTGATCGGACTTATAACCCCGATCGACAATGGGGTCTTTTACCCTACATGCATATGAGAAATTTCCTTTATTTATTTAAAGAAATAATAACGAACATTGTAACCTTATACACAGATATAAAGTAAAGTATATTACTTAGGGAAGACTGTAATAGTATTTTGTGGCTTCGAATGCAGTTTGCGAAAGCTGAGGATTCTTAAGCATCCATAAATTTAGGGGTCAAGTATGGGTAAGTTATTTTTCAACCGAAAAAATGATGAATTAATTGCAAAAAATTAATAAAAAATAATAAAATTCTTCGAGAATGCAAGAAGGTGGGGATTGTTCTTTACATACACTGACAATTAAAAAAAATTTACCTTTTTTTTTAATAGTCCCTATTTTTTATTATTTTTGAATTTTGTTCATGTGCCCCCACTTTAGTTATTATTTTTTCATGTCGTCCCACGCAAATAATTATTTTAATCGAACAAAAAAAAAATTGATAAAAGCTTTCTTTATGTATGTATAGAAATTTTATCATAAAATAATAGTTTTAACATAAATACAATATTTATTCAACTACGTCTATGTCGAAAAAAAAACAAATGGATTCGTGGGCGTACTGATGAATTAAAGAATAGCCGAATAGTCGAATAACTGAAGAGTACAGATACACATATACCATACCAAGGCTATTTAGAATACCGTCGTAATTGTATTTGTTAATAATTTATAAAACTTTGAATTATTGGAAATATAAAAAATTTTATTATTTTTATTTTTCTCTCTTTTATGTTGTTAAATGACTCATAATTAGACTGCTAGTTAATAATAAGAAGTCATTTGTGTAACATATTATTAAAAACGTATGAAAATTTACCCATATGACGTCAATAAGTCCATTTTCCGAAATAATGGAGTGACTTGATGCGATTGTTAACTAATTAACAGCATCTCGACGTTTTTGGTTGTAAAAACGAAGATTTTATGCATAAAATACTAAAATTCAGTCTGTAACTTGATAGAAAAATTGTTTAAAGATTTAGAAAAATATGCACCGTTAAGTTAAAAACTTAACGGCGAAACGGAGACCAGTTTATCTTAGCAGTGATTAGTCGATCTTCCCTGAAATAAGTGGAATGTACCCGCAACATCCCGCATAACCTACCAAGATTTGTTTTTAAAGGTCTCCTGTCATATAGAACAACCATATATTCCAGTTCTAAATATAAATTTTTAAATAAAAAAAAAACTTCAATACCACAAGTTTTTCAGACTTGTCTGAGTAATCTCATCGGCCTATTAGCCACTACGTATTTTGTTAAAAAGAAATGAACAACATAGTTAGAAATAACATTGAACAAAAAATCTACATGGTTAAATAATTTTTCATGGAAACCAGTTTATATAAGGATAGTGATTCAAAAGCTAATGGTGTGACGGGTAATAAGAATTCAGGGATTTTGACTACGAAGCCTTAAAAATAAATGACTTGCCTATGGTTCAGTTTTAAAATGAAAACTTTTATTATTATAAGAAAAACTTCAAACGAACTAAAAAGAAAAATGACATGCTTATACCAATTGGACTATAAAATCTGAAAATTTTCTATATATTATGTTTACTTTAGTTAATCTATTCACTATGATCTTGAAGAAGAAAAACTAAACATACACCACCGTAAACTAATGTACATAAAAAGTTAACAAAGAAATGTCATTTAAAAACAAAGAAAAAACTAATTTCATGTCTTTGTCAGATAAACAAACTTATTTGTTCAAAATTTTACGCTTCAGTAATCTATACCGTACTTTAATGTTTCTTCAACTTAATATGTCTTTTTTCCCGTATTCTTTCATTTTATAGTCCACGAATAACAATTTTACACAGTGACTTCTTTCCATTTTGCGTGGGTTAATACATAATGTTACCACTGAAACCCGAAATAATAATATGAAAATTGACTTTGCAAACATAAACAGTTTAGAACACATCCTAAAAGTAGTATATGTATCGATGAATTGAGAAATAACTGATAACTTCTTGTGATTATTGTGGTTGATAGTTTACAGTTTGAAGACGGTTGTACTTGAGTTTGTCATAAATTATATTAAAAAATTAGTAGTAAAACAGTACAAGAATTAGATTTAGATTATAAAATATGTTTTGTAATTTTTCCAAATTTAAAAATGGTAATAGTCTTAAGTATATTTTCTATTGAATCCCCATCCATTCCATATATTAAAATATTTCGGCTAAACGAAAAATGAAAATTAATTTTCAAAACGGTAAGAATGTAGAAAGTGTATGAAAATTAAACGTAAAGATCAAAAATGATATATGATTTGTTACCTAATTGAATTTACACGATTTGATGTTTAGGGTAGTTCTTTTGGGAAAATAGTTTTCTTAGGAAAAGTCTTAAGTTTTGTGTACTTATTATTCAGATTCTAATGATTATAACTTTTTCTAATGAAAAAGAAAAATATTTACTATATGCGAATCGAGAAAATCGATGTAAAAGTGTGCGTTAAAAATCCCGACTCATTTAAATTATAGTTATTAGATTCACTAATATTTCATACAGGGCTGAGAAAAATGGTTCATAGAAATCATTTAAAATAGAAAATGGAAAATGGTTTTCAAAAATGCATTTAAAATACAAAATGGAAAATGGGCTTGCCAAACATAGTTAAAATAGAATATGGAAAATAGCTATTTAAAATGGATTATAAAATGCAAAATGCTTTTTTTATTTTAAATTTATTCTATAAATTTTTGTATTAATAAAAAAAAGTTAAGAAAATGTCAAACGTACTAAAATCAAATAAGGGCAGTCCTTTGAGAAAATTTTATAAAGTTTGCATGATATGAAAACGAAATTTAACTCTTGAAATATTGTTACTCAAAAATATTGTAAAATTTAATTCAGCTTTAATATATTCAAACCTTGAGTACGCTACAACTGCGACTTCTAAATTACATATAAAAATCATTTACTCGAAATACCAAAACATTTCTTATCGACGTGTCTTAAAAATAATACCACAGAACTTGAGTCGGAAAAGTTTGACTTGAGAGAACTGCAGCTCTAGTAATAAATTTAACTTCAATGACATTGTAACTCGAGTTATAGAAAATTTGAGTCAATTGAATCAACTTATATTTTATTTACAATTTGTTAGACTACGTTCAACTCGAGTTCTATGATTAATGTGAGTCATAAGTGTCATAAATACACACATAAATTTGTGTATGCATGCATTTTCATTTTAAATGTAAAATGGATTCAAATTTTCATTTTAAATACAAAATGGAAAATGGTTTGAACGAACTTATTTAAAATAGAAAATGTAAAATGCCATTTTATATTTTAAATACACATTTAAAATGAAATCATTTTAAATAGTTCCCAGCCCTGATTTCATATTATGCAAAAATAACTACTCTTACAGTCTTAATAAAAAATTTTGTCAAATAGTTATGTAAATAAAAGCTCCACACAACCTGAAGTCAATTCACTGTTTAGTTTTTGAGAAAATGTAAAAAAAAGTATATGCAGGAATGTTATTTTATATTTATTTTATTCACAAATCACCAATACAGGCATACTATATGTGTAACAACATCATCACTCTGATACTGATGTTAGTAATATTAATTCACAACTTTGTATACTTATATATCCTAGCAGAATCACCTTAATGTTCATTTTTATTATCAAAGCCAATTTGATCTTAAATTGGATTTTAATGGTACCATACTGATGGTTATTTTTGCGATACTAAACATAATTTAATATCGAAAATATTTTTCTTTGAAACGCAGAAATAATTACATTATTAGATTTATTAGATTGATATAAATAATATGAAAAAAAATTTTTTTCGAAAAAGCTAAAAAGAACATCGTATTTTATTTTGGTATGTGAATTATTTTTTTATTTCGAAGAATTATTTATTTATTGTGTTTGTTCCTTCGTCTCACATAAAGAAAAAATATTTCGGAAATCCTTATTTATTAAAAAATTTCGTAGAAGAATTTTTTCTTTAGATGTAATCGAAAAGCTACATTTATAATATTGATTAGGATCGAACTAAACCTAAGTCGTCATTGGTTTTTTCTAGGCCTCTGTAAATATGCTTTTTGTTAAATTTTAATGTGCTAAACATATTATGCAAACAAGATACGATTCCTCCTTTAAAACGAAAGTGTACCGCCCGGAAGCTGTTTTAGTACACCAGGTACATCAGGTGCTGTTTTAGTACAGTCTTTTTTTTTGTTCGTCAGTTGTATTTTTTAAGTTTTTCCGCCAAAATACAAGTGAGCAACTTTTAAAAGTTTTTTATTTCTCTTTAATTTTTCGAGAATCCCGCCCTTATCCAATATTTGCCGCCCCGAGCAAATGCACCGATTGCCCGCCCCTAAAGCGGCCCCTGGCATACTAAAAACATCTATAATATTACGGTAGTTGTGTGATGAACTAAATAAACTTTAAATTGAAATTTAAATTGATGCAATGGAAGATTGATTACAATTTTACAAACCTAACTTTCTATTTGTTTAATAATACAATATTTATTCATGTTAGTGAAATATTAAAAATGGCGTAAACAAAAACAAATACACATACATTACATCTATGTGTTTTTAGTTGCAGATTTGTTTGTTGAAATAACGAAAAACTAACGTAAAAGTAAACAGAATAAATATCAATGCACATCAATAAATACAGTTTGTTCCAATTAAAATTTCATTACATAGAAAAGCAAATGAATTATATTACTTACGGATAAAAAAATGAATTCGAAGCAAAATACATACCTGCAAAAAAAATGAATAAAGTTAATAAAACAAATATGAATACGTCTGCCAGAGCATTCAGTGTAACCTAGGGAATTTCCCTAGTTCTTCTCGGAAAACAGTTAACATTGAATAATGCTTCAAATTTTACCATATATATGTGATTTTTTTCGCACTTTATAATGGAATTTTATCTATTCTTTTCGATGGTGTAAAAAAAATTGAAAATTGTTTGAATTTTAGCAAATTCTGACAAAAAAATTCTTTTTGACGGTTAAAACTCAAAATATTTGCTTCTAGGAATCGGACGGATCTGGCGACCGACCTCATCCAAGATTTTTAAACTTCCAGCTTTTACATAAAATTTCGTAAGAATAGAATGTTTCGTTCGAGAGTTATCATATTCAACTTATATAATGGTTTCTACACAGTTGGCCCCGGGTTCAAGTTTCATCATGACTCCTGCTGTAATAGTTTAATGTGGAAATTTGCTAATAATGTATAAGAGTTTTAAAGTTATAGGTTTCATCAGAAGACAAAAATTAATCGAAAAAGTCATTTAAAATTGGCACGCAACTGTTTCGTTAAAAGTAGATTTTCAAGCGCAATCTACATTTAAAAAATTAAAATATATAAATAGTGAAAAAAATTACAAAAATGTTACATTTTGACAGGAAATAATATAATAAGAAAAAATATTAATCAATTACTGGCATTAGTATATTACCATACATTGGAAAAACTGGTTCAGATTGAATTATGGACATATAAGAAAAATACCCCTGTCGCAGCATCCTGCATAACATAGCGAATTTCCATTTACAAAAGTACGTTTTTCTCGGAAACTAGTTGATATAGAGTAATTGTAAATAAAAAAACCTTTTTTATATGATTTTTCCGCCTCATTCCGCCAAATTTTTTAACGAAAAATGCCCAAAAAACCGTAAATATTTTCACGAAATTTCTTAATAATAAAATGTTTCGTTCTTGAGTTATCGTGCGGATACATTTATATATATATGTTTACTAAATATCCGGTTTTTTGGGCATTTTTCGTGAAAAAAATTTGGCGGAATGGGACGGAAAAATCACATAAAAAAGGTTTTTTATTTACAATTACTCTATATCAACTAGTTTCCGAGAAAAACGTATTTTTGTAAATGGAAATTCGCTATGTTATGCAGGATGCTGCGACAGGGGTATTTTATTTACAATTACTCTATATCAACTAGTTTCCGAGAAAAACGTACTTTTGTAAATGGAAATTCGCTATGTTATGCAGGATGCTGCGACAGGGGTATTTTAGTTTCAGAATAAATCAATTTGGCACCAACAAACTCAAAAAATCATTTTATTTAAAAGCAATATTTTAAACAAATATGAGTCTCCACCCACCGCCGGAGGTTTCTAGAACCGCCCCGGTAGTGGATGGTGGGTCCAGAACTTGTTTTCTTATTTTCTCAAAAACTAGCTAACCTAGAATAATAGTTCAAAAACCTTTTTTATGTGATTTTTTTCCGTCTTTGCAATGGTGTAAAAAAATGTGGCGAAAACTCTTAAATTATAGCAAATTTTGGCAAAAAACTAATTTTTTGCAAGAACAAAAACCATGTTCCTGGCATCCGACGTGCTTGGCTGAAGAACTCATCCAAGATTTTTGGACTTTCAACGTTGTCACCAAATTTCGTAAAGCTAGCAGTTTTTCCTGAAGAGCTATCGTGCTGATACATATATACATACATAAACCGATACATACATACATATATATATATATATATATATATATATATATATATATATATATATATATATATATATATATATATATAAATTTTAGTGAATATTATTTTTGGGTTCTAGGGGCCTCAAAACAAATTTCTGCCATAGTCGCGGGCTGAACTTCCACCATGAGCAAGGCTGGAATAGCGAGTTTCCATTCTGGAAATTCGCTAAAATCGACCACTTAAATATGTTGGAGGAACTGCTCCAGTTTGTATTGATGAAAAATATGAAAGTAGGCATTATCGAATTACACTGCGTGACACGATGTCGGTACCCGGAAAACTGATTGCTCTTATAGTTTTCTGTTAGCTAGAGTATATTGGCAGTGTTTTTCTTCTGTTTCTATCACGTCTTGTTTTTGAGGTACACACCGACAACTTTTCATGAACTATTCTTATTGCGTCCATATTAGTACACTATTGCTTCGATTGAGAGAAAGAAAAATCGTTTGTATTGGTCACACGGATAAGTAATTACACAGCCGAAAACGCAGAACTCTTAGGCTGCCTGTACACGATCAGTAATACTGTCAGTATTTACTGACAAAAATAGTGAATCATTATTTTTATTGTATAAATTGTATATACGAATACTTCAAGTATTATCAATACACGATCAGTAATAATGCCAGTATTTTTAAATACTGACAGTATTACTGATCGTATACAGGCAGTGTTTGTGAACAATTTGCTAAATGCATACAACAAGATGGGTTGCCGGATGTCATTGAAAATTCATTTTTTTCATTTCTACTTCTCTTTTCTTACTTCAAATCTTAGAGCTGTAAGTGGTAAACTAGGGGAGCGGTTTCACTAGGATATAAAAAGGCTTGAGGAACGGTTTCAAAGTCGCTGGGATACAGCTATGTTAGGAGATTACTGTTGACGTGTAAAGCGAGAAGAAAAAGTTAAATATTTTTCACATTTTTGTGTACAATATGTAGGTACTTTTCACCATATATTTTATATTTTAATGTGTACAAATATTTTAATGACAAGTTTTGTTGTTGGTTTTACTCGAATTATAGTTTAAATAAATTATAATAATTTTTCATTACTAACTAAAATAATGTGTATACTGAAGCGTTACTTTTTAATTGTTTTACTAATAGTTATAGGTAGGGTAAAAGACCCCATTGTCGATCGGGGTTATAAGTCCGATCAGTTTTGACATTTATATCTTAATGAAGTTATTTCTGAAAGAAACCTTTGATAAAAAAATTATTATTAATAGAATGATTATTTTTCAATTTAAATTCACCTCACATTTAATGCCTCCTCACTTAATTTAAGAAATACATATATATATCGAAAAATTTTTGTTGAATTCGTGAATTTTTAGTATGATGGATGATCATTATTCAAAACACATGAGTTATAAATTGTAACATTTTTCACCGAATTTTTAAAGTTATTAGCATAATAAAAGTATACAAATAATTGTTATTAGTCCACTTAAGAGATTAGGATAGCTAAATTAAATTTTATATGTGTTAAATATTATTTGTATGACTGATTCTTCTTGGGATCTGAGTTTTACAGTTAGGTACCGCATTTTGAGAATTATATATTGCATATCTATTTTATAAACATTTTTAATTAATTTTTGGGTTTAAAACACTTAACTAACCGTTTTTATAATTTTACTTTAATATTTTATTTATTTCAGAACGTAAAATCAATTGAAAAATAATTGATATTGAATTAAAACTTCCAAATTGTTATTTATATAGGTATTTTCAAATAAAAACGTCAAACATAATATGTATGATATGTATGTATTACATCTGAAACGACACATACAGATACAATATAAACTAAATTTAACTGTTTAAAAATTCACAATGGTTAACGGCTAAGTCAGATCTTACACAATGTTTTTTTAAAAGATCAGCAGAGAGCGAAACGAAATTGTGATTTTAATGGTTTATTTTATCGAATATTTAAACCGTTCTTGGCTTTTGCTTTGACGTTCTATGTTTCACTAGATGTCACTCTATGATAATACTCTATGACATATAGCTTCACCTAGTAGTGGATAGAGTGTCAAAGTGGCTGGAAGAGAATGGTTCAAATATTCGATAGTAGAAGGTACTTCATGTACATTAATGCGCGATTTTTCATAGGGGTCAGTGTATTGATCTTTCAAAGGAGGTTAATATTTTCTGTCCGCTTTTCCATAGACGTCAACAAATTATAAAACAAAAACATTAATAAATCAAAATTTTTGGGTTATATTTTCTTAAAAACATATCCATTGGATTAAAAAAACTTGGTTTCATACTTATTAAGAAAAAAAAAATGGGTGTTTTGTTTATTTTTTAAATTTTTAAGCTAATTTAATGATACAGCTAAAAATAGTGATCGGTCATCGGGTCTCTTACCCTATATGTTAATTAACGTACCAAAAAAACAGTACGTGATAGAAAAAAAGTACGCATATATTCTTATTGTGGGATGTGTATGAATGAATAAACAGGCAAAATTAAAGTGCGTAATTTTTGATTTTTTTTGTAACTGTTATATGAACTCAATATATTAATTCATTCAAAAGTATTCCTGAATAAAACACTTTTTAAAATGTTCTTCGACTGGCTACGGAATGCTCCACTGAACATGTTTACACGTATGAATAAGTTTACCAGCACTTCCACCATTGATAAAATTGTTGATTTTACATGCGCAATTATAACGAGAATAGTAAGTAAATATTTTTTTATATAATTATTATCTAATGTTTATCGTTTAAAAAATAATTTGATATGACGCATGTTATTTTTTTTTACGTTGTGTTGCTACGAGCTCCTTCTGTACATGAACTGTCACTGTCAATTACTTCTGCTATCAAAATTTGCTAACAAATAATTTTTTTTATATGATGGTGCTAAAAATAAACCACAGTATGGTTTTAAAATGAGACTGTCACTGTTGAAAGTCTGATATACTTGAAGCTAGTTGATGATAGAGAGTGAGTTTTTAGGATTTTTTATTTAAAACTTTTTAAAGATTTTTGTCGTAGATTCTTATTAATAATTACAGAAACCTGGTTAAGAACGTTTGCATAATTACTGGCTTTCAAAATGGAAACTTTTAATTTAATTTCTATCCTCAAATTCTTGGAATATTCCGGCAACGGCTGAACCAGTTTTTACCAAACGTGGCTAAGAACCATTCTAAAACTACCAGCTTTCAAACGAAAAAAAAAAAAAAACTGTACTAAAACTGGTTAAGCCATTTTGGAGATAAATGGTAACAATCACATAAATACACACACCCCTCTTACCCCAAGCGCATATACCTTCTTCCTTGCGTCATGGGCAATAATCTGCAATAAACGTACCTATTAACTACATTCCTTACAAATTATCCATTAAAGTAATAGGTAATGATTATAATGAATCGGTAAGGGGTAGGTTGCGGTACAGGGATGATGTCTGCGTCAATATTTAATTTACTAAATTAACAATTGATTCATAATCAATCATCCCATGTATAGTTAGTTATAAAAGACAGTGGCGATTTATTAAGAAAAAGGACCAGTTATTTTTTTAGTGGTTATACCCGCTTTAAGTTTAGTTAAATGAAAAAAATCAACTTCGAAAACCTATAATTTGCTTCCATTCTATCATTTTATTTATAGTTTTCAAAGCACTGATAATTTTTAGTAACCGCGATGCGTCATCAAATTAAAAAAATGTTTTTTTAAAATCAAATCTTAGGGAAGTGATTTGGGTTAGGGCGAGTAGCTGAATTAGGATAATTTGGGTATGAACTTTCCGTTATTAAAGCCGAACTGGGAAATTTTCTTTTAGAAATATGAAAAATTCGACAGAAACAGTTTTTCTAATCATTTTACCTATATATGCTTAATTGTAGTTAAAATGAAAATAACGACTTAAGAACTTACAATTTGCTTCTAATTTCATCATTCTATCATTTTATTTACGGTTTTGAAAACACTGATAAATTTTGGTAAACTTGACGACGTCATCAAATTTAAAAAAAAATTATTTGATTTGGGGCACATTATATACTGTTTCTGTATCCAGTTCCTAGAAAATTGATTTAGTTTTGTTTTGAAACTAATGCAAATAAATTAAACTTCATTAATTTCGTTTATTGAGTTTAATTTGGATGAAGTATTTTTTTGAATAATAAAAACCAATTATTAACAAAAATAAATGAACTCAATTGAAAATTCAATTGTATATTTTCGGATGACAGTAACATCTACGTTTAAATTAAATACAAAATTTGTTATTTAAAACGGAGAAACCTTGAAATTCTAAAGATCGAAAAATCAAAGTTTTTTTTCCATATAGTAACGAAACGGCAAAAAACATGATGAATGAATAATAAAACAAAGTTGTAGAACGTGCAGGTTTAAATGTTCAATTCAAATTTTGATAATTTAATGACAACAGTCAAATTTAGAAAAGTTGATTGAACAGTTCAAAAAGAGTGAATGAGAGTACAGCTTTTCCAAAAATTTTACTCTACTAATAAATAATTTTGGCATTACTGGAAAGCTTTTATTGTACAATTTTTTAAATACGTAGGTAATAGGGGAAACGTAGCATGAAAAGGACACGTATTGTAATTGAAACAAAACTATTTTTGTTAGAATATGACAATATAAATGCCCACTCATTTGTTGCTGTGGTTTTAAAGATGGGGAAATTGTCCTTTTGAATTGATTTGTACTTCAAAGTACTTTTTGGTAACTTTTCCCGAACCTTTTTGTGATATCTTGTAAAATGCTTTATAATTGTTTTGTCATTGTACATATTATTAACCATTCATTTAATCACAGAAAAACAGCAGGTCAAATTAAAATAAGCTTAAAATAAAATTGTAGCTTCAGAAATTAGTTTTTTTTATTACTCATGCGGGAGATGTACTAACTTGGCGCATCCATTTTTGTACGCAAAATAGCTGTTTGCCTACTGTACTCTTTCCACATACACTTTTGCGTACGGAAAGTATACTTTCCACACGCAAATTGACAATAAAACACGCAAAGCCGCCTCTTTATTTTTCATTTAATAAATATTTCATAATTATTTTTTAAACAATATTTAATAAAAAAAAGACAAACACTCAAAACTATTATTTTAAAAAGGAATAAAAAATAGTAATAATAATGGAAAAAGTATGTGAAACTCGTAATAAAAGATAGTATATCGAGCGAATGAGCGCACTCACTACGATCGTGCGCTCAACTTCGCTCTCGTGGGCAATCGACAATTTCCCGCACTTATTGCATAATATACTATTAATTTATGCATGATAAGTATGAAAGGGGCACAACAAACGGTTATGAAACGGAATATTTATGAGTGCTATAATTTCCCATCGAAATGTTAGACTATTGACTTACAATTAGTTTTATTTAAATACTCACATGTCACAGAAAATTATAAATAATTGAATAAAAATTAATTTATAGTTTATTAAGATTAATAAAAAAAAACAACACTTTTAATATTTATATTTTTAAATTTAACAAAGTATTCATATCTTTCTTTCCAGATTGAAAATTTTCGATTAAAAATAATTTAATGAAAATTAATCAATAAATTGGGTGATATTTAGCACTGTGCCACTGTCTCTTTCACGAATTATAGTCCCTTTCAATACAGTCTGCTGATGAATATACTATCTGTTTTTTAAGTTCAAAAAATATACAACTAGGACTACCTAAAGAAGAATTTATTATAAGGTCTTTAATTCTGTTCGTAAATATTAAAATTTGTTATTTCATTTAATTACTAGAATCCTCAAAACGAAAATGTCCGTTTCATGCCACCTCCCCTTAATATTAAGTCCTTATATAAATTTATATTCTAATTTAAATCTCGCATTAATTAAATAGATTAATATTTATGCATATTATACATTATATTTAAAAGTATTAACTGAATACAATCGACTATAATAATTTACGTACGCCTCGTTCAAAAGTTTCCTGTTACGTTATCAAACTACCTATGCGTGTTCAAATGCTATCGTTTTCTTTAGTGAAATATTTCTGACAAACAATAAACTTTATAGATACGATCATTCGACAAAAATATTCAAGTGTATGTCATTAGAATAAATGACTCGCGAATGACCGTACGAGAAAAATGTAGCTACGTAAATAAAGTAAGTGTTAAGGTAATTATTTCCGCACTGGTATTTAAACATAAATTCCTCAACAAACCGGAATTACCTTCATCAAAGTACGTATAATTTTGTAAATATTTTTAGAAAATGTCATGAAAAATCGTAGGTGGATTTGTTTCTGATCAAGCAAGGAGTATGTAGGTAGTTTACCTGTAATACGTCTTTAGTTACATTCACCTCTTATTTCCAGTGTGATAAAATTATGTAGGCGCCGAAGAAAATTATTAAATTTTTGTTATAAAAATTGTATTGTTTTTTGAAAATTAATATTTGAATGATTGATCGTCAAGATTTAAAATAGGACTCTTTGTTTTAATAGGTGGGGGACTGGTGGCAATTTCGGTATATGATTTTATTGTCACTGATAGTAATATGTAGTTTACTACTGTGCAAATAACAACAAATTAGAGTGGAGTTCAAATGGCGGTGACTTAAAATCTCCCTTAAATTATATCATCGTGTCTGCCATTGATACACATAGATGTACTGGAGTTAGAGAAATGAAACCAGGCTTAATTCTTTGGAAGAGTCGAAAATTTTTATTTCTCTCGATTTTCTGTAGATCTTGTTTATGAAAATCAATGAAATTAAAATGTAAGGTACCTATTTCAAGAGATCCCAATTATTTTAAGGGCATAATTTTTTCACATGTTACGTGACTTAGGAGAATTTTGATTTTTTTTTTTTTTGCTTCTTTTCCAAGAACTTTCTTATTAGAGATTAGAAATTTTTGAGATTTTGCGACACGGTAAAAATTGTAGCATATTTCCAATTGGCAATCGATCTTTTTCAAAATGGTATTAGGGGAGACCGGGGCAGGTTTTCGCACGTGGCATGTTTTCGAATCGACTTTAACTCTTAAACTAACCACTAGATCGGAGCACCAAATCGATTCGAATGATGCCTAAACGCCCAAGTGGCAGTTATGTCAGTTACATGTTCATAAATGCACTCGTTGTGAAACAGTGTTATCTTGTGTTAATTTTTGATCAAGTAAGTAACTTTTTATGCCTCACTTTAAACTAAAAACAAACATACTTTGTTTTGGTTGAGTCTTATGTTAATATTATATTTAGAATATGCATTTTCTGTAGTAATTAGTTAGGTAAGTATTGTATGGAAAAGTCGTTATTTCCACCGTTCTAGGTGAGTTTAAAGTAAAAAAATGGCGACGGGGCACGTTTTCGAATACCAAGCGGGGCAAATTTTCGCTACCGAAAACATGCCGCAGTCTTTTCCAGGAGTATTAAATATTGAAGTTCTTGATTTATTGGTAGTTAAAATGAATAAATATTGATAGAAATATGTCGTTGATTATGACCGACACTCCTGTTAAAGCGCCTGACAAACCTTAGCAACTCCTGTTAAAAATGAACAGGAAAACGCTAAACAAAAAAAGTTTAAATTAGAACAAGAAAAGGGGAAACAAAAAAAATTTATTCAAGGGACCACAAAGAATGGGGGAAAAAAGACGTAATTTGTAAAGAAAAATCTGTTTAAAAAAAATTACAGAATGAGGAAAACCCATCATCTAGCAGCTCTACTACACATAATGCAGGGACAACGAATGACTCAAGTGACAACGATGATGCCGATTGCGTCTGTACCTATTTACTCTTTTGAAAATTTTAGTAATTCAAAATCAAACGAGCAGTGGATAAAATGCACTCGTTGCAAAAGATGAACACACGAAGACTGTATCAAAAGAGACTCATTATTTTTTGTTTGCCTTAATTGTGACAGCGATAATGACACTGAGTTTTGTTAAACAAAATATTTTTTTTGTGTGAATATTTTATTATTTTTACCAGATCAACATACAAAAAGTATTTTAAGAGATGTTAACCGATGTATTTTCATTTAAATATACGTGCTTTTCTTAAAACAGTTATTTTTATTTTCCATATAGTTGTATTTTAGTGCATGCGAAAACTTGCCCCAGTCCAAAATAATGCTATTCGAAAACATACCCCGACTACGGGGCATGTTTTCGACCGTGACTTACCTTTACTTTTTTATATTTTTACGACAAAGTATTTGTCTTTTATCAGTTTCAGTATTTTTTAGTTATAGCTGATATGTTCCTAATTGTAATGGTATGTCTTTGGTAATTGTAGCTATGCAGAAAAAAATTAAAAAAAATAAAGAAAAAAAAGTGCGAAAACCTGCCCCGGTCTCCCCTACTTGAAATATAAACTTTTCCCCCTTAGGAGACTGAGATCAAATTTTTAACAAATTTTGCAAAATATATAATTGCAGAAATTAAAATTTTACGAATTTTACAACTTTATCCAGAAAACAATTTTTTCCAAAATTTACACATATCCGACTCAAAAAAAAAAAAAATTCTACCAATTTGCTATTATATAATATTTTAATATATCTGTTAAAAATTTAACTTTACAGCGATTCCACCATTTAAAAATTCTTCGGGGTCCAAATTTTGAAGCCTCCTTGTCCTTAGCAAAAATACAAGTGTAGGAAAGGTGTTACATTTTTCTTTTTACTTAAATGCGCAATAGTTATTGACAAACTCATGGTATATCAGACACGAGTCTAAGCTGAACTCGTGGTCTGCTCTTATGTTAAAATTTATAGCAGGGGTAACTATGTTTGAGAGTGTAATGAAGTCTGTAATGGTTGGGAGTGTTACGACAAGAGTAATGACTAATGAGCGATACGGGTGACCTTCTCGGGACTTTTCGGATTTTCTCGGGTGCAGATGGGTGTGACTTTCACGCACTCATATATTTGTTTTTCAAGTAAAAAATTATTTTGAGAAATAAGTACCTATTTTAAATAAATATTTTTCTTTTATTTTTCAAGATATTTTCGTTAGAAACAAATCTCATGTTACAATTCCTTCATTAAATCTATTCTTAGTATTTCAATGAAAACTCATTAAAATAATTGCAAAGATAAATATTTTCTCTTCAAAAACAAAAACATAATAAATATTTACAAAAAACACCAAAAATACACTTTCCAGAATTAAAATCTTTTCTTTAAATTAGCTAATTAAAGTACACCAACGCAAGCAACTTGAATGAAAATTCTTATTTAAATCTGATAATGAAATCAGTAAGTAGTGTATCTGTGGTTTATTTGTATGTATATCAAAATAGAGTAAATATGTCAAGAATCTTGACAAAACATTTAATTCATTTGGGACACTAATACTTTGACAAATTTTGATAAGATCAACACCAAAAGTTAGAACAGTCAGTCAGTGTAAAGAATATAATATATAAAATTCAAAAGAGTTAATAGTTAAAGTTAAATAAAATACGTAGGGGAGAGGTGTGTCAGTAGTAACAGTGTGTCAATTGTAGCCGAATTAGTGGGCCTAATAATCATAAGGTGTCTACTAAAGTTTTGCTTTACTATAACTAAAAAATTAATTTTCACTTGTTTAAAGGTATTTGCCCCCTTAATTTCGCAAAAAATTGAAAAGGACGGGTTCAGAAACCTACAATTCGCTTTCAGTTTCATCATCTTGATCTTGTCATTTTATGGACGTCGTATAGAATCGCGTCGTTAAGAAAGTCATTATTGATTCATTCTATATTATTCTTTTTATTGTAAATCGTAATTTAACCCCTCACACAAGCTCTAACGATGGCAATATTATATTCATGTAATATCATTTACATATATACACTTCTTTTGTTTTCATTTTTATTCTATTCTGTATATCCCCGCTGACGTATTTTTATTTTGTCATTAATAATGCATGAATTTCATGTACATATTATCATACATAATACATGAATGGACTTAAAGATATGTATGCGTTTACGTACGATTCTAACTTAAATACGTCATATAATCTGATTTTTTTACTAAAGAATTATTTTTTATTGTAATTTTAACCTTAAACTTTATCATTAAATACAATAAAGTCCATATTTCTTGGTAAAAGTGTTAAATTTTGTATCGGAACGGAAACTAGAATTTCAAGGTATTTTTTTCACAGACTATTTTTTTTAACAGCATTTATTTTCATTATTTTAAATACAATTTGAACCTGTGACCTTTTTGAGAAGGATAAAGCGAAAATATTAATTAAAATTAACGATTCAGAACATGTTAGCGTAGTTTTCCTGTAAATGATGGGTATCTAAATACAGTAGTAGGAGCTTTAGAGTTGTAAAAAAAAACGTAATATTACAGGATATAAAAATAAATATAAACAAAAAAAGAAAATTTTGAGAAAAAACTATGTTTTTAAATATTTATAAACGTGATACAAATACACGAAAATTATAAAAAAACACTCATTTTTTTTCTTTTCTTTTGACAAAACCACACTTTTTATATTATACTGGAATAATTTTTTTTTTATATGTTATTATAATATGTATGTATGTATAAAATGTAAAAATTTTCATCAGTGTAAATGGTATGTATATTATATGAGGGAAAAAAATTCAAAACTTAAAAATTACTATCATTATTTACAATTATTTTTTTGGAAAAAAATAAAAACATCTTACTTTTTTTTTGCTAAACATAAGTTACAAAAAATTTCACCCTGGGAGTTCAATATTTCACAAACGGATCTTAAAAATGAAAAATGGTAAACGGATCCTCAATTTCGTGTCTCACACCATGTAAAAAATTGTTTTTAATTCTCATTTCAGTATGAGAAAATTCGTCTAAAAATTTTAATTTCTTTTTACTGCTAATTAATTGGAATTTCTATTTATAGAATCTATTTGTAAAATTTGAGTTTTCTAGGTCACATGAATGCAGTAATTAAAATGTTCTGAGATTTTTACTATGGAACCTTAAAAAGAAATTTTTTCTTCCAACTATAGCTTCTACACATACCGGCATAATTAGCGGAACATAAAAAAAAATATAAAAACCTATTTATTAAACAAAGTTGGCGATTTTTTTTCATTTTTACTTAAAATAATATTGCAGTAACGAATCAACTGACTTTCCATAGAATTGTTTTTATTTATTACTGATGCAATGGGGTATTTGACAGTAGTTGAAAAAATATCTATTTTGATCTTTAAATAATTACTCGAGTCATAATGATACTGAATATTGCTTTTTTACAGGTTATTTCATTCAAAAATATAAAAATTTTAATTAAATAAAATTACAAAATTTACGTTAAAAATGACGTAATCAAAAACATCAAGCAAAAGCAGCTTAGGTCACAAGCTCGTTCGAATATGTAGGTATTATATTGTAGTTAGGAAAAAAATTGTTTACTTTTTTGGTAACTATGAAAGAAATTTTTCATTAGGTATTAATTTTCATTACTAGACCTACTACTATTACTTAATGTTTTAGAGCCAATGACGTCATACGATTTGAAAGAGACCGAACGTATCGTTTTCGCGCTCTTTTTAAAAACTGAAATTTTATCGGTGATTTTTATTAAAAATATAGTATAAAATAATTTAAAAATGTGTATTATGAGTTTAGTAAGAAGTAATAAACACACTAAGATGGTTTTTAAAAAATTGTCAAATATCCCATTCTTTTTAAGAGGTCTGTCACTTTCGAATTTAAATGCCGTTTCTTCTCAATGTGGTCGAGCTTCAAACTGCCGTAATTGAAGAATGGCAAAGACTGTCCCAGGAAACTATAGATAACATCATGCTGAGTATAGAAAAACGAATGGAAGCTTTGATAAGAGCACGGGAGGAACCAGGCGGGATTAAAACGCTGTGCTTCATTTTCTATTTGTTAAATAATTTTTAACTTAAATTATTTTTAGACGACATAAGATTCCCAAAATTTGCCATTTTATATGGTTACTTGTTTTGTTACCGAAAATAAAGGTATATCGACTTGTGGACATGCAATTTTAAGTGAATAATTAAATAAGATTAACATTTTCTTGAAGTTAAATGGTTTGTTTGATTTTTACAGATATTTTGTAAGTTCCGCTAATTCTGCAGGTGTGTTTAGTTGAAATTTATCACTTGATAATTCAAATTGTGTTATTTTTTTTTTAAATAAACTTATCTTTTTCGACAATTAAAATGAAAATTGAAATAAAAAAGAAAAAATACGTTTTCCATTTTATGGGCCCCAAAGGACACATTTCTCGTTCTTTTATAGCGTCATTTTGGTACATTTGTACCAAAAATTAAACAACCATATATACCTACAAATCAACCATATAGATTTGAAATTGTAACTAAATTCACTGCTTAAGGGGAGCAATACCTTAACTAAGCGAAAATAAAAACAATTTCGTTTTTTTTTTTTAACAAAAACAAGAAAAAAAATTGATCTATATTCTTAAGGTTTAGCACTTTATGTGTTAAAATGTATTTTTTTCAATATATAAATAAAAATGGCGGCTATCAAGACTGTTAATTGAAACGCGTCACTCCACGAATTCTCAAATAGTTGGCGCTCTAGTCGCCGTAATTATCTTTGAAAAATTTTTAAAAATTTTGGAAGTACATATTTTTTTGGTATGTTTTACTATAAATATATTTTATGAACAAGAAATTTGAACTTTTGAGTTCTAATGATGTTTTTTCCCTTAAGAGATAAAATAATAACTGACTCAACGATTCTTTAATTTACAATTTACAATTAATATGAAAGCAGAAATTAAATTTCTCAATACAATATTATTGTGTTTAGATCCAATAACCCCTCTTTTAAATTGCTTAAGCTATATCAGACTGTTCAATTATATGAAATTGTGACGGTCGAGCGGATTTGAATTCATCTTTATTTTTGAATAAATTATTCACTTAAATATTTTTTTCAAGCCTTAATCTGTTTATAAATAAAAATGGGTGCAATTTTTTTTTTTATTTCAATTTTTTGATTTTATTATTTTGTTATCACAATAGATTTACTGGGATTAAAAAAGGGGATTTTCTATAGCCGTTAAAAGCAAGTTAAATCCAATTAAATTTTAAAAATAATGAGCCTACAAATTTTTTCTCGGTCAAAGTAACAGACATAGGAAATTTATGATATTTAGGGTGTAAACAATCGATGAAAAAAAGGTTTGACAATATTACGTACCATTACTGGATGAATACTAACAAAAAAAAGCAATATTTAGATGTGAACGGATATTAACAGGAAATAATTCTTTATGGTGGGTAATTATTATTTATATTAATCGTTTATCAATACACTCAATAAAATTTCTCTTCCGGATTTAAAATATTTGATTCAAGTGGAATTTTTTAAGAATAAAAAAAACATTACGTAAGAATATGTCTAGAATACTAAGATTATCCAATAGCTAGTTTAAAATATATTAAAAATAGGACTAATATAAAAAATATTTGTGACCTATGAGATTAAATGCAATGATTCTTATTCCAACTTTACGATTAACTGGTCAAACAACTTGTGCATTCTATTGGCGCAACGTCCGTTATATCTAACTTTCGCGAATATTCACCGCTTTAAATGTCTGTGAACTACTTAAAGTCAAAGAATTATGCCGACATTCCTCCGCTGCGTTCCATAAGCAAATATAATGTGTAGGTATATTAATAAGAGGTCAAATACTGAAACGACTAAAACGAACGAGAACCGGTTCTACTAAATGTTTTATTTTTTTTAATTAAAGACAGTCTTCCTCCCACTAAAAAAAAAAAATATATATATATACCTATAATTATAATACTATGATGTCTATAAAATTCGCGTATAATTAACATAAAAATACAAGGGGGTCGGTCCACTCACAAGTTTACTAAAAGTTTTTAATATTCTAAAAATCCTAAACAAAAAGAATTTCATTTTCATTTTCAGCAAAAATTAAATACGGAGGAACGCTAGAAAAAGCTATCTGTCGAATAAGTCATATCCAGAAAAAGAAATTTCTGATTTTGGTAAGAATAATGAAAGGTTCTTTTTCATAAAGGCACTTTCATAAAGCTTGATTTGAGAAAAAAGGAACTGAATTTGTAAACCGATGACGTCATCAAGTTTACTAAAAGTTTTTAATACTCCAAAAATCAAAAATAAAATAATAGAATGATGAAACTGCAAGCGAATAACAGATTTTCAAAGCCATCTTTATTAATTTTTACGAAAATTAGGCATGTCTATAGACCAATGAACATATATATATATATATATATATATATATATATATATATATATATATATATATATATATATATATATATATATATATATTGAGGCAGCCAGTTACGACCAATTTCCGACTTTAATAGTATTCTGTAATATAGTAATGGATGGTATCCGTAGTAACGCTTTCAAATAATTATTGTAAAAATATAATATTGATAATAAAATTTTACTTTTTTGAAGAAACTGCAAAATTTTGAAAAAAAAATTGCGGTATTCGCTTTATTTTCAAAATACATACCTATACAAATTATGTCCTGCAATAATAGTTATAGTCGCATTTGCTCAAAAACTGACATTATATTATTTCATTAAATTTCACCTGTCTCACCCTGTTACCTGCTTCAAGAAAAATGCCTAGATACTGGCTTTACGTTTTGTCTAGTAGTACAATATAACAGTGTTCAATGGTCTGTGGGCATGTCAGACAAAAGACGAATACAGGGGATGCCATAAGGATCGTGCACTCTCCGCCGGAAGACTCAACGAGAGAGGGGGCCCAACCGAGGTTGCAGCCCCGGGACTCGGGCTTGAAAAAGGGAGTCAGAGATGTTGGTACAGTGCAAAAAATGTGAAAATTGTTTTTTTTACTTGAAACTTATATTTTTGGGGAAAATTTATTAAAAAAATTTAATTTATCCCCGGGCCCCGCCCGTCTTTTAATTTGGGAATTAAATCCATCCCTAACAAAAATCGTGACACATAATTTAGAGTTACTTTAATCAATAATCAATAAACACTTAAAAGTTTTTATTGGCAACATAAAAAGTTATAACCGTTGTACTAAGTATATTATGATTTCAGTACGCCAATACAAATTTGGAGATTGAATCTCTATATTATACTTTTGTTAATGACTGTACTTACTCTGTAGTTAATAACTTTTAAGTACCTATACTAACAAAGTGTAACTAAAAGGTTATTTCACATTTAATTCAATTAAAACAATAAGCTTTGTACACCACGTATTGTTAATAATGCACTTAAGAATATATATATATATATATATATATATATATATATATATATATATATATATATATATATATATATATATATATATATATATATATATATATATATATATATATATATATATATATATATATATATATATATATATATATATATATATATATATATATATATATATATATATATATATATATATAGGCGTCCCTGATTGAATTACCCGTTTCCAGACTTCCCAGATTTTATGTAGACAAAAAACTCATATTACTAAATTTTTTTTTGCCAATAACTTCTTACTGGTAAAAACTATAGTATTTTGATCTGCACATTCTAACAGAAAAAACTTTTGTATGCAAGATTTAAATATCTTAGAATTTTTCTATATAAATACGTATCCAAACTTTTGTTTCCCTATGGAACGTGGAGTAAGTAGACTTTGGCACAGTCGAATGACTTTTTTTCTCCCCTTTGGTTAGGGACGCCCTGTAGACGTATTTATCAAGCTAATTTTACAACACATGCAAGTTATTAATTAAAAGACAATCAATTATATTATAAATTCATAAATTTACTCCAAAAATATCAATATTTGAAGAACGTACATAATCATTTTTATTATGAATTGATTGATATATTTGTTTTTTCATGGTGGGAGCGCTGTAACAGGCGCATGAAAAAACAAATATCTCGAAAAATTTTTTGTAACAGTTCGATAGATTAAGAAAATTAAAGTTCAAAATTCACATTACGAATAGACTGATATCAGCCGCTAAACCAAACATAATAAAATTTTATTTCCTTTCTTTTTTGTGAAATAGAAAAATATTTGATGAATTTTGCTGACAAGACGGGAATGGAAACCCCACTGCGACAATTTAATAAATATTATTTACATACGACACTGATGTAACATCGTTTACTGCTCCCCATTTAATATATTAAATAAAAAATTTCACCAAGTGCGTTTGCACACATATTAACACAGGGTTCCGTAGCCAGTAGCTGTAGAGATTCTCACAATTTTTGGGATGAAGTAACAGGGAGTTTAAATATATTTATTACGGTTTACCATAAAAATAAATAAATGTACACAACTCGATAGTTTCAACAGCCCCGCTTTGAATTTGTTTAAGATATCAGACTGTCCACTTTTTTGTATGAGAGTTTGACGGACAAACCGATTTGACATGCGCTACTGTTTCTTTGGTTATTACGTAATAATATGACGGGTAAATCAAATTTTTTTGTTTATATTATAATTTACATGTTACTGTTTGATAGGGGAAACCGGGTCATACGGATAGATTTTTACATTCGTTACAATACAAAAGAAATTATTCTTGTACATTCATTGGCTAGAGTTGTTTATTGAATCAACTGCTGATCGTTAAAGGTCATTTTTGATAACCCTACCACAGTCTTCTCTACTTATTCATTTCGTAATATAACAATAACTTTCTACAGACCGTAATTTATCAACTGATGAAATCTTTTATTTGCATATCGTTACGTTATTTGCGAGTTGCAATGCAAAAATAAATAAATTGTTTTTTTTTCTGTTACAGAGATAATTATTACTTTTTTGTAAATAAAAACACCTTATTAATGTATTATTTAGTCAATAATAAAATAGAAACTTTATAAAAAAAAATGTAAGGGGCAAAAATTTAAGTGTATAATTATCAAAAAAAAAAAAAAACTTTATGAACTTTTTGACACCATTACGTAAAAAATCGAGCAATTATTTCTTCAAGATGACGGTTGATCTCTAGCCTTCTCAGTTTTAACTTCACAATAGACCTTACTATTTCCCAAAAAAGCTACCTACCCGAAGTCTTTCCACTTGGAATTTCAGTTTAACAGCGCGTGCAACTGGATTCTGTGTCTATTCAAACGGAAATTTTCGAATGTGTATAATACCATCTAAGTACAAAGTGTACGGTAAAGCTTGTGTTTGTGTTATTCAAGTCGAAAATCGAATTTAAAAAGCTAACGTGCTTATATGGTTGACCTTAATCTGGAAATATTAACTGGAAAAATCGATTTTAATCAAAGCTCAATTAAATAAGATAAACAATTGAAGGTATTTATTTAAAAATAGATAAATAAATAAATAGAAAAACGTGAGACAGAGATGGAAGCACTAAAAACAACAACAATATATTCTAAAAATAGATACATACATAAAATAAACGTTTCTGTTTGTTCACGGTCAACTGATGCGGCCAGCAATGCCTGCTAGATAGATGCGAAAAAAGAGAAAAAACTGTGTCAATGTGTGACTTTCCATTGTAATTTACCATTTGCGTATGTACGTACAACAAGTAAATACATAAATATACACAATTACTGTGTAAAAACGCTGGTTTAATTGGTATTCATAGCAGAGATAGCTATTAAAACAATTAGCCATAAAAATTTATAAACAAACTGACAACACAACAAAGACTAACAAGAAACAAAATAATGTCATTTTTAAGTATTGGTTCGAATAACATTAAAATAATTGTATAATTTATGTTAATTGGAAATTTAAACAAAGAAAAATTGTATTCAACAGAAGTACTATTAAATTATATGGTTCAGTAGGTCTGTAGGTCTGCAAGGCCCGATTTACATTAACGCTCCGCTCGCGGTACGATATCACTACGCTCCCGATTCGATAAAATATTCTTACACAATAAATAATGCGTGTATTCACATCATCGCTCTGATATCGGCCCGATATCAGTCACGGTTCGCTCCCTCTCCAATGCCACTCCAATATCAATACCCGTCAAAAGATATCAGACTTGTTATGGCTTGTATCTATAGTGTAAACACTTTTTGATTCCACTCCACTCCGCTTGCATTCAGTTGTTATGAAAAGATATTTGTATCGAACTGGTACCGAACTGGGAGCGTACCCAGAGCGGCATTATAATGTGAATAGAGAACGAATAGGTACCAGCATGATATCAGCACTGTAATGTGAACACAACAAAATTATATCGGAGCGAGAATGGAGCGGGAGCGTACCGAAAGCGGAGCGTTAATGTAAATCGGGCCTTATTCAGCCATGAACGTAGTGGTAAACCGTCCAGAAAATTTAAAAATTGAACAAATCCATCCGACAGACTGTAACACCATTATAATTTGATCGGTTTGGTGGTGCGTGGCACAGTGCGGTCAGATTCTAAAATTGGACATTTAGAAAAATAATACGATAACAAATGAAAAATTATGATATTAAAGTGCTTCTGCGTGACTAACATAACAGTTTTGGAATTATATAGAAGCTAGATTCTAGCTTATTATTAATTAAGATTCATACTTAGATCTTCTATAAAAGATCTAAGTATGTACCTATAATATTTTACGTAAAGATTTTTGTGCCTATGTATTTATGTTTTGTCAATGCCAATATGGTTAAAGACACTTTATGTCAAATGTTTAAAAACAATTTTTTTTAACCCTGAGTCGATTTCTTTTAGCGTGGAATCATTTCCATCGTTAATTAGAATACCATTAGGTAATGTAATATGAAATGTCGTTTTCTGACCACTTGCCCGACCATCTAATTCAGACAAATATTGCCACTTACTTTTTTAAGCATTCGAGAAATGTTTAAAAGCAATTCTTTAACCCTGAATAGACTTCTTGTAGCTTATTATTAGACCCAGGATCGGATCATCGCCTAGACAAATTAGACAAATAGCTGGGGCTCGATATTTTAAAGGATCTAGTCAAACTATCTATTTTGAATATTTGGTTTAGTTTCTCACATTATTTAGTTTTATTTTATTTATTGTTTTATAATTTATGTGCTATATACTTACATATCTTGTAAGGGCGGGAGGGGGCCTGGTAAAAAAAATATAGGGCTCCAAAGTCGGTTAATCCATCCCAGGTTATATATAGGCTCTCTTAAATGGTATGTGACTATCTGAAATGGCTTGTAAATATGGCTAAAAACTACATTTTGTTCCGTTTAAAATTATGCAATAAAAAAATGTCCGTACCTTTAAGAAAAATAATACAATACACAAAAATTCGGGCCTACCCAAAATAAAAATCCTAGAATCGCCCCTGACTTGTATTCGAATATCGATATGAAAACGACTAGTTATATTTACAAAAATACCTCTGTCGCAGCATCTGTATAACATAGCGAATTTCCAAAGACTGTTTCCAAAGACTGAACACTGGCGGATCTCATCTGACAACCTATATTCATCTAAAATAATTTAGCTTTCTAACCGTAGAAAAATTTTCAAAATCGGTGATGACACATTCTTCAAAAGTTAGTTCATTTTTATTTTGAAGAATGAAACATATAAATTTTGTTACTGTAATTCAGCAAATTTCTTAATTTTTCTCAAACACTAGTTCACTTAGAACAATAGTTCAAAAGTTTATCTTATGTAATTTACTACGCTCTTTTCGACAGTGTAAAAAAAATAAATAATTTTTAAATTCTGGGTCAATTTTTGCAAGAAACCATTAAAAGTGGCAAAAAATGACAAAAATTTTGCCTTCTAAAAAATCAACTTTAATTTTTACCTTTTGTGCATTCCGTATTTTATTTAGTCTTGAAACTAATGCAATTATGAATATTATTAGAATGTATGAAAGTAGCGAATACCATCCAATTTGCATTTAGTTTCTTTGTAATAATTAAAAGTGTTGTAACAACTTTTGTAACATTTTTGACTAAAATACGAAGCGTATATATGTACATACGTACAAATTTTTGCAACTGACATCTATTTATTAAACTCGATTATTTTTAAAATTAAAATATTTGTTCAACCCACTGTTGTAATATCAAATTAAATAAAAATAGAGACAAAAAATTAATTAACTTTTTTGCCTGTTTCCCATTTTCTATTTCAATTTTTATTTTTACACGTACATGCTAGAAAAAAACATCACGAAAAAACAAACTATTATTAATTGTAACTGACGCAATGACAGTTATGTAATCGCATATTTCGAAAATTAACCTTTGGGGATAATTTTTATTGTATTCGTATATAAACTGGTATGTAATATCAACAGACATTGTTTCAAAACATATATGTCCATAAATCTTTTCTTTTTATGATAATTGTTTTTATGAAAAGAAAGTAAAACAATAATTATTTTTATGAAAAGAAAATTAAAATTGCCGCCCTTATAGATAATTGGATTTTCTTCTGTGTTTGCTTTAGGCTTATTACATTTTTTCATTCGATAGTCAACCCACACAAATTGGGTATTCACTATTCAGTGTAAGTAATTTAAGTTTTATCATAGGAAAAAATCTACTGACGTTAAATAAAATTCTAATTAATTGGTTTATATATATTATAATATTCTATACTAGCTGTACTCGCGACGTCGTTCGCGCGACGCGTTATAAAATCAGTGAGAAGTATATATAAGATTTATACAGAACTTGCAAAGAACAATAATTTTTGCGTAATACATGCACATGTTTAAAATGGTCTTTATATTTTCCCGCGGGAATGAAACACTTTCCCGGAGTAATAAGTATCTTATGTGGTGACCCTGGTAATAAAAATCCGTTCAATAGCTTTTACGTAATATGTGCATATCCTCAAAATGGTTTTTCTACTTTCCCGTGGGAATGAGACATTTTCCCGGAATAAAAAGTATGCTAGATGTTGACCCAGGTAATAAGTTATCATCACACCAAATTTCATTAAAATCCGTCTAATAGTTTTTGCGTGATGCGTGAACAGACAGACAGACAAAGATTTTAAAAATCGCTGTTTTGATATCTACATCGATAACTATTTACAGTACCAGTACAATTTAAAAAAAATATTCCATGTACAGAAATGGTCTCGTTACAGTTTTATTATATTATGTATAGATGTATAGATTAGTTGGTTTAAAAGAACAAGGCAAAGCCATAAACTATGTATTTTTTTAAATATTTATCCTATACACCGAAACAAATTTTTATTTTTTAAATAGAATCGCCAAAAGCTAGACCCGATTCTACAGCAAAATACATCCAAATACAGCTGAACCTTTTTTTTTATGCGGTGGGTAGGAACCACATCAAAAAATTCGATTGTAAAGAAAAACCCTCTAAATTCTAGATGGTAAAAAAAAACTTTTTCATGCGGTCGATCCGGGACCGCATAAAAAAGTTTAATAGAAAATACTAGAAAATACTTAAAACGCTCAAAATCTCATGATTTCCTTAGAAGTTACTTTTCTAAACAAGATAAAGCATTAATCACAACATTTTATTTCATTTTAATGATATTATGAAAATTGTGATAAATATATCTGTAAAATAACTAAATGATTCAATAACTTATGCAATGCACTGATTAAATGCCTTAAGTGATTTTATCAAAGTAAATTATTATAATTAATGTTTAGGTTTCTAAGTTTCTTACTTTCTCTTGTTTTTGATTCACATTATGCACTTTAGTGGCCTTTTTTTTAAAAAAAACCCGCATAAAAAAAGGTTCAGCTGTACAATATTTTCAGTAATTAGTAATTTCAGTATTTTAAAAAGTATTCTCCTTTCGATAGCACACCTCAAGGATTTTACTCCCCTTCCCCTCACTTTTGTCAAAGCTGTGCTTTTTACTCTATCTAATTATACTAATACATTCGTGAATTTATTAGTTTGGGCGATTCTCGAGAATTATTCAAAAATTCTTTCACCGTTCGATAGATGATACTCGATATTCTAAATACACCACAAATCCAATTTTACGTAGTGGTCGGTGCAAATTTAAGGGGAAGTACGTAAAATCGGAAGATCAGGGGCGTCGGTAAACTTTTGTTTCGGGGATTGGTAAATATTATTTATCTGAATATATTTAAAATAATATTATCTTAAGAGACAATTTACACCTAAAATTCGGTTGTGTAGACAAAGGAAATCGAATGTTATACTAATGAATATGAGAGACGACTTTTAAAAAACGGTCGAAAAACCAACTTCACTATCGCATTCATCAGTGTAAAAGACGTCAAATAGCGGAAGCTGACAAAAATTCTAGAATATTCTACTTATGAACTAGCAAAGATAACAAAAAACAAACTTCACTATTGATTTGGACATTAAAAATTAGCGCATTTTGACAAAAATTCTAGAATGTTCTATTCGTCAACTAACAAAGATATCGAAAAATCGATTGCACCATTTAATTGGTCATCAAATAAAAGACGGAATAGCACATTTTGATAAATGTTCTAGAATATTCTATTCGTCAGATAGCAAAAATTGTTTGTCAAAATCGGACATTTGGTTTACATTAGTTTAATTTCGGTTGGACAATTAAGTGGTGCAGTAGATTTTACCAGTATCTTTGCTAGTTGATAAATAGAATATTCCAGAACATTTGTTAAAATGTGTAATTTGACTTCCTTTTCAATGGACAATTAAATGGTACAACTGATTTTTCAATATATTTGCTAGTTGACAAATAGAACATTCTAGAATTTTTGTCAAACTACACTGTTTAATCTCATTTTTAATGAGCAATTCAACGGTGAAGTTTGTTTTTTAATATCTCTGCTAGTTGACGATTAGAATATTCTAGAATTTTACGTTACTCATTTTGCATTTGCATTTTGTATATTACGTATATAGAATATGTGCATATACCTACATATATCTATAATGAAAGTTTACAATTTTTAAAGGCTATGAGACCCTCAGACAATATTACCTACGGCCCTGACTCTGGCTTGGTACATAAATTTTCACCAACACAAACAAACAACAACATATCTGTGAGAGGAGAACCCCACTAAATCGCTGACGTCACTACGTAAAATCGGAGTACGTACCATTGGATGGCCACTGTAGGTGACATTTTAAAGGTATAGGATTATCTCTGAAGTTTAAAAAAGGGCCCAAAATAAACAGCTGGACGGATCTTAACTTGGAAATTTTCCTCAAATATTGAAAATAATGAACGTGAGTTTACGATTATCCTCCAAAAAAGGAGGGGTTCAAAAGTTCAAAGTCCAATCTCTTAAAAAACTATCGAATGAGTACCATTGAAATATGAATTTGGCTACTTTAGAGTCGTTTGGCGGACATCTGTTTTAACGGTAATTCGAATCATAAATCAGAATATTCTTCGTGAGCGAAACACAAGAGTTAATATTTTTATACAATTACCATGTTTGTACACCAGCAGAAGTTGTCAACAAAGAAATAATAAATGACAATAATCACAAAATTCAATTATTAGAAAATTTTATGTCAACAAATTTTCACCCATTTATATTTTTCATGAATTATTCATTCACGACCATTCAATCTATTTGCACCAAAGTATTTTTCTATGTCGAAAATTTCCAAACAATATAAAATATCATGAAACACAAATACAAGTAAATAGAAAATTTAATTACCGTAGCTTTTGAAAGGTGTCATTTTTGTTGCTATGTTGGTGTTTCTTTCTACATATATAGTGTTCAGTGTCCTTACCAATCATCATGTTCCCAGCGCCTAACATAAGCGCCAGTCTGCCTGCCTATTTGTTGACGCATCTCCACTATATTTCATTTGTGTATTGTAAACAAATTTTGTACTTCGGCTTGCACGCGACCAGCCCACGACGCGTAATTTTATCTTATCTAAATTAGTATCATTAATTTTTTTTTTAGTGTTACAATAAATTATTTACTGTTCAAAATTCTAAAATGAATAATTATATTTTACAATTTATTATTCAAATTCCCTGCGAATACATTCAAACATAGAACAAACCACAGAACAAATAGAACGAATATAACTGTCTCTTTTCTGCAATCACTTATGTGCAAGTATGTGCATCTTAGGCTGCTTAATGTCAGTTGCTCAGTACCCGTCGCTCAGTGTAAGTCAGTCAAACAACAATAAATTTGATTGTTGAACCGGCACAAGTAGCGTTGTGGTATCACACACATCACATACATGTATGCGAACCAAAGGTCACGTGACGGCTATCACCACTCACACAAACAGAGTTTACCGCACAAATACAAAGTAAACACCGTGCACGTATACAACATATTTTCTATCTCAAGTGGTTACACAGGTTCCAGTAGTATAGAAATATGTATTTTCTCTCTAGTTGCTCTATGGAACAAACATTCAAATGTCGCAAGAAAGTTCAAATGTCATTACATTTTTTGAGCCAAAATAAACATTGTTCATTGGATAATGGTTTTTTATTCACCTTCTCAGCTTCTTTTTCATCCCATGTTGATAAAAAAATCTAAAATTTTTAGCTAGCAGTAACTTCAGCCCTTACAAGGTCTTTTACGGTTCTTATTTTCGTATATTTACTAAATAAAATGAATTTGAGCATTATGTAAGTTATATGGAATCAATTGATCCATTAAGCGATTTATGGGTGCAGGACCCTTAAATAAAAATTACATTCTTATTGAAATTTGAATCAAAATATGAATCACCTTGATATCTAATTAACATTTGCGTTATATATTTACAGTATTTATATATGTATTTTAATGGACTGAATATGGAAAAAAACTTGTTAAAAAATAACATAAATTTTTCATCTATATTTATAGAAGGAAAAATACTTTAAACACGTCACAAATGTTTAATATAAAATAATATTATCTTAAATTAGTTCTGGATTAAAAATATTTATGTGCTAGTTAGTACTAGGTGTACCTATAGTCTACACCTGTTTAGGGGAAAATGGGGACAAAAATAACACATTTCATATTTGGCACGTTATTTATTTAAGTATTTGATATATTTATATAGCGGCAAACATGATGTAAATTGTGGACTTCTGGAAAACGTTTGTTCCTTCGGGAATATTGTTACATTTATCCCCACTCTCCTCTACGTGATATATTTAAAGCAAGCGGTGATAACCAGTTGCGCCAGTTGCAAGCAGAGAGATTTATTGCTATATAATTATGATCTATTTTTAAATGTAATATTATTACATAATTACAATACACCATTCACATAATTACATCAGTGTTTTGACTAAAAACACTGAAATTGTTTTCATGGAAATAAGAGCAGTACTCTGAACAGTCTGAACTTCACTTAAACCCATGTTTCTCAAAAATGCAAAAAAGGGTAACAAAAACTAAAAATACACAATAAATATTTTTTTTTAATATATCATTAAAAAAATGACCTCATACTAAATTTTGTGTGAAATTTTTGATAATTTTGAGATAAATTTTTCAATTTTGCTACCCAGATAATGAAATTTGATATAAAAATACGACTTTCATTCTAGAACTCTCTCTTAAGGTAGTTGGTCGATGAAACGATTTCTTCAAAGGAATCTAACGAAACTTCTCTAGGTATTTATTTAATTCAATACAATAATTCGAGCCCTTACCCCCCCCCCCCAAAAAAAAAATAAAAATTGACCATCTCAATTTTGAGAAAAATGGTTTAAAAGTTTTGTAATTTTAACACGGGCTCTTATGGGAAAACTCTATTTTTTTTTTAATAAAATGAAAACGTGTCAAAGGAATTTGATAAAAATTTAATATGTTATTTAATACAAAATTACAAACCATATTTAATAAGAAATAAAAGTTATTAATCACGCCGTTTTTGAAATATAAAAACATCATTTTACAACGTTTTTACAACGCTTTTTCAATAATTCTTTTAAATTGCTACAACATAAGCACACGGAAATTAAAAAAAAAAACCAGTGGAATACAAATACAATAACTGAAGAATATTAATACATTATTTAATTTTTGATAAAAGAAAATTTTTTTGCTGAGATATACTTTTGTACCTGACTATCTCAGAGTAACTACGTTAAATCAATTATTTTCTAAAAGACATTTAAGGTAGTTGGTCGATAAAACGATTTTTTCAAAGGATTTTAACGAAACTTCTCTAGATATTTATTTAATTCAATACCAGTAATACAAGCCTATTCCGATTAAAATTAACTACCCCAATTTTGAGGAAAACGATTTAAAAATTTTGTAATTTTAACACGGGCTCTAATGGAAAACTCTATTTTTCTGAATAAAATGAAAACGTGTGAAAGAATCTGGTAAAATTTTAATATGGTAAAAACCAAGTTACAAGTCGTATTTAATGATAGAAATAAAAATTATTCACTACGCCGTTTCTGAAATATAATTTATAAACATCATTTTACAACGTTTTTTACAACGCTTTTCCAACAATGCTTTTATATTGCTACAACGTAAGCGCGCGGAAATTCAAAATACATACCCCTGTCGCATACCCCTGTAACAATACTGTCGCAGCATTCTGCATAACATAGCGAATTTCCGTTTAAAACAACTAGTTTTTCTCGGAAACTAATTGACATAGAATAATAGTTAAAAAACCTTTTTTGTGTGATTTTTTCTCCTCGTTTCAATGGTGTAAAAAAATATCGCAAAAATTTTTGAATAAAGGGAAATGACTTTAATAACATTTTTAAATTACTTAATATGTATGTATTTCATTTGTTATAAAAGTAAGTTCACTTTTTTTTTAATTTTTTAAAATTACTATTCGCCTACTTGTATTTAGAATAAAAATAGTGCACTTAAAACACATTTAACAATAGCATTCAATTCCGATGTAAAAATGGGAGAAGTGGGGGGAAAAGTAATGTGGGCTCCCTAAAAGGTACTAGCTGGATACTAACTGAATACACGTACAAAATTTCAGCCCTCTAGGTTTCCTTAGAGAGTCTCTAGACGTGTTAGAAAACAAGCAAAAAAAAATTAAGGAAATATTGGCGTAAAAATCGTCGGGGTAAGGGTTAAAAGTTGAAACCTTCAAAAAGCAGTGTCTGGCTATTAGCTTAACCTGTACACAAAATTTCAGCCCTCTAGCTTTATTTGGCGAGATTTTGACCCGAACGAAACTGTTAAAAAATCATGTTCTTTTTGGTATAAAAATGGTGGGGGTAGGGGTTAAAAGTCGAGACCCGCAAAAGGCACCCCCTTGATACTAACTCAATCCGAATACAAAATTTCAGCCCACTAGGTTTATTTGGGTGACCTGTGCGAGTGGTACAAACTTCGAAAACGTCGAAAAAGCATGAAATTGTAGCTGAAAAATACGGGGGTGGGGGTAAAATATTAAAACCTCCAAAAAGCACAACCTAGGTACGAACTTTATCAACACACCAAATTTCAACCCTCTACGTTAATTCTGGGGGGCTGGGGGCGTGTTAGATCCAGCTAAAATTGTTTTTTCCCCCTCTACTCCCTCCAAAACATCCTTGGAAGCTGAATTTTGAATATTTTGTAGATAATTCACCGAAACATTAACTTTCATTCCTTCTTAACTTCCATAGGGGGGGCCTACACATATTAAAAGATGGCGGGAATATATATATATATATATATATATATATATATATTATATATATATATATATATGTATATATGTATATATATACAGTGTAAACTCCGTATAACGAAACTGAAGGGACCGGGTATTTTATTAAGTTATAAAGAGTTTTTGTTACATGGAGAGTAAAAGAAAACAATATAATTTTACGAATACAACTTACGAATTTTTAGTAAGTGGTTTTAATTTTTCTGAATCATAGGTGGATCCAGGGGGGTGGCTGTGGGGGCTGCAGCCCCCCCCCCTTGACCTGCACTAGGTATTTTTTTTAGTTAAACATACAATTCAGATCACACAATTCCCCAAAATTCTTCCTGGGATTAGAGGCAGCCCCCCCCCCTTTCAGCTGGCTGGATCCGCCATTGGACTGAATTAAATGACACTTTTTCGTCAATACACAAACTCTTTCTTTTACTCGCCATGTTTACAGTTAAAAAGTTTGAAAGCAACTAAGAATATGATAACGTAAAGACAGCAATAAGGCAGTAGTACGGAAGTACAGTAGGCAAAAACATGTGCTAGGCAATTACAACAAACAAATAAACGGATTTCTAAGAATCCCTTTGTGCGTACGAAATATTTACGACTCTGTATCACTATTTTGTTTGAAAGTCCGTGAAATAAAATTTTTTTCAGCTTAAAAAAATGACGTATTTTTCGCTATTGAGAGTGGCTATTACGTTATAAAGAGTGTTTCAATATACGAATGATAATGTAAACCAAACAAACCTTTGTAATTTCTACGTTGTAAGGAGTTTTTCGTTAAATAGAAGTTCGTTATATAGAGTTTACACTATATATATATATATATATATATATATATATATATATATATATATATATATCAGACATTTTTTTCTACATATTCGTGTTCTACGGGTCCGAAAACGGATAGCGCCCCTACCCTCGCCTCTCGCCGTTCTTGTCGTATAGGCTGTATAAGTCTAATTTTTTCAAGGAAAAATTCGACTAAAAAGGGACTACAATTTATTTTTCATAGCACAAGCAAAACGCCCGTGCTGCAAATAAAAATTTACCATTTATTATTCAAATCATAACAAATGAGTGGTACATTAACAAATGGACGATATTAATTAATTTACCTGCCACAATAAAAATTGCTTCCAATGTTCTGTACTTATTAGTACTCAGTTTTTGTTACATTTTTAGTTTTAGTTCCATACTAAAACAATAAATTTCCAACCTACGTTATTGTATACATTTTATCATTGTCAATTTTATAATGAAAGTAATATTATGTACCAAAAACATGTGTTTGTGTTTATACAATATACCTATACACTTTGTGTTCTATTAATAAACTTAAAAGAAAGGAAAGTAAGTTATACAAATACTAATTTATTTGAAAGTGAAGTTTATTTCTAATTTAAATATGTAAGTAGACCAACAATTAAAATAGAATATACTGGAATATACATATATATCAACAAAGAATTCTTATTTTATCTAGTGAGATTTTTCGACAATTTGTTGACGAATCAAATTTTGGGCTTATATTTAGATTAAAATCAACACTAACATTTAAAACTTTATAGTACCTAATAATTAATGAAAGTAATAAAATATTTTTTCAGTCTTGAAAATGTTCAATTGTTAATATCCTGTTTCCCTTGACCAATTACACAGTGGCCTTTACCTTATAAAAAAATTTTAATGAAAGGAAATTTAATATGGAAATTAAATAATAAATATTTGCCATTGACTTTCAACCGCGAATTTGTTAATATACTTATTAATTTATTAATTTCATCAACAATACACTTAATTAGTTAATATTAATTAATTATGTATAAATATTAATAATAATTATGGTAAAAGCCAGTTAGGTAAAATCGTTGTAAGTTTTCGACACTCTGTTAATTCTTAAGTAACATTATGTACTTCATCAGTAGAGTTCCGGCTTATATGTTGTACTAGCACGACATTTGAGTGTCATTTGTTTTCTTTTTGAGCTTTTTTAAAAAAAGTTACTACTTTCCTTAAATATCGACTCCGGCCTTACAATTGTGCCCAAACACGGATCCGTAAATATGTTTACTATGAATTAATTGAATATTTTCAATTTTAGTTTAACACTATTTTGAGTCTATATATTCACAAACTAAATCGATTTATGAAAAAAACTTAAGGTGGTTAGGTTGTTACGAAAAAAATGATAAAAACCATTTGAAACCAACAAAATTGATTTCATATTGATTAGGAAGCTTATTGTTGAGATCAATGTATTACACGTATTCCATGTATTCTTATGGAAAATGTGGGAAATTTTTAGTTATATTTTAATGAGAAATGACGTTAAAAACTCAAAATTTTGCATAGTAAAACGATCAATTTGTTTAAACATGTATATGAAGTTTAAAATAATTAGGAGACGCATTGTTGAAATTATTCTTGAAATAAATGAATTATTAACCCTTTTAAACAAACCATATGGAAAAAAATTTTTATCTCAAAATGCCGGACTTTTTACTGCCAGAGATAAGTACAATAGATGAGGTTACAAAAAAAAAGACAAAAGAAAAATAATCAAAGATCACAACATCAAAAAAGTGAATCCTAGGAATTTACAAAATATAAATTATACTAAACTATGTTGATAAAAATATAAAATTGAACACTATTTAGAATTATACCGCATTTCGGAAAATCTGTCACAGATGGCGGCACCTGTACCAGTGAATATATACATCTCACAGCATTTTGAGCCGCCATACATATTGCTGGACGAGTTAACTCGTCTTAATCATTTAAAGGTTAATGTAAAATCTGGCGACATCTACCAACGCCGCATTAAATGAAGCGTGGCGGGAGATTTAAAAATAAAATGACGTCAATTCAACACAAAATAATTTTCAGATTGTACAAGTCAACTTCTATAAATTTTTAAACTAGTTTTTACGAATACGTTAGACGCATTAAAATATACACAAAACAAGAACACAAACATTAAATAATTATAATTTTTTTACAAATAACTCCTAGTTTGTAAAAATGTTATGGTAGAAGCGCAGTGAAACATTACAAAGAATACACTCAAAAGTAGCAATTAGTACAAAAGTAGCAAAAAGTACCAATTCAAATGTTTAAATAGGTAGTTAACGATAAATTTTCAAACAATTTTCTTGGCTTACAACTTTTTCTTTGATAAAAGCAACATTCCTATTAAAGAAAGTTGGTAGTTAACATTCTTGATGTTAAAAGAAACTAATTTTTTTTTTTCATTTTCACAATAAATATCTATGTAATCATTTTTTTGTACTTTAATTCAAAATTTTTATAAACAAACAAGATTTTAATAACAATAGCTTTGCTAAATATTTACAATAATATTATTTTTGATAAAACAGTAAATCATAATATGTAAATATTCACAACAGAATGGATATCAACATTTAGAATAAAAATATCCAACGGTATATCTTCTGTGACATGCTGTGATATCCTTTTGACATCTATGATAAGAGCAAAAATGCTAATACGTAATTAATTATTAAATCAAGTTTTTTCTTTTTAAATTTTATTAAAAAGATAGAAAATACATGCATATTTTATTATAGCATTAAATGTGATTTGATTATATGTCTCTTTGAAAGGATTTAAAGAAATCTACTGAATGGACAAAAAAAATTTGTATAAAATATGCAAATTCAGTTAAAATCGTCAACGTATTATAGATATTGTTTAAATAAGCATAAATTAAAATTTAAAATCACATGTTTTATCAATAAAAAGAAATCAAGAATTGTTTTATATTAAGGTAGTTAGTGCGTTAGGGATTAAGTAGCTACCAAATGTTAGGAGTTATTGCCATAGACTAGACTTAATTGCGGTCATAAAAATCAACATTCAACTAATATTCAGTATGGTTAACGTGAATTTCTTTAAAGCTGAATTAACTGAAATACTATAGGTACATTAGAATTTGTTGATTTTATCCTTTAAAAATTGTTCAAGAGTTAAATAAGCTTTTTGTTGATTTTAATCTTTAACAGAATGTTTTGTATTGAATAGTAAATTAACTTGATCAACTGACTGTACCGACCGAAATCTAAGAATAACGTAACTAAAAATCATTCATAAGAATACTCTAGTGCGCCAACCACCTTAAATAAAATGCGTAATCTGTTTAACATACGCGTATGAATGCACAGGTACATAAAATATGTAATCTTAATTAAAGCTTTAAAAGTTCATTGTCATTTAATTGTATGCCGCTGAAAATTCACTGTCTGCAGACAGTTTTTGACCCAAGACACAAACAGACATTACTTGTGGCCGTTAAAAAACCAAAAATATTATAAGAGAATAAACTTACCTAAAAATATAAAAAACTTTCGAATTCCTGAAAAAACCTCGAGCTCCAGCTACAGATAACTCTTCCACTTAAAACCAAAAGTAATTCAAAAAATCACTAATTTCAAAAACTAACAAAAAAACACAATCCTACCAACCAATATATTTTTTTTCAAAACCCAAAAAAAAATCACATTGGGGCACTGAACTATGTTTTTTCCAAAAAAAAAAAAACGACACAACAGAATTGTTAGCGAGATGCGATATTTTTCATTAACATAAAAAAAGAAAACAAAAAAAAACGCCCACGCTACAATAATACTCTGCCGAGACACGACGTGCAGAGAGTCACACCAACAGTCCGCGTCTCTCACGCGTAAATCGACGTGATTGTCTACAGCAGATTGAGCGAGACTCGAACTTTACAGTTCATAGATAGTGAGCAAGCAACTTGTTCGTCCCGGCGCGACCGCGATGCTCGTCATCGTCGTCGGTAGTGGGGTTTCTGTCTTACGTTATTGCTACTCTTGTCGCACTAGTAGCAGAATATTCGTTTATACCACATAATAGTTTATACGCACCATTGCGATTATTAACCGCTTATTCGCGCCGGATCTTTTCAATTTCTCCCCATCAAAAATCATCTGATCAACAAACAAAAGTCATCCAGAAATCACTGAAACTAAGGGCAAATTTCTATTGAAAATTGATTCTTTCTAGCCCCCTGAATTTTTTTTTTAACTAATAGTCTGTATGTTCATTCATATTATGTAGGCAAAAAAAGAAATTTACGAGTATTTATATGGTACTAGCCGTACCCGCGACGTCGTTCGCGCAAAGCATTGTTATAAACTCAATGAGAAGTATGTAAGTGTAATAATTATACAGAACTTGCAAAGAATAATAATTTTTGTGTAATGCATACACATGCTCAAAATGGTTTTTCTATTGTCCCGTGGGAATGAGAAATTTTCCCGGAGTAAAAAGTATCTTAAATGTTGACCACACCAAATTTCATCAAAATCCGTCCAATAGTTTTTGCGTAATACGTGCACATGCACAAAATGGTTTTTTTACCTTTCCGTGGGAATGAGGTATTTTCCCGGAGTAACAAGTATCTTAAATGTTGCCCTAGGTAATAAGTTGACCACGGAAAAATTTATTAAATGTTGACCACACCAAATTTTATTAAAATCCGTCCAATAGTTTTTGCCTAATGTGTGCACATGCTCAAAATGGTTTTTCCATTTTCCCATGGGAATGAGAAACTTTCCCGGAGTAAAAAATATTTTAGACATTAAAATCCGTCCAGTAGTTTTTGCGTGATGCGTGAACAAACAGACAGACAGACAGACAGACAGACAGACAAAAATTCTAAAAATCGCTGTTTTGGTATCTACATCGATAACTATTTACAGTACCAGTACAATTTTCAAAAAATATTCCATGTACAGAAATGGTCTCGTTACAATTTTATTATATGTATAGATTATTTGTATGTGGAATTCGCGCTTGTGCTTTTAATCACCGTTCAACGTTTCCACCTCTTGGATCGATATCAGCGCGTCTGACAAAATTAAAGAGACAAAATATTATCTCTCGTATTAAAACTCGTTTACACGATGATAGTTTTTGCGACAGAGTTAATCATGTTTCAACAAAGGACTTCCATCATTTTGACAACAAAAATGAAAAGCTCACACCCAAATTACGCTAACTTCACAAAGCTTGATTTGAGAAATTTTTTTAGTGTTCCGTACCAAAATTGGCAAAACGGTACTCTTATGCAATCACTTCGGTGTCTGTTCGCTCTTTAACTAAGTTAAAGCGAAAGTTGATAATCGCAGTTAAAAAAACGTTCCATTACTTACTTTTCTCTCCAATTAATCAATGAAATGTGACTATAATTTTAGAAATTTTGGAAAAAAAATTATACGAATATGAATGAAAAGTTTTTACCGTTAGCTACAAGGGACCAAACTAGAATGTCTATCAAACTGTTCCACTTGTCGCCAGTGGGTGACATAAAATCTCCCCACTATGTTGTGTACGTACACACTGTTTGCAATGGTGTTGATTTGGTGTTTTGTAGTAGTGTGTGTGAATACGTACACTACTACAAACACCTATTATGGGACAGACCAACCTGTCCAATTCAAGTAACTATGTCTAACAATGTATTACAATGCACTGTGGGTTCGGCGACAGACACCGACTGACTACATGTCTTAAGCCGTGTCGGGCACACTCTGGGCTCACCACTAGTTACAATTTTCTACACTTACGCTGAGGACTTGGTTAGCTATTTTGTGAATCAACTGTACCTGCAAATCAGTTTCTTAACCCAATCTTACGCCTTCTATTACTTTAACTCCTTTGAAATACCTATACTTACAAATGTTACTAGGAAGTGCTTCCGTTCAAAAATCAGAAAGCCACCATGCATCCATCTGGTGGACACACTTTAAACTAAGACTATCAATCATGATACGTTAATCATTATGATTTAATTGTTAAAACTATTTTAAATTCTAATAGAACCTAACCTAAATGTTTCTAAAATAAAAAACCCTCAATTGTTGTTGTACTTATTTTTTCTAATTTTATTTTTTTAATACATTGACATTAACATTTAGTATTCTCTTTCTTAATTTGTTTACCTATTGACATATTGACTATTGACATCATAAATAGGGAATTGCTATTTTTTAAATATGCCAATGATGCTATTAAAATTAGCAATTTTGATATGAATTTAAGTTACCAATAAATCGATAAAATATATAATTTTAAGGCAAAATTTTAGTAAATCGTATAATTTATTTTTTTCATTAATCTTTACTACAATTAAATAACAAATATAATTAACAAAAATATTTAATTTGCTTTTATTAATTTTTTTTTAATTGTAATTCGATTATTCAAAAAATTATTTAGAGAATTAACATTTTTTCCCGTCTTTTATACAATTTTTACAAAACGTAATTTAATTATTAAATAAGGAATTGCTTTTCTGTTTCCATCCAGTACTAAAGAATTAAACTATAAAATTAACCTCAATAAATGTACATCTAAGTGATACTGTCACACTTATAGAAGTTATTTTGTACTTTAAATTCATTTAATTAATAAACTATATGTTTTAATCAAGACAATAAGATCAAAATAAAATCTTCTGATACTTAATTCTATTTTTAAAAGACCTCAATTTAATAAATTAAATTCAATCAGCGACAAATATCTTTTGTGTGCGTATATCAATTATAGATCTCAAAATAATTTAAATATTTGTTTTAAAATATTTATTTACATTTATAATCCTTTAACAAACTATATAGTTTTTAGCACATGCAAACTCGACGACATAGAACCGAACGACGACATAGACGACACTATTACAACCGAACACTAAAAATATTTATTTACTTAATAAAACAAAAATTTATTTTGTGAAATAAAGTTTAAATTTTTTCCACAAATTTAAAAAAAAAAATTGCCAATTATGATTAAGAATTTTGATTTTATTTAACATATAAAAATGTTAACTCTCTAATTCGATATAAAAAAATGTTACACAATTAGCCAAATTATTATTTAACTTTTAATACCAATATGAATTATTAAACTGTAATGTTCTCACTTAAAATGCGTGCAGGTTACGCTTACTAATGTTTCTTTATTGTTAATGAAAATTCTACGTCATTTACGATGAACGGAAGAAATTTTATTTAAAGTCTATTAATCTGCTCTGGCAATTAAACAGTAAAAGTTCCAATCTTTTTTTTCTTCTTCAAATTGACTTATCATTTTTCGTAAGCATATCACCTAATTTATGTAACTGATATTATGTACATTCAAATTCGATTTGAATTGTAAAAAAGAGATCAATGACAAAATGATAATTTTAAGCTAAGCAATAAATAAAAAATACACAAAAAATTATAATTTTTTTTATTAAATTTCATATAGTTCGAGAGATATTGAGAGATTTATTCAAACAATACTGTAAAATAGAATGAATAGGATATTATTTAAACTTTAAAAAACAGACAAATTTTCGTTTTAATAGCTTGTTTTTCATCTTTAACATTTTCAAAACTCAATGGAAGAATCATAAACTCCAAAAAAAACTCTATTCGCAAAGTAAATGAATTGAAAAAATTATAAGTTTCTTAAAATTTTGGTCAACCCTGGTACGTCAAATTAAATTCACTCCTCTTTCGTGTCTATTAGCTGCCTTTGTGTCTCTATTGACTTCGCAAATGTATCTATTCATCTCAATTATATTTTAATATTACGCATATTCTTGATTTAGATAAATTTTCCGTATATTTTCCGAAAAAATCAACACAATTTTATAAAAAATTTTAATGAATGAAACTACCAAGTAATGAAACAACTTAACCTAGAGCCTGACTTTTGTACTATTTCATTACTCATATTACCAGTTTGAATACGTATTTAAATTATTATTTATTATGCATTAATAATAACTTATGATAAAATCAAATACAACCTCTTCAAAACTTTTTTTTACCTATGTACCTCACGAACTCCATAAATTTCGTAGTACGGTATTTTGAATAAATTAATCAATAGCTCTCTGTCTAATAATTTGCGGTAGTTGTAAAACAAATCCTCTAATCCTCTAAGCATCGGAATAAAACAAAAAATTATTATTTTTCGTAACATAATTAATAATACACTATTAGTAGTTATTTCTATCTGTAGTACATTTCAATAAATATTTCTAAGGTTAGGGCCTCATTTTTAAATTAACTCTAAAAATTTATGAACAAAATCAATCAATTGTACTATAATTTAATTAATTAAACTAACTGTTTAAATAATTTATTAAATGCGTATCAGAAAATAATTTTGTATTTTCATTAAAACTGAAATAAATATCGAAAACTTAAAAAAATTATAAAAATTTATATAAAACTACATAACTGGTCCCGCAAAAAAAGAATTTCGTAAGTTAAAAATTTGTTACATTTGTTAAACAAAGAAAAAGCAATAACATAAATTATTTAAATTTGAAATTTTTCGAAGACTAATTTACTAAATTAAAGCATAATACATATATAAATAAACATATATATATATATATATATATATATATATATATATATATATATATATATATATATATATATATATATATATATATATATATATATATATATATATATATATATATATTAAAAAATTTAAATAAATACAATTAGCAAGAAAATAAATAATATATACAAAAAAAAAATTATTTTAATTATTTCTCTAGATTTTATACTATTTTTAAATAAATTATTTGTTATGGCACAAAATAAGACAATGTTCATAGGAAAATATAGCTTTTTACTTAATAAATTATTAAATTCTCTTTTCTATTATAAAGGCACAATTTGCTTCTATCTAATTCTAGATCAATCTACTTTTAAATTAGAAAAGATTTTTTATAATTGTTATTACGGACTTAAATCAGAAATGTGCAGAAAGTAATGCGCATATCGATGCCTTTCTGACACAACCTTGTATGTAACAGAAATGACAATTTTTTAGGAAACATAAAGCTAGATTTTTCTGAATGCTAAATTATTTTCTTAGGGTACTTGTTTTTAAAATAATAGGTCGCGGTATCTTTTAAAAGTTGCCCGATCTGTTTCTTGGTTTGTAGATCAATCAATATGTTTATTCTAATATGCACAAACGCAAAATAGAATGAGAGGTGATTTAAATAGTATAAAAAATCGATTCGGCTTAAATTTTTTTTGGATTTAATTGCAAAAAGAATAATATACTTGATTTCACAAGAAATTAATATTATAAAATTAGAATGTTGTTCGTGAGTTGTTCATCCAGCCATTTAAAATACATATTAATTAATATATATTTATATTAATTTAGGGTTATATTTCATGAACTAATTAACGGAAATACCCGAAAAGCTTAGACTACCCTTTACTAGCAACGGATGGATTACATCTTTATAAAAGTTTTATCTTCAAAAATATTCTCTCTTATCGATTTTTTACCTTATTTTGTGCCATTACTGAATCATGAATGACTTTTTATGACAAAAAATAATAATTTAAATAAAATAATATTAAAAATATTTATTTTTTTATTCGAAAAATAATTTTTATTAATATGATATACAATAAATTGTACTTTCAATGTGATCATAGAATCAACACCAGTGTTCCATATACAGTAGACAATTAAAAATTTTACCTCCAAAAAGTTTTCCAGATAATTAGAGAAAAACCTTTATAAACAAGGCTTTGATTTACAAGCAATTAACGCTTTTATGACTTGCAAACAATAAAATGCCGCAAGACGCAAGAAGTAAGCCGTAAGGAGTGTCACCATCTAGAGTGAAACCTTGTGTAGTTTCTTAAATATACATAATAGTGATCTTTTAATCAACTAGTTAAAAATCACTGTTATTCACACTATATCGCCATATAAAAAACAATGATTTTTTAATTCTAGTTAAAATCAACTAGTTAATAATCTCTGTTTTTCACTCACTATATAAAAATCAGTGAGTTTTTAATTAGTTGATTGCAAAATCACTATTATGTGTGGTTAAGTTAGACAACTACTTTAAGTTTCGTACCACGGAGTATTTCGTACCAAGTCACAAGATGACGACGCTCTTTACGGTTTATGTCTTCCGTCTCACATCCTAGGATATTTTATTGTGTGAAACCTATTATAATTAATTTTCTTTTCAACCAGAGCCATTTGTTTTATAGCGATGCAAGTTCCGTTGTTATTATACAAAACGTTTAGTTTTTACAGTAAACACTGGTCAACACATTCGATGCCGACGAAAAATAATTAGTTTACATAAAAATTTACGAAAATCATATTATTGCTATAGTTTTTCCTTTAAAATTATAAAGAAAATAACTAAATAAGTATTAATTATTTGGAAGATATAAGTTTCAGATTTTATTCTGTCGAAAAAATAATTGCATTGTACGTTTAATATTAAATTAACATATTTTTTAACGATAATTGAACATTGTCTAATGAACGTGATTTTCAAAAAGTGCTTTATTTCTTGTCCTAAAAAAATAGTTTACTATTGCGGAATTATTTACATATTTAAACATGGATCACTTGAAAAATAAAAACCGTTATTGGTGACATCTATGTTTAAAATATGTAAACTTAATTTTATTTTCGTTTTAAAGGAACTTTTTTTTATATTTGTTATGTATGGCCCAATTTATAAAATTTTAAATAAGGAATTATTCGGATTTTTGGTGCTCTGCCCTTTTGAAATTAAAATATGTTTAATATTTTAATTAATTAATACAATTTTTCGTTTTCAAATAGTTGTGGTTACCATTTTTGGGTCGGATTCAAACGTGTTCATAACTATTGCGGTTGGGGTTTCTAATCTGGAAGATTGGGTTTGGGAGGACTCAGGGCAGGGCGCACACCCTCAATCAGGCCTAACTGGCCGCTGTCGTCCTGTACTTTTGCGATATACTTGAACTTGAATTAAAATTGCCAGATCAAGCATAACCTGTAACGAGCCGCAGAGCCAAAATTGGATCGGCGCGTGACGTAGTAGAAAATAGGAGGTTTTAAAAATATCACCACACGTCCACATTAGAACCATTGGTAAACTAAAATGTGATTTTATCACTGTAGTCTTCCAAGGTTTTTGATTGTTATATCTTAAAAACAAAGCGTATTCTAACCTAACTTACCTCATTCCTTCTGTCGATTTATTCCTAAAGTTACGTATAAATTGTGGAGCTCCTAGCATCGCTTCTGTAAAAACAGCTAAGAATCCAACAAGTTCCACAAATATAGTGACATCAATCATTAAATACATTAATGCCGCCGAAACAACACTAAATAATAAAATAAAATCAACATACGACTGAAAATCTGTCCAATTCCAAAAATATTTTCGTTCTAAATCTGTAATAATGAATTATATTATTTATTTAAAGGTTAGGAAAATTGCAAAATTGTTTTTCATGCATTTAAAAATAATATTAAATATTTATAATTTTTTTTTTATTTATAAAAATTACGCTAGATTATCCTTCAAATTAAAACACAAGATTTTTTTTTAATATTGACAAAATGTTGGATAAATTTGAGGGCAGCAAGAAATTTACTCTTTAAAAAAGAAAAACAGGAAATACTTTCCGGAAATAAAGCGCTTTTTGCCAATTTTTAGCGAAGAGAGAAATTGGAAACATAAAAAAAATTATTCCATTGTTATTTTATATTTCAAAGTTCCTTTAATAAAAAACACTGCCCTCAAAGATGTCTTTTCAACAATATTATCATAGATATCGTAATATCATAGATACCAACGGGTTAAGTTAACTCCAGTAGAGATCTCTCCAAACATAATGTTCTAATTTTAAGGATATCGATATATTATATCTCTAACTAGCTTATTAACTAGTTAATATAAACTAGCTTATGTAGTTCGTAAAATTATTTCCAGTGTAGTTGCAGCATAATAATATTTAAGACGCAAGCCGCAATTATATTATTTTTTCAAATACCATTTAATCAAAAGCAAAGCGTTAGTAAGCAAAAACTGAACTAATAGAAAACCATCATGCCAGCAATGAATATTTTTATTAACATATATGTATGAACAAAATACGAATTTCAAAAAAGACTTTAAATATCACAATAGATTTCGAAAATGCCAACGGATCTGAGAGACAAAAAATGCAGATATATTAAATGGTAAACTCAAAAAAATCCAATGAAAAATTATATCAATTTGAGTAATATTATGTTACTACGTTACATTTAGCTTACGAGAAATTAAAAACTCGACTGATTCTTGAACATAAAGTAAATACATATTGAACTGAAGTTTGAAACTTGTTAAAATTTAATTGATTAATATTTAAAGCAACAAACATATAACACATTAGAAAAAATCTATTAATAAACGTTTAATTAGTGTAATAGTTCATATTTTTTTAAACATTTAATTCTTAGTATAAATTTACATTCTTCTTACTTTGCGCGCCGTTGTTCAAATACATAAACGAGAACAAACAAAAGAGATGTTTAGTTGTAGAGCCATAGAGGACACAACAGTACGGATAAAAAGGATACTGTCATTTAACAGTTGTATAATACATTAACATTATTAACGGTTAATATGGAATTTTTTTGAGTTTATTGTTTCTGCACATTCTATAAAATAGTAAAACTAAAAAAATTAAACTATCCACTAAATACTTATCCAAATACATGAAATGAAAAATGTGTATAAAATATTTTACTGAATTACACAAGACAAAAGAAAATTACTGTGTAGGTATATGAAACGTATTTAAACCAAGAGACAAAATAATTGAAAAAAAAATTGGTTACTATACCTCATAAAATGTGAATTTATATTTGTATTTTTTTTTAAATATTTAAACATACTTAGCTGAACATATATTAACAGTAATTCATTCCTGGCCCAAAATAATATAGTTGTGCAAAAAGTTGTAGTGTATAAAAGATACTTATTTTTAAGGTTCACGTACGGGAGAAAAACGTACCGCAGATTGTATGTGAAGTGCGTTTTTTCGCAGAAGCTTGGATCAACCTGGCCATCTCAATTGTATTGGCTACAAATAGCCGATAAGAGAAGAAGAAATATTTTACTTAACTAATTAATTACTTAGTACATTAATACATTTAAAACTAGTATTTTGATTTGTTCTATAATTTAAATTTATAAATAAATCTCAAAAAAGTTTTGATACATAAGTAAAACAAAGGCAATTCAACTTTATGTTCTTCGATATTTTTATTTTATTTAAGCCGCCAATGTTTGTTTGTCATTACAATAGATGTCTCTAATAATACTGAATTTACATATTAGAGTCTTTATACTAAATAGAGTTGGGACACGAGTTTTGATAGTCCGCCATTTTTCATCAAAGGTTCCCTTAAAATAAAATATTAAAAAAAATTAATTTAACCTAGTAAGAATAACTAAATTAAAACTTTTTAATTGCTCATTAACTCAATACTCATTAACAATAATTATGTACACGAACATATTTACTCAAACATGTGGTAATTAATTTTGACATTTCTTCACTGAAAAATGGCTGTCTTGTTCCGACTGTATTTAGGTATAGGAACTCTGAATTTATAATTTCAAATATGTTCTTTAGGAGTTTTTATTTAAGGTGATATCAATAATATTTAAATTATAGAACGAGAATAAGAATTATTAAAGTTATTACTTGAAAAAAATAATAACAATATTAAAATAAAAATAAGACAGAAAAATATTCTAGCTTTCTAACTACTGGTTTTCTAAAAAAAAAAAACTAAATACATAAAATAAAAGTGAAAAGCCCTCTGTACCATATTTACCCCCTCCTTGTCTTTGAACATGCATAGAAACAATAGCTGCTAAAAAGAGAATATACAAAATATAAATTTAAACAAAAAGTCAATACTATAAAAAGAAAAAACAAAGAAAATCATAATTTGATGAATACTTGATGATTAAAAAAAAATAAAAACAAATGATAAATAAAAATACTAGGGTTTTCACTATTATTTCGCTACTAAATGAAAAAGGATGTTATGAAAAAACAAAAGATAAAAAAAAAAAACAAAAGAAAAAAAATGAAAAAATTACCAGAAAATATTTTCTCTCTGGCTTTAATTAATTGATTTTTATTTCGCACCGTAACACACAAATGTATCATCGCAAACATCATACAATTCATAATTACACTCTGTATTAATAGCGGAATTTCATATTGTTTTCCAAACCTAAAAAGAATTAAAATATAATACCTAATTATAGCAGTACTCTAATGAATATATTAACACACTATAGTGATATAATGAAAATATAAGATTACCAAAATAATATCCGAAGAGTATTTGCAATTAATAACGCCAGACATACATGTAAAGAAAAACCTTCGGCATCTTGGGTCTTTTTTATTTGCCGATATTGTGGAATATATGGTATAACACCCCCAATAATCATTGCCCCGGCACTGATCCATCCGATTACATCCCCTACGGTTAAGGAGAGTTCGTCAACGATCACCCAATCCATGGTTTTGTTGGATATCCTAAAATTTTATAGGTAATTATTTTATTAATTTTTGATTATTTATTTATTTATTTATGTCAGTTTACTCGACTAATTTTATTTGAATTTAGTCATTTTTCAGTCGATTAATTGTAAGTAACTAATAAAATGACTAATTTTCTCCCAGATCATTAAAAACAATTAACTTTAATTTTTTTCTCTAATAGGGATTTAAAAATTCAAAAAACCAACATTTTGCTTTGTCATTATAATTAATTTTTTTTTATTTTTAAAACGTCTTGTAATGGATTAATAATAATTCTAATGGTTTTAATACCTTATTTATTGTTGTAAAATATTTATTTCACAACAATAGAAGCTGTTATAAAAAATTTATATACATTTGGCGGGTTTTTTAACAATCTAATATAAACATATGTATTTGACAAACCTTAGGGACTTTTTTGTTTACACTGACATTTGAGTTAGATAAGTCAATTCACATTTTATAGGTTATATACAATTAAAATTTATTTGTAACTAAGATAGTTGAAAAGTTAACTGGTTCTAATTTTTATTTGAGTGTTTTACATACCTAATCACTTAACTATTTAAGGTAATAATAAATTTTAATATTGTTATTCATTGTTAAAACTGACTACTAGCACTGCCTATGTGTAGACACTGACATTACGATGAACTGTTCTGTTCTTCATTGTCAATTTCCACTAAAGACCACTCATATAATTACTGAGATTATTGATTTTCAGGAATAAGTTCATTTATAATGTCACGAATATGTATACCGATTTTACGTTGTTGTCATTTCAATACAATCCTGTTACAAAATACGCGGCCCGTAAAACGTTACTTATATATATCAAGGACGAAATTAACACAAAAAAATGAATCATCAATCAAACCGTACAAAGAAACTGGTCAACTATCAACCGATGTACGTCCATTGGGCGAAAAAGTTAAAGATGCAGCGAAAACAACATCCTATTTAGGGGTTATTTTAATTGGATTGGGCGTAACAGGAGCAATGTTTTATACAATTTTTTCCGAATTATTTTCTGGTACTAGTCCGAATAATATTTATTCAAAAGCATTGGATAGATGTATAAATGATCCACGAGTTGAAGCATTATTAGGAGCACCAATTAAAGGATTCGGTGAGGAAACCCGACGTGGGCGACGTCGTCATGTTAGCCATGCTACGTTTATGAAAGACGGTGTGAAACATTTACGAATGAAATTTTATATTAAAGGCACGTTCAACAGAGCAACTGTACATCTCGAGATGGTTGAAGTATGATTTTTTAAATATACCTATTTAAAAAAAAAAAGTACTATAGTTACCCATAAAAATTAGTTTTCGCTCAGAAACACTTTTTTGTTTTCTAATTAACAAAATCAAACTAAATAAATTTCATTGTTTAAATTAATAATAATAATGAAAACGTGTCGGGTCAGATTTTTTATTTTTTAAGTGTTTGGGTCAACAGTTTATTATCGTTTTCATTCATTCACTACGAGAGTTTTGATAACACGAAACCGATAAGAAGTTAACAGATAAAATCATTCAACAATCTGAATAGAAAATATGCATGTTGTAATCTAGTTCAATTTAAACTTGGAGCGTAGCGTGACGTAACGTGGCATTCTTGGTTCTTGGTATAGTTACCAGAGGCGCTAATGTTCCTAACCGTACGATGAACGTGTTAATTTTCGGCGAATTATCTGATTACACTTTCACAAATTTGATTCCCGTCACAATAATTTATCTAAATAATAAAATAGAAACCAAAATTAACTCACTTTCAATAAATATTTTAGGAAAACAAAAAGATACTGAAAATTGAATCATAATTAGGTACTTAAATGTATACAGCAACATTAGCAACGTTTTTTTATATTTTTTATTTTATTTTACCTACTTTATTTTATTTTTTTTTTAAAAATGGTTTATTTTTGAATTACATGCATATTTAGTATTTACTTTTGTTGAAAAACTTTTTCTAAATGGTTTTCATTGTTGAATTAAATTGAAATGAATTACCTCATCGTTAAAAAAAGAATTTTTGATTCAGAACAACTTAAATAAAACACATTTTTACATTTAAAACAATAATTTTGTATTTAAACAATATGAAAGTTAGTATAATTATGCTTAGTCATAATTATTTAAAGTTAAGCAGTTTGTTAAGATAATGCCCTTATCTTTGAATAAATAGTAAAATTTATGCAATTTTTACAAAATAAAATATTTTCTGTTTCTTTTTTTTTATAGAATTCATCTGGAACCTATGATTATCTTTATCTAATTGTCCAACTAGACGATTATTCTCGAAGGACGGTAGTTTTAGAGAATAATATGACGAAACAAGGAGGAATCCCAGCAACGACAGACTTACTCGAAGATTCTTGGTGATCAACGAAACAGAATACTATTTATTTTTTAAAAAATTATATTGTAAAAATATTGTGTATATACATTTTATAAAAATATAAAACATTTTTTCATTAATAATAAAAATTATCCTTTTCCCAAGGCATTATTTTAAAACTAGTTACTAAATTTGTCTTAAATATGTACAATTGAAATTTATTGATACACCATGACGTAATAATGTAGATGGGTAAGTATTGAATCCAAGCCCATTTCATAATTTGCCAAAATCCTGGTTGATAACGGATTTTATTCTCTGGATAGTGAAGTTTCATTTCCAGCGATAATGTTGACGATAATCCTTGGATTGAAAACGAATAGATGTTTTCAACTGTCGTTTGTACTAAAATAGACATTAAAAATTATTTATTATAGGTTAATGCAAAGCAGCGGATTAAGATACTTACTAGAACGTTTTGAATAATCTTCGAAAATTTGAAAAATATCAATTAAGCCCTGATTGTTATTATTATCATCATCATCTGATTTTGGAAATATTGCCGAATAATTATAAATGCTATTTTCATAATACGAAAAACAATGCAAATTTGTCTTTTGTAATGTATTAATATCACCAAAAAACTTAAAAGATTGCGTTGGAAAAGTAAATTCCTTTTGGATAATCGCTAACGATTGCATTCTTAATGGACATATTGTCTAAAAAAAAGGTAAAATTGAAAAGTATTTATTATTTCGAATACTAAGAATGAATCATGAATTTGGCTCGAAATTCCAAGCCACCAAAAAATAGTTGACTGTGTCCCATGTAATTTAAAATAGGCTAGTTAATGTCTAGTCCTTTGTGGAATCTCAGAATCGTCCTAAAATCTGCATTCCTAATGTTTTGAGAACTCAGTATTGGAAATTGGTTCAGGAGAACAGTACCTTGTAAAAATATAAGATATGAGACCAGGACTCGTCCTCCAAGCTGCATTTAATCCAAAAATAAAAAGAGACTTCTTCAGGACATTATGCTTAATGAGTAATCCTCTTGAATCGATGGCAACAACGAACAAGAAATCAACTGCAGTTTTGCGAAATTCACTTTTTTACATTATTAAAATCAGAATTCTTTATTTTGACATTGGATTTTTTTTTCATTAAAAAACTTATTTTTTACTAGTGTTGTCTTGCGTATATATAAAGACAACTACACCAATTTTTCATGAAATATCGAAATATTATACATACGGATATATTTTAAGTTCCAGAACACAAGATTTTGGAGATTTTGTCATTTGTTCGTTGCTGCCGTCGAAATGGCTAACTCTACCCTGCTTAAAGGCCAAACTATAAGCCCCCTAGCGTGCTATCCACAGTTCACTTCACTTTCTGGAATGATATCCCCAGGGCTGGCTCTGGATGTATTAAAGGTTGTGTTAAATCAGCATATAATTCATTCACAATCGCGAAATTCGTGCAAGGTCATTAGAAAACGGCGCCATATTAGGTTCGACACAATTTTTTACGATGGCGTCTTATTTGTCTAGGATAGATTCAGTTTTTGTAGATGTTGTCTTGAAATTAATGAGCTAACTCACGTATATGTACTTGATTTAATTTTAAATAATCAAGTCACTTACTTTTAATTTATAGTCTAATGGAAGTAATAATGTAAATGATTGTATTTCTACACCAATTTTTTCGATTTCCATCCTAAAAACTAAACCATCTTTCATCCCATCATTATTATTGTCTAATTCTTCAACCTACAAATGAATTAAATAAGAAACAAATTAATTTTGACTCATGGATTCCGAATTACCTCGGTTTGAAAACAAGAATTATTAAAATCCTTCAAGAAATATTTATGCTCTAAAAATGTACTACAAATTATTGGCGAACTAAATACATTCGTTACACCAATAAAAATATAATTGAATTGAAAATTAATATCAGGCTGTTCGAAAAAATAATCTTGTTTCATCCAAAAACCTAAAAGTATACAAAAGTCAAAATAGATTGAATATTTAGGTATTTAATAATGACTTAAGTGAAAAAAAATTTTTTGTATACATACCACGACTTCTATAAGCTACCATCAATGGAAATAAAAGTTTAATTATTGTTGATAAAATTACGAAAATACCAGCTTTGGACCAAATGAAATTTTTATACTGATACTCAACACTTGATGTAAACAATGTGAAAATTCCCATTTTTATTGAACATTTTCCTTAGTTGTGTTGACACATTCAGTTTCATTTGTTTATTAATAAACTCGCGTGGGGTATTGCGAGATATTATAAAACTGAGCAGGTGAAATTAATAAAATAGGGGTTGTGGTATATTGTTAGTACGATCGAAATATTCAATGATATTACATGATTATAATAACTATAATAACTAGTAAAAAAATATAGGTTGATTTTTAATCTCTAATCTTCTTGCTGGAAAAACCTTTTTTAAGTTTGAATTAGAGAATTTTCAAAACAGTTTTTCTATTCCCGCTCTTAAATTGACGATAATTTGCTTAGAAATTTTCTGTTCGCTTTCAATTTCACCATTCTATCATTTTGTTTATGGTTTTTAAGATTTTGAAAGGTTTTAGAGAACTTGATGGCGTCATTAAATCAAATAATATTTTTTTATAAAACTAATCTAAATCAGGATGATTGGTTGAATTATGATAATTCAAAAGTGGATTTTTCATTTTTGCTATCAAAATGACGAAATTTCTTTTTAGAAAAATGACAGAGATTCGACAGAACTTCATTTTCTGGTAGTCCTACATGCTTAATTAATGTTGGTAAAAATGAAAAGAACGGCCTCGAAAACTTATAAGTCACTTCCAATTTTATCATTCTTTCATTTTATTAACGATTTTCAAGACACAATATGAGTAACTATATGACCCAGGGCCGGATTAATCTTGAGTGTCGCCCCTAGGCACCTTGAAAAATGCCGCCCTTACCTTTTGTTCGAAAAGAAGGAAATCTTAGTTTTTCCTATTTTTTTTTTTAAACTTTCTCTTAAAAAATAAGTGACGAGCAAAAAAACGTCAATTATTAATTTTTCCGCCCTGTTTTAAAAATTTCCCGCCCCTATTCCTATCAAACTTTCTCTCTAAAAAATAAGTGACGAGCAAAAAAAAACGCCCGTAATTTTTCCGCCCTGTTTTAAAAATTTGCTGCCCCTAAAAATCTCCCGCCCCTAGGCCATGACTTAGGTTGGCCTATTGGCTAAGCTGGCCTTAATATGACCAATAAAAACTTTAATTTTTATTTAAAGTTTTCAATTAATTTAAATTATAAATTTTTATTATGGCGTGCAACGTCCGGCGACGTATTTAGTATAATACAGAATAGATGCAGAATAAGAATGCACTGCACTATGCATTTATGTACGTAAAATTAAAAATACTTTTGTATTGTCAGATCTTTGACTCGTATGTGGACCGGACCGTGGCATACGTCGCGGGGTAAAATTTCAATAAAAAGTAAACAATACTTGTGGTAAGTGAATGACATATGAAACTGAGAGCTTCCAAGCTTACTGTTTTATCAGGTTGATGAACACATTCAAAAAAGATATCCTATTCAATTTTACTTAGCAAAAGATTTTAAATAAATGTTGAAATTAATGATAGAGATTTCATAACAAACATAATATTTATTTACTACGCTTAAAAATAAGTGAATATTTGTATCTTTGATTCTTGCTGTAACGTGTATTTCACATTATTTAGAGATTCATCAAAATTCCAGTTTAAATGTGTTTAACCGTTAGGATGTCATCGAGAATTAATACGGTTTTGTTGACACTCCTTTAAAAATGAATCGAATAGATATTGAATTTCACCTTGGCCCCTCACATTCTGGCTGGCTGCTCAAAGTAAATCAGTTCGAAAAAGTAGGTTTAGATACTTTAGGTACTATTCAAAAGACTCCGAATTTAGACAAATTCGATGGGACTGAATCCAACCCCTTTTTTATCTTTATTTAAATACACAGTATGTTACACTAATCAGGCAATATCTTGAAAACGTGACATCAACTGAATTTTGACCTAAGTTTGTTCAGATTTACAGGTTCTTTTTACGTACGAACATTCTGAGGAGTGAGTTATGTCTCTATCTAACCACCTTTTATTTAAATTAAAAAAAAAAAATTGAAATTATCGTTACATGACAAGAAATCGGGGCTCAAAATTTTGTTGGCCTCATGAAAAGAAGAATTTTAAATTCAACTCTGGAAAGTCCTTTCTTATTATTTAATGTTTTTTTTATTCCTTATATTTGGTAACTTCACATTTTTGTTTCGTAGAAAATAATTTTTCTTAATTTTGTGTGAAATTATATCCATTATATTTTTGTAAGACTAGACTGAGATTTGAATTAAAAATTAGTATTAAGAATTAGTGACCGTATCCATGAATTTTCTAGTACGGGGGTAAAAACCTTTCCCTTTATAAAAGGCTGGAATCATCGTGATGTCAACCACAACAGTTTGTTGTGATTAACAGTGAGTGCTTTCGCATTTAGTGTTATTTGCACAATTTTTGAAAATTTTATCCTCATTCTAAAGGGAAGTAGCCGCTTACTTCCACATTTCCTGAACCGATTCTAAAAATTCGTTAATAGTGTTTTCGTACGTGGTAATAATTTTTTCTTTTAACAATAAAAATAGTAAAATTAAGTTTTACTAAGAAAATTTAATCTAATTAGGAAATTTCGCAAGTTACAATGTCTGGCCCACACCGTCCAAGCTCACCATTCGGTCAACCAACAAGAACGTCAAGCCCAACTCCAATTTCCAGTCAAAATTTAAATTACAACCGACAAGGATCATCTGGATCATTCGGTTCAGGAAATTTCGAAGGTCAATATAACCCAGATCGTCTTATTGGTACCGATCGATTTGGTTCATCATCCGATCGTTATGGATCGCCTGATCGCTTTGGTTCACAAGATCGATATCGAGAAGACGTAAGGTATGGATCAACTGACCGTTACGGTTCAATCGATCGTTATGGATCCACTGATCGATATGGCTCCACCGACCGTTACGTTTCAAGCGTAGATCGTTACATGGATCGATATGGTTGTACCTCGTTACAATTATATGGATCACCAGGAAGCCGTTACGATCGTTATGATACATTCGGCAATTATTATTCTCATTACGGATATACACCGTCTGGCCACCGTATCCAAACATTCCGGTACGGACCATCGTATTACGGATGGTTCGGTGGATACGGAAGTGCATCTGATCGCAATCGTACGATAAATGAGACGGGAAACCAAAATTTTAGCGTATCGCGTGGTTTACCTAGAATTGACGGAAGAAACTGGGCAAGAAGTTTAATGAATCGATTTAATATAGAGAATGAAAGGAGGCGACGGTTCGAACAACCTTTTTATAATTGGTTCGTCTCTAGGGAAGGAAGTACTGGAAGTCCTAGTAATTTAATTCCACCCGGTCAGGAGCCAATCAAAGTAGAATTAACGGAATTTTATGCGAGAGATAATTCGAAAGAGCATCATACTGAAATGTATGAATTAGTTACGGATAATCCACCAACTCCTGTGTTCAGAAGAGGCCAAACGTTCTTTTTTGCCATACGATTCGATAGAGCATTCGAACCGCAACGAGATATTGTTAGAATTAATTTCGGATTTGGTAAGTAATATCACCAGTAGAAAATAGAAATATATTATGCTGATTACTGATTAATTCGTTTTGGAATTTGAAATTTAGGTCCAAAACCAACTGTAACAAAGGGTACCCGTGTTATTCTTCCTGTGACTCACCAACATGACAATTTAGGACCTTCTGATAGACTTCGATGGAGTGCAAATATCCATCGACAAGACGGCAACACGATAACACTGCAAGTGTATATTCCTTGCACAGCCCAAGTTGGTATTTGGCATTGTACCATCGAAACAAGTCGACAAGGTCAACGTGAAATTCGTTACGATTATGAATGTGACGATGATATTTACATTCTATTTAACCCCTGGTGCAGGGATGATCCCGTGTACATGGAAAATGAGACACAACGTCGAGAATACGTATTAAATGAGACCGGTAAAATTTGGTGTGGATCATATCGTCATCCCCGTGGTCGACGTTGGGTATACGGACAATTTGACGACGTTGTTTTGCCGGCAATTATGTATTTATTAGAGCAATCGAATTTACCACATCCGGACCGCGGCTCTCCCGTGCAAGTGGTTCGAGCGATTTCATCAGTTGTGAGTGCATTTTCACGTAATCGTAAACATTCATACCCGTACTATACTAGACATAACTATGACCATACTATTTTTCGCAAGATCAACTCTATGGATGACTGTGGTCTATTAGAAGGTCGCTGGGATTGTCAGTACCACGACGGAACAAATCCTTGCTCATGGACGGGCACAGTGGCTATTATGGAACGCTATTTGCAAGAAGGTGGCCGCCCCGTAAGATATGGACAATGTTGGGTATTCTCAGCAGCTTGTGTAACCATTTGTCGTGCTTTGGGTATTCCTTGCCGATCGGTTACAAATTATGTATCTGCACATGACACGAATCGATCACTTACTGTTGACAAGTTAGTTTGTGTCAAATAATTTTACATTAATCCAAAAAATTAATACGAGTTTATTATTTTTTTAAAGATATTTCGATCGTGATGGCAATGAAATTGTACATGGACCTGATGGCGATTGTAATGACTCATGTTGGAACTTCCACGTATGGAATGACGTGTGGATGGCACGACCCGATTTACCACCAGGTTACGGTGGTTGGCAAGCAATTGATCCTACGCCACAAGAAGACAACGACAATCTATACAGATGTGGTCCAGCTTCATTGGAAGCAATCAGACGCGGTGAAGTTGGATTCTCATATGACACACCATTCATATTCTCTGAGATGAACGCCGACGTATGCCACTTCCAAGAAGACGATAATTCTGATTGGGGTTTCTCAAGATTATCCATCAATCAATACCAGTAAATATTTGGAGATCAAGCTGCAAATGACTAAACCGAAAATTTATGCTGTTCTGTATTTTTATAGTGTGGGTCGTCGTATAGTCACTAAGCGAGCCGACCGAGATGATGACGAAGGTGACAACGATCTCCAAGATATTACGGCAGAATATAAAAATGTCGAAGGATCTCACGATCAACGTCTTGCCGTGTTCAATGCAGTCCGTGGAGTATCTCGAGCCCAACAGTATTACGACTATCCCGACAATATTCACGAGGACGTCTTCTTCGACTTGGTGGACATTGAATACGTACCATTTGGACAAAGCTTCGACGTCATTGTTAACATTCAGGTAAGAAAACCTATTGGCCTATGAATCTATGTGTCTTACAATTTTTCACAATTTGTTAATTTCTTCCCCAGAATAAATCCAACGATATTCGAACAATTCAAGCATTCCTATCGTGCCAGTCTGTATATTACACGGGTACAACTGCGTGCCGTTTACGACGTGCTCAAGGAGAATTTGTGGTTAGGCCAAATCAGCGCGAGGTCCTTAAAATCCACGTTTCACCGAATGAATATTTGGATAAATTAGTCGATCAATCGTTAATTAAAATATACGCTTTGGCCACAGTGAAAGAAACGAAACAAACTTGGAGCGAAGAGGAAGACTTCCATTTAATGAAACCAAGAATGGCCATCCAAATTCGTGGAAGTCCACGTGTTGGTCAAGAATGTCATGCCACGTTCAGGTATAGCATTTTTATGGTTTAAATTTTTTGAGGGAAATGTTAGAAAATGGATAAAATTTTCGCTTTTCGTAAATAACTCATTTTTAAGCTTTGTTTGCGAAATACTTTATGTGTTTTTTTTTCTCCTTTAGTTTATTGAACGAATTATTTGTTCAATAAATTCAAAAATTTATAATATTACAAGAGCCAATAACTAATAAAATTTTGGCAACTTTCCATTACATTATTTACTTGGATCGTCCGGAAAAATAAATTTTTATTGCTGTTGTAAATTATATACTTATTATTAATTTTGTTTATTTTAGCTTCCAAAATCCATTGAATGTACCATTAACGGAATGCTACTGGACGGTAGAAGGGCCTGGATTACAACGACCACGACGTGTCCGCTACCGTGACTGTCGACCCGGTGAAATGGTCTCATACACCGAAATATTTATTCCACGTCGTCACGGTGAACGTAAAATTGTCTGTACATTTACATCACGGCAAATTAGCGATGTTACCGGTAGTCAGACCGTGTTGGTTCATCAGTAAAATAAGTGGCATCGAATTCGTTTGGCCAAAAATTGTAGCAAACTTTATAGTAGATATCGGTTAATATTTTTCGGTTTGGTCGCATTAGGCTTTTTCGTGTTATGCTTCAATGTTTGGCTGATATGAGTTTGAATTTAGGAAAGGATTAAATGGATTTATTATATTTGGTTGTTGTAAATGTTCAATTGTTTCGTTTTCGAAATTTTGAAATTTGAAAAAAAGTCGTTACAAGAAAGAAACAGTTGAAGTTTACAACAATTCGGGATAATAAAATGACAAAAGGCAATGTGAAACGGATGACGAGTAATTCCATAAAATAACCTATCTATCTTTCTTTTCTGTCTATCAGACACATTTTTCCAATTTTTTTTATTAGCTTTTCATGTTTTTCTTTGCACATAGTGTGTGTGTCATTGAAAAATTAATTTTGTATGTTCTGTTTTTTGTTAAAAATAAATGTCGTAGGAGAATTCATTAAAAATCATATCAATATTAATAATTTTATTGTGTTTTTTTTTTACAAATAATAATTGTTATATAATTAAAATCTTTTTTGATATTGTTTTTTGAATTAAAAATATTTCAACAAAATTAGACATTTAATACAATAAATACAAATACTTTGATATTACAAGTTGAAATATTTTTAGTTATATTTTATTAATTAACTATTTTTTGTATAATTATTATACATATTATCTTTATAAATATTTTTCCCTTTATAAAACAAATAAAATAAACTGAATTTTGCAAGAAGAAATCAAGTATTTTTTTTTTAAATATTCTATTTTGCTCTGTATAAATTTGACAGTTTGGAAGTTATTTCTAAAATTTTTTAAAAGAAAACGTATTTAGAACGTTTTCAGTTTTTAGTTAATTATTAACATCTATAAATAAATTTGCATTTGATGATAAAAACTTGGTAGTTTTCCCATTGTATATATTGACCTAATTTTTGATTATTGGTAAGTGCTAAATTTAAAATATTGAATGATTCATGTAATTCATATAAATTAGTAAAATTTATGGCGAAATACTGGAATTGAAATATGAATGAATACGTGCATAATATATTATTTTATATAAAAAATATTAGCGATATTATTAGCAGAATACCCAGAATGACTACTATTCATAATTACGCATGTGCTTAACTAATTGTGGCGTCTGTTGAATTCCTTATATTCTGATAAAGAGTCTGGAAATTATTTATTATTTTAATTAGTCATGTCAACATGTATCATTTTTATTTGTGGTTTAAAAAATCTAAAATGTAAACTATTTACACTTTGAATAACTATTTCTATGTCTATTCTACACTATTATACTATTTCTAATCCACACTCGTTAAGGATCATACGTAATTATGTTTCTCATAAATTGGTTAAATATTGTTGCGGCTCTCATAAAACCCTTTCACATGATATCTAATGACGTATTTACAATAGGCATATTTTCAAATTCTTGGAGCAGCAAATACATATATCTAAAAAGATTTTCGTTATTTAGATAGCAAGAATTCATTCATTCTAATTGAAATCACTTCTATAATATCTGATTTGAGAAAGATGATTTTTAACTTTAATTATGTCACCAAGTTTACTAAAATTAGTACCTTAAAAGTCGTAAACAAAATAGTAAAATAATAAAACTGTAATTTACCAAAATTTACCAAAATTAAACCTGTAGAACCACTCGAAAAAAGACATCTATCGCATCAGTCATGTCTTGAAAAGAAATGTCATTATGACAGCAATAATGGAAAGTTCACACCTAAAATACCCTACTTCAACCTATCATTCTTATTCAAATCACTTCCATAAAGTTTGTTTCGGGGAAAATAAATTTTAATTTGATAACGTCATCAAGTTTATTAAAATTTTTTGATGCCTTAAAAACCGTGAATAAAATAACAAAAGATGAAATTGAAAGCGACTTATAGGTTTTCGAAGTCTTTTTTTCATTTTATAAAAATTAAACATGTAGAACCACTCGAAAATAGACTTTTGTCGAATCAGTCATACTTTTAAATACCCCTGTCGCAGCATCCTGCATAACATAGCGAATTTGCATCTACAAAAGTACGTTTTTCTCGTTGATATAGAGTAATTGTAAATAAAAAAAACCTTCTTTATGTGAATTTTCCGCCTCATTCCGCCAAATCTTTTTCACGAAAAATGTCCAAGACACCGTAAACGTTTTCACGAAATTTCTTAAAAATAAGATGTTTCGTTCTTGAGTTATCGTGCGGACACCTTTATATATATGTTTACTAAGTGTCCGCATCGTGTAGAACCGGTTTTACATCAACATTATACATGTATCATAATTATGTGATCGTATGGGTAGTGACGAATTTATTGACGTTATACATACATACACTATATCTTCTTTAACTATACAATGACATAGTGTGTCGAATATGTGCTTAGAATGTGAGTAACTTAAGACTTTAAGATTACATCACTTAAGATTACATCTCTAAGATCACATTCTAACTCACATAGTTTTTCTCGGAAACTAATTGACATAGAAAAAAAGTTTAAAGACCTTTTTTATGTAGTTTTTTCTTCTCTTTTAAATGGTGTAAAAAAATTTCGCAAAAAGGGCATAGCCGGGTAAGATAGGGAAAACGGCCCTTGATGCAAAAATGATTGTTTTTATAGGAAATAATACTTCTTAGCCCCAGATACATTCCTGCCAAATTTCAACCCTCCGAGGCTAATAGTTTATGAATACACGAACAGACAAAAATTTTCAAAAAAAAATTTTTTTGACGAAATTACTGGGCCGATTTATTTGAGTTTAATATATATTATGTACCCACCTTAGGCGAAGTAATAAAAAAAAAATTAACGTTATATCCCTTTTTATATTAATTTTTTTAAATTTTTAAATTTAAGAAAAATTTTTTTTGGCACTTAGGCGCTAGCGACACCCACCATTTTTTGTTCAATAATTTGTCTCTTAGTACTCTATAACATATATTTTTATGGAAAAAATTTAGTTGGTAGAACATAGTAATATTTCAATACAAATGCATCCCCTGTTCGGTACTACATATATAACTTCTGTATAAAAAGTACCATAAAGTAAAGCATCTGCCTTATTTCTAAAACACAGTAGAACTCTAAGCAGTGCAATAAAATGTTCTCTTCCCCCCTGAGTTGCAGTTCTTGGAGTTCCTGTGACGGTCTAAAAAAATATATATTTTGAGCTGTTATAAAAAATATGTTTTAACTTGCTAAAAAATAATTTTCAAGGTTAATTTTACCATGAATCTGAATATTTGAATGAAATCAATAAAATTATCTCAGCATACTTACTAATTAAAATTATATCTAACTCAACAAAAATTATAAGCTTTAGAAACTTTATTCAAATGAAGATAATAATAATAACGATGATACGTCTTAAATGTTATATTGCTTTAATAATAATAAACATTAACTTAATAAAATGGAACAAAAAACTTCAACAATGTATAATAATAACAACAATCCGGTTAAACTCTGTTGTGGTTATTACATGTACATATAACTAACTTGAAGAAAGTAGTGTACTGTCGTGTCGAGCGATTGGAGGTGATGAACCAGTGATCCTTTGATCCCTTGATGTCGTCTTGAACAATTACGGAAAGTGGACCAATGATCTTCGATGCTTCCAGTTAGCAACTACGTTGACAATTTATTGGGCAGCTTGATATGCAGTTGCTGTCACCAGTTAATCAATTATTTTATTTGAGGATTAACACTCAAAGATGTATTATTTTTAAGTATAATCTTTTGATATAGTTTATCTTCGATTTTACTATTTTTCACTTTGATTCGAATTTATCAAATAACAACAATTAAATTTAAGTAATAATTAAATTTATTATTTCAAAAACCAAAAATTACAATATCCGGGCTTACTTTTGATGATACAAAAAATGAACAATATTGATTAGTTACATTGTCTTATATATACAAAATATTTATTTAATTAAGTGACGTATGAGGGTTGGAAAGTTGTTTTTCATGGTCAAAGGACAAGTAATCGAATGTTTAGGAATTTGGTGAAAGCGTAGCACCATAATCCTCCCTTTTAAGATGAGACTATAGACGGAATGGGCTGATTTTTCTTCTATGCCGGGAAGAGCTTCTGGTAGAACTTCTTCGTGGTTCTTCATATGGTTTTGGTACTGCCGGAAATTCTTTCTGGTTTTCAATGAGTGGGGCTGATGCGAAGTGGACAACAGGTTCATGTAGAGTTTCTTGACGCCTTTGGTCGTAGCAGTTATTGAATATGTTGATACACGGTGATCCCTCCTTGGTTATTGTTTTGGTGAACCATTTGAATAGTTGGAATATATTCAATTTCCATAACAGCCAGAAGATGAACGAGGAAATTAGTACGCAGCTAATGATTTTAATTGTAAACCAGTTACTTGCGGTATAAGTTTGTCCAAGGAAATGTATTTGATCGTTTACTTCTCTTGAAAATTTGTTGTCTAGTTCCTGGAGATGATGGTAGTTTTGAGTTAGCTTTTCCAGTGTCCTATATTGCAAATGTATAGGAGTTATGTCGGCAAAATGTTTGATTGTTTCGTTCTTGCATTCTTCTTCGGGTATTTTTATGTCAGGAACGAAGTCTTGAAATTCTTTGGTGTAAGCGACAAAGGTGGGTAACAGTGAAGTTGTTTTTGTAAACCCTTTACATTGACCGTTGATTTTGATGATGTTGGTATCTTGAATCTCCACTTGTTGTTTAGTATTTGGACATATGATTGTTAAAGCCGTTTTTTGACTGATTGAGCAAATCCATTCGTTTGGGTGGATCATTTCCCATATTTCCTGTTCGGCTTTGTAGGTGAGCTGCTCGCATTCACGTGGGATGTCGTGAGTGGTTATTTCGAAGAGTAGTGTTTCGCATTCTCTTGCTTGCGTCGCTTTCAATGTATTTTCTTTGCACAGGTATGATGACTTTTGGTATTCGATACAGTTATCCATGGTGGTATCTAATAAATGATTCAATCTCGTCTTTGAGGTGAATAGGAAAGGTTTATTGACTTTAATGGTTTTATAAAGGTTATCATGGTATGGAATTTTTCTTGGGAGTGAAAAAATTTTATATACATCGTAGTCGTCGATAGTAGTTATAGGAATTTTTATTTCGATAACTATGGTTGTTTTGATGTTAATTATGTTTACTTCTGAAATTTTGTAATATTTATCTAGATTGTCATTATTGACCGGAAATGGTAAATTGACTTTATTAAATTGTGATAATTCTTTAATTAGGATTCTCGGTGGTAGTATGTTGAAATCAATAATTTTATGTTTTGCTAATATTATAGCAGTTTCAAATTGACTAATTTGTCTATTAATAATTGAAATTAGTTCTTTGATAAATAATGTTTGACTGTTTACCTCAATGATACGAGAGTTTGTATCTAAATTCTGACTTAAATTATTATGTTTTACAACAATTTCATTTAGTTTAGCTTCTATTAATTCAACTTGTTGTTGAGTATGATTAATGGAATTAATACTATCAGTAATTATTCTAATTTGATTTTGTATAATATTATTAATATCTTTTTGTTGCCTAACTAATTTATTTATATTGTCCGTAAAGAATTGTCCGTCATTTGCGTCAGGACTTCCACTAATTTTATGCCATATACTACCTATAGCGTCTAGCCATCCGTGTTCGTAAGAAATTTCTCTTTTGTCACGTTTGTGTGTGGTGTATATACTTTTAAGATCGTTATATTTAATTTGTAATTTTTCGTATTCATTTCTAATTAGTTTTAATGTTGTTTCACAATGTGTATCCATTGGCAATTTCTTACATAAATTATAATTATTTCCTAAGTGAAAAGGTATTGAGTTAAAAATTTTTTCTACATAACTAATATTAAATATATGAATTAAACTAATATAATTAGAAACTAATTTTGCTTCTCCTATGTGATTATAATAAATGCCAGGATTCTTGTCTACTTTCTTAATTACTAGCTGTGCTTGTACTAGGCTGGTCGTAGTCTGGAGCATTAATAGTATTAGTGTCATTAGCATGGTTTTGTCCATCTGAAACAAACAATTTCAAATGTTTGTAATGGAACCATTGTGTTTTCTTTCTTTTATTAGTGGGTGTGTCTAGACAAGCTACCTGTTTTTCAGGCCAAATCTTAATGATAGTAAAAGGCCCTTTGTATTGTGGTTTGAGTTTATTATCTTTGTCGTGAATATGACTTTTATTGTCGTATAATAATACTTGATCTCCTATTGAAAAGGTTTTGCTTTTAGTTTTCTTATCGTAACTTTCTTTAGCAATATTTTTATTAATGGTCAAATTTGTTTTTGCGCTTTCACGTATATTTTTAATTTTGTTATTAATGTCGTTCGCGAGGTTATCGTACGTGGGAAGATGGGGTTTATAATTTATTTCTTTGGCTCGTGTTCCGTATACTAACTCGTATGGCGTATAACCTGTATGTCGATTTTTTGTAGTGTTATAAGTATAACATGCGAGATTAGTATAAATATCCCAGTCATTTTGGTTTTCATTAACGTAATTGCGTAAATAATTTTTTATTTCCGCATGACTACGTTCAATCGAACCATTCGATTGTGGATTGTATGGGGTGGTTTGTTTATGTTTTATATTTAAAAGTTTATTTAATTCTTTAATTGTGGAATTAATAAAATTATTTCCGTTATCGGTCAAAATAGATGTAGGGAATCCATATTTTGTGCAATGTTCTAGTAACTTAATAGCAGTATATTCCGCATTGTTACGAGGTATCGCGTAAGCATTTAAGAATTTTGTTAATTGGTCTTGCAAAGTTAATATATACTTATTTTCATTTTCGGTTTCTTTAAATGGTCCTAATATATCAAGTGAAATTAATTCGTTAAAAGAAGTAGATGTTTCGGTAATAACCATTGGGGTTTTTGATAATTTTTGTTTTTTATTCTTTTGGCACTGTTCGCATTTTTTATATATTCTTCGACGTCTTTATTTATTGATTTCCAAAAATAACGTTTTCTAATTTTGTCTATTGTGTTTTTAATTCCTTTATGACCGCTAAGAAGATCATCGTGAGCTTCTTTTATTATTTTTTGCCTATCCGTAAGATCTCTAACTATTTCTGTTGAAACGCGTAAAATATTTATTGTTGTTATATTGTCAACATTAAAATATGCGAGTAAGGATTTAAAATCTAAATCTGTTATATTAAGACTTAATTGGGGTATATCGTATACGTATATTTCTTCTACCTGTATGATTTCTAAATATTGAAATAAAGTATATAGAGAGCTAAACAGGTTTTCTAATGTAATGTGTTCATGGGCGGTTTCTTTACATATTAATAAATATAATGATTTATTATCATAACTAATGAGTTCAGTTTGATTTAAAAGGAAACTTTGTTTATTTTGAATTTTTGGTAAAATAAAACTTGAAAATCTATTATTTTCAGATTTATCGCATGAAAAAGGTAATACAACGTTATCTAAATTTTCTAACGGAAGGTTAACTATATTAAAATTGATTTCTTCGGTTTGGAGTTCCTGCCATTTTTTAAAATTTGCGTACGTTTTTTCAAGTGTGTAATCGCGTGCTATTTGCATAATGGGACGCGAGAGTGTGTCTGCATTTGTATTGGTTGATCCTTTTTTGTACTGAATATCATAGGAGTATTCCTCGAGTTTCAGTCTCCATCTAACAAGTTTGCTGGCTGGATCCTTACAATTAAACAGCCATTGTAACGGTTTGTGATCTGTCCTTATGGTGAATTTAACACCATACAGATAAGGCCTAAAATGTTTTACAGATTCAACAATGCCTAATAATTCTTTTTCCGTTGTGGAATAGTTTTGTTCTGTTTTATTTAATGTCCGTGAAAAATATGCAATTGGTAAATCGGTTTTATTATCGTCAGACATTTGCGATAATATGCCACCTATCCCTAAATTTGATGCGTCAGTAGTTAAAATAAATTTTTTGTTAAAATCAGGATACTTTAATATTGGTAAAGTTACTAATGAGTTTTTTAAGGTATTAAATGAATTTTGACATTCAGTTGTCCAGTCAAATTTTTTGTCTTTTTGTAATAATGTTGTTAATGGTTTGGCTTTATCGGAAAAGTTTTCTATAAATTTTCTGTAATAGCCTACAAGACCAAGGAATGACTGAATATCTTTTTGATTGCGCGGATTTTTAAGTTTAGTTATTGCATCTACTTTTTTTGGATTTGGTTTTATTCCTGTAGGAGTTAAGACGTGCCCTAAGTATTCTACTTCGTTTTTGACAAATTCGCATTTATCAGGCTGTATCTTAAGATTTGCTTTTTGAAGAGCATTAAATACATCATTTAAATTTTTGTTATGTTCTTCTATCGAACTACCGTAAACAATTATGTCGTCAATGTAGACGAAACATTGACTATTAAGTAATTTTTGAAGAGCTAGATTGACTAGGCGTTGAAAAGTTGCAGGAGCATTTCGTAACCCGAAAGGCATTCGATTATATTCGAAGTGACCCCCTGGAACTGTAAACGCTGTTTTATACTTATCTTCCTCTCGTATCTCTATCTGATGGAAACCAGAAGCGAGATCGAGTGTTGTAAAATATTTTGCGTTGCCTAATTTGCTTAAAATATCCTCAATGTTAGGGAGAGGATATTTGTCCTCTATTGTAACTTGATTTAGTCGCCTATAATCTGTTACAATACGCCATTTTTGTTTACCAGATGCGTCTAATTTTTTTGGCACTACCCAGATGGGAGCACTAAAGGGTGATTCACTAGGACGTATTATACCTTCTTTAAGCATTTTATTAATTTGTGTTTTTACTTCTGTTTCATGGATTTTAGGAAATCTATAATTTTTTACGAATATTGGAGTTGGATCAGATAATTTAATTTCATGTTTTAGAATATTATTAACGGTAAGTTGATCATCTTCAAGTTGAAATATATTTTGATTATTTAAACAGACATTTGTTATTGTTTCTTTTATTTCACCATTTAGATGGTCAAGTCTTAAGTTTTCTTTAATTTTATTTAATCGTTCATTGTTAATATTATTTATTTTTTGTGGTATTAGTGTTACTAAATGATTAGTTATATCAATTTTTGCGTTAAAAGTTTTTAAAAAGTCAATTCCAATTACACCATCTACTGGGGTTGAAAATTTTTCGTCAATAACTTGAAATACGAAAGGATATTTATTATTCCCTATTTGTAATTCTATTGGTGTTGATCCTAATGTATATTGAATATTATGTTCAATTCCACTTATGGGTATAGATTCTTTGTTATCAATGTGAGAATTTTTAAGGACGTTATTTTTAACTACCGAAATTGAAGCCCCTGTGTCTATAAGTAGATTTAATTTGTTCGAATTGCTTTGAGGACATGTAAATTGCATTTTATGTAGGTTATTTAGGGAATTATTGGAATAGCTGGATATGTAAAATCTTCCAATGTTATTGATTGTTGAGGGTTGGTTGATGTGATGGTTGGGTCTTGATGGGTTAGATCCATATCCACGACCCCTGGATTGGATGTGTTGGAGTTTAAATGATTTTCGATTTGTCTAATGGATTGGGGAAGAGGGGTTCTGTGATTTTCATTAAATCTTTTCTTACGACACTCTTCAATCACATGACCTCTATTTTTACAATAACTACAAAATTTAGATTCGTAAGTTTTTAACTGTTGGTTACTTGTATTATTATTACTATTGTTATTTAAATTAAAATTATTATTATTTGAATTAGGGTGGTTATTTTTCCTCCTACAATCCCGTGTGTTGTGAGTTTTTGTTTTACAATTCCTACAATATTTTTCTAACTGGCTATTAGAATTAGAATTTTTATTGAAAGTATTTAATTCTTGTAATTTATTTTCATATTGTAACGCGTAAGGGAAAATATCATCTATACTGGCAAATTCATATTGTGGATTCATAAGATGAATAGAAATTTGAGGGTTACATCCGACTAAAAATCTATTAGCAATACTTTTTTCCACAAATATTTTATTTTGCATGAATTGAGTGATATGTGATTCAGATCGAAGAATATTCAGTAGTTCATTTCTCAATGAATTTACTTTTGAAAAGTATGACTGAATATTTTCTCCGTGTGATTGCTTTAATTTTGCAATATCGTTTTCAACTAAAAATTGAGTGCGCGTGGTTTGATATTTTTGTTTGATGACTCGTTTAATTTCATTATAATTTATTTCAGATACATTCTCTTGTATAGAAAGAGGTAATTTATTATACGTGTAAGCCAAAATTTCGTCATGTAAGTAATCTGGAGCGAATTTCAACGTATTACCGACCTGAGTTAAAAAGTGTAAAGCACCTTCTGCGGTTGGGTTAAAATTGTCAATCCAATGTATATAATTAAAATTGGGCCTACGATTTGTGTGAATAGAGCTAGATGTGCCCGGTTCACTTTGTGTATCATCGTTAGTAAGGTTTGTTGTGTCCGGAATAGTATTGTCGAGGTTCATTTTGTTTAAATTGTTATAAATAGATTCTTGTGAAAGGGTTAAATATAAGGTTGGAGAATGTGAAACGGGAAGACGAGAATAACTTGAATCACTTACTTGTGAAATTGTGCTACTGCTGCCTTCTTCTAACGTTTCCGATTCTCTCCACGATGATGTTGTCGAAAGGATGTGTTCCTTGGTTGATCCAGTTGGGGTTGTATTCATGAAGTATTCACGGGTCTCGGTGTAGGTATCCCTGGGAGATGATTCCGTGTGCCTTTGATGATACAACGGTAGACAGCTGGATCCCACCGCTGTCACCAATTTTTGTCGTGTCGAGCGATTGGAGGTGATGAACCAGTGATCCTTTGATCCCTTGATGTCGTCTTGAACAATTACGGAAAGTGGACCAATGATCTTCGATGCTTCCAGTTAGCAACTACGTTGACAATTTATTGGGCAGCTTGATATGCAGTTGCTGTCACCAGTTAATCAATTATTTTATTTGAGGATTAACACTCAAAGATGTATTATTTTTAAGTATAATCTTTTGATATAGTTTATCTTCGATTTTACTATTTTTCACTTTGATTCGAATTTATCAAATAACAACAATTAAATTTAAGTAATAATTAAATTTATTATTTCAAAAACCAAAAATTACAATATCCGGGCTTACTTTTGATGATACAAAAAATGAACAATATTGATTAGTTACATTGTCTTATATATACAAAATATTTATTTAATTAAGTGACGTATGAGGGTTGGAAAGTTGTTTTTCATGGTCAAAGGACAAGTAATCGAATGTTTAGGAATTTGGTGAAAGCGTAGCACCATAGTACAATTGTATGCAATATGTAGCTCGTCCCTCTCATTGATGTTTTTGTTGCACTTCTTAAGTAGGTGCAGAAAGTGGATTTTTTCTTTAACAAAATTACATACGTTCATAACTACGACAAACAAGCTTAGACAGACGTCTAGCTTTATCTGCCGTCTGTCTTATTTTGTTAACACGATGACGGGTCATGGGGAATTATAACGAAATGACCAACTGGTGTACTATTTTGACAGCTAATCAACTTTGTATGAAATTGTTGACATCGTAAGACGTGGTGTATGAGCTAACAAAGTTTCAATTGATGTCTTACAAAGGAAAAAACTCTAACAAAAGAGAAATCAATGTCTATTTTGTTTTATTGATAAAAAAAAGACAAATGGCAGATAGTGTTGGACTTTTGTAAATTTAAACTAGTTTATCGTAGTTTATTACATACGTTTATGAACGTATGTAATTATATTATTTTAGAAATAGGGTAGATATTTTACTTTATAGTTCTTTTTATACGTAAGTAATATATGTAGTACTGAACATGGCATGCATTTGTATTGAAATATTACTATGTTCTACCAATTAAAATTTTTCCATAAAAATATATGTTATAGAGTACTAAGAGACAAATTATTGAACAAAAAATGATGGGTGTCGCTAACGCCGAAGTGCCAAAAAAAAAAATTTTCTTAAATTTAAAAATTTAATAAAATTAGTATAATAAAGGGATATAAAGTTAATTTTTTTTTCATTACTTCGTCTAATGTGGGTACACAATATATATTAAACTCAAATAAATCGGTTCGGTAATTTCGTCAAAAAAAATTTTTTTTGAAAATTTTTGTCTGTTTGTGTATTCATAAACTATTAGCCTCGGAGGGTTGAAATTTGGCAGGAATGTATCTGGGGCTAAGAAGTATTTTGCGTCAAGGGCCGTTTTCCCTATCTTACCCGGCTATGCCCTTTTTGAATAAGTGGAAATTTTGGCAAAAAACTAATTTTTTGCAAGAACAAAAACCATGTTCCTGGCATCCGACGTGTCTGGTTAACGAACTCGTCCAACGGTTTGGGACTTCCAATACTTTCACCAAATTTCGTAATCCTAGGACATTCCGTTCGAGAGTTATCGTGCGGACACACATATATATATATATATATATATATATATATATATATATATATATATATATATATATATATATATATATATATATATAAATACATATATATATACATATATATATACATATATATATATATATATATATATATATATATATATATATATATATATATATATATATATATATATATATATATATATATATATATATATGTATATATATATAAATTTTAGTGAATATTATTTTCGGTTTCTAGGGACCTCAAAACAAATTTCTGCCATAGTCCCGGGCTGAAGTCGTGTCATGACAGTGGCTGTAAGAGCGTATTTCCAGTTTTGGAAATTCGCTAAAACAAATATTGGTCATTTTCAAATGCGTAGTAGAAATATCGTTCAATTTGTTGTTAAATTTTAATTTATACTAATTCGGTTATTGTATTTTCATGACCAAAACGTAACAATATTGTTATATAAATAGCTGTCAAGTACACACAATTGTATTAATATTTAATTATTTTATCACGAATTAAACAAATTTGTTATTATTTAATTTTACAACAAATAACGGTATTTTGCATAAATAAATGTAAACACGTCTCTATTTACATATTACAATTGCCGTGGAGTCGAACGAATTTGAAATGAGAGATGTATCTTTATTCACACAAATAACGTCTGTGTAAAAAAAGAAAAAAAAAAGAGAACACATTTTAAACCTTTAAAGAATTTTTCACATCTCCTGACATTGTCTCTTTTAGCGAATTTCCAGAATGAAATTCAGCTATTACAGCCACTGTCATGACGCGTGGTGACGCACCATATATATATATATATATATATATATATATATATATATATATATATATATATATATATATATATATATATATATATATATGTGTCCGCACGATAACTCTCGAACGAAGTATCCAATTTTTACGAAACTTGGTGAGAACATTGGAAGTCCCAAACCCTTGGATGAGTTCGTCAGCCAGACACGTCGGATGCCAGGACCATGTTTTTTGTTTTTGCAAAAAATTAGTTTTTTGCCAAAATTTCCACTAATTCAAAAATTTTTGCGAAATTTTTTTGCACCATTTAAAAGAAGAGAAAAAATTACATAAAAAAGGTCCTTAAACTTTTTTTCTATGTCAACTAGTTTCCGAGAAAAACTATCGTACTTAGACTGTGATTTTTTCTTATATAAAGTGTGAAGTTATATGTACATTCTAAGTACATATATAAAGTGTGAAGTTATATGTACATTCTAAGTACATATATAAAGTGTGAAGTTATATGTACTTTCTAAGTACATATTCGACACAATATGTTTACATTTAGGGTTCCGTTAGTAGCGGGTCCGTTAGTAGCCACTTGAGGGGAAGTGATTGGAGGGGAGATGTTAACACCTTATGGTAAGCCCCACCAGCAGGTAGTCAGTGGCGGTTCAATAACTTTTAATGAAATACACTTAATTACTTTTCCTTGTGTAAGTCCACGCATATGCATGCATCTCTGTACATATATACACTTGGCTACATTCATACATAAACAAACGCATTTGTGCATACATATGCGTACATATTATATACTCGTTTACGCTTTTATATGCACATGTGCTTACAAAAAATTACAAAAACTTATTCGTACGTCTTGCACATATAAATGCGCCCTTATACACCAAGACCTCGCTTTGCGTCGTTTCGTTTTGCGTTTTTTCGAAGTTGCGTCGTTGCTGAATTAGTACTAATTTTCACTGTGCGTCGTTATATTTTCGAAGTTGCGATGATTTGGGTTCGAGTCTTTAATTTTTTTTCGAAATTTTTTGAAATAATCTTTTTTTTTCTTTAAGAAAATCATAATTCACTTTGCGTCGTGTTTTTTTGGAACGTAACCACGACGTAAATCGAGGTCTTGGTGTACACGCATAATTATACCATTCATATGGCTACACAAACGTACTTTTTCACATCTATACGCATTCATATGAATATTATGAATTTGCTATGGTAGAGTGAGGACATTGGTCCACACAAACGCATTCCCAAAGGGGTAACCAATTTTTTATAGTGGATTCTAGCACACACTACGTCGTCAAAAGTATGGGGACACCTTGACCCAGAGGGTGCCCACACTTTTGACGCGGCACTGTACTTAATGTTGTGGTACACTATCGTGTCAAAAATGTGGGCACCTCTGGGCCAAGGTGTCCTCGTACTTTTTATAACGTAGTGTGTGCTAGAATCCACAATAAAAAATTGGTCCCCCCTTGGGAACACGTTTGAACGGATCAATGTCCCCACTCTATCTATGTGAATACATATACATTTGCATTTGTACACACATAATATAGGTACATGCCCATACGAATTTATATGTACATTTGCATATAAAGGGTACAATTTGACAAAAATTGAAATTTGCTATAATTTAAAAGTTTTTACCACATTGTTTTACATCATTGCAAAGACGGAAAAAAATCACATAAAAAAGGTTTTTGAACTATTATTCTAGGTTAGCTAGTTTTTGAGAAAATAAGAAAAAATACCCCTGTCGCAGCATTCTGCATAACATAGCGAATTTTCGTTTATAAAAATTTGTTTTTCTCGGAAACTAGTTGACATAGGAAGAAAGTTTAAAGACCTTTTTTATGTAATTTTTTCTTCTCTTTTAAATGGTGTAAAAAAATTTCGCAAATATTTTTGAATAAGTGGAAATAAGTGGTATTTTTGAAACTAATTTTTTGCAAGAACAAAAACCATGTTCCTGGCATCCGACGTGTCTGGCTGAAGAACTCATTCAAGAGTTTGGGACTTCCAACATTTTCACCAAATTTTGTAATAGTAGTACATTTTGAGAGAGTTATCGTGCGGACACACATATATATATATATATATATATATATATATATATATATATATATATATATGTATTATATATCTATATCTATATCTATATCTATATCTATATCTATATCTATATTTATATCTATATATATATATATATATATATATATATATATATATATATATATATATATATATATATATATATATTTAAATTGCTGCACTAACCACACAATTTGCGCTCAGTCGCACTTGAAAAATAAAATTCGGACGACTTACGTTATAAAACTAAACGGTTGGTTAGAAATTGAAAAAGAAAATACCCCTGTCGTAGCATCCTGCATAACATAGCGAATTTCCATTTACAAAAGTACGTTTTTCTCGGAAACTAGTTGATCTAGAGTAAATTGTAAATAAAAAAACCTTTTTTATGTGATTTTTCCACCTCATTCCGCCAAATTTTTTTTCACGAAAAATGTCCAAAAAACCGTAAACGTTTTCACGAAATTTCTTAAAAATAAGATGTTTCGTCCTTGAGTTATCGTGCGGACACATATATATATATATATATATATATATATATATATATATATATATATATATATATATATATATATGTATATATGTATATATATATATATATATATATATATATATATATATATATATATATATATATATATATATATATATATATATATATGTTTACTAAGTGTCCGCACGATAACTCAAGAACAAAACATCCTATTTTTAAGAGATTTCGTGAAAACGTTTGCGGTTTTTTGGACATTTTTCGTGAAAAAAATTTGGCGGAATGAGGCGGAAAAATCACATAAAAAAGGTTTTTTTATTTACAATTACTCTAAATCAACTAGTTTCCGAGAAAAACGTACTTTTGTAAATGGAAATTCGCTAAGTTATGCAGGATGCTGCGACAGGGGTATTTTGACATTTCCTGAGACTGACGCCTCCTACCTTATTTACTGCTCTACAAGTAGCGACAGCTATAGCGTTGCTATAGAGATATTTTACAATTTTACAATTTGGAGACATTTCTTAAAATGGTGATAGCATAACATTTGTGAAAAAATATACTTGCGGAAAAAACAAAAAACTTCATTTACGATTACTACGTTTCCAAAATCTGCATTTTGCTCTTAAAAAATCCGCATCTTCATCCCCATCTGCAGATGTTTTTAAATATGACATCAGCAACAACCTCGCCTTAAGCCATTCTAAAATTTGTTACTGCGTTTCTTTCATTACAAATTCGTTTGACTCTACATAATATGTAAGTATTCTATGAATTTGCATAGATTTTATGTAATGTATGTCACGGTTAATTCAGACCATACACACAATCCTCATGATCAATGGCAACGATTGTAACATGGTAAATAATGAATCTGCGAATTTACCCAGTGAAAGAGATACACATAAACAGTACATAATTATGCGAAAATGATATTAAGATACCAATTTGTTAATAACTAAAGAACAGGACAAGTGTATTTTTTAATATAAAAATATATTTCCCTTCAGAACTCTTTAAATTTTGAAGCATTTGATATTGTAACATATTACTCAGCGCTACCACCATTACAAAAATTTTAAAATTCACACAATAATCAATTAATTAACGTGATTGGTGCGACAGAAATTAAGTAACTACTAAATTTCAACAAAACCTAGCAATTTTTTTAGAAGTTTCTTTTCCGTTAGACTTTATTTCTTTAATTTTTTTTTACTGAATTTACATTGCGAAAGCTTATTTTATGTTTAAAAATAATTTAATAATTTTTAAAAACTTTTATACTAAACGAAAATTATTAAATTATTTAACCAGTTAATAGTCAACATTATTAGAGAACGTTGAAAAACCAAACATAATGAAAATACAGAAAAAAATTAGCTAAAATTTGCTATTGTTTTCAGTTTTTAATCACATTTATCGTACGTCTCGACATGACAGGAATTTTGTACAAATGTCATATTTGAAAATTTTCTAAACGACAAATTCCTTATTATTCATTATTTGCAATGAGTGCTACTTATATGTGTAATATATAGGTATAAATAACACAAATATGTATATTTCAAGTAAGACATTTATTGAAATTAATGATTAAAATATGCATAGAGTCCACGGCAAAATTATAATAAAAACTTGTGATTACCTATATCTGCTGTTCATTCTATAAAAAATAAGAAAATGTATTGTCCGTTCTAAAAGAAAAAAACTTTATCTATAGAAAGTATAGAGGAAAGTGCCAAAATTTTGTATATGATTTCTTTAACATAATGTAATTTTGTCAATATTAATTTTTAACGTACGAAATCTGCCTATTTGATACTTCATTTTACCTGGAACAATTCCCTGAGATATAACAATTCTATCAGATTTAATATTTTAAATGCTTTTTACATATGCCAAAACCTTGATTTTTTTAACTATGGTAAATAGGTTCTTAATTTCCGGTATATTTTAATTTATCCTTTCAGAATTGTGCGTTTTTAACCACGATTTTAAAGAAAAACACTCAGTATGCAAATATTTAGTCAATATATTCCACACAAATGAATCGTCATTCATTATTTATTCGTGACTTCAATTGAAGCATTTATTCTGAATCGTGACTATATAGCCTTATTCTTTTCTGTCCACAGAGAATAGTTCTATATAATCAGACCCAGGTCCGGACCTAGCCGAAGTGTCGCCCGGGACAGCGTTGAAAAATGGCGGCCCTGTAGAAAAAGAAATATTACCTTCAAACTTTTTCTCAAAAACCAAGTGACGAGCAAAAAAAAACCTGACCTGCCTTAAATTACTTTTTGGCACCCCCAGGACCTGGCGCCCGGAGCACGTGCCCCACCTGCCCCCCTAGATCCGGCCCTGATCAAACCTATGCATTTTAGATATCCGATATTAGGGCACTGAATACTACCCGAAATTAACGCAATATACAAAATTTCACTTTATCAAAATTGTTGGTATGCCCATAAATATCATAAATAGTTTTTGCACAAAAATTCAAAATACTCTTTGGTTGACTCACATAAAGGTTAGAGGTCGGCATTATAAAATCTATTAAATTTTTTATTAAACACACAGACGTTCGTATGCTCAAAGGGTGCAACACCGCAGCCACAGAGAGGCTAAAACTATGCCTCAGTGCTGTTGACATCGATATCCGGAATTAAAATACTATCCAAGATTTGGGTACTTGCCTCTAGTTATTATTTTATTGATGTGGAAATACATTTATCTTTTGTTGTGGACTATACAACAGTATTTCTCAATGGATTTAAATTATCAGGGTAAGTAATTTTTTTTTCTTTTATTAATCCATAAATATACATGACATCATATAGTTTGCTAAGAATTTGTTTAGTGCTTTCTGTTTTACAAAATAGGTCATACTCGTATAAAGAAATAAAGATTTATTCAATTTTGTAATTTTTAATTGACATATTACTTTTTGCCTGATTATCATATAAACCGATAAATGGATAAAGCCACCTTTTGTTGGTTGATAAGAAATGAAGCAAATTATTGATTTCATTTTATATTAAAGCAATTTATTGATTGAATAATTTGATAAAAAACACATTATCGGATATTATTATAAAATTTTTATTATAGATTTTTTTCTTAATCTATTTATTATTCGAAAAAATTATATGAATATAAAGTAGGCATTGTACCGGATTTAATTCTGATACTGTTTGCAAAAACGTAATAAGTAAATTTTAGATTTTATTTAAGCCTCAACGACCTCCTTTGGTTTTATGTGTTCATTTACTAAGGACGTGGAATCTTTTGATTTTGAAGTAGTTTTATTGTAACAATATAAACCGTTAAAGTTGTCGAGTAATAATTATTTACAATTACCTAAGAGTGATTACCTAAGATTCAAGATTATAAAGTGGGAAGTCGGGTTTGTATAGTTTGATTTTTGTGTATAGTTTTTGGTTCATTTAATGTGATGTTGTAAGATGCTGCGAAATTTTAAGTTAATAAATAATTTATTTACTACAAGAATATTTTTAAAATTTATCTTCTAATCATTTTTAAAATTTGTATATATATTTAAACAAATTTACCTGTTTACTGTACAAAATTTTAGGTCTTGAGCATCGTTTTTCATTGAAATATTAACAAAAAATTTCCCTGTGTTCCGTAAAATTACATATAATTTTGCTACATCTTATAATTCATACTTTTCAATAGGCTTCCTAGGTTTTGATCATTTTTTCATAACAATCCAGCCTCATTAATGAAAAAATTTGGGGGGGGGGACAAGTCTACCAACACTGTCAACTTCCCATTAGATGTCCTTAAAGACTAGAGACTATACTGTACATAAATAATTATATTTTTCATTTCAGGGAGCTCCTATCCTCGAACCCCCGACAGGGGCTATGCCCCTTGCACCCCACTGGTGAGCTTCGCGCCCTGTATCTCATGGGGGACTCCACCCCTCGTTAAACAAATAATATCATCATTTATTCTCAAGATATGCGAGACGATAAATATTTCACAAAAAGTTTTTAATTTCGTTTTTTTATTATAAGAAAACAAACTGCTACTCCGAATTTGCTGAAAACTTTATCCGATCCTCATGTTTTAATTACGCATCTAATGTGATTAATCCGGAGTTGATAACATCATTTGTTCTCGAGATATGCGAGACGAAATAATTCACGAACTAACGAACGCACATACAGACATCACGGTAAAAACGATGGATTCGGATTCTAGTGACCTTGAAACGTGGAGATATGTCCAAATTAGCGATTTGTAAAATCGAACCCATTACAATAACTTCCAATGGGAAATTAATTATCAGACATATCAAGAGTTGAAAGTAATATAAACCTATTAAAAGAGACACGTATTCCTGTGCACTCCCACCATAATATTAGTAAAACATTCATTCTGACATTATTTGAATACGCTATAGCCTCAGCAAAATGAGAAATTGTCTTAGGACAAAAAAAATTGACAACATCAGTTAGCTTCTTCATCTTCTTCCTGACTCTCTAGCGCATCCACCATCATATTTTTTTTTAAAGTTAGTATTCTAAACATGAAAAACTCGATTCATTTTCTAAAAAATGCTTCTTACATATTTGGAAATAGTTAGAAAAATTACTTATCCTACTTTTTAAATATAGTTAAATTCCTTTCAATTTCAAAATTAAAGAATGTAAAAAATGTTCTTTAATAAATTTAAATAAGGATAATAATTGCAGTTCCCATAAAGGGTAAACTAGTCAGTATCAATCAACGTTATATTCAAATCGGATCAAATCATCGACTAAATTTAACTTTGATACTAATTGTACGTTAATGATATCATACTATTTCAAACGAATTCAAGGTATTAATACATTTGTAATAATAAATTCTTTGTACACATTGAACGTTCAAAGTACGAGTGATAAATGATAAACTAATTTCCATCTGCATCAAATCTGGCCGAGAATGAGAAGATGAAAGAGACTGAATTAACTTCTATGATTCCAAGGTTTTTCAGACTCGCGTTCACTACTCTTATGATTATACAGTAGTGTAAAAAATTTTGTTGACAACATTTATTTATTGTCGATTGAATTCGATATTGATCATGAGTGACCAGTTCAAAACTACGTTAACTTAAAAGATACTTTTTAAATGGAACCTTAAAAAGACGAACTCATTATCCTCTTCGATCGAGTAACATTAAATCATTGAACAACTAACAATAAAAATATTTTTTACTTGGTAATTAAACTATATTTTTTTGAAAAGTTTAATTTCCAGTAATTAAAGTACTGAAAACTTTTTTAAACTTGGTGACGTCATCAAGTAAACAAAAAAACTTTTTTTTCTCTTAAATCTAGCTATATGGAAGTGGTTTGAATTATGGTAATTCGGATATAAACTTTCCATTTTTGCTATTATAATGAGGAAATTTCTTTCAGAAATACAACTGACTCGACAGAAATATTTTTTTACATGTTCCTACACAGTGGCGTAACAAGTGGGTGGCAGGGATAGGCGTAACAAGTGGCGTAGCAAGGGGGCGCCGTCGCGACGGTTTCGCTTAATCGTCAAGGTATAGATATCACCTGATTTTGATACTATGAACATTGAAAAAATTACACAAAAACATAGACTGAGATAAAATAACAATTAACATATATGGCTATATTGGCTAGTCTTAAACTACACTACAAGTTGAAAGTAAAAAGTTTTCTACCATTTATACAAGTTTGGGAAATAAAGGGACTAGGCATCGTTATCGCAAATGTGCAAAAGAGGAGAGGAGACGTATGATGTGATTGTGGGTAGGAGGCGGATTTTTTAGTTGCTGACCCCGCTTCCTCTTTTTATCAAAGAGGGGGGGGCATTCTTAAGTCTAGCCAGGGGCGCAAGTCACCTCAGCTACGCCACTGGTACTACATGAAAAAGTAGCCTTGCAAACGTATAATTCGCTTCTAATTTCGTCAATATTTTCAAATCTTACTGTACGGAACTGATTTGGTGTTAGAGTGATTGATTGAATTAGTGTAGTTTTGGTACGAGCTTTCCAGTTTTGGTATCAAAACGGCGAAATTCCTTTTAAAAGTCTCTTTTCTAGTGCTATTGAATACCTGATTTTAATAAAAACGAAGAGAACGACATCGAAAATCTATAATTTTTGTTCCGAATGTCATCACTCTAAAATTTGAATTTATCTCCTGTCATAGCTAGGGTCACTGGATATACCGTAGACAGGACCGGATTTATCTCTGTGGAGGCCTCGGGGCACTTTTCATTTGGTGGGCCCAGAGTATTTTCAGTCCCCCTGAACAATTTCTAAAATTTCTCCAATTTTCTGAAAAATAGGGTTGACGAGTAAAAAAATTCTTGTTGCTTTTTGCAATTCTGTTCTTCAATATTTTATGTGGGGGGCGCGGGGCACATGGCTCAAGTGCCCTTATGTAAATCCGGCTCTGGCCGTAGACATAGCGACCATTTAGTGTACTCATTATACCCGACACTGTAACCGTACATAGCATACAATAAGAATACATCACATATTAATGTATCTCATAAGTATTTTAAAAAAAATACAGTCTCGCGTACTACAAAAAAAAAAGAATACAAGCTCTCCCACCATTCGTTGACCAATTTTTATTTGACCAAAGAAATAAACATAACACCACATACATAACATAACACTATATTATGTAGCTTGAAAACGTTGAATACTCATTGTTGTAGAATATTTGACATTATTAATTTGAAAATAGAAATCGTTGAAAAATATTCACTGCTAAATTTTAAAATTGTATGTTTAAATCACATTGAATTCTTGCTGTAGCCGTGTCAGCTGTCAAACGTTCATTTTATAACACATTCGTACGATTATTAGTCGCGCCGCGAATCGCGATTTTGTGAATGTATTGTTTTTGTGGAGGATTTTTAATTCAAATTAAATACTTAAACATACAGAGAACGTGCGTTGGATTGTAAACAAGTTCTTTTTTTTCATGCAAAATTGGTGATGATGTTATAAATTGTAATAAAATTATAAAATTTAAATTTAGTTCAATGCTTTTTAAGTGAATAAAAGTGAATTTTTATTAAAAAAAGGAAAATTTTTTGATTGTTTCATTTGGAATTATTTGGCCAAAAGGTAATTTATTTGTTTGTTAAAACTTTGTTTACACAATTAAATTGGGCTTTCGAGTCGACTATAACGTAACGGAATTACCGTAATCGCTTTTGTTAATAAATGAAAAATTTTGATTCTGCGTTTGTGTCCGTAAAACCTTGTGTCCAAGGTGTATAATTTCGGAACTATTTTCTCGATTTTGGGGAAAAGTCCTTAAATGGTCCTCTTATGGTCAATTTTAGCCCTTAATCTAAGCATGTTACAAGTACGAGGAAGTTTTTCTGTTGTTTTAAGAATATTAAGAGGGACCACTAGTGCGACCGCCTGAAAAAAGATGATTTTTGGAATTTTTTTTAAACAAAACAACAGTATGGAATGTTTTAATATTTTAAGGATATATTCGCTGATATATAATAAATCCATTATAAAATTTTTGGCTCAAAAAATTGAAATTTCAGTGAGTTATTCGCGATCCCCCCAAGTCTCCCCACTGCTGCAGTGATAACAACCTTCACAATGCCTGATATCAAAAACACAAAAAAGCCTATTTAACTAGAAGGTATTGCCCGTGTCATGAACCTCAATCGAAAAAAAAAGTTGAAATTTAACAAAATAAAAGTTAACAATGAAAATCAGAATCCGCTCTTCGGATGGCTGTAACTCAAAAACTATTTGAGATATGCACTTGAAAGTTTGGTATGTTATTTTTAAAGGTATATAGAACTATAGACTATCGAAACATGCAAAAAAATTTTTTTTCTAGTTTTTCAAAATGTCACACTAGTGGTCCCCCTTAATCCAGTATTTTCTACCAGTTTTTCGAAGCTAACTCTTCCTTTCTAAACCGGAAAAATTTTAGATTCAAAATTAGAATAATTTCTGGTCCGTTTTGTCCCTTATCAAAATTGATTGTTTTGAAAATATGCACACAATTTTCCATCTTTACAAATATTGGCTACAGTTCAGATCAGGTTTTCGAAAATCACTACAAGATATTCAGATTTACTAAAAGATTTGTAAAATGCGTGCCGGAGACACATTTGGTCAAGGTTCCTCAGTAGCTACATTCTTTCACAGTTTTTGGGATAAAATATCATAAAATAACAAAACAAACTCCAGCCAAAATTGCATCTATTGCGGATCACTTTTTCATTTTATTTTTGTTTAAGTGACTGATGAAAATTTGATTCCCAATATCTTTGAAAGTTATCAACATAATTTAGCCGAAATTATTTTAATTTCTCGGACCCACGGTTGAAATGTTACATATGAAGGGAGACAGAAACCTCATTTTGAAACTTAATATTTTGCAAACAAGGCTTAAAAATAATAACTACATATTAAAAGGAACCTAAATATCCTTTCTAACGAAATTTGAAGAGTTCAGAACTTTTTTCTTCGGAATCCTAAAAAGCTACCGGCAAATTGACTAGTTAACTAACTAACTATCCCCCGTGTTATCGACTACATCATCAACTTAAATAACCATTCATAATTAAGCATGTATGAGAATATTAGATAATGATATACCAAACCGGTTCTTATGTTACATTCCATAATTATCTTATATGTACTCTAATGTCTTAAAGGGGACCACTAGTGTACATTTTGAAAAATTTGGAAATTTTTTTTTGTATGTTTTGATAGTCTATACCTTTAAAAATAACATACTAAAATTTCAAGTGCGTATCTTAGATAGTTTTTGAGTTACAGCCATTTGAAGAGCGAATTCTGATTTTCATTGTTAACTTTGAGGTATTGAGAAACGTATGAAGGTTAAAAATTCGGGAGTTTTTGGAAGTGGATGTCAGTCACATGTTGTGCAGCAGCTAGACTCTGGCACATTTAAACGACTCATCTAGCTTTACTACGACCGTTTTAGTGAGTACATCATAAATAATTTTAGTAAAAATTCTCAGTGATTAAAACTAAAAGGTATGATAAAGAAAAACTACATTTTCAAATTTACTGCAGTTATAACTCGAAGAGAAATCATCCTATATATATATATATATATATATATATATATATATATATATATATATATATATATATATATATATATATATATATATTTCTTCGTGCCATGAACCTCCAGTTTTCCGATCGAATTAAAAAAGTAATTTTCGCAGGCTAAAAATCATCATATTTTTGAGCAAAATATGAAACTATTTTTTAAAAACTCCGCTATTTTGTTAAATTTCAACTTTTTTTTTTGATTGAGGTTCACGGCATGGGCAATACCTTCTAGTTAAATAGGCTTTTTGGTTTTTTGGTTTTTTTGATTTCAGGGACTGTGAAGGTCGCTATCACTGCTGCAGTGGGGGAACTTTTTTTTGGAGCCTTGGGAGATCTCGAATAATTCATTGAATTTTCAATTTTTTTGTCCAAAAATTTTAGCTTGAACTTATTATATATCAACGAATATATCCTTAAAATATTAAAACATTCCATACAGTAGTTTTCTTTACGAAAATTCCCAAAAATCACCTTTTTTTGGGCGGTCACACTAGTGGTCCCCCTTAAAAATACTTTAACAAAGATATTTCAATACCAATTAATTGTTTATGGTGGAGGCGCTGGCACTGCAAAATATATAGAGCCATTACCGCCATTTTAGTGTAACCAACAAATATCAAATTTTACAGGAGAAGGATTTTTTAAATATTTGTATGGCGCTTGCGATATTTCTGCTGTCTTAATTTTATCGCGCCTGAGTGTATTATTCATATTATTTTATTAACCTTACGATAAAGATGGTTATTGTCGGTTACGCTAAAATGTGAAAATGTGTTGTATTAATGATAAACTAAGCAGTTGCTATAACTCGTTAATTAACGAATTTTGGAGAAAAACGTTAATATTGCTTGGTCCGTTACAGTTTAAAATGTTGCTTGCAATAAAAATCAATTTCGATAAAAGTGTCGCTTACGATAAATCGGCGGTAATGGCTCGATATTTAGGATTTAGGGAATATTATGCTAATATTCGAATTTAGAGCAAAGCAAACGGTCAGGTGTACTTGCGCAAATACAATAAATTGTTTCTAAAATTGTGTTATTTTTAATAGGTACATACAAGTTTTATTTTTGACGGATAATTTTTGTAAAGACAAAAGCTTATGGTGAAAAGTATTGGATTTTATTCGTTAAAATCGGCGATTCAGCAGTTATACGGGAATAATCATTAAATCATTAAATTATTTATAACAATTGATCGTAACTAGAATTTTTCAGCCTTGATAATTTTGACTTAATCTATCCCTTGTTTATAATTTTTTTCAAAAGTCGAAGACAGAAATTTTTAAACGTTTTTCCCAAAAAAAGAACTCTTTGACATCCTAATTAATATACCCAATGTCCTCAAATTTTTAAATTTCCCATTTTATCCCCTGATATTAGCTCCCAGATCAAAATTAAAGTTTTTGTACTTCACATCAATAACTAGAAATTAGGTTTTAAAGAAAATCACGTGTAACAGACGAACGTACTCCGAAGACGGCTTTCCTAGAAATTTTACCAGTTTTGATACGGAACACAATCAAAGCAAATATATCTATACTTTGAAGCTGCTGAAGGGATTGAGCGGAAATAGTGAAAATTGTCTGTCAAAATTTCATTTTATTTACTTAGTATTTATTACATGAGAGGTTTGTACTTTCTTGAATAAATTTACATTTATGCATAACGAAAATTTGTTGCCTAGCAATTTAACGAGATAAATTCTCAACTAGCAAAGATTCGACAGCGCAACTATTTTTGGGTTGACAGTTTTTCGAGTTAAATTGTTTTTTGGCAACAAATTTGAATTGTAGGAAAGACAAATTTATTCGGAAAAAATATAAAATTCTAGTGTAATATGGTAAAATAATTTAAAGAATAAAATAATTTAATATTTTGTTACTATGGATTCTAAATTAGTTAAATTTACCCATAAAAAAATTTCGTTTCATTTTTACCGTATTTACCCCCAACGAAATGACCAATGAAAAGGCAAAGGTGAACTAGAAAACTACACTATACTTATGGAACTAAATACATATTATACACACATGGAGTTAAATTATCATTAAAATATTTAATTACTAAATCACAACAAATTATTTTAAATGGAAAGTTAAAAAGCTTTTTAACCGTTAATTTTGTCATTCGCTTTACTTATACATCATTAAAATCTGTCTTATAGAATTTATAATACTAATAATTATTACGTATTTTTATTAAGACAATAGAAATTATTATCTTAATAAACACTTTTTAAAAGAAAATTATTATTTTTATTCATTTTTTCAATTAACATTTGCTTTTATCCATTTTCTAGTTAATTTTAATTAACTCTTTGCGCTTATAAGACATGTACAGCGTGACAAGGTGGTTTGTCCATTAACTCTACCATATTTAAAGGTGTTTTGTCTGTTGGATCATAAGACATGTACCACATGACACACTGAATGTTGAACTGTAATGACTGCTCATACTTCACATTACATGAATATTTTATTTAATAACTGCAAACACATTCATTTATTAGAAAAATTGTAAATAAAATAATACAAAATCACATTGAATTATCTTTTTAAAATTAAAAACTAATAAAAACAGCATTGAGGACGTATTTAGCGCATTTAGTATTCAACTTTGGGGAAACAAGGTTAGAACGTCAAAAGAATCCGTCAAAAAAAGAATGTCGGTCGTTGTCATGTACTACATGTCTTACGAGCCTATTTACAACTCACTTTTTTTTTTGCTTGAGTGCAAAGTAGGGATGGTATGTAAAATCGCAGACTGCGATTTTGTCGCAGATATTAAAAAATCGCATATCGCAGGTTGCGACTGCGACTCAAGCAATGTTGCGACTGCGACTTTTAAAACTGCTCTTGCTACTTCTGTTCTCTACATCGTACAACAGCTACATCACTATGATGTTTGCTTATGTTGCGACTTGCGACTGCTATCTATATTTTGTATCATGTTTGTAGTTTGTACTTTGTACCTAATACAAGACTATAGGTACATACATATTAAACTGAAAACTACCCTTCGTCTTCGTTGTGTATACGTAAATTATACATAATATAAAATATAAGATGCTTCGTATGTCTTCTTAAGCACCAATATTTTTTTATTACCAAAACATGAAATTTTTAAGGATTATTGTTAAAAATTTATTTCATGTAATTCATGGAATTACTTATTTATAATGTTATTACAGTATTGGAGAAAAGCAAAAACTGAGCAATATAAAACATATTGATCGCAGATATATTTGTAAATTTCCCAAATATTTAAAATATATGCCATTTTATTAGTTTTAAATTACCTACCAATTGTATTATTCCTTTTTTTTATTTAAAATTTTCTAAAAAAATATCAGTATCGTTTCTAAACTTCAAGTGTTCGCATATTATTGTGAAATTCAAAGCAACAATCGGTAACTTTTTTTAAAAAATGGATCTTGGAAACTATGTCAAAGGAAAAACTAGTCCAGTTTGGAATTTTTATTCTATAATTGATAAAGAATATGCCAAATGTAACATATGTAAAACAAAATTGTCTTATCGAACATCGACAACAAATTTGAAATACCATTTCAAGAGGAAACATCCGACTATATCTTTAGATTTTATTAAATCAAACCCAGAACAGCAGGCCGACACGGCTGAAAATTCTGTACAAATGAGGTCATCACAAGAACCTGTGGTAGTAACTCCGGTATTAGCAATTGAACGGGAGACTGTTGCAGAAGCTGCATCGAATGTTAAAATAAAAAATCGACAGGAGCAAATGTCTGCGTTTCTAACGAAAAAAAAATCTGGAACAGCCAAAAGGAAATTAGACGATGCACTTTTAAAGCTTTTTATTATCGATTTACAACCATTTAGCATAGTAGAAGATAAAGGATTTAAAGAATTCGTACAAGCTTTGAATCCAGCTTATCAACTTCCAAGCAGACACCACATTTCGAAAACATTGATTCCGGCGTTGTACGAGCAGTGTAAAAATGATGTGCGGGAATATTTAAAATCTGTTAATAGTGTTTGCTTAACAACAGACTGTTGGACCTCTATTAACAATGAAAGTTTTCTTGGTGTTACGGTACATTTTTTAAAAGATTTTGAATTGGTTTCTGTGCTTTTAGAGTGTAGTGGTATGACGGGATCGCATACAAGTAGAAATCTTGGTTTAGAACTGAAACGTATAGTGCAAATTTATGAACTAGAAAATAAAATTTTACTTGCAGTGTCTGATAATGCAGCCAATATAAAAAATGCAATTAAAAATGAACTTCAGTGGCAACAATTCGGTTGTTTTGCGCATACTTTAAATTTAATTGTGAAAGACGCATTGAAATATGTTGACCAGTTAGTGATTAAAATTAGAAACATTGTATCCTTCTTTAAACGTAGTTCATTAGAGTATGAAAAGTTACTTAATTATCAAAAACGGCAAGGTATTGATCAACCTAAAAAAATTATTCAAGATGTACCTACTCGATGGAACTCCACATTTTACATGCTGGAGCGATTTTTAGAACTACAAGAAGCAATTCGCAGTACGATTGCAATTGTTAATAAAGACTTACCAGTAATAACAACAAATGAATGGGAGATGATACGACAACTTTATGAAATATTAAAACCGTTTGAAGACGTCACCAAAACAATAAGCGGTGAAAAATATCCCGTAGGTTCCTTCGTCATTATAATGACAAACGGCTTACTGAAAATTTGTACTCAACTGAAAAACAAGATATTCGATCCTGTTATTCTAGTTGTATTAAACAAATTACAAACTGGATTAAGTGACAGATTAGGACAAATTGAATTTCACGAGGTATTAGCAATCTGTACATTTTTAGACCCACGATTTAAAGATGTTGGCTTTCAAAACCGAGAAGCTGCAGAAACGGCTAAAAATATTTTAATTAAGGCTGTTTCAAAAAAAATAATTTTTATGGAGCAACATAAAAAACATGTTACAGAAGAAATTGCCACTACGTCTTCAAATTCTAATAATTGCTCAGTATGGAATTTTATTGACGATCAAGTTAAATCAAATTCGCGAGGCAAAAGCAGTGCAAATTCTCGAGCTTTGGTCGAAATTCAACGATACCTCGACGAAGATATTCTTGACCGTAAAAAAGATCCATTAAAGTGGTGGGCCGAAAATAATTACAATTATCCTCATTTAAGTTCTGTAATGCAGGATAAATTTTGCGCGACTGCCACATCCGTACCATGTGAAAGACTATTTTCAAAGGCCGGTATGTTGTATAACGATAGACGTACACGGTTAACAGCTAAAAAAGTGCAAAGTGTCTTGTTTTTAAATGCAAATTTTGAAATTTTAAAGAAAGTTACCCATTAAAACATTTACTTATGTATTATTATTATTATAATTATTATTTTATTCATGTTAATATTAAATAAGTTACTAAATAGTTAATTGATTTGAACATTATTTCGTTATGATCCATAATTAAAATAATACCTACAAAAACCAACAGTTATTAAGGTAAGCACTTGATTTAATAAATTATCATTTATCCAATCTATATTACTCATAATTATACGATCATCACTGTGTCTCTGCTATGTTAACATCATCTACCTAGTACGTTACGTCCAATAGCATTTTTTTTTGAAAAATCGCAGTAGCAGTTAAAAATAACAGTCGCAACTAAAAATCGCAGTCGCAGTTTAAAATCGCAGATATTCTTTAGTCGCAGTCGCAGTCGCAACTGCGATCGCAGAATAGCAGTTTATCTCATCCCTAGTGCAAAGAGTTAATTTTATGTGAATATATGACGTGTGTATTAATCAACTTTTAAGCTATCTAAGCTTCCCATTTCTCAAAACCATTTTGTATTAAGTTTAAAATCTTATTAAATTATTTAATTATAACTAAATTACATATTAGTAATACATATATTATATTTACCAAATCTAATAATTATAAAATTGTTTTCACATCTGCTCAAATACAATGAGGTCAAGACGGTCAAGTGTATGAAGCCAAAAAAGTATATTTTAAAACTTTTCTAATGATTATGAATGAAGTAATCACTAGAGAAATAGATCTTTGTGGCCACATCGACAAAAAGTAAGATTTTTAATTAATTATTAAAATGTAATTAGTAATTGCGAATTATATTTTTAAAGAGTTTAATAAACTATGACATTAAAACCTTTTGGTATTCATCTCTGGTATCTACTGTGAATTTTTTGCCAAGCATTTAGTACGGAAATGTTTTATACGTTTTTTTAAGAATGATAAAATTTTTGATAGGGATATCTTTGAATCAAACAAAAAACAAACGAATTTTTTTTTCGATTTTTACATTTAATAAAGATTGATAAATCTTCATGATGAGATTAACATCACTACAACGTATTCTTTTTTATTTCAGATTTATTAAAAAATGAATAAAATTGCAAACTATTGTTGCAAATGTTGTCCGTCATTTCGAGCGAAATTTCGTCCAAATCAAGACGCGGCCATTCAGTTAATGCCAAGGCCACCAAATATTTCAGAAGGTAATTTTATATATTTTTATATTAAACGTAGGTTTCAATGTAAAATTACGTATTTATTACACCTACTGACGACGAATATGATAAGGTTTGTTCCGACAATAAAAATTTTTTTTTCAAATATTGGTATCTATATATTTTTTTGATTAAAAAAAAACTTTGAGCACAGTAATCGATTTGAGAGTGTACTTGTATGCTAATTCTTAAAAAAAAACTATTTTAAGTAGCTAAATAACTTAACACTTGAAATTTCTTTTGATAAAACTATTCAAGCTTAAATTAAATTATAAGATATTCTCACTGATATGGATGTTTAGGATTTGAAATATCTACAGTTAATCGGTAGCCAGAATTCACAAACTAATTCTAGTAAGTTCAGGATTCAAATGAAATCCCTGATGAAATACGAAATTTGAAATTCGGTGCAGACTGAAATTATAATACTCTCCAGTTGGAACAGTAAAATAATTGTGTTCATACTTAATAAAACGAGAACAGATTCGAGTGTTTGCAGGAATAAACCTATGATTCTGACATAGAATAATATAATCTTTTGGTAGTTTACTATTAAATGTATGCTTTAAGACAAACTTTTGACTTTATAATACTAATAATTGGCAAATCCCAATAGATCAAAGTAGAAATGAAAGTTTTGCACCCAAATTACCCTAATTTAATCAAGTGCTTTTAGCGAATTTCCAGAATGGAATTCAGCTATTACAGTCACTGTCATGACGCGACTTGAGTCCGGACTATGGTAGAAATTTGTTTTGAGGCCCCTAGAAACCGAAAATAATATTCACTAAAATTTATATATATATATATATATATATATATATATATATATATATATATATATATATATATATAAATATATATATAGATATATATATATATATATATATATGTATATATATATATATATATATATATATATATATATATATATATATATATATATATATATATATATATATATATATATATGTGTGTGTGTGTGTGTGTGTGTGTCCGCGCGATAACTTTCGAACGAAGTATCCAGTTTTTACGAAATTTGGTGAAAACATTGGAAGTCTCAAACCCTTGAATGAGTTCGTCAGCCAGACACGTCGGATGCCAGGAACATGGTTTTCTTCTTGTAAAAAATTAGTTTTTTGCCAAAATCTCTACTTATTCAAAAATTTTTGCGAAATTTTTTTACACTATTTAAAAGAGGAGAAAAAATTACATAAAAAAGGTCTTTAAACTATTTTTCTATGTCAGCTAGTTTCCGAGAAAAACTATCTTTTAAAAACGGAAATTCGCTATGTTATGCAGAATGCTGCGACAGGGATATTTTAATTTCCATATGAAACTCCAAAAATATTATGAATGTTAAAAACGTTTATGGGAATTAACTCATTTCAAATTTCAGGTGTAATTATATTATTACGGTATTATAACAATACATATAAAAAATATATTTTTTTATACCTATTTTAATTTTTAATCTATCAATTAATAATAACTAATCATTTTACAAAGGTAATAATGAAAATGAAATTGTGAAAACATGAATTTCTATTCTTAAAAGTGAAATTTGCACTCTAATAAATAATATATTTGATTATATTTTTGCAACATAACAATAGAAACCCAAAATATTGAACTAAGAGTAGATATCACTTATATAGTCTTACTTGCGTGATTAAAATATTATTTACTACAATAATTGCTGACACTTTGATGGATCAAACATTTCGATAGAACATAAGTTAAAAATTTTAGAACAATTTTTTATAGAGTATCGAAAAGGAAAATTTGCTAAGTATGTATTCCATACATTTGTTAAAAATAAGTTAGGGCTCCTCAGTGATTAGAGCTCTTCACAGCTTCCAGAATAAAATATCGACCATTTGAGTACATTATAATATGTATACCATCTATAAATAAATATATTCGACAAGAGCCTCAGTTTAACTCGCCTTCATGACTGTTATAATAGGAAATACATAAACTTCGGAGATCAGTATTTCAAAAAGATTTTTCTAACGATATCAAACAAGATAGGATACATTGAATTATAAGAAACCTGAACTATGCAGATCCTTGTAGTCAGTCGGGTTAAAATACATTAAAGAAAATTTCAAAATTATTTATTGGAAAGCAGTAAATCATTATTAAAAAATTCAGTTAAATTTGTCGATAAATTAATAGCTTCTTCGAATTTAAATTAATAAAATTAAAAGGTTAAAAAAAAGGTCAGTAGTTTTGATTAAATTAAGTACTGATCAAAAATTGGCTGTGACCTCCTTCAATAACAAAAATTTCAAAATATTTTAAAATTTCATAATAAAATTTATTCGAAGATAAAATACATCATCTTTGTTTCTTAAATGTTTTTGATCAGATGAATCATATTATATCGGAAAATATGCATATTATGTCTGAAACTGGCTGCATGTGTTACAAGTTGTATTTAGAAAATTTGTTAAAAAAAATTTAGTACCACAATTAGGTGTCAAATGTCATTAAAAAAGATTATTTAAAAGATAGATTTAAAATGCATCTTTTGTTTGTATTATATTTGACTTAAAATTTTATGAGAATATTCAAAAATAAAATAAAAATTTTTCTTTATCCAGTATTCAATATCTTTTAATCTCTTTATTGCATTGATTTTATGGGCCTTTAGATATCTTCCATATTCTAAATTGTGCCTGATGTAAAAGTTTGAATTTTTTTGAATCTAAATAATATGAGTGTAGAGCTTTTAGAAATAGTAATATGGTGGGAGTGCTGGAATCTGGGAAAAATGCTCTTGATTTCATATTGTAAATATTATCTTTGTTAAAAAATTTAAATTAATTGCTTCCATAATTTTTTCATATAGTGTATAATGCAGTTTTATCAACAGTTTAGACCTCCTAATTGACATGAAACTTCGACGAAACTTTCCTTAGTCTAAAATAGATCGAAACTTGTTGGTTTCAGCTACTTAGTTTTCGTCATTTTTTTTTCTTAGAAACCCAATTGTAAATAGTAAAAGAAGTATTTTTTTTTTTATTTCAAATATTAAAGTTTACACAAAAAATTAAAAAAAACAATACCCCTGTCGCAGCATCCTGCATAACATAGCGAATTTCCGTTTATAAAAATTAGTTTTGCTCGGAAACTAGTTGACATAGAACAATAGTTTAAAGACCTTTTTTATGTAATTTTTTCTCCTCTTTTAAATGGTGTAAAAAAATTTCGCAAAAATTGTTGATGGTGGAAATTTTGGCAAAAAGCTAATTTTTTGCAAGAACAAAAAGCATGTTCCTGGCATCCGACGTGTCTGGCTAACGAACTTGTCCAACGGTTTGGCATTTCCAACATTTTTACCAAATTTCGTAAACCTAGGACACTTCGTTCGAGAGTTATCGTGCGGAAACACACACACACATATATATAAATTTTAGTGAATATTATTTTCGGTTTCTAGTGACCTCGAAACAAATTTCTGCCATAGTCCCGGGCTCAAGTCGCGTCATGACAGTGGCTGTAATAGCTGAATTCCATTCTGGAAATTCGCTAAAATAACTTCTGTTTTCAATCAATTACTAAAACAATATTAAAATTATTTTAAACAAAAAAAAAAAAAAAATGTTTCAAGTCATGAGAAAATTCATAACAATTATTTTTAAATAATTTTATTTAATATTTTGAAAATATTACTGTTGAAAATATGTGTATTTGAAATATTTATAATGTAAACAAAATTTATTAAACACATTACTTTGATATTATTAATTTGTAATATATGTACAGCTAATTTTCGTACTTACGGCATATTAGATTGCCGAACGCCGAAAGTTGAATCTGTGTTTTTTGTCTCCCAAAAATAACAGTAAGAATATTTCTAATCTGGCGACATAACTCGATAATAAATAAATGAACTCGAAGCGATATAATTCGGGACTAGTTGTGATAAAGTGGCGGTGTTCGCACAAATTCTTATCGTATACATTTTTTGTATTTATATAACGAGTGTATAGACAGCAAGACCACAGAGATATATCAATGTTATTAAATATTCTCTTTTGTAAATGATCAGTTTCCTACGCAATGGAAGCTGTGGAAACCTTTAGGTTATTTATAATGAAAAAACTGGTCTTACCACTTTTTTCATTAACATGAACGTAGTAAAAAAAGTTTAATGAATAAAAAAAATTAAAAAAAATATAAAAAAAAAGTTGATGGATTACAATAAAAATTAAAAGTACCGAGTATTAGTACAGTGAGATCAGAAGCAGTTAATATTATTTATTACACAAAAAATATTATGTATACCTAAATGGGTGTTATTTGAACCTATGATAATATTGAAGATTGATAATTTGATTACTTGATCAGTTATGGATACTTATAAAAAGTGACATTCAAAAATAAAAATTTTATAGTCTCACTATATCATATGATTCATATAATTCATATCCGTTAAGTAAATGAATCATTATTATTAAATTTTTGTTTTGTGAAGCTTAGTCGATTATTTATAAAAAAGTAGCTTGGCACTTTTTTTTGGCTCGGCAGTCTCATTTTTGCAGAAAAAGAGAATTCTTAAGGCAGGGGCGTCTGAATCAAATTCGTTCTAGGGCGTAATTTTTTTTAGAATGTCCCATACCTAAACTCAGTTGCTTTCGAACTGCTCCTTCCAATCACTTTTGCCTCATTTAAATGAGTTTTTATTTTTCAATTACCTATATAAATAAATATTTTACTAAAAAATCATTTGTATCGACTTTTATGACTTTATAAAGTTATGAAAAGTATGCTTATAAAAAAAAATTCATACAATAATTTTTTTTTTTAAAAAGGACACCTGTTTAATTTGACATAATAAAATAGTGAGAGAATTGTTAGCTCTATTTATCGGTTCTTTTATACTAAAAATTAATATTTTGAAACCTATAAATAATCTTTATTGGACAGTCTTTAGGCGATTATCTTCAATTTTCAGAATATTCTCTTGAACTTACACTTTAGTAATTGCTATTGTTGAACTCTACGTATAAAAAACTATAAAAAATACGCTGCCAATGGGGTATGGCACACAGCTTCCTCGTACTCGTAAAAGACTTTAAAACAGTATTCTTCCAAATATATGTATAACGTGAAATTATATTTTCGCCTTAAAGTTCATAAAAAATTGTTGTAACTCAAAATACTTAAAGGCTAAATTATAAAAAAATAGCAAAAATATTTTAGAAATTAACCCCCAAAATAAAAAATTTGAGCGAAGTGTGACTAGCAGTAAATAAGATATTGACATTTAATGGGATTTCATGGTAGCGCCGTGGATACTATTACTGCGAATGCAATGAAATTTTTAGGGGACCATCTATACGGAGAGAAAATTCCTATAAAAATTACTGTGCTCAGCACTACAATCGACGTGTAAAAGGCGAACATATTCAATTCTGTAAGGTAAAAATATAAAGATTATAATTAATCATAAAAAATTTAAAGGATGGAATGTTCTTTTCGTAATATTATCTGCGTAAAAATTGTAAAACAGCACAGTAAAAAGTTCCATTACCGACAAAAAAAAAAATTTTTAATTGTTTTTATTAAAAAAATTACCATGCTAACATGCTAGAAAAAAAACAGAAAGAAGGTTGGTTGTGTTGGGAACGCTGTAATGAAATGTACCTCACTCAGCGAGTTACATGCGAACCATAGGTGTGGACTGTGGAAGGAACTTTGTCAGACAGTTCGCACCAAGCACCTTGATTTCAGACTGTGTTACAAGCAGCTAGCACAGCTAGTAGTCAGTTTCTTTTACACTCTCTTAGGACGATGTCATCGTTTAATTCATCTTTTTGTTATTTACCTATCTTTAGTATATGTATTAGAATATATTGTTGGCAATCATTTTTGTATACATGTTTTTACAGGTACAGTACAACCAACATAAGGTCGCGAGTCAGATGCGCAAATGAAAGAGTACGACAACAAGAATTAAACTATAATATATATGCATAAGAGTGTGATAGAAGTTGTGTTAGCACCACATTAAATTTTACCATGCTAGCACATATTTTTTATTTTGGTCGTCGATCGCGCACGGATTATAGGGGAGCATGGTAATTTTTCTGAAATTTTCTCTACAAAAATTATAGGATTTTTCTCTCCGTGTAGGAATCAGATCGCATAATTTCTGAAAATTTCATAAAAAAGAACTGAATAGTTCAGAAGTTATGCCACTTGGTGCAATTTAGTCTATTAATGGAATAACATGGTAACGGCATAGCTACCATTACTTCGATTTCGATTAAATTCATAGGGGACCATCTAGGAACCAAACTGCATAATTTCTGAAAATTTCATTAAAAACAATCGAATAGTTTAGAAGTGATGCCACTTGGTGCAAATTGGCGGCATACAGACGGACAGACAGACGGACGGACGGACCAAACCAAAATTGTTCAGAAAGCTCTAAAACGTAAAATGTGCGTAAAAATTTTTATTTTGGAGAGAAAAAATTTTTTATTTTTCAAAAGTGATTACAATTCTTCCGCTACTTTAGTTGTCTCGGAAGCAAAAAAACTACCACTGGTTTTACTTGTCGCCTATTGAATATAAATCGATCATTTTTTCAGCCTCTTTTTTTAAATAAAATTAACAAAATACTTTTAAAACACTTTGTACATGTTGAGAAAGAAACGTGTCTCACTATCTTTTTAAAAATGACGCACTGCCTCAAATTCCGTTCAATAGCACACTAAAAAACGACATTTAAGTAATCTTCACTTTTCATTATTGTCTCTTGTTTGTCTGACCTTTTTTATTTAAAATATTGATGACTAGTAATTTATACATTTAAATTAATTATATATAAAAATAATTGACATTACTATAACTCTGTAATAAAAATGGCAACTTTCAAAAAACTCACATGGTATATATGTACATACCTATATACATATCTATACTAAAAATATAACACTGGCTAATCTTGAAGAAATGTTTGTTTCATTTTTTATGAGACTGATTATACCTCTGTCTTCAGTTGCAACAATTTTGTTTTGATATAAGGTTTTGTCAGGCCCGGATCTAGGATTTCGTGGGGGTGGCATTTTTTGTATGATAACTGATCTTTCAGAAAATTTGTTCTAAAAAAATATAGACACCAATAGTGCAGTTACTGTCGAGAAATACAGTTGAATTTAAATAGTGTTCTGTCTTTAGAAATATGAAATAAAAAATAATAACTTTTGAAAGTGGTTAAAAAAAAGTGCTTCGGTCGTGCGTCAGGCTTGGGCGCAATTGCACCCATTTCCCCTTCCCGCTGTATCTAGGACTACGTTTTGTAGATGACTAATAATTTATACATTTAAATTAATTATATATATATATATATTGAAATATAATTGACATTACTATAACTCTATAAGTACTTTCAAATTGCAATTTTTGCTTCTATGATAGATAAGAAAGATTTCTTTTAGAGTAATTAATCTTTTGTTACTTGCAAACTAAGCGTTAAATTAATACCAAAGCTAAAAAAAAAAAAAATTGATTTGTTCGATTATATTATTATTGCAAAAATATATCTAAAAATTTTTTTGAACATAACTATTAATACTGATAGATCAATTTGGAATGAAACGATACCATTAATACACGTCAATAAAAGTCATTGGTAATTACTGTCTGTAGGTACTTATTTTAGAAATTTTTAATCAATTCTTTCTTTTTAATAAACTAATTAGTTTTAAAGGAGGAAAGGTGTGAAAATTACCTATAAAAGTTTGAGTAATTTCAAAAAAACTTCATCAAATGGTGGTGTAAAAGAAATAATTGTCTTCAGCATTGCCACCATTGTAGGGGAGACAGGGGCATGTACTAACAGATTTTACTTTTTTACATATTAAACGGAAATGAAACTAGTTAGCGATTTTTTTTTTTGTAAACGTTATGAAGCATCAACTATCTGTCTATAATTTTGATAAAAAAAACTTGCATATCCCTTGTACTTTCTATGGAAAAACCCATTTTCTTAAAAAATGTGTTTGTTAATACTTACCCCACTTTCGGGGCAAGTTTTAACAACGTTGGGGTAAGTATTAACATTAGAGTTTTAATATGATTATGATATTTTGTAGATATGTACTTATAAGAAATAAAACAAAGTATCATATCTAAAGAGTTTATTATTAGAAAGGAATTAATTTGACATAGAAAATTCTCATTTTAGATTTATCTTTACTTAATTAGTTAATCATTATTTTAATTTTTTTCTGAGGCAACAGTTAGTCAGTCCTGATTATGTAGCAAATTATGTTACTTTGACCTTAATAACGAAACAAAAATTGGTAAATTTTCAGTCTTCGATAGACAATCGCAATCGTTTAATATCTTCTATATTAAAAAATATTTACTTATTGAAAAATTAGCCTTCGTCTTATTTAACATTATTATAATTCTTGAAATATATGATAACTCAGATGAAGCAAAACTTTTCCTCTGCTTCACTGCAGAAAAGATATAAAAATTAAAACCATTTAAATTTAACACTCACATATGTACATACACATACATGCAAACAAATTTGGCAATGTCACGAAAAAATTTTGGTAACGTCGAAGCATGAAAATGACACTATTTGGATTTTGAAATCGGGATGAATACAATAACCTCCTTATAGGGAAGTTAAAAACATAGTCTTTGTTGCATAAAATTTAAACGAGGTAAATGTTAACATGTTAATACTTACCCCATGCATTTTGTTAATACTTGCCCCGAAGGTAAATTTTTTACAAATTTAAATTTTTAAAAAGAATACTTTGATAATGCGGTAAAATTTAAACAAAATACAATACCAGATGGAATATGCTACCGTTTGAAATAAAATTAGTCTCCTTTAGGTATACAATCATGCTTCAAATCAAAAAACCGTCGACTTAAAAATGTTCTTTTATCTAATAAAATCTACGCCTTACTCACAACTTTGTTTTGCGGCAACCGGCCGAAGACTGATTGGTCACAACGTGTCCGTGGTCATCTGCCGATGATAGCAACCGGACGTACTTAATTTTGTCGTCCGTAGTTTGGCGGAAAATGGCCTGTTAATACTTACCCCCGTTAATACTAGCCCCTGTCTCCCCTACTTTAGGTTATTCCCAGCATTACCTGTATATTAAAATTACAGTAATTTAATTACAAGCATTTAATTTTTTTTTTCTTGAACAAAATTGTTTGAAAATTCAATACTTTATAGAATTACGTCTTAAATCATTATTATAAAATTAATCTGTGTATTATTGTTTTAAATAAATACTTGGAAAAATCATACATACTAATAATTTTGTATAAACATTTGAATCTGATTACTGGATAAGAAACATAGACATTTATTTAAAGGGAATATTTAGTTAAGAATCAAAAATCTTCAAAACATAAAGATTTTTGTAGTGAAAATTCGGTAGACGAAGAACACAAATATTTTTTGTTAGAGAAAAAATATGCCTGGACATTTTAATAAGAAAAAAGCAACTAACGCGTTCGATTAAATTCGAACTAAAATATATGTAACTGAACATTGCTTTTATGGAAAAAACTTCCAAGAAGCAGGACCTATTTTCTAAACAGGCTAAGTAGGCTGTAGCGTCGACAAAGTCGACATAGCGTTGTTCCGAGCACTTTTTCAACATATTGCCTGTAAAAAAAAAACGTGATAAAACTGATATCATTAGAAAGATGAGTTTCTCAGGGTCGATTTTCATACATAAAACACTACAAGATAATAATTGCCATAAAACAAGGGTATTAAAAAAAAACTGATAATAATTTAAAGCTCGTAGTTGTTTTTAACCAGTAAATTGATTAATGATTTTGTTTTACTGTGCTAAAAGTTTTTATTAAAAATTGGTAAATTATCAAACATTGAAGATTTGCAGCACAGCATGTGACTGTACTACTATACTGTATTCGATTTCTTTCCTTATCTAGCTGGGAGGGGAGGCGGCAGCGTAGAGGGCCGGCAAGTTTCATGCAGCCTAGGTGCAGCAAGAAGCTAAAATCGGCCCTTCCAAGAAATCTACCAATATTAATGCCCCAAATTAAAACTGATTGATTGTGAAATTTTTTTGAAATCTTTTTCCTTTATTTCACTATTTTTAATTTTTAAAGCTAGAAAATATTTGAAATTACGTGAAAAAGCTGAACATTCTATACATCCATGATTTGTTGATTTTATTGTTTATATGTTTCTAAAGAGATTACCATTAAATCTTTAACATAGATCGTATTTATTTATTCGATTAAATATTGATTTTATAGGTTTGTTTTTGGGTATAAACGTACAGCTGAACTCTTTTTTGTGCGGTGAATAGGAGGTGCATAAAAAAATCGCACAAAACAAAATATTCAAAAACATCATAAATAGCTATAAAAAGTATAGTTCGATCCAGATTGTACAAAAAACTTTTTTTGTGCGGTTCATCGGGACCGCATAAAAAAAGTTTCATCGAAAAAACATCACTCAAAACGCTCAAAACTTAGAAATTTCCTTAGAAGTTGCTTCTATAAACAAGATAAAGCATTAATTTACAAGTAGAAACATTTTATTTCAGTTTTATAATATTATGAAAATTTTGGAAAATATATCTTTAACAACATTAAATGATGCAGTATCTTATGATCTTATGCAATGTATTGATTAAATGCTTCAAAGCCGTTAAAAAGTATTTTTATCAAAGAAAGTTATTATAGTAATTGTTTAAGTTTCTTACTGTCTCGTGATTTTGATTCACATTATGCATTTGCTTTATCTTGTTTATAGAAGCAACTTCTCAGGGAGCGTTTTGAGTGATGTTTTTTCGATGAAACTTTTTTTATGTGATCCCGACCAACCACACAAAAAAAGTTTTTTGTACAATCTGGATCGAACTATACTTGGTCAATCTGACTCGAACATTAAAATGGCCATTTTTTACAAACCGCATAAAAAAACCGCATAAAAAAAATCGCAAAAAAAAAGACCGCATAAAAAAGAATTTAGCTGTACAAGCTGCGTATTGTTGGAAAAGTAATTTTTATAAAATTTAGAACTAGTTCAAATTTTGATCTTTTATTTATTAATTATTAAAACATAAAATGCAGAAAGGTAATGTTTGATGTACCTAACTGAAAATAATATTACCAATCAATTATTACTACATACGCTACATACAATCAGTTTACTAACTGATGGTAATTAATTTGAATATTGCATCGTGTATTTTATTAATAATTCTATATAAATCAGGTACAGTAATAAACAAAATACCCACGCACATTCTTTATGGTTTTTTTTACGTAGAATAAAATAAATCATTAGAATAATATTAGTTCTAATAACAATTTGAAGGCCTTCCAAATAAAATTAATATAACATCTGTATTGATTGAAAACACAGGTTGTGAAATTCGTTCACAACCTGTACACAATTTTTCTCGTTGATCATAATTTCCTTTGTGAAAATTATTAATTTTCTAATTTGTGTGCGAAAACTTTTACCTATGTGCCCGCCCCACCATTACTCACGTAGAAACTGGAGAAGAAATTTGTTTGCATTTAGTGGTGGGAGTTTACAGCAATAACAAAGACCAAATTTGTAATTCCAATCTTTTGTAGTTTTGTAGTTGAATTATGTGATCTGTGTGTGTGTGCGTTTGTTTTAAATAAGAGTAAATTTTTCTTATTTGAAATGTATCGTCGGCGACAACCATCCCGACCGGCTAATTGGTTTGAACGATTGTGGAATCGATATCGATATCGAAAACCACCAAGTAAGTTCTATGGTATTTCGTACTATTTTATAATGATCATATGCATCGAAACATGTTACAATAAAAATATGATTTAAATACTGCTCGAAGTTTCTGACAAATACTATTTTAAAAATATCGGACATTAATAATAAAATTTTAGTACGTACTGTGGTAATAAACTTTCACTAATATCATCAGGCGGTATCAAAAATTAATTTTTAATTCGTTTTTTTTATGGTAGAATTATATAGTTAGTTGTATATATTTAAAACAATAGTGAAAATAAAAGTTTTCCATTTTCATAAATTTATTTAAAATAAACGACACAGATGTTTATAATCAAGTTGGGACAGTTTTAACATTTGTAATACAGAGTGTTTCAAGATGTTACATATTTTGAAAAAAAAAATGTTTTCCTTTTTTATTGGCTTAATTAATGATGTATCAAACCATTAACGTCTCTAGAGTAATATTCAGAAGAAATTATGATTTCGGAAATATTTTAAAAGTCGTTTTGAATCGAATTTGTATAATAACTTTATGCGGTTTTAAACGTTCAAAAATGCCACTTTGCCGCGCGTAGCATTCTGAAATCTCTCAGTTTGGTCGAGAATTTTTTTTTGGCAAACAGGTTAGTTACATTTTCATAAATAATTCATAGATGGCGTTAATGATAAGTACAAATACACAAAACGATACACACGTTTTGAAACTTTACATGCGTTGTTCTCGAAATTACGTTTGTTAAAGCCAGGGCAAGATAACTCCAGCAATTTTATTTACTTGAAATTTCACATGTAACTTTTTAGATAGATCATCTAGACTAGTAGAAACGGTTTTAAAAATTGGTTAGCAAATTAATTTTCTATAAACAAATGAAGTTTAACTTCACGGATAAGGTATTAATATACTTCAAAACATTAAATGTATTTTTCTTAAAACTGTACATATTTCAAGTTGGTTAACATGATATCTCAAGTTCTATTTACCCTATTGACTTCAAATTTGGCACGTACTTTCAATGCACGCTGCTTTGTGGTAGAAACTACGGATATTATAAAATTTTAATTTTTGCTATTTATAAAAAATTAAAAATTAAAAATTAAAATTCAATTTTTTTATTAAATTTTTCTATATTTTTAAAATATCAATATATATATGGCAAAAAAATGCTTAGTAAAAATATTAATAAGTTGTTTTTTTTTTTCTTAACTTTTGAAAAAGGCTGAAATTATTGCTCTCTAGACTAAAATACCCCCTTTGGCTCTTAAGACTGTATTTCTGAGAGTTCTTTTAACTCTGTTGCAATCGTTTCTCTAATGTGATGCTAATTGCAACACAATAAATTTTTTCAAAAAAAACGGTGAATACTGAAAACAATTTCACACCTCTTAGTTTGTAGGGTTGACCGGGGTAATTGTGAATGGATTTTCATGAATTGTGGATAAAAGCGTTGTTTTAAGTATTTTTTATTTTGTATATCACATTATGGTTGATTTATTTTTAATTCTACATTATTCAGGATGACCACATAAATTTTGAGCAAATTGGCATGAATAACAAAAATTTTATAAGCCATTCACATTTCCCCGGTGCGGTTTTGCAAATCTTATGAATTTTGGGGTAAAAGTGAATCCCATCAAAAAAATTATTTAGAATGGATTACAAGAGAAGTGAGTACATCAAAGTAAAGCCCAAATTAAATTCTTCACATTTACCCCACTTTCAAATTTTTCATCATACTTTAGCGGTCACAATTTCCCTTTGTTTAATGCAAGTTATGCATACCTCAAATTTGCACCAAAAGTCAAGGTTAAATAAAAATAACGAAAATTGTAGAAACAAATTGATTACAAACTAAAAATGATATTTTGATGATATTTTGTCATTTTATCAAATAAAAAATCAAAAAATTACAAGATTTTCACACAAAAACAAAGAAAATGAGACTTTTTCAAGGGAATGCATTTAGTTAACTACTAGGTCTAATACTTTAAATTAAATGAAAAAAAAATGGTTTTGTATTAATCCTACTGCCCTTGGACACTCACAGAGACATTGAAAACAAGTAATTCTTCTGTTTTTGTAAGTTGTTATTGGATAAGGGAGCACAGCAATGATTTCGTAGATTGATACACAAAACATCGCTCTTTACACAATTTTTTTTTTTTTGTATTGTTTGTACAATGGAAACTTGTACAATAATGTCACCAGCATCTTCATGAATTTTTTCAACTCTGAAAAGAACACTACTGAAATTTTTGATCGAATGGGGGCATTTGTGAATGACGTTCACAATTACCCCACAATTTTAAAATCATAGGGTAATTGTGAATTGGTAATAAATTGTCCAATTTCTTTAGCAGTTAATAAGGAACCCTCTCAGAGTTTGGACCACTTCTTTAGTAGTACTTTTAACCATTTCTTACCTTTTAAAAAAAGAAAATGTATTTAAAAAATATTTTTTTTGAGGATTGGTCGAAGTAAGAAAATTTTGCAAGGGTTTTTTCAAAATAAAAAAAAGATACTAATACTTGGAGAATTGTTATCAAATTTTAATAGCATATTAAGAAAGGACAGAAAAACATACTAAGATTTAATTTTTGACAAAATTAATGTTATTTTAGAAATTATAGGCGCCGTTCACAATTGCCCCGATTCACATTTACCTCGGTCAACCCTATTTCTTCGTTTCAGTTGTCAGACCATCAGTCAGAGTACCACAATATGGAAATTTTTAATAAATAAAATAATTTGAAACACATTGTACAGTAATTTTGAATTAACATTCGTATAAATAATAGTAAATTATATAGAAAATACATAAAGACAATTGATATTAATTGTATGTGTACGAATAGGTATCTAGATCCATATATATAAATTACAATTTATGTAGTTCAGTAATTCATTTATGATATGTACTTACCGTACTTACTGATATATGTACTGTGTGGTTTCTCTTTCTTTCAAATAAATGTATGTAATTATCATCTTCTTGTACTTCTTTTTTTTTTTGTAATTATGACCTTACATTTAAATTAATAGGTATATGTGGTATGCAAGAGCGGCATTGATGCATAATTTATCAAAGATATATTATTTTATTCATACGAAAATTATTTATGTATTTATAACAATTCCAATCATACCAATTGTTAACTAGATTTTTTAATAGGTGACTCATAAATAACTCTTAAATATATGGCAATATTTTCATTTTAGTTCTTTAACCGATTCAGTGCCATTGGCATGTTAACATGCCAAAGGAAACAAAGAGGGAAATATATCTTGCAACAAAAGACAAGACTATATTTTTAAGGTCATTAATCATTTTGACATTTTTAAGCTGCACTCGAATGGTTTAAATTGAAAAATATTGTTTCTCAATTCTATAATAAAAATAAATTACAAGGACACTAAAAATCCACACTGGGTTATTTTCTAATAAAAATTTTTCCCCGAAAAATGTTAAATTAAAGTTAAATTGATATTTCTCTAGTTGTCCAACTTGCTTTAAAATGAAATAATAATAAAAAAAATAATACTGTGGATAATTTTATATATAAATATTTACAGAAATATATAAAATTTGCTTCTGATAATTTTTATTGAATGTTTTAACATAATTGAATTTACAGTGTACTATAAGAGCATGAAAAAAATTGTTTATTATTGTTAGCAAAAAAATTTTCGAAAGTTTGACTAAATATGTATGTATTACATATTATAAAAAATCAATAAATTATTCTGTCAACTATAAAAACACATTTGACATTGGCCACATTGCAGTAGGGTTGATCTGCAGCAGGTATTCATGCACGTACGCTTCTTATAAAGTCAGTATTATATTATTATAATTTATAAAATTAAGAATACGTAAGATATTGTGCAATACACACAAAGTGGGAATGTCAAATTATAAGAATGGTAGATAATGGTTTCTTCATTCTCTTTACTTATGTTTTTGTAGAATGTATTTTACTTAAAATGAATATCATAATGACATCTGAAATAATTTTAAAAAAATTATTACATGTTCCAAATATTAGTTTAATACCGACTTTACAAAACACATAACAATGTTTATATTTTATGAAGGAAACAAAAATCTTACAATTAAAATAAAATATTTCCAGAAGTACGCAGATAATATGTAAACAATTTTCTCTCTTTATCAATGTTTTTAAACCTGTCTTTTACAAACAAAAATTGTTTGGCAGCCATTGAGTTAATAATTTGATTAACAATATTTATGGAAAAAATTTAATAAACTTCTTTTATTAAATTTCTACATGAATGGGTGGTTTTTGTTTCAATAGAAATTTCACACTATTTTAGTAATTGAGTTGAGGAAGGGTTTCAATTGTATAAATCATATATTACATAAGACAATTAACAAATTTGTATGTGTTTGAGATGGGAAAACAGCTAGAAATGTGTAGTTCATGTATTATTAAAACAGTTTTAAATAGGGTATCCATACGTCCCAATTTTCCCGGATTTGTTCTGGTTTTAACTCTCTTGTCCCGGTATCTCGACAGAGTTTTTCAGGACGCACATTTGTCCTGCTTTATTTTAAAAAAAAAAATGGAAATTGACTTTTAAAAATGCAATCAAAAATACAAGTTCTGTCTAAATATCTATTTGGATAATGTTTTTCCTTTTAAATTCTTAATTTAGCTTAACTCGGCAATTCCCATGCCAAGATCTATTGAGAGAAGATCCTAATTTTGTGCTTGTTTTTATATTCAGGTATTCAGTGTATGGAAAAAAATTTTTTTTTTAAAAATACCGTTTCATTTTTTTTAAAATGAGGTGTCACCTAGAGGTGACACTGGGCGTTATTTATTGCATGAACTTATACAAAATAAAAAGGATATTTATTATATATTCTTGACAATTGAAATTTTGAGTTTTTTACTATTTTTTTTTTTTACTCGGGCCATGGGTAAGATTGAGATGGGCCATGATTGAGATTGATGGTGGTCCAAAAAAACCTCAGCCTTCATTTATTTGAAAATTATTGTATTAGGAAAACATGATACTGTACCACGACGCATCTTGTCTTACAACACATAAGTAACTTAATTATCTAATAGATATATATTACACTTAATTAACTAATAGATATGTATTATTATTATGTTGTCCTAATAAAATAGTGTTTATGAATTCGCTTCCAATCCAGCCTTAAAAAAAGTGCTTCTTTTTTTGGTAAATTCTCAAATACGCTTAACGATTAACACAATTAATCAAAATAACGATTCTTTTTTTAATCGCGATTAATTTCATCGATTAAAAAATTAATTAAATTAATTAATCGATTAAAAATTCAGTCGCTTAACGTAGTTGCTCTGAGATAGTCAGGTACAAAAGTATATCTCAAAAAAAAATTGTTCTTTTATCAAAAATTAAATAATGTATTAATATTCTTCAGTGATTATATTTGTATACCACTTGCTTTTTTTAATTTCCGAGCGCTGATGTTGTAGCAATTTAAAAATATTGTTTAAAAAGCGTGGTAAAAACATTGCAAAATGATGTTTTTAAATTATATTTCAAAAACGGCGTGGTCAATAATTTTTATTTCTTATTAAATATGGTTTGTAACTTTATTTTAAATAACATATTAAAATTTTATCAAATTCCTTTGACACGTTTTCATTTTATTCAAAAAAAATTGAATTTTCCCATAAGAGCCCATGTTAAAATTATAAAACTTTGAAGTCGTTTTTCTCAAAATTGGGGTGGTCAATTTTTTTTCGGTAAGGACTCGTATTATTGGTATTGGAGTAAATAAATATCTAGAGAAGTTTCGTTAAAACCCTTTGAAAAAATCGTTTCATCGACCAACTACCTTAATGCCAACACTGGTTAAAATATTGCCCAGTGTCACCTACAGGTGACACTCAATAAATTCAACGTTATTTTAGATACATAATAAAGTTTTTCTTGCAAAAAAATCTCTTTCGTTATAAGCTGGATTCTCAAATAATATTTTCTAATAACAATAATAACAGTACTTACCCTTTAGACATTTTTATAGCAGCGAAAATACGACAAGATGGACTAACACGCAGAAAAACAGAACACCATTTGAAATAACGGAATTAATTTGACCGTTGAAATAACGTCAGTGTTGCCAAATTAAAATCATGAATACTACTAAGTATTAATATTTTTAGTAGTACCACATTTATTTTAAAATATGTTATATTGTCTTTAAAAAAAAATTGCAAATCACTGACACCTACAGGTGACACTGGGAATTCCCGAGTTAAATTTAATTATGAATTCTGTTATTTAGATATTTTCAAGATTGTAGTCAAAAGAAGAGGGAGGGTGGGTAGGTACTAGGATTTGATTTTCCTTCAAAATTTTTATTAATTGTAAGATTCGAGTGAATATCAGAAACTGTAAGTTTATCAATTTTATCATTTACCCGTAATTCGGCAAAAGTTTTAATCAAAACCGGTTTAACAGTAATTTTCCGGTATTTATCGGAGCAAGGTAAACCGATTTACCAACGTTTAAAATAAAAATGAAATTTAAAAACTAAATTAATCTAACAAAATATGTTAAAAATTTTGCATACAAGATAAGAAGCCGTTGTGATTCACCTCGACTTTATCAAGAATATTCTCTTCTGAAAAATTTTCGTATCTACCGGCTTTACCTGAAGCTTTAAAACTAACTTAAAAAATAGCACACTAGAGTGCATAGCTGTCACGTTTCCAAATCAGACATTGAATATTATTTCCTTTTTTGAAAAAATTCTATGAAGGTTAACAATAATTAAAAGCTCATTATCTGTTAACACCTTGCGGGTCATAACTTATAATGACTAATATACTTTAAATTGAACTGGTGATATCCAACGGCGGTGTAGGTGAGTTGGTAAAGTTTTATTTGACGTTTTGTGACGCCAATGACCGTCAAGGTGTTAAAATCTATAAAAAAGATTTATGTCTAATGGCAATACGGGCAATACATAGTAAAATGTATACTTACATCTTAATTGTTCATTCAATTCATTATGGATTTAGTGAATAAATTAACACTTTCAGTCCCACGGATTCGGCATCCGAAACCAAACAAAACTTCCCCAGAGGCCGACCGCGATCAATGATTAATTGATTAGTTGATTACTCATTATGTGTGCGATGTTTATCATGTTTATCATTCTTCATCACACGGATGTGTTACCATTCACACAAACACATACATACCAACAAACACTACTCTCTTGGTTTCTATGTATAAAAAATTTTAAGATAAACAAAAAATACATAAAAAATATAATTTATATTTTTAAATAAAATTGATTTGAATTGTATATGTAGTATGTCTGTATGTATGTACGTATCACGTAATACGTCTGTTTACAGTTTTATACATACATACGTGTGGAACTGTGTTGTGTGTTTGAATCATTTTATTTTATGTGTTTGTTTATATAGTTTTTTTTTTTTTAAATATTGCCGGCTTCCGGGGAAATTTACTATGAAAGTCCTCGGGCCTCATAGTGTTAATTAACTCAATGGCTGCCAAACAATTTTTGTTTGTAAAAGACAGGTTTAAAAACATTGATAAAGAGAGAAAATTGTTTACATATTATCTGCGTACTTCTGGAAATATTTTATTTTAATTGTAAGATTTTTGTTTCCTTCATAAAATATAAACATTGTTATGTGTTTTGTAAAGTCGGTATTAAACTAATATTTGGAACATGTAATAATTTTTTTAAAATTATTTCAGATGTCATTATGATATTCATTTTAAGTAAAATACATTCTACAAAAACATAAGTAAAGAGAATGAAGAAACCATTATCTACCATTCTTATAATTTGACATTCCCACTTTGTGTGTATTGCACAATATCTTACGTATTCTTAATTTTATAAATTATAATAATATAATACTGACTTTATAAGAAGCGTACGTGCATGAATACCTGCTGCAGATCAACCCTACTGCAATGTGGCCAATGTCAAATGTGTTTTTATAGTTGACAGAATAATTTATTGATTTTTTATAATATGTAATACATACATATTTAGTCAAACTTTCGAAAATTTTTTTGCTAACAATAATAAACAATTTTTTTCATGCTCTTATAGTACACTGTAAATTCAATTATGTTAAAACATTCAATAAAAATTATCAGAAGCAAATTTTATATATTTCTGTAAATATTTATATATAAAATTATCCACAGTATTATTTTTTTTATTATTATTTCATTTTAAAGCAAGTTGGACAACTAGAGAAATATCAATTTAACTTTAATTTAACATTTTTCGGGGAAAAATTTTTATTAGAAAATAACCCAGTGTGGATTTTTAGTGTCCTTGTAATTTATTTTTATTATAGAATTGAGAAACAATATTTTTCAATTTAAACCATTCGAGTGCAGCTTAAAAATGTCAAAATGATTAATGACCTTAAAAATATAGTCTTGTCTTTTGTTGCAAGATATATTTCCCTCTTTGTTTCCTTTGGCATGTTAACATGCCAATGGCACTGAATCGGTTAAGTATCCGTGTTTTATTTTAGCATTCTTATTGACTATTACTTTTTTTTTTTATAAATAACACATATAAATTTAGATAAATTAAGATTTAATTAACATTTTTCTGTAATTGATGACTTACAGTGAAACATGTTTTTCTTTAAAATTAAATTACTATAAGAAAAATTCGTAAAATATTTAAGAAAAAAAATACGCTGCTAATGGAATGTTGGACACATTGATTTTATGCTTAAACTGTTTCTTAATTTAAAGTTCGTGCCTTATCATATTATTATATATATGTTTGAAACAAGAAATACTTTAAGATATAGAATTTCCAAGTCTTCGTTGTACAGTTCATGAAAATTTATTGCAACCCGTAGACCATAGATCATTTTAACCTAATTTTCATCTTTTTCGGAAATCTAAATAGTATTTGAACAGAATTTTGTCAAAACTTTTTCAGTTAGGGACTTAATTTAGACCCCATTTGATTACACTGACAGATGTTTCAATAGCGTACCTAATTTTCATACCACGAAACCTTTTCGTAGATACCTAAATTACTAATTTTAGGAACACTTTATTTTCTGATTTCTTTCGAGGTCACATTTAAGAAAAACATTTCTAATTTCACAAAAAGTTTTGGTCTCCTTAGAACGTTTTTGAAGTCTTAGTAATGTTTGTGTAAAATTTGGTTAAGATTTATCTAACCGTTAATTTCGGTGTTTTTTGAATCTCCAGATCCCTATTTTACGTTTTTGCATGCACTGTAACTATCATTACTCTGATTATATTGAAATGGATAGAATATACCATACATGGATTAACTCCCAAATACTCTCAAAATTTGAGCGGTCTAGTCTAGTATCAGGTAAGATATCGGCATTTAATGCGATTTCAAGGTAAGGTCGTGGCTACCATTACTCCGATTGCGATGGAATATGTAGGCGACCATCTAGGAATCAAACTGTATAATTTCTGAAAATTTCATAAAAAATAACCGAGTAGTCCAGAAGTTATGTCACTTGGTGCACACTGTGTCACTTGATACACAGACGAACAGACAGACAGATACGAAACTAAAATTGTTCAGGAAACTCCAAAACGTAAAATACGCGTGAAGATTTTCAATTCTGAATTTTTAGCGAATTTCCAGAAATTCAGCTATTCCAGTAGGTCTCATGACACGACTTGAGCCCGGGAATATGGCAGAAATTTGTTTTGAGGTCCCTAGAAACCAAAAATAATATTCACTAAGATTTTTATATATATATATATATATATATATATATATATATATATATATATATATATGTATTTATGTATCAGCACGATAACTCTCGAACGAAATGTCCTAGGTTTACCAAATTTGGTGAGAACGTTGGAAATTCAAAAATCTTAGATGAGTTCTTCAGCCAGACATGTCGAATGCCAGGAACATGGTTTTTGTTCTTGCAAAAAATTAGTTTTTTGCCAAAATTTGCTATAATTTAAAAGTTTTTGCCACATTTTTATACACCATTGCAAAGACGGAAAAAATCACATAAAAAAGGTTTTTGAACTATTATTCTAGGTTAGCTAGTTTTTGAGAAAATAAGAAAATAAGATAATCCCCTACCGGGGCGGTTCTAGAAACCTCCGGCGGTGGGTGGAGTAATGTGGACGAAAATTTTTTCTAATATAACTGAACTAACGGAACTTGATCTAACCTAACCGAACCTAAGAAAATTTTTTGTCACGTAACCGAACCCAACAAAATTTTTTCTAACCTAACTGAACCTTATTGTTCTATCATTTATATAAACTGAATTTATTATTAGCGAATTTCCAGAATGGAATTCAGTTATTACAGGCACTGTCATGACGCGACTTTAGTCCGGGACTATGGCAGAAATATGTTTTGAGGTCCCTAGAAACCGAAAATAATATTCACTAATATATATATATATATATATATATATATATATATATATATATATATATATAAATTTTAGTGAATATTATTTTTGGTTTCTAGGGACCTCAAAACAAATTTCTGCCGTATTCCCGGGCTCAAGTCGTATATATATATATATATATATATATATATATATATATATATATATATATATATATATATATATAATATATATATATATATATATATATATATATATATATATATATATATATATATATGTGTGTGTGTGTGTGTGTGTGTGTCCGCACGATAACTCTCGAACGAAATGTCCTAGCTTTACGAAATTTAGTGAAAATATTGGAAGTCCCAAACCGTTGGACAAGTTCGTTAGCCAGAACATGTCCGATGCCAGGAACATGGTTAAAAAATTGTTTTTTTGCCAAAATTTCCACTTATTCAAGAATTTTTGTGAAATTTTTTTACACTATTTAAAAGAGGAGAAAAGATTACATAAATACCCCTGTCGTAGCATCCTGCATAACATAGCGAATTTCCATTTACAAAAGTACGTTTTTCTCGGAAACTAGTTGATATAGAGTAATTGTAAATAAAACGTACTTTTGTAAATGGAAATTCGCTATGTTATGCAGGATGCTGCGACAAGGGTATTTATATTTCAAAAGTGATCACAAAGCTTCTGCTACTTTAATAGTCTCGGAAGCGAAATAACCCAACGTCTTACTACCTTATTCTATAAATAAAAAATGTTATCTATATATTATGTTAAAGTACTTTTTCCAAACATATCTTGATTCAGACGCATTTTCACTGTATTTTTTTTTTTTTATGAATCTACTGCAAGGGGACAAACTAGATTGGCTTTGCCTCTGTTCCACTTGTAATGAGTTTGTGACGTAGTCTGTTTGTGTACATACACACTGGTTGCAGTGTATTAGTTTGGTTTTTTGTAGTAGTATGTGTATACACGCATACAAACACAATACACGTATTACCAGAGAGAGATGTTCAACGTGTACATGTAACAATGGGGTATATTGTTAATACAATGGTATGTTGACTCGACGACGACTACTGACGGACTAATGCCTTAAGCTATGACTGGGTTACAAAGGACTCCAAGCGAATTTCACTTTTTTTATGTTAGTTGGCTTCTAGTGTTCTATGATCTACTGTAATAAGATGTGCTATGAATTATGATACATATTAATTGCAATTACCTACTTGTCCTTCACGTATTTTTTTTTTTTTTTTTGAATAAAGACAGCTATTGTCTTTATTTGAGGTATAAATGTACCTATGTCTTTTTCACAAAACATTAATTTTTTAAATTTACTTTTATTTAATGTTACATCATTTTTTAAACAAGTAAATTATACACTCCAAGTAATTACTCTTTTTTATTTGTCAGTTTTAAATCAATAGACAAAAACATCTTGTTGTTGAATACTTTTGTAAATATTCAGCGGAATGTTAAGAATGGACTTAATTATTTAAGTATCAGGTGTGGCCCATCAAAAATAAGAGGTTGAAGGTTATTCAAGAAGTGCATTTTTATGCATATAGATCTATTGAGATTTCCGGATGTGAGTGTGACAATAAAATCCAAGAAGAAATCATTCTTTGATGATCTCATATCCTTAATATTTTGGTTAAAAAATTATATTTTCCATAAAAGGTAGAATATTTTTTTTATTAGACGTTGTGTTTGATTCATCATTTTCCAAGATTCATTTTCTTTTGATTAAATAACTGAGCACACTAGGAAGTTGTCAATTTATATTTAAAACCATTTTTTTTTTTTTTATTTCGCTGAATTTATTGTTTAATGACATCCAGTTGTATTTAAATAAATGTGTTTAAAAATAGATATGGCGTAACAGTTTATTTACATATTTTATTTCCATTTTGAATTATTATTTTTACTATTCTTATAATTTATAAATATACAAAAAAAAAAATCAACATTGAAATTTTAATCTGCCCGAGTCGTTCTTTTCATTTTTACCAAAATTATAAGAATATAGAACCACCACAAAAGAGACATTAGACATATTTTTAAAGAAAGTTTCACCATTTTGAGAGCAAAAATGAAAAGTCCATACCTAAATTGCCCTAATTCAATTAATCATTCTAATATGTACAAATTACTTTCATCTTCAAGTTTGATTTGAGCTATTCCACCAAGCTATTCAACGAATCTTCTTAATTCAATTCATTTCTCTGAAGTTTGATTTGATAAAAAAAGATTTTTAATTTAATTACGTCTTCAAGTTTCTTTCGGGATTTATGAATTCACCGATTTCGGGGTATAAATTTTTTTCAAAAAACCCATTTCTAACTTACCGAAAATTTTTGTTATCGATTGTATTTTTGAATATAGGTGAATACAAAAGAATTTTGGTCAATTGTTTACTATTAATATCGATTTTAAATAAAATTAAACACCACTCCTTAAAATTGTACATGTTAGAAAGTTTTTATGTTTGTTAAAAATTTATTATCAACTTGAAAAAATAAAAATAGAAATAATATTATCTTCTGTGAGTCTTGGCCTTTCCCAAAGTAACCTAAAGTCTGCACGAGTGACCTTAAGACCCATACCAATATTTTTCAAGAGTTTTCCTAAAATTTAACGCCTCTTAACAATATAGGTACTTTAAAAATGCAATTTTAATTGGCTTTTTTTAATACGTGTCTGAATAAGCTACAAAAGTATGAATGGAATCTTAAAAAATATTAAATTAATTCATCCAAGAATTTTTTTAACAATAATAATTACTATAGACCGGATGAAATAATTTTTCACAGGACCGGCTTAACGATTTCAGTGTAATACTGTTAGACTGTTTGTATTTATGTATGAGTCTGCTGCAACAGAAATAACAGAATCCTGAAAATTTATTGAAATTCAACATAGAGAAGCAAAAACTTTTTAGAAAAATTTTATTATGTGAGATTTATATCAAAAATATAAAGGGGCCCCAAATTTTATTGAATTAAAGTTTTGCAATATTTATTTGTCTAACTAGCTCGCAGTTACATATAAAACAAAATTTATTACTTCCGTTCCCATCGACAGCTTTCTTTGAGTATCAATTGACAAACAAACTCCTTATCTCTTTTTAACTTTTTAAAATTTAATATATGTACCTTGTTTACAATTTTTTAAAATTTTTAGTTTTCTACATAGGTACATACACATGCAATGTAAATCAAGCAATATTTAATCTAGTTGTCCATTCCATTTCATTCAAACACATAAACAAAACATCATTTTGATGACATCGTACGTGTCTTACGTATAAATATGTACGTATGCATTATTTGTATTTAACCACAGATACTATTGATATTAGAATATTTGTATGGACCATACAATAGAAGTTTTTTAGATATTATTTTTTTGAAGCAAAATCGTCATATTGATTAACACCTTTTTATAATCTACAAACACAGAATACCTACAAACTATCGATGGTAATGAATATTTTTTAATTTTTATGTGATTTTTGTTGTAATTGGAGAGTATTTATTAATAAATGTTCTAAAAATATTTATACTAACAAATATAACATCAGTTAATCTAGAAAAATTTTAAATCCCCTCTTGTTTAACCATCCATATTCGTCAACACTTTTAGTCACTTTTCATTTTCATATAGATTGTGTATATAAGTGTATTCCCACTATTTATTCAATGCTCAAAAGTATATACAAAAAAAATATTAGCAAAAATGAAATAAATACCTACATAATATTTTATTAGATAACACATTATTAACGTTACATTTTTTTTTCTTAATATGTATACTTTTATTTGTGTATAGTTTGTTGGCAAGATATACTAGTTTTGTATGAACATTTTTTAAGGAAAAATTAAGTAATATTTTCTAAAACATATTATGTTAATTCGATTTAAGTTAATCAGTTTATGTATGTATGTATGTAAAGGAACATTATTTGCTCTAGCAGTCTCATACATAAATACAAACAGTCTAACAGTATTACACTGAAATCGTTAAGCCGGTCCTGTGAAAAATTATTTTATCCGGACTATAATAATTACAAAAATCATTTTAAACAAATATATGTGACATTATGACTGAGGTCAAATGTTAAAAGTGTAATATAATTTGGCATTTTAAAATCCCACACGAATTACATGTCTTGTTGAAATATGTCTATATATAGGCTGAATCTAAAAGATTGAATAGATCAACTGGTAAGTTCCAACTATATATAGCAGGTTCGGCTGCACGAACAGGACCGGCTTTAAACTTAATTACGATATATCAAATAAAATATTTAGAAATTGTAACCTGTTTTTGTACACAAAAATAAGGCTCTAAATTTCTTATGAAGAGAGTATTAATACAAGCAGAAATTCCTAAATATTTTATGTGATATATATTAATTTATACTTGAAAATCTAAAGCCGGTCCTGTTAACCGGCCTGCTATCGATGGTTCCAACGTTGTTGATTTCGTTCTATGTCTATTAAAAAAAATTGTTTCTAAAAAAAAAAATTAAAAAAAATTGTCTATTTAAAAAAAGTCGAACTTAAAATTATGGCTTGCATTCTGAGACACTATTTTCTGTAGATACTACAGCTTTGAATAGCAGTAATCACAAAGTGTGTCGTTAACTAAATTCGCACTTTCACAGTTCCCTAAATAATCGTATAACTTCCATAAGAACAGGGGCGTAGCTACCGCCGTATCAGCAGTATCAATGATACGGGGCCCCCGGGCTACAGAGGCTCCTAACGTGTGTAAGCTAAAATTAGTAAAATGTTATCCATAATGTCACATGTCACTTAATCTCGTACTTCCCGGGAAAAAAAACTTATAAAATAAATATCATACGTGCCTATATAATAGAGTTTTCACTTCAGAAATGACAAAAGTCAAAAAAGCAATCTCTTTTTTCCCCGGGTTAAGCGTGCGCCCAAAACTTGGCAACATGGGTAACTTCAAATATGAGACTTCGATGGGGCAGGAACGGCTATCAGACTTGTCACTATTGTCTATAGAGGCAGAAATTTTAGAAAAACTGAAACCGTCTTCAGCGATAAATGATTTAGTAAATCAATTTTCCGAAAAAAAGGCAAGAAAAGTGTATATTTAATTTGAATTGTTTGGCTAGCTCAATTTCTAGGAGGAAGCAATAACTTATACTCAATAAATATTTATTTTGATTTAATGCAAGCATTTTTGTTTCTTTTGTGAGAAATCTTTACCCTTCATTTGGGCCCCCCAACTAATTTTGATACAGGGCCCCCCAACTAATTTTGATACAGGGCCCCACCAAGGCACGCTACGCCACTGCATAAAAACATTGTGTAGTTCCAATAATGAAGTAATAATTGTATATAAAACTTGCGTTTATAATTTTATTGTAATATATGTGACTTGGCCCAATTTTGCTTTCTTCAAAATATTTTTTATTTCTTTTTTTCAAATGAAGTTGACTCTGATGAATCTTTCGCGGCGCGAGCGTCTGACTGTAGGCAATTAGGTACATACGTCGCGAACCCTTTATTCCGTTTCTGGCCATAAGTAGGAAATTTGTATTTTTCGAAAATAATCATTACGCAGTTGAGTTTCTAAATTTTTCCTATAAATAAAATTTTATTATTTTTTCTGAATCAAATATTAGAATATACCATATCTTCCTCTTAAAGATTCATCCTATAAAAAATAAGCATTTCGTTCTTTTTTATAGATGAATGTGATAAATCTTAATTGTTTTATTAGATATTTTCTAAAGTAATTAAAAATTATTGCAGAGGAGATGCTATGAGGAATTTAAATTCCGTAATTTAATAAACGCGATGTATTTATTAGTTTTATTAAGTCACTTTTTATCTTTTTACAGTTGCCGATAATATTGATGGTGTTACACAAATTCCACCAGAAATAATCAACGTCAAAGAAGTGGATCTCTGTTTGAAAGTGAATGGTGAGGAACATCATACATCACGGTACGATCTCATGCGACGCGAAGAAAATCCACATTTAGTTGTGCGTCGTGGTCAACCATTTTTAGTCGAAATTGTCACAAATCGAGCATACAATCCCGAAACAGATGGAATTTCCTTCATTTTTACCGTCCAAGGTAAAAAAAAAAAAACACACATCTTCTGTTATTTTATTATTATATAAATTTACATTTTTTTTTAAATTGATTGGCAGATGCAGAAAAGCCAAATTTTGGTCAAGGTACTTTGGGTATTGCCGCCCTACAAACGAAGAATCATTCTAATGAAACAAATTTAGAATGGCATGCGTATTTAGAAGAATCTACAGATAATAAAATGAAAGTTCGAATTTACACACCGGTGAAATGTATCATCTCCAAATGGAATATGGATATCGACACTAAATTACAAACAGGTGGAGCTGTCAGTTATTCCTTACCTGTACCAATTTACATCCTTTACAATCCATGGTGTCTTCAAGATCAAGTTTATCTAGAGACTGAAGAGCAACGCCAGGAGTATGTGCTAGAAAATACGGGATTAATTTGGCGTGGTACGGCTAAACGTTTACGACCTGTACCATGGGTGTATGCGCAGTTTGAAAAGGATGTTTTAGATTGTGCCCTCTACGTGATGAGCCAAGTGGGTAAATGTCATGGTAAAGTACGAGCTGACCCGGTAAAAGTTACTAGAGCACTATCAGCAGCGGTAAATTCACCCGACGACAACGGTGTCGTTTTTGGAAATTGGAGCACGGATTTTGGTAGTCATACACCACCAACGAAATGGGTTGGAAGTATGAAAATTTTACAGCAGTTCTATAAAACGAAAAAGCCTGTGAAGTATGGTCAATGTTGGGTGTTTTCTGGTGTATTAACTACAAGTAAGTCTCTTTGATATTTAAAAGTATGAACAGTTTGGAATTAATTTTGATTTTGTGTATAGTTTGCAGAAGTCTTGGAATCCCGGCGAGAACTGTAACCAACTATGCTTCCGCTCACGATACTCAAAGCTCATTAACTGTTGATTATTTTGTCGACGAAAATGGCAAAAAAATGGAAGAGATGAACGAAGATTCCATTTGGAACTTCCACGTTTGGAATGAAGTGTGGATGGATCGTCCAGATTTAGGTGCTGAATACAATGGTTGGCAAGCCATTGATGCCACACCACAAGAACTGAGTGACGACATGTTCCGTTGTGGTCCCGCTCCAGTTTCTGCCGTAAAACGAGGGGAAATATTACGGCCATACGATTGTGGATTTTTGTATTCAGAAGTGAATGCTGATAAAGTTTACTGGAAATATTCTGGTCCAACGCAACCATTGAAATTATTACGTAAAGATATATATGGGATTGGCCACGCGATTAGTACAAAAGCGGTTGGAAAAATGGAACGTGAAGACATTACCAGGAATTATAAATATCCAGAGAAAACTATCGAGGAACGAGAGACAATGTTAAGAGCTTTGCAACAATCTGAAAGTATATTTTCACGATACTATTTGAACGAAGACTTTAACGACATCAAATTCGATTTTGAGTTACGCGATGATATTAAAATTGGCCAACCGTTTAATGTGGTTCTAGTGATGCGAAATCGTAGCGGTACAAAAGAATATAAAGTAAATGTAATTCTGCGAGTCGAAACCGCACAATATACCGGGAAAATCCACGATTTAATTAAACGACACGAACAAGAAATACTGGTCAAACCGGGAGAATTACAAGAAGTTCGTATGGAAGTCACATATGAAGAATATTACAAAAAACTTGTCAAACTTTGCGATCAATGTTGTTTCAGTATTGCATGTTTGGCAACTGTGCTTGATACACGATTTGAATATTTTGCCCAAGATGATTTCCGTGTACGAAAACCGGATATTAAAATAAAACTGGAAGATGAACCGGAAGAATTGAAGGAATGTGTTGCTCACTTGTCATTAGAGAATCCATTACCAATTCCATTACGCAAAGGACAATTCCTTGTCGAAGGTCCTGGTATCACGAAGCAACATGTTATTAAACTGAAAGAAACAATCCCGCCTGGCGGTAACGCGAAAGCTGAAGTGAAATTTACCCCACCTATGACCGGACGTCATACACTAACTGCGAAATTCGTTTCGAAGGAATTAGATGATGTCGATGGATTTTTAAGATTTATGGTTAAGCCAAATAAACAAATGAATGAAACACATAATGGCGTTAATTCAGCATGAGACTGATCTATTTTTAAATATCCAAATTTTATCTCTTTTTTTAGTTTACACATAAGTTAAGCATTAATGTGACAATAACAGAAAACCGTATGTATAATTATGCATTTAAATAAGTGGACGTCGTATATTTATAATTCGAGTCCTGTAGTGATAGTAAAAAGCGGCGTCTACTGTAGTAAACGAAAAACAATTGCTGAAAACTTTGTATTTCAGCTAATAAGGCTGTATCTATGTAAGGCGATTGTAAGCATATGTACGCGTTTGTAAATTGTTGTATTACATTTGCATTTAGTAGTTATCTGGTCACTTTTTCACAGGCACTTTCATTAGTCCACGTACGCTTGTAAAATTTTGCATAAGCGGACTGTTCAAATTGTAAGCATGACTGCAAGCGTGATTAGATATTTTTGTATCGGTTTGATAAATACTAATAACAAATAAATCAGTTTTTAACTCTTTGCACTCAAGCAAAAAAAAAGTGAGTTGTAAATAGGCTGGTAAGACATGTAGCACATGACAACGATTCTAACCTTGTTTCTCTTGGATTCTTTTGACGTTCTAACCTTGTTTCCCCAAAGTTGAATACTAAATGCGCTAAATACGTCCTCAATGCTGTTATTATTAGTTTTTAATTTTAAAAAGATAATTCAACGTGATTTTGTATTATTTTATTTACAATTTTTCTAATAAATGAATGTGTTTGCAGTTATTAAATACAATATTCATGTAATGTGAAGTATGAGCAGTCATTACAGTTCAACATTCAGTGTGTCATATGGTACATGTCTTATGATCCAACAGACAAAACACTTTTAAATATGGTAGAGTTAATGGACAAACCATCTTGTCATGCTGTACATGTCTTATAAGCGCAAAGGGTTAATATTAAACTAAAATGTTAAAAATATTAAATATGAATTGTAAAAATTTAACTTAGAAAACTCGTATTTAAAAAGGCGATCTTCAACTTCCAGTAAAATTTTATATAAATAATGAAATTTTCCAAATTTCTGAAATTTTTTGTTAACAGAATGTAATCAATATTTGCGTCGACTATTTTCATATTTCAAAGAAATATTTTGACGAAACTATCGCTTGGAAGCGTCTTACTTAATCACAGCCTTCTCCGATTGATTTGTTAAAAATATTTTGATGTAGACCTAAAACTGATAATTATAACAAGAACGAATTCACAGTTTTTGTAACTTTAGTTAGAATTTTAACTCACAGTTAGATTTAGAATTCACAGTCATCGATGAAAAAGTATATTTTAATGTTAAATAAAAAATAAAAAGAAATTGCACACTGCCATTAAAAAAAAATTACAACAGATAATAGAACAATCGGTGCTTCATCAAAAATTTCAAAATATATTGTACAAGAAAAGAAACATAGTCATAGCTTACTTTAATTATAGAAAAAGATTAACTCTACGATTTACTGTTATTAATGTGAATTAAGAGTGCCACATATATTTTTATACTTAAATTTTTACCATTTTTACTAAAAAAAAAAAAAAAACCAATACATGATTTTTACTTAAACCAAAATGTATATTTTATAATAATAATTTTATTTTACATATTTTTTTATAAATATGTAATTAATTATAAATGCTTTTTAAAAAATAAAAAAATTACATTTGAAAAATAAATACAAAAAATGTTTTTAATTATGCTTCCTTTAAATTATAAGTCAACCTCGAATTGGTCAATCTGGATTTCGAAAAGTTGTAGACATTGAAATAAAAGGAACTTTTTTGCATAGGAAACTCCCATTAGGCAATCCACTGGGACCAAATTGCTAAATGAGAAAGTCAAAGATCACGGGCGTCAATGTTTCTGATTTATATATTTGTATAATTTACTGTTACAAACTACTACTTAGACACTAACACATTCAAACATATTTGCTTTAAAACACGGAGGGGTGCCATTATACACATCTTGTGTGCGACGAAATTGTTAAATGGGGGCGTGCGATATTGGAGCGTGCTATGTAGATGAAAATTTAGATCCAAGTAGGGATGTGATAGAAAATTATATAATATCTTGGAAGAGTTTAAATTGTAATTACTTTCCAATTTTGACAATTAAATCTATAGATTTATTTATTACAGTTTTTCTATTGTCTGTAGTTATATTAATTTTTCTAATTTTATGAATTTAAAATTTTTTGTGTTTTTATGTAAGATGTTTTTCACTAAATTTGAGTTTATCACGTTCACTGATATTATATGAGTTTGATTCTGCCGTAGTTTTTAAATTTAAAATTTTTAATCTAGAGGTATCGATTCGATTTTAAAATTCGTCCAATCGCTTTGCTAGTTGTTTTAGTGAATTAAGAGATGGTGGAATATCAACGGTTGTTAACTTTTCTAAATAAACTGACGAAGCACTTTCTAAAACATGTATAATGATAATGTTTTCGTCAAAACAATTTAAAGCTAATGATTTTTGTTCAAGGTCCAAAATAAAATTTATAAGTTTTTCATCAGTTCGTTGTGAACGATAAATATTATCTAACTGTAAACGGTGAGCTTGTAATGGAGATGTAAATGTTTCCCATAAAAGATTTTTAACGTCTGACCAATTTTTATGAGTTAACACACAATTTGCTAATGTTGTTTTTAGTTCACCTTTTGAATAAAATGCGAGTGCTTTTAAAAGATTTTCTAAATTAATCAAGTTTAACTGTACTATTTTTTCTACTTCAACTATGAAATTTAATAAAGTGTTCGGGTCTGAACCGTCCACATCTGGTGGTATATTTTGTAAGATTACATCAATGTTTGGTAGAAACTTAGAATTTTCACTATTTTTATTTATATTTATTAAAGCATTAATACCTTTGTCCACTATTTTCACTAAATTTTGTTGAAATGCATTCAAACTGTCGAGCTTCTGTGCAAGTATGTTGATGTCGCCTAGAGGATTGTGAACTGCGCCTTCAGCTGCTGGTTCTGAATTAGAGCGATGAGGTGTCTCTAGTGCGCCCATTAAGAACAGCCGATTATGATTTCTATGTGGAGTCGAGGCACGATTCATGTTTGAAAAATGATCCTCTCGTTGCTGCATTGATGTTGACTGTGCGGCTACATCTATGAATTCTTGCACCACCGGATTTGGTTTATTATCCAGTTGATTAACTATTTTTGATGGCTCGATTTGAGAATTGAAACTTTCCATGACTCGTTTTTTAGTGGATCTCAGAAACATTGATAAATTTTTGTCCTAAAATACAGAACAAAACAGCAGAAAAAGTTTCCAAAAAAAAAATTTTTTTTGTCTTTTAGGGTACTAATGTAATCTTTTGTTTCAGAAAGAGAAGAAAATAGCCAGTTAACAATTACAATCAGTTTATGAAGAAGGGGGTTGAAATTAATTTAACTTGCTTAAAAAATTGTATTATTGTGCAATCACGAAAGACGTTACAACGATAATGTCGTAACATGTAAAATGTTTTTCAATCCAGGCAAGAAAAAACTTGAGGTGCAAATGAGTTACGTAATCCAGTTGCAAATAAAAATTTCAATATCAAAACAAATTTTTAGCCAAAAAAGGAAATGTTTGTTAAGACAAACAGCTTTACCAGTTTTAACTTGTCGGTGAAGAATGCAATTTTTTGATTATTTTGGCAAAATTTTAAAATAATATATTTTAAAATAGTGCCTTTATTATTGACAATTTTGTAAAAAAGATTGTTAAGAATACAAAAAATTTAAATAATGAAGGATTTTTTGAAAATATTACAAGTAACTGATATTTTACAGGAAATCCAAATGTGCATATAGATTAAACTTAAATATCTGCACGCTCAATTTTGGCTTCAAAAATTGAAATCTGAAAGATTTGTCTGCTACCAAACTGGACGTGTGGCGTAGTAATCCAAATAATCCCTTCGGGGTTATTGGGGAGCGAAATTTACACACACAGTCCCAGTAGTTCGCTCCGTCAATCCAGTAGTGGATCCTAAAAATTTCCTATCCTGAGAGTTGGCAGTTTTGTGCTGGGCCCGTAAGTTTATATTTTGAGGCGTGTATTTCCGGGTATCCCACTACTGGTTAGATAGTTTGTCCCTTATGTCGTCAAAGGGTTAAATAAAATAAAAAAAAAATTATTTCCAAATTTCTTGACTGGATGAGAGCGTTTAAAAATTACGTATAATTACGAGGTCGGGAGTCGCTGGAGGGATCAGAAGAAAAATGGATCCAATAGGTATCGGTTTAGGGCGACGCAACCCCAAAAAAAATAAAAAATAACCGACTTACCAAATTAGAATCCGAGATGACGGGAACCTTGACTAATCGGGCGGTATACCACGAGGTTTAGTGCCGCGAGTCCGGCAGTTCCGAAACTTCGATAATTAAATTCTCCCGGAGGCACTCCCCAAAAATCCGTCCAAGTTTAAGGTTCAATGTTTAAATAAAAAAAAAAGTCGACAAATTCGTTTCTCCGATTTTATTAATTTTTTGAAATAAAAAAAATTAATGATATAATTCCTCCAGTTAACACTCTCCGATCTTCAATTTTACAATCGGTAATTCTTACAAGATTTAATTAACAATGTACATCATACGTTAAATGTCTTCCGCAAAGTCAAATGTGAACGTTCAGAACGAAAATCAAACATCGAATATCGATTATTAAAAGTTAAGTTGAACCCGATAGAAGAAGATGTAACCCCTTCAACGGTCAAATTATCAGAGAGAGAATTTTATCAATATCAAGTTTAATTTTCGTTCTGTTTTGCAGAAATGTTCTAGAATGTTTTATACAATAGATTACATAATTAAAAAAAGAATGTTTTTTTTGTAAACAAGTTCTTAATAAAAAATAAATTAAAGGTTTTTAAAATATTTGAATATTTATTCTATGTGCAAACCAGTTTTCTATTTCAAAATTTCTGTAAAGGTTAAATAATTCTTCAACAGGTGGCTCTATATATATCGATTTTTGATTTTATTTCGATAGAGGAAGATTTCAGTATTTTGATGTGTGGCACAACGCCACAATGCATACATTAATTTAAATTTGATTTTATTATGTAATACGTGTAAGGTAAAAGACCCGGTAATTGACCCTGGCCCAGTTTCTGAACTTTTCAACTTTGTTATAAATTAATAAAAAAACTATATTTTAAATAAGAAAAAAAAAAAATTCTTAATTTAAAGTAATCTATTCTGTGTCTAATGAACAGCAATTTAAAAAGTTTAGAATATATTAACTAAATAAAAAAAAATTTTTAAGTTTAAAATGTGTGTAAACACTATTTTTTTGGTAGTTTCTTAACAGTTTATGTTACAAAGTACTCATTTTGATCTGTGCAATATTCATCATGTAAGTATGAAAACTTAATTAAAAATATATGAGCAGGTTAATATTTGTTTAAAATTTATTTTAAAATATTTATAAAATACCTTAGAATGATTTTTATTATTGAAATATGAGGGTCAATTACTAGGCTCACTTCTAAAGTGGTATGGCCCAATTAAATTCTAACCAGTTTTTGTTAGTTATTTTGTTATTTATAGTTATCTTCGATTAGTTTTTGTTATTTTTCATAACGTATATAACATTAAACATTCATTTTTATCAATAAAAAATTATTTATAAATTAAATTTTAAAAAACTGTATTTTTAAATTTAAGAATCAGAAACTAGGCCACTGTCAGGGTCAGAAACTGTCACATGAGAAATTTTGAAGGTCAGAAACTGGGTCCTTTTTGTCAATTTTTAAAACATTAATTTAAATTATTAATTCAATTCAAATAATTATTTTACTTGTATGGCTTTATTTTGAAAGCCATAAACTAGTTGATAAAATTATTAATTGTCTCTTAAGTTGAAACTTATATTTATTACTGTCGTTTAACCTCAGCCGTCACTCTTAAAAGGTCAGAAACTAGGCCCGTTACCTTATGTGCATATAATTATAATCAATATACAGGGTGTTAGTGAATAAGTGCGAAATATTTTAATGGGTGATTGCTGAGTTTTTTTTATGTAAAAAAGTTCATATCAACCCATGTCTGAAAACGCTTAGTTTCCAAGATACAGAGTGTTCAGTTTCTCGTCTTTTTTAAATATTTTCTTAAATATTTCAAAAACGTTTTGAGATATTCACATAAAATTTGGGATACGCTACGACAGGATAAATACCCATATTCTAAAGTAGACAAAATATTTCCATTCAAACCAGTGGCGTCCGTACGGCCATATGATGATATATTTTTGAAGAAAAAAAGGGACGCCAATGATTTTTTCCAATTTGAAAATGTTTTTTTAAATGTTCTATAAATTGTTGACAAAAATAACATGTGTGATAAAAAAGCAATTTTCAAGATAAAAAGCAATTTTCAGTTACTGTTCTTACTACAAAACCGGTTTCGGTTCTCGTATTAACTGCTGAGGTAATTTTATGAAAAAGTCTTACCAACAAAAAGGTGAAGACGCTTCATTTCTACAGTATGACCACATAATTTGTGTTTAATTTAATATAGAAAATTATTTTTAAAAAACAAGAAACGGGGCACTCCGTATCTTGGAAACTAAGCGTTTTCGGACCTGGGTTTATATAAACTTTTTTATATAAAAAAACCTCAGCCATCACCCATTAAAATTTTTCGCACTTATTCACTGACATCCTGCATATAGATTCTTAATTACATAATTTCATATCATTACATACTAATGTTACCTATGTTACGTAATATTTAAATTTATGTAAATATTAATAAAAAATGAATAAAGATATTTCAGTTTATTTTAATTTTAATTGTTTTATTTTAATTATTAAAAATAATATAAATTATAAGTTTGAGTTATGTTGCAAATATATTTATTTTTATTTTAAATCAAATATTTACTTAAAATGTATCACCGACGACAACCATCCAAACCGCCTAATTGGTTGGACCGACTGTGGAATAGAAATGAACATGGAAAGCCAGGTAAGTCCTAGCAACATCAATAGTTCGTCATAAGGGATCATACAGTAAATATGTTACGAGTTCGACACTTATGTACCTAAGTAATATTGTTATTTGAAATGGGTAATGTTGTCTGTTTTTCAGTAAACAGGATTATATTTGTTACTCTTTGCAGTTGCAAATAATATTGATGAAGTCACAGAAACTGCACCACCAGGAGTCATCACTGTCAAAGAATTGGATCTCTGTTTGAAAATGAACGGCAAGGGACATTACACATCACGGTACGATCTCATGCGACGTGAGGAAAATTCACATTTGGTTGTGCGTCGTGGTCAACCATTTTCAATCAAAATTGTTACAAATCGTGCATATAATGCGAAAACAGATGGTATTTCTTTCGTTTTTACCGTGCAAGGTACAAAATAGAGACATTAGACAAAAAACGGTTATATGTATTTTTTTATTTACTTATTATTATTATTATTGTTATTTTTTCTTTTTGAGTAATTGATAGATGCGGAAAAACCGAGTTTCGGTCAAGGTACTTTGGGTATTGCTGTCTTGCAAACGAAGAATAAGTCTAATGAAAAAAATTTAGAATGGTATGCGTATTTAGAAGAGTCTACAGGCAATAAAATGAAAGTGCGCATCTACACACCAGTGAATAGTATCGTTTCCAGATGGAATATAGATATCGACACGAAATTGCAAACAGGTGGAGCGGTCAGTTACCCTTGGCTCGCACTAATTTACATTCTCTATAATCCATGGTGTCCTCAAGATCAAGTTTATCTAGAATCTGAAGAGCAACGTCAGGAGTACGTGCTAGAAGATACTGGGTTAATTTGGCGTGGTACTGCTAACCGTATACGAGCTGCCCCATGGGTATATGCGCAGTTTGAAAGAGATGTTTTAGACTGTGCTCTCTACTCTATGACTCAAGTGGGTAATTGTCATGGCAAAGCACGGGCTGATCCAGTAAAAGTTAGTAGAGCACTATCAGCAGCGATAAATGCACTCGATAATAATGGTGTTGTTTGTGGAAAATGGGGATCGGATTTTGGTAGCCATACACCACCAACGAAGTGGATTGGTAGCATGAAAATTTTACAGCAGTACTATAAAAGAAAAAAGTCTGTGAAGTATGGTCAATGTTGGGTGTTTTCTGGTGTATTAACTACAAGTAAATTTCTTTCATATTTGAAAGGATGAATAGTTTGGAATTAATTTTGATTTTGTATATAGTTTGCAGAGCCATTGGAATTCCCGTGAGACCTGTTACCAACTATAATTCCGGTCATGATACAGATGGCTCTATGACTCTTGATATATATGTCGACGAAACCGGCAAAAAATTGGAAGACATGGGGGGAGATTCACATTGGAACTTCCACGTTTGGAATGAAGTGTGGATGGATCGTCCAGACTTAGGTTCCGAATACAATGGCTGGCAGGTTATTGACAGTACTCCACAGGAATTAAGTAACGAGATGTACCGTTGTGGTCCAGCTCCAATTTTGGCCGTAAAAAAGGGTGAAATATTACGTCCGTACGATTGTGGATTCGTATATTCGGAAGTGAATGCTGACATATTATATTGGAAATATTCTGGTCCAGCACAACCATTGAAATTATTAAGTAAAGATATACATACTATTGGTTACGCAATTAGTACAAAAGCGGTTGGGAAAATGGAGCGTGAAGACATTACAAATAACTATAAGTATCCAGAGGAAAGTATCGAGGAACGGGAAACAATGTTAAAAGCGTTACAACAATCTGAGAATAAATTGTCACGGTTCTATTTGAACGAAGACTTCAACGACATTAACTTCGATTTCGAGTTACGTGACGACATCAAAATTGGCCAACCGTTTAGCGTCGTTCTAGCCATGCAAAATCGTAGCAATACAAAAAAGTATAAAGTCAATGTCATTTTGAGAGTCGAAGCTGCACAATACACCGGGAAAATTATTGATTTAGTCAAACAAAATGAAACAGAAATAGTAGTCAAACCTGGAAAACGGCAAAAAGTTCGTATGGAAGTCACCTACAACGAATATTACAAAAAACTTCGCGATCAGTGTTGTTTCAATATATCATGTTTCGCAAATGTGCTCCGTACCAAATATGAATATTTTGCTCAAGATGATTTCCGTGTACGAAAACCCGACATCAGAATTAAACTAAAAAAAAATCCGGAAAATCCAAACGAATGTATTACATACTTATCGTTAGAAAATCCATTACCAATTCCATTACGTAAAGGACAATTCTTTGTAGAAAGTCCAGGTATCACGAAACACCATGTTATTAAAGTGAAGGAAACGATTCCACCCAGCGGTATTGCAAAAGCTGAAGTGATTTTTATCCCACCTACGACCGGAAGTCACACGTTAGCCGCGAAATTCGTTTCAAAGGATTTAGATGATATCGATGGATTTGTGAGTTTTATGGTTCAATCACTTAAGTAAATAAATGAAACATACAATGGCGTTAATCCAGCATGAAATTGATCTATTTTTAAATACCGAAATTGTAGCTCTTGTATTAGCCTACACATAAGTTAAGCATTAATGTGACAAGACCGAACACCATACGTATAATTATGCATTTTAAAAGTAAGTACAGTGAACGCAATAAATGTTATCGCTACTATCTGTAAAATTTGGGTAAAATTCGGATTTATGAATTTAAAATAACTTTTCCTTATAAAGATACAAAAAATTACTTTAAGTTGCAAAATTTTTAGCTCAGAAAACCAACCTCTTTGTGCTGATAACAAAATTTGGGCCTATTCGTACAACAAAGCGACTTGCAAACGGCTTTAATTTTGCCTGCACTGTTGATGATGTTTCAGAGTAACATTTAATTTAGGCATGTGCAACTTAATCAAAACCGCGGGCCAGAAAACAAATATTATATCAAATCCCAAGTCGGATCTATAATTCGATTTTATAAGGGATAGTGTTAAGGAAAACGGCCAAAATATTATTTTTTTACACCAATTTCTGCCAAAGTTTTCTGTCTCTAATAAGTGTTATATGAATGTTTGACAAGAAGCAGTAATCTCGGAAGTAATCGAAGTAATACGGAAGATATTACTGCTTCTTGTCAAGTATTCCAGACGGATCTGTCGTACCCAGTTGTGTAAAGCCCAAATTCTTCTTGGAATCATGTACAGTTCTACAGTTAATGGCGTTGTCGACGTAGTAAGTGTTGAACTGTAGAAAGATAATTACAGTTTTCGTACTGTATGTATTGAATAATGAATAGTGGTTGTTATCAGACTAGTCACTAGATGTCAGACAACGCACGGTATTTGGTATTTATCAATACGATGAAATAATGTTGGCCAACACTGGTAGATGTCAGCGTATGCAGCATTTTGTTCATTTTGTATTTTATAGTAGTAAAAACTACTGCTATATAGTTAGCAGTCGAAAAATTTCTTTTAAATTGAAAATACTTTTATTCGATTGGGAATCATTTGGGAAAATTTAGGAATATAATTTTTTTATTTAGGACATTATAATTAGTGAGTAATTAATTAGTCTTTTTTTAGCGTATAGTTAGCAGACATGAAAATAAAAAATATTTAATTTTACGTTATTTGATAGTAAATAGTTTGGGAAGAACATTAAAATTAATCACACCATTTGGGAATTCATAATTAATTAATTATGCCGATTTTTCTGTTTACGATTTTACATGAACAATATATTTAATGACTGACGCCACTGACTAATATGGCGGCAAAATTCAAACACTTTTGTATGTTAAAATTATGAATTATTTTTCGAACTGTACTTCATTAGTATGTTGTATATTTACATTTTACATAATTTTATTGACGGAAAGTATGAATTGAAAAGTTATGTTATAATATACAACATACTAATGAAGTACCTACAGTTCGAAAAATAATTCATAATTTTAACATACAAAAGTGTTTGAATTTTGCCGCCATATTAGTCAGTGGCGTCAGTCATTAAATATATTGTACAAGTAAAATCGTAAACAGAAAAATCGGCATAATTAATTAATTATGAATTCCCAAATGGTGTGATTAATTTTAATGTTCTTCGCAAACTATTTACTATCAAATAACGTAAAATTAAATATTTTTTATTTTCATGTCTGCTAACTATACGCTAAAAAAAGACTAATTAATTACTCACTAATTATAATGTCCCAAATAAAAAAATTATATTCCTAAACTTTCCCAAATGATTCCCAATCGAATAAAAGTATTTTCAATTTAAAAGAAATTTTTCGACTGCCAACTATATGGCAGTGTAAAAACTAAATACAGTCTGTACAATCCTATTTGGAAAATTTTCAAGAAAAAATTTAAAAAAGAGATACAGACGATATAGTACAGTTAACTATCGATAATTCCCATTATTTTTTATTTTTAATGGTAATTGTTACTTAAATTTTAGTTACAAAAATTAAACTGAGTTACTTATTGTTAGTGCCGTAAATTTCAGTTAAAATATAAAAATTCTTATATAAATAAGCTTTATATTAAATTAAAGTGTGATAAATACAATGTATTTATTGTTCATTTACGTTTGTGTTTGGCCGATTTGGAATTAGCCGAGAAACCAGTTAAATATCTTCGGTGGTCGTGTTATTATTTAGCTCGAATAATCGAGAGTTGACTGTATACTGCTTTAATATGCTGAAGTGCAATAAGAACAATATAACAATATTGTCTACAAACTGTCTAAAGCTTATTGATTGTGAGATTAAATTCGTTTTTATAAATCTTTTTGAAGAACAGACCTCACTATAAAGTTACTTATATCCTGAACAAGGCTCTTGAAAACCAAAAACCAAGACAATGTTCAAAGGGTTTTTTTAGAGGCGTAAAGAGCTGAGGCAGGTCCCACACAGATCTGGGTTTTTTTTTTAGTAGACATACTGAAATTGCAGTGGTATCTGAGATCAGGACAATATGAAACTTAAACTTGCGATCTAAATCCATTCGTTTCTGTCCGCGTTTCCAAATCCTTAAACCATAAAAAAATTTAAAGATTTTTGTAGAATTTTAATCAAGATCGGATACGCTTTGAACTGTTTTATTCTACACCATTTTTTACAACAGTGTTTCCCAAACTTTTCTCATTACGGAACACTTTTTAAGTTCTAGAATTTTTAACGAACACTAAATTTGAGTTTTACTAAATTTATTACAGTCGCAGTATAAACCAAATTTATTTTACAATCATTGTTAAAACTTTTTGCTATCCACACCATTATTTTTTACACTTTATATAAATTTGTAGGTTACAATAATCACAAAAAGGTTTTCTTTTTAGAGTGATAGAATTTTTGAGTGGGTTATATGTGGTACTAAAAGTAAAGAGTGATCACAATCTTTTCGTTATCGGTATTGGTTTACTCATCGCTATAGACTGGCTTCAAAAAATTGGATCCAAAATTCAAAAAGTTTCTTTACGACATTCGAGTCAAGCATTTGAATAAATAATTATTCAATCAAGAACTAATCAAGGGAATTAATCAAGAATTAATTCCCTGCTTAAGTTTTGAAGGGTTTCTCTTTTGTACAAGTAGGGTCAAATCCATGTCCTTCTCTTTTAGCGAATTTCCAGAATGGAATTCAGCTATTATAGCCACTGCCATGGCGCGTCTTGAGCCCGGGACTATGGCAGAAGTATGTTTTGAGGTCCCTAGAAACCGAAAATAATATTCACTAAAATTTATATATATATATATATATATATATATATATATATATATATATATATATATATATATATATTTATATAATTATGTATATATGTATGAATGTATGTATATGTGAATATATATATATATATATATATATATATATATATATATATATATATATATATATATATATATATTTATATAATTATGTATATATGTATGAATGTATGTATATGTATGAATGTATGTATATGTGAATATATATATATATATATATATATATATATATATATATGTATATATATATATATATATATATATATATATATATATATATATATATATGTGTGTGTGTCCTCACGATAACTTTCGAACAAAATGTCCTAGGTTTACGAAATTTGGTGAAAATGTTGGAAGTCCCAAACCGTTGGACAAGTTCGTTAGCCAGGCACGTCCGATGCCGAAAACATGGTTTTTGTGCATTTTTCGTGAAAAAAATTGGTTTTTGCAAAAATTTCCACCAAATTTCCATTCAAAAGTTTTTCCGACATTTTTTACACCATTAGAAAGAGGAAGAAAAATTACATAGAAAAGGTTTTTAAACCATCGTTCTATGTAAACTGACTTTCGAGAAAGACTAATTTTTTAAACGGAAATTCGCTATGTTATGCAGAATGCTCCGACAGGAGTACTTATAATTTTCTATAATTTTTTAAAACAGTGTATATTCCACGCTCATAAATATTACTTCAGTTTCGACTATTTTTGCCACGTGTATGAAAAATTTCTAACTATACAAGTGCCGGGATATATTACCCTGGGTCATAATTGTTGGTAACATATTTTCGAAATGTGACCAGGCCACAATATCCAGCAATATGTAACAATTTTATAGCCCGTTTATACAAGCCCTATTTAAATACATAACATCAATTTTATAATTCTTTCTGGGAACACAGTTTGGGAAACGCTGCCTTACAACATAGGAATTTTTTTTTTAATATCCAAAGTATTTTTGATCCAACATTATTAATAAATTGTATTCGTGTCGGTTAGTCAAAATAATTTGAAGGCTACTAATACATCATTTAAAATGAAGCTAGGCTGGGTGTTGGAAACAACAGGCCTTTAATTATAACAGAGGCGCCGGTCGTGGCCAGTGAATGAAGTGAGTTGTTTATACATAATTATACATATACGGCGCATACGTACGTCTCTCTCATGTTAATGTTGCACTGCAATCATTTTATTTCTCTTCTTCCACAATTTTATAAATTCGTGCTTCTTCACTCCACTGATTTTTCAAGGCAGGTGTTCGTGATAAAACTGAAGTGAAGCTTGTGATAACCTTACACTAGGATGAGAGACCTTATCACATAAATTTTATTTATTACTTTATAATATTTAGTCACTGTGTATCAATCTATCTATATGGCCATTTCTTATTTTGTGTGTTGTAGAGTGCCCTTATAAAATTAAGAATCATCTTTGAGTCATAAACTATGTACTTATACTTCAAACACAAAGCGTATGATAACCTTACTATAATATGTAGTGAGCACAAAAATTTTTGATATGTTTCAATCAAAATTAGAGATTTTTAGGCCTGTTGGCTAATGGTTTTCTTACTAACATTGATAGTTTGTCTGGAACTATCCTGTTTTTGCTGTTAGCAAACATTTAAATATTGCCGCTGTTGTTAGCAGAGCCGGTAAATCCACAGTCGTATATCGCGACCCTCTACCCTCTACTATTTCTAACTTTTATTTTATTTTATGTTATAAATATCGAATCCGTTTCTCATTATTGATTATTTTCAGTTAGGTGTCAATTTAATATGTACGTAACAAAGGATTTTATATCGACATCGAAGTTGACGACTTATAGTAGCTTCTGAAAGCGCGAGTGACTTGTATGAGCGAGATATAACGCGATGTGATGAGCGCTGCGTGGAGCATCAAGCGAGTAAAGCATGACACTTTTGAATTCTTTGAATTGTGAATTCGCTTCGAATTGTGTTTAAATTTATATTATTGACTTGTTGTTTGTTTAGTAGTTGCTCACTATCTTTTATTGTTTAATTAACCTGTCCTTTGTTAACTATTCATTGAACTAGAGTGGATTTATTGTTAGAGTAACTGCGACCCCCTTAAAAAGGCTTCGCGACCCCCCCAGGGGCTCGAGACCCACAGGTTGAAAAACACTGGCCTAGGCTTATACCTCTCTTAACAGCCCTCCTGTAAAGCGGCCCCTACACGCTCAATAAAATTGCACAAAATCTAAGGTGGCACAATATTATTGATCGTCTGTAGGTTATATTGAAGGGTTGTACAATATATTGTGCTGATCAAAAACGGTTTGAAATATATTGTGCAATGAATGAATATTGTAACGTCTGTAAACTTTGCAAATATTATTACGCAATATGACTTTATTTATTTAAGTTTCAATTTATTAATTGTTTTGTAATGCCATATTTGATGGCATTCATTGAATCAGTTTGACTTATTAATTTGAAAGGGTAATTATTTACTGCTTCGCAACATCTTTATCACTTAATATTTAAAATTAAACAACAATTGAATTATTGAATAATTCCTACATTCAATTTATTGTACAAATTTCTTTTACAAATTATTGAACTGTCTGGAGGGAAATTCAATAAATTGCACAAGTTGATTGCACAATATTATTGAGCGTGTAGGGGCCGCTTAAATATACCATTAAAGGTAAACCAAAAGTTAATGCTGACCCTAACTTAATGTACACGAACTGTACACAGAGTACGTATAATATGTAACGCCCTATTGTCGGTCATTACTATTTATTCCATTTCTAGTTTTATCTGATTGCAACACTTACTTCGAATTGTAAGAGTTATATTTTTACACATGCTAATAAGAGTCTCGTACCAATACTAAAGCAAAATTTATTACAAAATGGTTCCCTGAACCATGTACGGGTTTATTTTTTGAGGGCGTCCATCGTTTTTTTTATATAGGCAAGTAACATTTCGCCTCAAGTCATGTAACTTTGTTAAAAGATGTACCTAGCGAATATTCTTTTAGTCATGTTACGGTTGAATATATGTACTTTAATTCTTTATGTCCAGTTTTCTACGGCTACTCGATTCGTCCATTCACAGGTGCCTGACTAACCTTTATATTTATTATAATTTCTGAGTGGCGGCTGAAGACTAGAATTTAGAAAGTATCGATTAAACTCCAAAGCTGATCCTATGAAAAATTCTGCTTTGAATTCTTTGAATCTTAAAGGATAATTTATTACCTTGAATGTATCTTAAAATTTCCTTAGATGAGTACACTTTTTGAAAATTCTTTTGAAAGTTTTTACACATGAATTTTGGTTAAGACCAATCGAAAAGATAACAGCTTAAACAGAACAGAGAAATTAAACAAAAACTTCAATAAAATCAGAACCGGCGAAAAATCACAAAGTGATTGAAAAAATTATCAAACTGGATTGTCTGGGAATCGAATCCAGGATCTCCCCGTACCTAGCCAGGTGTCGATTCCCAGACGATCCCGTTTGATAATTTTTTCAATCACTTTGTGATTTTTAATTTATATTTGGATTTTGGTCATACTAACCAAAGAAATCGAGTGCTTAAAGTTTCAATTTAGCTGAACGATAAGTGAACATATGAATTCTGCGTGTGTTTAAATGCAAACAAAAGTTTGTCATACGTAGTAGTGTTTCACAAGCACTCGATAATATTTGAAATTGAAAAATTGTAACTGTTTCTCTCATTAGGGAGTGTACCAATACGCATAGGTCTGTCGAACAGAGGATAGTTGGTCTAGTGGCAAGACAACTGGCTAGTTACCGGTAGATCCTGGGTTCGATTCCCAGACGATCCAGTTTGATAATTTTGTGATTTTTAATTTATTGCTGAATTTGACTATTGTTAAAATAATGTTTCTAATTTGTTTGCGTTTCGTCTTAGTTGTTTTCATGTTATTAGTGTTTCCACTTTTAAAAACTAAGCTCAAGTTCAACTAGTTCGTTTGGTGAAAATTCGGTATAAGGTCTTGCTAACACGAGCTTAGCGCTATTTGTTAATAGTCACTACAAAGTCGCCCGATTAGTACTAAGCCCGTGTGAGAAATGCCTAAATTTGTATATTTTGTATATTTGTAAATTTTGTTATTATGAGTTATCAATAATAACTAAAATCAATCTGTAGGTACAGCCGACTTTCGTTATGAGTCCGCTCACGGGGCTGTAGGAGAATATAATTCTAAGAATTCCTGTACTACCGCCACTTGTGCTTAGTAGTCGATCGCCGTAACTCGCATTTCCCCTACCCTTCAAGCGTGTGAGTGTGTACTTATTTATAATCAAAAACCCCGGACGTTTAGTGTAGTATTACCATTCGTTAGAAGCGGCACAAAATTTACCTATTTTTAATAGGGTTGACCGGGGTAATTGTGAATTGGGGCAATTGTGAACGACGCCTATAATTTCTAAAATAACATTAATATTATTAAAAATCAACTCTTAATATGTTTTTCTGTCCTTTCTTAATATGCTATTAAAATTTCATAACAATTCTCCAAGTATTAGTATCTTTTTTTTATTTTGAAAAAAACCCTTGCAAAATTTTACGTATCTTACTTCGACCAATCCTCAAAAAAAAATTTTTTTTTAAGGTAAGAAATGGTTAAAAGTACTTTTAAAGAAGTGGTCTAAGCCCTGAGAGGATTCCTTATTAATTGCTAAAGAAATTGGACAATTTATCACCAATTCACAATTACCCCATGATTTTAAAATTGTGGGGTAATTGTGAACGTCATTCACAAATGCCCACATTCGGTCAGTAGTGTCCTTCAGTAGTCCAATAGGGTCATTCAGTAGTGTTCTTTTCAGAGTTGAAAATATTGATGAAGGTGCTGGTGACCTTATTGTACAAGTTTCCGTTGTACAAACAATACAAAAAAAAAAATTGTTGTTTTTTATTCATGTAAACTAAATGTATTTCCTTGAAAAAGTCTTATTTTCCTTGTTTTTGTGTGAAAACATGGAATTTTTTGATTTTTTATATGATAAAATGACAAAATATCATTTTTAGCTTGTAATAAATTTGTTCCTACAATATTTGTTATTTTTCTTTAACCTTGATTTTTTGTAGAAATTTGAGGTATGCGTAACTTGCATTAAACAAAGAGAAATTGTGACCGCTAAAGTATGATGAAAAATTTGAAAGTGGAGTAAATGTGAAGAATTTGAGTTGGGGTTTACTCTGACGTACCACACTTCTCTTGTAATCCATTCTATGTAAATAATTTTTCTGATGGCATTCACTTTTACCCCGAAATTCATAAGATTTGCAAAACCGCACCGGGGAAATGTGAATGGCTTATAAAATTTTTGTTTTTCATACGAATTTGCTCAAAATTTGTGTGGTGCATCCTGAATAATGTAGAATTCAAAATAAATCAACCATAATGTGATATATAAAATAAAAAATACTTAAAAGAACGCTTTTATCTCAACTCATGAAAATCCATTCACAATTACCCCGGTCAACCCTAAATACATTTACTAATATTTTCTAAATGCGTTCTCTAGTTTGTGTGACAGGAGTTTAAACGTTACTGTTAACACATATTTTCTTTAAAAAAATTTTTAAAATCTTTTGTAGAAATTGTAAATAATATTGTTAGTTAAACAAAGTTCGTAATGTAATCCGCGCGATGAACGAACAAAACTTGTTTTGGTCAACTACACATGTATTATGTAAACACAGATCTATAAAAAAAATTATTTTAGTGAATAAACCGATTCTGACAGGATGATTTATGAGTTGCACTATTGAACATCAACACCAGTCTTGTAACGAGAGGCTGAAATGAATTTTTTTCGGTCATGGAGGGGAGATGCTTACAATAGAAATAGAAATCGCCGGACTCATAACGAGAATCGGCTGTAATTTCGTGTAATTATTAAAGGCCGTTTTCTTTTTAAATGAGAATCAAGGGGCGGGCAGTGATATCAACGACGCGGCGGTTCGATTCTTTATTATTATAAATCGATTACATGCGATTTATTAGTTGACTGTGTAAGTTTTTATATAAAAGCTGAATAATACATTTTGTATGGTTAGCCGACATATTAGGCAAGCAATGAACCGCTTAATATCGCAGAAAAAAAAAATTTTCTCCGCTCCGCCTACTGTAAGTAAATCGCGGACAATAAAAATGTAGTTCTAGTACATCTGATTTTTTTTTGGAGGGGGGGAGACTTTTAGTAAACGTCGGAACAGAGATATTAAAGTGATTTGGAGATTGTAAAACTCTCTTTGTCAACGTGTTTGCTGAAGAGATTTCTGTTTCTAAAACGCAGTTTTATTATTTACTATTTTTATTCAAGGCAATTTTGGATTTTAAATTCTGTGTTCTTTTTAGCGAATTTCCAGAATGGAATTCAGCTATTACAGCCACTGTCATGACGCGACTTGACCCTGGGACAATGGCAGAAATTTGTTTTGAGGTCCCGAGAAACCGAAAATAATATTCACTAAAATTTATATATATATATATATATATATATATATATATATATATATATATATATATATATATATGTATATATATATATATATATACAGAGTGGTCCAGAATTATGTACCGTAATTGCTGGAGCTGATAGTATGTTCAAAAACAATGGTACCTTTTCATTTACACTTTTTTCCAAAACTCAATAATAAGGGAGATAAAGCAGAGGGGTAAAATGTAGAGGGGTGGAACGAAACTGACTTATTTTTTTTTAAAATTCTTTAGGCGCTTTTGATTACTGGATTCATATTCTAGGGGCGCGTATGAACATTAAGATAATTAAATTTATGGTATCAATTATTCGATCACCTATGATTAGGGGATAATTTGGAAATAGATACTTCTACTTTAAATTACTCGAAAACGATAATATTTATCGAAATATAACAAGTATACCTTTTTTGCGTGAAATTGTCTGAGGAATTATATTATCAGGGATTTTGTTTAAATAATTGCAAATTAAAATAGAAAAGACGTTATAACTCACACCTACCACCCAAAATCACCCCTTAGTCATGAGTGGTGGAATAAGTGTTGACATAAATTTAATCCTTCTAACGCAATATAAATACCTCTAAAATATCAATCCGTTATTCAAAAGCGTATGGAAAATATTTAAGAAATAGTGGTTTTCGTTTCACCTCTTTACAGAGTTGTATCTCCCTTATTATTGAGTTTTGAAAAAAAGTGTACATGAAAAGGTACCATTATTTTTAGACGTACTACGAGCTCTACCAATTACGGTACATAATTCTGGACCACCTTATATATATATATATATATATATATATATATATATATATATATATATATATATATATATATATATATATATATATATATATATATATATATATATATATGTTGCAGCTGTATTGTCAAAACCGTTTTATTATAATAACTCTAGTCAAATTATAAAAAAACCAAATATTGTCAACTAATGTTGTCTGTTACAATACACCTAGTAAATTTTAGTGTTATTATAATTTCGCTAGACTGATTTAGAGAAATTGTGAAGTGTAATGTTTTTTGGCAATATAACCAAATCAGCTTACAGGAAAATATGTGTGGTAAAAGTAAACACGATATGAATCCGAAACTAATGATGTCAAAAAACTACTGAATCGATTTTAAGTAAATTTAGCTTAGATATTTACATAAATATGCTTTAGAGTAACCGGTAAGAAATTCTTATTTCGTTTAAAAGTTTCCGTGGGTTGTGAATACTAAAACAAACAATGTCTTCACTACTAAGTCTATTTCAATAAAATTTTGTGGGGATATTTATATGGTTTAGAATAATTAATAGGATAATTTATATCCTGGTTGAAGGTTCCTACAGGATATGAATACGAAACTAAGTGGTATCAAAACTACAAAACCGATTTCAATCAAATTTGGTATGAATATCTTTTTGCTTTGGAATAACAAATAGAAAATGTTTATTCCGATTATAGGTTCCCATGGCAAACCAAATAAATTATTCAGTCAGGCCAAAATTATTGAAACGATTTCATTCAGTTTTGGCATGGATACTTATACCCCATGGAACAACACATAGGATAATTTTCATCCTGATTAAGGATTCCCTCAGAAAAAAAATAAATTATTCAATCATGTCAGAACTATAGAACAGATTTCAATTAAATTTAATTTGTATTTAGAATAACTGCTGGGATAGTTTGTATCCCGATTGAAGGTTCCTAAGGGATATGAATATGAAACTAATTAAAGTCAAAACTACTGATTCGATTTCAGTCAAATTTGATATGAATACTTCTATATTTTGGAATACGTATGCTATAAATCAGATATTTTTATGTGAATTTCAAAAGAGAATCCTGATGATCTTCACAGTACAAGAATTTTAATTTGTATGCCGTGGGAAGACTCATCAGGGATATGAACCAGATTATATTAGTATTTGAGCTTTAAACCCTAGATTACCCCTTAATGACAATTTTACTAGAGCTAATAATAAAAAGCTCGAGCTAATAATAAAAAGCTGAAAATATTCGAAATTGAAATCTTATTATGTGTCCGGTTTTTCCTTTAGAAAACCGGGATAAAACTATTGTACTCGTACATATTAATTCACAATAAAGTAGTTCAACTGCTTTGATATAATTACAATAAATTCCATGTTCCTATAGAACGATATCTCGAAAAAAACGGAGCAGCAATTTAAAATCATTTCTAAAGTCTAGTCAATCAATAAACAATCTAAAGAAAATCAACATTAATAGTTTATGAAATAGTAGCTCATTTCCCACGGGAACCTCCAACCTGTAAAAAAAGTATACCAAATATTTATTTTTTAAGGTGTATACCAATACTAAATTTGATTAAAATTGTTTCAGTAGTTTTGATATTATTTCTTATCGTAATAGTAGTCGATAGGAGCTTTTAAACGGGATACAGATTATTCCGTTAGTTATTAAAAAGCATATCATATAAATATGTATCTAAATTTTTAAAAAAAAAATTTAAAAAAAAATTTTAAAAAAAATTAATTGACAGTCGTTCAATAATTTTGAGGTCACTCAATAATTTAGTCTGTGTCCTACTGGAACTCTTAACTGGGATAAAAATGTTTCTATCAGTTATTCCGAAGTATATAAGTTTATATACGAAATCAGACTGAAATCGCTTCAGTAATTTTGACTTGACTGAATAATTTATTTTGTATCCCTCAGGAGCCTTTAATCGGGATCAAATTTCCTTTCGGGTATTCCAAAGTATAAAAGTGTCCTCACTAAATTTAATTGAAATCAATTTTGTAGTTTTACACTAATTAGTTTCGTATTAATATCCCGCAGAAACCTTCACCCAACATATAAATTATCCTATCAGTTATTCTAAGCCATAAAATATTTCTACTAAATTTTGTTGAGATGGGTTTATTAGTTTTGATACCAATTGTTATTTGCTTCACAATTTCTCTAAATGAGTCTAGCGAAATTATAATAGCACTGAAATTTACCAGGTGTATTGTAAGGGACAACATCAGTTGACAATATTTGGTTTTTTTATAATTTGACTAGCGTTATTATAATAAAACGGTTTTGACAATATAGCTGCAACATATATATATATATATATATATATATATATATATATATATATATATATATATATATATATATATATATATATATATATATCTGTATTTATATTTATGTGTGTGTGTGTCCGCACGATAACTCTCGAACGAAATATCCTATTTTTTCGAAATTTGGTGAAAATTTTAGAAGTCCGTTGGACAAGTTCGTTAGCCAGACACGTCCGATGCCGGAAATATGGTTTTTTGGGCAATTTACGTGGAAAAAATTAGTTTTTTGCCAAAATTTCCCCTTATTCAAAAATTTTTGCGACATTTTTTTTACAGCATCGAAAAGAGGAGAAAAAATCACATAAAAAAGGGTCTTTAGACTATCATGCTATGTCAACTAGTTTCCGAGAAAATCTAATTTTTTTTAAACTGAAATTCGCTTGTTATGTAGGATGCTGCGATAGGGGTATTATGTGTCTATACTACATCAACTTAAACTCAACAAATTTATGAATGCGCTATGTGGTTTGTTCATGGCATTTGATAATTGGATGTTGAAAATAATTAACAATCACTACCAATTTAAAGTGTAAAACGAAGAATAATGCCGACAGACATGTTACCTACAAATACAAAATGTTCCAAAAGTTCGTAAACTTATAAGAAAAGTTACAAAAGAATTGACTTCAGTTAAAAACTATTTTAAAGGGAAGGTTTCTTGAATTTTTAAGTCAATTTTAAAGTTAACAAATTCTATGTAGGTCAGAAGCGTAACTAAAAATTTTGCGCCCTGGAGCCATTTTTAGTCGAGTACCCCCCTGGTACAGTTACAATAGGTACATATTTTATCTGTTGCAGAAAATTAAGAAAGAAATTACCACAAATTTGACAAAATTAGTAATACTGATTATAAAAATAACTGTTCTTCGCAACGCTTACACCATTTGTACGATTTAGCGTGACTGTACGAATTGTTGATAAATATGAAATTGGTGTGACATAAAATAAAATATGTAATTACAAAATGAAAGAAAGAACTTTGAATTGAAGTACACTTTATTATTATTTTATTTTTATTTATTTATTTTTTAATTTTTAAATAAAAAAGCTTTCCTTCGAGCCGGATTTGAACCAGCGACCTATGGATTTCTATACAAATTATTGCAATCCTCTACAGTCCACCGCTCTACCAACTGAGCTATCGAAGGTTATTGTGACTGATTCCAAATTTAACACTGAATCAAAACACCAATTTACAACGAAATTTGTATTACCTATGTATTTAATTTAGTATCGTATTTCAAGTCTTCAGGCATTAAAAAACAATTTGTGAAATATATTATAAAATGTAATTTTAACACCTTTTTTCATTTTAAACAACCGTAAGATTCGAAAATAATTAACTAAGTCATTTCATGGTTAAAAAAAAGAATAAAAGTTATGATGACTAATGATCATTAACTTTCAACAGTGAATTTTACCGAGGCCACTGCGAGTAATTTTTAATAGTCAACTATTTACCCCTTTTCTGGTTATCGAAAGGTGTATATTCAGTGTCCACAAGCTTTGTGGACACTGAAAAAATGTGTCCAAAACACATTTTCTTTGTTACCATTAATAAATTTCACCTTAACCAGAACCTGTCCTTAAAGGCTATTAATAAACAAACAAATTGTTTTGACTAAATTGTTATATGAACAAAAATATACAAAAAACCAATAAATAAAACAGTTAAATAGGCCCAAGCGATGGTGACAAAAATTCTGAACTTGTTTTTATATCAGCACAGTAGGTGGCAGCAATAACTAACACCTTTGGACATTTTAATAGGTCACAATATAAAAATTTTATATTGTACATTTTTTTATTTTGGAGACATCAAGCTACGTTTACCAATATTTCAATTATAAAAGAACAACATGGATTCTAAAAATAAAATTTATTTCACCGTAATATTTGGATATTTTTATTAATATTTACAGAAGTATATTTTTGGAATCTACCTATTTTAGAAGTTTTTGACTAGATTCAATTCCTAATTTTTTTGGCAATCTGAATTTATTTCGCTACTGTTTTTGATTACTAAGGCGATCTTCTTTTTGAACGATTTCCACTAGAAGTGTAGATTCGAATTTTGCACTGGGAATTCCAAAAATTATCAAATAATTTTTTTTAAAAATTAGTTTAATATTTTATTATTAAAAAAATTTTAAAAAAACTAATTTAATTAGGATATTTTTTTTTACAAATAATTTACTTTCAACACCATTTTATTACTTAAAGAATTCTATAGAAATTTATTTGGATATCCACGCGCAAAATTATCGTTTTGGGGTGCAAAAAATGTTTAATATTTATTCCTTTTTTTTCAAAATTTCTTAGAACTTTTCAATAAGCATCAGTAATTTATCACACCTGATAACCTGATACAGAAAAAAGTTAAACATCTGTTGGATTTTCGAACATTGAATGACTTTGGACAGATCATTCTTCTTCATTTTTTAATTCCCATAATGAATCAGCAAAAACATCATTGATAATCATTAAAACATGTTAAACAAGTGTTTCTTATCACCAAATAATATCTACTTTGATTTTTTTCTTTCTTACTTTTACGATATTTTGTTTGTATTGTCCAAAAGGACTAGTTTTTTTTTTGTTGTGAAATAAAATATGTGAGACTTAATCGTTTGTGTCAGCCACCCTATTTTTTTCCAATGAAATATCAAGTTGGATTTGTTGATTGTGTGTCATCTACTTACTGATGATCTATAAATCATTTGAAGATATGAGTGGATGAAGGTGTTATGTAACGTTTTTTTCAAAAATTCATTTTTTGCCAAATTTTGAAAAATTCTATGCTGAAGTATCGTATATTCAAATTTGGTTTCATTAGGTCCAATAGTTTTGCAGAAATTCAATAACAAACGTGCGCTATGGCATGGGAAGTATATGTAAATAAAAACTTTTAAACGCTTCTACTGTAAAATTATAAAAAAATGTTACATAACACCTTTATCCACTCATATCTTCATTTTATATGTTTGTCATTATATATGGTTTTTAATTTCACAAACTGGTGTGTCTCAAAAAATTTTAAGTTGTGATAATTCCTCTCAGTATATAAAATATTAATTTTGATGTTATCCCAAAACGGCAAATCCGAAATAAGAAAAAATTAATTGAGTATCTTGTTTTTCCATTTAAATAACTAACATTAAGGGGTAATATCACCTTAAATGTGTTTAGTAAACACATTTAAGGTGATATTACCCCTTAAACTGTAAAATGAATTTTAAAATGTAAACACTGTTTACAGTTTAAAATTCATTTTCTTAGATTTATTATTTTTTTTTTAAATGAAAGGATCTATTGATATACAGATGAAAATACATGCAGAATTTTTCTTTTTTCATATATTTTTCAAAAACAAAATGTTGGCGCCGCATCAGCTATTAAAACAATTACTTTTATTTGCCTTACTGTAACACTAACTTCTTCAATTTTTATCCTACTTCAAGTTTTAACTGTAGTTTATGGGCTATTTCACTGAAGCACCTAGTGGAGTGCTTTTTCGCTAAATAGAACCATGTTTGTTTCAAGATTTGCATTTTGTAGTTTCTTTCTTAAAAAAAGTTAAACTTTATTATCAATATTACGTATATTTTGACAATAAATTTGAAAAAGTATTAAAACTTACTACAGATACCACAGTTATTGCACTGGTTACAATATTACAAAATTTTTTGATGCTTCATTTATTCATTGATAACACACTCAGTCTATATTTTATATATAATATATTCATTGGTCTGTGCTGGGCTAGCTTAACCCTACGTGCCCCCCTAGGCACCGTGAAAAATGCCGCCCCCACCTTTTGCTTAAAAACAAGAAAATCTTAACTTTTCCTTACTTTTTTTTACCTTCCCCTAAAAAATTACTGACGAGCAAAAAAAAAGAACAACGTCAATTTACAACTTTTGCGCCCCCTAAAAGCTTGCCGCCTAAGCCTAGTGGGTAATCCGGCCCTGGGTCTGTGGTAAAAGTATATTTTCAGACATAGTAATCGCAACATTTTTCTACTGTGTGGTCTTAAGCACATCAAGAAATTGGTTGAAAATATGCTATAAGATTAATAAGTTTTTATTAGTCGGAAAAATTATGTAATATTCACCAGAAAAATTCATTATTGAACTACAGTTAAAGTAATAATGTCAATTCGGACTCTCTGATACGTCTATAAGGTGTTAATTTATGTAATTCCTGTCCACCATCAGCTGTGTATGCTGTTTTCGTACAATAATAGGACAAAAGCTGTTGATTCCGTGACTAACGTTAAAACAAAAATTACCCTATAATTTGAAACTGTTTCGTTCCAATGTGAATTCGTCAATACTGGGAACATGAATTGAAGTAACACATTATTAGTTTGTGGTCATTAGAAATATAAGTATTTTTTTCAATTTTTTTGATCCTAAGGCCACATTTAGTGACATGTGTCGAATACGCTGAGCGTTGTGGCAAAAGTGACACTGCGAGGTGTTGTGGAACAACAAACGGTTAATACACAGAATAAATGAATAGCGGGAAAGACAAATGCTAATTGCTAGCTGGCACACGACATTGCGTATTGTGTGTGTAGTCAAATTATAATGTACCTATAATATTTAAAATAGCGTAGAGTCAATTTTTGTTAATATACAGGTGTCCTAATTAGAAATTCAGTAACAAAAATTCAATAATCGCCAAAAAATTGCTGTAATATAAATAGAATATTTTACCGTGATGACATCACGAAAGATATTTAATCAATTTTTTTGCTACAAATCGAGACATGAAATTTGTAAAATTTGATTACTGCTCATACCATGTGAGTTTTTTGAGAGTTGCCATTTCTGTTACAACCAAATTTTTATGAGAGAAATGGTACTGAAAATGGTTCTTTTCTTGGATATAATGGAAATGTGACCAAGAGAAACACTATCGGTTGAAGTAGCCTCAAGTACATATGGATATTTTCACCGCCTAACTGATAAATTAAAGAAATATAAAAAAATTAAACTTGGGTAAAAAAAGCTTTCTTACTCATTTATGTTGTTAATTAATGCATTAGATCAGTTTTATCGAAAAATTAATATATAGTCCCATTTGAAAATCTATAAGTTTGTATCATAGCTCGAAAACCATAAGAGCTCCTGACTATAGCAATCGGTTGCCCCCGTCGATATCTACAACTCTTATTTGAACAATTTTTCGATTAAATCAACGGTTTGGCTGTAATAAAAATGGCAACTCTCGAAAAACTCACACAGTATAATATTTTTAGTAATTCAAAATCACAGAGCTAATAGAAATTTCAGTATTGGTATAAACAAATAAATATATAAAACTTGAGATAACATGGTAAATGTATCGATAAGTCATAAGACAAGATTCATGAATCTTTTTTCATAATTTTTAAGATTTCATTGTTGTATCCAGGTACTACGCTATTTCTGTCATCGTATTAGATGCCCTACCTGCACTTGACTAATTTTAAATAATTAATGTGGAACCTTACGCATTTTAATAGACAATATCGTGTCATTTAGAAAATAAAAGTTTAGATAATCATACTATTATTGGCAAGTTAAAGTCTAATTTTAGCATCAAATTAAAACAAAAAATATTTTATCCTAAGAGTTGTGAAAAATTCTCGTTATTGGTTACAAAATTCTGACTTAACGCGTGCTTAGTACGCACTTGGCAATGTTTCTTATTTATTTAATTTTGAAAACTTTATTTATTTATCCATGGTTTTTAAGGCAATAACTAACATTTTAATAAACTTGATGACGTCATTAAAATAAAAAAATCTTTTCTTGAATCAAGCTTGATGGAAGTGCTTTGTGTTAAAATAATTGACTGAAGTGAAATTTTCATTTTTGCTATTAATCCCTTAAGGGATATGGGACATATTTGTCCCCGATTTATATTTACGTTTTACGCAATAATGGTACGATTTAAAACATTTGTAAGTTTATATTGTTATTCTTCTATAGTAGTTTTAATAATTTCGTGCATTGGCAACGCAATAAACCTATGAATTTTCAAAAAAACTTTGATACAAAGTAGCAAAGTTGCAAAGTTGTCCGTTATTAATTTTTAGTTTCAATTTTAAAAAAAAATTTTGTGCGTTATAAATTATTGCAATAAAAAATTATCAATCTTGGTAAGTAAATTGTAATAAAATAAGTAAAGTAGAATATTTTAATCGCTTAAAATTTTTCATACTTCCGTTAATTTGTACTATTTACTGAAACTGGGACATATTTTCTCAAAATGCTCAAAATTTATATAAAAATATATTAGGTAGGGTAAAAGCCCCCTTTGTGGAACGGTATCTAATTATGAACATTTACATATTAATGAAGTTATTTCTGAAAGAAACGTCTGATAACAAAAATTATTATTAATAGAATGATTGTTTTTCAATTTAAATTCACCTCGCATTTAAAGTTTCCTTGCTTAATTAAAGAAATAAATATGTAAATGTCAAAACTGTTCCAGTATTAGATACCGTTCCACAAGGGGGGCTTTTACCCTAATTATAATTTGTCATTTATATGCTTAAATAGGCCCTAATAAATAGTTTTAAACATAATTTTTTTTTCACTCTCCCTAAGCTTATGTGCCTGAATGGGTTAAAATATCAAACTTCATTTCACAAATATGACAGATTCGACAGAAGTGTTTTCTTTAGTCGGAACTTAAGGAAGAGAACGGTTTCGAAAAACTTTAATTCGCTTCCAATTTTATCTTTTTATTTATCTATTTATTGTGTTTAAGGCATTGAATAAAGTTATTGACCTTAATGACGTCATCAAATTAAAATATTTTCTTGTTCTCTAATTAAATTTTATCAATATAATTTGAAGTGAGGTGATTGGTTGGATTAGAGTAAATTGATCGTATATTTTTCGTTTTTGTTATGAAAATGACGAAATTCTTTTTAAAAATGTGACTGACGCGACAGAAACATTTTTCTCTGATATTTTTACTATTTTAAAGCTACGTTTCTCGGTCAAGTTTTCGAAAGATTCAACACAAATTGTAAATGTTTCGAACGAATTCAATTATTTGCACTTTACCTTTAGTCTAATAGCACCAAATTTTATCCATACATTAATTTTAGAATAGACATAAAATTTTTTTAAAAGAGATTCTTGTAGGGATTACCGAAGAGAACATTTGTGCAGAATGTTAACTCCCGGAAATGTTTTTTTATATCATGAATAGCGTTTTTTTACCTTTCACCGCTTGCGTAGCGAAAACGGTGATAGATACATTAAAAAGTGTCGAGACCTATTCTTGTAGAGAATCGAATTCTCTACAAAAAAGTCCGCGAGAGCACCTGTCTATCTTATACAGGTGAAAAGATTCAGTGCTCCAAACGCGCACTCAAAAATTCACTTTTTCTAGCGTTCCGGTAAGGTTCCGGTCGGCACACCCTGCCGGAACGCTAGAAAAAGTGGATTTTTGAGTGCGCGTTTGGAGCGCTGTATCTTTTCACCTGTACAAGATAGACAGGTGCTCTCGCTGATTTTTTTGTAGAGAATTCGATTCTTTACAAAAAAGGTCTTAACACTTTCAACGCTAAACGAAATATCATGAATAGCGTTTTTTGACGAAAGGTCAAAAAACGCTATTCATGATATAAAAAAACATTTCCGGGAGTTCACATTTTGCACAAATGTTCTCCTCGGTAATCCCTACAAGAATCTCTTTTTAAAAATTTTTCTGTCTATTCTAAAATTGTTTAGTGAGATAGGGCTTAAAATTAGTGCTATTGGACTACTTAGAGGACACATACCGTAGTAAATACTCTACAACAAATAACAAGCTAATATTCCTTAGGCATGTTAAAATACCCCATATGATACATTATTTTATTTTATATACATGCAAATTAGAACCACCGAGATCAAAATTATATTAACTGAAGACCCTGCACTTCCAGTAATATTGTGTTTTCGTTTAAATATGCTACGTTTATGTATATTTATTAATTTATGCAACAATCACAAAATGATACGACGACTCATTCGAGAGAGAGAAAGAAAGTCGAAACAGTGTTGGTACGTAATTTTTAGTATTACGTTGGCAGTTCTTACAACAAATACCGTAAAGTGAACCAACTTTGTCTATTGATGACAACATAGTCGTATAGCACGCTTTGTGCTAAGAAAATCAAAATTTAATAGCTCATAATGTCTATAGCAACGTCTTCTATGACAGGGACTGCTGATATCTGATGGTATCGGGTAAATTAATGTTTTCAACATGTACACGGAGAGAAAATTTCTATAAAAATTACTGTGCTCAGTACTACAATCGACGTGTAACAGGCGAACGTATTCAATTTTGTATGGTAAAATTATAAAAATTACAATAATATAACTATAATTTTTATAATTTTACCGTACAAAATTGAATATGTTCGCCTGTTATACGTCGATTGTAGTATGAGCACAGTAATTTTTATAGGAATTTTCTCTCCGTGTACAGACTTTAACTGGTATTTCATCAGAAAATTAATTTCCTCCTCACTTTATTGTAATTTCATTCAAAATTTAGGCAGTGCTGGCTGTATTTATGTTATGGTTTTCTTTTAGTCATACAAGATTCCTCGTACATGTTCTATAACACCGCGACTGAAAAAAAGACAAATATTAAATGTTGACATGCAAATTACACATACGAGTACCTACTTGATGGAGGGACGAGCGGACGAGCAACGGGATAGAATTAACATTGGATAATAGGTTGTATTATTTTAATAATTTTGAAAAAGGTTGTTGTATACTTATTATATTAAATTGACAAAAGTATCAATTATTGTATTATATATACAATATACAATACGTAATGCCACAAGCGGAATAAAATAAGAAGTTGTTATTTTAATATTCTATTATTGTTGTTTGACATTTGCGTTTTGAGGTTATGTAAACAATATTATAAAACATGTGATGCTAATGTGGTCGGCCATATTGTTACAGTATGACATATGCCGCTTCTTAAATTACGGTATTATGGTATTTTTTAATTATATTCATATTTCTCTTTAATTTTTGAAAACTATCGATTATTTAAAGCAGTGTTTTGAAATCTTTTCTTCTCGGGACACCATATTTATTTTCCATAGCTGTATGGTAAAGTTTTATAAAAAAAATATATTTTCTAGAATATCATACTGTGAAAGTGAGTTTGTTTGTTTGTCTGGTTTTCACGGCTTAAAACAGTTTAACCAATTGACTTCAAGTTTCGTATCGAAATAGTTTGAGAGATAGAGAAGGGCATAGGCTATTTTTTACCTCGGGAAAAATCTAATTGCTGCGGAAGAATGTATTTAAAATGTTGTTTGTTTCACTTTCAGGCCTGAACTGATTATTCGAATATTTTCAAGAAAAATCCAAATTTTTTCTTGTACCTAAAATCGGCTATATCTCACTTGAACAACATTTTTGATAAAATTCAATGATAGATTCGAAAAAAATGGAAGATTTTACATAGAAAATACATTCGCATACATTTTGCGAATTTGGGAATTTTGAACATTGTGAACGAGATTGTCAAGAACTTTGGATTCATCTTGCCGTGAACGGGTCAACTAACAGATTCAACTGGTCATAATATCTCCAAAACAAAAACTATGCTCAACTTGAAGTTTTGCATACATACTTTAAAGTACCGCTTAAAACTATTTTTTAGAATCGAATTAATGTAGTTCTCAAAAGGGGCAACATTTGGAGTCACTCTTTGGCCCTTAAAATTTTGTTCAGTGTCACCATTTACCCAATTTTTAATTATTGTATTATAATTTAATGGTAGGTTTGTTACCTAAATAACATAATATGACACTAACTAGGTAGGTATATTTTAATACGTAAAATATTTTATTTTCAATGTTGGCAACCCTTTCAGATTTCAATATAACAATACTGTCATATTTATTTGAATAATGTATATTTGAATATGTAAATTTTTATTTGTATAGATGGCATTTAAAAAAAGATTTTCTATCAGAAATAAAAATAATTATTGAAATTTATTTTATTTATTTATCTACCAATTCTAATTATTTAACGGTATTTAATTAGGACAACATTTTACCATAGAATAAAATAATAATTTAAATAATTTCTATTGTTGAGGAAAAACTGAATTCAAAATTATTCGATTCTTATCTTTAATCGATTGTGTAATTATGTCACAGCTATCAACACTTTTCTGAGCATTAGAGAAAAGTTTAAACGCAATTATTTAATTATAAATAGAATTCTTGTAACCCGGAGCAATTTTCGCCATTATCTGGAATAATGTTAGGTCGTGTAATATAAAATGCCGTTTTCCGACCACTAGGCCAACCATGTAATTGCAGATAAATATCGACACTTTTTTAAGCTTGAGAGAAATGTTTAAAAGCAATTCTTTATCTCTGAATAGATTTCTTGTAGCTTGGAATAATTTCCGTCATTAACTAGAATAACATTAGATCGTGTAATAAGAAATATCGTTTTCCGACCACTTGGCCAGTCGCATGCAATGTAGATAAATATCGACATTTTTTTGAGTATTGACAAAATATTTTAATAAAAAATAATAATAAGAGATAATTAAAAAAAAGGTTGACTGACCCCTTTCTTAGTATACTTTTCTAAAGAAACACCATTCAGTTTTGTATGTGACCATATGATCTAGATACTGTGTGTCCGATCAACCATTTTGACAAAAAATATATACATAAATATTAAAATTTATAATTCTTATGTACTCAGATTTTTGGGGCCCCTCTGTTTCTGGCGCTCTAGGCGGTCGTTTAGTTTGCCTATAAGATCGCACGGGCCCTGTTGACATTCACGTTTGTATGTTTCAAATCATGACGTCATTATAATGAGCAGGGCTTTAACTAGGTCTTCAGGGGCCCCGGGGTAGAAAGTACATTGGCGGCCCCTACGTCGCCTCGGGCAAAAACAAAAAGTTTTGTCACTCGTTTGCTGCCTTAATTTTACAGAAATACCCGCCCTTAAAATTTGCGAAGAAATAATTATTGTATTCTCTTGGCACCCCCCTTGGCTGGGGGCCTCGGGGCAATGCCCTGGCTGCCCCAGCCTAGTTACGGCCCTGACAGTGAGCTGTTTTTAGCGCCAATTTCTTCATTTATAATTATCCAATTATCTTTTAATGATTTCTACAGAATTTATCGAAAATAAAAAAAAATCCCTTAACTGATATGCAAAAACAAGGCTTTTAGAATAGTTTTTAATTCCAGTCAAGTACCCTATTGGTATTTACTTTAATCATTAGTTTAATGACGTTCCAGAACAATTCTAAAAAGTCAAAAGCTATGCACAATCGGTGCAAAAATAACATTTTCAAGGACCTAGCATATTAATGCAGTAAAAAATTAAACCAAAGCAAAAAGGAAAGTATTAATGTACTTTCAGTTTGGATTAGATACTTGATGGCATATTTTTTAATTTAATTGTTGATATTTTTGAATTCAAATTGTTTTGTTTCGAATGTTATCAATAAAATTTATTGGTGGTGTTTAAATTTTTTGTCAATTTAACTGTGTTAAATTGTGTAAGTGTGACGCCCTCTTCAAAATGATAGATATTATCAAGAAAGATATTATCAATTTTGACTGGTTAATAATTTTAACGTGCTTATTTATATAATCTTGAAATTTCTCAATTTCTATTCTAGGAAGTCTAGTAAGATGGACGTCACTGTTTGCTTAGCTTTTAGAATAATTGTTAGAATGTCTATTTAAAATTAGATACTATTTGATTTTCTCGATGGTTTTTTCTATTACTAAAACCGAGAAATATTGAGATATATTGGAACATTTGGGAGAGTGGATTCACGTCATTGTAGTACATAATTTTCCATTGTTTTCATCTGCGAGTAAAATATTTGGATAATAATGGTTTCTACCATTTTGAAACGTACTATACCTGTATTTATTTTTGTTAAATTGGCAAAATACTGGTTTATTTGTATTATTGAGTTGTTACGGGGTGATGTGAATGTTGTGTACTGAAGTTAATTGAAATTTTTCAATAATTATTCGAGTTATTTACATACGAAAATAGAGTCCATTTAAAAAGGCTTGTCTAAAACGTTTTTCCAAAATTTTTATTTATCGATTTGAAAGATTTAGGCTTGATCCACACGAAAGGTCCGCTCTCGGTACGATATCGCTACGCTCGGTACGATTCAATAAAATATTCTTACATAAGAAATAATGAGTGTATTCACATCATTGCTCCGATATCAGTCGCGATCCAGTTCCGCTCCAGTACCATCCTCATCATCCTCATCAACCTGATCATCCTCATCATTCTCATCATCTTCATCATCCTCATCATCCTCATAATCCTCATCATCATCAGTATTTTCCTCATCCTCTTCATTCTCATCATCTTAATCAACCTAATTAACCTCATACTTATCCTCATCATCCTCGTCATCCTCATCATAGTCATCCTCCTCATCATCCTGAATACCACTCAGGCAATATTTTATCGGAGCGTTACCGGAGCGATACCAGACTTGTACCAATAGTGTGAAAACGGGTCATTGCAAAAAATCTACAAAAATCAATCAGCCTTCTTCATTTATTTGAAAATCGCAGCGAGACTGGAGCGGGAGCGTATCGATATCGGCACTATAATGTGGATCGGGCCTTACTTTGTAAAAAAATAAAGTGAAATAATAAAATTACGAGTTGACTATTGAATTGCACCTCATTTTGGGATAAATTGTTAAATGAAAATGTCCGTCCCTCTTCTGGACCGTTTTCTTTTAACAAACCAAAGTCAGTGTTTACGTTACTCGCATAGAAAGCTTAGTTTTCATAAAAGCTATTGGTGGAAGTGCTGGTGACAACACGCAATAACAAATTTATTGTGAATGATCTATAATATTTCGCATTTCATTTGATTTAATTTCAGAGATTATTATTTCAATTTGTGTATAAACGAAAAGCTATTTTTCAATAATGTTTTTTCCATTTATTTTCGTGTTGCAAAAAAATAGGCATATACCGCGCTCAAACACGTATTGAGTAGTTTGAGGTGTGATCGTGGTAGTAACATGACAATAACTCACTCTTTTTGTCATTTTTTTATTATTACCGTTATCTGCTACTCGGCCCGATTAAATTTTGAACTGGGATGCCGACAAATCAATTATTAATAAAAAAGATTATTTCATTTACAAATTGATATTTGTTTTATTTTTCAATTTTTTTTTTCAGTTTTGGTTATTTATTTGAAAATTTGAATAAAAATTAGCGTCTGAGTAATTTACATTTGACAATAAAAAATAAAAAAATTTTGTATTGTAATTTCGTAACAAATTTTGGTTCATGAGGCGTTTTATATAGGTATTTGCTGTTATTGAGATAAATTTTTGTTCTATTTTTAAATGTTTATTAAGGGGGACCACTAGTGTGACCGCCTAAAAAAAGGTGATTTTTAGGAATTTTTTTAAAGAAAACTACTGTGTGGAATGCTTTAATATTTTAAAGATATATTCGTTGATATATAATAAATTCAAGATAAAATTTTTGGACAAAAAAATTGAAAATTCAGTGTTATTCAAGATCTCCGAAGGCTCCAAAAAAAGAATTTCCCCCACTGCTGCAGTTGTAGCGACCTTCACAGTGCCTGAAATCAAAAATAACAAAAAGTTTGATTAATAATATTTGAAATTAAAATTGTAACTGTTTCTCGAATCAGAGAGAGTACTAATACACATAGGTGATTGAATGGGTTTCCGGCTCGGCCGCTTACCGAGCATGGGATCGTTGGTGTAGAGGTTAACTAACACGTCTGGCTAGTTACCAGAAGATTCTGGGTTCGATTCCCGGCCGATCCGGATAATTTTTTCAATCACTTTGTGATTTTTAATTTACATGTGGTTTTTGGTCATACTATACCAAAGAAATCGAGTGCTTAAAGTTTCAGTTTAGCTGAACGATTAGGGAACATATCAATACTGCGTGTGTTGAAATGCAAACAAAAGTTTGTCATACGTAGTAGTGTCTCACAAGCACTCGATAATATTTGAAATTAAAACAAAAAGCCTATTAAACTAAAAGGTATTGCCCGTACCGTGAACCTCTGAAAATATATGTTTATTACTCACCAACATAACTTAATACATAATTTTACATAATAAAATACAAAAACATATATTTTCAGCACAAACTACATTTGTCAAAATCAAAATAATTACCTTATTACTTTATTTTTTAAGCTTAAAAAAATCAGATCGTACATCACTAAATCGTACATGACTAAAAATCAGTTTTTCAGTTAATGGTAACTTTAAAAATAAATTTTTCCTGTAAATGTTTCCGGGAAAGTATATATTTTTTATTTGAAATTGATGCAGAACAATTTATTTCATATTTCAAATTTAGGCAATAATCTTTGAATTTATAAATGTTATATAGGTAAATCCTTAAAATCACTCTTCCTCTGGCTGTACGAGCTATTTGGAAAATTAGATGCTAAAATAGTGGTCAGTATAAAGCCATGAAATATAAATAAATTATTACTTATTCAGTTAGTAAAATAACAAACTAGAATTTTCATTTAAAATTTAAATTTTGTTAACAAATTGAAAGTTACAGAATGACTACCATTTTTGGCACGGCACTGTATTATCAATGTATATTTGTACATCTGGTTAGTTTATTTTTATTGCACCAAAATTATCAAAATTATGTTCGCTCTGTGAACACGCACCGTCAAAACACGACACCAAATGTTCCAGGGTCTAGCTTCTCGACAACATGTGACTGGCAGCCACGTCCAGAAACTCCAGAACTATGAACCTTCATACATTTCTCAATACATGACTGTAACTCAAAAACTATTTGAGTTACGCACTTGAAATTTTAGTATGTTATTTTTAAAGGTATAGACTATCAAAACATGCAAAAAAAATTTCCAATTTTTTCAAAATGTCACACTAGTGGTCCCCCTTAAGCCAACTTGTGGTCTCAGTATCCAATTTTGATACATATTTTAAGATTTACCACATATTAACATTGTTGCATCACTTGCCAACGAAATTTAACCTAGGTATAGCCAGGGGCACCGCTTATGCCAATTTAACTTACATACTAACATACAAATACAACCTCTCAATAATAAAAAATTTTCTTTTTGACATCCAAATACTTAAATCAATCCGTCCAGTATAGTTAACATATGAAAGAAAGGGCCATCTCCATGTTTTGATAAATATAACATAATATTTTAAAACTGATTATAAAATATAACATGCGGACAAGAATTAATTAACGTCATTAAATATTGACGAATATTAATTGTGGAATATTTAAATATTTTTTGTTTCAAAAAAGAAATTCAAATGAGAATTAGACTAATTTTTTCGGAAGCGGTCCAACCACATTCCATTTTGATTTTTATACATATCTCCTATACATATAATATAGCGAGTGAGTGGTCTTTTATTTATAAAAATATGTCAAAAATATTATATTTATACATTATTATTATTTATTAAATTTGATACTCCTTTTCATATTTTAATGTCTCTTTTTTTGAGCAGTAATTTATGTGTAGTCCTCATAATATGAGCGTGGACAAATGGGCACACAATTATTGTTAATGGTGAATGATTTTTATTATTCAGAATATGTAAAATAACATTTAAATGAATTACAAGATGTGTTAAGTGTTTTGTACTTTTCTAAATAATAATAACGGAACTTGTAACGGTGTGTAACAACCTAGGTAGGCAACATGTTTTACATGTATACAATGTAGATTGCTTAACTCACTAGTAGTGCTCCGTCTTATGTAGTTATGATATCTGGTGGTGGTGAGGACGACCTGTTTGATTTGTCTCATGTATCCAGAATCCAGATAGTGTTCATTGGTGACGGCGATGGTTTGGTCGTCCACTTACACCCTTAGCGCGTTTGGCACGCGGAGGGTTTTGATTTGATTATGGTGGCGTAAAATATGAGAATAACTATTTAATGTACTGTTCAAAGTAGATACAGAAAGGTACACTACATTTGAGTCCAAAATAAGCTTTCTTGCGCAGTTCGCCATCTACGTCATAATACGTCACATAATAATATTTGAATTTTTAGAAAAAGACAACAACACAATTATTTATTAGGTATTATATTTATACAGTGTTAGTTTTTTGAGAGTTACCATTTTTATTACAGCCAAACCGTTTATAAGAGCTAAGACCATAAGAGCTATGAAGTTCCTGACTATAGCAATCGGTTGCCCCCGTCGATATCTACAACTCTTATTTGAACAATATTTCAATTAAATCAACGGTTTGGCTGTAATAGAAATGGCAACTCTCAAAAAACTCACACTGTAAATATATAATTCGCCATCCACGTCATCACGATCTGCGCGTCGGCATACCTTTCTGCATCTAATTTGGTATTGTTAAAACTTTTACAATCAGTCAAGGGTGATGTTTCGTAAAGCTCGGTTACTTTTATCGCAAACAATAGTTGTACAACCTTTGATTCGTTTTAATAATTATGAATTTTGTTTAAATATTTCTATTTTGTCGTAATGTACAACGGATTTTACTATTTAATAAAAACTAAATTTTTATTATGGTGTAACTAGGCTTTTCATTTATCGTAACCTGCGTATATGCTTTGGATCAGAAATGGGACAAGTAAATTCTTTCAAAAATACACACGAGTAATGATGATGGTGTGACTTATTCGCCGGACAGGAGCTTTTGCTAATTGTAATCTACGCTTAAACATTATCAAAGCTCGCCTCGTCATCCACCCACGTCATTACAAACTTAACGTCCGTTTTTCAGACGTCACACTATAATCAACGTCACTCATATTATTATTCTTTACTTTATTTATACGTATAATATAACATTATTCCGATATTTATCTGGAATTGTAAAGAGAAACGGACGAAAACTTTTATGAGCATAGATGGTTGCAAGATTCGTACGTTTGACCTCATGGCACGCTCAGTCACTTAGCTGATAGTTTAGTAGATTTTTAGGCTTTTTTGGAAAAATTAGTAAGTTAATTATCCCTATAAATTCAAGATCGGAGACGATCAGGTACCGCGGACTACATTTTTGGAATTCGCGGGACTCTTTGATCCGTAATCCGCACTTTTAAAACCCTTGGTGTAGACTGTTGAATAAAGATTGATTCTAGTTTCCAAAATATAAAATTTTATATTTTGGTATGGAGAAATCTGATATCGATAGATATAAATCTCACAATGGGTCTGTCCATACCAAAAGGTCCATAACATAAAAAAATTAAAAATATGATAAAATTATAATATTACTGGTATTGTGTTGTGTATTAGATGTAGGAAGTGGGCACCACTGTGTTTTTGCAGGGAACTTGTGTTTTGTTTGTTTTTTGCCAGTTGTTTGGAGGCAATGTTGATTGTTAATGGTGTGTTGATTTTTTTGTATCCTTTTTAAGAATAATGTTACAGTTATAGTTGAAAGTTGAGACGTTTTGATACAAGAACAACAATCTACAGGATCTAAGGTAACTATAACCCTAAAGCTTTTACTTCAAACTAATTTCATATAATTATGAAATGGATGAAAGATTAGCAACCCAGTAACTGTAACGTGAGTTACCAAAACATTAATTTGTTTCTGTAACTTTTAGAAAATTGGACTCAGACATATGATTTTTTGTATTCTCTTCACAAATAACTCATTGATTGCAGAACTAATTTTTTTATATTTTTACAAAAAACAAAAATGTAAATTAAACGTACCTAAAAAATGTAACGTGAGTTACCATTCTGGTAACTCACGTTACGGAGTTTCTTAAATAGGAGTTGTTTCTTTAGTTGTTTCTTTATTCGAGAAATGATGTGTGCCAGAGTAATGAGGATGCCATCCCTGAAGTAAAAGTTATGTGTTTGAAGTGTGTTTCTGGACAAAATAACAAACTTTTCAAAATAGATGAAAATGACGTTACTTTTGTTAGTGTTAACAGGTTTTAAATGTACTTCCTTACCCAGAAATTGAAATGAAAGGTGGTAGGATGTACTACAAGTTTAAAAAACCAGTTGATATTAAAGAGAAGTAAAAAAACAGTAAGGGTTTCCCATTATGATTTTAGAAATGTTTTAACCAGTATTATAAGACAGCCTACTATAAATTGTAGGATTAAAATAAATAGGCTACTTTTTCACCTTCTGTTTAAAACTTCTATTGTTTAAGACTAGTATTTTATAGTTTATAGCAGGTATTATAAAATTGTTCTGTTATTCCGATATTTAGTAATAATAAAACTTTCCTAGTATTTCATATGTGTCGCTTAATTTGTTTGCCTAAATTCTTCTTTTCTAAAATTACTTCTAAATAAAAAAGGGCTTCAAGATTGTAAAACGTTCTTTTAAAAACACTATACATTGATTTGAGTAATGTATACAAATAATAATTATTTTATATAACTGTTTTCAAACCATTTTCCAATGAAGACAAAATGTAACGTGAGTTACCGTAACGTGAGTTACCGACATTGATATGGGATTTTAATAATAAAGTCTTCTACAGGCATAGGAAAATTTTGACAAACTCATCATCTTCTATATAACACACACAGGTTGAATATAAAAACAAATTATTCTTGTAACTTTGAATCGGGAGCAGAAAAAAGCAATTGACTCCAAAGTAAATTTTGTACTGTCCCTTTTCTGTAACGTGAGTTACCAAAATGTTTAAATTATTATTTCAGTTGTGGACAATTCAAAAGCTTTAAAAAAAAAGATGGTAAAAGCAGATCATCATGTTAATACTAGGAAAAATTCCGATTAAAAAATGTTTTAACTTAGTGTTGTTATAATACAAAAACTCTTAAATTTTGATTCACTTGGTAACGTGAGTTACCGTGGACATACCCAATGTTCTTGATGTTAAAATATATAGAATATTCCATTTAAAAAAAAAAAGAAATTTTATACAAAAAATTTTTTATATAATTTTAAGAGTATTTAATGACAAATTAATAATTTCGAGCGGAATATGATTGAGAATGGTGTCCATCTCTTATGAGTAAATCGGTAAAAATGACAAAAAAATCCCCAAAAAATTAAAATAGCGCCAAGACTATTTAGTTTAGTTATCAGACATTCTGAAGAAACTGCGGCTTAAATTCAATTTACAATATAAATGTTCTGTTCAAAATACCATATTCTATTTTAGGAACGTTGCGTTGTGTCAATTTCCAGTTCAATGATTTTTGATTATCTAAAAATACAAATGCATTTCACACATCTTGTATTTAACATAAACAATATATGGACATAATAATATAACAAAATGGACATCTCAGTAACTGCTATGTTCCACTTATGTACATATTTTATAATAGTGTGGCTTGTTATACGGTCTAAAGGAACGTCTCCACATTTCGTATTCGTACATATGTTACCACAGCAGCGACAGATTACTTCCAATTTTTCGTAACATTGTAAAACACTCCTAGAATTAGATAAGGTACAATATTAGCAGAGTAAACCAATGATGGTGTAGGCGCAGGGAAGATAAAATATTCAATAATCGAATGTCAATTTTCATGATCAATCAATGAATGTTTTTTTCATTGTCATTTAACGATTACTTGTTATGAAACTGTATAATATGTTTTTAGGATGCTTTAAAAGAAATCAAATAATAACATAACTCTTGAGTTATTTGCAGGTGTTTTTAAAAAACAAGGAAAATTCGTTTCTTTAAAACATTTTAAAATTCATTTTACAAAAGTATTTTTTTTACTTAATAGGTATTTTTATTTTAAAGACAAGGGTTTGGGGTTTTCTAAAACCCTTATTTCATTTTGTTGTAGCATTAATAAACGTACGGTCTGTAAAAATCTGATATACCTAACACTTCATTCCAAAAAAATTTTCTGTTCGTATAGCGTATAACTTTGAAATGGGAAAATACTTTAATTCTTTTCTTCGGTGATTATCCCTTTATAAACTTATTATCCTGCAGGGAAAATTTTTGTTTAAACACCAACATCAAAAAGTAGACACTTTAAGCTTTGGAAAGGTTTTTTCAAAATCATTGTCGGACTAATTTTGATTGAAAAACAACCTCTTGGAAAAAGGATAACAATTTTGAAAAAATTTGGGAACGTATAACGTTTTTGATGAGTATATTTAAAAGTTGCTTGGTTTGTTTTTCGGTTTATGTTGTTCTTAGGCGGTTTTAAACTAAAATTACGTTTTTACGACTGAAATTATTGAAATTACATTTTTAACATACAGAATGGTAAAATCCCTCACTGTAATATTTTTTAAGCTCTATAATGCTAGCTTACTGAGGTAAATTAAAAAGAAATACTTTAATTCTGTGATATGAGTTTGCATTTTTATTAATCCTTATTATAAATGCGAAAGTGAGTTTGTTTGTTTGTTTTTCCTGCTTCCACGCTTCAACAACTTGGCTAATCAACTTAGAAAAAACCTTGAAAAGACATTGCTTGGGAAACTGAGACAGTTATAGGCTACTTTTTGTCTCGAGAAAACGTTCAATTTCAGTGGGAGGATAATATCTATGATTCTATGGCTGATTTAATGATTCTGTTATATTTAGTTAAACTCGAAATAGGTTATATTAATGTATATAACATAGTTTGTATATAATATGTACATATATACGTAACTAATTGGAATTCCGAACACAGCAGCCTAATAACGCCTCATTCGGTAGACACCCCGTTGTGTTGGTATGCATAACAAGTGCTGCCAACTCAACATCCACATAGACAAAATATTTTTTCGTGTATTTTATTTTTGATTGATATTCCATTACATTAATATGACCATTTTGGAATAATATTCGTTTTTTTTTTCTTTAAATTGATTTAATTTTTTTGGTTTCGTTTTCTAACGAAGAATATGTCGACTTTTAGCATCTTCTAAGGCGGTAGATATGTATATTATAAACTTTCTTGTTTATCCTAAGTATAAAATACCCCTGTCGCAGCATCCTGCATTACATAGCGTATTTCCATTTATAAAAGTTAGTTTTTCTTGGAAACTAGTTGAAATAGAATAATACTTTAAAGACCTTTTTTATGTGCGTTTTTCTCCTATTTTCAATGGTGTAAAAAAATTTCACAAAAATTTTTGAAAAAGGGGAAGTTTTGGCAAAAAACTAATTATTTTCACGAAAATTGCCAAAAAAACCATGTTCCCGGCATTGGACGTGTCTAATTAACAAACTTGTCCAACGGTTTGGGACTTGGAATATTTTCATAAAATTTCATAAACGTAAGACATTTCGTTCGAGAGTTATCGCGCGGACACACACACACACACACACACACACATATATATATATATATATATATATATATATATATATATATATATATATATATATATATATATAAATTTTAGTGAATATTATTTTCGGTTTCTAGGGACTTCAAGACAAATTTCCGCCATAGTCCCGGGCTCAAGTCGCGTCATGAAAGTGGCTGTAATAACTGAATTCCATTCTGGAAATTCGCTAAAAAATACCCCTGCCGCAGCATCCTGCATAACATAGGGAATTTCCTTTAAAAAAAAATTAGTTTTTCTCGGAAACTAGTTGACGTAGTTTAAAGACTTTTTTTGAACGATTTTTTCTCCCCGTTTCAATGGTGTAAAAAAATGTCCCAAAAATTTTTGAATAAGGGGAAATTTTGGCAAAAAAACTAACTTTCTTCACGAAAATTGCCAATAAAACCATGTTCCGAGCACTGGACGCGTTTGGTTAACGAACTCGTCCAACGGTTTGGAACTTCCAATATTTTTACCAAATTTGGGAAAAATAAGACATTTCGTTCGAGAGTTATCGTGCTGACAGTTTCTGGGGACTTCAAAACAAATTTCTGCCATAGTCCTGGGTTCAAGTCGCGTCATGACAGTGGCTGTAGCAGCTGGATTCCATTCTGGAAATTCACTAAAACTGACGACGCAGTTGCAGCATTTTTTCGCCCCTTTTTTATTTAGAATTTGTTGTGAGGTTGACAATGGAGTCAGTAACTGATCAGGGCGTGATAAGGGACTGACCTATAATCATTTATAAATGATCATTCTGTTCAAAGGTTACAAAGGTATTTTTAAGCGGAACTGTCGCGAATAAACATGCTGGAAATTTAAATCTCTAGAAATATTTCGAAATTTTACTGCCGTTCTACTATTGTGCTAATTTGCACTAAAATTTTAAAAATTTTTCAACACTGAAAGATAAATTTTCCCAAATGGAATCTGGAAAAATTCGGAAAAAACTAAAATTTTTCAAGTGTTAAATTTTATTCTGTATAATGGTGTATATATAGAATTATTTTGACTCTGATTTCAGATCTTTAACACCCAGTAGTTTTAAAAATATTAATATTTAGAAAATTTTCCTCCAGTTTTTTTTTTGTGGTTTTCTGGGTTCTTTAGGCTCCTTTGATGTAGTCTATATGGACAGGAAAGTAAAAATACTGAAAGTGCAATGCTGTAAAAGCAGGAAAAATAATTAATATTTCAACATTTGTACACATAAATGGCATAATATATTTCCTTGGTGGTAGTTTTGTTGTAGAAATATTCTTAATATTAATGTCATTGATTATCGTCAAATCCTTTCTCAATAAAAATGTAATTAAATTTTATTGATCAAAATAATATTTTTATTCAAGAAGGATGCAATAAAATAAATTAATTGCAACAAAGTTAGCTCTAGGGTCTTCGTCTCACCGCGTTGGATTAAATTTTTTTAATATTCTTCAACATCTTAATTCTGTATCAATAACAAACCATAATAACAGTAAATAAGTATTAATAAAGGTATTATTATCAACTCATAACGTTCCCAATAAAATTAAACTTATTTAATCTGCTGTATACAGTAGCTTGCGCCTTTAGCTGCAGTTAAAGAGAGTGGTATTTACAAATTTATTTTTATTTATAAAATAAATAAATAAATAAATAAATAAATAAAAATAAAAAAAATATATTATTAAAATAATCAAAGACCAATTTGCGAATCAAATAGAGCGTAAATTTGAATGGCGGTCATGCGCATACAAATATATATACAAGCACCGTAAAATATGCGGGCTCCTGTTTCGTGTAGGCACCGCGAGCACATGTGTACGTAGGCGCCGTTTTCATTTCTGTTTTTGTAAGGTGATATTTTAATTATGTTATTAAAAAAAAATAATGGACTTACGTCACGTCGGGCCAATTATGATTTACAAAAAAAAAATCAGTTATAAACTCTCTCACATATACAAATATGCTATATAACCATTTTGAAAATTGTTCATTCTGTACTTTACACCGGTGATTCTCAAAGTGGCGGTCGCGGAAAGTATTTGGAGGATCGCAGAAACAATTGATACTCGTTTTCCACACATTTCCTACCTATTTCTACATATTTTGAGGGCCTTTTTGAGTCAAAAAGTTTGAGAACCACTGCTTTACAGTATTGTCATTAAATCTATAAAAACAAATCGTGGAATTTGATTTCAAATTTACGAAATTGTTAAGGAACGTATTTACTAACAATATGCGCGTAAAATGTTTGAAAATATTGAAAATTGAAAAACCTACTATTTACTTTCATTGTTGTAACGTTAACATTTTATTTACGATTTTTATTATACTAAAAAGTTTTTGTAAAATTGGTGACGCCATCAAATTAAACATTTTTTTTTCTCTAAATAAAAAGTTAGGTTTTATGCAAATAATTTGAATTATAGAGAAACCAACAACAACTGCAAATAATTCATCCTCATAAACTTACATTTACACAAACCCGTAATATAGCTATCTCTCACAAGAACTACTATCTAATATATTAAAAAAGGATAGTAGAAATTATTATATCTTTTATAGTGATGGCTACTGAGTGAGTGATTCAATTCACTGAGTTGAATCACTCAACTGACTAACTGAATTGAATCAGTCAAAAAGAAATGAATCGACTCTTTCAACTCGTGAGTTGAAAGAGTATATGTCATATACTCACTTACTCACTCACTTACATAAGATTCTATTCAATTTTCAATCTCTGTTTCAGTTTTCTTATTACAGAGCGACAGAGTCTTGTTTCCACAAACATCTGTTTTTTACAACTGTGTATATGACATAACGTATATATATATATATATATATATATATATATATATCGTATATACTAAAATACTATTGTATGGTAGGTATAACTTGATATTTTTTTAGAATCAATATTTTAATTTTTTTTTTACTGTCCTTTATTTTTTAAAATGCATAAAACAAATTTTAAATCAAATTTAATCCAAGTGTTTAATAAACTAATAAGATAATCTAAATAAAAAACACCCAATTTTCAGTTCACTATAAGTGCTATAAGTATAGATATTAAAAAAATTCTAAGAAAAAACTATATGTATTTTATTTTACAATATTTTCAAATTTTAAAATAAAATTTGCCCGTTTATTGTCAGATTATTACATCTCCAAAAATTAGTTTTTCTTCAAAACAGCATTGAGTGGCTGATAAAATTATTGTAGATTTTCACAATCAATAATTTTCATTGTTATCACTCTTCATCTGTGTATTTTTAATGCTGCATTAATTTTTTAATTTGTTGTGTTAGTTACGTGCATTAATTTTAAGTACATAATTATATTAATTTTATTCGGATATAATAATTATTTCCAAACGCTCATTCACTTGAGTGAGTGTTTCACATGTAAACTGTATGATTGAATTTGTTTGTTGATTCGTATTTGAAGTTGTACCAATCAGTTGTGTAAAGTGAGTGAGTGATTCAATTCATAAAAACGAGTGAGCGAATTGTGTCAAGTGAGTGAGCGATTAAATTCATTGAATCGACTCACCACAGTGAGCGGATTCAAAAGATTATGCGACAAATCTTTATTTTAAAATGAGTCATTTGCTTTATAAATAAATTTGACTTGAGGATGATTGGTTGAATTGAGGTAACTTTGGAACTTTGTGAACTTTTCAATTTTGCTGTAAAAATGACAGTTCATACTTATAGTTTTGGTAAAAATGAAAAGAATGATTTCGAAGACTTATAATTGGCTTCCAGTTTAATTATCTTATGATATAATTTCCAGTTTTAAGGCATAGAAATATTTTTGAAACCTTAGAGATACTCGCCACCTTCGGAAATCACTGCCACGAGCTATAGCCCACTTAACCATTCTGTAAATACGCCACTACTCGAAGCATGATCTTGACTCATAATTTTTCACTCATATCTAAAAAAATAACCCTTTCAAAATTTTAACAATATCAATACTTTGCGAAAAATACTCGTTAAATATTCGTGTCCCAACTGAGCTTTCGAAGAAGTGTACTCCAACATTTAATGAAATGTTTTGAAATACATAATTTTACTGTTAAAATATTTTTTCCCAACACTGTCCACGCGTACATTAACTGTTCATGAAATTAATAATAATTAAATTATTTTTAGAAATGAATAGCTGCTAAAAACTTATATTCTCAGTTTAATCTTAAAATATCTTAATAAAAGTATCAAATCCTACATCGGGTGGGGAATAATAATGCCCCCGATTAATATATTGATTATTTACAGGAAAATAAAAATTACTAAATAAGCGAGCATTAAAAATGAATAATTGTACAATTACTGACAAATAAAAATATAATATATTGTTGCTTCTTTCTTACACATAAATATGATATAATAATATTATTTCTTTTTATTGTTACCAAAGCACTATATACATAAAATATGTAATAATAACAATTATTATAAAATATATATCTACATACGTATATTATGAATATTTATTTAAAGGATAATAAAAATAATTTTTTGTTTATTAAATCGTGAATTTATTGAACAATTAATATTTACAATTTTTCAATTATCAATTTAAATTATTGCTAGATTAAAAGATTTATTTTTTTTAATTGAAACAGCCGATTTACAGTAGTTCAACTTAAAACTACTACATTACCTGAATATTATTTGGCATATTTTTGAGAATTTGCATTAAAGAATTTTTGAAAATTAGTTATTACTTCGAGGATTTTTTTTGAATATTTTCTGCAAACGTTACTTAATTGTTAAAAAATTGTGATACAATGAAAGCTTCTAATAATGCCAAATTTGTCTCGGAGAGGAAAAAAATTCTTGGAATTCTTGAAACTTTTGAATAATATCAATAAAAAGAAAAAAACATTCTTAAATTGTTATTATTTAGTTGGGGAGAAGTGGCATGAAAGGAACGTTTTTGTTTTAAGTGTTCTAGTACGTATATGAGATAACAAATTAAATAGTTACGAACGGAATTAGAAACTTCAGTTATCTCACTCTTAAAATAAAATCTAATAATAAAATTTCTTTGTTATTATAGTTGTAATTTTTCTCAGTTTTTAAAAAAGTGCATTTTATCCCTTTCATCAATAGACTGTATTGAAAGGGATATAATCATTTATGAAAGGGACAATACTAAATATCATTCATACTATTCAAATTTCCACCTTATATGAATATAAGACATACGGTTCATACTATTGCGCAGGTCATCTCACTGAATTTATACAATATATTAATAAATTTGATTCAATAATGGAAATAACGAAATGATTTCAGTAATCAATGATTATTAATTGCGTGGTTTTAGTAATTGGTAGTTAAAATCATTGTTTTTCATTTGATTATTTTTGTTCGAAATTTTTAAACAAGAAGAAAGTTTAAAAAAATTAATTATTGACACTAAGAAAACACGATAATAGAGAAAAAATTGTGACAGGTAGATATTCAAATAAAACTAATTTAAAATCACTAGTCTTAAAGGTACTCCCATTCATAACTGTTTGCTCTGTCCCATTTATAAATATCACAACCAAATTAAAAATTTAACCTTTAAATCTACAATTTTATTTATAAGATATCTGATCTGTTGCTTTCCTCTAGTTGAAAGAATAACTAACTGTATATAGGTAATTACAAACATTTCAAAAAATACTTACAGTATATCAGAAAATATTCCGAAAAATTAAAAAAAACAATATTACTTTGGAACATAAAAAAATTTACAAGCACAACATTACCATGTTTTAAATGACAGTGGCTTGAAGTCAGGAACAAACATACCTGCATTGGTGCTGCCACACAACACAAGCATGTTTGATTTGACGGGATTTGTATTTAGTGCGTAGGTTATCTGAATTGTGCCTTTCAATACGTATCCTTTTCGTACCACTTCTCCCCTACCTACGTCTAAATTTAGTTTAATTATCTTTCAACTAATTAGCGAATTCCCGAAGAAATTTGGTGAAAACGTTAGAAATTCTAAACTCTTGGATGAATTCTTCAGTTAGACACATTCGATTCTTGAAACCTCAAAAATTGAGTTTTCTGCAAAAATCTGTCAAAATAGTCATTTAAATTTTTTTATCTCATTAGCGGGTTTTTGAGAAAACGTAATTTTTGGCAACCGAAAATTCGTTATGTTAACAGGAAGCTAGGACAGGAATAATTCGGAAAATAGTTAAAAGAACTTATCATAATCAAAACTTTGGCAGTAGTCTCGAAACTAGCTCCTTATAATATCTGCGCTCTGTTTAAAATAGATTAGAAATGCGTGTAGCATCAAATTGTTTGTCACTATGGTTTTATTTAAAAGCTCACAAAAACCATTAATCAAAATGTTTTTGAACAACGCAACGTTTCAAATTAATTTCATACATTTTGAAATTTGATAAAAAATAAATAATATGAAAATAATAAGATTATTAAAATAAATCATAACAGAATAAAATAAAGAAAAAAGATTAATTATCTAAAAAAATAAAATAAAAACCGATCCTCCACCCTTTAAATTAGTGGTGCATGTATATTATATCAGGATGAGATATATTTACGTTAAACGGTTGTTACCATAAACATATTAGCATATTTTAAATATATGTTCGAGTTATGTGATGCGAGTAGCGAGCCGGGTGAGAGAGAGTCGGTTTTGAGATATGTCGAAATTATGTTAATAGAGATAAATACATTAACCACGGTGGATCATCATTATTATTATAATATTTATGTTGTAAATAGATCGCAACCATAGATTTAATATGATAATATGAATTGAAATTTTAAAATAAACTAGAAAGTTCATGTGAGTAAAAATTTATGGTATCAGTTGAAAAATATGTTACAATTAGAAAAATCAATGTGAAATTTGTTCAAATTCTTAAACTTTATAGAACTTCTTAAATAAAACTTTTACTGTTAATACTGTTAATTCATTGCTTCGGACTTTATGATTTTCTCCTTTCCTGAGTGTAAAGGACTCTGGACACATCCGGACCAACTACTGCTATTTGGTCCACACTCCAACTCCAGTAGGAAACAATTTTTGAACGAGTAGAGAGTGGATTTGGACCAAAAAAATTTAATACATGGTTTGGTCAATTCCTCATAATTTTCTTTTATATCTTATATTACAATATAATTACGTTAATTGTTTTATAACCATTTCAGGAGCAAATATTTTTAAAATGACTAAAATGTTACTAACAGACTCATATATAAAATTAAAATAATTTAAAAAATTTGAAAATTGAACTTAATGATGTCATAGAAGTTATTTGGGCGATTCTGCGTTATTTTTCTAGTTTATTTGTAAACGAAATTCCTATATTATGACAGTAAAAATCGGAAAATTATCTAAAAAAAATACTTGAATTCGTATAGCAAGTCCTACAGGTCAAGATTTGTGCTATAAAATTTCTAATTTAATTCATAGACTTGATAATTTTTGTTAGAGTTATGTACTGGCATGAAAATTACCGTGGAAAAATATAATTTGTTTAATCGATCCAAAATATAGTTGATGTCATTGTATTCCACATAATTGAAATAGTTTTCTAATTTTTTTTCCAAAATAATTTACGTGGACATAGTTTTTGGCTGGGATACAAATGATCGTAAGTGAATAAATCCAATTAATAGCTAATGTTCGTAATGAAATTGTTAAAATTAAAGTAATGCAATGCCACATTTCTTGAGACCAAATCGTGTTTCATCTGTTAATTTGTAAAATTCCCATACGAAGTCCAGAAACTTTTGATATCCGTTTTTACAGTTTTGACCGATACAAAATTGACCAGTATTTGCAGAGTTTCAAATCCTAAACACATGTCGAAACCAGTATAAAATTCTGAGATCAATACTCAAAGAAATCCCAGTCAGAGCCTTGAAAAGATAAAGTAAGCTTATGTAATTAAGTCATGCGGAATTACTTCAGACGCAAAATTCATTATCTTTTTAGGGTTCTGATTGTATTGCATCATCTTTTAATAAATACGTTTACCGTTCTAGATTATCATATTAAATCTTTGGCTTCTGGTAAAAGATAAAACAAATAATAATATGACAAAGTGTGTTTTGAGAATTCAACACCCCTGTCTGTCCACTGTTTGTTATTTTATGGTTGCTATGTTCACCATATTACAGTTTACCCTTCTTTGTTGTATATTCTACGCTACCATCATTGCATAATTGCAATAAAATATATATGATCAAAACAAATTAGATAGGCGTCCGCTTTTAAATAGTTATAATAATCTTTGCAATTTATAATTTGAGGTTCAGATTCATAAAATAATGCGCAAGGGAGATTAGATTCAATTTTTCATCAGTACTATATGGTTGATAGAATTTTATAATGGGCTTATATGATGATTGTTTAAATCTCAATTGTGCATTTTTTTTTTAGTATAGCTAGTAGGGTGACACTTAGCGATGGAAAGTATGTATTAATTTTGAAGCAGCGAATACTATACAGAATATTTTAAGTTTGGCGCGTCGATTGTTACAAGCTGCTATGATAAAAAAGTCGTTGTTAACCAACAACATAAACGTTAAGTTTTTATCAAATCTTTTTATCAGGATTGTCTAAAAAATAAAAATTATAGACAAAAATAAAAAAAAATATATAATTTCTGATTATGATAATGTATTCTATTATTTGAAATGACAGTGATAAGGGTTAAACATTGTCATTTTAATTTTAACCATTAACACCACAAATAAATTCTGAAATGGATCTTTTTGTTCAAAATTATTTAGCTGTAGAAATTGTTTAAATTCCTTCCTAAGTTTTTATTCTCAGTTTAAGACTGGTCAGTGTATTCATGGCGGGAATATACAAATTTTTTATTTCCTGTGTAAAATATGAAAATTTTTAGATCTTATTAATTCCTCAGGGACTCTTTATTCAAGGTCCTGTTTTCGATACAATTCAGCTTCTACGTTACCTACGTCACTCATCAATAGACAAAGGTCTTCTAGCATACATGCAACGACTCTGTTGTTCCAATTCAGTCACTTTGTTCCTATCAAATATTTTGTGGAAATTTCGGCATTCTTCAGCAACGCTATGTTTAAAACTTTACCCAGTTTTAACAAAAACCATCCTGGTTTAGAATCTTTCTTTCCAAATTTAAAAAAAAATTCTTTCCAAAAATACAATTAAGAAGTAAGAAAAAAATACAAGTCATGAGCAAATAAAGAAAACACCTTATTAAATTTCTTATTTATTTCCCGGTTACGAAATGCGAGATTTCCGGGACACATTATACCCATTCCGGAATTATTTTAACAAAAATTTTAATGTGGAACAGAAATTACTTTTCCGGGACTGTCCGTTGGCCGCTTTAGTAATTATAGAAATTTTAAAGAAAATTTTCTCCATCGCATTGTCGAAATTAAATTATGCTTTATGCTTTAAAGGTTTCGAGGTAAGTAGTTCGAATAAAGCAAAATGTTTGGGAATCAACATTATTTTCGGTTTTTGGTGACCTCAAAATAAATTTCAATCATAATCCTGAGCTCAAGTTTCCCCATGACAGTTGTCGTAATAGCTGAATTTTCCTTTCGGAAATTCATTAAAATAGTTGAATTCTGATAAATAAACTAATTCTAAAACTGTTTAAAAGTACACTACTAGGTCAAGTGAAAAAGTAGGATAAGCAAAAAAATAAACACTTTTAAAATAAAATGTGAGTGAGTTGCTGTTGATAGAAAAAAGTTTAGGTAAGACTGAAAAGTTTAGTTGATTTGTTTGTGATTAAATAGCTATAATTTATAACTATTTGATACATTTGCATAGCAAAATCTAATTAATTGTTTACCACTACTTTGAGCCTTACTGTATCAATATTCAAAATAATTGAAAATCTTATCAAAATTTACTTTTGGCAGACAACTCATTTTAATTACGTTTCTTTCGGTACACGGAGAGAAAATTCCTATAAAAATTACTGTGCTCATACTACAATCGACGTGTAACGGGCGAAGATATCCAATTTTTGTACGGTAAAATTATAAAAATTATAGTTATATTATTGTAATTTTTATAATTTTACCGTACAAAAATTGGATATGTTCGCCTGTTACACGTCGATTGTAGTATGAGCACAGTAATTTTTATAGGAATTTTCTCTCCGTGTAGTGTTATTAAAAATAGGTAACGACATAGGTCGCATCTTAATAAATTATTTATTTTTGTTATCATTCAAATTTCAATTGTTTTTCTAAAGAGTTTAGATTAGATTATTACATTATCTTTCTCTGACACATAATGTGGAATCGAGAAGGAATTTTTTAAGGAGTATTAAAAATTTTGTATTCAATTATTGGTTTAAAATCCGTATGACGTCACTCTGAAGGGTTAAGCTTATTTATTACATCATTGTCTAAAAATAAAAATCCGAGTATACATATATATCTCTATTTTTCACTATTCGGACTAAAGTGATTTCTTCAGAACAGAAATTTTTGGAAACATCGCTGTGCCGTTCTTTTACTAGCTATGTCTTCACCGAATTACCTCAACTGTCCGTATTTGACAAGTTTCCGTTGATTTATTTTCTATAAGATTGCCATATGGAAATATTCGATCGATATGAATTCGACATTTCATTCACAACAACCCAATAAAATGCGAATACGTCTTGAAAGACATATTTCATTTTTTAAACAGCCATAGAGTAAGTAAAGTATATTTAAAATATTTCTCTTATACTTTTATAATTTAACAAAATATAAGAGAGAAAAAAAAAAGGTAAAATACAAACCATGAAATTTTTATCTCGTTTCACAGTTATGACAAATTTTCCACGCTATTTCCGTCATCAGATTAACGAAAACAGAACAGAGGAGTCAACTACGAGTCAGTGACGTTAATGTTACTCAATGAATTGTACTTTTAAAATGTAGATTAAAGAGGGATTAACATTTTAAACTTTTATATAGAAAGGGCCGTACACCACCACCGCTAACTACTATCATGGTATAGGTATCATTCAACTGACTAAGTGACTGAATAAATGTGTTCAAAGGGGGTTGTCATTTGCTTTGGGGAATTAAAAAGAATTACATAAAATTATACACACCATACAGACCACACAGAATGATACAGATAAATCCATTCAAAACAAATACATATTTATAACTATGACTCCGAAAGCTCGAATCTTCCGGTTCCAATTGTAGCTCCGAACTAGAGATGTCGATTTTAAATCGATTAATCGAAAATTGATTAATCGAAGCTTAAAAAATCGATTCTTTTTTCGATTTTGTTCTTTTGAATCGATTCATGAATCGATTATTAAAAGTAAGAGATCGATAACCGATTTTTTCCAAAAATAACTTCATTTTATTTGTAATTCTACAAAGGAACATGTGTTAAAATGAAACAGGAAAAACGTTATTGTTAATATTGTCACTTTTTATTAGTTTTTACTCTTTGTTATCAACGAACCCCCATGTGGCTCTGTACCTATAACTACATACATATGTATACGCACTATCTTGTCCAGTAGTCCCAATAGTATCCAATAACCAATATGTATATTGTATACACTTATACAGTATATGTATATTAAGTACTACTATGGAGACTATTAATACAAAAGAAAGCAAGACCACCTATCTGGTAAACGATCCCTTTCCCATATAAGCGATTTATTTAGAAAATATTTTTTTGTCAGTTTGAAATTTTTGAATAAATTTGGTTCATTCCGTGGTATTCTTCCTACATATCGCGCATACTCTGTCTCAACCTTGTATCTGAAAACTCCCAATTTTTGCACACAAAAAAAAACATATTTTAAATCCGTATTTTTATCACTATGAGCTTAAGATTCATGCTAATTACACCCTTCGATGTTGGCTACCCATATATGTAAATATATATAGATAACTATATATGTAAATACAGTATTTAATATGTTTTTTGTGTGTCCTAAAACATGTAGCTTTTGATATACGAGGTAGAGACAGCCAACGCGCGATATTCAATTTCGTTATTTGTTTTGTTTATTTGCTATAATTATAATTGAAAAGTTAACTCATCGCCTTTATAAGTATAATGTAAGGCGTTTTTACACGATATTCCCCATGTACTATCAATTAAGTCCCTTAACAAAAATTATTAGCCAATTTTACTAAACTTTTCAAAATTTCGATTTTTTAGATCGATCTTACAGAATCGATTCTTTTTTAGCCGAATTTTTTTGAATCGATTTTTTTAATTTCAATTTAAATCGATCCAAAAATCGATCTTTTTCTTGGAGAATCGACATCTCTACTCCGAACCCGACTCCGGTTCCAATGAGAATTGAGAAGTTTCTTTTTGGTGCGGTGGAAAATAAATACATAAATTTACACCCAAAAAAATCAAAATATCATGGATGCAGGATAACTATCGAACAAAATATCAAATTTTTACGAAATTTGGTGAAAACATTAGAATTTCCAAATCCTTGGATGAGTTCTGCAGCCAGACACGTCCGATGCCCGGAACCAAGAAAAAATGATTTTTACACCATTTCGAAGAGGGGAAATATCACATAGGATACACTTTGAACCATTATCCTATGTATGCATGTTTTCGAGAAAAACTAATTTTTATAACCGAAAATTCGCTATGTTATGCAGGATACTGCAGTAGGAGTATTTTTTTTTAGCAACAATTTAGCAAGGAAAAATCAGTAGTTTTTCGGTAATTTATGATTTATAATATTTATTAATCCTATTAGAATCAAAATTTTAGCTTTAAAAACCTAGGAAGAAGGAACGGCTACTTCTAGCAAATTTCGAGGTAGCAAGAGCACTGCAAATGTGCAAAACAGGGAAAATAATGTAACGCAACTATTGCCGTTTCCCTAAGTTTTCCAATGTTTTGAGTGGCAAAAATTGTTATCCTAGAATGTAAACATTTCTAGTTCCGTTACATTTTTCAGAGCTTCCGGAACCATTTTGGTTCCGTGTTTGCTTATTAAATTCCGTATTTTTATTATACTTTGTTTTGTTGATTCTACCAACTCGATTCTGATTCCAACTCACCTCTAACTTCGATTCCGATCCATCTTGTAATCAATTTTTTTCCGAATGTTTTTTTAGTGTTTCTGTGACATCCTGTACTGGTATCATGTAGGTCTCATGAGGCATGTCAACAAGCACACTGCGTGCTTATGTAAAAGTGTGACAGGATTATTCTTTTCAAATAGATACCATTCTATGTGCCAGTTTTTAACCCGACCCGTCCCCTATTTTAAGCTCATTCTTTTTAACCCTTTTTTTCTCGTTATTCTTCTTTGTGCAATGGCAATGAAGAAAATTTCAACTTATTTTAAAATTAAAGTTTCTAAAGTGAGTCAAATAAATTACTTTGGGGACTCACACGACGGACAATACCGACACAACGTTATTTCTCATCTTATTTTCTATACCATTTAATTTTTCCTTTTTCGTTGTAACCCTTTCCATCTTTTTTTTTTAAGTACTTTGTTTCGTTAATTTGTAATCGTTTAGAACGACTTTTTTCTTTCTTTTGGTCCTTCTATAAATTTAATGAAATAATAACTTTATTTTCGTATCTATTGTTTTCTTTTACTAAAGAGAAAAAAATGTTTTCCAAATTACTTCCAAATTACGCTAATACAATTTTATTAATTTGGTACAAAATATCGAAATTTATTTTCGATCAAAATCCTGTAGCTTTTAAAATATTTAAAAAAATTAAAATATTTTTCTTTTAATATTTTTGACATATTTTATTGAATTTTTTTTTGTGCTTTTGTGCTAGACACCCATGGCCGTATCTGCTGATATGTGATATTTTGAAATGTTATTTATCTTTGATGAAAATATTACTTTAATAAGTACATAATTACTAATTAGAAATTAGAATTATTTACAGTTTAGCGTTACAGTTGTCGGTAAAACATTAAAAGAAATTATATATTGATAAGTATAACGCTAATATATAAACCTGTTATTGATATAACCTATTCTTATCAGTACCTAATAAAATTGATTAATGTGTGATTTTAATACAATAGAATATGTATTTCCAATAATAAGAAACACAAAATAAAAATAGGGGAGATTCAGCTTAATTAGTACCCACATTTAAAAAAAAAATTGTTTAAACACTTAAGCTGCTAAGGCTATGTGTATAAAAGAAAATTACAACAAAAAATTAGCAAGATAATATAACATAACAATAAAAATTTTCAAAATTTAAAATAAGTTCATCGAATGTTAATAGTATATTATTAAATGGCAAGGACCTGCGGCCTCAGATACAGTTTAAGAATCCAAGGCTGAAAGCCGTGAATTCTGAAGCATCCATGGTAAGGATCCAGTTCTGAAGCATCCAGTAAGTTATTTTTACAACCGAGAAAAATGATGAATAAATTGAAAAAATTAAGAAAAAATAATAAAATTAATACAAAATGCAATTTTAATAAGAGGTTGAAGGCAAGAGGTTGAAAAACTACATTCTTCATCCTCTAGAGCAGAGGTTCTCAATAATTTTTTTCTACGGACCCCTTCATCCAATCACTATTTTGACAGGGACAGGTAGTCTCTCAGATAGTTAATGACACTTGTACAATCGTTTATTATGTCATAAGTTGCAAAATGAAGGTATTATTTTCATGAGTAGTAAGTTTGCCAAACGAGGTCGCAAGTCGAATTGGATAATTGCGACGAATAAAAAGGACACTCATTTTGCACGTGCTACATACAAAAGAAGCTCCCGTAGGTACATAGCGGCTAAGCTACAGATTGATAATCTATTTGATATTTTTTTTCCAAAATGAAAACTACGGCCGCAATTGTGAGCACCAATTTCCGTCCTTTTTTAAAGACACTTTTTTAAAAAAATTATAATAATTATAAAAAATAAATAAAAAAGAATAAAAAAAATATTTTTGTATTGCTAAATAGTGGTATTAATCGTAAAAAAAATTCATCACAATTCCCCCATCCTATCCATCCGAAAAAAATCGCGAAAATTGACTATTTTTCAGCCGATGATCACACTGTGATGGTACCTTACAGATGACTCATGCTCAATTATATTTGAAATTAGGTATAGTTAACTTTTTAACTCAGAATTACAAAAACATAATATAATCCTTATAGTTTCTATTAATTAATGATATACGTATATGATACAGAATGAATATAATATCATAATGAGTATAATGACTAATCGTCCGCGGACACCCAGGGGTCCGCGGACCATCTTTTGGGAACCACTGCTCTAGAGAAATTTGGGTGTAAAATCTTCATTTTTACAATCAAAATGACAAAATTCCTCTCAAAAATATGATTGAGACCCGGACTGAAGTCTTTCTTCTAATGGAACTACATGTCTAAAAATATTCCTTCGGTTTACTTTAGTTTAACTTTCTTTAAAAATTTAATTTGACTCCTTATATTTAATCGTCCCCAATTTTAAATATTTTTTATTTAACAAGTCATTTTTATGTCGCTAAATAAGAAAAAAATTAAATAACGGTGTTTATCGTTTATACTTCTTATATTATTATTAAACTCATTAAAATTGTAAAAAATTTTTAAATTAAAAAGAAAATTGAAATTTAAAAGTGTAAAACTGATAACAGTTGTGTTAATTAAAAATTAAATTGAATTTGAATGCGATTTTGTGTGCTAAAATTGCATGACCTGACCGATATGATTTAGACTAGAAACAGTTTTACTAATACTCATATAATTAAATTTAAAAAAAAAATTGTTTAAATAATTAATTTTTTTTAAATATTAGAATTTGTAAAAATAACCAAATATAGGCACATCACATAGGCGTTGTGTATTATCGTTTATATATACTGAGAGGTAATTCGATTTTTCCAAATAAAGTTCTTAGCATTATTTTATGGGATTTAGTCACGACCGTAACTAGGCTGGAGCCCCCAGCCAAAGGGGGCTCCAAGAGAATATAAGGAATATCAAAATTCTTTTTTTGGCAAATTTTAAGGGCGGCATTTCTAAGGCCGCCGCCATTTTTCTGCCGTGGGACGTAATTTTGCTGTATTTCTGTAAAATTAGGGCGGCAAACGACTGACGAGCAAAAAGACAGGTCGGTGCTTTTTTGCCAGGGGGCGGAATTTTTTTTATCCGAGGCGGCGTACGGGCCCCGAATGTACTTTCTGCCTCGGAGCCCCTGAAGACCTAGTTACGGCCCTGGATCTAGTATGGCCAAATTCTTAAAAAATGTAAAAGATAAAAGAATTGTTTAAAATATTTATACTTCTTATTGATTTATTGAATATTTTTGGTATTTTCAAATTAATTATTTTATTTAAAGTAATAAAAATTGTTGTAATATAAAGCGATGCCTATTACAATACCTACTTATATATTCTTCATATTTTAGTTACATATTAGGTACATTGTTTTTTGTAAAGGAAATAAACAATAAATTGAATAATGTAATGATTGTTGTAAATGGGCGGTAACAAAACACAATCCATAAAATATAAATCTTGCAACTATTTGAACCCGATACACTAGAGTGTCAAAAATTCCTTTAGCACTAGAAATGAAAAATCTAATTAATTTCCAATATACTTTTCCTAGTAAATTTGATTAAATTTTTTAAAGGATGTTCTTTAATAACAAAACATACTGCCATGCAAAATTTCATTTACTGGAGATCACTTTCTTGCTTCATTTTGATTTGCTTGACTGGTAAAGATTTGGTTATCAGTATCTACGAAAGTTCTCGACAAAACTTAGTCAAAATTTTTTGTCAAATTTGTCGAATCCATGGTTGGAAAGTGTCAGGAAAGGGTCTTATTTTTAGAACCATAAAAGGCGACATAATATGTACAATTTTATGCTTGTATTCCTCTTACCTGAGAACTCGCCTCAAAAATCGTTCTTTTGGTTGAAATCAGCCCCGGATCTACGATTTTTTAGAACCGGGGCAGTGCGCCCCCCTCTCCAACGTTTGACATAAATTGTCAAAAAAACTCATAAGTATATACATATGTAAGTCCTTTATAAAACTCCAATTTTTCTCGTTACGGCAATGATAAAAATTGAGGGTTTTGTAAAGGATCAATATAGGTACAAGTTGATTTTTTATTTTAATAAATCTAGTCTGAAAGTACTACAAGTTGTGCAAATTTCAAATTTTTATCACCAGCCCCATCAAAGATACAGGGGCGCAAAATTCCAAAATTTGGAAAAAAGTCAGTTTTCGGAAGTTTGTAAAAATTAAAGGATACAAGTTTCACAATTGAAATAGTGTTTATTTGTTTTATAATGGGTAGTTGTATAGCTATTCTCATAAAAAATACTAAGCCAGGTTTAAAACATTCCTTCTATAATAAAAAAAAATGTTCAAAAAGTGAATTTTGCTAAATTTTGATATCTAACTTTAGGAAAGTTTTCTTATGGAAGGGACGAAAATAGGTTAAATATGGACGTCACTTAAAATAAAGAGACATTTGTTACCTTTAAAATAGTTTTTATTTCAACCTTTTAGGATGAACGGTTTATGAAATATGTGCATTGGCATAAATGGCTGCAAACACAAAAATTAGCGCAAATTGGAAAACAAAAATGGCTACCACGCTTAAACGGTTCAAGATAATTTTTTTTAACAATTGTACTCAATACTTCAAATATAATAGAAACAACTGGAAGAATATCAATTTTTTCTAAAATGGTCGAGCAACCAACTTTATTTTAGACCATTTGATATAGACCGACCTAGTATGATTTTAGCGCACCCTGAAACTGACGCCCGGGGCAGGAGTCCCAGTGTGCCCCCCCCTTAGATCCGTGCCTGGTTGAAATACGTTATACTTAATTCTTATAGTGAATTCAATTATTTTTGTTATTAGAGTTATATAATAACTAGGAAAAAAATTTGGAAGACGTCCGAGCGGGTTTAGGCACTAATACTTGCGCACTTAGTAGATCGAGGATTCGAATCCCGCGGCCGGCTATGCTCGTAAAGGTTTTCTGCAATTTTCCTTCACAATTCCAAATGAATATCGACATAGTTCTTTTAAGAAGACAGCTGCACTTCCTGTCCGTCCCCACTTTCCTTGTCCTCCACTCACATTATAAATCGTAATGTAAAAAAATGTTGTAAAACTAATATTGTATACAAATAATGATGTGGGTGGCGTCTGTTATGAACGAAAAGTTTCAAGAACGGACGTTAAATCAAATTATCACTATTAATCTCACTATATGAACTTAGTGATGTCGAGCCGAAGAGCAGCTAAAGTTGTTCCTCAGATAAAATTAGTCATTTGTCGAAAATATCCAGGATGAAGAAGTCGACTAGTCGACTAAATCTTTAGTTAAATTCATAAATAGGATCACCTGTCACTTTCAGAAGTGATTTTCTTTTTTTTTTAAATTTTTATTCTTTTAAACACATAAAAATGAAAAGCCATACAAATAGATAATTTAATAGTTTTCATTTTTTGAAGCCCAGTAAATAATACAAAAAGTTATTAAATTACTTGCTTTTAGTCATTTTAAAAAATTAATCACTTTAGCCATTTAGTCCAGGCTAAAATAGTCGACTAAAAAATCGTAATTTAAATCAAATTACGGATACTAAATACTAAACTCAAATACTAAACTGATTAATCCATTTGTCATTCGACATCACTAATATAAAGTATAAAGTAGTGATGTCGGAATAGTAATTCATTAATCGGCTTAGTCGACTAATTTTGTTTAAATTTTGTCATTTTTTAGTTAACTGTTTTACCCTCGACTAAATGACTAAAATGATTAACTTTTTTTTTAATGACTAAAAATGACTAATTCTTTTCTGTATTATTTATTAATTTCCAAAAAATGAAAACTCGAAAATTATCTATTTGTATGATTTTTCACTTTTATGTGATCTGATATATTTCCCTTTTTCTTAAAAAAACTATTAAATGTAAATAATTAAAAAGAAAACATCATTTATGAAAGATTCATATAGGTTACTCTATTCATAAATTCGACTAAAACTTAGTCGATTAGTCGACTACACTATGCTCGATACTTTCGACTAATGACTAATTTTATCTGAAAAATAACTTTAGTCGAATAAATTGCTCTTCGGCTCGATATCACTAATATAAACATGAATTTTCAATACGTAGTGTAACAATAAATGTACAGTAAAATAGTTATTTCACTTCAAATGTGTCTGGTGACTGAAAGTTGGCGGCAACCATTATTAAAAAAAAAATACGTTTCCATATCGCAGTACCTATAAGTATTAATAATATTAAATAATAAATAAATAATACCTATTACGTTTTTGAATCAATATTGTCGGTTTCTTTGTTCTTAATAATATTACTTTGACCCCGTTGTGCCCCGCGAATGACGCCGTTCATTCTCTCTATTCTATCTTGCAATTTATATTCCAATCGTAATTATAATTTTTTGATCAATCTTTGAAAAACATTGTATATATACGTACAGTATACAAGAATATATTGTTGTCGAGTTATTTCAGTAATGTTAATAAATATATTGTGCGCTTCACAGGATTCAAGTTAAAAGTTTTTAATTAAAATTTTCCTCAGTCAAGATGTACCTATTTAATTTTGTGGTAAATTACATTCAAATATTTTGTGACTATAAAATTATTCATTTAAGTATCAGAGATCTATTAGAAATCTATTAATATATTTAGAAATGATTAGAACTTAGAATTATAAAATAATTTGGGTGCAGATTGTCCATTATAGGTATCGAAATGAGGAAATGCTTTTTCTAGTTGGTTTATATACCTACTTAATATTTGACTGAAGCCTTTTTTCTAATGGTACTATATATCCAATTTTTGGTAAAAATGAAAAGAACCGCTTTCAAAAAACAATAATTTATTTCCTATTTTATCACCGTTTCATTTTATTTATGATTTCTACGGTACTGAAACAATTTAGCAAACTCTATGACGTCATTAAAGTAAAAATTTCTGTTGTACTCAAATCAAGTTTTATGGAAGCGATCTGGATCAGACTGATTAAATTTAATACATTTGAGCGGTTACTTTATGGTATTTCATATTTGATATTAGTAAATAAAAACACTTTACTTTGCAAAATACCAATTTTATTGAATATTAAAACACTTATGACATGTTTCGGTCAATATAAGAATACGTTTGAGAATGGTCATATTGACCGAAACATTAGAGTTCTAATATTCAATAAAAGTAATATTTGGCAAAGTAAAGTGTTTTTATTTACTAATATCAGACTGATTGTTCATTTCTGCTGTTAAAATGATGAAAATCTTTTTAAAAATATGACTGATCGGCTGAAATCACAGAACAACATAGAAGCAGTGTACATATAAAAAATTGTCGTTCGTAAGTTGCAGTAAGCACTAAGCTGCAATTTACACCACTACTGATTTAGTCTGTTACTGTCCGTCATGGTGTTCACGTCGTAATGAGTATCATGTTTTTTTAATCAACTCGTGAAATTTAAACACAAAAAAATATGAAGTGTGTCGTATTTAAGTGTAAAAATTCTACTGAATAAAAAAATTCTCAAAACAAAGGGATATATTTCTTAAAATAAATAAGTTTATTTTTAAATGTTGGTTGTTTGTCACATGAGGTAGCCATGATAGTATATACTATATGTATGCGAGCTGCGGAATCATTCATCAACATATTACACTAACACATTCGCATATTTGTATCCATACATCATGTGTTTTGGTTGTATGTATCATACGAGTAATAGCTTGGTAGGAGATTGCTGTGTCTACGTCACTCGCCGGCGACAGCGGGCACAGTTTGGCAGACATCCTGGTTTGACCCCTTGGCTGAGATCTTTTTTCTGGTGGTCTCACACGTCTAATTTTCGTAAAAATTAGAAGAACGACTTCGATAACCTATAATTCACTTCCAGTTTATAAAATCTAATATTTTATTTAGGGATTTTGAAGTACTGAAGAATTTCAAAAAACTTGATGGCGTTGATAATTTAGTCGTAAACTTTTCGTTTATCCTGTTACAACGGTGAAATTCCTTTTAGAAAAAAGGATCAGCTCCTTTTTTTGAGTGGTTGTACATGTTTTATAAAAACGATCTCGAAAACCTGGAATTCGTTCCACTTTCATCGTTCTACTTCGGTGTTTAAGACACTGAGTAATTTATAATTTTTTTTTAAATCGAGCTGTGTTTAGGGTAATTTAGGTATAAAACAAGCCAATTCGATTGCAATTAGTACTTTCGCTTCTTTTCGCAAGTCTCTCATTTGAATCATGGTTCTATTTGTATAAATTACCAGGTGTAAAAGATTCACTTTTACCAACTGCATATTTCAAACTGGATCTTAAATGAAACTGCAATTCATTCTTACCACTTGCGCACCAAGCTCACTTAATTGAAACAACTACTTACTTAAGTCATATTGCTGAGTCACTTAATGATGATAAACAAAAACAGAGGAGCTGTCAATAAAAGTTTAGTTAATAACTGTATCAATAAAATTTAACGTTAGTTAATTTAATGCGTTACGTTGATTTTTTTGTTAACTTATTGACAGCATGGTTAATGGATTTTAAAAATCTATCAATATTAATTTATCAATCAAACAATAGGTGAACAAAATGTAATCAGATGAAACCCATTTAAAAAAAAAAATGATTGAATTGAACGTGAAAGTTGTTTTTGAATCATAAAAAAGAATTGTTGGAATATTTTTAGGTCTTCTTGTTGAGTTGATGCATCGATCTAAACCTAGGGAAGCCTCTTAAACTTATATTTTGAATTTTTAAAATAACTAGAACTGCTTTATATATTTTAGAATATTTTATTCACATTTTTGCAACTATTTAACCCCATCCGTAAATTGCTTCTATTCTTCTTCTTATTGAAAAAGTTATTCCAGAGACTGACAGAATAGAAAAGCGTTTAAAAGAATAAGTACAGATAGTTTTTTGGTAATATCATATTACAAAAAGAAAAATTTGAAATTTGAAATCTATGAGAAACTTCTTGTATCATTCAAATAAATAAATTCTCACGAGAAACATTAAAGAGTTTAACGTTTTACCACAAAGTTCCCCTTACAGAAACTAAACTTTTCCACAAGATTTTAATCTAAAAATAAAGAAAAACACAATTAGAACGCATATTAATTTCAATTCTGCAATTTCTGCAAAAATACTTTCACTGTCGCTATTATGACCAATCAGCAAACGAAATTTGACTTAAAGAATCCATTATTAAAGGAATACCGTAACAATATGATTAAGTATATCTGAAATTTAAAATAAGTATCCAAACATGTTTTAATTTGACCCCTCATGTGAGATCCGTTGGCTTTAGATCTGTTTATATATTCAGCATCAAAAGTCATACTTTTAATATCTTGATGTATAATATACTTTAATATTTTTATTCTTAAAACTACATTGATAAATTTTCTTAAATGAAATCAATGAAACTTTTGAATTAAACAAGTAGGATTTAAACTTGTTACATAAACGTTAATAATAAAAAATAAAGATGGTATTCTTTCCGTTTATTAAAAAATTTTTATCCATAAAATAAAGCTACGTCTCGTACAGCAAATACAATTTATTATGGAAAAAATTACTTGAAAAAGTACTTGGTATATAAGCTGAATGTTTATTTGCGGGACACTATTGCCATCTTAATACTCGTTTTGATTAAGAAAATAAGTTGTCGTGTCTGTATCACAGGTGCGTTTTCAACTATACAAAGATTTACTTTTAATAATAAGTAGATATGAGATTGTAAAAAATTGTGGAAAATCTTTTACAATTTTTCTACGTGAATATATACAGAATAGGTATGTGCAAGAGATATAGCTTATTTATGCGGACTTTTCTTTAAATAAATATAAGAATTATTACTTTTTTGTCGGTACGGAAAATGTTATAATTGTAAGAAAAATTGTTGGTAACTTTATTGTGAAAATTAGATTTTGAACAGGGTTTAACATTACCATTTTATAATTAGTTATTCTTCTTACGACATTCGATAAAAATGGGGTACCCTAAAAATGTTGAAAGTTCGAAAATCTTGAATCAATTCGTTAGCCAAGCCTGGCCAATTCCCAAAACTGGGTATTTTAGGGTATAATTCCCGCTACGTCTTGGCAGGTGTAGGGGCGCCACTATGAATGTGAGCTGAAATTCGGTAAGTAGAATTGTTTCCTGGGTACAATAAGTACCATAAAAGTGGAAATGGAAAACTTTGGAAAACTAGAATGTGTCTCAATTTTCAAGAGCGTCGTAGGGGGTGCCAAGTTGATAAAATTTTTCTAAGCCAATTGGATATAATGCTTACTAAGCATTGCTTAGGTTAATTGTCTACAACATATCCAAAATTCAGTTTCCTAGGGCGATTTGGAGAGACCAGAGAAGGCAAAAGGTGTTTTTAAGGGGTCTGGCAGGCCTCCAGAATAAACCTATTCGGAGTTTCACCTACACTGCCACCATTATTACTCTAAAATTTTTTAATATTTAAACAATAAAAAAAAACTTTAATCACATTTAGATACTTTAAAAATATCGAAGATAAAGGGAAAGTTTTATGGTTTAGATTGCTATGTTTTAGTTTTCACATTTTTGGTTGTTTTTTTTTCCTTAACTATCTTTTGAAGCATTTATTGAAAGTGAATCAACTTTGATTTTTATTTTATCATTTATTAAATGACAGATGCCTGAATTGTGAAAGTACAATCGGATAATTTGGCTAAAATTGATGAGTATTCAAACTGATCAATTTTTGACGATCATTACACTATACATCGTATGATTAAGAACACTAACGTCTCTACTATCCGGTTTTTGTAACGGCTTATGTAGCAAAAGACTTAATTATATGAATAAATCAAATTTTCATTAATGTAGGACTTATTTTCGGAAAGATTTAATCCTCAAACTGTTCTCATAAATTAGAATAAAAGTTTAAGGAAAAAAAAAACGTCTGAATTTTTCCACCCAGTCTATCTTATTCTGTATGCAATCTTATATTATGAATAAAACATAAATTAATATTCCCCATTTCACTCTCAAATTTTACCGTATATATACTATATAGCTTTTTACATTCAGCATTATGTCATTTTAAAATCCGCCAGGCCACGATGTGTAACCCTGTCAAAAAAAGTAACATTGCACCTGTGTGCACACCACACTGACTCACTCACAAATTATTGTGTGTACACTGAGAGCTCGTACTCTGTCGAATCCACTTACCTATTTGAAATAATATAATAATCATCAGAAAGCCTTGTTATTACATCGGGTGAGGCATCGCGACGCTCCATATATTCTATATTTATGTTATTATTATACATAATCCCCACGTATAAACGTTGTGAATTACAATATGATACATTACAATGTACAGATAGGATGTACCAGAATGTTCTGTAATAATATTTTTAACGACTAATGTCCCCAATAGGTTTAAAAGTCTCTGGTGGCTTCACATTTTAAAAGTGTAGTGAAAAAAATTCACCTTTTTGGAGACCGTAATTAATTTTTTGTCTTATTTTGGTAAAAATTCTTTTATCCTCTTAAATTTTTCAATATTTTTAAATTGTGTTAAAAAAAGTTAAAGTTCTATAGGGATTTATATGTAACTTAACTAAAAGTTAATATTATATTATAAAAGATATATGAATGGTTGAAATGGTTGATAAATATAGTGTTGAAATGGTTATGAAAATTTTGTTTTTAAGGTTGTATGAAAAATCCGCACAAGAAATTTGGTCATACGAAATCTCCTCACACGAAAACTCCCTATAGTGATAAATGCTCACACGAAATATTCTCACACAGAAAATTCCGCAGACAGAAAAATGCGAACACAGAAAATTTCTCATACAGAAAATTCCACACACGAAAAAATGCTCACACAGAAAATTCCTCGCATGGAAAAATATTCAAAAATTTCAAAGGATAAAAGAATTTTTACCAAAATAAGTCATAAAATTAATTACGGTCTCTAAAAAGGCGAATTTTTTTTATTACACTTTTAAAATGTGAAGCCACCAGAGACTTTCAAATCATCAATTTTACTAAGTAAATAAATTTTCCGAATAATTTATTTTTTAGAAAAATCAAGTAAATTTCTTTTGTTGTTTTATGCACCTAATTTCAGTAAAAATGAAAAGAACGACTTCGGAAACTTATAGCTGGGTTTTAATTCCATCATTTTATTATTATTTACGACTTTTACAGTACTGAAAAATTGTAATAAACCTGATGACGTCATTAAGTTCAAAAGAAATATTTTTCCCACAATCAAATTTTATAAAATTCATTTGAATGAGAATGATTGACTGAATTGGGAAAATTCGAGTGTGAACTAGTCCCTTTTGCTACCAAAATGACAATTTCTTTTTTTTTAGAAGTTCAATTGACTTAACAGAAGTCTTTTTGTAGTGATTGTGCAAACCCAATTTTGGTAGAACTGAAAAAAAAAACACTTTCCAATTCTGTCACAATATCATTTAATTTACGGTTTTTTAAACAATAAAAGATATTAATAAACCCAATGATGTCATCATGTTAAAAAATTCCTTTCCTCTCAAATCAAACTTTCTTAAAAATGATTTGAATTAGAGTGATTGGTTGAATGTAAATTTCTCGTTTTTGCGATCAAAATATGTCTTTTCTAGTAGTTTTGCCATTCCTAATGTGACTAAAAATAATAAGAACGGCTTCAAAAACTTATGATTTGCTTTCAGCTTCATCACCGTATCATTTACTTTGTAACTTTTAAGACGGTGAAAGTTCTAATAAATTCATCAAATTAAAAATTTATTTTTTCTTTAATCAGGCTTTTAGCAACTGAGTCGATAATATTGTCCTCCATATGGCCCAGTTTACTTTTAATTTTTCTATAGTATTTGAAATATGTAGTTTTACTGATTCACTATAAGTGGCTCATTCTGTATTTGGATGGTAATACGTATGATTTGTGGCTGTCTGTCAATTATATTGAAGCTAGCTATAAATATATTTTATACTACGTACACATACCAACGTAATGTGTTTACATCGCATCGCTTTCGAGTTTGCGAGTTGTGAGTTTAGAGTTAAAATCGTTCCCCTGTCGGTATTAATAATAAATAATCATATAATTCTTCCGTTATTAAAAAGATTTAATTGTTAAAAAACCAAACAATTTTTGTAATTAAAAACAGATTTGTTATCAACAATTAAATTTGGTCGGACGGAAAAAAAAATGAATCCGTCAACGAAATTTTTTGATATTTCGAATTTAATTTTTTATACATTGAAAATATTATAATCTTAGGTTAATCTAATTTAGCTTAATTGTCGAAATTATAATTAGAAAATTTAAACAATTGCCTTTTTTTATTGTGCTTATTAGAACTACTTATAGTTGTTATTTCATTTTAAATATGTTTAAAAGTATCTGGTGTGTTTCTTAATGAATACACAAGTGCAGTATTTGTATGTGATTAGAATCTTATCTTGCATTTCGTTTAATTCCTTCTTAAGACGAGGAAAAACGAAGAAAAACTATAAAATAAATGATAATTTAACTAGCGCACATGTTGCAAATAAACAGTAACGAAAAATTAGAGAAAAAATATAATTGAAAGCTACGAATAAAGAAGGACAGTACGTTAACTTATATACATATTTCTTCTTTTTTATATGTGAATTACGCGGGATTCAATCCGTGTTTCCTACAGTTTTTAAATATTTACCCATTTCTTTACCCTTATGAGTCAGCGCCAAACCCGCCAAACCCAAACAAACCCTCTCCATTCCCACCAGGGGTGATTTTAGGATTTTTATTTCGGATAAGCCCAAATTTTTCTGTATTGTAAACATGTAACTTATACGTATCATTTTTCTTGAAGCTGGACATTTGTTATTGGATAAGTTTAAACTGAACAAAATGTAGCTTTTAGCTGCATTTATAAGCCATTTCAGGTAATCACATACCGGTTAGGAGAGTTTATATATAACCAGGGACGGATTAATTCACTTTAGAACCTTAGACATTTTCTTCTTACCGGACCTCCGCCCGCCTCCACAAGATATAGAGCGCACAAAAAATATAAAACAATAAATAAAACAAAACTAAATAATGTGAAAAAATAAAACAAATTTCAGATTTTGATTCAAATATTTAAAACAGACCGTTTGACCAGAGCTTTCAAAAAATAGGGCCTTAGCCACTTGTCTTATTTGTCTTTGATATGATCTAATGGTTATTCCTCGACTAAGTGGTCGAAAAACGACATTTCATATTACAGAAGCCAATAATATTTCAGATAATGACGGAAACAATTCCTAGCTATATAAGAAATATATTTCAAATTAAAGAATTGCTTTCAAACATTTCTCTAATATTTAAAAAAGTCTCGATATTTGTCTGAATTATATGGTCGGTCAAGTGGTCGGGAAACGACATTTCATATTACACGACAATCCCCATAATGGCAAAAATGATTCCGGGCTACAAGAATTCTATGTTTACAATTAAATAATTGCTTTTAAATATTTCTCTAGTGCTCAAAAAAGTGTCAAAATTTTTTTGAATTCTGAATTATATGGTTGGCCAAGTGGTCGGAAAACGACATTTCATATTACACGACCTAATGTTATTCCAGTTATTGGCGGAAATGACTCCAGGCTACTAAAGGTTAAAGATTTGTTTCTAGACGTTTCTCAAATGCTTAAAAATGTGTCGATATTTGTGTGAATTTTCAAAATTTTTGGGCAGGCCCGGCCTTCCCGCTAAAACCGCCACTGCTCCCTACACATTTTAATCCAAAATAATTTTTTTCTAACCGTTGACTGGTGATATATGTACGCGACATCAAGACCGAACATTATGACAAATTTCAAATTTCTACATTACCCAAAGTTTTCGAGAAAGCCTCTGTGACGACGGGAGCGATCTGATATAGTTTCCATTTTTCCCTTTAAGGTACGAGGCTCCAAAAACAAAATGATGCATGCCATTTGTATAAGTTTAGGCTTGAATAAGTTTTAATTATATTTGGTGTTACATTCTACAAATGAACTATTTTGTAAATATTCTTTACTGTAGAAGAAAGAAATACATATATGGATGAAAGGGATTAAGCAAGTTCCTAATATGTACAAGACTGGTGGAAAAGAAAATAGGTATTAAGCTCTTATTCTGTAAATAATACACTGTATAACCAATGTGAAGGCGGAAAATATCTAATAAGTATTTAAGTATTTCTTATAAGGGAGGTTTACAAAAATTATAATTATATATTTCACTTGCTAGAAAAATTTTATTTAAAAAAGTAAATAAGCAAGTATAAATTTTTTTTTATAGGTATTTCTTTTTATATCTCCAAGTATTTGGTATTAAATATATAACAACGAAGATAAAAACTGTAAATCTGTAGAAAATTGATCCCGTTTGACCGAAATATATCCACATTGGATTACGTTTCACTTACGTAATACACTTGACTGGACATTTTTTCCATTGGACGAAGAAAAAAGACATTACTTATATCCTCCTCTTTTCAATTTAATAACATAATATTATATTAGTAAATATAGATATATATTTGAAAAGCTGGAGATGATATTCGGTCCAATATAATATAATATAGGTACGTATGTAATGGAGATGTAACGAATATTCACATTCGTATTCGCATTCGCGAGGGATATTAAATATAATTTTTGTTCGGTGCGGCAAAAGTTCTTGCACTGACGCTGAATATACACTGAGAAAAAATTACAGTAAAAATTACGGCGCTGCTTCCGGTAAACAGGCTCAAGTGACCTGTCGGTAGGAAATTATCAAGCAAAAATATAATGCCTTTCAAACATTATTTTTTACGATTCATTTGAAAATTTTTCCTATACAGCTTAAGAATTTTTCCTATACTGCTCCGTAAAAGTCGATGGGCTAGTAAAATTTCAAGTGGATACCAGGAAAATTTACTTAATTTTTGTTAAATTGAAACCTGTCTTTCAGCATCTCTCTCACACAAGCATCGCACCAACGTAACGCTAGAGGACAAGCACATACCTAACTGCTCTGGCACGCGTAACGGTCCGCACCAAACCAAGGTCATTTTGAATACAGCTTCTATTTCAAACAGACAACTAACTTATTAAAACATGGGATTGTTGCTTTGTTACTTTTCACAACAAAAATTCTAGCGCTGACGCTCTACCAACTTATTGTTGTGTGTGCCTTGTATGTGATGTGTACCATGAGTGTTATCATTTTTGTTCTGTTTTTTGTTATAATAAACTATTTAATGGACTTTATATTTAAAACAAAGAATTGTTATTTGTGTTTCATGAAAATCGCATTATTTTATTATTGATAAAGAACTAATAATCAAGATATAATAATTAAGATTTTTATATGTATTGATGTTTATTGAAACATGTTTTTCTCCAAATAATAAAAAACCACAGAACATTTTTTCAATATTAATAATTTGATTTTAATCCTTACCCTTCTATCAATATCCTTTTAAACTATTTTAATTCAATTATTTATTAATAAATAAAACAAAAAACCTTATAAATAATACGGTAAGAGAGTAGAATTTTTCCTGTACAGCGCCGAAATTTTTATGGAGTCACACTGTAATTTTTACTATACTCATCGTACTTTCTCCTTTCTCCTGCCTGTCACTTATGCCCGCATTACCAGAGAGCTCCGTAATTTTTTACTAGAATTTCCCGTAAAAATTACCGTATATTTTTCTCAGTGTAGTAAGAAACTCTACTATTTTCAAGCATTTATAAACAAGTGGACGCGAATACCAGTCGCGAATATCAAAATCAAATATTCGTATTCGCATTCGTAATCGCGAATTTCAAAAATTTGACATTCGTTACATCTCCAGTATATAGCAAATTGTATAGGCGTCCTAGACCGTACGGATGGACAAAGGATAGGTGTATGCAGTATACCAAGGGTGAGGCAACGGGAGTGGTGGTTGAAACTGGTGAAGATCTTTCAGGATAACTCTAATGGTCATCATAACGTGAAACGTGAGCTTCATATCAAATAAAATCATGAAAAACGTTTTATGAAAATGTTAAATATAGAGTGATTATTAAGTACTTATAATAAATTTTTGCGTGACACGCGCCATAATAAATTATAGTACGAATTTAAAACAAACCATAGTAAATAGTCCACAAAATTTTGTGATTTTTAAATTTTTTTGGTCTTTTTGAAAATAAAAAAGTTTCAAAATTTTCGATAACAGTGGTGATTTGTTATAAGAATTCTGAAGATGTTGTATATATTCTTAATAGATGATATTATGACGGACACTGTAGCATATATATATATATTTTAGAAACAAGTTGGCTGATTATTTTGATAGCAAAAATTCACAACCAAATTATCCTAATTCAATCAATCACACTAACAATAAGTCAAACATTTTTTTAAAGCTTTATTTAAAAAAAAAGAATTTTTTAATTTAATCGTCATCAAGTTTACTCCAATTTTTCATTGCCTTAGAAATCGTAAATGAAGTTATGGAATAGTGGAACTGAAAGACAACTATAGATTCTCGAAGTTGTTCTTTTCTGTTTTATCAGAATTAAGCATGTAGAATCAGTATATAAAAAAGACTTCTGTCGAATCAGTTCTATTTTTGAAAGAAATTTCGTCATTTTGATAATAAAAATGAATAGTTCACAAACAAATTATCTTAATTCAACCAATCACACTAATTTAAATCATTTCGTTAAAGCTTGATTTGAGAAAAAAATAAATTCTTTAATCTGATTACGTCATTAAATTTACTAAAATTTTTCAATGCCGTAAATAAAAAAAATGTTAGAATAATGAAACTGAAAGCGAACTGTAGATTTTTGAAGTCAATCTTTTCATTTTTACCAAAATAAGGCATATAGAACTACTAGAAAACTACGTCAGTCAAATCAATCCTATTTCTGAAAGGAATTTCGTCATTTTCATAACAAAAATGAAAAATTAAAAAAAATTTTGGGTTTACAAATATATTTACGAACATTTGCAAACATTTGACGCCCTTGGTAAATACAATTCTTAAAAATTCTTAAGGCAGAAAAAATCTTGCAAGAACGTGTAGAATAAAGTTAACACTAGAGATCTTTAAGTATTGTATGTAGGTACTACCTACTTCATTTTTAAATAACGCTTACATTTTTAAAAGACGAAGAGTACATTACAAAATATAGATGGTCATATTGAATTTTTCACATCTAATATACACTCCCAAAACGATATCTTTGCTCAAAGATTAAATATTTCTTTAATTTTTCTTTCTTAAAATCAAGAAAATATTTCTTTGAATAATAGTATATTATTCAACAAGCTAGTAATGATAGCTATTACTAACGAAGATGAACTTGCGACACGAGCCGAGCTTGCGAGGCGAGTGTCGTAATGCATCTGAATGAGTGATAGCCATTGCAAGCGAGTAGAATACGATATTTTTTCTACGACTTTTTGTTTGATTTAAATAAAATTGAATATAAATTTTAAATCAAAAGAATACAATTTTTAATCTATCTCTAATTTCATTAAATGTTTATACACATATGTACAAACGATGAAAACAAAATACAAGCTACTTTGTTTACTCGGACGTTACTACGCAACATATTTCAAATTAAGAATTGATACGTATATTATACACAAAGCAAAAGCCAGCTCGTTGAATAATGGTTAATACGGCGATTTCATTGGTCAAAAAGGTACTGAGTAATGACAATTCCTCCACACCTTTGAATAATGCCTAATATTCTCAACAATTAACGGATATGTAATGAGTTTGTTCTTCAACAGGAGTAGAAAAAAGAAAATATTTTATTGATTCAAAGAAATAATTTTCTTTTTAGCAGTCAAAAAAATATTTCCTTGATTCAAAAAAATTATTTTTTTGTTTCAAAGAAAAAATTTCAAATAAAAATTTTTAATCTTTGAACAAAGAAATCCTTTTGAGAGTGTACAACAATCAATATATTTTCACGATTCGAACGAAAAAAAATTTCGATCTAACAAAAGAAAATTGGAAAAATAATCTCACAAATATGAACGATCAGCAATAATCGTTTATATAATACAATATCAATGGCGTCCATATAACGACTGTACCCCCCCCCCCCCTCCTGGCCCCACGGTCCCATTTAGCAGATACCGTGACTTTCAGTTTTTCGATCAAATTGACCGCAATAACGTCAACAACAACAATTCACTTACTTACTAAATGTAACCGCTTAGGTTTGTTTTTTTTAGTGTTCCTTACCAAAGTTGAGAAAACAGAACACATGCAATCACACTTAGGCAATTTTCTCTGAAACTATTCGACGTGAAAATTCGGAATTTAGCACAGAAATAGAGTGTGATGGCTCAGTTATAGATGTGAATTTCGTTTCTGTGGGGAATTAATTTCAGGAGAAATAATTTTTCCCCAAGAGCGTTCAGTAGATATTACTGTTTCTTTCTGGTAAGCGTAAATAGACCAAGTTAAAGATACGATCATTTTGAAATCGAAAATTGTGGTTTATTGCAGAAATAAAGTTAATTCGTAAAGAAAAATATTTTATCCACTTTCATATGATTAAATACTAATTATACGGAACACTGTTTGTGCAAGTACAACTTGTTTTTGGCTACTTGTTCTTTTTTTTCATAGAAGTGGACACAACCAGTCAGCTAGAATTGGCCAACCGTCATCCCAATCATCCCAGTCATCCACACTAGATGGGGTTGAGTTGACGAGATATTCGGGTTATAACATTGTTTCAATACGTACCACAACAATATTGCTTTGCTATATACTTTTTGATTCGTATGAAAGTTTTCTTTCAAAATAATTGAATGAAATTTATCTGTTTCTGGAACAATTTCAAAACTTCTTTTCTTATCATATGCGGTCAGTACGATTACAGTAAAACCACGCTTGTTTGTAAATTGTTGAAATGTCAAGATTGACTTGAATTGTATGTTAATGTTCGTATATCATTATTTATACAATTCATTTTTTTCTGGAAATGATTACTTGCAGAAATGGTAGGTCAAAAAAATTTATTTATCTTCCTAGATACATAAGTAGGTAAAATACCACTTTTATCTTTGGAAAATACCACTTTTATTTTTGAAACTGTGCCAATATTGTTTCGAACCGTTAGTTCATTTTCAAACAGAATAAAAATTACATTCGATACATGCCTTATATACTAATTTTATTTAGCTATACTTATGAAAAAGGAGTAGTATGTGATGTGGAAGTGGAAGGGGTGGGGGAGAATCCGAAAATCAAGAGAAACAAGATTACATTACATGTGACAAAAGGCAGACAAACGCGTGACGAAAGATTGAAATTGAAATTGACAAAAAGACAATATTACAGCAAAATACAATTTTAAAGGTTTAAATAAATTATAAGATTTAAAATAAAATTGAACTGTAAATATCGGTGTAGTCATTTAAAAGATGATCGGAGTTATGTTTATTCATTTCTATTACTTCTAGGATTGTTAACTTCTGTCTTTGCTTGCCTCGCGTAACACGATAATTTCCCCTTCTGGTGTGTGTCCGGTGTCAATTAAATGCCTCGCAAAATTAGAGTCGGATTTCTTATTCCTATTGGATCTGAAATGCTCTGCTCTCCGGGTTTCAAAGTTTCTGCCAGTTTGACCGATGTAAAGGCTATTACAGTCTTGGCAGTTTAATTTGTAGATACCCGATTTGTTAAGTTTATCAATTTGTAGGTAAGCCGCTGTGTATCTATGGAGGCTTTTATTGAAATTTGAAAAAATGGCGGCGGTTTGAATAAAAAGTATAAAATTTTTTTACAGTTTTCGGTATGAAAAATAGGAAGATTTAAAAAAAAACGCTTCCATAGGTACATAGCGGCTTACATACAGATCGACAATCTATTTGATTTTTTTTTTTCAGATGAAAACTGAGGCCGCAATCATGCCGGCACGAAATATCGCCCTTTTTTAAAGACACTTTTTTCAAAAAATTATAATAATTATAAAAAATAAATAAAAATAAATACAAAAAATATTTTTGTATTGTTAAATAGTGGTATTAATCGTAAAAAAAAATTTATCCCCATTCCTTCATCCTGTCCATCCGAAAAAAAATTGTGAAAATTAACTATTTTTCGGTCGATCATACTGTGATGGTACCTCATCAGAGTGACGATAAGTGCAGAAAATTATTGCGTGATTCAATAATTTCACAGATCAATATTGGCAATTTTTCAAAGATTTCAATATGGCAAAGTTCTTTAGTGAAAACTTATAGTGCTTCTTTTTGGTAACCTTAATCCCTCTTTTCAGTCCTGTTACATAACTAACCGCGAATATAGAAGGCGATCGAAAATGACTTGAAATGGTTCATGTAAATATTGCACAGTGTGCATGCGCTCAGCTTTGGCTTGACACACTCTGTGCGTTTAAATAAAAAAGGGAATTTACGGTCGTTTTTGATACTTGTCAATAATGCCGAGGAAAATCGTAGTGCCCAATTAGCTGAAATGCTTACTTTCTTCAGAATTTTCTTCTTGAAAGACCACCTCAGTATTTTTTAATATTCTCAGAAATATGTAATATTAGAAGCAACATTTCGGTCAAATGCTACACCGAATGATGACACAAAACTAATATTCCGATCAAATATCAGCAAAAAAAATTCAAATATTTGTATGCAAAGACTTATTCCAAGATATTTTATGTTATTGTTATTATTGGCGTATACACATTCAATAATGTTTTCCACCATTTTCCACCACCAATGTTCTGAACCAAAAACGATCGTTTCAATGGAAATAAACTTTTCTGTCAAAAACATCTTTAACCGCATTATTGAACACGTCCAGTGCTCAATAACTTACGTAACAAAACAAAAAGATGCCGAACACATCTTGAAATTGTTATTCCCAAAAGAACTCATCTCATCCCAACAATTTACCTACCACATGGGTTGGGGGACGATGAATGGTCAAAAACAACGGTGACGTGAAGGCCACAGCACAACAAACATGGAGGGAAAAACAAAAAGTTCAGCAAACATTATTACAACAATCGTTTGCTCAATTTAAATAATATGATGTTTGAAATATGTATGTATGCGTCTGTCTCCTCGTCTTCATCTCCTATATAGCTGCCTTTTTGTTCGAGATTGGCCCTCATAAACCATTTTGATTGTTTGATATTGTTTGGAATTGAAACCAACAGTTTCCACTACTAACCGCAATGTAATCATATTAGGTTCAGTTTTTTTTTCTTGCCGCTAGGAAAAATTACCTTATGAAAAAACATTATATTTCTTAAACATAGACCACTCACTTGGTGATGAAGATTTTCAAACAAACGACACCTTAGTAGAGTCAATAAAGGAAGCAAATCGGCCCAAGAGCGGCATTAAATACACAATGTGACGTTTTTGCGTAAGCCAAAATTTTTTTTAATTTTTTTAAATGTACTAAATTTATGAACTGCACAATTTTAGAAATTACGAGAATTTTCTTTAACGTAGTTGCTCTGAGATAGTCAAGTACAAAAGCAAATCTCAGCAAAAAAATTCTCTTTTATCAAAAATTAAATAATGTATTAATATTCTTCAGTTGTTATATTTGTATACCACTTATTTTTTTGAATTTCCGCACGCTTATATTGTAGCAGTTTAAAAGAATCGTTGAAAAAGTGTTGTAAAAATGTTGTAAAATGGTGTTTTTAAATTATATTTCAAAAACGGCTTGGTCAATAATGATTTTTATTTCTTATTAAATATGGTTTCTAACTTTATATTAAATAACATATTAAATTTTTAACAAATTCCTTTGACACTTTTCATCTTATTCAAAAAAAAAAATATATATATATATATAATTTTCCCATAAGAGCCCGTGTTAAAATTATAAAATTTTGAAATTTTTTCTCAAAATTGGAGTGGTCAATTTTTTTTTTTGGTAAGGGCTCGTATTATTGGTATTGGATTAAATAAATATCTAGAGAAGTTTCGTTAAAATCCTCTGAAAAAAGTGTTTTATCGATCAATTACCTTAAACAATATACATAAAAAGAATTTCTAACATTTTTTTGAAGAACATAGTAAACAAAAGTTGCGCTAACTACTCCAAATTAAAATTTGTAACTCGATATAGTTTTGAGACAACTGTCGGGGATAGCTTTTTGGATAGTGAAACGTATTGAAAGTACACCAAAATGGACAGTTAACTATCAATTCTCAATCTTTATACTTCTTCAAGTTACTCTCAAATGGCTACTTATTGTCAGTCTTACGTTGAATATTATTTATTTTGTAAGTGAGGTTGTTATATTTTTGAATATTTGAGTTAAAATGCTTAAAATATTTAACTTGAGAAGTATCTAGTTTGTTTACAAGCATAACTACTGGTATCGGCATTTTATGGGAAAAAGCTTTTGAATGAAAATTAGTCACCAATTTTTAACAGTAAACTAGGGTTATTAAGAATATAAAGTATTTTTATTGAGGAAAACATTGTTTTAATTTGGTTTCCTTTACTTAAGACAGTCTGTCACAAGTGTGTACGGCACCAATTTAAGTGATCTCTCAGGTCTGAAAGCTTGGAAACAACTGACTTAACATATTTTGAATAGATGCGAGAAAACAAATTCTATATCTATCTATATGCTAAATTTCAGTTTGACATCAGCGGATGTACAAACCTTTAGTTGCTTTTTTATCCTTTAGGTATGAAACTCTGAAGAAACAATCGTTCCCACAATCCCACTAATGTAAACAAACTAAAAATAATATTAAATTTATTCATCAAAATATATTTAAATAGAATGAGACGAAGAGAGAGAAAGCTGAGGTTCAGAAATATCAGAATTCAGAAGATGTTTTCGAGTACGTAGGTACCGTATGTAAAGTAAAGAATAAGGCGGACCCATAACCGAAGACGAGGATGTGAGTATGTCTACTGAATATTTCGTTTCATACCGTCAAAACATACAACTTGACTATAATTTTTAATTCAAATTTGAATAAAATGAAAACTAATTGAATTTTTTTTATATTTAACTGCTTTAATGAAACCAACCAATTTGACACATAAATCAATTTTATAGAGACTCAAATTATTATTTTAAAAAAAGCAGCAATACGTTAAAATGTCAACGAGCGGAAAACTTTACCTACCCATGTTTTTTAGTGAAATATGAAAGATACTGCAAAATTGTTTAATATATCACTGTTGTTTGTACTTTGTTATTAATTCCAATCAATATTTAATAACAAAACTTAGTAGATTGGGAAGTTTGAGAGGTAGATCTAACTGCTACCTATTTATGTTAACACTATATATTTCTTTAGGGGTCTGAAATATTTTTAACACATGCGTTAAACAATTGCGTATAAAGGGTACACCAATGAGTACGCCCATACTATACTACCAGTCTGCGGTAGCATCACACACACACATGTGATCACTGATCGAAACAGGCCTCTATCGTTCTTCTAGCTTTGACACAAGTGTTAAAATGCATAATGATTTTCTTGCTGGTAAGGTTAATGTAGTTTTTCTAGTTGATAATTTTACTACTGCAGAAACTCCCCTTGACAAACTGACAGACAGACACGAGAGTGATCTCATAAGGATTCTGTTCTTCCTTTTAAGGTACGAAACTATAGAATGGAGGCTGCTAATATCAGAATATTAGTAGTTTGCTGCATTTGCAAAAAAATGCTACACACGTTATTGGCGATGAAATTTTAATTTTAACATGGTCAAATTATGTTCAGTAAATAAAGTTAGGGATGTTGACGGTATTCCATCCATACTCTCGTTCGGTTACATTTATAGAATGAAATAAGACACAAGAAATGATCCTTTTTGCCATCATTTCAAATAATGTCCATTTGAATAAGTTTCATATCCAATATTTTATAAACAGTGGACAGTGGACTGGACATCTATGTATATTGTATATGGTATGTATGCAACTATTATTACGATTATGTTACTTATTGTTTTGAGAAACAACACTGCTGCTCGGTCACTGGTCAGTTTTGATTTCTTATCTTTCTAGATATATATTACTTATGACCACTACACACTGTGGATGTAAATATAGTAATATTCTAAATAGAGCTACAAAGTGTCAAAATTGCCAGGGAATGTTAGAGACTTGCTTATTGTAAATGTATAAAAAGCTCGTAATTTGGCGAGTTAATCCGGTGCCAGTTTCCGATTTTAACAGTTCAAGTAATGTGGATAATTTCTAAAGAAATTAAATTTTAATGTAGCTTTTTAAAAGATTTTACTTAACTTGCTATGTTAGTATGTTGGTTTAGATCAAATCTTGGAACCAAAATTTAGACAGGTTCTAATTGAGCTAGAGGTTTCAAATTTTACATACCTATCTAACCTTGATGACAATGCAATATTGTATAATAAGTTTTGTCCTAAATCGCCCCCAAACCAAAATTTTTGATTTTTAGTCCTATGCAATTTTTTGACATTTCGAATTGTCAAATATTGTTCATTTATTTTACATTGCAATTTTTTGTTTCCATAGTTATGTTTCATTAGGCTAAATTAGCCGATTAAAATATAGGTAAAAAAATTACTTCTTTAATTTTAAATTAATTGTGATCAGACTAAAAAGTAGAAAATAAATTCTAGTAAAAAAAAAGTTTTTTTAAGAAAAAGCTTTTATTTAAAAATGGGCTAAAAGAATACAATAACTTTTGAGTGAAGTTTGAAGCAATATTCAGCATAATTTACAAAAGCTTGAGGCGTTTAATTAAGTTTGGTAACTACTGAAAATTAAATTAGCTACACTTATATCGAAAACATCCAAAACAGAAATAATTAATGATAGCGCCTCAAGCTTTTATAAATTATGTTGCATATTGCTTCAAACTTCACTCAAAAGTTATTGTATTTCTTTTAGCCCATTTTTAAATAAAAGCTTTTTCTTAAAAAAATTTTTTTTTTGAATTTTTTGGAAAGAAGAGATATTTATTGTTCTATTGAATGATACCATTTTTAGGGTTCATACGCACAAGATACAGGTGTAACTCTCAATTAATACTAGGAAAAAAAATTTCTTCTTAATTTTTTTGGGATCGGTACTTTCCCGCAATAAAAATTTCTTTTCAACGCCACATCGAAATATCATGCAAGACATTCAAATAAAATTGTTTTGGCCAAGTTGTGTCTGCAACTTTCGGAGATATAGGTAAATACCTAAATTTGGAAAAAAGAATCCTCAGCAAAAATAAAATTTTTCATCGAGATATGTTTCAGTACTAGAAAACATACTCCAAAAATTCAAATTTAATTCATCACGGAAAAAAGGTTGGAAAATGCACAAAATTTTTCTTTTTAGTAAGCAACTTCAGAAGTAATTTCATGTAGCCTATCGTTTCGTTAGCTTTTATAAAAGTATTGATGCAGCTTTAGAAAGCTCAAACTGTCTTCTTTAATAAAACTATTTCCTACTTTTTATAAAATTTCCTACTTTTTATAAAATTGATTTTAACATCTTCATAGAAAAATATATAATCGTAACAAAATATTTTATTTTACTTAGTTTTAGCAATCTTTTTGCGAGAAATAAGCTTTCCGTTATATAGATAGTTTTGCTACCATTAATATTTGACAGTCATTACTCAATTCAGATAATTGAAATTTTATTGGCCTGGTATCTAGATTTTTGGTTGGACATCGCTAAAGTAGACATTGCCTATGCTTGTTTTAAACAATTACACTCGGTAATATTTTAATAATTCGTGTGGTCACTTGTCTGTTTTGTAAAATTTAGTAATATAAACCAAAATTTATTTTGTATAAATTGATATGAAGCCAAAATATTATTAGATATTTTCTTGTTATATTGTTATATCAACTTATATCCATTGCCAGATACATATGTTGTTCTAAATTACAAATTTGTATTTCTTGCACAGTTACAAATTTATGTATATAATATTAAAAAAAAGAAAAAGAAAAAAAAAAACAATTTTACGAAATAGTTCAATAATACAGAACATTCAAAATACGTTAAATATAAGAAAATTTGATTCTGAATAATAGTTTTTAAGATTTCGGAATTTTTAAACGTGTTTGTAAAGTTACTTGTTTTGTAAGCAAACCGTTGGTGTTAACAAAACTAATTTTCAAGTGATATATGACCTGTTATTTTTGAAAGTGGTATAAGTCCATTTTTTAATGTATCCAGATATTTGAATGTTTGCATTTGAATTAATTTAAAAATATTGGCAAAGGTTAATCAATTTGAGTGATGTTTTTAACACTATAGACCCTTTCAATTTTATTATGAATTAATAATTATTAAAATTGTTTAAAAAAATAAACGATTTTTTTAGCTTCAAATGGACTTATACCACTTTCAAAAATAACATATTAAAAGAAACAAAAACAAGAGAAAATTTAAGTCCATATTTTTATAGACATTAGTTTCACTGAAATGGATTTTTTAGTGTAAAAAATTATAACTAAAATGAAGACATTTAACTACACGAATAGCCAGTTTTATTAACAATTAATTTCATATTAAAAGGACGATATAAATAAAATGCAAATTCCTTTGTCAAAACAGCTAAAAATAAAAAAAATTATATTTTAAACTTATTTCTCCTTTACAATTAGCATAGTGAAGTATTCATGGCAAATAGGTGGTACACCCAGAGAAAAAACAACTTAATTTCTAAACTAAATTTCTAAACTAAAATGGATTTTTTAGTGTAAAAAATTATAACTAAAATGAAGACATTTAACTACACGAATAGCCAGTTTTATTAACAATTAATTTCATATTGAAAGGACGATATAAATAAAATGCAAATTCCTTTGTCAAAACAGCTAAAAATAAAAAAAATTATATTTTAAACTTATTTCTCCTTTACAATTAGCATAGTGAAGTATTCATGGCAAATAGGTGGTACACCCAGAGAAAAAACAACTTAATTTCTAAACTAAATTTCTAAACTAAAATGGATTTTTTAGTGTAAAAAATTATAACTAAAATGAAGACATTTAACTACACGAATAGCCAGTTTTATTAACAATTAATTTCATATTAAAAGGACGATATAAATAAAATGCAAATTCCTTTGTCAAAACAGCTAAAAATAAAAAAAATTATATTTTAAACTTATTTCTCCTTTACAATTAGCATAGTGAAGTATTCATGGCAAATAGGTGGTACACCCAGAGAAAAAACAACTTAATTTCAATAAAAACCGTATTGATTCAATGTAAAACATTAACGAAAGTCTAGTTATGTTGAAATTTATTGTTTAGATGTAGAAAAACTTTGTTTTAAAGTTGAATAACATTGATTCCCAACAAAGTTCCCTCCCTATCTTTTCAATATAATTTTTTTTAAGTTGTTTACTATTGAAATAATAATAATCGTTTTTAAGTTGCCATTTTTCTCTCAGTGTATGTAAAGCAGTAAACTCATCATATCGTATTTCTCCCTCATTTTTCAAACAGAAAAATTGCTTTAAATGGAGCATTTTCATCCATACTAGTTTTGTAAAAAATGTTTAGCCACTTTATAAATTATCCATCCGTATTTTTTCCTAATTTGATATTGCCTCTTCGAAATATTTGGTTGAGACAAAATCTTCTCTTTTTATTTCGTACAAAATGAAACTACTTTTTTGTCGGCAAGTTTTTATTGCATAATAATATAATCTTGGGCAGTGTATAATTGATCCTTTTTCTTTAATGCTGTTTCCACAATTCCAAAATCTGCGTTTGGGAGAAATGATTAGCCGGATAATAAAAATTTGTGGCAAATAACATGGATTTATTCCACTTTAAAAAAAAATAGGTATATTTTTGAGATAACATTTTACAGCCAAAATTCTTTTGTTTATATTATGAAAAAATCGTACTCTATTGAATGTATGATTATAATTATGGAAGGAGGGGGTCTAAATCTTACTAAAATTACCATTAACTCATTTTTTTTAGAAAGTGGACTTTGAAAAGTAGCAGCTCATATATTTAATGAAACACATGGAGTTAAAAGTTAAACAAACATATCTTCCATTTCACACCATTTCTCAAGATAGAACTTGGACCAAAAATTTTAAAAAGAATTAATTATTATAACTATGACTTTAATATTCCAGCACACTATTATTAAAAATACATATATCTTTTCGGTCCTTCGTGATTAGAAGCGGTAAATTAGTGAATATAGGTAGTTATTTTATAAAATTTATTGCAATTTTTAGGGAATGTTAAAACTTGATATAATTCAGAAGCACCTCCTTGTCAATTTATTTTTGTATACCCCCAGGCTATTGAATAAAACAGATAAGAATTTGTCTTTAATAAAGTAGCTTTGTTACAAGTTAGGGTAAAAGATACATATATGTGTATTTACTTGGAATCATTTTTATGTACCGAACCAACTTCGTGTAAGTTCGGTACATAATAAGATTGGATTGAGTAGAATGAATAATTATTGAGTTTTACATCCATATTGAATAAACGCAAGAGGTATTGCTTGTGTATTGTATGTATTTCATGTACCTGTGAACTCTATAGTTCGATTAAACGATTAAGACTTGTAACAGTACTGCTATCTAGCGATGTATATAAGTATTTCAAAGTAACTGGTATTGTTCAAAGTAACTGGTATTGGGGACGCAAACCCCGAGTAAGTAGTGAATAGTAATGACGAACAGAAAAAGGAGTGATGAGAGGAGAGAGAGAGTAAAAAAAAAGTTTGAAATGACGGATTGATAATGAGTTAAGTTAGAAACTGTTTTGGTAAATTAACAAAAAATTGATATTAAAAAAAATATTTAAAAATAAAATAATATAAAAAATAATCAACCAATATATTTGAAATTATAAAAACAAAAGGAAAACCTATAAATAAAATATTATCATTACTTAAACCAAAAGAAAACAAAATTAATAAAATACATGTGCTTTCGTGTTTAACCTACAAGAGAATATTATATTTTTTTTTTTTAAATATTCCCTGTGTTTCATTTATCTACCTTGGAACCATAAAATCTACATCAAGAAAATCTTCCAGTTACGATAAACTCATTAGATATAACTTTTGTGATATAATAAATACGTTGTCTTTGTAATTTTGTGTTTCTAATAAAAAAAATCGTAGTTAATATTTTTTAAACCTTTATTTATTTCTAATTTTTATTATATACATAATTAACCCTAGAACGACAAACTTATTTTTTTTACTCTTAAACTACAAACTGGGGTATATATTTATCCCACGGGATTTTTGGTCGTAAAATCGATCTGACAGCAGCAATTTCACTTATAAGAACGCGAATTTGTTCGTTTTTTCATGCTGAAGAGAATGGTGAAGAGTAAATTCAATTTAATCAAAGCTTAGTCGGTGAAAAATCTATTTAAATAGCTAAAAGTGTTCAAAAACGCTCAAATTGTCATTTAATAAACAAAAATTGATAACTATTTTTCTAATGAACCAATTTTCAAATTTCAGACGGTATTTTAAAGAGGACACAAGGGACTTCAAGCATACAAATGACATCATGATGTTTTGCCAAAAAAGTCGATTTATTTTGGATTTTGAAAATTAAAAAAATTGGGAATTTGATATGTGGAAAAATCAAACAAAAATGCATGAAATTTTAGTTTTTAAGAACATATTTCATTTTTTTTCATACAAAATGTAAAAGAAAGGAGAATTTAACTTATTCAAAGGCACTACAATCGCTGCAATATATATTTCCATGATTCTCGCAGGTCGGTCGCTTGCACTTCGTGCAATATATTCGCGTTTTGCGGTCTTCCTCGAGGACACAAGCAGCATCGGGCTGGCTATATCTAATGTTTTGTTGCAAAATAAGGTCATTATAAGTGAATCCAAATTATTTTAGCAAGAAAAATAAAAATAACTTACCTAAACAAAACACTGACGTAAACTACAAACTGGGGTACATATCAACCCCATACTAGCTTCACGTTTTTCCTTCGTCACAGTAGACAAGAAACCGCAGGGTTTCCCGACCTCACTCTACTGTTAGAACCTTGAACTAAATTATGGTATAGGTGTTCAGTCGATAATGTTACTGACTAATTTAAAAACGTAGTTTAAAGTTTACCTGGGGTAGATTTCTACCCTAGTTTGTCGTTCTAGGGTTAACTTTAATAAAAACAAGTCGTCAAGTGCAAGTTGTACTTGCGCTAACAGTCAGTTGTTTCTAGGAATTTTTTATAACGGGATGTGAAGGTGGATAAAATATTTTTCCTAATAAATAAATTTTATTCCTAAAGTATAACCCATTTTTTGATTTCAGAACGATCGTGTTCGTATGTGTCACATCGTAAACGTATGTGTCCGGACTGTTATATTTTAAGAAGTTTTAGTTATGACCACTGATGGTGAGGGACATTACTTAGTGCGTGTCAAACACGCACTTGACGAATTTTTTTCTGTTAATAGACGATATAGAAGATCGATTTGAATCGAAGTCTGAAAAATCGATTCACGAAAAATCGAGGTCTAGAATGTCGATTTCTCAAAAACCAATTTTTTTTAATGTTTTGAATGATGATTTACCGTATCTTTCGGACAATAAGATGCACCTCAAATTTATAAGATGGTTTTTAGAAAATATTATAACCTTTTGCACTCAAGCAAAAATACCTTATATATATATATATATATATATATATATATATATATATATATATATATATATGTATACATATATATATATATATATATATATATATAGATATATGTATACATATATATATATATATATATATATATATATATATATATATATATATATATATATATATATACACCACCCTAAGGTTTGAATTGATATATTTTCTAAACGGTTTTAATTAAAAGTCTTTATTTTATAATATAGGTACATACGATTTACATATTCAGAGTAATAAAAAATTATCAATTATTTCGTGGTTATTTCAAAATGACCACGTTACCCACCTTGTATATATGTGTCCGCACGATAACTCTCGAACAAAATGTCCTAGGGTTACGAAATTTGATTAAAATGTTGGAAATCCCAAACCGTTGGACAAGTTCGTTAGCCAGACACGTCCGATGCGAACATCGTTTTTGTTCGTGAAAAAAATTAGCTTTTTACCAAAATTTCCACTTATTCATAAGTTTTTCCGACATTTTTTTACACCACTAGAAAGAGGAAGAAAAATTACATACAAAAGGTTTTTCAACCATCACTCTATGTAAACTGGTTTCCGAGAAAAACGAATTTTTATAAACGGAAATTCGCTATGTTATGCAGGATGCTGCGACAGGGGTATTTACTGTTTAAATCTAAAATTCAGAAACACATTCTACCTTTTGCCTTTAAACTGTATACAAATATACGTACTGTTTATACAATTTAATTCGTTAATAATTACCACAAAATATTATTACATAACAAGAAAAATATGAAAATTGGAAAATAAAGGAAAATACGTTTCTACAATCTAATTATTGTACAAGATAGGTACCTCTCACTTTACATATGTATTTTAAATAATTTTACAATTTAACTAAACACGATATCCATACCAAATGAAAATTTCATATATGTTTTGTATATATATATATACATACAGTGCATGTATACACATCTATATTATCATAATAATATAGGGGAGAATGGGGACGACAAACAGAAATGATGGGTTACGAATATTATCTCTCTAATAATAATAATAACAGCTAAAAGAGACACAGCCAACATGTTACAAACAAACATGGCTACGACGTATACATACAATTATATAATGAATGTAACAATAAGAGAAATATCCTCCACCTATTGTTAGTTGGTGGAAGCTACAGACTATTGTAGTAGCGAACGACAACAAAGTTCATTAGTATGCAGTAGATCTCCCCGCAGGGAACAATCATAATGATACCAACAATATAAACAAAACACCCGTTGTTCGCGAAAATCGCCCCATTAATTAGCATTTAGATGGTTTAATGATAATTAGCCAGTCTACGCCCCCATTTTGGTGATATTGTTATATTGTAATAAGTATGTATGTACAGGCATGTGTACACATACAGGATGTTACAAGCGGAATTCATTTCAACTTACAGTGGACTAAAAACATTTTTAGTTACCACAACCGAAAAAGTAAACTACTCCGATTAATATGTCGGAGTAACAAATGATTCAACTATCATCGAATTTACGCAAACAAAATAATTTTTCAACCTATAATCGTAATTTTCTGCTTAGTGTAGTCACCAAAAATAACAGGGCATAAAAGTTTACTTCGTTTCTAGGAGCATAACAAATCGCTTATCACGTAAATTAGTAAATAAAGCTTTTCATTGAAATAGTTTTTTCAACCTCTTGAATCGTAAGTTGGCGTTTACATAGTAGATAACTTGCCACATAAGCAACATTTACCATTCTGCGGTCTGATTACCATAGTTATAAAAAATAGCAGGTCATAAGTTTACTTGCCTTCCTAGGAACACCTTTAAGAAAGTTTACTTAACTTCTTAGGTTATAAAAGTTTACTTACCTTCTAAGTAATCGCTTACCATCAATAAGTAAATAGATTTTTCCATAGAAATAGTTTTCTTATCAATGCCTACTATTCATTTTTATCAACCAACTTCAAAAACTGAAAATTTATATTTTTCTATTTATAGTTAATACCAAATGTAGAACGAATTCTTTGCATTTTTGAAATTCCAATCATTTTTAAGTACGAGATGCTAGTAACAACAAATACACTGTACTGCCTACGTTTGTCATTTATGCATTAAACAGAACCGGTCATTATCGACTCGACACATACGTCTTTGACCAAACCAACAATATTATAAGTACTTTTACTTTTGTGATACTTTGTTTACATTCGTTTAAATGATGAACGCATTTCAATTTAGTTATTTTTACATCTTTTTAAATAATAAATAGACCATTATTATCTTCAAAATTGTATATTATTTAAATTTTAATTACATTTAAGTTTTATTTGAATCGCCCATTTCCAAAACTCCTTAAGTCCATAATCTCCAATTTTACAGTAAGGTGAAAAAACTTACTATTTTTCTCTCAGTAGTTATATTAAGTTGAAAAAATTGTTACTTGTGCGTTATATGATTTACTTTTACTGTATGTTAACCTATGAAATCACAGAGTAATAGTTATTTGGAAAAAAAAATAAAAATTGTTGGACATAACGTGTTTTGGACCTGTAATTAGAACTTAACGAGTTTTGGAAATGTTTGATAGACTAAAAATATTTTAAAGGGAAGTTTTTATTTTTTAAAAATGTCCTTAATTTCGTCCTCCACAAGGAATAAGTCAAAAAATTTAGTGCCTAAAACATCTAGTCTTCTGAATTTATTATCTCGTCACTTTCCATCACTTGTTAAATCCTCTTATTTGGAATCAAAATTTTTATTATCACAAGAATCCGGGATTCTTAGAACATAAAATAAGTCAAAATGATGAAATAAGAACAATCAAGCTGTTTACTTTCTTAACAAGATGATTTTGACATAACTCTTGATATTCATTATTGTAAGATAGATTTACTATGAAAACAGTATCATATTCTGTAATTACGCCCAATTTTTACAATGTAAAGCATTAACAATAAGTTTTGGACATAACGTAATTTGAAACTGTACTATTAAATTTGTACTGAAATCTTATCGGACATAACGGATGTTGTTCCTTTTTTTGCGGGTGGATATAACGTACTTTGACACTGTTTCACTGATGGACTTGACGAGTTTTGGAACTGTAGCAAGTTTTAAATTCATTATGTAACGCAGAAAGGACGAGTTTTTGAACTGTAACATTTTTGAAAAAGATGTATATGGTTCTGCTCTATCAAATTGTGCAAAAAACAGAAAATAGGATATTGTGGACATAACGAGTTTTGGAATTGAACGACACATTTACAATATTATTTAAAAAAAAAAAAAATTATTATAATTTTCTTTTTATTAAAATTGTTGATACTGAAAGTAAAAAATTGAAAACGGTTGTAAACAAACTATGTAAAATTTGTAGTAGAAGAATGGAATAGTCACAGCATTTAGTCTCGAACTCTCGAGTATATGTCCTGATTAATTGCGTAATTTTTTTATACTTTTCAGTGCTCTTATTATTATTATTTTAAAGTCGGTTTTATTTTTTTCTTAAAAAGGCTTCATTGAACATCCTGTATATACATGTAGAGGGCTCTACTTGTAGTATTGTCTTGTCTGTTTGTGTAACTGCTCGGTTGTTTACATGTTAATGTAGCCTATAACAACTCTAACCATAGCACTCGACTTTAGGGTGACGTAGAGTGTGGAAAGAGTGCTCTATTATATGTGTAAAACAATAGTATTTTCATATCTATTAGAAAATTATGCATGTAATAATTGTGGACATTTCGATATTAGTTGGGTGTGAGTGGGAGCTTTTAAAAATCAAAAATAAAAATTTTTGTTCGAAATGTTATGGCACATAGAAACGAAAAATTTATAGATTATTCACAAGCTTAAGTAATTGGAATTGAACTTGGGTACCTTAGTTTATCAACGGAGCAGATTACCCACTAACATAAGCCATACAAGGAATTGTATACAAAAGCTTCTCTAGCTGCTACCTTATAAAGTCACCAATTGAAATTATCCTAAATAATATTAGTTTCAAGTTTTTATAAACAAATATTACAATTTTTTTTGTAAACAAGGCTTTAAAACAAAAATGGTAAATAGTAAGCAGTAAATAGAACGCACTGATTTATCAAATTTCTGGAGTAGAAAATGCAGTTATTATAGTCACTGGCATGGCAAAATTTGAGTCCGGAATTATGATAAAAATTTGTTTTGAGGTCCCTAAAAGCCGAAAACATTATTCATTAAAAATATGCGTATTTGTATGGATACTTGTTGGAAACGTTGGAGTCCCAAACCCTTGGATGATTTCTTCAACCAAAAAGATGAATGGAAAATTTTGCCAAAATGAAAAAGATTTTTGACTTTTTTACATAACAAAGAACGGGAAAAATCATATAATAAACGTTTTGGAACCACTATCCTATGTGAGTGGATTTTCAAGGAAAAGTAAGTATATTTTGTAACCGAAAATTCGCTATGTTATGCAGGATGCTGTGACAGGGGTATTTTTCTGTCTGACTTACTAGTTGACACTTCTTGGTTGTCAAACATATTCTCCAACAATAAACATCGTCGAATAAACTTTTCCGAAACTTAAAATTTTTATAATACGGTACTTGACTGTATTTAAAATTTATGTCAAATGTTAAATAATTCTATGCATTATCATTACATATGTCCAATTTTAATGATGAAACATATATTCAAATTAGTGAAAACGCGCTATTTCTTGAAAATGACGTAACATTTTGTAGCTAGATATGTCGATTTTGATAATTTTCATTGGTGAGATGAAATTGTGTTTTTCTTTTTTGAATATTTCTATTAGCTTATATACATATATAGAAATAATAATCGACCAGAATTAAAATAAATACTTGCTTTTACTTTGACATTTTATGAATATAATCAAAGTTTTGAGGTTATAAATATTGACATTGACATTTAGTTGCTTCAAACTGTGACATCACTATAGTGAGGTGTTTTTCCCGCCTTTTTCTCATTTAAAATTGTAGGGTTATTTTTTTTTTGATGATCAGAATCTGTCGAAAATAAAAAAATCCCTTAATTGATATGGAAAAACAATGCTTTTAGAATATTTTTGTAACTTCAGTCAAGAACCCTATTTAGAACAGAATCCGATAAGGATAACATTTTGGAAACAATCTCGACAAAAATTCATTAACACCGTTTTTTTTTTTTTTAATACTTACACACTAATGCCGCCAACTTGTCGGGCACTATAGTATACAAAAATAAAAATAATTGTCTGTATATTTACAACACAACAGCTTCCCTAACTTCTCAATTAACAGCAACCGAATTATGTATATCCAGGAGGCAACGTTTTCATATAAATCTGTCAACAATTGATACTTGACGGTGGCGTCAACGATTTCAGAAGCCTCAGTACTTATTTAGAAGCCTTTTTGTGCGGCATTAATGTCTTATTTAACAACGGCTGAATGGTAATTGGAGATGGATCATATATAAACAGAGAAAAACAACACTACAGTAACAAAATATTTAAAAAAACTATCATTGATTTTTAAAAAAGCCAGAAATCATTAAAATAGGAATGATTTGTAAACATTGCACTTCTCTTGTGTGGAATTAACTTGTCGTCTTTCTCATAATCCATGTCTCAAGTGCCCACAAAAAAAAAAAAATACAAAAAAAAATACAAAAATATATTCTGTTGCATTTTTTTGAATCGACTTTGTGAAAATTATATTTTCTTACATAATATTTCATCAGTAATCACAAGGCCAATTATTATCATGTGTAAATAAATAAATTAAAAATTAATTAAATCTTAATTAAATCACCAAATATTGATTTACATCAAAAACAGTACATGCGTGGTCGTCGCCAAGAAATTTAATTAATACCCAACGTATAGTTTAATTAACACAGATTTCATTTAAATGTTTTCAAGTGTAGACAATTTAATTGTTTTGAAATAAATTTCTCATAAATAAAAAAAAGCTATTAAATTAATAATTTAGAAAAATTGATTGTAACATAAAATCGGTTAACTGCGTGTTGGACACACATTAAGTTACGGTTCTTTAGTAACTAAAATTTTCATCATAATTTTCTGAGTAAAGTATAGGGCAAGTTTTTAAGTGTGTTGAATATTGGTCACATCAAAATGTGCAATAGCTAGAAACGATAATTGTATTCATTTTCTCACTTTTCCATGCAAATTTTCTTTATTAAGTAACACTTTTGACTTCACTTTCCTACATATTCTTTAATTCTTTTGAATTCGATAACGAATTGTAGCGCAGTTAATGGATTTTTTTATAGTTATCTCAAATTTGAAAATTTTTAAATATGTAAGTAAACAGTACGTATATAATGACAACGTAAAGTAAGAAGAACGACAACTGGAAATGACTCATTCACATAAATTTATGTTTTGGACAAACTCGGAATATAGCTATCTCTCACAAGATCTACTCTCTAATATATTGAAAAAGGATAGTAGAAATTATAATAATTCTTATATGTAACAAAATTTTATTTCTGAAATGAGTCATTTTCAGTTTTTAAGAATAAGATTATAGCTGAGTACCTATGTAGTTAGTTATGTTATGTAATCGTAGCTGTGTAGCTACTAATACGAAACTTTATTTAAAGTGTACCTACATAATCTAGGAATATTTTGTTGTATAAGTAAATAAATGCGTCAGATTTCGTTTCTCCTCGCTATTCAGTATTCGACAGAATATCAAGAAAATCATCGAATAAGCCGAATACCGAATAGTTGCCGAATATATGTTGCAAGCCTACTATTTAGTATAATTAATTAGTAAACATAAAATTGTTACTATCATGTCATTAATCTGATACCGATTCAAGATCCATTTTTGTCTCATTTCATTACGTAATGGTACCTTTACTATTATTAAATAATAATTTGATTTTTATCTGGTAATCATCAATCATATAATAAATACATAGAACGAAGTATGTTTATACACATACATATTATTCATTAGGTACAGAATCCCCTAACTACATACATTTTTTTTAAATGTGTATTTTTTCTTCAGTTTAATTCTAATATAAGTAGATTTTTATGATGTTTACTTGTGATTCGATTCGATTCTAGTGGAATCACTCAGCGGGATGTAGAAAATGTCACAAATCATCATTCTATAATACAATCAAAAAAAAAACATTTCACAGTGCGAGATAGAAACGGGATATTAATATTATGGAAAGTATTGTAAATTATAGTACAGATCAAGAATGTTTTGGAAAACGTCATAATATTTCGGCTGGTATAGATTCTAATAAGATTGTTTTTTCCGAACCGTCATTAAGAGAGTAAGTACTGTTATTGGCAGCTGAGGGACATTTTAGCAATTATTAATAAGTTTTGTTTTAATTAAAATATAACACTGATTTATACATAAAAATTGATGGAAATTACAGCAACCTCTTTATTTATTACAGAATATTTACTACAGTGGTAACTATTATTTATTCAATATTTTCATTTTAAAACCGTATAATTTCAAGGAAAGTGTACATTTTTACAAATTCCAATAAAAGCTCACAGACCAATGAACACTATTATTATATAATATACTAGACAAAGCGTAAAGCCAGATTCTAGGCATTTTTCTTGAAGCAGGTAACAGGGTAAGAGGGATGAAATTTAATGAAATAATATAATGTCAATTTTTGAGCAAATGCGACTATAATTATTACAGAACATAATTTGTGTACGTACGTATTTTGAAAATTAAGCGAATACCATTCTTTCAAAATTTTGCGGTTTCTTCTTAAAAAAGTAAAATTTTATTATCAATATTTATTTTGACAATAATTATTTGAAAACATTACTACGGATACAATCCATTACTACATATCACGAGCCTAGTGTTACACTGTTCTATGTGACTCTTTTGTGATTTGCACTTCTTCACATATTTGAGTTCTCCATTTCATTGTCAATCTATATAAATTTAAATGTAATCAAAATTCCTTAAAAAACGGTAGGAATCAACAAAACATCAAAATTCCATCTCCTCCATCACAAAGAATTTGGATGTTCTAAATTATTTTTTCGTTCAATTTGTTATTGTTTCACATAGTATTTTGATATACTGTAATTTGTCTATACCTACTTCTTTAGAAATTAAAATTAATTCAGATTATATAAATTACATTTTAAAATATGTCAAAACTTCAAACTCATTTTTCTCGAGATTCTAAAAAGTCGACATGGAACAGTGTAACACTAAGCTCGCGATATATTACAGAATACTATTAAGGTCGGAACTTGATCGTAACTGGTTGCCTCAATTACACATTTTTATAATTAGTCTGTAGGTGTATCTATATAATATAATATAGGTATAATATGTTCACTGGTCTATGGCTAGAGTACTTGGAATTTTATTCTTAACCCGTTTAGTACCGCCATATATTCCAATTTTTTAGATAAAAAATTTAATATCTCTATAAGTTTAATTGCAAGTGTGGTACATTTTGTTTAATTTATTTACAGTATGGCCGGTCTTTACTATACAGCTTCCAGTTATCGATATAAAACAATGCACACTCGTCAGTTGAATTTTTTCTAAAAATTAGCATGACGAGCTCAGCTCGTCATTAGTCCTAAAGGGGTTAAATCTTTATGAAATATTCCTGAAGTATTATAGACTAAAAGTTAAGTGGTCAAGAAATGAATTTCTTAAGACGGATTATTGTAAAATAGATATAAGGTGGGTGTACCATGAAAGGCCATGCTCCTTAGATGGCCAACTATTAAAAAGTCGTAGTTATTGACATGTAAAGACATATTCCTTCTACATACACTAAGATCCATCAAACTCAAGACCACAGACGCGGTGACGAGTCTCTCGCGCCACTATTGCGACAGTGCGATCTCACGCTTCGTAGAGTTCGGTCGTCAACGTTATAATTGTTATTCGCGCGCACAACAAAACGTAAGTTTTTAGTTAAATAACCTATTATTATCTCATATTTTTGTACTGTAAATTGTCGTATAAGGATATGTTTATGGTACTAAAGAAAAAAAAAAAATAGTTTTGTCTCGATTTAAGTTAAAATATTGTTAGTGTTCCTAGGAAAGCCGGTGGTTCCTTATAAGGCCAATCAAAAAGTTGACGGTTGGCCTTGCTAAGGTACATGAGCCTTACAAGGAACATCTACAAACCATGAACATATAAACGTTGATTTTAAACATTCCTGACTAGAAGACTGACTGTGTGCCATGATAAGTTTGTGATAACTACAGTATTCAGTCTGTTGTGTCTATTATTTTATTATAATTAATATCAAAAAGTCATAGATAATTGTTAGTTTGGCCTTCTTAGGAACATTGTGGCCTTACAAAGAACAGACCCATAAGAAGGCCATTTTAGGTAAAAAAAAAAGTTTTATAATTTCATTGTAAAACGTATTGGCAAGTTATTTGATATCACTATAATGCTCATTACTACTATTTTTAAATAATTTCCATTAATATATGCTTAGTTATACGGTGGTGTTCAAGTAATGTTCGTTAACTTTTTTATAGCTATGATAAAAATATATTGAGAATTTAATGTTTCACTCAAATGAAAGAGCTTGTTATGTAGTTTTAGTAAAAGCGGATATATTAAATGTTACAACTCTATTTTTAAATTGAACGACTGATGTATAATATTGGCCTTGTTTGGAGCCGTGTTCCTTGCAAGGCCATTTGGAAGAGCTTAAGAAAACTTAAGTTTAATAAATAGTGATTAAAGCTAGGTTAAAAAAAGTGATTTATGTGGTACACAATAAAACAAAGTATTACTTAATAATTTGTTTCCTTCATTTATCCAGTAAATAAACGAATAAAACATGTTTAATCGTTAGAGTGGCCTTCCATGGTCCACCCACCTTAGGTAACGTAAAGACTTTTTATCATGTTCTAAACGATATAATACCTTAGTTATTCTTATTACAAATATTTTTATATTTCGACCACCAATATTGAAGCTGTAACATTTTGTCTCTTGTGACACAATCTAACACTTAAGCCATTTTGATTATTCGTGTACCACTCCTAGAAATTCCTAATACCGTTGATGTCGATTTTGATTCGATAGAGAATAAAAAAGATATGGCAAAAGTTTTTTTTTTTTAAATCTACTATTATTTGGTGGCCAAAACATTGGACATTTAGTATAGTTAAAAAAAAATTAATCTAGAATAGTAAACTTAAGCTGCTAACAAGTGACACCTAATATCAATAAAATTTTATATAGTAATATACGTATATAAACAAGTAATATTTTTTTGGTATATAAATAAAAGTATTAAAAGATCATTTAAAATAAAAATTATTTGAAAATTTGTTATAATAATATAAATAATAATTGTCCAAATCAAAAACGACATCACTATGATGAAAAAATAGTGAAATATTATCAAAATGTCTGGACAACATTTTTAATACTTTATTACAGTAAGTTACAGTCTAAGTCGGACGAAAAAATTTTAATTATCTGTTCTAGGGCAATGTTTCAGTGACGCTATACTGAAATTCATTCTGAAAAATTCAAGTTTCTACTTCTTTACATGATTTACAGTGCTGACAGTCGGATCCTTCCTTCAATATCCGAAAAAGGTATGCATAATTTTTGTCCGTGTTTATCTGTAAGATTCTGTACGTGATAGGTGCATACAAAATAATTCCGTTTCTGTTTGAAATAATCTGTTAGTGAATGTGAACAAATCATAAAGTGCTCAACGTGTCAAGTAAAACACCTTTTTTCAAATACTTTTTTCTCTTTTTTATTTTAAATTCTTTAATATGTTGAATTTTTTATTGTTCAACTACATATGATAGTACATACAATTGTTTAAACCAGTTTCGGAATATATTTCCGAAACTTTAAACTGTATGCTGCTGAATTCGCTTTGAATCTATTTTATTATTTTCGATATGAAAATTCAAAATTTCTCAAACCAAAATTACGCAAAGACTAAATAAAAATCGGCTAAGTGCAAGTCGTACTTGTACAAATAATGTTCCGTATAGTAAATTTTGAAAAAAAGGTATAAGAACAAAAATTGTTCCTTACATCGTGAGAAAAATTTTTTGCCAAAAAACTTTTTCTCAAAAGTTAATGCTTTATAGCTGTAATAAGAAAATAGACAATTAAATTGATAGCGATAAAATTTATCTATCCTGATAATTTCCTCTCAACGGCTGGACAGGGCTATATTTAAACATTTTTTTCGAAAAAAAAATACTTTTTAAATATTGTTAAATTAGTGCTTAAGAATAAGCTTTCCTTTGACGTCATATATAGTGTCCTTTTTACGATTTTTCTTTTTTAGTTTACTCCCTTAAGTTAACCCCGAAAATTAAAATTCATACTTTTTCTACTTCACGACTATAACTGGATCAGTAAACTCCATCATTTTGATATTTTTCAGATTATTGTGTCAAAGAGTTTTAGGAAAAATCACGGAAGTATGATAATTCCGTAAGTGTTTGATTCTGTCATTCGTGGTACGAAACAGTAAAAATGGTAGAAGTGCCGAGTAATAAACTATTTTCCATAAATGGGTACTTGTTCCTGTAAATTTATCAATCTTTCTAGCTATACTAGAATTTTATTGTACACAAAAAAAGTATTTGGGTGATAGTAATATTTTGATGTGACGATTATATATACTATAAGACACCATAATGTAAGACTATTATTTTTCTACATGTAATTTTTTATTAATATTTTGTTAGTAGATTGTGTTACTTAACTGCGGTAGGTGGTACCACTGTATCACTATTTTGGAAAAAACTTTTTTTTTTTAAATCTCCTTTATTTGTTTAATATTATTATTATTATTTGAAAATAGTAATTATTTTTTAAATTTATTAAGAATTTTTCGAATTCTTTACATTCCAAAAAGAAGACAAATACCCCTGTCGCAGCATCTGCTAAACATAGCGAATTTCCAAATATTGGGCACTGGCGGATCTCATCGAAGACCTGTATCCATTTAAAATAGTTTAGCTTTCTAACAGTGAAACAATTTTCAAAATCAGTTTAGTAGTTAGTTTTTGGCGCTTTTGGGTCCTCAGGGCCCTAACGAATCTCATACAGTGTAGCACATATCCATTTAACAACATATTATTACATTACATAACTATATAGTTTTCGATTTTTTTTTCTAGGTATGCAAATATATATAAATTATATTTTCTCTCTAAAGGAGGACATCATACAAAAATTTCCATTCCATAACGTACTCTTAAAAAATCTGAATAATTTTAATTTAAGAAGATTAGACAGAGCTATTGTTATTATAACACATACATACATATTGAATAACTAACTAGCACTTGTTTTATCTAGAAAAGAATTGCTAAAACGATGAACCATTTATTGTAAAAAAATTCAGCAAGTTTCTTACTATTTCTTAAAAGCTAGTTCACTTAGTACAATGTTTTAAAAGCTTATCTTATGCAATATTTTACGCCCTTTTCGATGGTATCAAAAAAAATTTAAAAAATTTTTGAATTCTAGCCAAATTTTGCAAAAAAAAAAAACACTAAAAATGGCGAAAAATGGCCAAAAACCTACTTCTGAGCATCCAACGTGTCTGGCTAACGAACTTAACCGAGCCAGCCGAGCACGCATATCAAATTTCAAAAGCATTAAACGTTTCGTTCGAGAGTATAATATATATATATATATATATATATATATATATATATATATATATATATATATATATATATATATATATATATATATATATATATATATATACATAAATTTTAGTGAAGTGGATTTTCGGGTTCTAGAGGCACTAAAACAAATTTCTACCATAGTCCCGGACTTACGTCTTACCATAAGAGCTGCTAAAAAGGAAAACTGAAAGTTGTAGTAATGAATGTGTTGAAAAGCACTTTTATTAAGTAGTAGAAGTATAGATAGGCTTATTAACCTTATTAACGACTTGCTGTAAATGAAATAAAATTGAATAGATCCTTCGCTCGAGAGTTATCGTGCTGACTCATTCATATTGTTTTTGGATTCTTGGGATCTCAAAACAAATTTCTGTCACAATCTGAAACATCTGTTGTATCCGTTCGGAAATTCGCTAAAACTACAATATTCCAATGAAATTGAATGTACCTGAGTTAAATTGTCATAATACGTTTATTTAGTACCATTCCGAAAATTAATTAAATAAAAATGTGAAAATGACTGTTTTCAGCTTATAGGAGTCTTTATGTCGCACGTTAATTGAAACATCTGGTATTTTTAAACATAATTATAATTACAAATATGCATTACATAGGTATATACCTATACTTTGAATGTAGTGAAATATAAACATGTAATGTAGCGTACTTTTATGTACTGTATTTTATTGAAATAAATCAAAACGGTTACGTATTAGACACGTGGGAGTTTTAAATCGGATCAAAAAATTAAAATTCATATTAAAATTATTAATTTTTATACACTGTATGTATGTACTACTATAATTACCTACATGAATTAACGCTACATAGAGTAATGATTAATGCTATAAACTAATTCTAAATAAAAATAATGTTATTATAGCAATTATTATTATTTGTTATATTATTTAAATACCACTGTCGCAGCATTCTGTATAACATAGCGAATTTCCGTTTATAAAAGTTAGTTTTTCTTGGAAACTAGTTGACATAGAATAATATTTTAAAGACCTTTTTTACGTGATTTTTTCCCTCTTTCCAATGGTGCAAAAAAATTCCATACAAAATTTTTGAATAAGGGAAAATTTTGGCAATAAACTAATTATTTTCACGAAAATTGCCAGAAAAACCATTTTCCGGGCATCGGACGTGTCTGGTTAACGAACTAGTCCAACGGTTTGGGACTTTCAATATTTTCACCAAATTTCATAAACGTAAGACATTTCGTTCGAGAGTTATCGCGCCGACATATACATATACATATATATATATATATATATATATATATATATATATATATATATATATATATATATATATATATATATATGTATAAATTTTAGTGAATATTATTTTCGGTTTCTAGGGACCTCAAAACAAATTTCTGCCATAGTCCCGGGCTCACATCGCGTCATGACAGTGGCTGTAATAACTGAATTCCATTCTGGAAATTCGCTAAAATTGGATCAGAGAGGGATTTAGGCTTTTGCAGCCTTTGGACTATCGGTTTGCTTAGCGCCCCTACTCCTATAAATTGCCTACACAAGTTTAGACGTGAGTTTAAAACTTACTGGTAGAAATAGTCTGATTAGCACTATTCTGTTTCTGCTAAAAACCCACACACCATTTGCCTTAAAAATTTTCAAAAGATATATTCTTGAAATGCGTAAAATGTCTACAAATATTCGTAAACGTTTGAAAACACAATATTTCTTTTTTAATTTTTAATTTTTACTATCAAAATGATGAAATTCATTTCGTGAGTCGACAGAAGTCTTTCTTTCCTAGTGATTCTACATGCTTAATTTTGGTAAAAATCAAAGGAACGGCTTCAAAAACTTCTAATTCGCTTCTAGTTTCATCATTCAATCGTCATTTTTACTTTTTCCGGAGGCACTAAAAAATTTCAGTGAACATAGTGAAGTCATCAGATTGAAAAATTTACTTTTTCTCAAAGCAGGCTTTCTGGAAGTAATTTGAATTAGAATGATTGGTTGAATTAAGGTTGAATTTGGGTGTAAATTTTTCATTTTTGCTATTTAAATAACGAAATTCCTTCTAGAAATGAGTCTGATTCAACAGAAGTCTCTTTTTAGTGATTCTATAAGTGTAACTTTGATAAAAGTGAAAAGAATGGCTTCGAAGATCGACTATTTGTTTCCAGTTGCACCATTCTATATCATCTAATTTACAGTTTCTAAGACACTGGAAAATTTTAATAAACCTGGTGACGTTATTAATTGGAAAATTTTTTGTTCCCAAATCAGGCTTCATAGAGGTGATTTGAATTAGGGTATTTGGGGAAATTCCTTTTAAAAATATCTCTAGACAATGAATTGTGTTATATAACAGGGTGATTTTATGTTTCTTTTTATTCAAATTTGATCAATGACTTCTTTATCGACTACAATCTTATTCGTTTTGAAAAAAAAAAAATTTCACACTTGGTTGTTTTATGGTAGTTTCTATAAATTTAAAAAAAAAGGATGAAGTTATTTTTCATTTAAAGTGTCCTATTTGATACACACCAATGTATTAATTGTCATAATTTTTCTCTACTAACTAGCTAACCAAAAAAAAAATAGTTTTCTACTATATGTATAGTTAACCAACAAAACGCACTATGTAACTATAAAGCTGATATAAGACGACACACCTCGGGTGGTATCCGATGACGTGATAAAGACTTGTTTACATATCACATATAAACTTGATTAATTGTTTTCTGCAACACTGACTTCTATATATGTATGTGTATAGAACAGGCAGCTAAGAACGGCAGGAGGGCGCTAAACCTAACCTCCAACGTGTACTAATGTTAATTTTATATTAACCTATGGGCATAGACAGACTTTTTGTATGTGTTTATAAGACTAAATGTGTGCACATAAGGGCATTATTTAAATAATCTTATATGACAATGTCTTTTTACAGGAAGAAAAATTGAATTTTTTAATATACGTCAGATAATAACAGAGATTATAAAAATATATATATAAATTGTTAAATGGACATGCGTAGTCAAAATATTATTACATTATACAATGCGTTTCAAAATTAAATTAAACTCTTCTCAACACAGACTTTATACGGGTGCGTATGTTATCCAACAGCAATAATTCTTAAGTGTTACCAATTAAAAATCACATAGTAATTAAAAAATTATCAAAATGGATTGACTAAGACTCGAACCCGTGATTTTTGATAAGCATTTAAATGTCTTAGCACTAAGCCACCGATCCGTGTCCGAGAACCATTCCATTTTGTACATTCCGAATATACAATTTGCTGAGAACATTGTGTTGTGGTGAGCTCATTATGTACACTAGTGATGTCGGATGATTAGTCGATTAGTCGGTTTAGTCGACTAATTTTGTTTACATTTAATCAATTTTCAGTCGAATATTTTACCCCCAACTAAATAACTAAAATGATTAATTTTTTTTTAAATGATTAAAAACAACTAGTTCAATAACTTTTTTTGTATTATTGAACTATTTCAACGACTAGTTCAATAACTTTTTTTGTATTATTGAAGTATCTACTATTTCACAAAAATGAAAACTACCAAAAAAAAAAAAAAAAATTACCTATTTTTATGTTTTTCCATTTTTATGTGATTAACACATTATAACCTCACACCTGAAAACAAAAAAAGAAAAATATTAAAAGTCAATAATTTAAATTCAAAAGAAAACGTCATCTGTGAAAGAGTTATGTAAGTTACCCTATTCGTGAATACGACTAAACATTTAGTCGACTATCCTACGCTCGATATTTTCGACTAATGACTAATTTTGTCTGAAGCTTAACTTTAGTCGATTAATCGACTAACTGCTCCTCGGCTCGACATCACTAATGCACACGCGATTAGCACGTTCTTAACTTTTGTTCCTTAACTTAAAAGTTGCTACTAACCTAAGAGAGAGTGCCATATTTAATTCAAATATATATACCTACATTAACTGTATAAAAATTTTAATTCTATAAATTCTATGTCATAGGTAACTTGTTTGTTGGTACATTTGTGTTTTTATTATTTGTCAATAAAACTGTCAAAAACATTGTCAATATCACATAAATATTGTCCACCATGTTGTTTCTCACTTTAATGAAATAACCGTAGCTAATTGTCAACTACGTTAGGAAAAACTAATTCTTGAACTCATCGTCCTCGTTTCTTAAATATTATGATTAATAACAGACAGCAAAATAAGATAATATTATAAGATTAAATAAAATACGTCAATCGCCTAATGGAAAGTTGTTTGATTCTGCTATTTTTAAAGAAAATTAAAAATTTTAAAATATACTAAAACTAATTTCAAATTTCTAGGATTTTTCAATCAAATACAGGAAGCCATTAAAGAAATACTTACAGTTGAAATTGACATTTATTTGAGTATAAAAATTTTGAATATTTTTGCAGACAAATTATTTATTTTTGAAAAAAAAAAAACCTATTTTATAAGTACATTTGAAATTCAATGGTTTGATAATATTTTAATGATGTAAAAATTTTCGATCGTATACAAGATAATATTTTTTCACATTACAGATAATTATTATAGATGGAGTTAGTAAAATTAGTCTTGTTGTTTATTTACAACTTTACATTTAAATAATTGTTGTATATAACTTTCATAAATTGATCATAAATCTCAACTTCTGCTTAAGTAGGTAAATTCAACTGTAGCTCACCCAAACATGAGAACAAATACAGGCATATTTTTGGATCTATAACAAGTAAAAATGGTTTAAAAAATTCTTTTTCACAGCGCTAACACCACAATGTTTTTTGGAAGCAAGTATTCGTCATCCTATACTTTTGTTTACAGTTTTTAAGGCATTGAAAAGTTTTTAAACTTAATGACGTCAACAAAGCTAAAAATTTTTTCTTTTCCCAATTGAAACTTTAGTAAAGTATGAACTAAAATTATAAGATTCCTTTTAGAAATATGATTGATTCAACAGAAATTATTACAGCCAATTCATAAATTTTTAGAAATTTTTTTTATTCCATGACAAAAATCGGAAAAATCACTGTAAAAATTGGATAAAAGTCTGTTACGAGTACGAGGAAGCTGCGTGCCAACCCCCATTAGCGGTATATTTTTATCATGTTTTCCTCGATTTTTCTTCTATTGTTTCACAAAACCACTTCACAAAATTATTTGTTACCATTTAAAATTTTATTAGCTAGATAATATTTATTTTCATAACTTATTACACGCATAAAAGACAGTTAATCTTTAGGCAGGGAAAAACTTTTTTCTTCTTCATCATGCATCATTAATTTTATTATTTTTAACATTTCACAAAAATACATGAATACGCTTTGGCTGGGTTTGGCATCAGTATAAGTACTTAATATATTCTATTACTTCAAAAAAAAAAAAATATTGTTATCTCTTTGATTTACTTCTGGGGTTGATACCTCTCGTAATTCTTGGTTTTGACTTTTGATAATCCGGTTAAGGGATGATCCAGCCATGAATACATCATTTAATATATTTAGCAGTCATATTAAGTACTCTCACCTTACTAAATAGCAAATAAATAGTTGGGCAAAACCAACACGAACTTGTCATAAATCTTTTTTTATTGTTTTCGAGAGAAAAAAAACTCAGTGAGTGAGTGAGTGAGTGACTGAGTGAACTCTCCGAAAAACCAACAGAACAAATAACATTTTACTAAGCCATGTCTAGAAATGAATACACCAGGTGATTCCATAAAATATAAAGGTATGCTGACTAGGGTCTGGATTTTTAGTGAAAATAAAAAATATCACTTTTAGAGCAATCTTCCTATAGCTTTATTGCTGTCTAATGACTTAATAATTTTGGTTTATCCAAATCGCCGATTTAGGATTAAATTTTCTACTTTTAATGTCAAAACAACGAAAATTGGATTTTGTAAATCTCTAGAAATTTGTATGTTTTGATCGTGCGAAGAGGTTATGCAAAAAAATTTAACAGTTCAATGAAAATGGTCAAATTTACAGAACACATTTTTCCTGGAAAATTAAAAGAATCTTAAGAAACTTATTTCAAGATTCTTAAAAATTTTTTACATACGTTTTTAGCTGAATTTAGATAATTACATGTATATTCTGAATCCAGTTAGTGAATCTACTGAAAAAATATGAAATTTTAGAGAAAAATTTCGCCATAACTGTTATTTATGTCAAGTGAAATTAAGCTTTTACATTTAAACGTAGGTACACCGTAAGAATTTTACGATTACAAAAACGGATTGTCTTCATTTCGGACCTTTTCGAATGAATTTCAACGGACAAACATGGCTTCAAATTTCTATATAACAATTTAAACTGAATAAACTGAATTCGCATGATTTCTAGTACAGTGTGCGAGGAAGCCTAGAGTCAATTCATCCCTCAAAATAAGAAAGTCTATATTCAAAAAATCATTAAATGAACTTATTGACGTCATAGCTAAGAATATTTTTTTATCTTACAAAACTTTCGGAGAGCTAGAGATCATTCAAATGTTTTTGTATGAATGTTTTGCCTCCAAACAAGAAAAACTTTTATTGCATATTACTTAGTCTCCTGTTCCAAAAATATAACAACCTAAAAATCTGTTCTCGAGTGGTGATAACTTTACTTTTGTTAAAGTTGTCTTTTTGTCTAGCATGAAATCTATCCCTTCAACATTTCATTTGGGAATCAAAAATATTTTTTCCTGTTCATTGTAACACATTCAATGAAGTATCCAATACAAAATTTATATTATTGTATTTATAAAAAAAAAAATACAACCCTGCTAAAATTTTTATACAATTGTTTATTTATTTCAAATGTGGTAACGCCTTTTTTACATCAATAGTATGTGGTAATTATTATAATGTAAATCTTTTTTTTCTTTGGATAAAAATAAACAAGGTATAAATAACAATACAAAAGTGTAGATATAAAAATGTATTCAAATTTTAAATACTTGTTAGCAGGATTTAGAGCCTGATTTTTAGGTATAATAAATAGTGTTTATGCTTGGATGAAAAAACTGAAAAGTTTTAAAAAGTCAAGAATATTTTTTATTTGTGAAATTTTTAGCAAATTGGATTAAGTGTGTAATCTGATATGTAATGATCTCCAAAAAAAAAAAAGATTAACTGAATAAAACAAAACTACAAAATAATATGCTTTTACCTCATGGACTTTATTTTTGCAACATTATTTTCAGTTCGATTTTATATACTAAAAACAGTTTCTTCTTTCCACCTTCTAGCAGTTTATCAGAGATAAAATAACTATGCTGGTTCAAAATTATCATTCACTGTAACTGACTATTTAAATTTTGAAGACTAATAAAACTGCTATTTGGAGAAAACATTTAAAACCCCTATAATTTCTATCTGAACGACATCAAATCATCTGCTATCGTTTGTCGTGTTTGTAATATATACTGTAGTGTTTTATTTTTATAAGAATAACTGAAACATTCGAAAATCAAAATGTGCTATGACCAACTAATGAAATGTTTGAATAAATCGCTTAGTTGTATTGTTGACATGCTTTATACATCTATACATATAATGAAATTGTAACGAGACCATTTCTGTACATGGAATATTTTTGAAAATTATACTGGTACTGTAAATAGTTATCGATATAGATACCAAAACAGCGATTTTTAGAATTTTTGTCTGTCTGTCTGTCTGTTCACGTATCACGCAAAAACTATTGGACGGATTTTAATGAAATTTGGTGTGATGATAACTTATTACCTGGGTCAACATCTAAAATACTTTTTACGCTCGGAAACTTTCTCATTCCCACGGGAAAATGGAAAAACCATTTTGAGCATGTGCACAATTAGGCAAAAACTATTGGACGGATTTTAATAAAATTTGGTGTGGTGATAACTTATTACCTAGGGCAACATTTAAGATACTTTTTACTCCGGGCAAATGCCTCATTCCCACGGGAAACTAGAAAAACCATTTTGTGCATGTGCACGTATTACGCAAAAGCTATTGGACGGATTTTTATGAAATTTGGTGTGGTGATAACCCATTACTTGGGTCAACATTTAAGATACCTTTTACTCCGGGAAAATACCTCATTCCCACGGGAAAATAGAAAAACCATTTTGAGCATGTGCATGTATTACACAAAAATTATTATTCTCTGCAAGTTCTGTATAATTATTACACTTACATAATTCTCATTGAGTTTATAACAATGCCTTGCACGAACGACGTCGCGGATACGGCTAGTTCCTGAATATTTTGGTACATAATTTTAGTGTTTCCATAAAGAAGTCTTAGACCTTAAAAATTTACCGGTGTAAGTCCCGGGGAACACGTTTAAAAACATAAATATTATAGCGTATCGAATGTGTTCCAAGACATTTGACGAAAAAAATTGCAATATTCGGATTAAACAAGTTCGGTAAAGTGCAAGTTTGACTAGCGTACTGAGGGCCCCGCACCATATTGAAAAAAATCGGTGAAAAATTGGTGAACCGTTCACCACAGCTAGTTAATTTTTGACGAGGAATATATATTAAATAAAATTATATAGTTTCCGTTGTTTATCAAAGTTACTTCTGGGTATCAATTAATATAAAATTTGAAATAAATTGGCAGTACTTGAAACACTCAGTACAGCAAGTCTTCTTTTGATAATACAGATGCAAAAAAAGGAAATATATTTTTTAATATTAAAAAAAATTATTTCTACGTCATTCAAATTGTATGAAATAATATTACATTAAGAATACTTTGGATAAAACAATTAAATTATACAATACAATTAACTGTTTGGCTTTATCTACAAGTTTGAATTTATTTTTTATTTTAAATTACCTAGCAAAGCTATTTTTAAGTTAAATTTCGCTGGCTAATTGGTGATACGCTGTAAATTCGGCTTGTCGATGAGTTTAAAATCGGTAGTAAAAGTATTTTTAGTCCTTTGAGACTAAAAGTGACACATTATTCCCTTTTATGAGGAACTAAATCATGTATTTTATTTTCGAAATAGTAAAAAAGTTTTTTTTTATCGTTTCGTTAGCGAATTTTAAAACTGAAAATTCTCAATTTTCTCCCTTTCGTTGACACATCTTTAAGACAAAACTATTCCAGTCTCGATATACGACTGCGACTATTTGTTAAAGATAAATGTAGATGTCGTTAAAACTTTGTTACATTTTCGTTTTGTCAGACAATGACGTCGGTCTACTAACTAAATACAACTTGATACTATGTAGTAGTACTAACAATATTATCATCATTATCATCGTCAGCATCATTATAATCATCAACATATACGACGGACGGGACGCGATGCTTTTTGTTCATCACCATCATCGGAGGGGGGGTGCTAGCTAGCTTGTTTGCCGGCTGCTGATCATCGCCGTTTTACATTACAGCCAGTGAAAAGTGTCGTGTGATATAATTTCAACGGCTATAATCAACTTGGTTGATATTATGAGACGCCGTTTTAATGAATCCATCAAATGCCAGGGTTTAACTTTTTTTTAGTTCTATAATATACTATGCCAGTTCCCCAAAATTCAAGCTTATTTGCGTAACACTATTTATCAGTATTTATTCAACAACGTTCTAAATAGTATATTACAATATAGCACCGATAATGGAAATATCAATTTTGGAAATTTTTTGAGAGCTTCAAATTAGTTAACATCACTTTTGGAAAGTTGCATCAAAAATGTCAAGTACATAAATGTTAAATCCATGTGCAATAGACCATGACGCATGATTTTATCAAAAGAAATAAATAAATATACCGGTAATGGTAGTGACAAACAACAATAGACCTCAAAGCGTGGCAATGTGGATTTTAATTATTGTACATAGAATATTTATCTATATGTATTCTGTTCTGTGGCGATTTTTAGCATACGTAAAATGTAAACAAAATCATTTCAATGCAAATTAATAAAAAGACAAATGAAAAAATATTTTCTGAGATAAATAACTTTTAATTCTTCATTTCTTTTTTTCTTTTATTAATATTTAAAAAAACAATTTTAATTCAAAACATAATCTTACGATATTTGTGAATCGCCCCTGGTCGAAAGGCATCACTTTTGTCAAGCACCACTTTTGGAGACTACTTTTTCTTGACAAAACTGGTGCTCTACTGTACTTACCAAGGACCGTATTAAGTGTTATTTTTGTAGCCTTGGATGTAGTTTGAGAATCAGGAAGCAGACATTGCCACAAAAATAACACTTACGGGCCGAGTACGAATAAACTATTTTTTCAACCATACGTAAAATCTGTTTACTAATTGACGGTTAACCAGTACTTGCGTGCCGAGGAAGGTAAGTAAACTTTACTACAGATAATCTCTACACAAATCCAAAAATAGGAAAAGTTCGCAATCATATAAAAATCTATTAAATATCCTTCGTTGGTTCACTAATATTAGTATGCCTATATTTTCATACTAAAATGGTTTTTAATCTTATTTATTATCTTACTAGCCCTATCTTGTTGCAAAATTTCCAGAATGATTTGACGTAATGTCAAAATTGGCTGAAAACGATCTGGAATGTCAGAAATTTAATCTTAAAATAATGGGTACCTTTTACAATACGTTTCATTCAAATTTCATTGATTTTCACTGATTTTCGATGACTTGATGTCCCTTCTAAAGTAGTTAACAATCAGACATCTTTATTTAATTAGAGTGAAAAATAAATTCAAAAAATACACTTTTTTCATCTATGGAAATAAAAACGCCGTGAGCAGCGGGGCCCCATCACGGTAGTCGAATTTTCCCCTTCATCTTCGGTATTGAATGTTTACAAGCGAAATGTGATTGAAAGTCTACAACCGAATTGTCATTTTGTTAATTTCAAAACTGGTGATGAGTGTTCGGCTGATCGAGGCTTAAAAAAAAGGTTTTAAGTATTTAAGGGCTGTATCTCAGTAAATTTCAATTTTGTGCCGAAAACAGGTAGCAGAAAAAAAACCAACACAATTCGTACGAGGGCATTCCTGCCCATGTTTATCCGCTAATTGCCTTTATGTTTTAGTTTTAAATATTAAAAAAGGACCTTAAATAGTAAACTGGAAGGCCTTTATAAAGATATTTTTTCTTTCCAAAAAAATCCAAAATTTCTATTTTATAAATACTAAAAATCCAAAATTCCTAATTTATAAATAAACAGTGACTTTAATAACATTTTTAAATTACTTAATATGTATGTATTTCATTTGTCATAAAAGTAAGTTCACTTTTTTTTAAATTTTTTAAAAGTACTATTCGCCTACTTGTATTTAGAATAAACATAATGCTTTTAAAACACATTTAACAATAGCATTCAATTCCGATGTAAAAATGGGAGAAGTGGGGGGAAAAGTGATGCGGACTCCCTACAAGGTACTAGCTGGATACTAACTGAATACACGTACAAAATTTCAGCCCTCTAGGTTTCCTTATGGAGTCTCTAGACGTGTTAGAAAACAAGCAAAAAAATTAAGGAAATATTGGCGTAAAAATCGTGGGGGTAAGGGTTAAAAGTTGAAACCTCCAAAAAACAGTGTCTGGCTATTAGCTTAACCTGTACACCAAATTTCAGCCCTCTAGGTTTATTTGGGGAGATTTTGACCCGAACGAAACTGTTAAAAAACAAGAAAAATCATGTTCTTTTGGGTATAAAAATGGTGGGGGTAGGGGTTAAAAGTCGAGACCCCCAAAAGGCACCCCCTTGATACTAACTCAATCCGAATACAAAATTTCAGCCCTCTAGGTTTATTCGGGTGACCTGTGCGAGTGGTACAAACTTCGAAAACGTCGAAAATGCATGAAATTGTAGCTTAAAAATGAGGGGGGTGGGGGTAAAATATTAAAACCTCCAAAAAGCACAACCTAGGTACGAACTTTATCAACACACCAAATTTCAACCCTCTACGTTAATTCTGGGGGGCTGGGGGCCTGTTAGATCCAGCGAAAATCGTTTTTCCCCCCTCTACTCCCACCATATCATCCTAGGAAGCTGAATTTTGGATATGTTGTAGATAATTGACCGAAACATTATTTAAAACCGGTTTGAAAAAGTTTTATTGCTTTTCCGCCCCCCACTACCCCCTTAAAGGTCGGGTCAGAAAAAAAATTTGCCCAAAATTTGACCCCACTTTGATAGTATGAGGTGCCTCGAAAATGAGCCCCATTTACCAAATTTCATCTCTTAACTTCCATAGGGGGGCCCTACACAAATTAAAAGGTGGCGGGAAAATATATATATATATATATATATATATATATATATATATATATATATATATATATATATATATCAGACATTTTTTTTTTCTACATATTCGTGTTCTACGGGTCCGAAAACGGATAGCGCCCCTACTCTCGCCTCTCGCAGCTCTTATCGTATAGACTGTATAAGTCTAATTTTTCGGAGAAAATTCGACTAAAAATGCAAATGGAACAAGTTCCACATGGAATTTTTGAATTTAACCAAATTTGAAAGAAATGTGGTACACTCCTTTAAAATAGTAGCAACTATTAAGTTAAGAAACAGGACAACCTGTAAGACACGTTTTCACTTAACAATAATCCTATGAAGATAAGAATAATATTAATTAACAGAAGCTTCAATACTTACAATTAGTTGTATAAAATAAATCAGGTGTTTTTCATTTTGTTAAAAAATCTCTTTCAATTTTTTGCTTTGAATTTACACAACCCTTAACCTCGTGATATTTTTAAATGAGAAAGAATAAAGTAGAAAAGATTAGAGCGAACATTTCGTTAGGAAATGGGTAATTTTGATGAAGTTTCATTTGATATTAAGAAATTCGCTTAGGGAAAAAGAAGAAGAATTAAGATACGAACACCATTTCGCTCATTCGAATGAGGGTATAACAAAAATTACTATCACAAGATCCCTATAAAAGTGTTTCTTCATGTAATGGCTAAAATTCTTAAAATAATATATTTGGAGAGTGTACAGGTTGATTTTAAAGTCCGTTGAAATAACTTAAAATACATAATTTACGTTTGATATTTCAAAAAAAAAAAAAAAAATTCGCACATTAACCAATTATTAACGGGACACAAAGAGTTTTGAATTGTTACTTTTTTTCAAGAGGCGCTGTTTCAGCCAAGAATAGCCTGACACTGATTTTGAAAAGACCATTTGAAAGCTTGAAGTATCAATTTTTTTAGTGCTGAGATTCAAAAATTGCTTGACAATAATTTTTTTAAATTAAAAATTTTTTTCATGACAATTCACGAACAAAAATTTTGAACGATTTAAGAACACGTTTTAAATATACCTATACTTGGAACTTAAAAGATTATGGCCAACTAAGTAATCTTACAGCTCAGAGTATTTGCATAATTTTCCTTAAAAAATATCATACAACATGTAGCTAAAGGAAAATGCAGTTTGTTTCAAACGTTTTAAAATCGATTTTACAAAAAATAGGGAATTTCCCTTCACTAAATCTACATTTTTACCTTAAGGAGTATATCTACTGAGCATTATAGAATCCTGCTTCAACTTCTAACATATCAAGGATCAAAGTTAAAAATATCGTTTTCTATTTAATCATAAATAACTTCCAAGTACTTAATTATATTATAAAGGTTTTTAAATAAAGAAATTAAAGCTAAAAGTACGCACTATAAAAGTACCAATGACACACACTTCATTCCAAAAAATTTTCTGCACTTCATGTAAAATTTAAAAATTTTTCGCGTACTTTAATGAGTATAATCATTCACAAATTAATATGAGCTTTCTGGGTGGATAAAACGTAAACCATATCCATTTTAAAAATCACCCTATATATCAAAATTAAAGCTAATAAAAAGTGTATATAGTGAGAGTTTTAAGATTTTATATTTATTGTAATGACGAGAGATTCCGTACAATTACGTTATTTTAGAGACTTTTAAAGATTATCTTCACCAACTCTGATAATTTGTAAAATTGTACTTTATATCGCCTCTCACTTTCTAAATATATTTACTCATCGTATTATTTATCTTTCTTGTACATACATAATGTTTGAAACTGTTAATTTTTCAAATCGTATATTTAACTGTATATTATAAAATCCCTTTCCATAAGGGCGATCAATATATAATGTGAAATTGAGTTATAAAATGAATTTTTGCTAAAACAGACGTTTTTAAACGTATAGGTATAAATAGTTAATAGTGATTTAGATTCCCTACACTCATGAATTAAGCTATTAAATTTATCACTTATTAGATACTATACAAGAAGTTTGTATTTTTTGAATAAGTAGACATAGTAGTGCTCAACTTTTGAGCAGTACTATAAGCTGGTGTAATTCACATATTATTATTTATTATTACGTTACTATGGTTTTGAAATTAGTTTAATTTACGAATAAAAGCTTTTGTTTCATTTTTATCGTATTTTCCTACAACTAAATTACTAACGGAAAGTATCCTGCCATTTTGTTAATTATAAAAATCTCTCCCAACTTTTTTCCCACGGTAAAAGTGAAAAATTAGAATGTTCTTATGGGATTTGATATACCTAAGTTAAACCATCCCTATTCAAATTTTATGATGATTCTTTTGCAAAAATTTTTGCAAAAAGTTGTGTATTATTGTAATTTGTAATTTCCTTAAGAACAAAATTTAATACTTACATTTCAATAAACTATACTGTTGAAACTACTGTCTTTCTGAATATGTCTTCAAAATTTCAAATTAGTTCATCAGACTACATTCAAAGTCTGAGTTAGAGTCTAGAGAAAAAGGAAATTTCAAATTAAAAGTTCCTCGTCCAATTTTCTTAATTCAATTCAAATTGTCATATATATGATCGTTAATCTGCGATTCCAGAAGCTTGCCATTTTGAAATTTTTTTAGCTAAAAAGATAATTATGTTTTTTCGAAACACTAAACTCTTATTAATTTCAAGCATGGGCTGGTATGGACTAAAACTGGAACACACTGTACGTGTTATGTAACACAACCTACTGAATTTGTCCAATACTTACAATCATTTATATTTGCTTTCCAATAATTTTAATTCATTATTGCAATGAATACAAAATAAGAAGTTAATACAGGCTAAAAAAAGGCAAAAAAAACCTGACGGTGCTGTGTGGCGACCCCCTAATGAGCGGTCTACACAGTAGGATCATACAAAACCGTCACTTCTTGCGTTGGTTAATGGTTAATCTGACGTTGGTAATTATGTATTTTGCAAATATAAAATATGACATTCTCATTTCTAAAATATTATGGACAAATAAGAGCAACTTGCAACCTGAAAAATCATTTCGTAGTTACCAAATAAGATGTCGTGTAGTGTTTGATTTGGAAGTCATCAGAGCACATTTGAATCGATATCGGGGATTTACACAAGAGGAAATTGAAAACAGAAAAATATTTTGTTTTAGATAATTATCCAAGACCTCTTGAAATAGAATATTAAGTTTATTTATAAAATATACTCTGTATTTTGTAGACATTTAGAAAGTGTATTAGAATGTGTAGGGCTTTTTATTTTTATAAGTGTCACACGAGGACGTGGCTGGCGCCCGTTACAAATATCGACAGGGTGGTCTCAAAGATTAAAAGTATTAAAACTAGTCATATGTTTCATGAAGGCAAGAATAATATATATATTAAATGGATACTGGTATTTAAAACACAATTTTATATTTAAAAATTATTTAGATAATATTATTATTAATATGTAAAAATTGTTTTTACAATTTCTAAAAAAAAAAAGAAGAAAATTTGCCGACAAAAATGTTTCTAATATCCAGTGCCATATTTACCAAAGGAGCACGTTGGGAATGAACCCAGGAACCCCGACTTGAGAGGGCTCAGACTTAGGATTGCCAACCATACTTTATAATAAAGTACTTATTCTACTTTATTTTTCGCAAACATAGGTACTTTATATTTTTGAATAAAAATAAAGTATGCTAAAATACTTTATTTTGAATCTTGACTGTGATCACACTAAACAAAACTCTCCGATACGTAATTTCCAAACGATTTATTAAATATTAAGGTGGCTGATTTACCAATATTCTGAATCAATGATACTCAAAAAAAATCCAGGAAACATCTACTAATAATAACAAGGAATTTGCAAAGAATAATACTGCTGAAAAACGGCAATATATACTTAAAAATCCGTGTGATCACTTACCAAATATAAAAAAAAATATTTATTTGCTTCCTGTTCCCGCAACCCTAGTTTTCACCGAGAGTTTTTTCGGTGATGAATGTGAAGTGGTGAGCAGAGAGAAATAGATCCTCCATAGCTCCGTTGCATCTCGTCTTCTAATATTTTATCATGATTTTGACTTTCCCTATTTCGTATGGGGTCCGTTAATTTTTTGATTCTTTGATTTTTAATTCTTTTAATTTCGTCTGTCATTTTGACATCCATTTGACATTTGGAGGTTATGTCCTTTTGATATTATTTCTCTCAGTTGTTTTCACAACTGAATTATTGATTTTTCCTGAAGATGGTCATTTAAATGACTGAAACATGTAGAACAATTTTCTTTCTTTTAGTTCGTTCTTAATAATTTATATGCAGGCTGTCGCTAAAAATTTTTTTCATTATTCATTTTACCTGCAGTTGGATTCTAATAATTTAGGAAAACTATATATATATATATACCTATATTAGGGAAATTAAATCTATATAGGTATATGTATTATAGAGTCTCGGGATTCTGACTGATGTTTAATGTTTTTTAGGGATCAGGATTGAATTTTTGACGCATCAGGATCTGGATTATAAGAATTATAAGGCTACAAATAACAAAATATGATTAATTATTAAAAATTTGCCTTTACTATTAATAATGATTTTTAAAGAGGGCTCCTAAGCTCAGTGTGTACAGCAGAAGTTCCGAATCTTAAAGTACCTACCCAGGAACCACTGAATAGTTTAAGAGAGCCCTGCTTATATAGATATCTTTTTACAAATTGTTTAACACGTTCCGTAATTAATGGCTAGAGTTTTCCACAATTTTCGAAATAAAATATAGGAAATTTAAGTAGGTATATTTATTACGATTTCTTCCAAATGACCCTAATTCCGCGGGATCCGGCACACACTTGGTGAACTTTTTTTTTTTTTTTTTTTTTGTAATTTTATCATTGCAGAGAACCGTGTTTCATTTCTTTTCTTTCATATATTTTTGTAACACCTCAAAATTTTCCCAAAATTTTAGAGAAACCTTGACAGATTTTATAAATAAAAATGGGCAATTCCATATGTGACTGACTCTACATTTGACACAATTTGCGTTTTATTTTGCCTTATATTACGAATACCACTATGTTTACAGTTTCAATTTTAGCATGGTTTTATAATTGATCCTCCAATTATCCCTCTGTAGTAAAAAGTGTGCACATACAAAGTTGTGAAATATGATTTATTTAATAAAATGTAAATGTGACTGACACTATACATGCAAGAGGAAGTCGCCTTCGAGAGTGTTTTTAAACTTCGAAAATCTTCCTCTGTACAGGCGTTATAATTTTAAATTATATCTTTAACCGAAGTATATGAAACAAATTATTGGAAAATGGTAAAATAAAAAGCTTTACTTTCTTAGGAAATTAGTTATTCGAAAAACAAAACGTGACTGACACTACAGGTCAAAACGTGATTGACACTACCGTCACTTTGCATTGCAAAATAGTAGTATTTTTAAATGAAATCTTAGAAATTGACATTACAGGACATAAAATAGGAACTTTAAAATAATTTTAAAGGTACAAAAACGTACTAAAATATTATTTTTTAAATTAAATCACAACATACAGGAAGTCCCTAATAAAATGTTGGAAACCAGCACTTAAACTAAAATAATTTAAATCAAAACATTCTTAGAAACATGAATAATAAAATTCTTTTCAAAAACTTAAACACTTTCTTTAACAGTGAATAAAAATTTTTTTTTGCAGAAATACAAAATTTCTTAAGATTTTTTAAAGACCTCCAGACTTTTAGGAAACTTATAATAGATTCTGTTCCCCCTAAGAATCATGTTAGGATTGGGTAATAGCTTCAATATGTCTTCAAAAGACACAAAATACTACAATTCGCTATGATGCAGTCGTGACTGACTCTACATTGTGACCGATACTACAAAAATGTTTCAACCTGTTTAAGGATTATTTAAAAAAATAATAGATCTTTGATATTGGCATCATGTAAGTAATTCTGTCAAGTAGGAAAATTTAATTTTTCCTTGATGAAGGATAAGTTTTACTAAAGTGAGAGAGAAAATTCTGTTTATTCTGTGACTGACACTACAACTGAACACTACAGTCTTATCAATTTAATATCTCTTAAAAAAAAGTGTTTACATAAATTACGGACTATTTATCGGTAAATCGTTACTTAACTTATCAGTATGTAGTAAATCATTACAATAACTCAAAGTACTTATCGTGAAAATGTAATTAAAACTCCATTACAAATTCACTATTAGCTTATACTCATGACACCACTTCGAAAATGACAGTATTGCCAGAAAATAAAAAACAAATCTTTGCTGCAATTTTTACTACCAATATCAATTAATTATTATTTCTTTCATTTATGGAGACTTTTGCATGGAATTGCCCAAATCATTAGAATCACCTGGTATGTGATGGATATTTTTGAAACAGTTTCTTTGGAACACATACCTATGCTATATGTTTTGAGAACATTGAAACTATATTTATTGTTCAATACTGACAATTTATTATCTATTTACGAGTATAAAATAATGGCTTATTTTTACAAAAAAGAGAGCAACCACCTTGACTGACTTGTTTCCTTGTAAAAAAATTTAACAAAAACATTAAAAGTCAAACACATGCATATAATAGGTACCTAGTCAAAGATTATATTGTATTTGCACAGTATGTGGAACCATTAAAATTGAAATATGTGATAATACTTGTATATGGGTGGGCTTGAGCTTGTGTAATGTTTTCCTTGGTTGGTGAAAGTCGAATAATTAGGTATTTGAAACTTTTTGTAAAAAATAATATACAGTGCCGGAATCCAAGAAAAGATGGGGACACTATTACTATAGGGTTACCTACTACAGAATTTATGTTTGGTCTATGGAGTGTAGAATATAAAGAGGACTATCTTGTACGGAAAACAATAGAAAAATAGTTCAAAAAGTGTCCCGTTTTAAGTACTAAGTAACAGTTCAAAAACTCGCCAGAATAGCGCTAGAGTAGCAAAAGAGTGCAGTGATTTTCTTGTATTGAGTTTTATAAAAATTTTTAAAACAATAAAACTATTATATGTAACAATTATAATAAAAAAAAATAATTACATAACAACGCCGATGTTCTTCTTTCCTTGTTTACTTCTCTAAATTTACCCTTTTGCTACAGTAGCGTCGCTACTATTTACGCCTTTCTATGGACACTTTTTGATACAGAGATGGTGCTCCTGATATCTGCCCTCCATAGTTTGGTCTTTAAAGATAGGTACCGTAAAATTCCCCAACTTTACATATTATTTTATCATACCACTCTTTGTGTAAAAAAAATTAAAATTTGTTATTTCCGAGAAACTACAGCTGAACCTGTTTTTTATGCGGTGAATAGAGATGGTATAAAAAAAATTGCACAAAAAATATTAAAAAATTTCATAAAATAGCTATAAAAATGACCTACGTATAGTTCACTCCAAATTGTAAAAACTTTTTTTGTGCGATGGATCGGGACCGCCTGAAAAACCTCACTATTTCCTTAGAAGTTATTTTTCTGAACAAGATAAAGTATTAATTTACACATTAAAACATTTTATTTCATTTTTTTGTAATATTATGAAAATTGTAATAAATACATTTAAAAAAAAAAATCTTAATAACTCTTATGCAATGTACCTACTCTTTAATTGCTTAAAAACCGTCAATAAGTTATTTTATCAAAGCAAATTATTATAATTAATGTTTAAATTTCTAACTTTCGTTTGTTTTTTATTTACAGTATTATACACTTCTATGGGCATTTTCTTAAAACCCGCAAAAAATCGCAATAAAAAAGAGGTTCAGCTGTATCTTTCATATTTTATTGAAAAATACGGATTAATAATTTTTTTTTTAAATTTTTGATTAGTAAATTAAGTTTTTGAGAAGTTTATTTGTCTTTATTTTATTCAAATTTGAATTAAAAATTATAGTAAAGTCACGTGTGTCTACGATACCAAAAATTTTAAATTATCAAACTCTAATATGTGAAAATTAATCCGTATCTATACAGTAAAAATTAGGCAAACTAGCGATGTTTACATTAAAAACAACTCTTGAAAAATCTGTAACATCCAATCTGTTACAAAAAAGACATAAATTCGATAATTAATTTATCATTTTTAATCCGGAAAAAACAAATCAATAATAATTATAATTAATTAATTAATTAGTAAATGAAATATAACACAATAATCCCATTTAGTATTGAAAGTGTGTAATATAATAACTTAACAAAATGGATCAAGAGAAAAAATACCACCCGGTTAGTATGGGTATAACAAATGTAGCAATATGGAACATTTAAAGTGGTTGTGTGGTCTAAAAATAAACTGTCCACAAGTTCATAATTCAAAAATCGATTATATAAATGTTATACAATCAAGTATACCCACTTGCATGTACAGTTAGGGCATATTATTTGTTTAAAATTAAATAAAAAGTTAAATTTTGAAATTTTGTTTAACTTCAAAAATAATATTTAATTAACATTTCTAACACTTTCCGAACGTTTTTTGTTAGAGAACGCAACTAAGACTTATTTTGTATTACCTTAATAAACACATAAATACGAGGCCTTGAACGCAACTAAAACTTTTTTTATGTTACCTTAATAAACATAAATTCGAGGCCTTGGAATTTAACTGGAAAGATTCAAATCTGCAGCACCATGAAAAAATACTAAATAGTTTGTTAAAATATTATAATATGATTAATTGTAAAATTTCGGGCCGGATATTATCGCAAATTTTAAAATGTACACAGGTATGTATACTAAATTTCAATATAATTCAACGATAAAAGCGATGGAATATCGTTAGTAAACCCAAAAATACACATATAATAAACTACAGTGCCGATATCAGTACGCTCCCGCTCCGGTCTCGCTCCGATATAATCTTGTTGTGTTCACATTACAGTGCTGATACTGTGCTGGCACCTATTCGCTCTCTATTCACATCATAATGTCGGTTTTTGTACGCTTCTAGTTCGGTCTCAGCGCAGCGGAGTGGAATCAAAAAAGTGTTTACACTATAGGTACAAGTCATAACAAGTCTGATATCGTTCCGATAAAACATTACCTGAGTGGTATTGGTATTGGAGCGGAACTAGACTGCGACTGATATCGGAACGATATCGGAGCGATGATGTGAATACACTCATTGTCTCTTGTGCAAGAATATTTTATCGAATCGGGAGCGTAGCGATATCGTACCGAAAGCGGAGCGATAGTGTGGATCGGGCCTTATGGTGGCTACGTATTGAACTACTTGAGAAATAGAGAGTACTGCAAGTATGGACGGTAACAAAAATAGATAGCTGAACTTTGCTGAGTTGTTCCGATTCCATTCGTGTTCATCTATTTTTTAAATCGTCGTGAAAATCAGTACATTTCTGGTCTGATAGTTGATGCAAGCTAGAATTTTCACAGTCAATCAATAATTATGATTTGTGGCAACCACTAGACGGAGACACATTTCATTTTTCTCTCGTCTTTCCAAAAGGCTATATTAGAAGCTAATTTCTCAAGAAACTGTCTATAGTAGGGGAAAGGACCCGAATATTGGATACTTTTTTAAAATTAGATAAAAAATACATTAAATGTAACTGAAGTTAAATAAAAATTTGTGTACCTAATCTTGGTTTTTGACACCAGTATTATTAAATCGTACACAAAATATGTATTTCAATTTAATAAGAAATTCAGATCTTAACCAAGTAGGCTCCGAATATCGGATACCCAATAATATCTTAATATCGGATATCCGATATTAGGTACCCTACGTATAACAGTAACTTAAAAAACTTAAAATAGTTTTAGTCTCTTCAAAATTAATACAAATCATTATTTATATTTTTAGGGAAGTTATAAAATCAGCAAATATAGCTACAAATGTAATATTCGACGTTAAAAATTCGGGTGGGATTATGGTTAACTTTTGCAAGCTCTTGGTTTCAATATATCAAAAAAATATGACACCTTTTCTTTAGTGAATCCATTGGCGTGAAGTTCTGTGGTAGCTTCCGGTGTAAGGAATGATGATTATGGATGTCTTTTTAAAAAACTCGACAACCACTTTTTACCAGCTCGCCCTTTATCAGAAAATTGATGAGGAATGTTTTTCCTTATTACTAATTAGAATGCCATTACTCGTATATCACGTAAACCATAATACCTATTGACCATTTGCAGTACCATTGCTATGCAGTATTTTACTAACTCATCTTCAATTTCTGGATGAAAGGTAGGTTTCCGGCGGAGCCTACCTTACAGCAGTTCATCTATATCTGTGTTTCTTTTGATATCGTTTTCCAATATACTTTTAGGAACACCAATTTTTTTTGAAGCTTTAAGGTGACTCCTAAAATCGGATATCCGATATTGAGCATCGCCATATATCCGATATTGAGAAATCACACATGTAAATAAACAGATAAAAATATTTAAAAAAAATGTCTAAATTTTCTACAAAACTTAATTTTTTAAGTAGGTAAGTAATATAGCAATTAATAAAATACAATGAAGACATAGCATCATAAAGTACTTACTTTTTCAAAATGTTGCCTATAAAAACCACAATGTAATATTTTTCACGACAAAAATCAAATGTGTATTGGTTATGTCGCGATTTTCACAGAGAGGTCGATGAAAGCGCCGCAGTGCTTTCATCTAGCTTCGTATTAATAGTAATTGGGCAACCATTCGATATTTGGCTCCCTTCCCCTAGAACCAGCTTTTTGTTGAAATCCGAGGCTTAATGCAATAAAATTTTAATGTCCACTTTTTCATGAAATAGATTATACAAATTTTATAGGTATATAATGTGTATTTATGTATTGTCAAAAATTTTGTAATTTTTTATTTCCTTTAACAAATGTGCATATGTGTGTTTGGAGGTTGGACATTTTTGTAGGCCATCAATCATTATTTTCAAAGAATGATTAGTGGCGACACGCACCAATTCTATGGACAACTAACAAATAGATTGCATACACACACTCTTAAAGATTCCTAAAATGCTTTTCCTTGTACAGACCTCACACTAACTCTAAAGTGCACATGGCTATTGCCAGAGCTGTGAAGAACAGCTTGTTCGGGTCCCGGTCCGTTATGGTATGTCAAAATATTTTTTCGTTTTTCAAAAATCGTTTTAATTTCAAATTTCAACACTGTCAATATAGGTTTGAATTGTAGTATTATTATAATGTGTGAATACGTATTTATTGCCATAAAATTTTCAAAATTTGATACGCTACGCACGGCTATTGTATAGGTAAAAATATTTTTTTGGTCTTTGACTTTTTATGTATTTTCATTTGTAAATTCTGATGAATGCCCATGAATTTGTATCAACAAGGAATATGAAAGAATAGACTTGAAGAATTGAGCACACGAACCCAAACATCTGAACGAATTGCCCGGATAAATATAAAATTTCATTGTACTACTTGAGTCATACCTATTCAAAATCAAATTTGGTTTTGCACTAAAAGATTTAATACAGGTTCTCGTCAATTTGTCACATTTTCCTCTTGTGTTATGCACCACAGCAGTTCATCCAAGCAGTTCATCCGAACATTCGTATTGAGGTATCCGAATTACCAAGACTTCCACCATTACCAAGAAGTACCAATAAGCAACTAACAAATTTTACCTGTGTTAGTGTAAAATTCAAGTTTCAGTACCGTAAAATGGGATGCAGAGTGAAAATCAAAAGAAAAAATAATTTCTTGTGATTATTGTAATTAATACTTACTCGTCGTTTATAGTTTGCAGAGGGGTGTATTTTAGTTTGTCGTAAATTACTGTTAATAAATAGGTAATATTAAATTTTAGATTATTGTTAAAACTGGTTAAATTATAGCAAAAATTAAGTGTCAAAAACTCAAAAACTGGTAGCGAAAAAGTGCAAGGATTAGATGATACAAGTTTCGTAATATATTTAAGGTAGTTGGTCGATAAAACGACTTTTTCAAAGGATTCTAACGAAACTTCTCTAGATATTTATTTAATTCAATACCAACAATGCAAGCCTATTCCGATCAAAATTGACTACCCAATTTTTTCTTTTGAATAAAATGAAAACGTGTCAAAGGAATTCGATAAAAATTTAATATCTTATAAAATACAAAGTCAAAAACCATATTTAATAAAAAATAATAATTATTGACCAAGCCGTTTTAGAAATATAATTTATGAAAATCATTTTACAAGGCTTTTACAACGCTTTTATATTGCTGCAACATAAGCGCGCGGAAATTCAAACAAACAAGTAGTACCTATACAAATATAGTAACAGAAGAATATTAATACATTATTTAATTTTTGTTAAAAGAAAATTTTATCGCTGAACTATACTTTTGTACGTGACTCTCTCGGACCAAATACCTTAAATTATATTTGTCATTTAAAAGTTCAAACCTTGTTTATTTTGTTTAGAATATGAACACTATTTCCTTCTCTGTTTTACAGAATAGTAAAAATGGGCAAGACAGAAAAAGAAATATGGTGTTCATATTCTAAAAAAAATAAACAAGGTATAGCAAACCAATTTTCATCTCGTGTCTATTTTCTATTAAATTGTCACTCGTTCCTATTAACCCTGACAGGAAGGTAAAGAGTGATCGACCATATACTAGTATTTTCCGGTTGAATATAGAAGCAAAAATAAATTTTCAAATGAGTAAAAATCCAAACAATGCTACTGAAATAAAAATTTGTCTGTTCTACGTAATCTTATGTGTAAAAACGTGTGCGAAAATCGAACACAAAGCTCAAAGGGTACATGGCTATACTATTCAACCGTTTTTACGGTATATTTAATCACGAAAATTATTTAAATTTCCACAATCGACTCATAACGAATATAATTTAGAACACCATTTAGTGTGTAAAGGCACAAAAATCGAAAGATTAGTGAAGAAAAAATTTTTTTTAATAATTGGTGAAAAACAATTGACTAAATGAAAACTTGAAACGGTTAAACGGCGGAAAAACAAACAACATTGAATGCATATGGAAACCAAACACAGAGGGAAAAACAAAACCTCTTAATACGAAAAAGAAAACACGGCAAGAGAATGACAATAAAACAATTGACGTCGTCAAGTGTGGTGGGGGGTGGTGGGGGGGGGGGGCGGTGGCCCCTACATATAAATGCATTGTGTGTGTTGAACGCGGTGGAGACAAACGAAGACAAAACGATATGGAAATACAAAGAATATTCACAAATAATAACCACACCTTCCTCGAAAACAAAACTCCGCCTCAAACAATCCGGTTCATGTCCGTGTAACTCCGCCCCTGGTGTACTGGTGAAACTGGTATTGTTTGTTTCAGGGGGGGCTATGGCGTGTGAGATGGAGTAAGTTTTATCGTGTTGCTGTTGTGTGTATGCATTGAGCAGGTTGAATACCGGACCCCAGTTTAGTCGTATTGAGATATTGCTGTAAAACATAGGTATAATAGATAGGCATACACCAATCGACCATATAGGCATATTTAAAATGCAACTACTGCCCCTTTTTTCTTATAATTAAAATCAATTTTTAGAAAATTTATTTTTTTTCGCAACAATTTCTTGCGCGTCAATTGTCGGAAGTGTGCAAGTGTTTGGTGATTTTTGACATTGTGTACCAAAAGAAAAAAATTCTAGTGATCCGAAATGTAGCAACGTGTGATACTTTCTGGACAAATCGTTTTATAAAATGTGATTTTTTGGATTTTGCTCGATATTTTTTTGGGTGATTTAAACCTTTTTGTGACATGAAACCGAAACTTTTTGATCTGTGATCCCGCTAATTTGCACAAAACCTTACTGACAATGATTTAATGCAATATGAAACTCGAAAGTGTTCTCAAATAATTTTTCTTTTTTTGTGTTTTGTGTTTTATTTTGTGTTTTTTTCTCTTTCTGGTGTTCCAAAAAATTTACCTAAACGTAAAGTAGTAATTTTGGTAAATGAGTAAAATCGCTGACGCTTCGAATGATGCTATTGGGTACAATGCATGAAGACAGGTCGGTTGGTTTAGTTGTACCGACGGCGAAAACTCGCGCGACGGATTTTTCAATAGCCGCGATAATGGCACGCGATGCTGTGACGGCTCGCGTTGCCGCCGTGCCGCCACAAACGTGTCGGGCAGCGTTAACTAATAATTCATCGTCACCAACACCTTCCGATTCAATTCGTAAGTATATTTCTTTTTTGAGCTAAATTATTTGGTAGTGAAAAATTTGATTTTCAGCAAATTGTTATAAATAACACTTGTTTTTAAAATTCTTCTGAAATCCTATTCTGGCGTTTTTGGTGTTCTTAAAAAAAATTGTCTTTTTGCAGATATTATTTGGCCAAATTATTAGAATCTTAATTTACTAAAAACTTGGAACACTTTCAAATAATTCGTAATTGCAATTCCGAAATAAACTAAGAATTGATTAGTTCAAAATAACCATTGGAAGGTTTTTTCTTATTAGGCCAAATGAAAATTTCCTCAGGAGTTAGCAGATAAAATATTGTACAAAACAACGATCCGAATTTTACTGTAGTTGCTTTGATTTTTTTCAAATGAAAACTTGACTAAACCAGTATATAGACGTTCAATCTATTAACCGAGAAGCTTGTAAAATTTAATTATGCTACCTCACCCAAACTTCAATTCAAATGGACCTTATTTCCGAACAGTTAAACTCAAGTAAATATTGGTTTTGTGCAAAAAAAATTAGTGCATCTTTTAGTTAGTTTCTAACGTCTTTCATCTATGTCAAATACCACTGCATAAGTATCTACTTTATAGTTTTATGACCACTGTGGGTAAAATAGGATCCGGCCTAAGTACTCTTGAAATTGTATCAAAAGTGATGAAACAGTTGAGAGTTTAGCCTGGTTCTACATTTCTTTAAATAAAAAATTTGCTAAATGGACATTTTCATAAAAAATATTCAAGAAAATATCCAAAAATTACTGTTTTTTGGACGCCATATTTTTTTTTTTTTTGAAACTTATGGTTTGAATTTTAGACCAAATTAGATAATTTACATGAAAAATATCTCGAAAACGCCCTTTTTAATATTAAAATGAATTTCGATATTTTTTTGAAATAATGACTTATTGTTATAGATGTACGCATGCGCATACATTTACGAATGCGCACACTTAAGTCATAATTAATTATTTGCACCTATGAAGGCTCCCATAGAAATTTTATGGTACAGAAATATTGAAGAATGTTATATGAAGACTTTTCAATCAATAATTAATTTTATATAATATTTTAGCTCGTTTTTAATCATTTTCCAGCACCCCCACCAGCAAAATAATAATTTAATTGTAAGATCAATTCGAGGCGAGTTCCATTCTATATATCTTCAAATTAAAACTTAATTAGACATTATTTAAAAAAAAACTAGGCTCAAAATTATTTTCGGAATTTTCTTCAGAGCTTCCATCGATATTATTTTGCTACAGTCAACTCAGTTAACTGAACAAAATCTTGGTCAATTGCAAGCCGCACTTGCGCAAATGTTATTCCGTACAGTAAATTGTTTTTTAAACATTACGAATTCTTTCAAATTTTTCTAAAAGATTCTTTTACTCACAGAAGTGGCGGAGAGTATCTCCTTTGATACTTATTTCTGGGGAAATTCACCTGCACAATCAAATTTTCTGTAAATCTATAATTGGACCACCATGCACTCTAAATTGTCTGTGACAGACAGACGAACTGACACCAAAAACATTTTGTTAATGTCTCGATTTGTCGTTTTTAATATGGAACACTATAAAAACAGTTCTTCGTTAATTACTATGCATTAATTGCAAAAATTAGAAAATACATTTGCTATTTTGAATATACAAAATTCGACTGTTACATTTCAACATAGTTGTGTCTAGATATAAAAAATATATTAAGCAAATTTATTTTTATAAAAAGTAAAAAAAAAAAAAATTAATTAAATTCAATTAAAAACTACTAGCAATTAATTTAAATATAACAATATGTTGTAGCTAATATGATTATAACCAATTAAAATAATGATTTTTTTTTTCAACGATAATTGTATATTATGTTCGTACCGATGTAGCATATACCTACCTATATATACATATAGATATATTCACAATTCACATAGGTAGATAATTTTATCTGCCTATTAAAAAAAAAATTGATACATATTATGAATATAATTAAAATTCACAAACATTACTATGTAGATAAAATAATTAAATATTGCAAATAATTTTTAATGATCGCTTTTTTTTTTCAAAGAAAAAAATCGCATGTTAAACTGTTTTTATCGTAACAACTTTGTATGTCGTTAAACAAACATAAAATTTTTAATTGGTAACATTTTCAAATTGATTAGATAAAGTTTTCAAGCATCAAACATATTTAATATGGAATATAAAATGAAATTGTTTTCTCAGAAATTTTCTTAAATTGCGCCATGCATAAGCTTTCCATATAAATTGTACCGTTAAGCGCATGCGTTACTTAAATCTGCTCATGCGTACTATTTAGATACCATAACTATGGCGTAAGTAGTACCGTAAAATGAGTTGAAATGTTAATTTTCATTCAGGTAGCTTATTTTTTAATTTTACCTGTTTGAAAATCAAAATCTCTTTCTTTTTAGCCGGAAAATCTTAAAACTGGGAAATCATAATTCATTTCACACTTAAGGTAAATAATTGGGAATTTTGTAAAAGATATACCTATGCACGAGTTCTATGGATAAAATTAATCTTTAGATTATTAATAATATGATTCTCTGAATTTCTAACTTTCTATATGAGCTACAAAAACGACACTATTTATTAAACTGCGTTAAGGTCCAAATTAAAAATGATCGACTGCGGGTAGACCACCTTATGCGATGACAGATGTGATAAATTTTTAATCCTAGCAAAATATGAAGCAAATTTTATAACCTAAGTCTCAACATTTATTTAGTATTAGGTACTTTATTGGTAATAACTTATGACAAACTCAAGTACAACCGTTTTTGAACTATAAATTATTAGTTAATTACAAGAAATACTTTGTTTAGTTTGTTTGATCTGTTCATCAGAGTTCGTTTACTACCCATGCGATAAGTTACTTTATGTACCTACCTTCTACGCATTTTACTTATTACTTACTATTTATCGTTTCAGCGTGAATCTCCATAAAAATTAGTATTACGAAATTTAGTTATTGTCAAAAGTAAATCAAAATATTAGGATGAAAATGTTGAGAAGGGAACAAAAAAGTTAAAACTGAAAGTGTTCTAATTACTGTAGCCGAAAGTTTAATTTAAAAACTAAAAAAATATTTGTATAACTGTATTTAAATTATGACTGAATCATGTCAGAAATGCTCATGACATAATATTTTAACAAGAAGACAATTTTATAATTAACAAATCAGTATGAAAATATCTCTCACTGCGTCATAATATCATTCGGTGGGTGCATGAACGGTGCTGTATGTTTTTATCCCACAGGAACACTTTCGAAAACAACGCAAATAATATCCCATTCTCATCATGGCCGGTGTCGTATCGTGGCACAGTAAAGGATGGCATTAATAAATAAATCCACCTTTTCAAAATTGTGAACTAGGGAAGAGATAAAATTGAAATTACAACACACACACAAAACGAAATGTGATGGATTTAAAATAAATTCCTCAAATAAATTCCTTCAATATATTTACGTTACGAATGCTCTCCGCTCTCTCTCTCTCTCTCTCTCTCTCGGCTTGTTTGGGAGTTACGAATGTTATTATTGTGTTGTATGGAGAGATGGTAACGTTGTTATTTTCCCCACATTTATACTCTAAAACTCAATCTGATATAATCCTTCGTGATGCATCTCAAATTACCAATCTACTCTCGCTGTAATATACAGAGCAAAATAATACTTAAATATATAGGTACAATTTCAAGTTTCTCTACGTACATAAAATAATGTACAGCAGTGGCCAAGAAAATGTGACTCTAGAAGGTGAGAACTTTTCTTCCCTGTGTTATAAATAATTGTCTTTTATTTGCCAATAATAAGGTTGGGGTAGGGGGGGGCAAAACGGGGTAGTTAAGAAACCGTTATGATTTTAAGGACTGAAATATGTTGAATCTTATTATTTTCAGTTGTAATTAAAGTAAAATAAGCAAATTTCGAGCTGCCGTAAGATAAAAAAAAATTTTTACGGACAAAATGGGGTACCCCTTAATAATGTAAGATTATAAATATATTCATAAGAAAACCAAGCTACCAAATAATAATATTTTTTTAGGAGTAATTTACGTAAAATGAATCACCATTTGTATTAGTAGTGGATGCAGAGGCGAAAAATAATTATTTTTTTAATAATTCTAAATTGTTCTTCGTTATCGAATAAAATGTTTTTATCAAATGAAAACTATTTGGTTTTCAATATTATCAAATTTGAAAATATAAAAATTTTTACCAAATTTTTGGGGTACCCCATTTTGCCCCCCCCCCCCTATATTAAATTACTAGTTAATATTTTTGAGCAATTTTAGATTTTGAAAATTGATTTTCGGTTACGAGTTTTCACCCTCAAAACTGTTTTTTATTCAAAAGTTAAAAATTTCTTTGATTTTGTTTTCTTTCAATCAAAAAAAATATATTAATTCAATAACAGGAGTAAACGATTCCTGAAAAAAAATCAAAGAAATAATTTGTATAATTGTGTAAAACTACTTTATATTAGAGTTTAAAAATTACACTAATTGCAAGTCTAATTACATAAGCATTTTATACTTTTTTGAATCATTTGGAAAAAATTAAAAATCAAGAAATTTTAGCAATTCGAATCCGGGCCTGATGAATACTCTAGTCATTCAGAATAGGATGACTAGAATATTCATCAGGCCCGGATTCAGTCCAAGGAAAGAAGTTCTCGCAAGCGAGCAAAATTTAAGTTGAATAGCGTTGCCAGCAATTAAATACTTATTTGAAATATTGAACAAATTTAATTGCATTGACTAGTTTCTTAATTTGTCCACTGCAGTGTATTTAATATCATATTATTTTATGTAATATACTTAAATGACATTTAAATAATTTATTTTTAATTTTTATAATCTTAAATTTCCCGCAGTTACAAAAAAATGGTATATACGATATGGGACTAAAGTGTTTCCCGTTGACCCTTTGACTAACTGTAAAATATAAATTACAAAAAAGTGTAAAATTACTTAAGATTTTGTGTAAACTTTATACTAATGAAAGGTGTAATTTTACACAATCTTATGAAATAATACAAAAGTTGTAATTTTTCAAATGATTTCGTTTTATATTTACACAATTATATCGTGTTTTGTTTTATATTTACACAATTTTATTCGTGTATTTTTTATACAATTGTGTAAAATTGTATCTTTTAATAGTGTAGTATTAAACGATAACAGTAAATAGGTATATTAAATTGTGTAAAAATACACTCAGTTGTTCCTATTACTCCTCAGTGTTTTTATTTTTGCATTTTTATTCAATACTACAGATACAGTAAAATTACAATTTTTACAATTTTTGTCTTCTTTGTTAGTCTCAAAAAATGATTGCAAGTAGGTATATGCTTTTGGCTCAAATTTTCTGTCTCCTTTATACTGATCTTGACTGTACTTTATTATTTTTCGAATCAAATGGAAACCTGGCTTGATCCATTTGTACTATTTGTGTACGTTACTTGTAATAATTGGATTTAAATCTCACCAGTTTGAAATATCGTTGGATTATCACCCGATCTACTGTTTCTTTCATTTCTTCAAATATCTTCATTTATAAAATTGTAATACCTATACTTATAGGAGAGTATGAAATCGTTTTTTTTTTTTCTTTTTTAATATTAATATTTATTTTTATTTTATTTTTTTTTTTTTGTAATGCGCAGCGCAGGTGAAAAATTGTTTCAACTACTGTGCTTTGTTTGTTTTGAAACCGGATTTTAAGAATAATTATGGGTAATTAATTAAATTCAAAAAATTTATTAATGGACGTTAATGGTTATTGCATAAAATATAAATATTTACAGAAAATATTTTCCGATTTTATAATTTCGAATACCAAAAATAAATAATTGTATAATTATTTAGATAAATTTCGTCTTTAATATTAAAACGTTTTAATATAGGGGAGAAGCGTGTCAATTGTAACAAAAGGTCCGTTGTAACTAGGGCTTGGAATACCGGTGTCTTTTTATAATACCGGTATTTATTCGGTATTAGCATTTAAGATACCGGAATTCCGGTATTTCGGTATTTTTTTGGTATTGAATGAAGATAGTATAGAAAAAAGGAAAAAACATTAAAAATCATTTAATAAAATTAATTAGTAACAGTAATAATAACAAACTACATCATCTTTGAATTTTAAAAATATAAATACATAATTTTGTATTTTTTCTTATAGAAAAATACTTAAAAATGTCACAGAATTATGAAAAAATATGAATAAGTATAAGATATCTGGTCATCTGCACATATGGAAAAAATTAAGCAAAACTAAAGACATTGTAATAAAATTTATGTTGTAAATCTAACGTACAAAAGTATTCAAAATATGTAATATATAAAGTATTCGATTTTGTTAATACCGAAACCGAAATACCGGTATTTGAAATTTTAATACCGGTTTTACAAAACATTTAAAAATTTCCGGTATTCCGGCTTTTCGGTAGTACCGGAATACCGGTATCCAAGCTCTAGTTGTAACAATAGAAATTTGCTTAAAAAGTGATTGATATTTCTCCGTAGTTTCTGTTTCTTGAAATAACTAAAGAGTTTGTTTAAATTTTTTTAGAGACATTAAATGTTCTTGTTACTATTGTCCCACCTGTTCCCTACAGTAGGCATCTAGAAAATTTTATTTAATATAATTTATAAAGTCATTTTACTTGCAGAATCATTATCACGACAAAGTTCACCGGGCATCGTCACCGAGGCGTGTAAAGTGGAAGATGATGACGATATCGAAGTGGACGTTGAAGAATGTTCGGACAGTGAAACCTCCCCGTATCATAGTGAAACCTCTTCCCCGTATAAACTTCATCCACATCGTACTAAAATCTATAAAAATAATTACACTTCCACCGCCGCGCATCACAATAATTCTGGGACGCTCTTACGACGATCCCCCGGTATGACATCCGAATGTGGATCGGATATACCGGACGGGACGGAACGTGATGATAGTCCGGAATTATTATCACCCGGGTTAGATGATAAATCGTCATCGGGCACAACAACAAATGGTTCGAGTTCGGGTGTCGGATCGGCCGGATCCGGAAGTGGTAATAATAGTAGTAGTAGTGGTGGGGGTAAAGGACATAGCTCGGGTAGTTCAAAGGTTAAAGCGCGTTGTAACTGTGAAGAACTGTTGAGTACGGAATGTCATTTGGAAACGAAAGATTTGTGGGATAAATTTCACGATCTTGGAACGGAAATGATTATAACGAAAACTGGAAGGTTTGTGGATTTTTTTGTTGTTTATAAATATTTTTTGCATTTAAGATAAAATTAATTGATTTCATTGGCATCGACAGTAGAAAGGCAAACTGCTATATCTTTTTAGTAAAATACAAATAATGCATTTTTTAGCGAATTTCCAGAATGGAATTCAGCTATTACAGCCACCGTCATGGCGCGACTTGAGCCCGGGACTATGGCAGAAATTTGTTTTTAGGTCCCTTGAAACTGAAAATAATATTCACTAAAATTTATATATATATATATATATATATATATATATATATATATATATATATATATATATATACAGTATATATATATACAGTATATATATATATATATATATATATATATATATATATATATATATATATATATATATATATATATACTGTGTGAGTTTTTCGAGAGTTGCCATTTTTATTACAGCCAAACCGTTGATTTAATCGAAAAATTGTTCAAATAAGAGTTGTAGATATCGACGGGGCCAACCGATTGCTATAGTCAGGAGCTTTATGGCTCTTATGGTTTTCGAGCTATGATACAAACTTATAGATTTTTAAATGAGCTATATATTAATTTTTCGATAAAACGGATCTAATGCATTAATTATCAACATAAATAAACAAAAAATTTTTTTACCCAAGTTTAATTTCTTAATTTTTCTGTAATTTATCAGTTAGGCGGTAAAAATATGCATATCTACTTGAGGCTACTTCAACCGATAGTGTTTTTCTTGGTCACATTTCCATTACATCCAAGAAAAGAACCTTTTCCAGTACCGTTTCTATCATACAATTCAAACATATATATATATATATATATATATATATATATATATATATATATATATATATATATATATATATGTGTGTGTGTGTGTGTGTGTGTGTGTGAGTGTGTGTGTGTGTGTGAGTGTGTCCGCGCGATAACGAAGTATCCACTTCTTACGAAATTTGGTAAAAACATTGGAAGTCCCAAACGCTTGGATGAGTTCGTCAGCTAGACACGTCGGATGCCAGGAACATGGATTTTGTCCTCGCAAAAAATTAGTTTTTTGCCAAAATTTCCACTTATTCAAAAACTTTTGCGAAATTCTTTTACATCATTTAAAAGAGGAGAAAAAATTACATAAAAAGGGTCCTTAAACTATTATTCTATGTCAGCTAGTTTCCGAGAACAACTAATTTATATAAACGGAAATTCGCTATGTTATGCAGGTTGCTCCGACAGGGGTATTTTTTGTATCGCTTCTCAATGCTTAATCAATGTTTACTATGTTTTTAAAAGTAAATTTCTGCTGAACACCTACGATTTGAACCAGCAACATTTGCGTATCTTTAAACATTTAGCTTTTCTACTATAATTATACTTGTGCTATGAAGATTACACTGGTTCTTTTTTCTTCAAAAGTAGACAGAACAATTTTTTGCAGGTTTTATTAAATAAAAATTAAATTAGATAAGTTGAAAAGTTGTTAAAGTCATTAAACGTTTTGACAAAAATATGACTGATTGCACACTATGGATGCAATAACTATGGGTACGCCATGTGTATACTTAAATTGACATTAAGGTTTTATTTATTTAATTTTTGCTTTCAGGACTGCTAAAGTAGCGGAGCATTGTAATCACTTTTGAAATATAAAAATTTTTCCTTCCTAAAATCAAAATTTTCATGTACATTTTACGTTTTAGATCTTTTTGAACAATTTTGATTTCGTGTCTGTCTGTGTCTTGCCAGATCGTACCAAGTGGCATAACTTCTGAACTATTCGATTGTTTTTAATGGAATTTGCAGAAATTATATACAGTCTTTTTCCTAGATGGTCCCCTACTGATTTCAGTAGCAAGTGGCATAACTTTTAAGCTATCCGATTGTTCTTGATAAAATTTTTAGGAGTTATGCGATTTAGTTCCCAGTAATGGTAGTTATGGTAGCTACGGTAGCATAACTACCATTAAATATGGATATCTTACTTACTATTAATCCCACTTCACTTAAATTTTGAGAGTTAGTCTGTAATAGTTATTTTCGATACATATGCGTAAAGAGAGGTATTCTAGTAGGCTTAAATTGGGGGACGAGTGTAAGGGACTGACGTATACATAATGAGATCGAGTGCGCTGTCTACTCCCACGAGCCGTCAGGCGAGTGGGGGTAAGCGCACGAGATCTCGTTGTGTATGTGTCAGTCCCTTTAGCGAGTGCCCCAGTTTAAGCCTATTAGATGCCTCTCTTTACGTATACGTATCGAACATAATTTTTTCTAACGACGACTTCTAAAGTTTAATAGAGAGAAAAAAATTAATTATTTTTAAGTAAATTTAGAAAATAGTAGGGTTAATTTTATTTTATAATGTTATATGAAAAAAATTTTTTTTATTAATTTGTTATTCGTTTCCTTTTATTAATTTGAATATGATTATCATTGACAAATGAATATCATTATTTTCTGGCATAGTTTTAGCTACTTTCACGCACAGTTGTACTTTCGCGCACAGATACTGTCGTTTGTTTTACAATGATATGAAAACTGCTCTTTACGTCCACTACACAACGCTCGAATATTGAACTTTAGAAGCGGGTGTTATAAAAAATATATTTTTCCATTATTTTAGAATTTAGCTTTTAAATATTTTGAGTTACAACAAATTTTCATAAACTAAACGACAAAACATTGTTTGATGAAGGACTTGGAAATTTTATATCTGGTTTTAAGTATTTCTGGTTTCAAAGGATTTGCCGTAATAAGACACGAAATTCAACACAAGAGGCAGTTTAAGCATAAAATTACTTATGATTTTATTGTACGAGGAAGCTATAACATCAATTTTTTGTTATAAATCCCTTAAGTTATCGCACCTAATTTTTATTTTTTTTGGGCAACTTTATTTATATCTAGTACCAACCGTGAATTATAAAAAGTTCTTAGAGAAACTATTTCAATAATTTAATCTAAAAAACAAAAGAACAAATGCTCCAAATAATAAGCAATGAATGTCATTCAGCGAGGTAGGCAAATCAACACAATTAATTATATTCCATTTAATGATCTCGCAGTCAGCTCAAAATACTCAGATGATCAAAAGAATACTTTGTGAATATGTAATTGTCAATAAAATGTGAACAGTTGCATAGGAAGATCAGAGGAGGATGCCACACGTTCATACCTTCATAGCTTTAGTTCAGTTTAGCTGTTAAAATATTTATAGTTTAATAAAAAAAAAAAAATTATACTTCTGGCAATTTGGACATTTTTCGTATAAGTGTTGAATTGATTATTATGCGAAATGTTATTATTTTCATTTTTCAAATATTCAGAATGATGATTTTGTTAAAAATTTGGGTGCGAAGAGTGTGCGTAGAAGACAGGGACGGATCCATGAACATGGTAAACGGGGTAACGTGTGGGCACCCCCTTTAAAATTACTCGTTAGTAAGAAGTTTTGGTCTGGGATTAAATTTTCGTTGTAATTGCATTTAGGTTGGCGACTTCTACTATGGACCTTGAATTTCAGATAATCGTACAGTTTTCAAACAATAAATGAAGTCTTTTTTTTAAAGAAGCCTGGCTTATTGTCTGTTAGATTTTTTAAAAATATTATTGAAATTCTCCTGAAAAAAATCATTTATAGTACCAAATTCAGAATCGTGTTAACACTCTTTATTTGAGTAGATTTAATAAAACACAACTCAAAAATTTTTAATATTTTTATAATTTTTGCCTGGATTTTTGAGTCATTCAGTAGCGCAAAGCCAAAATTAATCAATTTCACTCACTTTTGCAAGAATATTCTGCCAATTTTATAAATTATATCAGTGGCGTATAGCAGATGTTATACTAAAGCATGCAAATATTCTCGAACCAAACTTTACGAGGAAAAAATAAGCTATTTTCAGTTTTGGAAAGATTGATGATAAAAGAAAAATAATGATTAGAGATTTACAGAAATGGTAATAGTATACTCTCAAAACGATTTCTTTGCTCGAAAATTAAAAATTTGTTTGATATTTTTCTTTTATTTAAAGAATTATTTCTTCGATTACTACAAAAAAACTCAAATATTTCTTTAATTCACATTTCATTTGCTTTTAACATTTTCAGAAAAAAAATCTCCAGAACTGTTACCTTGAACAGAAATTTGTTGATATTTTCTTGAAAATTTGTTGATTGATAACAACATATAATTGTTGATTGATATTTATAACAATACATTACAATATAATAAGTCAAGTCATTCCGGTGTAAACCAATTTAAATACCAAAGGATTTATTTGATTCAGCTGAAACTATTTTGTCTCAATAATGAAATTAAAACAACACAGATTTTAATGATTATTCCATTCTAATAAAATTATATGGACACCATTTCAGTTCTATTATCCCCAAAATCTCAGATACCAATAATAACCAAAATTAACAATATAATAAAAATTGCTCTTACCGGAAAATTAGTTCAAACAAAATTACATAAAAATTTATGTAGCATAAAAATTTTCAAAAGAAAATCAATTCTCTCCCCTTAAATGGTAATAATAAGCTACGATTACCCAACAAAACTAACTTAATAATATAGAGGGTGTTTGAGAAACAAGGACCCTTACTATGGAATTTTGACATTATTACATTGTGTATAAGTTACACAATTACAATTAAATAAACTTGCTGTATCCGAGCGAGATGAAGTTGGTTGCATTGGAAATTGAATTATTTAAACGTATAATAGTGATTTTAGTTTCATTTAGTTGGTACACTTGTACGATATTGAGATATATTACAATAACACGGATATCGTATTATTGTTTTTGATACACTTACTTTAAGGGGGTATTATGAATAACGTGAATGAGGGTGTAGATGGAAGAAAGTGGTAGTTTAGTATAGTGTCAAGGGTGGATGGTTATTTGGAGAATTATTTTGCGACCCCAAATGAAATTTGTTGTACATTTTATTGGGACAAATGATTCTTTTGATTGATTTAATTATGGGTTATTGTGATTAATGTAAATTATCATATAATTTTTCTTTGAAAAATAAGAAAAATTTTCTGCATTGTTTGGTTTGAATATTTCACAAGACTTCTGGTGAATCAGTTAATTTCTAAAAAAAATTCCGTCAAATTAATAACAAATTGCTTAAGGTACCATCACAGTGTGATTGGCCGAAAAATAGTCAATTTTCGCGATTTTTTTCAGATGGATAGGATGGGGGAATGGGGATGAGTTTTTTTTACGATTAATACCACTATTTAACAATATAAAAATATTTTTTTTATTTATTTTTTATAATTATTAAAATTTTTTGAAAAATTTGTCTTTAAAAAAGGCCGAAATTCGGTGCCCACGACTACGGCCGCAGTTTTTATCTAAAAAAAAAAAATAAAATGGATTATTAATCTGTAGGTAAACCGCTATGTTCCTATGGAAGCTTTTCTTTTGAAATTTGAAAAAATGGCGGCGGTTTGAACAAAAAGTACAAAATTTGTTTAGTTTTCCGTGTGAAAAAATAGGAAGATTTCAAAAAAAAAGCTCCTATAGGAACATAGCGGTTTATCTACAGATTGATAATCCATTTGATTTTTTTTTCAGATAAAAACTGCGGCCGCAATCGTGGGCACCGAATTTCGACATTTCTAAAAAACACTTTTTTCAAAAAATTATAATAGTTATATAAAAAATAAATAAAAATACTTAAATAAAAAAAAATATTTTTGTATTGTTGACTATTATGTTGTTAAATTGAATATTTTTCGGCCAATCACGCTGTGATGGTACCTTAAACTCAGCTTACTTTCCGTAAAATTTAATTAGCAAAATAGGAATTTTTTCAGTTTGCTCACGTCATCAAGTTTAATAAAATTTTTCTTAAGTCTCAAAAATCTGAAATTGAATGATCAAATTATAAAACTGGAAGCGAATTATAGGTTTTCAAAGTCGTTTTTTCATTTTTAACAAAATTAGGTGTGTAGTACCATTAGAAAAAGAGTTCCGTAGAATCAGTTACCTTTCTAAAACGAATTTCGGCACTTTGATAGCAAAAATGAAAAATTTATACGCAAATTATCCCAACTCAATCAATCATTCAATTTTCAATCACTTCCATAAAGTTTAACTTGAGAAAAGAAGCAACCAACCAAAATTAGGCAAAATTGAAAATAGTTACTGATATACCAGTCTTAAGTCGACAAAAATTAATTGAATTCTCACAATCCATAACGAAAAATTCCCCTGGACCAGAACGTCCGGGGGAATTACACACCCGACACACGTATCAAACAAACGACATGTGTTATTTGTTGTCTCAATATACTAGACTACACTTTTGTCGGAGAGTAATATCAAATATTGCAATTGGAACTATTTCACTATATAATACTGTTAAATGTTCTGTAATATAACATCTATACAAATTGTGAAGGGTTCTAAGGGATTTTATTTTAGGGCGAGAAATTGAACGACACGGCTGTTAGTATCGGTACTATAACTGCCGCCAGATAGCAGAACAGCAGGCGAGACATTGACTCCGATAGTTAATTTAAAATCAATATTGCTGAATCAAATCAGACAAGTTTAGTATCTATTCATATACCGTTAAACCACGTAACTTTACCATAATTTTTTGTATAAATAAGTTTTTCAGAGACTTAAATCATTAGTAAAAAAAGGAAATACTAACAGGTTAAGATGCCAACGAATTCATAACTTTACCTAGCCATGTTTTTTGGTAAAACATGTAAGATATTGTAAAATTGTCAAATATACCATTGACGCTCACACTTTATTGTTAATTTGAAGTAATAGGTATCTAACAATAAAACCTAGTAGACTGGAAAGTTTGAGCGGAAGATCTCGTTGCTGCATATTTAAGATATTATGTAAAAAAAGTAAAAATAAAAATATCATAAAGATCAGATAATACCTGAAGATAGGATAAAATTCTGAAAATATATAATAATTTTTTTATGTAACAAAAATGGCGCCCAACGTGGGGCTGAGTTGCTAAGTTATTCTAGTTGAGTTAAACTTTTATAACTTAAAAAAAAATGAAATTTTAATGAAATGATATAGGAGCATGTAACAATGTTAATATGTAAAATTTTATCGTTTTTTCTAGGCGTTTCACTAATAATGTTTCGAGTTGTTAAAAGATCTTAACTTTACCTAACGTGTAGTAACCACTACTTAAAGGAATTATTCGATAATACACAAATAATTAAAAGTGAAAATTATTTCTAAAAGAATTATGAGATTATGTACACGGAGAGAAAATTCCTATAAAAATTACTGTGCTCAGCACTACAATCGACGTGTAAAAGGCGAACATATTAAATTCTGTAAGGTAAAAATATAAAGATTATAATTAATCATAAAAAATTTAAAGGAGGGAATGTTCTTTTCTTAATATTATCTCCGTAAAATTTGTAAAACAGCACAGTAAAAAGTTCCATTACCGACAAAAAAATAATTTTTAATTGTGTTTATTAAAAAAATTACCATGCTAACATGCTAATAATAGAAAGAAAAAAAACAGAAAGGAGGTTGGTTGTGTTGGGAACGCTGTAATGAAATGTATCATAATCAGCGTATCATAATCAGCGAGTTACATGGGTTACACGCGAACCATAGGTGTGGACTGTGGAATAAACTTTGTCAGACAGCTCGCACCAAGCACCTTGATACAGCTAGTAGTCAGTTGCTTTTACACTCTCTTAGGATGATGTCATCGTTTAATTCATCTTTTTGTTATTTACCTATCTTTAGTATATGTATTAGAATTATATTGTTGGCAATCATTTTTGTATACATGTTTTTACAGGTACAGTGCAACCAATATAAGGTCGCGAGTCAGATGCGCGAATGAAAGAGTACGACAACAAGAATTAAACTATAATATACATGCATAAGAGTGTGATAAAAGTTGTGTTAGCACCACATTAAATTTTACCGTGCTAGCACATATTTTTTATTTTGGTCGTCGATCGCGCACGGATTATAGGGAGCATGGTAATTTTTCTGAAATTTTCTCTACAAAAATTATAGGATTTTTCTCTCCGTGTAGTATTATCTACCTAAATTCTATATTGTTTCTGAAATATCAACCAAAATTTATACATTTTTTTAAAAATTAATGACGAAGAAGAAACAGCGACTGGAAATCTCACTAAAAAAAATGCTACAAAGCGTGTAATAATGTCTAATAAAGTTAGAAGTGTTGACGGTAGCAGAGAGACTGAATGTGTTCTGTATTCTGTACTTACACATACATTATCTATGTACATTGAAATCAATTACGCAATAATTGCGGGAGACTAACAACTATGAAAATTGATATTGAATAATGTTTTTTTTCGGGGCAAAAAAGAATATTATATTTTGATGAGAAAATAATTTTTATTGCAAAAATGCATTTTCAACATTTATCATTATTATATATTTTGGTAATGGTTGAAAAATGAAGATGGAAATCCCAATTGGCACGAGTGAATCAAAATGTGTGGGAAATTGTCGATTTTTATTGCAAGCTAATTTTCGGGTGTCTACCGATAAAATATATAGTATCTTAATTTATGGTTTTTATATTTAGGGAAAAAAAACCTAGTCACACAAACAAGCGTACTGATGGATAAATTGATGGATGCAGAAGGGAAAGTATGATAATCAAATAAATATTAGCATATACGGTTTACACAGTTCTTGACATTTTGGGGCTTAAGGAACCCAGAAAACCAAAAACCCGGATAGAAGTGTCTCGAACATGAACCCGGAAACGTATGTTGGCGTCTAAATTAACAAATATCTTCAAATCTACTGGTGATAGAGAAATTGATCCAGGCTCAAAATAATTTTATATATTTGAAAGTAAAAGGATCAAAATTTAGATACGTTCTGATCAGTGGTTCTAGAGTTATTTCTATTTTTAGTTTTTTTGGTAAAATTTAAATTTTTTTTTATTTTTCCGAATTGTGCTTACGAAAATCGATGAAACTTCGATGGAAGGTATAAAAATAGATCTCAATTATTTTAAAAGCAAAATTTACTCTTATTTTTGAAATGTTGTAACAATTTAGTAGTCATTGCATACTTCCAAGGTGCAACTAGTATTTTTCAAAATGACGTGACAACGGTTTGGGGCGACTTGCCATATGAACCCTAGAGAGGGTCCGGGAATATTATCTTGAAAAATTTTATGAAATATTATTTGTAGAAGTTTTGATTTGGAACAACTTTTTTTCTCGTAAACTTTCCTTGGTAATTATGCAGAAGCACGGCTCCACCTATTTTTGGCTCTCAAAGAAAAAATAATGATCCGATTTTAATGATTTTTTTTTTAAATGTTCGTCGCTACGGCGGATTAATTTAAAAAAATACTACAAATTGATACCGATAATGGAAAGGCTGGGAAACTGTTTTAAAACTTAACAAAATTCAATTTTTTCAAATTTTCTTTTGTCATTTAGTGTGTGTGCGTTTATATGTGTGTCTGAGTGCATAGTCTAGTAAAACTGAGCAAAATAAATACTTTTTCAAGAATAAAAAAATCAATATCTCGTTGCATTTTCGAAATATTAAGCGTGGAAGTTAGAAAAATTGACTTAATTTTGTAAAGTACGATTATCTCAACGCCATGATTTGAGTGCATATTCTGGTAAAATTGATCAAAATAAATAAGAGTAGATGATATAAAAACTAGGTGGTAAAGTTAGTTAAGGTTAGGTTAGTTTAGTTAGTTTTTACAATATATTTCGACTTTGGTATAAAAACTAGGTGGTGAGGTTAGTTAAGGTTAGGTTAGTTTAGTTAGTTTTTACAATATATTTCGACTTTGATATAAAAACTAGGTGGTGAGGTTAGTTAAGGTTAGGTTAGTTTAGTTAGTTTTTACAATATATTTCGACTTTGATATAAAAACTAGGTGGTGAGGTTAGTTAAGGTTAGGTTAGTTTAGTTAGTTTTTACAATATATTTCGACTTTGATATAAAAAGTAGGTGGTGAGGTTAGGTTAGTTTAGTTAGTTTTGACAATATACTTCGACTTTGACACACATGCATACAAAATAAAAAAGAAAATCTAGAAAAAATGAATTTTTTCAAATTTAACTACAGTTTCCCAGCATTTCGATTATCGGTATCGTTTTGTAGTATTTCTTTAAACTAATCCGCCGTGGCAATGAACATTTTAAAAAAAAAGTCATTAAAATCGGATCATTAGTTTTTCTTTTAGAGCCAAAAATAGGTGGAGCCGTGCTTCTGCATAATTACCCTTTCCTTAAAAATACACCAAACTGCCCACAAAGTCGCAAAATAAATTTTGATTTTTTGTAACCTTTAAACGAAATTACCGACTTTTACCTCTCCGCACGTTTCAAAAAATAAAGACAGAACGGAGAAGTCGCACATAACGGCGATGTCAGGTTTTTTTTTAACAAATTACCTAACCTAGTCCTAATAATAGTAAATTATTCTCTTTCGACATTGATACATATTTAAAAATAATAAATTTCAACACCTGATTATGCAAAAGGTCACATGTAGGTACACATAGTATATACAGTCGTCAGTCGCAATAGCAAACATTCGATTTCACCACCAATTTCCCGCTATCCCTATACATACTCGTATATTGTAACCGAAAAGAAAATCGAAATAATTACAACATGTCGTTCAGATTGAATTCTCGACATAGTTTTTCGTTATAAACTTTTCACTTAACACCTTTACAATAAGTGAAACATCGGCAATGTTTTGATGTGCCAATTATTTTTATGTTGGTGAAAATTTCCACACTTGTAGTTGATTATGCATATTTTAGCAGCCTCAGTTAGATTGCGTGTGTTTCTGTGTGTTCAGTCTTTGTTAAATTTTTGTAGATATATCTAACAAAGGTTAAGAATGTGTGTTGAAACAAAGCATTGAGATAACAAAATTTCTCACAATTGTATACTGATCAGATGGTAGTACTGAGGCGCATTATTGTGGGTTTAGTTCAATAATGGTATTTATTAATAATAATATATTAAAATTTTTTATGTTTTAATTTATTGATTTTCACGCGCATAGGTTATTGAAGATGTTCTTTTCATTTTTGACAAAATGGAGCATGTAATCATATTAAACTAGTTCGATAAGTGCGAGTCTGACTAGCGCACCGAGGGCTCCGTATAATTTCTGTATTATATCAATATTCTACATCATACAGTCTGTTACAGAAAAGTAAGAACATACAAATTTTAACACGTGGAAACAAATTTTATGACGTGTGTATACGTATATAATACATCCCATCTCTATAGTGATGAGCAAAATTAGTCTTGGTCTTGCAGTCTTGTCTTGGTCTTGCATTTTTTTGCAAGACCAAGACCAAGACTATGTATACCAAGAGCAAGACCAAGACCAAGACTATAATTATGGCTGCAAGACCAATACCAAGACTCAAGTGAGCAAGACCAAGGCAAAAGCAAGACTCTTGCTAAACTATTTAAATAGTTTGAAAGTATAATTAATACGTAAAGATAGTAAAAATTCTGATTTTAGAGGAAAAAAATTCGCTAATAAAAAAATGCAAGAAAGTGCAAAATTTTTTAGCAATAACAAGACCAAGACCAAGACTGCATTTTGCAAGACCAAGACCAAGACCAAGACTCAAACTGCTAGCAAGACCAATATCAAGACTCTTAATGCAAGACCAAGACCAAGACTAAGACTTGGCAGTCTTGGTCTTGGTCTTGCATTTGCTCACCACTACATCTCTATTGTAAGCCTCAGAAATCTGACACGTATTATCTCGAAAATTAAGCGGAATATCGAAAAAAATTATATTCTTAAAATTCTATAAAAATCCGCGTTTATAGTTTTTGTTACCATAATAACAGAAACCTTCTTTTAAAGTCGCCTGTATTTAAGGAGATAAAAAGTATATTTCCAATTCACACTTAATTTAAAAAACAATTTCTTAGACCAAAAAGAGTATATATAAATGAAACTTCAATTCAATATCTATATTTCCTATATTAATTTTTGCTACTTTGAACCCTCAGATATAAGTACAACTTTTAGCTCGTATCATCAAAAATTTGTTTAGGGGATAAATGCTTAAACCGACAAAATTATGTAGCTTAAACCGTAAAAATTATGAAATTTTTTTTTTTTTTTTTTTTTACAACTAGAAACATTTGAAAGTTCATATTATTGTTCCTGCATCCGGTTAAATTTCTCGGTTTATAAACTTCGGAGATAAGGCAGAGTGAACGGTATTTTTTCGCACATTCTTGGGAATAGCTTAAAAACAAAAGCGACATAAAATTAATAGAAAGTAATTTTGAAATATGTAGACAAAGGCCCTTCATATGATACCCCTCTTAACCTTGGTATCACGCTTTTAAATTTCAACCCCCCATTTCTAACTCTTTTTCAAATAAAATCAAAAATATTTCTAAAATTATTTCACCTGGGATAGATGTAGACAAATGATTTATATTATCAATACCTATTAAAATTCACATAATGTTTGAAAAATTATCAAACAGGATCGGCTGGGCTCGAACCCGGATCTCTTGGTTGCTAGTCAAGCGCCTTACCATATAATTAGACTACCGAACCGCTTGTTCGAGTGCCATTCCAGTTCAGATAATCAATCAAACACATCCTCTCCTTAATGCGAGACGCAGTCATATTTTTTAATTTCAAATTTTATCGAGTGCCAGTGAAACATTATCAGTAGGTACCTATATCAAATCTCAATTCAATGGTAGTAGCGATTACTGAGGAAAACGGCTGTGACATACGGATAGACGCACATTGAAGTCTCACCATAAGAGTTCCTTCAACACTTTCTTTTATAGAACTCTAAAAAAGGACTTCTACCGAATCAGTCATTATTTCAAAAAGAAATTTCATTATTTTGATACCTAACAAAAATAAAAAGTTCACACCCAAAATATCTTAATTCAACCCAATCACTTTAATTCAAATTACTTCCGAATAACTTAATTTAAAAAAAAAATAATTTAGTGTCGTAATCAAGATTCATTAAAATTTTTAAAAGAAGTAAAACGGTAAATCAGACAATAAAATTATGAAACTGGAAGTTTTTGAAGTCTTTTTTTTTTTTGATTTTTACTAAAATTAAGCATGTAAGATCATTAGAAGGGAAAAAGGAAAAGAAGAGTTTTTGTTGAATCAGCCATATTTCTGAAGGTAGGTAAGTTGAAAAGTATTCCTTTGTTCAAATATAGCTCTTTGTATTGAAATATTCAAATGTATTACAAGAATTTATAAACGGTTCAAAAAATTGACCATTAATATGAAGAATAATCAGTTAACAAAAAGTTGGTATTAATTGTAAGTAAAAAAAAAAGCAGAATAAAAAATCATCAAATATGAAACAAAAACGGACAGCTACCGCCATTACTCGTATTTCTTTGTTTCGAAAGCATACATAAAGAGACAATATCACACTATACTTTCTTCGAAATCGACGTTACAATTCTTACAAAGCGATTTAAATTTAATAGTATAATATCGGAATATATCTTATGCGAGAAGTACACGGATGCCGCGCAAAACGGTACACCAAGAAAGGTTTGTCTCTTTCTATGTTACCATAAGTGAGGCGTATATAGGTGTTCAAAATGTACACATATATAGATATACACAACAAGGCAATAAAGGTACCATAAGTGTGATAAAAATATAAAATAAAATAAAAAAAGTTTTGTGCATACCAAATCCATAATAATAAATGCACATAGGTATAACAATATTTTTTTTAGAATTAAAAATATTTTGAAATATTCATGTTATGATATCGTTTCTGAGAAAAAACATCGTGAAAAACGCACATATTCTGTTCAAAACTAAATATGTATTTAGCTATCTAATATATTAATTTATAATTTTGTAGAAAAAATACATAAACATATGACAATTTGAAGATTTGAAAATTATATGTACATATATGACTAAAAGCCTATCAATTAATGTTTAAATAAATCTGTATATACATATGACATATCTTACATGAGGATACTTAAATTATGTACGTATTTCTTTTATTTAAAAAGTTGCATTATAATGATATCATTTTTGTAACTAAAAATTTTGAATTAAAATATCAAAGGAACATACTGTATACACTACATTTTAGCAAAAAAAAAAAAAAAAAACTTGTGATACGATAAACAAATAACATTCCATGTCTTTCTCTGTATTCAGTTTGTGAAATAACCTTATTGCGAAGCAAACGTGTAGTCAATAAAAGAAATGTTTTTTCTTTTTTTTTACAATGCAGCCGCTAAACGTTCCACCATATTATAGTGTCGCCATCTGCATAAATACCGTAAACTGGAAAATAACTATAATATTATATTTGTACTATTGATTTTGCCTCATAAAAATGTAAGCCACTGAATTAGTCTGTAAGGGACATTTTTATATACCTACGTATAAGTTTTTATATTTGCCGTGAATGAGATGTCGTATGTATTTATTAGTCGGGTATTACGGTGCCTTTGTCAAGGATCATTTATTGCCGTTGAAATATAACAAATTCAAAATTAATCTATTAACATTATTTAGTTAGTAGCGGCAGATTGGAAGTGTAGACATATATATATAGAGGCACTATTACCAAATATCCCTGTTGCAGCATTCTGCATAATATAGTGAATTTCCGCTTAGAATAATTATTCTTTCTCTGGAATCTTGTAATTGTAACAAATTTTGGCAAAAATCTCATTTTTTGTAGTTTTTGGCATCGGACCGTCCTAGTTGAAGAAGATATTCCCAGGGGTGAAGAATTGATTCAAGACTTCTAACGTTATCACCAAATTTCGCAAACATTGGATGATTCGTTCAAGAGTATCGTGCCGATATATATATATATATATATATATATATATATATATATATATATATATATATATATATATATATATATATATATATACACCATGTGAATTTTTTGAGAGATGCCATTTCTATTACAACCAAATTTTTATGATAGAAATGATACTGGACAAAGTTCTTTTCTTGGATGCAATGGAAATGTAATCAAGAAAAGCAGTATCGGTTGAAGTAGCCACAAGTACATATGCATATTTTTACCGCCTAACTGATAAATTAAAAAAAATTAAAAAAATTAAAATTGAGTAAAAAAATTTTTTTGCTCATGCATTTGTTAATTAATGCATTAGATCAGTTTTATCGAAAAATTAATATATAGTCTCATTTAAAAATCTATAAGTTTGTATCATAGCTCGAAAACCATAAGAGCTATAAAGCTCCTGACTATATAGTAACCGGTTGCCCCCATCGATATCTACAACTCTTGAAAAACACAGTATATATATATATATATATATATATATATATATATATATATATATATATATATATATATATATATATATATATATATATATGAAATGTAAATAAACTTAAATTTATTTTTTCTTATTTTTTATTTTTCTCGAAATGTAATTCACATAAAATATTGTTCGAAAAAGATATCTTTTTAGGTCTTTATAATTATGTGAAACAATATTCGAATAACGTTTAAATTTTAGCAGAACGATCAAAAATTGGTTTTTTCAATTTTTCTTGAAAAGCAGAGTAGGTACTTAGAACAATGGTTCAGGGACCTATATTATGTGATTTTTCCGCTCTTTTCGACGGTGTAAAAAAAATTTGGAGAACTTTTAAATTGTATCAAGTTTTGGCAAATAACATCAGACATTGGACCTATTTGGCTGAAGAACGCGTCTAAGGGTTTCAGGTTTTCAATGGTATAATTTAACTGATATAATATTTATAAATTTTAGTGAATGTCATTTTTGGCTTCTAAGTATCTCAAAACAAATCATAGTCCCAAACTCAAGTCGTACCCTGACAATGCTGTATTTGAGAAAGCTGAATTTTTCATTCGGTATCAAATAAGAAATATCTAAGAGAGACACGTTGGTGACCCAGATTTTCACTTTTACCTTCTGGGACTAATCCACTTGTTTCTTTAAGTGTACGTAGCCCCTTAATAACAATAAATATAATACAAAAATTACCGGTAGCGCAAAATGTAAAATTTCTTTGATGTTTAAGCAACCGTGCAATTGAAAGCGGGTTCTTTTTGCAATTCTTTTTATTCGGTTGTTAAAAAAAAGATTTCTGACTTATGTTCTTCAAAAATGATTTTTTCCTGCTGAATAAACTAAGTACTTAAATGACCGGGGTCGTTGCATAAATAAGAAATCGTTTTTAAAATGCGGAACGCAGTAGAAAAGAATTTATTCATTTTTGCTTTACCAAAAGTCCTAAAAATGAATCACTCATCTTCGTTGTGTTTGTATGACCCAATAGCTTTTGGGGTCATGAAAATTTCTGGAAAAATTGACCGAGGTCTCTGATTACAATATCAATTTTACATATAATGGAGAGAAAAAAGTTTTTGGTGAAAATTAATGTGGAGGTCATTGCATATTTTTAGTACCTAATTCATAAATTTTTTTTTGTTAAATATCTAATCGCAATCATAAACATTATTATTCATTTTTATATTTAGGTGAAAAAATCAAGGCTAATAAAAAATAAATTTTTTTAAATGTAAGAAGGTGTTTCCTAGTTCTTTATATTATTTTTAATTAATTGTGATATTGAAAGATAATTTAAACAATACTATTTTAAATTTTAATAAATTAAACATTAGCGTCATTTTTTAGTTTTAATAATCAAATAATTACAAGAAATGATTTTAACTAATGTAAGTTGATAGTAGCAAAAAAGACAAAGGAAATTAGTGTCCCGTACCTTAGGATTTTGTTTTTGAGACGCCGAGAAATGGGACTTATTAGACATAATTTCCAAAATATTCAAATTCTTTAAAAAAAAAAAGTGTAATGTAATAGTTGATAATATTTAAGAGAAGGTTGTAACAAATCAAGAGAATTAACAGAAATACGGCTTCACAGCTGAAGATTTATTGGTCATCTGCCCCCCTAACAATGCTAATATGCAAAAATTAGTAGAATAAAAAATTCTTTTAACTAGTTTTCCAGTGTTTTCAGTATTGGTATCGAGGTCTAGTACTTTTTTAACTAACCGCTCCTAATGCTGAACATCTAAAAATCATCAAAATTCGACTATTGATTTTCTTGTTATAGCCAAATATGGTTGGAGCCGTAATATATCTTGTAAGATATCATTTAAAAGAGCTACTTTTGAGGATTATAGAAATATACATTTTTAAAATTTTTGGTTCAGTGGTCTTAACAAATTAGTTCAAAACTAGCTAAAAATGACCGAACCTACCCCTTCTCTCAAACCACCTATGTTTCTAATGTTAATAAGTTGATTTTAATAGTGGATCGTGTATTACCGGAAATAACGTATTATTTTATTTACTAACTTTTCTCAATTATCACAAGCAAATTTTTTTATAATTTAAATATACATAAATATATAGCCGACTCTCGTTATCAGTCCACTCGTTATGAGTCCGCCGATTTATATTTCTATTGTAAACATTCCTCTTCCATAACTGAAAAAAATTAATTTAAGTCTCTCGCTATAAGACCGAAACATTGGTGTTGATGTTTAATAATGCAACTCATAAATCATCCTGCTGGAATCTTTTTATTCACTAAAATAATTTTTTTTATAGGCCCGTGTTTACACAATACATGTGTAGTTGACCAAAACAAGTTTTGTTCGTTCATCGCGCGGATTATATAACAAACTTTGTTTGGCTAACAATATTATTTATAATTTCTACAAGAGATTTTAAAAAATTTTTTAAAGAAAATGTGTGTTGACAGTATCGTTTAAACTCCTGTCACACAAACTAGAGAACGCATTTAGAAAATATTAGTAAATATATTTATTAAAAATTGGTAGATTCTGTGCCGCTTTTAACGAATGGTAATACTACACTAAACGTCCGGGTTATTTTATTATAAATAAGTACACACTCACACGTTTGAAAAGTAGGGGAAGTGCGAGTTACGGCGGTCGACTACTAAGCGCAAGTGGGGGTACAGGAATTCTTAGAATTCTATTCTCCTACAGCCCCGTAAACGGACTGATAACGAAAGTCGGCTGTAAATAAAAATATTTAATTGCGTCTATTGAATGCTCACCGTACGAAACCCTAATTGTGCGAGCCCAACTTACTTCTGACCAATTTTTTCATATTTTGTCTAACTTCTGTACTTAATTAATCTCCATATTCTGTCTCAGAAACCACTCTAGCTTCCCTAAGTCACTGAGACACTGTAAATAACATATATATCTATTTTCGTGTTTACTATGAAAAGCTAAGTATGCTTGTTTAGAGCTCAAAGCAACATAAATTCATATACGAGGACAGTTACCACTACTAAGTTCATATACACAGGTATAATATATAGTGTATTTGTCATTTAATATGTTGGTAGTACTCAGACGCGTATCTAGGGTGGGGCAAGTAGGGCACGTGCCCCGGGCGCCTTTCAAAGGGGGGCGCGTAAAATCTCCAATTATTAAATTTAAAAATCAAAATATAGCACAATAAACTAATTCATATCAAACAATCCCGTTCAGAATTCCCGCACTTCGCGAATGAGCGAGAGGGAGTGAATGGTGTGCTCAATTCAGGTGCGCTGAAGAGCTACTTGAATTTAGGCCCGATTTACATTAACGCTCCGCTCTCGGTACGATATCACTCCGCTCCAGGTTCGATATAATCTTGTTGTATTTACATTACAGTCCTGACATCATGCTGGTACCTATTCGTTCTCTATTGACATTATAATGCTGCTCTGGGTACACTCCCAGTTCGGTCTCAGTTCGATACAAATATCTTTTCATAAGAACTGAGTGCAAGCGGAGTGGAGTGGAATCGAAAAAGTGTTTACACTATAGCAGGGGTGGCCAACATGTGTCGCGTCTAGAATTTTTTTTAGCCCGCGAGATTCATCACACTTATACAAAATATGTTTATTTTATATTGACCAAGGTAGTGAAAACCAATGTATTAAAAAAATACATAATACAGGGTGGAAATTAAATAACTCTTATCCTTTTGAGGGGTGATTCATAGCACCCTGTAGACAATAAAACCACAGGAATTTTTTCGGAATTAACAGTCGCGTCACCCCTCAAAAGGATAAGAGTTATTTCCCTTACACCCTGTATATAATATACACACACACACACACACATATATATATATATATATATATATATATATATATATATATATATATATATGTATATATATATATGTATATATATATATATATATGTATGTATATACTGTATATAATTATATATATTATATAGAGGGTGTATGGGATTTAACTCTTATCATTTTGAGGGGTGACGCGACTGTTAATTCCGAAAAAATTCCTGCGGTTTTAATGTCTACAGGTGCTATGAATCACCTCTCAAAAGGATAAGAGTTATTTAATTTCCACCCTGTATATGAGAACATATAATTGTATATGCGGCCCGCGGAGTTGTGATGCGCTTCCAAAGTGGCCCGCAAGATCATTTGGGTTGGCCACCCATGCACTATAGGTACAAGCCATAACAAGTCTGACATCGTTCCGATAAAATATTACTTGAGTGGGATTGATATTGGAGTGACATTGGAGCGAGAGCGAACCGTGACTGATGTCGGATCGATATCAGAGCGATTATGTGAATACACTCATTGTTTATTGTGTAAGAATATTTTATCGAACCGGGAGCGGAGTGATATCGTATAGAGAGCGGAGCGTTAATGTAAATCGGGCCTTACTGTGCAGTATGGAGATGAAAACGTATTTCAAAATTTGTGCATTTCCATTCAAATTCTGCTCACAATTGCAGTATTTATCGCAAGTTGTGAGTGATTTTCAAGTAAGTTAAAATTAATACTTTCGCAGTTGAGGGCTACAATGGATTAAGAAAGGTTATACGACCTAACTTTGCTCAGTGTAGAGCGAGAAGAAACGAAACATCGGAAACATCATCGATATGTTTACGTCGCAGAAAGCCAGGAAGGTGCAATTGTAAATGTAACGGGTTTACGGTCTCAGTTCCGTTGTCAAATAGAAAATAAATACAGTATCGTTGGTAGGGGGCGGGCAAAGGGGTCTATCGTATCCAGGACACCACTTGCAAAAATGCGCCAAACGTGTACTAATAGCGTACCATATATTCCTATATTTGTTTCTGGAGGGAGAAGGGGGCGCCAATAAAGGATCGTGCCACGGGCGCCAGTTATGTTCGCTACGCCACTGGTAGTACTTTCGTAACTTGTTTAGTATTTTTTGTTTTGTTTTGTTTCTGTATTTATTTTATGACTAACTTCACTTTTTATACTTATGTATGTAGTTACTTAGATATCTTTTAAATATTAAATTACTAAATGTATTATATATTTATGTATAATTTTTATACATATTGAATGTTTGAATGCGTTTATTTCAAAACAACAAGTTGAATAAAATTTTTCTAAAGAAATTTTTTAATATTAATAATTTATGGCCACGAAAAAGTACATATAGAGGCTTTGAAAATGAAATTCTAGAAGTGGTGTCGTACATTTTAGAAAAATATAGACTACAATACATATTGTTTTCTTCACTGTTCATTTTTGCTGCCACAATTCCTTTTGGAAGTATAAATAATTCGACGGAAATCTCTTTTCTAGCAGTTCTACATACGTAACTTTGGTAAAAATGAAAAGAACGATATTGAAAAGCTCTAATTTGCTGATAATTTCATAATTTAATTATTTTATTTACAAAAAAATTCCTTCTTCTCAAATCAGACTTTACAAAAGTGATTTAAATTAGGAAGGTGCGATTGAATTTAGGTAACCTGAATGTAATCTTTTTACCCCTTTCCTATCAAAATGACAAGATTCCTCCAAGAAATATGACTGATTTGACAGAAATTTTTTTCTACCTGTCATACTGGTGAATGGTAATTTGATAGTTGGTTTAAAAAGGGTAATTTGGATATGAACCGATATTCCTTTTGCAGATATTTGCCGCCCGGGTTATAGCCCATTTAGCCCTCCATATAAATACGCCAATGTTATTCATTGCGTGCAATTTTAAATGAAATTTTTACTTTTTTTTTTAAATCACTGAAACAATCCCCAATCATAAATTAACTGATTAAATAAGATTACAAAAATTAAAATTGCACAAAAAATTTCTGAATGTGTATCCAAACTGAAATAAATTATGGAATTTTCAATATAATTTTACAGAAATTATACTCCTAAAATGACACCTGAGCTGACATCTAGGTGATAATATTAGTGAAATATAATAATAAACAAAGTGACCTGTAGGTATAAGAGACAAGTCACTCTACTTCGAGGCTTCCCACTTTGGAGGTCTTTATATTTGAAATGTAACATACATACATATTATATATACAAAATATCAACCTGTAAATTAGTTGCTACAAATAGGTGTTGTATAAAACGTTATCTTTATTGCTATACGATCTCGATTGTATACAGGATGATTATTTTATAATGTAGAAGTCTACTGTCCGTTACTGAACACGTAATTGAAACGTTATAGTGAGGGGAAAGGGTAGAGGAAACCTTACTTTTCGGTAACGGAGCTTTTTCTAACGATATCTAATATAATGTGATACATAAAATAAAGATTTCGTTCGCATTTCCCAGTACGAGGAAAGTACTTCAAGGTATTGAGAGAAAAGCTAAGGTAGTTTCCTTCGTTGCACAGAAAACACTGAATCATGGATATGTTTTATAGTTCAATAAATACAGGGACAATAATAGACACAACAATCTCTAACCCCGTCAAAAAACATATCTATGTTAAAATTAAAAAAAAAATTAATTAAAATTGTATGAAATAAAATGACATCGAGTATACTTTGGATAAGTTAGACAAGCTATAAAATATAATTGTAAGTCCGTATCATTGTCTGTATCTAATTATTTAAATTTGTTTATTACTTTAATTCAATAGTTCGTTACCTAGCAACGTTACCAAACTTTTATATAGTCCAGTTTTTATAATTTTTTTATAGTCTTTATTGTTCGATTATACATAGTTTTTGACTATATGCGTACTTAGAATATACCTAGTCTATTCAACTATACCTCAGCCCAAAAATATATCCATATTAAAAATTTTTTATTTTTATTTTTTTAATTTTTTTGCAATACTTTCGGGTTGTAGATCGAATAATATATGAATTATTATAGATGTGTCTTATGTGAATAATATATGAAATATTATAGATGTGAATTTTAAAAATTGTGCATGGCCATTTTTTGTGGTTAACATCATTTCAAAGTTACTATTCTGTGTCGTTTTGACTTAACCTTTAGTTAGGCTCTCTCGTTGACATTTTCCATTGCATATTTTTTTCAGTATTGCCACCATAATTACAGTTTTTGTACTAAATCGTTTAAAATTTAATGAACTGATTAAATAATCACCCCGGTAAGTTTTGCTTCTTTAACAATAATTGTTGCGGTTAAAATTATAATCATCTGTATCTTCATAGTGTAGTAGATCGTCTTGTTCTTCAGCGTTATTACACAGTTGTTGGCGGTCGCTCGCACCAGGTGATTGTGATGACGGCTTTCTGTCGTGAAACTTTAATCCTTTGATATACATTTAAGAAATAATTGTAACTTCTCATAAACTTATATGTATATATCTGATGCGTTTGGATGTGAACACTGTTGCAAAATTATAATATGAATATAAATTAATATTTAAAGTGACAAATATAGTGAAACAAACAAACAAATAGACAGACGAGCTGATCAGATTTGGACAGGGTCGTCTTCAAGAAAAGTAGACGTTAGACAAAACTTCAAGTAACTGAACCACTTTATTAGTTTACAAAGAATGTAAAATAATTCCGGTATCACATAGACCTTTCGGTTTCGGTTTCGGTTTTATTTTGTACATTTACAGTTATTCTATTTTTTTTTAAATTTTGTCTAGGTACTTACCGATTTACCATTTCTATGAAAAATTTGTAACTATAGTATTATGATCACGACCTCAAAATACCTCCATAGAAACTGAGATGAGGAGAGCACAAATTGCATTATTTACATAGTTACCACCCGAACAAAGTAATTATGTTTTTAAAGGAGCGAGAGAATAAACGTAATTTATTAATATGATAGACAAAGATAAATGCAGATGTAGGCAAAAAAGTTCTTTTGAGGTTAAAGAGTTTAAACGATATTCTGACAGGATGATTTATGAGTTGCACTAATCGTACGTCATTAAACATCAACACCAATGTTCCGGTCTTACAACGAGAAACTAAAAAGACTTTTTTTCGGTCATGGAGGGGGAATGTTTACAATAGAAATATAAATCGGCGTACTGATAACGAGAGTCGACTGTAGTCTATTGTATAACGGGGTTCAGTTGATGGTTAAACATGATACAAACCGCCGAAAAGTATCGGTAAGTTATCGAATTGGAGTGGTTTTCGAACAACAGTTCGGTGGCCTAACTAATGAGTAAGACGCTCAGCTAGTTACCAACAGATTCGGGTTCGAGTCCTAACTGATCCCGTCTGCTAATTTTTCAATCACTATGCGAATTTTGATTAACTTCCGAAATAAACTTACTAACGATAACACGATTAAAAAAATACTTCTGAACAAGCTTCGTTCCCTTATATAAAGTGTGCCTTTTACACAATTTTTTTAAATTCCCATGACGTCACATTTGATATCACCCGCTCTCGGACTATAGCAATAATATCATGGTCCGCCACTGGTAAATTCACAAAGCGGAGACAGATTTCATAAATATAAACAGTTAATAATCCATACAAATATGAATGAAAATAATTTGCAAAATATTTATAATAAAAATATCATATAAACACTGGTGGTGGTGAGCTGGTTTAATGACGTCTCCAAAACCAACACGGATTACGTCCGTTTGTCTGGGTCCACTGACTGGATCTAGTCTCTCGTTTTGACTTGATCTGGGCTGCGACTGCCTGAGTGCAAACGATACATATGCCGTATAAAATGATATTGACATACTTGACTAACAAATCTAATAAAATATACGAATTTATGACAATATTATACGTTATTTTTGCAGAAAAAAATTGCATATTATGTGTGCAAGGAGTGTGAAAATTTTAATAAAAAATATGTTAAAAAATATTTTTATTGTTTTCGTGACTGTTAAATGTATAGTTTTTATAAATGTTGAAATTTATAAGTTTATTGACAAATTTTAGCATTTATACAATCGAGATTTTCTTCAAGAATATTATTATTATTGTCTAGGTACAAGACGTACAAAAAATTTAGGGTTATGGAAAAATATATTTTTAAGTTTAGATGAATGAATCACTTGATTTTTAAAAGCTTTTAATTTAACTTGCTATGTTAGTGTGTTTGTTTAGATCAAATCTTGCAAAATTAGACAACTTCTAATTGAGTTAGAGGTTTCAAATTTTGCGTATGTGTATAACTTTGATGACAATGTAACACTGTATAATTAGTTTTATCCTAAATTCCCTCAAAACTAGAATTGTTGGTTTTTAGTCTTGTGCAACTTTTTGACATTTCGAACTGTCAAATATTGTCCATTGATTTTACATTGCAGTTTTTAGTTTCCATAGTTATGTTTGATTAGGATTAAATAACCGATTAATAAAATATAGGTAAAAAATTACTTCTTTAATTATTTTTTTAAATTAATTGTGATCAGACTAAAAAGTATAAAATAAAGAGTCTGGAACCATTACCATAGGTGAATTTGCCCAAGAAATGAAATTCAACGATATGTATGCGATTGTGTAGCTTAGTGAAAGAGTAAACCATACGTATGAATTTTTCCTCAATATCTTTACATTTTGCGGAGTTATAATACCAAATACCAAAAAATAGTGGTCTTATTCAAACTTTTTTTTCTCGTAAACTATTACAGATAAAACGATGAAACAAAATCCATATTATTTACTAGGTCCAGTACTTTATTATATATTTTTTTCATTTAAAATGGATATTAACAGGTTGGCTGCCACCATTATTGAAAATAATGTATTTATCACAGGCCATCATAATAAATGACTTTCTCATTTAAGGTGCCATGAGAGCCGCCAGCAAGTCTTAGTGTTGCGTTATCTACAGGCCACGAGTCCCACTAGCAGGTCTCATGTAACTTACATTTTGTATGAAAATATCTTTTCACTGGCATTGCGCTAATGCGATAGTGAGATCCGCCGGTAGCCTCAGCCATGTTTTACACGAAAGTGAATGGAAACCCTCTAGATCACAATAAAATAATGTCTTATGTTAAAATTGATGTATTTCATACGAAATCCTATCATGGCCTCTGGGTTATGTTCATGAATACTGTGTGGTGGCACCCCACACATGTTACTTTGACACACGCCGGAGGGCCTCATGGCATAGCAACAACAAATTATTGAGACTCATCGGCGTATCTCATGGCAGCCAACCTGTTAAATACCCTTTATAAAATATGAAAAAAAAATTCATTAAATTTTTTTAGCTACTTGTACAAGAGTGACCACTTTCTTATTAATACCAATAGAAAGCTCGCAAGCACTTCCCTCATCTCCCTGAATTTTATTTTTGTCAAAAGGGTGGAACATATTGAAAAAAAATAAGAACATATATATTTGGTGATGTTCATGGTATGTGTATGTGCAGGTACAGATCAACAAATCTGACTTTACCTCTTCAAGGTCATTAAAAATGCACTCTTAAAGAAGTGAGATAGTACTTAATATAAAGAAAAAATGACCTTGAAGCGGCAAAGTCAGATTTGTTGAACTGTACCTACTTGTTTTTGAATTATGTTTTTAAGAAATATTTTGAATGAATAAATGAAACATTGAATGTTTTTTTTTTGTTTTTTGTTTTTTTTATTACATGAGAATCTGATGCCTGCTCTACACTCTCGATCGAACTTCCTCGACGAAGTAAGCGCTAAACTTGGCTGAAGTCGGAATACCGTTATAACACCAGCCACGAAGAACCATGAAATAACCTCTTACACTCTCGTACTCGGTCCACTTTGTGCGAATTGAGAGTAGCCATAAGGAATCTAATATGTTTTATGTTCAAAATGTAGACTCATTCCACATAGGAGTTTTAAAAAATAATCAGCTACGAATCAAGAACTAATTTTTTTCATTGCTTTTAACATACTTCTCAAGTCTACAATTTTAAATTCACTCATGAAGTTAAATACATCACTAATTGATCAAGTAAACAGTTTTAGTTTACCTAACGCACAGAGCACTGAATCAAACATATTAACATATGTTTCCTAGAGATAACACAGGCATTAAATTTTGAAGCATGACTCCATTTTAGTAAGCCCAAATTGTAACCACGGAGACTTGTTTATAAATATTAGATAAACCAATTAAACCAATAAATTAATGGTTTGACCGCCATTAAAGTAATCCCATCAGTCAATTTTTTTGCTCACATCAGTCAATTTTTTTGCTTCAATTTCCTAATGTATTTGTAATACACAGCATTCTCTCTAGTCGATTCTCTCCTCAATGACCTAACAGGTAAGTAAAAATGTTAGTTGGATTTACTTGCGAAATAATTGTAGAACTGAGTAATATGTTAAAAACAATGAGAGAAGTTAGTTCTTTTTTCGTAACTAATTGTATTTTAGAACTCCGATATGAAAAAAGTCTACATTTTGAAGATAAAACATATTAGATTCCTTATGCCTGCTCTCAATTCTCGCAAAGTGGACCGAGTACGAGAGTGTAAAAGGTCATTTCATGGTTCTTCCTGGCTGGTGTTATAACGGTATTCCGACTTCAGCCAACTTTAGCGCTTACTTCGTCGAAGAACTTCGATCGAGAGTGTAGAGCAGGCATCAGATTATCATGTAATAAAAAAAAAAAAATACATTCAGTGATTCATTTATTCATTCAAAATATTTCTTAAAAACGTAATTCAAAAACAAGTAGGTACAGTTCAACAAATCTGACTTTGCCGCTTCAAGGTCATTTTTTCTTTATATTAAGTACTATCTCACTTCTTTAAGAATGCATTTTTAATGACCTTGAAGAGGTAAAGTCAGATTTGTTGACCTATACCTGCACATACACGTACCATGAACATCACCAAATATATATGTTCTTATTTTTTTTCAATATGTTCCACCCTTTTGACAAAAATAAAATTCAGGGAGATGAGGGAAGTGCTTGCGAGCTTTCTTTTGGTAGTAATAAGAAAGTGGTCACTCTTGTACAAGTAGCTAAAAAAATTTAAAGAATTTTTTTTTCGTATTTTATAATGGGTATTTAATGTCCATTTTAAATGAAAAAAATATATAATAAAGTACTGGACATAGCAAACAATATGGATTTTGTTTCATCGTTTTATCTGTAATAGTTTACGAGAAAAAAAAGTTTGAATAAGACCACTATTTTTTGGTATTTGGTATTATAACTCCGCAAAATGTAAAGATATTGAGGAAAAATCCATACGTATGGTTTACTCTTTCACTAAGCTACACAATCGTATACATATCGTTGAATTTCATTTCTTGGGCAAATTCACCTATGGTAATGGTTCCAGACTCTTTAAATAAAAAAATAGTTTTTAAAGCAAGCTGTTATTTAAAAATGAACTAGAATGTATAAAATAACTTTTGAGTGAAGTTTGAAGAAATGTGCAACTAGTGATGAGCAAATGCAAGACCAAGACCAAGACTTGGCAGTCTTGGTCTTGGTGTTGTTCTTGCATTAAGAATCTTGGTCTTGGTCTTGCTAGAGCAGATTGAGTCTTGGTCTTGGTCTTGGTCTTGTAAAATGCAGTCTTGGTCTTGGTATTGCTAAAAAATCTTGCACTTTCTTGCATTTTTTTATTACCGAATTTTTTTTCTTCTAAAATCAGAATTTTCTCTCTTTACGGTATTAACTATACTTTCAAACTAATTAAATAGCTTAGCAAGAGTCTTGCTTTTTTCTTGCTTTTATCTTGCTCACTTGAGTCTTGGTATTGGTCTTGCAGCCATACTTATAGTCTTGGTCTTTATCTTGCTCTTGGTATACATAGTCTTGGTCTCGGTCTTGGTCTTGCAAAAAATGCAAGACCAAGACAAGACTGCAAGACCAAGACTAATTTTGCTCATCACTATGTGCAACATAATTTATAAAAGCTTGAGGCGTTTAACTACATTTGGTACTTACTAAGGAGTAAAGTAGCTACTCACATCTGAAACGAAAACAATTAATAATAACGCCTCAAGATTTTATAAATTATGTTGCATATTTCTTAAAACTTCACTCAAAAGTTATTTTATACATTTTAGTTCATTTTTAAATAAAAGCTTGCTTTAAAAAACTATTTTTTACTTACATTTATTTTTTTCTAGTTTATAAATTATTATTTCAGTTGCAAATAATAAAATACAATTTAATTTTTAACAATTTTAAAATGAATAAATTATCGACTGATAATTTAGTTTTCAACAGTTGGTAATTTGCAATATTATCAGAAGGCAACATTATAACAATAATAATATAGGTTACATACAATACAATAGTATAAATATTTCTCTACTGGGTACAGAGTCTATTTAATTTTTAGTTTTGTGTAACTTTTTTATTACTATATTTGATTCAGCACATTAATGTAGGTAACTAGCGATTTGGGTTATTATAGTTGGGTATTTTGGAAAATTTTAACTTGACTTCCTTTTCCGTGCGATTTTAATCGATTCTTGACGTTTTCCGTCTTAAGAAATTGAAAAATTGATGAATTTCTCTATATTTACTAGAACTATAAACATGAAACTACGCTCAAAATAAATTTTAATATCAGAGATCGAAAATTTAATCATATTTTATCCAGTGATTTTGAAATTATAATTTTGAAAATTTCGAAAATTTTCGATTTTCTTCGGTTTCCATCAAATTATATTTAAGAAAATCGATGAAACTTGAATGAAATTTTTATGAGTCACGCGGCTTAGGAGAATTTAAACTCTTTACCGGTTAGATCGAATCGATTAGTGTCGAAAAATTTTTAAAATTTTGGTAATAAAGTAGAACTGGTCGCATTCAACCGGGAACGAAATTTGAAAAAATTTCAATTTGCAACAACTTTGTCCCCGATAACTTCCATTAAAAATGCTCCATCACACTTTTTAGAAGTGTGATGGATGAAATTATCTTCAATAATTTAATCAGAGGGATTATTTTAACAAAGTTTTATAAATATACGCCAACGGATCTGAAAAAAGATTTTTCTTAAAGTTTACCATTTCTTTCTTTAATATTAAAACAGTATTAATTCACTTTTATTTTTTGTGTTGTGAACAAACTCGTAAAAATTGTTGGAAGACCGTGTACCATGAAGACTGATATGTGTATCCATACACACGATACATATATGTGTATTGTGTACTGTCTGGTTTTTATTATTGCAAATTATATTAAAAGTGATAATTACATTTAATTGTTTTCATTATGGAACGTTAAAAATAATTATAAATAAAAAAATAAAATAAAATAAAAATTATCGCATTGCAAATAAACTACTGTATTTAAACATATCTGGATGCGATACATGAGATCTACTTTGATATCGTAATTTTTTTATGAGAATGAATTGTAATTAAATTGTATTAAAAGATAAAAAAGCCTGGTTTCGATTTCATTGTAGTTTATAAATTTTCAAACGTTTACTAGTCTCAAAACATTTTCTGGTTAAAATAGGTCAACGATGCTTAAGTCTTACTTTGATGGGTCAGCATTATTATTTGATTTATCCCAGGCTTTTATTTGTACGGGAAATTTTGAAAAAAAATATTTGAAGGCATCCCTCAGTAAATTTAAAAGTAGAATTTGAGTAGAATTTAATAATAAAATTTCTACAAAATTTCTGTGCTGAAATATGAAATTTCGATCATTACACAACTTTAAGTTTATTAAAAATGGAGAGAGTGCTATCGGAAATGTTAACTAACAGTAAACACTAAATTTTGTTTATTTAATGATCTTATAGAGGAGAAACTTTTATATTTTCCAATTTGAAACATTATACAAAATGTTTTTCGAGTAGATTTTCTGGTCAAATTTTAATATCTTCAGAGTAAATTTTCCATTTTTGTTTTCGAAATATCGAATTCTGGTTATGTTGAATTGACTTTTGATTTAATTTCCTTGAGAAAAATAGGATTCAAACTTATCATAATATAGGTGGCATGGTGAAACTTGAGTCCGAAACTGTGATAAACATTTTATTTGGAATCCTTAGAAGCCCAGCATAACATTTGCATAAGCTCACCATTTTAAAGAGCAAAAAAGAACACATATGAACCCGTTTTTGTACTATTTTACCTATGTAGGCTGTTTTTCGTGGAAAAAGCAAAAAAAAAAAATAATGTAGATTCTTTGCCCACTGTTTTGCTTTTATGACAAAATAGCCATGTATATCTTTAACTACGACGCTCAGTTGTTATTGTTTTTCTTTCTTAAATTATGTAGGGGAGAAGCGGCATGAAAGGGACGTTTTTTGTTTTAAGCGTTCTAGTAAATAAACGAGATAACAAATTAAATAGTAACGAACGGAATTAGAAACTTCAGTTATCTTACTCTTGAAATAAAATGCAATAATAAACATTTCTTTGTTATTAGTTGTAATTTTTCTCAGTTTTTAAAAAAGTGCATTTTGTCCCTTTCATCAATAAACTGTATTGAAAGGGACATGATAATTAATAAAAGAGACTGTACTAAATATCATTCATGGTGTTCAAATTTCCACCTTATGTACATAAGACATACGTTTCATACTATTGTCCAGGTCATCTTACTAAACTTACATATTAATAAATTTGATTCAATTCTGGAAATAACCAAATGATTTTAGTAATCGATTACGTGGTTTTAGTAATTGATAACTAAGATCACTAATGTCTTTCATTTGATTATTTTTGTTCGAAAATTTTAAATAAGAAGAAAGTTAATTATTGACACTAAGAAAACATGATAATAGAGAAAAAATTGTGACATGTGGATATTCAAATAAAACTAATTTGAAATCACTAGTCTTAAAGATAGTCCCTTTCATAACTGTTTGCTCTGTCCCTTTCATAAATATCACACCCAAATTAAAAATTTAACCTCTTAATCTACAATTTTATTTAAAAAATATCTGATCTGTTGCTTTCCTCTAGTTGAAAAAATAACTATCTGTATATAGCTACAAACATTTCAAAAAATACTTAAAATATATCAGCAAAAGTTCCGAAAAAATTAAAAAAAAAAATTACTTTGGAACATTAAAAAATTTTACAAGCACAGCCATTACCATGTTTGAAATGACAATAGCTTGAAGTCAATTACAAACATACCTGAATTGGTGCTGCCACAAAATACAAATACGCTTGATTTGACGGGGTTTGAATTTAGCGCATAATTTGAATTGTCCCTTCCAATACGTCAAATACGTGTCCCTTTCATACCACTTTTCTCCTATTTTAATCTAGTGGTATTTGAAGTACTTTCTATGTTAATAAATCTAGTAGGTAGATAAAATATATAAGTAACTTTTTTATCTATATACGATAAAAGAGTTTAAAAAATGGATGTAAAGTCACTGTTTATTTCTTGAAACTAATACCGCTCTGTCATGCAAGATGCTGTGACAGGGGTATTTTCTCAATTTAAAAGCCTTTCTCAAGCAAAAATGAAAATTTCTATAGCTAAAATCGGTCAAGTCCTAGTCATGATTAATTTTCTCTTGACTAACTAAAAAATTTAATATAGTTAAAAGTTCGTTGAAAAGACATTTCATCGCTATATATTATGCCCGGGGATTATTTCCTGCTTATTAAAAAAAAATGTTTTGTGATACCATAAAGATTTGTCGCGATGATAATTCGTTACCTATAAAGACTTCACGGAGGTACTGGTGTATAGGTACCCGGTACTCATTTCCAACTGCGTAAATCAAAAAGTTTATTATCTAAAAATGTGTTCTCGCGAATAAATATAATTATATGCAATTATAGCTTGTAATATTTTTTTTCACTGCTTGCAATAATCTCTTGGTGCCTATGTCGTGGCATGTCATTGCATTACCCAAACGTACCTAATGTTTGCAATAAACTTATATAAAATAATTAAAATGCCTCATAAAAGTTGAAGCACACCTTGGAGATGTTAAATTACTTTTATTTTTCACGTTGACACTCGGTTTAATGATGATATAAAACACGCAAGCGTCACGTTACAAGGTGAAATTACGTTAGCCAGTGCAAACATGCATATACTTACTTTTTAAATGAAAAAAATTAATAGTCGTAATACGTAGATACAGGACAAAAATAACTGCGTCTCAAAGTTGCGCAGACGCGACATAAGGTAAAAGCACCAGCTTAAGACAGTTTAGTTAGAGTTTTAGTCAATTCTCAGTGACGGACACTGGTGCTATTACCTTAATTTTTTAAAAAATTTACGATCGACCGAGCTATGAGAATATAATTAAATTTAAAAAAATTAATATTTCTTTTATTATTTATAATATATATCCTGTATATGTATACATTATTTTAAATAATTAATATTTTTAATAAAAAATTCTCCGTTAATTATAAAAAATTAGATCTTTTCGGGACTAATTATCGACTATTTACAGTTGCTAATTAGAATAAAAACTAATTTTACTGTACGTCCCACTGTGAATAATTTACATTAAACAATATTTTTTTGAAATAATCAGAAAAAAACCGCTCGGTGTAGCAGATGAATATCTTGAAAATTGTAGACTTAATTTAAATAAATATGAAATTCAATAAAGTATATTTTACTAAATTTTTGATTTGAACGTCTCCAGGGCCGTAGGCAGCTGAGGTGAACTCTGCGACTGTATTCATATAGACTATACCACTTGAATTTGTTTTTAGAATAATAAAAATCGAAAAAATCGGAAACATCGGTAACATCCTATCTTGTAGAATGTTGAACAATTTTTAATTCAAAAACAGTTGAAATGTAACGTTGTTTTCTAAAAAGACCTCTGTTTTTGGGACCTTGGGCCCATAGTTTTAAACATGATTAACGTCGCTTATATACAAGTCTTTCAAATAATTTTAACGGTGATTGTAATTGTTAGTTTTCTCTAAAGAATTAAATTATATTCGCCTCTTTATTATTTTTTTTTTAAGTAAATTATAGACATTTGTGTTGTAGCTAAAATTATGGAAAAAAATTATAATGTCACACTACCGAGTTTAAACAATTTAACTACACGACTTGTCAAAACTATGGCACTTATCTAGGTATATCAAATAATTTTTGAAAATTAATAATAAGTAATAGGAAAATGATATTCGTGAGTAAAATTTTCCAAAATTTTTCAGAGAATCTAAAAGAATTTTTTCCGGAAAAATGTTAAACCATGAATATGTTTTATAGTTTAGTACACATATACACAACAAGAAACTTAGCTTTTACCTGGTCTACTCATTCACGATCACAGAATATTGAGAAACAAACTTCGTATCTGTATAATACTAGCTTCCTCAACGTGGACAAAAGCTGACGTCACAAATGACCTAAATTTCTCTCCCACTCCAAACGCACAACATGTTACTTCATAAATCTCGTATCTATGTATACGTGATGTACGCTTGTGTGTGTATGTCAACGTCACACTCTGTCTGTGGAAAGGGGGGACTGCACTGTATGTGTATGCTAGTGGTTCGGTATCTGCATATTACTATATATGTATTCGCTGATTGTTGCAAAGTGGTTAATAACAATGACAAACAATTGATCTTCCCACCGTTACAGTTGCTGTGCGACTAGTCACCTTAAGCGGTACAGAACACACTTAGACACACTGCTATCCACAGTTTTTTACACATACGCTTAGGGCTTGTTCGCGACCATGTAACACAAACATTAGTACCTACTAGAAGCGTGAATTCCAGAGAAAATATCAAATTTTTGTAAAATATTTTACTGTAACTTTTGAACATTAAACTCGATAAAAATATATTTTGTGTGTAACAAAAAACGTGCTGTGCGCAACAGAATAACGGATGTCCCATTAAAAAAAGAAAAAAGTTAAAATTCCTTATTTTACATTAAAAAGTGTCATTTCAATTAAATTATTGTTATGTTTGTTTAATACATATATTTATGATATTTGTTATCTTTATTTATATGATTTTCGTGTTTTTTTTTCTCCTACTATGATTATTATTATTTATTTTATGTGTTTTATTTAGTTATTTTTAACGACTGTTGATGGTTGGCTACCCCGTTCTGTATCTATATAGACGTATGTTATTTTTTTTTTTTTTGAATACATGCAAGGTTGTTGCGAGGGATAATGATAATGTCACGCAATTTCATCGTCAAAATGAAGGAAACATTATAAAGTATCTCTTTAATAATTCGAAGTACATCATCGGTCAAATATTTAGGAATAAAATCTCTTTTAAAAAACCAACTTCAAAAAATAAAAAATAATTAATAGCGCGAATTTTGAAGTCAGGCGGGGCGTCGTATGTAAAATTGCGATTGGATGTGTTTGAAAAATTCATGAATTCTTCAAGGTCTACATTTTTTTTTATACTACTCTCCGCCTGACTTCTAAAATCGTCCTATTAATTATTTTTTACTTTTTGAAGTCGGTTTTTTAAAAGAGCTTTTATTTCATACGTTTTAGTGACAATGTTTATGAGTCCACTCCATTACAATTTTTTATTTGGTTTTTAAATTTGCTTTTATTAAATTCCAAATTTCATACGTTTAGGTGGAATAGTTCCCAAAATACCACTGTCTAAAAATCATAATTTTGGGCACTCACAGACTTTGCTGTGAAATTTGGAACATTAATAATGTTTAAAGTAATAATTACTAGGAAAATAAGAAATCAATAAAAATCCACCAATTTTTCAAGTCATCAAAAAATTTTTTAAACTAGGTACTGACAGAAAATTATTTTTAGAATAATTGGATCAACATAAATTAGAAAAAAATATGTTACTATAGATATCAAAGTAAATAATTTTGAATATACAAATTTTAAATTTGCCATAATTATTCATATTGTTCACATTATTGAAGATGGTTAAAAAATTACTCAACCAATGTCAACAAAATTTTTATGGGACCACCTGAGAACTTTATCTACTTACAAAAAAAAGAATGGCGCAAATTGGGCCAGAGATGTGGGAGAAATCGGTCTACATACATAAAAAAAAAACATACGGGTTGAATTGAGAACCTCCTCGTTTTTGAAGTCGGTTAATAAAAATACCTTCCTTTTGTGTTGTTGTTCAATGATGCAAATGTGTCTTTTAGGCTATTTTGTTTTTAACTTGAAAGTTGATACTGATCTAAGAAAGAGTACCCTCCATTTCAGTTAAATTTAGATAATTACAGAATTGATTATGACATTTTCTCGGCGCTTCTACCATTGCAGTACTTTGCTGTTCATATAGCCTATATAGCAAAGTCATAAGAAGGGAAAGTATGATAATCAGACCAGTTTGAACATATGCATGCGACTCTTATCGCATATAGACGTTCTTGAGTTTAAGGAACCTAGAAAATCAGAAATCCGGATGCAAATTTGTCAGACTTCACGGTCGGTATGGTATAGATCAGGGGTGTACAAACGGTCGATTACGATCAATCGCGAACAGGTCAACAGTCGATCGTAGGCATTTTAAGTAACTTACTAGGTTAATTTAAAATCTTTTAATTTAAAATGTATACTACAAATTTAGCAGACAGTGAAACATGAATTTAAAATTAGCACGTATTTATTCTACAATAATTGACATGACTAATCCCAAGGCAGCAGTGTTGCCAGAAGAGTTTTAACAAAATCCATCGATAAGTGGCGTTCGAGTAGCCCAAAAATAGCCAAATTATTATGTAATAGCCCAAAAATAGCCAAATATAATGCCGCACCAAAAATACAGTCCACTAGCAAAAAAAGGAAAAAAAAATTAAAAATTTTATCCCAGAAATTTATTAATCATTGCATATTACATAACGTATTAAAATATTATTACAATGAAAATATGGCAAGGGCAACCCTATATTCCCTTAGTGGGCATTTGACATGAAAGATACTTTGTTCTTAATTTAACTCATTTTTTGGAGTCGATCGCGTATAAATAAGAAAAATTAATGTCGATCATACCAGCATTAAGTTTGCCCACCCCTGGTATAAATGTATATTAAACCAATGAATATTTCCAAATCTACTGGAAACGAAACCAGGCTCGAAATAATGCTGTAGAAAAATTTTGATACATTTTTGTCAATGGTTCTGAAAGTATCTCTACTTTTAACTTTTTGGAAAACTCGAAATTTTTTTTTCGGTTTTCTCCGAATTTTGCTCAAAAAGATCGATGAAACTTAGTCGAAAGTTATTATGAGAGATCCCAGTTAATTTTAGAACAAAATTTTTATCGTAAGTCGTGATTTAGAAATATTTTAATCTTTTTGTGTTTTTTGAAATTTTTGCAGTAAGGGAGAAGTTGTTGGATACTTCCAGTCAGCAATCGATTGTTTCAAAATAGCATTACAGTGGGTAGAAGTGACTTGAAACATAATTCTCTCCGCTGCAGAGAATTTTAGAAAATTTCTAAAAATTTCGGTTTGCAACAACTTTATTTGCACCTACATATATCTACCCCTGATTCTTGGTATTTTTCATTGATTTTTTTTTTTTTTTGAAGTATTATTCATGAATACTTATACATCAATTCCTTATTAGTTACTAACCTCAGCCTTCATCCCTCTGTAAATTTCAAATAAAAACAGGATAGAAAAGTCCTATAACTGCTTTGTTAATATTTTTTTTTACCATTGATAGCTAATAGAATACACGATCAAAAATACACCTTAGAAGGAGATCGAATATTGTAGTTTTTGTAGGTTGGATTAATTTTTTGACTGTTGGTGTATATTTGATGGCGTTAACGCTTATTTATTTACTGTATACTTATTTAACATATGCTGTTTTACTATTTAATGTGCAAGATATGTAATTTCTATTCACATTTCACACTTTCAAATATGTTCGATGATGTTGAAACCGCGCAACTTGTACCATTGCTAATGATGCTTTTTTTACCCTGGATATTTTTTACTTGTCCCGGGAATAAAGTTATTTTGTTAGTTTAAAAAGTTACATATAAGCTAGAGAGATTTACATTTCAATATTTTTTTTTTTTTAGATTTGAGTCTTTCATGCTAATAAAACAATATTATAGTTCTAATAAAACAATATTATAGTTCAAAGATCCGCTAAATGCTCCTCAAGGGCTAAAGTTTTTCGAAGATTTCGAAATAAAACAGAGCATTTATGTACATATTTTATGATTTGTCATAGAAACAGACCAAATATAGTCCACTGACTCAAGTAATCCGAAAATAACTGATAGAATCTATAGTATTTTTGGATGTTTTGGATTAGTAGTTGAAAAATAAAATAATAAAACAATTACACTCAAAACAAATACTGTAATGTAACATATAGAAACTACTAAAGTTTGACAGACGGACAAAATTTTTCTTGGGAACCCTAAAACTACAAAATTGTTTACACTATATCATAAGCAGACTCTGTGATTGCGCAGTGATTGCGAATTATCATATTGGGCGTCTTCGAGCCAATTCAGTAGAGCAAAACAGTTTTAGGCTGGTGTTTTATAAAATACATCGATGCGTTACGGTCAGTTGCGAATTGAACAGACAAAATTAGTTTGTTATGAAAATTTTAATTTAGCAGCAAGTGATGAAAAAGCTGCGAGTGATAGCTAGTAAAAATATGGAACTGTTTTTGATATAACAATACATGTAACCCCCGAAGTCCGAAGAATACGGTTAATTGGTTCCATGTTCTTTGAAACCGTGTTGTTCGAGACTACAAAAAATGAGATTTCAATTGTGAAAATAAAATTTAAAAAAAATGTTACGTAGGTATTATATGTCATATGTTTGGAGATAATTTTATATCAAAAAATTTGGGGGACCGGTCTTCCCACACTGTCAACTTCCCATTGGGTGTCCTTAAAGACTAGAGACTACTGTACATAAATAATTCTTTTTTCATTTCAGGCGACTCCTCGCTTGGGCTCCCGATAGAGGCTTTGCCCCTTGCACCATACCGGGGGCTTCACCTTCTGTACCTAAGAGTGGGGGCTCCACCCTTATCAAACAAATGATAACATCATTTGTTCTCAAGATATGCGAGACAAAATATATTTTGGCAAAAAACTAATTTTTTCAAGTTTCTTATTTCGTTTTTTTAGCGAATTTCGAAAACTCGAAATTCAGCTATTACAGTAGGTGTCATGACGCAATCTGAGTCCGAGACTATGGCAGAAATCTGTTTTGAGGTCCCTAGAATACGAAAATGATATTCACTAAAATTTATATATATATATATATATATATATATATATATATATATATATATATATATATATATATATATATATATATATTTATGTGTTCCCACGATAACTCTCGAACGAAACGTCTAACGCTTATGAAATTTTGTGTGCGGACTGGATTCTGAATTGGCTTGGCTAAGTTCGTTAGCCAGACACGTCGGATGCCCAGAAGTAGGTTTTCTGGCCATTTTTTATCATTCGATCTTATCATAAGACAGTTCGATTTTTACATCGTTGAAAAGGAAAAAAAAAATTATGAAGAAAATGTTCTTATAATTTTCTTTCTATGTTAAGTAGTTTTCGAGAAAATGTAAATTTTCACTTTTATTCTTTCTTTGTTAGTTTAATAAGTAATTTATATTTATATCTCAGTTCTTTATGAAATATAAAAATATTTCACTTTTTTATTAAAGAATTTTGTGAGAACAAGTGAAAACTGTTCACATATATGTGTTATAACACACATACATGTATAGAGTTTTGTTTCTCATTTATTGCATTATAATTAGCATGGTTCTATCTCATGTTAAAAAATGTAAATTAAACAGATTTTCTAAGCTAATGTAATGAAGAATTTTTTTTTTTTTTTTTTATTGAATTTTTAAGTAAACAAGAAATTGAAGATTATGTTATGATATAACATTATTAAATACCGTAAGTGGGGGCGACTTTGCTCCTAGGGAGGTAACTATGCTCCATAAATGAAGAAAGATTCAATTCTATCTAGGAGACAAACTAATTATTATTTCCGAATGGTTTTTGTATTTTTGGCTACGTAGTACTACCTACTATAACTCTTATGAGAATGAATATTCTAGTTGCTATTTTTGATTGGGTTTGCAAAGCTTAAAGTTCAAAATTTGTATATCTTTATTTTTTCTAAAATTATTATTCAGAAAAAGTATTATTTTGTTCTTAGAAGAAGAGATTATATGAAGGTATATGTGGTCTCTTTCTGTAGAGAAATTAGTTGTCTTTTGAATGATAACATCTAAATAGTAATTATCTCGACATTTATCAGTTTATCATCCATTATGATTTTAAGGTTATTTTTAAAGAAAAAACGGGGTTACTTTGCGCCAGCTCAAAAATTGGTTACACTAGCTCAGAAAGTTTTTTTGAGGCATAGAGTAACTAATTTTTTGTAACAAACATTATTACATTCTTATTATATGTTTGTAATCCTAGATTTTTCTTAAATATTTTAGCATAAGTTTCTTCAATTTTTCATCATTGATGTTACTTGCAAATTTACCATGTTAAATACTATTTATTGAACTCTATAAGTTTCAATTATTTTCTCTGGTTCAGAAAAAGAGAAATGAAGTCCTGTCAGTTTCCACTGGTCCTAAGAGGTGTTATGATGTTTCTGAATGAGTTTTCTTTTGCAACAAATAATTTGTTAATTAAAAATAAATTAATATATCAAGTGGCGCAAAGTATCCTGCTCCTATGGTAGACATTACACCACTTTTTAAAAATTAATAAAAAAATACTTAACGGTATAAAAGGGATGCGTATAAGGTTGGAACAGTTTCTTGACTGTATAGGAATGTGTCAAAGCCGGTTTAATCAGTTGTTTTTCAAAAATTATATTTTTTACAAGAATATTTTAAAAAAAACTTCTGAAAGTGGAGCAAAGTCACCTCGTCTTACGGTATATGAAACAAAACAAAATATGTACAATGTACATATGTATGTACGGAAAAATATTTTGAATCGATTTTGAAAATTTTTTCACTAATAAATAATAATGTTAAAAAATTAAACCATTTCAAATGGATTTAAGGTATTTTATGTGAGGTCAAGGTTTTCGGGACCTAAAAAGGCCAGAAATTAATTAACCAATCGATTTTAAAAATTTTTTCACAGTTAGTAAGTTAAAGTATTTGAATTAATTAATTAAATGATGATTTACTGATCCCATAATTGTAAAAAATAAACTAAACGACCAATTTTAAAAATTTCTTCACTGTTCCAGAGCTAAACTATTTTAGATAGATTTAGAATACATTATGTAAGGTCCGCCAGGGTCCACAGGACCCAAAAGTGTCAAAAATAAACTAACTGACCGATTTTGAAAATTTTTTCACTGTTACAGAGCTAAACTATTTTAGATAAATATCGATTACGTTATGTAAGGTCCGCCTGGGTCCATAGGACCCAAAAGTGTCAAAAATAAACTGCCTGATCGATTTTGGAAATTTTTTCACTGTTACAGAGCTAAACTGTTTTAAATAAATATAGATTCCGTTATGTAAGGTCTGCCAGGGTCCATAGGATCCAGAAGTGTCAAAAATAAACTAACTGACCGATTTTGAAAATTTTTTCACTGTTACAGAGCTAAACTATTTTAGATAAATATAAATTACGTTATGTAAGGTCCACCAAGGTCCATAACCCAAAAGTGTCAAAAATAAACTAACTGACCGATTTTGAAAATTTTTTCACTGTTACAGAGCTAAACTATTTTAGATAAAAATATAGATTACGTTATGTAAGGTCTGCCAGGGTCCATGGGATCCAAAAGTGTCAAAAATAAACTAACCGACCGATTTTGAAAATTTTTTCACTGTTGCGGAACTAAGCTATTTTAGATAGACATACATTACGTTATTTAGGGTCCGCCAGGGTCCATGGGACCCAAAAGTGGTAAAAATAAACTAACCGACCGATTTTGAAAATTTTTTCACTGTTACAGAGCTAAACTATTTTAGATAAATATAGATTACGTTATGTAAAGTCTGCCAGGGTCCATCGGATCCAAAAGTGTCAAAAATAAACTAACCGACCGATTTTGAAAATTTTTTCACTGTTGGGGAGCTAAGCCATTTTAGATACATATAGATTACGTTATGTAAGGTCTGAAGTGTCAGTAGGACCTAAAAGTGTCAAAAATAAAATAACTGACCGATTTTGAAACTTTTTTACTATTACCGAGGTAAACTATTTTAGATAGGTACAGGTTGTGTTATCTGAGATCCACAACTGTCCTGCGGATGCAAATGCGGCGTAGAATGCTACACAACGGGTTTTGAATATATATATATATATATATATATATATATATATATATATATATATATATATATATATATATATATATATATATATATATATATTACATAGAGTCCGCCTAGAATATACGGTCGAGCTGATTTTTTAATGAGGTCCACCGGGATCTTGCAGATCCGAAAACGCCAGTAATAAGCTATCGAACCGATGCTTAAAAATTTCTCACTGCTAGAGAACTAAATTATTTTAGATGGATACAACTATGCTGCACAAAATTCGTTCGGGTTCTTGGGTCCCCAAAAATACCAAAACTAATTACCCAACCGATTTTAAAAATTATTTTACTCTTAGAAAGTTAAACTATTTTAAATAGGTACAGGTCTTAGATGAGATCCGCCAGTGCCCAAGATTTGGAAATTCGCTATATTATGCAGATGCTGCGACAGGGGTATTTTAATTTTGTAATAACATACTGGCGTTTTTAACATCAAGGGAGGTTCTTAGGCCGTTATATAATAATGTTATGGTAAAAAATTCATATAATCTATATTATCTTAGTAAAGTTGATTCCGTTTTTTTACCACAAAAAAAAACCGCTAATCCGAATTTGCTGAAAACTTTATCCGGTCTTCATTTTTTGATTACGCATCTAATGAAATTAGTCCGGAGTTGATATCATCATTTGTTCTTGAGATATGCGAGACGAAAAAAATTCACGAACGAACGAACGAACTAACGAACTAACGAACGCACACACAGACATCACGCTAAAAACGATGGATTCGGATTCCAGTGACCTTGAAACGTGGAAATATGTCAAAATTAGCGATTCGTAAAATCGGACCCATTACAATAACTTCCTATGGGAAGTTAATAATATAGGTATGTACTTATTTTATTCTTTTCCAAAAGAGTTACTCGAAACTCGTGTAGTTTGAAACCGTGTAATTCGAGGGAAAGAACCCGCATTCTTCGGAACTCGTGTTCTTCAGTAACGTGTTCTTCGGGGGATACTTGTAGTTTAAGCTAGTTCTATTGGGATATGTAATATGAAAATAATATTTTGTTTGTGTAATATAAAATATGCCTAAGTGATTCCAACTGGGATGTAATTTACTCTCAAAACGATTTCCTCGTCCAAAGATTAAAAATTTCTTTGATTTTTTTTTTTTTTGAATGGAAAACAAGTATTTTTTGATCCAAAGAAATATTTTCTGATTTATTTTTCGGAAGTCAAAGAAATATTTCTTTGAATCAAGAAAGTAATTTTTGATTTGAAAATGATTTTTTATTCCAAGAAATTGTTTTGAGAGTTTTTTAAATAGAGTGGTGAATTTCGACGTACACTTTTACATCAATTTTCTTTGTTCCTATATTATATAGGATATAATTTTTTATCATAACAACTTCTAATAAGCACATTCTGAATAATACCCGTAAATAGGAAAAAATTTAAAATTTCCAAAGAAAACTATTTCCCCGATAGATATAACCCTATAGAGTTCAGAGGGAACACTACTAACTCTATACTACCGAAACCAGTGTAACCAAAGAAAGATAGAAAATATGTTATATATGTGCACTGGGTTCAGTTTTTATTTGTGTTATCTGTCCTATCTGTGTGAGTGATCTGAAGTGTGTTGTTGCGTGGTGCCGCATACGTATATATAATACTAAATACGCATGTATGTGGCTTCGTGCGGTGGTGGTAACAATGACCATAACAATCAAAACGTGATCAAAACAATTAATCTACGCTCATCCACTGCCACCGAACGAGTGAATAGTAAGTAGCTAACTTGCTCAGAAGTGCACACTGCTGATTACAGAAAAGAGACAGTAGGTTCCTTCCAATGTTCTATCGATATACCTTAAATAGTCAACATAATTCCATTTCTGTCGTGGTAATTTCCATTATTTCATAATGACATTTGTTTGATGTGTAATGGAGACACATTTTTTTTTTGTATTCCAATATAATTACGTATTAAAGAATATATCTATAAATAACACAAATGACATGTGACAAAGAAAAAAAAAATATATTAAAAACCACAAAACAATATTTTTTTTTTCGAAAAAAAGCGAACCGCAAAAATGAGAAAGAATTTTAAATATCACCAATGAGGCAATTAAATAATAAATATTGCAGTGAAAGTGTAAATATATTAAAATTTTTTGAAACATAATGATACCTTTTACCACTTTTAATAATAATCTTAAAGTTATTGAAGGTAAAAAGTTTTCTATATAGTTTCAATAATATGCAATTAATTTTTAATTTACTGTAAAAGTTGAAACAGTTTCAATGTGATTTTGAATTAAAGAACGTTTTGGAAGCAGCCGCAAAACAAACAAATACCAATCAAGACGACAACTTGACAAAAAAGAAAAAAACAATCTTGAATTGTGCGTAGCAAACATCCTATTATGGTTTAGCTGAAGTGTGTGAACTGCAGTGCTACCAAAAAACCCATCATATTCTGTTTATTCAGTCGAATACTTGACATCAAAAATATTGTAATACAATAGCTAACAAATCATAATCTTATTTTTGTTAAAATAAAAATGTTGACAGCCTAGATTTTGTATAAATTTCAACATCACCTACTTCTTTACGTATATTGTGTTATTGTTTTTTTTGTCGTTTTTTGGTCAAAGAATCATATTTTCGGAATTTTTGGTATAGTTTTTTTTGTACCACATGTTCACGGAAACGATCCCTTAATATGTAAGATATTTGAGAAATAAGTTAAAAATTAAACGAGTTAAATTTTTAAATATGTAGGTATATTTTACATGCGAAAATCAGATGTTTTCCTAAGGTATTTCATTTTTAATGCATTTTCTCCCATGAATCAAATGTTTTCCCGTAGTATTAGGAGTAGCCTGTATCCTCCTATGTCTCTCCAATTATAAAGATGTTAAATTTCGAGTCGATTGGTCAAGTGGTTGACACCTGAAAGCCAGACAAACAAAAAAACAAACAAACAAGCTCCGTTATAATACTGGCATTTGATTGTAAAAATGGTTTTCAATATTGGAAACTATCGAGAGGCTTTTAAGATATCACACAGGCCCAACAAGTTGATATGTAATTTTTTTATGAACTCAAAGCGTACATAGAGCAATCTCTTTCGCTTCAAGTTCAGCTAATCGAATTCGAACAACTACTATGTAATTCTTTTGAAGTGTAGTTGCAAATTGAAGGCAGGGTGAAGTATTAAAATAGTTTTTGTTTGCATTTTTTTTTAATTTTTTTAACTGAATGAATAATATCTCAAGAATATTGTCTCAAAATTTCAAGTTGATTGGAGCAAAATGCTTATAAGCATTTTTGTTGTTACCTGGCAGATGTTTCGCTCTCTATATATATCTCTCTCTCAGTTATAGAAATTTCAATGGAAGTACTAACGTGTTTATACCTGTACTGTCTATTTTGTCAGTGTAGGGTACAAAATTTAGTTTAGCAGTAAGTATTCTACATCAGTTTTATACAAGAATTTTTAAGTGTTCAAAACTTTAAAGCGTTTTCCCCACAGCTCACGTTTTCAAAGTCGGTGCCCCTCATAACTTCAAAACTACAGCACCGATCCATTTGAAATTTTGAACACTATTTCTGTACAAAATTTACGAGGTAACACTGGAGAGTTTTTTTCAAATTTGTTAAAAATTTTTATTTTACAATAACAAATTAGCCAATTTTTTTCGCAAAAATCGTGTTTTTCCGTTCTAAGTGTTCCAAAAAAGTGAAAAATTGAAATTTCGAAAAACCACCCCAGCGTTACCTGAGGAAAACTAAATTATTATTTAATGAATAAACTTTAATTTTTTTATTGGATGATCCAGCACCAAATTATGAGGGGCACCGCAATTCTACTTTTTTCCGAGACACGTTCAAATAATTGCTGCCATTACTGTATTTTTTAATATTTCTTCGTGAAAATTTTATACAATATTCTTCGAATGTTATACTTTAATGTACCACTGGTTTTTAATAAAGAGATTTTAACTGTGTCGTCACAAAAAAATAACAAAAACATGCCTTTTTTGTACGAATTAACCTTACCCTCTCCTTGATCCATCTTAGCAAGTACCTACTTCTGGTAATCTACTATGAAATTTCACCTAATCTTTTGGCTCCCTAGATGCGAATTTTTGATTCAAGCCTCCCAATTTGATTTGTAAATAAACTACATTAAGTTCTACGGATTTTTGGTTATATATTTGAGATGTTTTACTATGATCCATCTCACTTAAATTTAACCATGATTCATCACTTATAAATTTAAAAGAATTTCCGTTTTTTTGGCTTTATAGCGGGCTTACATTTGCAATGATTTGCTGGCGCCACTTTTAAGTTTGCATGTCTGTAAAGTTTACACTACTTGCACGTCCGTTTACACATGATTTGCATGGTATATAATTTGGTAAGGACTGCGCAGGTCACAAATGGCTGAACTGAATAAATAACTGTCATATATAGTTGTTATTTGTATCTAAATGTAAAGCAAACAATAAATTAGAAAAGAAAAATCATAATAGATACTTAAAAATAATATTCAGACCTGAATAAATGCGTAAAAATGACATTCATGTATTTTTAAAATAATACTGGCGCCAATACAAGTTTACATTTGCATGTTTTAATTGTAGTGGCGCATGAATCATTACTGGCGCTAGAAAAGTTAGAAGGTTGCTAACTTTTTTCATCCGTGCATGCACTGATCTACCTTGCACGCCAGTAGATGTTTACATGTTCATTTTGCTGTTACTGGCGCGCCACTTTGTGTTGGCGCCAGCAAATCATTGTAAATGTAAACCCCGTATTATCTCTTTCATTATTGCACTTACGTAAATTTTAAATTTGCAGTTTGTTTTTAAAAAAGAATAGAAAATTGATTTGTTTCGAATAAAAGAATTATTTAATTCTTTAAAGATGATTCATGCACAATTGTATTTGAAACTGGATCTAGTATTTAATGACAAAAATTTTCTTGTTTTTTCGTTCCGCCCCTTAATAGAAGATTTTAATCTGAATAATTTTTATTTTCTCTTACTTTTCTCAGATATGTGTTATGATGCCAAAAAGTTGGAATTGAACGTAGATGTAAAAAGGTTCGTCATCCCTACACTAGATTTCTCAGACTAATTTAACGATTTTTTCTTTTTCGTTTTCTGAAAAAAAAAACATTTTTGATAGACACATAAATACAAATTAACAATTGTATCATTATCAAAGAACGCTCACTTACCAGAGCACAGAAGTAGTAGGCTCGTTCATTTTCATTGCGACTCATTAGTCTACTATTGTGTAGGGTCTTTACGTTGTGTGATATTCATTTTAACTTTTTGTCCTTTTTTAATATCAAAAAAAGAAAAAGAATTATATTATATATTATGCATATTGTTGCTACCGCAGGTTTATAATACAAATACTTAATAACAATGAGCTGAACAATGGATATAAAAGCCCACAAAACATTTTGTACTTGTTTACAGTGATTGTTTACAATAGACTTTGTTATAGACGGTTCAGTTGAACTATATGTACCGTGTGTATAGTGAAAAATGTATCGGAAGATTTTCACATCACGTCTGTGTTAAAACTTTTATACATCCTATAGCGTGAATGCGGGAGAGATGCCGTACATTTTAAAAACACTTGATAATTCTTAAAGTATGCATTTAATTGATTTGAAATTTGGTACACAATAAATGTAAACATTGTTCTTTAAAATTATTTATATATAATTTTAAATTTTGAGTCATAAAGGATTCATAATTAACATTTTTGAAGAGCCTGCAAAGCGGCGTCTCTCCCACACATATGGGAGAGATGCCGCATCAAAGAAGGTGAAACGCCGCATAGTGCATATTAAAAATTTTGCATTTTACACACATCTCCATACATGATGCATGCCATATGTAACCATTTTTGTCACTTTATACATCTTAACCAGTCAACTTTTTTTGGTTTCTGAGTACCTTTCAAAACATTCAATACACAGGCAATCATTGTTATTTTCGTTATCTTCACTTATTAGGGCTCTTCCTGATCCATTAATGGATCTTTTATATTTACGTGGCATAATTATTTACAGTCCAAAAAGAAAATTGCATAATTAAGATATATAAGTCTATGTTTTTAAATGTAATATGATTCGGCATCAATACCAACTTTAAATGCGGCATCTCTCTTTTTTGTTGGGATAGATGTCGCATGTTGCTATAGCAAGCATGGTACGGAATTCCAACCTAAAATTTTATACAGTACTTTTAAAATATACCTAAATTGATAATAAAGCTCATTTTCATTAAAGCAATGAAATATACATTCTTAAATTCTAATGAATTAAATGCTTGATAAAATATTATGTTAAAAAATGTACTTTTCAATAATAAAAAGTTGGATAATTACTAAACTGATGGACTAATCATAAATGTTACCATATACAGCTTAAATAAGTAACTTATTTTAAACATATAATCCATTAATAGCGCTATCGATCAATCAACGGACGAACTATGGCTACTGCGACATCTCTCTCGACGCGGCATCTCTCCCGCACTTACCCTACCTTTAATACTACCAAAAATAGAAAGACTCGAAACTACTGTCGTTGAAACTAGAGTTTTTAAACCTTAAAAACAATTGAATGCAGTTGATTACGTCACAAAGGTGAATATTTCTATTTTTTTATTTAATTTGGCGGAGAACATAGGGGCTACTTTTTCCCCACGGGGAAGTGTATTTAAAATCAGGGCCTCTTAGCCGCTTGAGTTTAGGTACAGTAATTGGCGTGGAAGCGAAGAAAGATACGGGCTACTCTTTATCCCTGAGAAATATCCGATTTCCCGAAACAAGAAAGAATACCTGAACTCAAATCTTGCATATTGTTAATAAAGGGGACGAAGATGGACATAGGCAACTTTACTCCGAGCAAACATCTTATTTCTTTCGGAAAATTTAAAACTTAACTTGATGTTCATAATCTTGAAAATCATGTGAAGCCGCCGGTAAAAGCTAATAGTTCGTTACAAAGTAGATAGAGAAAGGTAGGTACGCTACATTTGAGACCAAAATAAACTTTTTTTGTGCAGTTCGCCATCTACGCCATAATTACGTCACATATTTGAATTTTTAGATAAAGACAACATTAAAATTATTTATTATTTAAATTTGGCGCTATGAGCCTAACTAATTTCTTTTATTTTTTGATAGAATTTTAGCACATATTCTAGAGGTAATTTTCCATTTTTCATTTTGCCTGTTTTATACTTTTAACCTAATCATTTCTATCTAGTTATTATTCCTTTCCTTTGAGTGTTTGCAAATTGCATTTAGAAAATTTTTGTCACGGTACATTTACTATACTTTTTATGCATTTTAACGTAAGTATTCATTCATAATATTTCTTATTATACTGTAAATATAAACACTTTATCAAAAGGTAAATTCTTTATTGGCGCCTAAACGCTTAGCACTGGACATAAAAGAATGTGCACACATAAATAAGCATAACTTAATACAAAATAATAATAATAATAATAAAAATTGAGAAAAATTTTTAAGGAAAATAATTCACCTACTTTGTTTTCCACAATTCTATCAGACATTTCAAATTAAATCATTAAAAAAAGTTTTTCTTTTCCCTATTTTCTTTTTTCTATTTTTGTATTTTTTTTTCTTTTTTCAAACAATACGGCATCTGCGACCCAAAATTTAATAATAAAATTATTAGATGGGCATTAACTATCAAGAGTTATAAACCGTGGCTCTCAATAAATTATATATTTTAGTGTTAGCTTATAATATTTATACAGAAAAAAAATAATATTCAGATTATTATCTACGATGATCGATGAACATATGAAAATAATATAAAAACAGTGGTTTATATAATAATTTTCATATTATTAAATTATTTTTTTCGAAAAATTATGCATACTACTTTCTGAAGTCGTTGTTTATAAAAAGTTTAGCAAAGAATTTACATACATATTTCCTTGAATTGTTTTAACTTGTATTTGCTAAAGTCTAGAGAATCATGGAGTATTTTTGACTTATTGCTGACTACACGGAGAGAAAATTCCTATAAAAATTACTGTGCTCAGCACTACAATCGACGTGTAAAAGGCGAACATATTAAATTCTGTAAGGTAAAAATATAAAGATTATAATTAATCATAAAAAATTTAAAGGATGGAATGTTCTTTTCGTAATATTATCTCCGTAAAATTTGTAAAACAGCACAGTAAAAAGTTCCATTACCGACAAAAAAATAATTTTTAATTGTGTTTATTAAAAAAATTACCATGCTAACATGCTAATAATAGAAAGAAAAAAAACAGAAAGAAGGTTGGTTGTGTTGGGAACGCTGTAATGAAATGTACCTCAATCAGCGAGTTACATGGGTTACATGCGAACCATAGGTGTGGACTGTGGAAGAAACTTTGTCAGACAGCTCGCACTAAGCACCTTGATGCAGCTAGTAGTCAGTTGCTTTTACACTCTCTTAGGATGATGTCATCGTTTAATTCATCTTTTTGTTATTTACCTATCTTTAGTATATGTATTAGAATTTATATTGTTGGCAATCATTTTTGTATACATGTTTTTACAGGTACAGTGCAACCAATATAAGGTCGCGAGTCAGATGCGCAAATGAAAGAGTACGACAACAAGAATTAAACTATAATATACATGCATAAGAGTGTGATAAAAGTTGTGTTAGCAGCACATTAAATTTTACCATGCTAGCACATATTTTTTATTTTGGTCGTCGATCGCGCACGGATTATAGGGGGGAGCATGGTAATTTTTCTGAAATTTTCTCTACAAAAATTATAGGATTTTTCTCTCCGTGTACCAAATTGTGAAAATACAAAAATTATTTTATCTATTTTTGTTCATCTGCATATAATTTTTTATAAAAAATGCAAACTCGTATCAGGGAATTAGAATATTTTTTTTTAATTTACCTCGGTACGTTACCATCCGGGCTTGTTGGAATGTATTGCCGTACGTATTGGTATTCTGTGATTTTAAATAGCGATCCTGCCAGGATACAACTGAACTGCCTAGTAAAAATAATCAGTTGTAAAATTAATCGAATATACATAATTCTAGGTTACAAATGCTAAAACGGTAATTTGAATAAGGACAGTTGTCAAAACGCGAGGAAAAACCGAGGTTCACATCCAGCAACTTTATATAATAGAAGACAAATGGCCATAATCTGCGACCTCGTATCGTATGGAAATAATTCAAAATTGATAAACAAAACAATTTATAAGTTTTAAGTTTATGTTTTGAAAGAAATTGTAATTATTCAATTTTATGTATATTAGAAAAATGTTTTTACATTTGAACTAGCCAAAATTATTGAATAAAAATTTTAACAAGCCTTAGTTAATATGACAAATTGTTTTAGGTAAACTTTATTTAGATTATCAAATCATCTCTCAAATATTAAATTGAAAAATAAAATTGTTTTTTTAATAATTATTATTTAATAATTTTAATTAAAACCAGTTTTATTTTAGTTTTTGTTTATTATTTTGTTATCTTTTTTTTTTTTAAACGTAAAAAAAAAACTGATGACTTGTCGATAATGTTAATTGTAATTTTATGGTCAATTAACACATATTCAAAAAGCATATAAGAACAAAATCAACATATGTCTAGAATCGATAGGAATGTTTTCCTTAAAAAATTACTTTAAATGAAACATTTAGGCAATTAATTACTTAACAATTAAAACTTTTTTGGGTTTTTAATTGAGTAATTTAAAAGATAAAAGGCATGTGTGTTTAAAAAAGACATTGTGAATAAACTGGATGTAATAGCAGGTATAGGACTACCGTTTTAACTTGCTTCAATTTCATCACGATTACTAATTGCAAAATAATGAACTTTATGTTTCTTAATTCTTTTTTTTCGGACAAAAATCATAAAGATTTTTTGAAAATTTATAAAATACATGTAGGCCAACTGTTATTTGAATTACAATTTTTTTTGGCCGTAACTTCTTGGCAGATTTGTTGCAGTAGTTGTTTTACTGACAATTTAAAAGTGATTACTTTTTTGCACGTAATTCCGTCCATTAAATACGATGATTGTTGTAAATACATACATTGTAATGTTGCATTACATTAAATTATTTAATATGATTTATACCAATCGTTTGTAGTTTTATCAATTATAGACTAATTGTTACGAATATTGAACAGTCAGGAATCACCTATAGTAATTACCAAGTAATTATTATAGTAGTTGGGTTTGTACAATGTAATTTTTGCGTACAGTCTGAAAATTTTCATTAAAATATTGAAATTTTTTTTAATACAGTTTTCTAAGTTAGTATTACTTTCCATTGAATAGCGTGCATATGTATTATAATGCACTTTTTTTAACAATAAGTATAGGCTTCCGAATTATTTTGGAATTATACCCAGTTTCAATGACAATTGAGCATGGGCCATCTTTAAAGAATTAAATAATTCTTTTATTCGAAACAAATCAATCTTTTCTATTCTTTTCGAAAAACCAATTACAAATTTAAAATTTACGCAAGTGCCATAATGAAAGAGATAAAGCCAAGAAAACGGAAATTCTTTAAATTCATAAATGATGAATCATGGTTAAATTTAAGTCAAATGGATATTACAACGGAATTTTTTTTAAAAAAAATTTGTTAAATTTTATGAGCATAAACTCCTTAATTAGTTTTAGTTGCAATATATATTCGTATCCATTTTTTAAATACAATAGATTTACGTATATATTCAACAAAAATGGAAATGGTCTGTAAATAAGTGAAAATTTATTCATACAGAATGCTTCAAAAATGGTGGAAAACAATAGTATTTTCTGAATGCTGAGTTTTCAGAAACTTTTAGTGATATTCAAAAATACTTACATCCTATGAGTGGTTAAATTAGGAGACTATACAAAATTTCATCTAAGGTCACTCCTTATTACCTCTTACGTTTTACACCTTCGACATTTCTTGTATGAAAGACCTAATTTGCTTACCAATGGCTGACGGTGTCTTAATTCTTATCATAGGAACTCTAATTCAAAGATTACGCAAGCGTCTGTGGGCGATTAGTTTAACTGGTGCGTTTAATTGGTGATAGAAATATAGATATTATACGAATTATGTACATTTTTATTTGTCACAGCTTCTAATTTGAACACTAGAGGCGTGTGTGAGAGTCTTTGCGTTGCTCCTATAAATTGATATCAAAGTTTCAAATAGAGCAATCATTTATATTTTTTAAATACTTTGTAGTAATAATGTTTACATTCAGTCTTTTGAAACAAAGGCAACAAGTCGATGATCTTATCCTTTTTCAAAACATTTATTATGTTTTAATTTCACGAAATGTCATTTATTTTAAGTAGGTTTAGTTAAACTTGTTGTTGTATTTTGATATTTTCTACTGTCACACAAACTTGACAAATACCAATCGCCTTTTTGTCTACACCTGCATATATCTTGTTAATATATTTACAAAAACGGGTTAGAGAAACATCACACATATATACCCAGATAATTTAACAGAGTTAATAAGATAGAAATTGAGATTTTTTCAAAAAATTCGATAAAAGAACCCCTCCTTCGTTGTTCAAGATTTTTATCGATTGTCACTTTTTTGATAGTCAATTGATTTAATAAATTTGATAACGTATGGTCGCGTGGCCAATCTAGATAGACGGGTATTCAAATTCAAAAATAATTGAAATGGTATTTTGGAATTTGGTTTTATGTCAAACATAGCAATTAAATTTTTTTTTTTTGAAAAAGCCTATTCGAATATTTTTGAACAATTACTGTAGACACTATGTGCTGTATACTTTTTTATATCACACCAAAAATATTTGTGTGCGATAATTTATGACTAAATTTTATATACCTGTAAACCTGCTTACATAATTTACAATTTGATTTACACCTGTGTAAGATTTAACTATTGTACCTAATAAAAAATACAATCAGTATAATAATAACAACAGAGTCACATCAGTATACAACAAAAGTCATAAAAATTTAAGCAACCAATAAATAAAGGAAATTTTCATTGTTATTAAGTCAAAAAAGCAAGAAAGGAATGTACGTTTATGTGAATTATATGACGAGTAATTGTTCAGACTGATATTTTTGATTTTATGTAGGCTGAGCTATAGATGAAATTTTGCAATTATTGCAGCGTGGATTCGGAAGCTAAATATAAATTAAGAAATCCAAGACATTCTGGTAGACTACTCTAAAAAAGTTAGTTTTCAGACACAAAACTAAAGCGAAAATTTTGATTTTAATAGAGTTAGTAGTTATTGAATCATACACGGAGAGAAAATTCATATAAAAATTACTGTGCTCAGCACTACAATCGACGTGTAAAAGGCGAACATATTCAATTTTGTACGGTAAAAATATAAAAATTATAATTAATCATAGAAAATTTAAAGGATAGAATATTGTTTCCGTAATATTAGCTCCGTAAAATTTGTAAAACAGCACAGTAAACAGTTCCATTGCCGACAAAAAAATATTTTTTAATTGTTTTTATTAAAAAAATTACCATGCTGTATTATAATATTTGAAATGCTATCTGCTTATAGTAGAAAGAAAAAAAGAGAAAGAAGGTTGTGTGTGTTGTGAACGCTGTTGAAAGGTACCTCACTCATAGCCAGTCACATAGCCAACCATAGGTGTGGACGACCAATTTAGTCGGACGGGTCGGACCAAGAACCTTGATTCATTAGACTTACAAGCAGCAACCAATATTCATTACACTGTGTTAGAGGACGGGGATGTCACCGTTTAATTCATCATTTTGTTACTTCACTATCTTTAGTATTAGAATATATTGTTGGTAATCATTTTTGTATGCATCATCAAGTTCTTACTGGTTCGAAGTTTTTACAGGTACAGCTCAAGCAACATAAATTTGCGGGTCAGATGCGCAAATGAAAGAGTACGACAACAAGAATTAAACTATAACATATATGCATAAGAGTGTGATAAAAGTTGTGTTAGCACATTAAATTTTACCATGCTAGCAGATATTTTTTATTTTGGTCGTCGATCGCGCACGCATTATAAGAGAGCATGGTAATTTTTCTGAAATTTTATCTACAAAACTTGATTGAATTGAATATGATTTTTCTCTCCGTGTAGATTACCGGAAAACTGACGAGATTCCACTTATTGTTAGATTGTTTTCTCTAGTGATCCTCATGCTTAATATTTTGGCGAAGTTTCACATGCTAACTTTCATTAGATATATTCTATTATTTTATTTATGGTTTTTAAGGTGCTGAAAAATTATAATAAGCCTAGTGACGCCATCAAATTATAAAATTTTCTTTTAGCTTCAAAGTTTTGGGTTGTTTAATAGATTTAAACGTTATTTTATGGTATATATTTGATTTTTAAAAATAAAAACACAATTTTACTTTATACAGGTATCGCTATATTTTACGTCAAAGCGAACAGTTCGTTAATAACTATATAAGCCGAAACATGTTATAGAAATAAAGTGGTATCTATCTACAAAGTAAAATTGTGTTTTTATTTTGAGGTTATTTGCTACTTTTAACAGGTCAGTTACCCAGAGAAAACATTTTATCAACAACAAAATTAAGATCAAAGGTATAATTCGCAATTTATTTTCGAATTCACCAACAACCCAAAAAAAACACTTTAATGAATAAATATACAAATTCATATTTAAATAATAAACACATATCCAGTATATACATAGTTTACAAATTTTATTATTAAAATCAATGTAACAGACTAGCAGACTAGACAACATATTAAAACATTGGCATTGTGGTAATATAGGCTGCACTGATAAACTGGCAACAAAAACGTTGGCAGTCGTAACACTAGCCGTACGTAACTGACACATACAGCGCTAAAAAGACATATTGAATTAATATGAGAGTGGGTGTAGCTAATAATATTATAACAATTTGAATAAAATAAACACACATAACATAGAAGCCGAATAAAATATACAAAATGGCCACGCCCACATTCATCTGTTTTTATTTATATCAATTATTCTATTATCGTGTATGTATTTTTGTATGTTTGTGATGTGTATATGCATGTATGTATGTAATATGTATGTTTACGACCGGCCGCATACATTCCGGTTTTAACCGAGCCGGGCGCCCGGTCCGGGTACCTGAAGGTGCAAATAACATGGTAACTCCATTTACTATCGCACACTTTTCTTATTCTTACCGGTCAGAACGGCCGGTCAGAATGTAACTGGCCACGCCCGGACCGGGCTGTCAAAAACAGAGGAAACACATCAAATAAAAGAATAAAACATGTCAGAAACATTAATACGTCGTCGTCCATTTTATTTAATGAAATCGACAATAATGCAGTCAATACAACAATACCGAACTGTCAAATAATACTGATATATTTTTTTAAGAATTCAATCAACCGGCATGTATGCGCTAATACGACCGGTTGACCGGCCCGGGCGCCCGGCCCGGTTACAACCGGAATGTATGCGGCCGGCCTTATAAATTGAAAAGTGTGAATATGTCAGTATCTATATCTGAGCAAGTAGTAAATGTTTTATAAATTATTTGTTTTTATTTGTTTAAGCGTGCTGCTTATTGAATAGTCCGCGTATTACAAATATAATGTCAAGTTGATACGATTTAGTTGAAAAAACTGGCTACAAAGCATTTTCACATAATAATATTGAGAATTTTTCGGAAATGTCAGATTTCCTTTTTCACCAACATTCTTTAATATTTGCTTCACCCCTCCAGACTGTCGACAGAAGTGGAAACTAAAAAAATATGAAATGACAGATATATACAGCACTAATGTTGCATAACACATCATTCTTATGATTACAGATAGTGCTGTTACCAATAGCAGATGTGGACTCACAAGATTTTACCCATTCAAAAAGCGTCCAACGCGCACATCATACAGCCGGGCAGGGGAGCGGGTGGTAATTGGAGCCTAATAAGGAAAAACAAAAATCTCGAATCGTTCTAACAATTTATTTATTTTTTAAATTGAAACATACAAATAAACTGAATTTTAGTCAGCTAAGCAATATTTTTTTCTGGTCGAAAAATCTTTTTTCCTTTAGACTACAGTCCGCTTCCATTGCTCGACAGGTCGGGAAATGGGAGCCTAAAATTTATTTTAAATTCGATAAAAATTGTAAAAGGAAAATCAGTCTCCAAAAACAAAATAAATGCAAAAATACAGTAAATAAAGGTATTTTAACAACGAAATTCAACTTTATAATCAGAATAAAAGAATTATTCTAAGGATTCTAAGGGTTTAGATTCTAAGGATGGGTTCAGAGAACACACATATAATCAGCTACGCTATTGGAGTCAAAATATTCTGCGTGTGTCCAATTTCCACCGCTTCTGCAACGATACCGTAACTATCTTTGCAAAAAAGCCTTGCATTCAATCTTTTTTAGATGCGAACCACATATCCCGAAATCCACTATTTTGTGCAATATGGTTATAGATTTCAATATTCATTTGTTATCGCAATTCTGATCATCATAACAAAAAATAGACAAACTTATAGTTAATTAGCTTTATAATTAGTGATAATTAATTAACATCAAAGATTTAATTTAGTTGTTACTTTGACATCGTTAAAATTATTTTGTTATTTTAGTTTAAGCACCGAGCACAAAAAACAAAATCTTTCTTAACAACTGAATGCCTGCAACCACCGAAAAATGCGCATAAAAGAAGCTTAACCGACAAATACTGAAGACTTTTAAGTTGCGAACTAGCGAATACAAGCATTAGAAGCCTGTACTTTTACACCGCTCCATTACCCGCTAGCTCTCATTACCCCTCGCTCTCCTACACGTTATACTCATAGCTACACATATACTGTTAACATTAGCATGTCGGTGACACGAACCCATCAGATTTACCCCTATCCTACTGAGGTTTTTACTTCAAACAATGTACAATTTTTTAGCATGCATTGACAAGTTATGATCCCAAACCCGAATCTGTTATCGGTGGGCACACAATTTGATAATACAAAGCCATGTTTCAAAATTTAGAATAAAGATAGAATTTTTTAAATACTCGAAAACGGTAAGAGACAATGTAAAAAGTCGTCAAGTGCGTGTTTGACACGCATTAAATATAGGTATTCAGTGATTACTGTTTCTCAATTTTCAGGATAAGGTATATAAAGCATTTAAGTATATTTTTACGTTTTATTAAAAAAATAGATGAATATGTTTGACCATAGACATTAGAAATGAAAGGACCAGTAATTTATATTACGTACGAAAGATAATACGTACACGTTAAAAAGAGACAAATATTATAAATAGCATCTAAAATGCCAATATATATTTCTTTTTCAAGGATACCCCAAACTTTAAAATTAAAATTGAGGCATAGTCAGCCATGTTTGCATTAAAAAATTTGAAAAAATAATGTAAAAATTGTCACTATTTTCACTTTTTAAATTGTGTTTTTTGTTACATTTTTTTAAAGAAAATATTATGGCAACGAATTTTGCAACTACAAAATATCAAATCAAAAGATAGAAACTATATTTTCTAATTCAACAAAAATTGTAAAATAAATTTTTTAAACACTTTTTTATTAAAATAATGATAATGATAATAATAATACGTTGAACTCTATTAAATAAATATAATTAAACTCAATTTAAATAAAAAATAATAACAAATATTATGTTTTTTAATAGTAACGAAAAATAATAAATTGCATTAAAATCAATAATGTATAACAATTGCAAGAATCGATTCAAAACCTGTAATATAACATGCATATAGGTAAATTAATAATACTTTAAGATAAGCATACAATATGACGATACATGACCGTCTATGACTAAGGCGAATACGTTGTGTGGACACACACACATACTTAAGAAGCAGTGTACGTGAGTAAACGAGGTATGGACTCCCCCCTCACTTAATGTCGACGTCGCACTTTTTGGGGTGTGCGACAAGTGGATTTTTACTGTACGCGCTACTGATGTTTCAAAAATTGCAAGAATTTGAACGAAATTATAATAGGTCCGAAGATTGACGAATGTCTTCGAACCTATAAAAATGTAAATCAGTGTTTTTCCTTAATTTCTACAGGGATGGGTTAAACGGGGCTGCTTTTTGGTACAACGACAGAATGATATAGAAACTACGTCATCACAAAATAAAACTTTATAAAAATTTAAACAAACTTGGGTTGGAAACCACAAAAAACGAAACTAATATATATTGTGGAAGCGCTGAGAAGTGATGTCAAAAATTTAATCGAAACGGATCAGATTCAAATTTTGATACAGGCGAGGATAGTTTTTTGTCAGTATTAATATACAAGTACTTATAGCCAATACAAAGTTTTAATAAAAGCCGTCGGATAGTCTGTTTTGGAATGCTCTTACCACGTAACTTTTGAATATCAATTTTTTGTTCCTCATTTAAGAATTTTTCAGTAACTGCCGTAAACAATTTCTTCTCAATCTTTTGTGATTTAGTTGCTGAAGAGAAATATTAAAATATTTACCTACTGTATTAATTTTATTTTTTCTTTTAAATTACTCAAATTTTAATTATAATTTTTTTCTCCCAAAATTCCTGTTCGTTCTTAATTAATTACACGTCATTTTGTAAATGTCTTAAGACTGAAATTAATAGTCTCACTTTCAAATACATTTCTCAATAGCTACTGTATAGAGTTTAAATTCAAAACGGTGACATACGGCAGCATTTCACAAGCCAACATTTACTTACATATAGTGAAGAAAAAAATATTTTAAAAAGTTCACAGTAATAAAATATTTTTGTACAATAATATATATTTTTCTTAATTTTATTTTAAATATTTAAAAAAATTAATAAATCTTCCTCCAGCTTTTTGTTAAGATAAAAAAAAATATTTTGTGTAAAACATTTTAACATTGATTTATTTATAAAATTGTTAATTTATTTCCACCCAAATAGTTAATAAATTTTCATTTTCTCCCGTGTATCATAGTCTAATGTCACATTAATTAATAATTAATAGTAAATTTATATCTGATTAGAAGCTAAAAAAAAAATACCACCACGTCTTAGGTGGCGTCAGCGATTTAAGAAACAAAATGTTGAAAAATTTGGTTTTAAATAATATCTGAAAACTTGTAATTGTATATTAAGGGGGGCGTGGATTAATTCGCTATAAAATAAGCATACTCTCCAGAATTTTTTTTTACGATACGATTAATATAAATTAATTTATGTAATTCGTACATGGTAGAATGATATTTGAGGAGTATTATGTAAAAAATTCATTGAAAAATATGTATTAAATACACTGTTAAAAAAAAAATGTATTATTACAATGGTAAATATGGTAATTTTTACAATATGTGTCTTGAAAATTACAACGTGTTAGTAAATTTAAATAATTTATTTGTAAAATATGAATTTTTGTCTAAAAATAAATTTTCACTGTAATTTTAAATACTTTGATACTAAAATTACATATAAAAGTGGTATTTGACATGCTAAAATAGTAAAATTACATTTCGAAACGAAAATTTACTGTATTTGTATGTAAATTACTGGTCTTTTGGATGTAAATTACCGGTATCACGTGATTGATTCTGCGCAATTGACGGCGTCAGTTGAGTTAACAATGTAATTTTACATGTCGTACGTAATTAATTTACATTGAGTTTTGTAAAATTACATCCGAAATGTAAGGTAAAACATTTTACAATGTAATTTTACATAGAAAAATGGTTTAAACATTTCGAAATGTAATTTTACAATATTTAATGTTGGCAATTAAATGCCAACATTAAATGTTGTAAAATTTTTTAACAGTGTAGTTACCACATTGCGGTGAACCGTACTTACCGGTTAGTTGATAAATTTATTTTTAAACTGAGTTTTTAATTTTTGATAACACTTAAAAGTCAAAATACAGATTTTTGATTAAAAAATCGCCAACTTTTATTGTAAAATAAGTTATGATTAAAAAAATAAAAAATAAAAAAAACTCGACATCGTTACCTTGTAATTTATGTGTAGAAAGAGTGTATGACATAGAATCATCGATGTTAGCCAGCTCCATAAAACAAAGAACTTTCAGCCAAACAGTAAGCGAAACTGTTCGCTACAGATCTCTACTGGGTCAGAAGAATGGAGATTTACAACTCTATATCTCTCTTAGTTTTGCTCCAATCCCCATCAAATTTTAACATAATAATCTTGTGTTGTACATTCCTATGACAAATTTTGAAAAAAAAAAAAGCCAAAAAAATATTTTAAAACTTTACAAAATTTTAGTTAAATTGATGACGTTGTCAAAATGAAAAAATTTCTTATTTCTCAAATTGAATTTTATGGAGGTGATTTGATTTAGGATGATTTGAATGAGAACTTTTCATTTTTCCACCTAGAAATATGACTGAAATGTACCTACTTCTCCTGCATTTAGACTCAAAGGGAAATAAATTTAGAATAAAACTGAAACTTGTTCATGGAACACATGTATTTGTGCGTCCGTCTATAATATAGTATCTATATAGACTCTATATAGATACATAGTTGAAAATATAAAGACATTTTTCTTTTTCTATAAACAAATTTTTTAAATAAATATTACAAAAAGGTGACACAAACCTATTTGTGTATTAGACGTAAGTTGTTTTTCTTGTTTCATTCTATTCACTCACTGCCCCCTGTTGTGACAACCAGTAACTGTTTTGTGCTTATTCGTTCAGAACGTTAAATGTTATTTGTAACTTGGTAACGTTAAAATATCTACCCATATAACTTACAATTGCTACAGGGTGTTTACTGTTTAGTGAAAAAGTAACTGTAGCTTTATCGATGTCACTTTAAAATGTCAGAAAAGAAAGTTTTATTAGAAAATCTTTTCTCTGTAACGAATTTAACACAATCAATATACAGTAAAAGCTCCCTAATCTTGACTAGCATGTCCAGGACCATTCTCTAGTCTTGACATTCCCACTTTTTACTACTCCTAAGCGCACTGAATGCGCAACATACGCAATTTAAATCTAAAGAAAGGTATAGGTAGAGAAGGATACCAAATATATGCTATACGCGTTATTAATTACGAATTTAATTGGTTACTGAAGAATCGTGGTGGGAGAAAATATTGTCAAGAGTATAGAAATTATCCAGTCAAGATTAGAGAGACAGCAAGTTTATGGAGCGCAAGTTTACGGAGCTTCTACTATAAAACTTTTTAGAACATATTGTACAAAGAAAGCACTTTAATATTTTTAATACATTTTTGGTTGGGGTACAGATGATTGAAAATGAGTAGGTAAACCAGATACAGTTATATAAAACATATCCATGATTCAATTGTTTTTCGGTGCAGAGCAGAAAATCCTTAATATATTTATATTTAATAGCAAGTTAAGAAAAAGTGCAGCTACTAAAGAACACTCGGAGGTTGGATTACTGAGAGATGTATTTAATTATGTTTGCTACAAACTGGTTGAATATTTTGAATAATTTCTTTGCTTGTCCCACTTCTTTCCTGTTTGTGATTGGTGCTAGAGTTTCGTACAAGACGGGACTATGTTAACAACATTAGGGGACGGTAGCCCAAAGCGGGTAAGCTAAGATTAGACGCCCAAAAAAGTAGATTTTAACCTCAATAGGCAGATCGTATTTATATTATCACATAGATTAGTTATCGAACTTTAAAATGAAACTTCGCTTAAGAAATTTTTGTACGATATTTATTTTTAATAAAGAAAATACAAAACCTTTATAAAAACCCGCTTTGCCCGTATAGGTATCCTAAAATGGGTAATGCTCTTTGGGCAAAGCGGGTAAATACATTATGTATTTAAATACTGTTATTATTTTTTAATATAATTAAGCTTTCTTAATCATATAGAACTTAACAATAAATATAATTAAGTTAAAAATAATTTCAAAACACAAAAATAATCAAGTTATAACAATTAATTGTAACTTTCTTTACAACCTCCACATTGTAGTATATTACTTCAAGTGGTTCCACATCAAAATCACCACAAACAAGGCAGAAATGTTTTTTTAAGCTTTTTCCCTCATTCCGTCGTAAATAGAAGATTTGTTATTTTTTTTCTCCTTCTAACTGTTTTTTCCATTAAGATGCTTCTATTTCGTCTACCCGCTTTGCCTAAAAAGGCTTAATTTTGTTAATAATTTCAAAATGAAAGCCGATACATGTCTACCAAAAAGATTGTAAATAAAAAGGTTTGCGACTAGTCATAGAATATTATTTTATCGTCAAAATTTTTAACAAAACCAACAAACGAAGATGATGCTTAACTAGGACATTAAACGACACAAGCGTTCAAGTGCAATTGATTGATATTGGTTGATATTCGGTTAATTTCGGTATACACACGACCTGACAAAAGCACTCGATACAGCGATATACAAGCGCTTACCCGCTTTAAGAAGGGTACCCGCTTTGTGGGACCTTCCACTACGAAATAGTTGACAGTATGTATTAGTAAAAATGAAATATCTGGGATGTAATCACACCTAAATACAATCCTGTAAGATTTCTTCGTTTCCCATCTTTTTTGTTCAAAATGATTTTTGCCATTCACAAAACTAACATCCTTTATATTTTGTATTATAATGTATCTCAAGTAATAAATAATAACCGAGAATTTGGTCCGAGGTCAGCCACCCACATCGTCACCGGGGACTTGTTTTGAGGTCTATTGGTTGGATCCAATTCATGTTTAACTTAATTGTTCACACTGTCACTAGTTAGTGTTTGTTGTGTGTATTCCGTCTGTTCTATACGGAGACTACGGATTTGGTTGAGGTGTTTCATTTATATTTGTTACACGAATACACAACCAGAGACAGTATTAGCGCCAAATACAACAAATAGAAACGACACCCGCTAACGTAAGACGGAGAAGAAAATATGTTTAGAAAAATTATTTATTACCAAGTTGAAATTTGTTTGCTTTTGGCAATTTCACGTTTCAAATTTATTTACAATAAATTATTTATATTTTTTTTTTTAGTCTTTGGAAAGTGTTGAATTTTTATTATTTATTTTATTTATTTGTATTTTAGCTATTTGAACTTTTGTTATACATAATATTTTTAACAAAAAAATACTGTTTAATAATAGTATAAAATGGTATTTAGAATTCCACTGAGGACCTTTTACAACAATTAATTTTACCGGTTTTCTATTACAAGAATTTAATTTCCAATACAATAAAAGAATTTTAAAATTTTGATATTATATATACTTAATAGTTTTTCTGCATGGCTCTTATTTCCTTTTTATTGGATATAGTTGCAAAAATTTGCCACTTTAATTGCTACATGTTGTTACAATTTATTAATTAAACGCTTCAGTCGACAAAATAATCACTTTGGCCTTCGTTACTTTCATGTCTAGTCGATAAGAAATATCTTTTAATTAATAGGTGTGTTTAAAAATTAAACTGTTGCATTGGCAATGGGGAATGGCACACAGATTCCTCGAATTATATCCAATATTTAAACTGCATCTTGTCTTAAATATTATTAACCTCATGTTTGAAAAAGGAATAGCTTTAAAACAAACATAGGGTGGACTAGGGTGAAAATTACGAAAAGACTAACTGCGTAGCCTATTTTTATAATGTCAAATCAGTCCGTAGATAAAATTAAAGAAACCAAAAGAGATATTATTTGATACTTCGAATTGAAAGGCAATTCCAAAAATTTAAAAAATAAAAGTTTTTGGTTTTAGCTTAAGTTTTTTGCTTCTATAGTAACAGGAAAAATAAAGCGTTTATTTCAAGCACCCGACATTAATATATTTTTTTGATTGTATTGAAATTTATAGGGGAGCACATATGGCCTAACCCCCAAACACTTATGGGATTTCGTTGGCTACTATTACTCCAATTGGGATGATATTCGTAGGGGACCATTTAGGAACTAAACGCCATAATTTCTAAAAACTTTACCAAATTCTAATCGATCTAATAGTTCCAAAATTATGCCACTTGATGAGATCCTAGGACACACAGAAAAACCAACAGATAGACACGAAACCAGAACTACTTAGGCAGCTTTAAAACATCAAATGTACGTAAAAATTTTAATTTATTTTTTTTTGGGGGGGGGGGGGAATTGGCATGTTTCAAAAACTATCAAAAGCTCAATTACTTTGAGAGTGAATTTTGTTTCTCCATGACTATTGTTATTTCTAAAATAAAACTTTCTCTAATCGTTCACATTAATTAAAAATTGTAAAATATAATTTTAAAAATAAAAATTTATTGTCAATATATTATTTATTTATTTAGTTACCTATATTGGATTGCAAAATGTTGCAATAAATTTACACAATACTACTGAAGTAAATGAACATTGCGTATATAATAAGAATAGACTTGGACATTCAAATGAGAGAGTTAGTTGTCATTCAGTACAAAATATATTTGTATTTGGTAGATATCTGTATATACCTGTATGTACATATAAAGATTTCAATTACTGAAAATCAAAGTTCAAATAATAAAACAATACGAGAATGAATATGGCGGCAATCCATTACTCTTTGACAATGCATAATAAAAAAATATTATTTAACCTCCTAACACGTCATTTTACACAGAAAGCGCAATAACAAACCTTACCGTAATATTGGAAAAAATATTCCTTTTTTTGATTTATGTGACAGAATTCTAATATCGCGCCAAAAAAAATTTAATTTTCATTTGTTCCACTGTGTTAACTTTTTGTTTTTATTACTTACCACAGACAGCGAGATGCAGATAGATAGATCTTTTACGTGCAATGTATAATTTATTGAATACTAAATTGATAATAATGGTTAAACCCTTTGTAAACTTGACGGGTCATAGGTAGAATAATTTAAAAAAAATTAATCGAAAAATAAATAAATTTGTAAATTTTGTAAAAGATGATAAACAAAAATATTTGGAACGTGAAAATTTGCAAAATGACAATAAAGCCATTAAATTTTATGTGCACGGGGCATACATTCATATCGAAATTTATAAAATTTCAAGAATGTCGTTTATTACTTAAAAAATATTTCTTTGAAAACATCTTTTGGAATGATGTCATTACCATTAATATTATTTTATTAATTCTGAAAATAAATTCTATTGTAGCAAATGTATCAAATTACACAAAAGTTAAAAAAATATAGTTTCTTCTGACAATGTAACAAATATTTTTAAGATGCTTTCAGTGGGGCTAAAACTAATTTATTTAAAGGCGAATAAAATTCTGTCTTAGTTATAGCTAGAGCATCCATATTTTAACAAAACAAAACGTGGCTACCCCCCCCCCCCCCAAAAAAAAAAAAGAAAGAAGAAAATCCGAATAACAAAATTGCTCTTAGAAATATTTTTTCGAGTGGTTCTACATGCTTGATTTTGGTAAAATTAAGAGAACGACTGCGAAAATCTATATTCTTTTCCAGTTTCACCATTTTATAATTTTGGTCCCGATTTTTAAGGTAGGTACTGAAAATTTTTAGTAACCTTGATGACGTCATTATATTAATAAATTTTTTTTACCTGAAGTTGGGCTTTTGGAAGTGATTTGAACTAGATTGACTGGTTGATTTATGGTATATTAGGTGAAAACTTTTCATTTTTACTATATCGACTATTTTACTATAACATTAGGAAATTCCTTTTAGAAATATATGACTGATTCGATTGAAGTATTCTTTTTAATAAACCTATATGCCTAAATTGAAATAAAGTATTTCAAATTATCAAATAGTGAATATAAACTAAATCTACAATATTTTGGTCAGATTCACATTTGTGTAGACTAACTTCCACCTTATTCTCAAGGTTGAAAGTCCCGAAAACTCCCACATGGATATTTTTGCTATGAATTTCGGAAAATAGTTACTTAGGTACTCAAAATGCACTTTCTTAGATGCATTTTAAGGCAACACTTATTCAATTACATAGTACCTATATTATTTGAAATGAAAAATTGTCTAAACCGGCATAAATCTGGAAAAACCGGGACTTGTGGACACTCCCGTTAAAACAACTGTCTCCAATAAAGAATTTACAATTATTTAAAAAACAAAAAATTAAATTTTCAATTGGGTGGTCTCATTCATCATACAAAACCGAAAATCGACAAGGAAGATTAAAATCTTTCAAAAAAAAAGTTGTTATCAGTTCATAAACACAATACCCAGCTACGCCAAATACTACAATCAAATAAATGTATTTATTTTTTTTCAAAAAGTCATTACTGGCTTTTATATGAATTATACAATCTTGACTGTGCTGTGATGCCCATGATTGACTGAGTCCCATTTTAAATTTAGAAAACAATCAATTAAAACAGATGACAACCAAATGACAACAATTGTTTTGTCAAGAAAAAATTTGAAGATCGAAAACGAAAAAAAAAGGAAGATATTTTGAGAAAACAGAAAACAGCATGTAATCATCAAGATTACACTGCTGTGTGAATACAGCAACAAAACACTACGACCATACATACTACCAACTTCTAGCAAACAAATACACACAATCAAAACGGTGATGCTACACACTATCATGTTTATTATTTCATATTTTATCTGTCATATCTATTGTTCGAATTTCGTGAGGCGAAAAAGAAATATTTAAGAAAAAATTTTTGAAAGGGAGTCAGTTACTTGGAGACCACCGGCGTATCTACGTCATATTTTAAATATTTGACTAAATAATATTACGTACAAGATGGTAGATGTGTGGATATTTGAATGTCTGAACAGATTTTTTTCAAATATTTTTTTTTTTAATCTCGTCACTGTTAAAAAAAGTGTGTGAAAAATTTGAAACATTCTACAGGAAAAAATTGTTTAAGTTGCTAAAAATTATTCAAATATTTCAAGTCTTGCATTTGCTCGTCATCGATCAGATTTCAGTGCGACTTTATCAGGAAGAAATTGTTAGTTGTCTCCATCTCATGTTTTTCTCCCATCAGAATCCTGACATAATTGAGAACTTTAATTTTTATATAATTTTCGCTCTCTTCAATTCTCTGTATATTTAACGAAATAGTTTCTTGAACCTTTTTTGAAACATTAACTAAAAAAAGCAAATAATTCAAAATTTAGACAAAGTACAATTTCAAAAAAGAAATATTTATATAATTAAATGCAATTGAGAATCCTACCACGGATTTTCAATATAATAATGAATAAATTTTGCTGGGAATAAACAAATACCCCATAAGCATACTGTCGTTTTTCACTACGACTGCGAAAAAAAGAGAAATTTTCACAACGAAAAAAATGGTAGGAAATATTTTGTTGGTCATTTCGCTATAGATAAACACGACACAAATAAAAAAAACTTTGTATTGGTAAATTTAACTGATTTCAAAGTCATAGTAACGAAATATTAAATAATAATATGAATCATACTAACTTATTTTATTCGTTAAATTGCCTTTATATTAACACTATGAGGCCCGAGCACTTTCATAGTAAACTTCCCTGGAAGCCGGCAATATTTAAAAAAAAAACTTTATATAAACAAATACCTAAAATAATGATTCAAACACTGAATAGATTCAACACAGTTCAACATGTATGTGTAAAACTGTAAACATACGTACGTGATACGTACATACTAAATATACACTGACATTCAAATCAATTTTATTTAAAAATATAAATTATATTTTTTATGTATTTTTTGTTTATCTTAAAATTTTTTATACATAGAAACCAAAAGAGTAGTTCGTGTTGGTATGTATTTGTGTGAGTAGGAACACATCCGTGTGATGAAATGATGATAAACATCGCACACATAATGCGTAACCAACTAATCAATTAATTATTGAACGCGGTCGGCCTCTGGGGATGTTTTGTTTGGTTTTGGATGCCGAAGCTATGGGACTGAAAGTGTTAATATTTTTTCTCAAAGAATTTGTGTTATCTGCAACTTAAAGTCGCCAAAAATCAATTTAAACTACACTTCTCGATAAAAGATTTTCTTTATTCATAAAAACAAATTTATTCCAAGAAATACACATACCTCTCCTGTAACAATAAGTGAAAAATTGATTCGAATTGGTGTTTCAAGTGCAAAAATTGTCACAAAATTTATTTATAAACCTATAGTGGACATTTAGAGCCATCTATTAAAATCATAGCCTCGTCAGTTAAATACTTCAATAATTAAAAATATACTGTATTCAAGTATAAGTTTTCACAAGTTTCCATAAATATATATTTCTAGTAAACGTTATTAAATTGACTATCGCGCCGTAGTAAAAACTTTTATGAAGTTTTGAATGTGCAATTATATTTTATCGCTGGAAGAACGAACGGGTGATTCAAATTGAAGGGGACGAACAAGTATTACGGTGTTCGTTCAAAAACTACCAATATAAATTTTCTATAACGCCCCGCAAGAAAAAGAATATCTTGTTCCCCCAATTTTGAATTGTAAGAAACTAAATTCCTTTCATCTTTTTGATTTATGGAATTTATATGGGTAAATATACGCTATTGGTAAAAACATGGTCCACAGAAAGTTTTTAAAAGAAATTAAGAAATGTTTTTAAATGTTTGCATCTTTAAAATGGAACGTCTCCTCCGTTCTCCATTTAGGTAGTAGTTATAGGATTAAATAAAAATATTGTTAACGATGAATCATTTTTTCTAGCGATTTTGTGGAAACGGCGGCTCGATTACTCGCGTAAACTATGATTGGTAAAAAGTGTTGTTCACAAAAGCACGAAAGATCCCAGTACCGTATACTTACCCATATACATAGGTAATTTTCTTCGAGAAAATGAAGAAATTTTCCAGCACTTAATTATCCAAGTTCTTGCAGTGTAATTAATTTTTCAAAAAATATTGTCAGTAGACTAAAAAAATTAAAAATCAATTTTTTTTTTAAATATGTAAATTTCCCAATAAAATTTAACATAAGTATTTAATTTGTCTAATTTATAATATTTAAACTATATAATATACATATGTTTTGTTTGTAGATTACGATTAGTTTTAAGGTAGTTTAGGAATAATATTGCTTGTTAAAGAACACCAAAGTATTAGATAGCGATTAGTTGTTGGTCGAACACAATCTAATTGCACCTGCTACTCAGTCAACACACACTTTGATCTTTCAAGAGGCACTCTTTTTCAGGTTCTTAATAGATCAAACAGATATTTGTATATTTTTTTTTCGGTTTTAAGTGGCTCGTTCGGTCATCCAGTGTAACCATATACAATAATAATTTAAATTGATGATATATTCAGCGGAATATAAACGGACATCGGCATGAAACAGGTGTTAAAAGATTAACTTGGAAGTTGAAAGATGAATTTGAACTTATTTAAATTAAATGTGACGGTCATTATGGAACGGTGTATATTACATATGTACTTGGTGTTCGGTGTTTAATTGCCACGTAAGAAAAATATATTGTAAGGCTACCTTTAGATTTTTTAGGATACTTTAAGCTTAGTAGTCGATTTCACACTCTCAAGAATTTTTCACAATAACTAGACGAGTATACACAATTATTCGCTTTATATTGCGAAATTCAACATTATTTATAGGTATGTTCCAACAAACACTAGAATTTCCAATCGGAGTGAATCCAGTATTTTAAATTCGATAATATCATTTGAAGGTCAAATCAAATTCAATTTAGAATTTCAGTTCGGTATTTAATATGTAGGAACGTTTAAGTTAATTGTTAGGAATTTCAAAAGATGTCTCTACTAAAGACTTGAGGTATGTATTCTATACCTTCTTAAAGAAAAAAATTCGAAATTTCTTCTGACAAAACAGTTCAGACTTAAATTTGTCAATTTATTATTTAAATTTTTAAATTATAAGGATAAAAAAATATTCGTTAATGTGCATGTCTACGATTTGAAATACTCTGTAGCAAGAATTTCAAAACCCAATTCGGGTGAGTTCAGAATTAGTTTTAAATACTTGATGGAACATAGAATTTGGAATTCTGCGTAAACTTATATTCTTTAAAATTACAATTCTTCTTACAGTTGGAGCAGTAAAATTAACTATGCGCATGTTCATTAAAACGAGAATTAATTCGAGTGTTTGCTGGAACATACCTTATATCTTTCTCCGAAATAAAAACAAGCTCCTACTTAAAAAAAAAAAAAACTACCGTAAAACCGTCTAGACCCGGACACTTTTTTACATTTTTTGGTATAATTTTATATTTATACATGTTTCCTTCATGGATATCACCAATAAAACCAATAAAAGTATTACCATTAGAAAGAGTGTATATTATTTGTTATATCCCTGACCCATTTGTTTCATTATAAGTAAAAATAAAAAAAATAAAAAATAATTAGTAAATGTCCGGGTCTACACCCTAAATTGGTCTTACGGACACTTACTTAAATAATGTAATAACATGCAAACTAACCTCTCCCGTCGGGTTTTGGACAGTGTTTTATATCGTCTGATGTCTTTGAACCTGTCAAAGACTTCAAAATATTTTGTGGGAAGGGAGAGGGGGCAATGCATAGGATGGCTCTCTATGAAGTAAACATACAATATGACACCAGAAGGAGGCATAAACCGCGTAATTCTGGGGGGAATATTAACGTATGGATAGTGGGAGTTACAGCTGGTGCGAATCGCGGCCATAGAGTAATAAACAGATGTGTCCGGGTCTAAACGGATATACATATATAGCATGTATTTTTTATATATACATCGAATATAACTTCAAACATCATTAAATGATGCGCGATAAAATTCTGAACACATACATATCAAAACTAAAACAATATGACAATTATGACGAAAATTACATGTCTAAGTTAGACACACATTTTATTTCTTTGAAAAACTGTAGGATAGTCCTGTAAAATGAGATAGTAAATGTTGAAATGCGTAGTTTTTATTGGTACAGCTGTTTAGAGGATATTTTTCTCTCTCTAATGACGTCAAGAACAAATGTTTATTGTTGCAGGTTAATGTAGAAATTATTTACTTTGTAGATTGGTGCAAAGTGTCCGGGTCTAGATGGTTTTACGGTATTTGAATTAATAGATAGGAAAGAAACAGTTTGCTTTGTACAGTATCCATTGGAATGATTTTCATATCGCGTATTAGTAAGTATATTGTTGTTATCATCCTCAATTTCAGGGCCGCCGAGGGAGTGGGGTAGGTGGGACAATTGCAGCAATATGCCGGAGGCCCAAGTCTAAAAAAGGGACTCGCAACCCCGATTAGAGGCTGCGTCAATTGTATTTTTGTAGAAAATATGTTTGAATATTTTTTGTTTTACTCGGGGGCCCCTCATTTATCTTGCCGGCCCTGCTTTTACACTAGTAATTGCTTTATCCGAATCGCTCACTAAAGTGTTTTTGTCGCTTGAGAGGGGACAGCTCCGTAAGGTTGTTGGCCTCCTAACGGGTCACAATACGCTCAGGAGACATCTGCAGGTACTGGCCTTATGCACAGACGCAACCTGCAGGAAATGTGACAGGGAGGAGGAGTCCTCCTACCATATCCTGTGCAGCTGTGACGCACTGTCGCGGTTAAGGCATCGACATCTGGGGTTCAGTCACCTGACCCCAGAACTTATCAGGGAGATCAATGTGAAGTGCTTGCTTTCCTTTATTAAAGGGCTTGACTTCATTTGATTTTTCCCTCTTAGTTTTAAGGGGGCAAAAAGGGTCCAACAAAGTGGCCTACGTGCAGTGGATCCCATGGGGCTCACACCCTACTCGTTCATTCATTCATTCAATTGCTTTATCCAGTATCTAGTATATGTTTGGCTTGAAAACGTTATTATAACATACATATTGCAACATTAGAAACTTGTTGCAACAAAATAATTAAATAGTGTAATATCTGATTTAAAAATAATTTTTTTACATAAACATACTACTACGTTGATATCAAAACTAAAATTGTTTATTTATCGCAAATTATACTTGCAGTATTGTGGCACTGTCGATCGCTTTACTTTATTTAAATTCTGAGGTTTTGTTTTTTGTTTTTTTACTTTTGAATCTACTGTTTGCAAGATTTACAAACATCCTTTTTCACTACTTACTGTGTTCTGTGTGTTATACGTAATTCTGTGCAAATCAAAAAAACAAATATTAAAAACATGTTTTGATTGTTGTTACTGTTTTGTAGAATCGCAGAGCTGCTCGCATTCGTGGGTGGCGTTGCCATGATTTATAACATTTCAAGTTTAGTAGTTTTAAATATTTTAAACAGAACAAAAATTGGTAGGTAATTTACACATAAGCTGTCAGTGATTTTATTACGTTTCGCCAATATTGTTTAATGTTCGAGATATTTGTTTAGTTTTTGCGTATGCGTAAAGTCAGATCCGTAGAGAGCCACATCTAAAACTTGGGGCCCAGTCGACACTAGAGGAAAAAACTTGGGTCTCGCTGAACAAAAAAAAAAAACTTTTAAACTATTCGTGTAGAAACAAATTTCTAGTAGAAAATTGGTGCTTAACTTTTTTCTCAAGTTGAATTCTGGATCCAGGTTTTCCCCAGTTTTCCACAGTTTCTTGCACTTTTTTTCATCCTTAGATGTTTTGAATATTACGTACATTTCGAAAAAAACGCAAAAACTCGTCTCCTCTAATTTTTGGTGCTTTTTCTATATTTATGATGGTGAAAATTTGATACACTGAACCATTCAGGCTCAGGATATAAGAAAATTTACCCTGATTTTCACCACTCCAGCCCTCTTTATGAAATCGACCTCAGTTTAACCCATACAGGTGGATAGGTCTTTTAAAAAGGTCTTTTTATCTATCTCTTATAGTTTTCGAGATATCTTAACAAATACGATTTGAGTCTTGAACTTCAGGGTCTGGTTTCACCCCGTAAAAGTGAAGGTGGCCTATAAGGAAAAAATACGGGTCCCTTATTTTTGCCTTTTTTACACACCAGCAAAGTTTCATCAAAATAGTGAATTTTACTCTGGATGCATCTCCTCGTAAACGGAGCGCGCGTTAGTTCCCTGCGGTCCTGCTTAGAATATTGCAAGAATATAACATTTCTTGATTCTATCAATGAAGTACAGGATGTAAACAAAAGTGGTAGACATACAGAAATTGGTTTTAAAAATTATATTATGTGACCTTTTATTAGAATAATCTGTTTATTTAGCATCTAAACGAAAGTATACTACAGTAAAACTGTTTCTTACTCTTCTTATAGATTAACCAATACCTTTGGTAAACAGTAAGTTGAAAAAATGATAATTTGCTATCAAAAATTTGATGTTCAGAATCCGAACAAGTAATTACAGTGAATATTGTTACACAGAGAGTAGAGCTTTAAAGAGATACTGACATTAATAGTCCACTGTGTTGATATTTTAAAATATATTTATATGGAGCATCATCCCAGTTAATTATATTGTGACATTTTGGCGTTAACCCAACAAAATTTCTGTGACTGTTTGGGTGGGCTCAATTCACACAATACACTTCTACTGTGTATACGCATATACATAAATATAATGTATCTGTGGTTTTCTGTCGGGAAAATTTATGTATTAACTCGTTCTCAAAACAAGATAGCAACGAAAAATTTGAAAGAGAATTTTTTTTGATATTCAAATTATTCTTTTTGTTCTTTGTCAAAAGAAATATGTGTTTTGTTTTGATGACTCTTTTGTTTATGATTTATTGGATTTTATTGTGTTTGACATGAGATCTATGTTTGTTTATTTGGTTTTTTTTTTTATAAATTTTAAATAAATATGTTGATGATATAATATTTTATAAATTATTCTGTTGAAAATAATGATTGATTTTTGGATATTTTGTCTTAAATAGAATTGTAACAATTTGATTACTTTAATCTCGTATTTCTATTAGTCTTTAAAAAAAGACTACTTAAGCGCAGTATTGGAACCTCTGTTCTAGTATCTGAAGTCTAGGAGTTGGTTTTTCGTCTTACTGATTCTTGCCTTAAGGAGGTTGGGCCACTACAAAAAAAAAATTAAATCAAAGTAAAGTCAATAAAATTAGATAACGTGTTAATTCATTTAAATAGAGTAAAAACAACCTTTAAATTATTGAGAAAAACCCAAGAAAAATTCACGTAGAATATTATGAAGTTTCTTGTATTTTCCTCATAATTTAAAGGTTATTTTTATTCTTCTTAAGAGTCAGCGCCCTATTGTACATTTTAAAATTTAACTGTTTAGAAAACGTCAGACTGACTTTACATATTTGACATTTATATTTCCTTTTTGGTTTTTACATCTTCACCTCACAATTCCCTATGATCCCCACTGATGACTCTTTGACAAGTATAACACTAATATTACATCCAATTAATATTATATAAAGGTTGTGACTTATAAAGGAACACTTTAAGTATGTTATATCTAATGATGAGTTAATTACTCCAGAGTGAAAGTGAAAAGTAACAAAGAAAATTATCCTAGTATATCCGCTCCCGTCTCCACATTCCTAAAATTCCACAGTTTAATGCGATCAATTAAGAAAACACATACATCCAGTATAGTTATCTTTTTCTTCAGTTTTCTTCATTGTACCACAGTCGGTTGTGGAACAATAGCTATCGTTTGGTTTGTTCTCGGAAACAATTACAAGTACAAAATAAGTAAAGTGACTCCTCCTATATTTAGAACATAACTGGCAGTGGTTTGTTCAAACTGAAGCGATATAATAAAATAATATTTTAATAATAGATAATTGCTAACTAAATAAATTGCCAAATAAATTCAGTAATAGCAATTTTTCTGTTTTAATTATCTTGATTTGATGGGCGATTCTCACGTGACGCACGGGACATTTTTGCAACAAAAACATTTTTTCATAAAAAATGCAATTAATAATAAACAAAACAGAATGATTGTAATACGCAGAAAATGAATTAAAATTTTTTGAGCATATTATAATTTTTATCTGCAGTCCAGTACCCAAGATATAAGGCATAAACTCACGTGACGCACGGGACATCGTACAAGACGAAGTTTATGTTTTATATTTGGAGTACTGCATTTCAGATATAAATTAAAATATGCTCAAAAAATTTTAATCCAGTTGCCCCATGTTATAAACTTTTTGTTTTGTTTGTTATTAATTTAATTTAAAAAAAAAAATGTTTTTATTTAAATTTTATGTCCCGTGCATCACGTGAGAATCGCCCTGATATCATTTTTGTATTTCTATTGTAAAACTTCAAGGGACTGAACTTTACTTCTTCTTACTACAATATAATGTTATTATTAAAATTCCAAGAAGAAAAATATTTATTTATTTTTGTATAGGTACAGTGAATTAAGAGTAAATAAATATAATATTAAAATCATTAATATTTTGTACACATAAACTGGTACACTATTTTAACAGCAAATACACTTTATATGGAATTGCTGGCGTCGTACAACGATTATTAGATATTGTTAATTAAGAATAGAATCCCTGCCTTAATAATAAATATACTGAAAAAATTTTTATAATAAAAATTTCCAAATAAGATTACGTACTTACTTAAAATTGTCTCAGCTCATATATTACCGTTAATATTTACTCGTTTGTACTAGCTTCATAAAATATATTTTAGGCATTATTTAACTTGGTGTCCATTTTTGAAATTTCAACCAATAAAAATTTAAGTGTCACTCAGTTTCGTTTTGTTGGTATACTTTAACCATCGATATTTGGGATAAAAAGTTTAATTATTTTATTACTAGTACCAAATACCACCTTATGTTCACTCCAATTATGTTTAAATATATTTCCTGTTTTATGAGTGACGGTTTCTTTTAACATTTACCTGGATAAGTAAATAAATGCAACGAACAATACTAATAATTATTGCTGTACTTGAAAAATCATCCCATTTATATATGGTCAAACTTTATCAATTGTCTGGTTGAACAATTTATGAAATATACATAATCATTGGCGGCTTTCTCAAAAATAAAATTAGTTCGCATAACCATAATTTGATTGTATTAAATAGAAACTAAATGTAAAGAATGGTGAATCTTACCCTTTAATCTGACTTTAAATTTATCTGCTGTTCAAAAATATGACATCTTAAGTAATATAATTAACCAAATAAACTAAAATAAAATGAAAAATATTACTTGACTACTGCTTTTAACAGTTTATTTAGCTTATGTATAAGATTACATTTCAAACGTGACGGTTTTTGTCAAAAGTACATACATATGGTATTTTATTTCTTATTTAATTGTAAACATCCCAGATGTCTTACTTATGAACGAATATGCTGGACTATTGTTTTATCTGTTTAAATTTTTCTTCAAGGTTTTATATCCTGAATGACAAATTAGAAAAGGTAGAAGGTACCGTATTGTTGCAATGAATGATCTAAAATGACGACTACTTGTATTTTCGTATCACTTGAATGTATTTTCGTTTAAAGATACTAAATAATAATTATTTATGTAAATGATAATGTTTTTAGTAATTAGATTTAATTAAATCAGTTCTGTTTTATAAAAAAATTTACAAAAAATGACTTAGAAATAAGAAAAGAAATAGTGACAGCTAATATTAAAGTTACCAAAATAATTAAATTTTGTAATTGAAACCTCTCTTTTATTATAAAATAAGTCAAATAATCAGTTTATTTTTCAATTAGTATTATAATACTATTCAGTCACATGTATAGATGTTGTAAGTGAACCGCCACTGGATAGACTTCCTTCGCTATAATCTTTTCCCACTCTCCAAAATTTTTATGTGACCAATCAGGAGAGTTCGACTTCTTTATTTACCGTTGAATTTTTATTCTAACATTGTGTCTTTACTTACAATTACACAAATTTTTACTTCGTTTATATTCGTTCGTACGCGTTTCCTAAAAATTTAATAGTATTTTTAAATCTTTTTTTTTCATCATGGAAAATAAAAGACTATCAAAATCAGCGAAAAAACTTGTTTTGAACGCTTTAGCGTTTGCTAATGCGTAAAAAGAAGTAAATCAGCCCCTCGTAGCGCTAGAATCTGCTCAACACGTAAGTTTTTGTGACTGTGTGACTATAAAATAATATTTATTTTATATAATTACATAATTGTATTCATTTAAAACATTCAAAATAATGTTTAATTTTAAATATAAAATTATTTTTCAGAGAGTTGCAGCACAGCTTGGAATATCGGTTTCAACAATTACGAAAATTGTAGCTGAAAATCGACACGGTGGAGTTTGTTCCCCTCGAAAACCGACGTTACGAGAAAGACCGATAACTGATTTGGACGAGTTTGCACTGTCCAAAATTAAGGAAATTGTATATAAAATGCATAGAGAGAGTACGCTTGCATTTAAATGCATTGTATTTATAATAACGAAATGCCTACTTAATATTCCTTTATTTTCCAGGAAAACACATAACACTTGGTACGATTTTGGCCGAGGCAAAGCAGGCAGACATATTTCACGGGGGGAAAACAAGTTTAGCCAAAATTTTGCCAGTTGTAGGTTTCCACTGGAAACTGGAGAGTAATCGACGATATTTAATGGAAACGCCGGAAATTGCAAGTCTCCGATTTAAATTTTTAAAAGAATATTTTAGGAATGCAAATTTAGAAAACCCCTTACCAGTAGTCTTTTTAGACGAAACGTGGGTTTTTCAAAAAGGTGCATTTAAACGTACCTGGACTGATAATTCTGCCGAATGCAGTCACTCTGCAAGTGAGGGTGGGCAGAGGTATGACACCTAATTTCATATTTTATGTACAAAAATTATGGAAGTAAAATCATAATTTTGTTATTTATTTAGTTATTTAATTTCTTTTTTTGCAGATATATTATTGTAAGTGCAGATGGTTTTGTCCCCGGAGCACATTTAATTTTTGGTTCACAGAGGAATACCGGAGATTATCATGGAGAAATGAACTCCGACAATTTCCAAAAGTGGTTCCAGGAGCAACTTCTGCCGGGGCTAACCAAACAATCAATTATTATATTAGACAATGCAAGATATCATTGTGCACCGGTAAAATATATACACTCGACTTATGTACTAAACGCTAATTAAATCAAGTTTTAATGAAATTTGTCCTTTTCAGATTGAACAAATACCAACAAGATAACTTTGTATACTTATATACTTTCTAAATTCTTTCTAGGAACTACATTTAAAAAAATACTTATTGAATACTTAATGAATCGCTTATTGTTTGATTTTAAAAATTCAAATTATAATTTTGTTTGTTAACTGTTATTATTAATAAAACTAAACAATGAAACAATGAATTTTAAAAATTCAGATTGCTAATTTTGTTAATTGTTAAAATTAACAAAATTAAATTATAAGTCACTAATTGATTTATTTTAAAAATTAAAATGATAACTACAGTTTGTTGCTCCACCATCATTGGCTGTAGTACTCAGAGCTACGAAAACATACATTTATCTGTTTTTGTACACACCTAACTTCTAAGAAAAGTTGTAAGGTCAATTTAAACTTTTCTCTGTTTCTCACTGTTTTTGAGATATTTAAAAATTTAAATTTTACTCTAATCTTTGGAAGGCAAAGCACCTCTTAAATTTTGGTAATTTGGTGTAGTTTGATAATTTTTGAAATAAACTGATACACAAAGTGGTATTACGCATCTGGACGCCATCCGGAGGTTTTCTTCCTTCGAGTCTTACCAATTTCTTCTTTAATTTTTTCTGAACAAACTTTACAAAAAAATTTAGTAAAACAACATTAGAACTATTGACAGCAAACAACTTAATTTTTTAATTCAAAATGTTTATCATATGTCATAAAAACGTCAGTTAATTTTGGATTTTCTTGTATTCTGTTGGGACCCTCTTTGGTTGGGGGCCCCGGGGCAATGCTCCGGTTGTCCCAGCCTAGTTACGAGCCTGTCTGGAAGGCAAAATAGGGGTCTGTTAGGCGCTGATAAAGAATCATCTATCGAAGATTGAACAAAAGTGGAGTAGGCAGCAGAAATTGTGAGGGTAAATTTTATGTATAATTTTATTATCTAGGTACCTATATAAAAAAAAATTTTAAGGTTACAATATTTCCAAAACTTTTAAGTGCTACTACATATTTGGTCCATTTTCAATGATATTATTATTAAAATCATAATTTTTTTATTTATATAAATGTATTTAAAAGAAATGAATGCTGCATTGTTTTTTTTTTTTTTTTTGAGAAGTAATTAAAGTGTTAAAACATAAATTTTTCCGTATCTTTTTATTACGATAAAATACCCTTGTCCCACAATCCAGTAAATACAATACAGTACACATAAAACTGTATTGACTAGTTAAAAAAAAATAAAGTAAAAAAAAATAACTTTGAAAAAAAAAGTAACTTTGGATGTTCAGATAGTCAGAATTTTCAAAAAGTAGATTCTAGAAATTTATCATTTAAACATTAAAATTAGATTACATATTTCTGTATAAAATTAATTATTTAAACTAAATATTTAATACCTATATAACGCTATACAGATTTAATACAATTTAATGTCGTCTGTATATGGTGCGTATATAAACTAAATACACTCTATTTTTTTGGAATGATTGGAATGTGTAGACGGGAGCGGATATACTATATCTTTTTATTTTATTGTCTTCTAATAATATGCTTTGAAACATAAAATTTGGGAAAGGAAGAACATAAGAGTAATGTGAGGTGCTTCCTAAAGTATTCAGGAATCAGATATATAATTTGTGGTACTAAAAACACAAATGAAACAAACATCCCGTCGAATTTTTACAATTTTAGGATTTTTAGGCCGGGCGCACATTGAGACGCAGTTAACGCAAGTAGGGCAGCGCAGTTTCTGTGACACGTGTTCTAGAACGGGACAATGCGAATTGAAACGCAGAGCAGAGCAGAGCAGCACTGCGTCGCACGAGACCGATGTGGCACTCGTGAATGTGACACAGAAACTGCGCAATGCTGCTCGACATAGTAACACGTTCTCGAGTTTTAGTTGGTTTTATTTCGCCGAAATGAAAACAATTGAAGAAATTGAAGAAAAATAGTGCTTCTCTGCTCGGCGCTGCTTTTAAATTCGTGCTATCTCGTTCTACAACAACAATTACAGAAACTTCATTGCTCTGCCTACGTTAACTGCGTCTCAATGTGCGCCCGACTACACGTGTTTTCCTGCTCTGCCCTGCTCTGCGTTTACTGAGTGACGCAGCTCAATGTGCGCCTGGCCTTATACTGTGAATAAAACCACTACGTGTGCAGATAGTCAAATTTAAATGAAATGTGTTACTCTCTCGTAGGTTGGTAGCAACTTTTAAGTTGAAAAATTGAATAACATAACTCGAATTGAACAACTTTAGTAGTTTTAAACAAGAAAAATTTCAAATAATTTACAAACTCGACGTATCATTACAATTCCTGGAAACAAACAAAACTCCCGTTTTTCATTTACCATTTTCACAAAAAGGTTAAAGATAGCCGCAAGTATAAAAACGTTTACTATATAAATAAACACACAAAATGTAAACAATTCATACTGAGGAATAAACTCACCGTGTTATAACGTCCAATTCTGTGGACGTGGGCCCCTCGGCGCGCGTTTCTCGCCTAAAACACGGAGATGCAAAGTAAAATGTGTGTGGATCGATCGAGGATGTGGTGCCACTGCCATCACCACCACCGCCGCCGGAGCGCGGCGTGGCGCGGTAGGCACCCCTCACAACAGAGATATTATCATTTAACATACCAACGTGCTAGACGCAGACAAAGACAATCTGCTTGTCGACAACAATTCACACAACAGTTGCACATGAGTTTCATAAGGGTGACACGCCCCTCTATTTCCTACATTTTATTACATAAATGTACCGCTAGTTTTGCCACCCCTGCCTGTGCGACTACATAAATATTTGTCTTATTTGTACAATGAATTTATGAAATTTTACCAGAGGGTTGTTATATTATATTATGTATTTGCTACCCCCCTTAATAATGTGGATGGGTAGTAGGGTGTTGTTTGGTTGTGTTTGGGGTTGAAACATGTATAATCAAACAATAATAATTATATTTAGATTGGTAGCTTTATAAATGTAACACCTTGATGTGTTCAAATTTATAGACTAGTAGTTACAAAACACATAATTTTATATATGTTTTGGTATACCTCTACACGAATGCTGCGCAAAACGGTACACCAAGAAAGGTTTGTCTCTTTCTATGTTACTATAAGTGAAGCGTATATAGGATGTTCAAAATCTACGCATAAAAGGCAAGAAAGTTAACATAAGTGTGATAAAAATAAAAAATAAATTAAAAAAAGTTTTGTACATACCAAATCCGTAATAATAAATGCACATAGGTATAACATTAATATTTTTTTAGAATTAAAAATATTTTTAAATATTCATGTTATGATATCGTTTCTGAGAAAAAACATCGTGAAAAACGCACATATTCTGTTCAAAACTAAATATGTATTTAATTATCTAATATATTAATTTATAATTTTGTATAAAAAATACATATACCTACATATGACAATTTGAAGATTTGAAAATAATATGTAAATATGTGACTAAAAGCCTATCAATTAATGTTTAAATAAATCAGAATATACATATGACATATCTTACATGAGGATACTTAAATTATGTACGAATTTCTTTTATTTAAAAAGTTGCATTATAACGATATCATTTTTGTAAGTAAAAATTTTGAATTAAAATATCTAAAGGAACATACTGTATATACTACATTTTAGCAAAAGAGAACTTGTGGTAAGGTAAACAAATAACGTTCCATCTTTTTCTCTGTATTCAGTTTGTGAAGTAACCTTATTGCGAAGAAAACGTGTACTTACGTATTAGCTTGCATGTATACTAAAATTTAGTAAGAGAGGAATCTACGTTATCGATGTTAGTGGTAAATAGCATAATAATTGATTTGCAACGGTTTTTTGTGTCGTTTAAAGTTTGTACTTCGGTTAGTTTTACAAGTTTATTAACATGATTAGTTAGTTAGTATAGGTATGTGTGTGGTTTTCGAAACATGCGAAATACAAAAGAATTCTTTGATCATAATAAGACTAAACTGATTTACAAATTCTAACCTCATTTGTTGCTGCATTCTAGTAGCCAAGAGTAAAGTACCCCTCTCGTAGCATCCTGTATAACATTTCCAGTATTAATATAAATTGCTTTTTTTTTCGGAAATCCGCTTAAACTGGGTCTTACACCGGCCGTGTCTGGATGAAGATCCATTTTGAAGTTCTTCGGATCCATCCAATTTGTAAAAATCGGATGTTTCGTTCGAGAGTTATCGGGCGGACGATACTTACATATATATAAATTTTAGTGCACATGAATTATTTTATGATTCTAGAGATTTCAAAACAAATTTCTGAAATAGTTCATTTTTCGTTTGGAAGTTCGCTAAAGCACAGTTTACAAAATCAAGCAGTGACGTATTAACGGGAGGATTAAGTGGAGGGAGGATTGCGACACGGTAAATATTTTCAAAAACGAATTTCGTCATTTTGATATTAAAACTGATTCAACCAATTTCAGGAAAACACATCACGTCCATAAGACTTGATTCGCCGAAAAAGAAATTTTTTCAATTTTATCATGTCATCAGGATTACTAAAATTTTTCAGTACTTTAGGAACCGTAAAATAAATGCTCGTATTTTAAAATTAGAAGTGAATTACAGATTTTTAGAGTCTTTTTTTGAATTTTGATTGCGTTGAAGGAAATGAAGCATGCAGGATCCTGGATCACTGGAAATAGGAATCATATTTCTAAAAAGAATTTCATCATTTTGATCGCAAAAATGAAAAGTTCACAACGAAATTACCCTAATTTAACCAATCATCCTAATTCAAATTCTTTTTGTACAGTTTGATTTGAGAAGAATGAAAATTGTTAATTTGATAGCGTTATCAGGTTGGCTAAAAATTTGCAAAGTTTTAAAAACCGTAATTATAAGATAACAGAATTATGAAATTGGAAGTGAATTATAGGTTTTCAAAATCATTTTTTTCACCTTTTAACAAAATTAAATATGTAAGGCACTATTAAAAGGACTTTTGTCGAAGATGATTATAAGTTTCCAAAATCACTCTTTTCATTAGGCATTGTTAGGCAACCAGAAAACGGATTTCCATTAAATCAGTTATATTTCTAAAATTAATTTCGTAATTTTGATAGCAAAAATGAAATGTTCGACAAAATCTTAAATTCGCCACTGACTTGCTGTGTTTACAGTCATCAAACTGGTTGCTCGTGTTAGTTGCAACATACTTTAAAAAATTCTTCTAAAAAAAAAAATTGTCACATAGAAATATTTAATATTCAAATATATGCGCGTTACATTCTTATTAAAACAAATAGTTTTACATCTTATTTCTTAATCTATATAAAAAACGACTATACGATAATTATCTACCTATACACTAACTAATAATAATAAATTAAAATAGCATGTAGAAACATATAATATATTATAATATTGATTCTAGATATTTGTCGATTATAATTCTTTTTCAATGCTCGTAAATAAACGAGGCCGAAATCTAAATTAAACAATCTTACGTTTCATTTCTTTTTTGATAATTTAATTTTATTTTAACAAAATTTTTTAATTAAAATTTGATAAAGATGATGCCAGATAATGTTATAACAAACCCAAAAAAGTGAATGAACAATGAAATTATGTATTTTAACATTGAAAACGTTTGTGGGGAGTTATTTCAAATTTCAGATGTATAATCATACTGCTAGAGAACTTCTACTAGTGCAAGGAACTTGAAATTTAAGTATTAGAATTTTCGCATTATTTGCATCCCTTCTATGAAATTTTCTGAACATGATGTGTGTGTGCGTCTAACTACGTATTTTTATACAGTGTGTGTGTGTATTCATATAAAACTAGCTGTACCCACGACGTCGTTCGCGCATAAAATCAATGAAAAGTATGCAAGTATAATAATTACAAAGCATTTGTATAGAACAATAGTTTTGCGTAATGCATGCACATGCTCAAAATGGATTTTGTATTTTCCCGAGGGAAGGAAACATCTAGATACCCGTAAGATACCCGTAATAGAAAGTGTTGATGCAAGTAATAAGTTATTAACACACTAAATTTCATCAAAATCCGTTCAATAGTTTTTGCGTTATGTGTGCACATGCTCAAAATGGTTTTTCTTTTTTCCCCATCGGAATGAGACATTTTCCCGGAGTAAAAAGTATCTGAGACGTTGACCCAGGTAATAGGTTATCATCACACCAAATTTCATTAAAATTCGTCCAATAGTTTTTGCTTGATGCGTGAACAAACAGACAGACAGAAAGATAACAATTTTAAAAATTGCTGTTTGATATCTACATCGATACAATTTCTAAAAAATATATCATGTACAGTAATGGTCTCGTTACAGTTTTATTATATGTATAAAACTATATAGTGTATATAATATTTTGAAGGGAAGTATGTTTATTTTAATGGTATTTTTCAAATTAAATTTCAATTCATTTTTTACATTATCAAAACGTTAAGTGGCTCTGTTGAAATACAAAAAAGACTCAGCAAAAATACTGAATTCCTCATCGATATCCCCTTGATTAATAAATATTAATCACCGTCTCCAATCTTCTTGGCAATAAGTTGAATCTTGAAAGTCGACTTGTAATCTTGTAAATTTTTTATTTGCAAAAAGTACCAAAGTAAGTATAAAACATTTTTCTAAAATATTTTTAAGTAATTATTGAAAAAATTTTATTAGTCCAGATACGGTACGAATTTGTAATTGTACAGTATCAAAATTGGTTGCAGTAGTGATTGTGAAAGTAGTATTATAAAACGGATTTATCCGAAACCAGTAATGAAAAATTTAAAGAAAAAATAGTGAATTATCTCTGACCATATGCCCTCTCTAATCTGTTTCTGCCGTCGTGCTAAGCACACATAAATATACTTAATCCAGCACTGTCATAATTTATTTCCTACTGGAATAAAACAAACAGTTTTTCTATCGTTAAAAACATATTGGGTTGTTGCTAATGAAAGATTGGGTTCAACTGTCTATCCTCGTGGTAATTCATGTCGGCCAAATATATCGGATGTGTACGTATAGTTAATTGAGCGACGTTTCTAGAACTTCCATCGATATGGAAACTCAGACTAGTAGATACTAGATAACCATTCGAAATTTCATTTGCAACAACCTAATAGAACCTCATACCCTGAGAACAAAAAAACAACTTTTATAAGGTGAAAAATTTGTGATGAAAATTGATATTATCAATTAATCACTTCAACAGAAAAACAAAAGTTTTTCCGCCCGAACTCCCCTCCCCACTAAAACAGTGTGTCACAACTGTGTTGATTATTATATACACCTCTCTTTTACTACATCACTAGTAAACTGGTGAATGCAAAACGAAGAGATAGTGTATTTTTTCAAACTAACACACTTAACTTACTATACCTACAGTCTTTGGGTAGAAACAACATAAATATTTATAATATCCCTAAATTAATTTTCAAACCACGACATTTAATAGTCCGTTAGCACGAAAGGTTTAACGCATTGTATATTCATTGCTAGAGACATTAGTGACGTCATTAAATATACAATGTGATTCAAAATATATCACTAAAATATATATAAGATGCGTCAAATTCGATACGAATTTTTGTACCAAAATTTGTAAAACAGGTACTTCAGTGCCGTCCGTTCGTCCGTGTGTCACAGGCATTTTTCTCAAAGACTTTTTTGACACAATTATAGAAAATGATTGTCCAGTTAAGAACGTTTGGGCCAAAAAACTGGGTTTATTTTTTAAAGGCTCTTTTTGAAGGTTATGTAGAGTAGTTGTAAGTACTTGTGTGAGGTTTTAAAATTAAGGTATCATGTTAATACGTATAAAGTATACTTACATCGTGTCATCATTGAGAATTGTTTATTGTTTTTTTTTTTGGAGGGAGGGGGAATTTTCTACGGAGGTGGGGTGGAGATGGCATCCAGTTGGTGTGAATATTACAGAAATGAAGCCTACACACATATTCACACACATTAACACACATGTAAAACAGTCAATGCAAAAACACACACATACTACTAAAAAACTGACAGCTGGAGCACCAGCGTTTGGCTTCAGTTCATCTAACAAAATGACTAGTCCACCCTACGTCATTGGAATTTTCTTACTGGAATAGAATTCAAGACAAAAGGTACTCTATAACCATTTGTGTTTGCCAAAATACCTCCGTGCAAAGTTTAGTCGATTGGTTAAGCTCTTAACAATAAGGATTATTTATCAGGAAGATTTAAAAAAGAACTGATTTTACGGAACACTCTCTACGCAAGCACCGCTTACACTTGATCGATTTTTTTTAAACAATTAGTGAGTATTTGGCATAATTATTTTTTTTTTTATAATAATTGTAACCATCTGACGTTGGAATTATATAACAAGCAGGATGCCCACCTTTCGAAAAAAGTGATAACAATTTGACGAAAAAAATGTTCCCAGTATGTAAATTATTATGCGGAAGATATAATTACATGTTGTAGTTATTAATTTTTCTGACAAATTGGTTAAAAAAAAGAAATTATAATATTTTTAATGAATTAGTCTTATAATTAAATATTATTTTTCTTCTAAATTGTTGGTAATATTTATTTAGAAATAGCAGAACTACACTTAATTAATGCCTTCTAATGAAAGGTTACAGGAGAAATTTGAGATGGTTTTAATTTCCTTTTAAATAATCTAATAAATTATTATCATGGAAAAAAAACTCATTTTGAAAAATTATTTAAATTTTTATAAAATAAAATAAAAAATCCAAGCAATCGATCATAATAGACAATTATTATAGGATATTTAGATTAGTATACAATAATTATCAAAAATTTTCGAGTATCTAAATCATAATCATTTACATAAAATTTAAGTAAGTAGTATTGTGTGTTTTAGTAAAACGTTTCTTAATTTAAAAGTTGCTACTAATCAAAGAGAGAGTGCAAACAGTTCATTCAAATTCGATTATTTGCGCGTGTAATACTTGCTCGACTTATTGTCATAAATTGTAAAAATAGTCTAATTGTTGTACTGTCAAAATCATACTACCAAGCATATAGCTTTTTTCATGTTAAGTGATAAAAATATTGCCAAGCAATCGGTGATATACACAATAAATAATTGTTTTTATAAATTAATATTATTGTGAGGACTTAGGAGTTATAGGTCATCGGATATGAAAATAAAAGCAAAGGTTACATTTAAATTTTGGCGCTACCTAGTTTTCCTGCTAGCAGCACATCTTCAGGCGCTCTGTATTAAAAATTGCAAATACAAATGTAAACAAATACATGTCAAAGTTATTAAAAAATATTATATAAATATAAATTAGAAAAATTAAAAAGTTTTAAAAAATTAAGTAGGTACCTAAGTATTTACCAACTATTTTTTGTTAAAAGTAATGAAAAAAATGATAAAAAATAGGTATATAAAAATTTTTTACATTGTTGTATTGTTATTGAATAAAAATATAAAAATGTAATAAAGTTTATCAATAGTCACATAGTTGTAAGCACAAAAAGAAGTTAATGAGTAGCATGAAGCGAGCCAAAAAAGACCGTTTATATAGGTTTTTGAAGTTGCTGTGGTGAAGATGCTGAACAGAATCCGTGCATACTGCATAAGTTTGTATTTGGCTTGACAGAGGTAATCCAAGCATATTCTAAAATAAATAGCTTTCTAGAATTTTCATCTGTTTGTAGTATAGTCGATTTTGCAAATTAATAGTTCAAACTGGTTTAAATAATCGCCATTGTAATATGTGACACTATGCAAAACAACAAACAAATCAAAACTTTAAAGTGGGATTGTGCAATGATATATACAGATCTTACAGACTCTGTTTTTGATCAGCACAATATATTTTACAACCCTTTAATATGTAACCGACAGGCAATCCATAATATTGTACAACGTCAGGTTTTGTACAGTATTATTAAGCGTGTAGGGGCCGCTTTAAATGAAACTGAAGCATCTAAAATTAAATAACGATGGTGACGGTGCTGGTAAATATCTAAGTTTACAAGTTCAAGTGTTTCAAAATACCCTTGTCACAGCAAAAATTAATTTTTTTCGGAAACCAGTTTATATAGAATAATAATCTGTCACAATCTTGGGCGCAAGTCTTACCATGACAGTGATTGTAATAGCTGAATTTCCTTTCGAAAATTCGCTAAAAGAACAAAGGTTTCGACATTGTTGTAAAAAAGCAGCCTTGAGCGTGTTATATGAACTTAAAAAATACTCATATATATATGTACATAGATCATCTCACATTTTTGTAATGTACAGTAGCATCATGAATGTCTATTATGTTATATTATCTACGTAAAAGGCGGGTAATTTGAAAGCAATAATTCAACAAGTAGTACATGCTATGTATATTATATGTTATAATGGTGATCGGGTACGGTAATTGTCGCTATTAATGGACGAATAATAATCGCTCAAGGGCCCTTAGCGGTCGCGCGGTCTCAGATAATAACAGGGCACACTGGGCAACAGCCACGAACAACACCTCAGTGTGCTCGCTTGCACTTGCTCTTGCTTTTTGGTGTAATAAGAAGAAGAACATGTCGGTTGGTCAGTCTGCTGTACTCTCAGCTGTAATATTGTTGTGTTGATGTTGTTAAGAACCATTTACGCGAAGCAACTTGCCGACTTGTCAAAGTTATCTGGATAATAAATGTTGATACAGATACAGTAAAAGTTCATTTTAAGGAAACGTAAACTAAGAAGTGAGTTGACTTATTTTTTTAATTCTAATTCCTCATTAATATTTTTACGGGTAATTTTTGATTATCTTTGGTAATGAAAACTCTTTTAAGTAAAAGAAATTCCTCGATCGTTACTGCTCGTTTCACTATAAAGAGTTTCCACTGTACACTGTGTTTCACCATGTATCTTTTAGAAATCATTGTATTTTAGAAAAGTTAGACATGGTATTAATTACCATTTTATTACGTTGTTCAAAGCGAATTTTTAAATGCAAATTACTTATACGATTACATATTAGAGTCGTTTATAGAGATTTTAGTAAACACTCAATAACTTGGATGAGGTGTGAACATGCAAATACTGTAATTTTTAAATTCCTAACAAACTGGGGGTAAGTGCGTTAATATGTGAAAATCTACGAATTAAAGAGGAGTGAAAGGTTAGAATATACCTAAAAAGATTTCTCCAGTTTACTCGGAAACTATATACTTATATGTATGGAAGTTTCTGGAAGTCTTTTGTTTCTTTAATTTATGATTCAAAACTATTGCTTATACTTAAATTTCCATTATTTTATCTCATATTTTTAAATATTGGTATTCTAAAAATCATTTTTTTTTTTTAAATATGCGCTGCAACAGGGTTCAAACGACATAAAAATATATGGTTTTTTGCTAAGAGTAATGTAGTGTTTAATAAAAGTATAGTATACACACCTAACTGTCATTACTAAAGTGAGTTTAACATTTGCTGAAGTAAAAGAGCAAGAAAATGTAATTACTTTTCAATGAATTAATAAATATGCGTCAAATTATTAAATTAATTGCTGATTTAGGTGCTAATTTTTTAAAATCACAAAATCATTTTATATATCATCCTACTTGACCTTGTGATTCCACTTTTAAACTTCAGTTTCCCAGCTTAGACCACTTTTCGAATAATAATAAAACAAATTCTGAAATTCCTTCATCTGAAACAAATACGAATAAACAATTTTTACCGGTATACCTACTAAATTTTAATTCGACATCCATAATAGTTACAGAGAAAAATGAACATAATGTTTCTATTTTGACCTTTTAGTTACGGAACCCCAAAAAATTGGAACTCATGTGATGATTTTTATCATTGAAATTCCATAAACGAAACAATTCAAATCGCAGCTACTTAATGAAACAATTTTTTAAAATTTAAAAATAACAAAGGCGCAAGATAGGTAGGTATAGTATGTTTCCTTTGTTTTTGTTTGATGAGACACTGCTGTGATGATATGCCCGATGACGGCCCGGGCGCAGGGTATGCCTGGTCGAGTGCGAGTGAGACGCGGTGCGGCAGCAGCAAATAATATATCAACATTTTATAATAATATGCATATCAAAATTTTTGATGGATGCGTCTTGTAATGAGATGACAGGTAACATTAATAAAAAGAATATTATTAAATGGAACTGTTTTGTAGCATATTTGTTTTTATTTAATAAGAGAACATTTCAGAGGAGTTTTTTTGGTATTAAAAATTATCTGCCATAAAAAATAATATTCCCCGTATTTTATCTATTTAAACATCTGCTATTTTGTAAAAAAAAAAAAATTTTCCAATACCGTGTAAGCCGTTTGCAAGCGATTTAACTTAAGGGACTATATGTATTTACATTGGAAAAAAATAGTAAAATCTCTAAACGTCTAAAATCTAAATTTTTTACGTTCTATACAGCTGAACTCTTTTTTGTGCGGTGGATAGGGACCGCATAAAAAAAATCGCACAAACTAAATATATTCAGAAATATCATAAATAGCTATAAAAAGTATAGTTCGATCCAGATTGTACAAAAAACTTTTTTTGTGCGGTTGGTAGGGACCGTATAAAAAAAGTTTCATCGAAAAAACATCACTCAGAACGGCTCAAAACTTAGAAATTTCCTTAGAAGTTGCTTCTATAAACAAGATAAAGCATTAATTTACACGTAGAAACATTTTATGTCAATTTTATAATATTACGAAAATTTTTAAGAATACATCTTTAACAAAATTAAATGATGTAATAAGTTATGCTCTTATGCAATGTATTGATTAAATGCTTAAAAGCCGTTAAAAAGTATTTTTATCAAAGAAAGTTATTACAGTAATTGTTTAAGTTTCTTACTGTCTCGTGATTTTGATTCACATTATGCATTTTAATGGCCATTTTTTACAAACCGCACGGAAAAAATCGCACAAAAAAGGACCGCATAAAAAAGAGTTCAGCTGTATAAGTTTTAAAAATTTTAGCAATAATTTTTAAGAAATGACACTATTTTTCAAATTGCGTAAGATTCGACACTGACTATTACAAAGTAGTCAAGTGCTTAATGTAATAACTTAATGTAATAATAGAAATGACGAATTCATATAAGGATTTCGCTGTTAGAACTTCGAAATTCAAAGTTGTGATACAATTTCATTTCAAACCCATCTAATAGTTATCCCACTTGGTACGATCTTTGGGCACACACAGACAGACACGAAACCAGAATTGTTCAGAAAACTGTAAAACCTAAAATTTATATAAAATTTTTAACTTTGTAGGGAAAAAAATGCAAATATTCTTGATACGATTTACTAAGAGAAAAAGTACACAAAAAGAATGAGATTTCCAAAAAAATGAGTACATATAACCCCTTAAATATTACTCAAATCAATTCAGATTAATTAGAAAGAAAATCTGGAAAATGTATGGGTATAATTATGTTTTCTTGTTAACTGTAAGAAGTTTCACTACACACACATCACATCATTTTAGTCTGTTAGCATTTTAAACCGTGCACTTTTTAAAAATATCTTACCCACTATTTTGGTCTGTTAGATTTCATTATTTGATAAAGTATGATTTAGCAAAAATATTAATGTATTTTTAAAATTTATACTTAATTAATACATATTTAATTTTAGCATATGTATGCATATGTATGTTCGATAATTACTAATTTGTCTACCGTGTTAATTAGTTTGTGGTAAAAGAAAAACAAAAAAATAAAATTACAAAATTGACAATGCAATGTGGTCTACTTCAATTTTAAACGAACGATATATGCAAAGATAAAAATAGTTTATTATACAAAAAAAAATTTAGTTTTGAATTTATTTAAACGTAAGGTTTGTTCCATTAAAACACTGAAATCTAAAGGAATGATTGTTAACCATTTTGAATTCAGAAAAACGTGTTTGATTTGTTCGACCGAATTTGTTGAAATTTCTTTCAGATCATATTGATGATAATACGCTCCGATTGATGCTTAACGAAATCAATATCATTTTAATCACGGGATATTGTGCAGGAAAACAGGGCCATATTGAAAATAGTATATAAACATTGTAGTGATGTTGAAACATAACAAACATGCTAAAAATTTGAGATTATGCCTAAATATCATAACTTCCCTATACTGGTAAGTTCATCAAGATATGACCTTTTGGCTGCATACAACAAGTATTATTTTATACAAATCTTGAATGAAATTACAGGCAATAATATTTATATTCGTTAATTAACTAATTAAATTTTTTACAATTCAAATAATATGTACAATCGTTTCTAATTGTTTCAACATGTATATTAAATTACATTGATATATTGAATAACATTAAACTAAAATAAAAATTAGGAATAATTAATAAAAAAAAATATTTCTCAAATTCTCACTAAATTTAATCAGTTCCTAGATAATATATATTCAAGCGGAATAATTTAATTCAATTAAAAACAAAACAAAGTAGGTACGTGTGAACAAAAGCCGAACAAAAATTGAAGTCGATAGGAAAAACAAAGTATGACGAAATAAATGAAATGGCTGAATATTATTAAAAATGTTTTTATAGTCCAGGAGGTATCGGCGCATGAGTACCGAAAACTATTCCACCTCAATTTTTTATGCGATCCTGTTCAAATTGCCCTACTGATGACATAAATGCATGTTGCCATGGAGCAACTCGGGGCCATATTGTTTAAACCGAAATTGTTTAAACAATTGCAAGGAATTGTTATTTTTCAACCGGACAAATTTTTTGTTATATTCTTTATTGAAATACAAATAAAAAAGGTCCTATGACTTTTCACGATAAAGTTAATATTTTTAGAGATATGAATTTTTAAAAGTTCGAAAAATTTCAAATTTGGGTACTTTTGACCCATGAAAAATATATTAAAATATATATATATATATATATATATATATATATATATATATATATATATATATATATATATATATATAAATAATATTTTTTTTTAATTCTTTATACAATAGTTAATAATATCCTTAATAGAGATTTAAAAAAATTTCATTGTTTATACCAGTTTTTCAATTGTTAATTTCGGGCGTTCACAAATATGCCTCGCTTACCTTTAAGTATTTTTTCAACCGGACAAATTTTTTTTTATATTCTTTAATGAAATACAAATTAAAAAAGGTTCTTTGACTTTTCACGATAAAGTTAGTATTTTTAGAGATATAAATTTTTAAAGGTTCGAAAAATCTCGAACTTTTAAATACCTGTGAGCGCGCGAAATTAACAATTAAAAAACAGGTATAAACAATCAAATTTTTTTAAATCTCTGTTAAGGATATTATTAACTATTATATAAAGAATTAACAAAACAATTTTTATATTTTATTTTTTTCTTTTTAATATGTTTTTCATGGATCAAAACTCAAAAGTATCCAAATTTAAGATTTCTCGAACCTTTAAAAATTCATATCTCTAAAAATATTAACTTTATCGTGAAACGCCATGGAACCATTTTTATTTGTATTTCAATAAAGAATATAAAAATAAATTTGTTCGGTTGAAACATAACAATTCCTATTGCAATTGTTTAAACAATTTCGGTTTAAACAATATGGCCCCGGGTTGCCCATGGCAAGATGCATTTATATTATCAGTAGGGCAACTTGAACAGGATCGCATAAAAAATTTGAGGTGGAATAGTTTTCGGTACTCATGCGCCGATACCTCCTGGACTATTATGTTTTCGTGTAGCTATTAATTAATGACTTTATTAAGTTAACAAGAGAATAACGTTTAATTACGTGTATATAATGTTTGAATTCAATCAACGGAAGTTTATTAAATTAGAGCCCATGTTAATACATGGGGAACATGCAAAATAGCATACATATATCAATATATTTTTGGGAATTGAATTTTCGGCTAAATCTCATCTTGTTGGGTGTATAATAAAGTTTTATGATTGAACCCAAATCACAGCAGGAGAGATCGTTTACTTTTTGCAAAACGAAAAAAGTCCCTTTGAAAATCAATACATGTGTAGGTATACTAATGTATTATCTTTATGTGCGTACCAGGTGTTACAAATTATTCATCTAGTAAAAATTGACCTACTAAAATAAATATATTTGTAATAAATTTCATATACGTAATTAACTTACTTTAATTAATTATAATTGTATAAATAGTATTAAGAAAAACTGCTAAAATCACAGTAATGATTTGTTGCTAATAATATAATTTAGCAAGATAAGTATGTACCTATTTGATTTGTTAAAAGAGGTAATATTATTTTTAAATTGAATTAGTACCTATTTTTGAATTCTTAGTTGAAGTTTTCCGAAATATACCTAATAAATAATTTGCTGTAAATTATCAAACAATTACATATATCATAAATTAAATAAGTAATATGGTAATTTACAATATTTAATATAAGGATCGTATTTTAAATTTTTTATTCTTAACTCAGAATGTGGAAACTTGTAATGTAGAATATACTCTATACCACCAACCACATAAATATGATACATATGTAAATATAATTCCATGCATCAAATTAATGTAGTTAGCGGCTCGTAGAGCCTTGTCAATTGTCAAAAATATTTGGAAAAAATAGTGAATGAATAACAGGATAGGTAGATGTAGGAAATAAATGGATATGTAATAAGGAAGTATGGTAATTAAACAGGATAAAAATAATTTACGGCATTAATAAAGTCAGAAAATAGCTCCTCATTTGTAACGTGAAGACTTCTCCACATATATTCTACTAAATAAGTTTCAGTTTTTGAACTGGACATCCTTCCAATCCTTCGTCTCATGTCCCTCTTAATTTTCGACCAGTTAGATTCTATATTTTGAGTGTGAATGTTAGGATTAAGAGGGTTCACAAAATTTTCGTTTTGGTTCACCGTAAAGTGCGTAAATCCTAAATTTTCTAGGATATTTGTTTTGTAACCCCTCCAGCAATCCGTAATAATGGTGGTCCCGGGTTCTACAAAATCCAGAATAATATTGGTAAGGGTAGTACTGTCCCGTTTTTGTACCACCTTTAAAAAACACTTTTTTGTTTCCCTTTCTATCCCACCCACTACCCTTGTATAAAAATTGTTGGTTTCACCGAAATTAGTATAACACGTGGACACCATCTGTAAATACAAAAACTGGATTTCCCATATTTTATCTTAAATATTTTAATAAAAAATTTTTGAAAAATTCATAAAATCGAAAAATTGCTAAAAATTTGGAATTTTTTTTAATCCTTTAATTATTTCCACTAGTGTATTACAAATTAAATAAGTAATATGTTAATTTACAATATTTCATATAAGGATCGAATTTTAAAATTAATATTCTTAACTCAGAATGTGGAAAGTCGAAATGTATAATATACTCTATACCACCAACCACATAAATATGATACACATATAAATATAATTCTATGCATCAAATTAATGTAATTAGTGGCTCCTTCATTTATTTAATTTATACTATAATTGTTTGATAATTTACAGCAAATTACTTATTAGGTCTATTTCGAAAAACTTCAACTAAGAATTCAAAAATAGGTACTAATTCAATTCAAAAGATAATAATATTACCTCTTTTAACAAACAAAGTACATAATTATCTTGCCAAATTATTAGCAACAATTCATTAATTTGATTTTAGCAGTTTTTCTTAATATTATTTATACAATTATAATTAATTAAAGTAAGTTAGTCACGTATATGAAATTTATTGCAACTAAGTATATTCATTTTAGTAGTTCAATTTTTACTGGATGAATAATTTGTAACACCTGGTACACATATAAGAATAATACATTAGTATACTACACTTGTATTGATTTTCAGAGGACCTTTTTTCAATTTTGCAAAAAATAAAAGATCTCGCCTGCTGTGATTTGGGTTCAATCATAAAACTTTATTATACACCCAACAAGATGAGATTTAGCCGAATTTTCTGACTAGCAACTTTGTGTCAAAATTCTTCTCTAAATAATTATTCTTTTAATCCTTTGGGAACTCTATGTTATGATTCCAAAGAAAAAAATGCAGCAAGCGCATGTTAGATACGCATTAAGTAAGAATTTCATAGTTCAGTAGTCTAGAGCTTATCACAAGTCTCGGGACAAAATATTTCTTGCTACTATTTAATATTAAAATTAGCCTTTAATTTGTTAAATCTTTTACTTTCCATATGAGTTAAAATAGATCACTAAGTGCGATGGCCAGGGCCGGATTTACCGTAAGTGCCGCCCGTGCACTGTGAAAAATGCCGCCCCCACAAAAATTTTAAAAAATTTCTTATCAACTTTCCTACTTTTATGCCTTTTTCTATAAAAAAAATAAGTGACGAGTAAAATAAAAAAAACAGTTCCCATTTCTTATTTTCCTATCAGAAAATAAGTGACGGGCAAAAAAAAAACAGCTCCCATTTTTTCCTATCAGAAAATAACGGACGAGCAAAAAAAAATTGACGCATGTGTTCCAAATTTTGTCGCCCGGGGCCAGTACCCCGCGTGCCCCTAGTGTAAGTCCAGCACCGGCGATGACGAAAATAACGAATTCATTCAAGGATTTTATTGTGAGTACTACGAAATTCTACAAATTGAAACTTGACATTCTATAATATTAGCAATGAGTAAATTTATTGTGTCTATAATGCATGCATGCATTGTAGAAGATGGGGTATATCCTTTTCCGGTTTCACGTGGTGGCGCATCGTCGCACACTTTATTATTATTATTATTATTCACTAATTTTTTTTAATATATTATCTTAAAACGTCATCAAAAACTTATTCAAAAACTGGTTAAGCTTATAAAAGCAATTTAAACATTAATTCATTTTCACTTAATTTGTACACTACCCTTCCAAAATGTGGATCGGTACTGAAATTTTTACATTATTGTTATTCCTTTCGTTAAAATCCCGAACTTAGGAACTTAAATTTTTTAATTAAATATCACGGCGAAAGCGCTGGTAAATACATTCAACATCTTTTTTTCCCAAATAACTTTAATAAAAGAATTTCTATTTTTGACTGTTAAATGTGTGCCCGCAATTTTCTCCCAAACTATTAGACGGATTGGAATGAAATTTTCTTTGTGAGAAAGCTTGTATTCTAAAAGCAAGAATCTTAGCTAGGTTTTATGGATTATACTTAATGTTTAAGCACTGATTCTCGACACTTAGAATATTATTTTTACCAAAAACAACTGGACGCATTGTAATGAAACTTTATGTAACAGAAAGCGTCTACTCAATTACGAAAGAATATTAGTAAGTTTTTGTTTTTTAAGTATTGTTTGTTTTAATTTAATTCCAAGAACTAAGATGTCCGAGATAGACATAATAATTTAAAAAATTAAAACAACTTCAGAATCTCTGCGAAAAATTGAGAACATTTTTTTTTATTTGAAGTTGCGCTCTTTGGGCTTCTAAAGGACCGGTCGAATATTACGTTTAGAAGAGTTGAGAACTGTTTAACCATTTGTTCTGGTTATGTTTTTACTAGTGAGATTAGTCTTGAACTTAGATGTTTGACCTGAAAACTATTTAACGATTTGACATTAATGTTTTGGTTTTTCTTACTGTTAATTTTTATGTTAGATAGTTTGAATGGTCCTTTCAAGAGGCCCACGACTTAAAAAAAAAATTATTTTCAACTTTTTAGAAATTTTAAAGTCACGTCTTAAACTTTTTATTTCCGTATTACATATTTTTTGTACAGTGGTGTACACACATTTGTATACACATACTTTATTATATTATACGAACCATTCATTTTACTTAGTTAACGATAAACACATATCATTTATTATCGTCGCTCAAAAGTAAAAAAAATTACTTATCTGATATTCATAATTTAAAACAAAAAGAGATGGAGACAAATTATTATTTTTATTTTAAAATATTATCATTGTTAATATATTAACATTTGTTTTAATTTTTTTTAGAATAAATAATTAATTAAAATTTTTGTTTAAACAAAACAACAGCAAAACAAAATTTGTTTATTAGTAAAAAGTGAAATTAATACCAAAGTACTTAGGAGAGTCAACAATGTATTTTGTGTTTTTTTTTTAATGAGATTCTTTTTTTTGGAATTAAAAAGTGGGCTGTCAATCATTTGTTGTAGATGTTTAAAAATAATTTTAATTATAGAGCAATGTGTGGTCAATTTCCAAAATGCGTTAGGGGATTCACTTTTTAACACGTTGACGGTCACGATTAAACCTCGCTCTCTATCTTGGTACCATTTACTCTGCAATACATTATCCACTACACCAAATAACTGTGGTGCCTATTGTGCTCAGATAGAGAGTGAGTTAAGTTTGCATACTTTGTGACAAATTGTGTATGAATTGGATGTTTCGTTATAATTCCTGTGTATCGTTACTAACAAGTTATCAAAATTTATCTAGGTAGTAGAGTACTTATACTGGATTCAGACAAAAAATTTAAGGCACTAAATTTTGTCCGAATATCAAATTCAAAATTTTCAGCGTGTACATATGTAGTGGAAGCTTCCAGAATAATTTTGATTATGTAAAATATTCCAACATCCATAACTACGAAACTATTTGACCAATTTTGATGAAATTTTCAATATTTGTGCGGGCTAGTTTTTAGATGACCCATTATGAATTGAATACAATCAGCGCATGCGTTACGCGTACGAGAAGATATGTACCACACGTTTTAAGACTATATCTATGTTTTTAATTTCAAATGTTATCGAGTGCCTGTGAAACATTATTAATGTATTTGGCGAACTTTTGTTCGTATTTATACATACACCAATATTCATAATATGTTCACATTAAAGCTCAGCTTTAGCTGATACTTGAACACACAATTTACTTTGGTATGTATGACAATTTTTCAAACACTATGTGAATTTTAATTAAAATATCTATGTTATTGTTACTTACAAATTTATATTTTAACAAACAAAATATTTTTCCATAATTATATTATTTTATTATCTTGCACTTATTAAATCTATACCGGTAAACTTGAGACATCCGGTACGTACGGACATTCATAATATTTTGTATTCAAATTTGTCTAATATTCACATAACCGTTAAAATAATTATTTATATTTATTTAAATACATAATTTAAGTAACATTAATCAATCAAAGAGTGAAAAAAATTTTCTTCATTATTTTGAATAATTAAAACAAAAACAGAAGAAATTGTTAATATTTCTTTATTCTTGTTAAATGTAATTTTGTATTTTTTTAATTGGATGTATTTACATGAAAAACATGTAATAATTATATGTGTATTTTATATTTTGCATTTAAAATTAGCTTATTTTTTTAGTTCAGTTTTCAAAACGTACGATTATCAGTGTATGTAAACTTTTAAACTGCAACATACAAAGGGACTGTACAGTCTGATTTTTGTGTACGGTCTGAAAATAATTTCGTAATCACTGGAATTCTTTTGAGGTTAAACTACGATTAAGTTACTTCATTTAATAGGTGGTACGTTGCAGATACTTCAAGAATTAATTGTTTCCAGTAACACAAAAATTCGGCTATTACAACCACTGTCGTGGCCAAACATTGAACCTGAGACTGTGACGGAAATTTGTTTTGAGATCCCTAGAAGCCGACAATGACATCCACTATAATTCAATTTCACAAGAAATTTTTACACCATCGTAAAGGCGGAAAAGATCATAATTATAAGATGCCTACAATTTCGAACCATTATCCTATGTAAGTGGATATTCGAGAGAAAGTAATTTTTTTAACCGAAAATTCGCTTATTAAGCTGGATAACGATTAATAAAAGTGTAGTGAGCAGTGCTTTTTTGTATATAGTCGTGCGTAAAGTACAAAATTTTGGTACAGCTATAATTATGTAAAACATAGCTTATCTAAATAGTATTTTGCACAGTAAATAAGAAAATTCATGGTAGTTATAGATAAAAATTTTAGTTTAAACTAGTGAGTACCGGGCATGCGTAGCAATGCCACTTAAGTCTATATGAAACATACACTTACAAGTTGAAACGACTCGCACGCCACCATAAAATGGTTGTACTAATTTGGAAACCTTCGCGGGCGTGTGATTCTAACAAATTTTGTAAGTTTTAATTTATTTCCAATATTTTTATCAAAGCAATCAATCCAACCTCCTTAACAAAAGGGTGAAGTTATAAACTACACACTTGCTGAATTAAAAATTTTTAATTACATTTTCAAATATTTCAGTAAAATTTTTATTTTTGTGCTAACAAATTATACAAAAGATTAAAATTTTTTAATGATTATTAAAAAAAAAGTTATTTTTCTTTAGTTTTAAATTTAGCATTTTATTCCAAAAAAGTAAATTATGCTAAAATAAATTATGAATTATAATGATAATTTAAAAATTACATAATAAATTAATATTATTATTATTTAATTTTTAAAAATTCATATTTTTTTTAATACCTGGAATTAATTGTTCCTACATATTTAATGACAAAAAATTGTGCAAGTGTAATTATTATTGTGTATTTGTTTCATTTTGTAGGTACGTACGTTTTTGTTTCAAAGGTTCATAAAAATTTTATTTATTATGATCAGAGTGGAGTGGAAAGGACCCTACTGTCTAACATATTCAACCATTACTACCAAAAACTATAGTAAAAATTATTAAAATAATAACTTTATTAGCATAATACAAAATATAAGTTATTTTTCCGGCCTGTCTCTTAAATTATACATTTTATGACTTTCCTCGTGTGTTCCTTTTCTCTCTGCTTCATAGTTTTTTCTTTGTTTTTGTTATAATTTTATTTTTACCAAAAAAAAAAAAAACTTCAAATATATCAATTAACGAAACTGAACCCATAGATTATTTTAAATATAGTTGAACCTATTTTTATGCGGTAAATAGGGACCACATAAAAAAAATTGCACAAATAAATATTCAAAAATTTCATAAATCATAAGTATAGCTATAAAAATTGTTCGCTTCAGATTGTAAGAAAAGCTTTTTTTATGGGGTGGATCGGGACCGCATAAAAAAAGTTTCGTAGGAAATACGTAACTCAAAACGCACAAAACCTCACGATTTCGTTAGAAGTTGATTTTCTAAACAAAATAAAAGGTTGTTCTACACATGAGAGCATTTTATTTCATTTTTATAATACTTAAATTGCAATAAATACGTCTGTAAAAAAACTTAATGATTCAATAACTTATATTCTTAAGCAATGTATTGATCAAGAAGTGATTTTATTAAAGTAAATTATTATAACTAATGTTTAAATTTCTTACTTTCTCTTGCTATTTATTCGCAGTATGCATTTTAATAAACATTTCTTTAAAATGACATAAATAATTCGCGCAAAAAAGGGGGCATAAAAAAAGGTTTTGTTGTACTATCTGTATGTCTAGTTGCGGGAGATATTAATGTCTTACTCGTAATACTTCAATGAGAGTAAAAAATATGAGAGTAACAAATTTGTAATAAATGATGGTGGAAGGTCCATAGAATTTACGTATTACGTGATATATTATTCTGCTTAGTACATATAAACGTATGTAATGATATTTTCTATGAATTAGTTGAAAAACATGTATATTACCTGTTTGTGAACTGAATGCATTCGACATAACCTATTTTTGTTTATGTTTGCTTTAACTTTCTTTCTTTGATCATGGAAATACTTGCTGTTAGTTCACGAATAGACAATTTGAAATAAAAACTACTGAAAAATACTACTGGTTAATGTCTAAACTGATTCACTGAAAATAGATCATTCATTACGTTATTTCGTGTAAATTCTGAATGTCAATCTCAACAATTCAATAAATTTTATATTTAATTTAAAGCAACATTTAAGCTTATACCTTTTTACACCGTATTACAAGTTTTGTGTAATATAGATATGCCGTATACGTTATTTTAAATGCGAACAGCTGATAAATATGAACTGAACGAACGCGCGCTGTTTGCTCATTCACATTTAAATCATATTTAATATTATTTAATTTATGCATAATTGAATGCACTCAACAGGAACACAAAAAACAGAAAATTATGTACGTACGAACGTACTAATTATTTACTAACTGCTCATAATATAGTAAATAAATTACTGCAACTACGTAGAAAAAATTTTTTTTCAAAAAATACGAAAATTTTAAGTGAAGAACTTGTATTAATTTAAAACAAAAAAATCATATTAGTCTCTTTTTATGTGGTAGGTAGAACCCGCATAAAAAAATTCGCACAAAAAAATAATATTCAAAACTTCATAAAGTAACTATAAAAAGCATTCGACGCGGGAACCGAGACTACATAAAAAAGAAAGGACATAAGTACAAACCTCATGATTGCCCTACAAACTACTTTTCTTAATAGGGCAACGAATTAATTTACATTGACAACATATTTAAATATAATATTTCATTTTTATAATATTGTAAAAATTGCAATACATACATATGTAAAGAAAGTAAATAATACAGTGGAGTAGGTAACAGCTAATAAGTAACTTTAAAATAAATACAAATTCAAATTTTTAACTTTCTTTTACTTTTTATCCGAATTATGCATTTTTTTAAACCACATATAAAAAAGTCATACAAAAATAAACTATGCTTTACTAATATTATAATTGCAAAAATGATTTTGTTTCTCAGTTTTTATTGCTTTCACATCTCAACAGCTTAAGCAATCGAATTGAAACTTTATATAAAGATAGCCGTGATAACGAAAGAGGACATAATCTACCTTTTACTATGGGAAAACAGCTGATTTCCATGAGACACAATATAGGTACTTATTTGAAATTTAACATGTCATAATTTCAAATACCATACGGGCAAAGCCCGGAGGTAAGTGTTAGTTTCAAAATAAAAATTGATTCTGTCGAAAATATTAGGTCACATTATTTTGCAAATTATAATATTTTTGATTTATTTCCTAGACAACATCAAGACAAACTATGAAAATATTCCAAAACAAAAATGTTAATAATGCGATAATTGACTTTTTTACGATGAAAAATTATTCGTGATTGTTTGTTTTCAATCATAATATCTAATATTAATAATTTGCAGCTGTCTAATATTTTTGAAGAAATCATTTATTTTGCTCCTCTATACAATCAAAATTGAATTATATCCAAAAAGTTAAATGCTAATTTCAAAGCGCACCAAATATCATCACATTTTTAAGATAATAATCTTTCTGAATTAGATAAATGAACAACAGGACAGGAATGGAGGTCTCTCTTAACAAAACGATTTGATTAATACAAATCATCTGTTTGTTTAGCTTGTAATATTTTGGAATTTACTAATAGACCGGGAGGCGGTAATAAGAAAGTGTTTACCCATCGAGTTAAAGAAAATTTCAGTTTTCATCCATTAGTTTATCATTCGAAGTTACTAAAATGCTTTGTCGGCCAGACCATCTCTTGTCCGGTTACGCGGGCCGACCTCGAAAAGTGGTCAATTTTTCGAGGCCCCCTTACCCATCGAGTTAAAGAAAATTTCATTTTTCATCTAATAGTTTATCATTCGAAGTTACTAGAATGCTTTGTCGGCCAGGCCAACTCTTGTCCAGTTGCGCGGGCCGACCTCGAAAAGTGGTCAATTTTTCGAGGCCCCCTTACCCATCGAGTTAAAGAAAATTTCTTTTTTCATCTAATAGATTATCATTCGAAATTACTAAAATGCTTTGTCGGCCAGGCCAACTCTTGTCCGGTTACGCTGGCCGACCTCGAAAAGTGGTCAATTTTTCGAGACCCCCTTACCCATCGAGTTAAAGAAAATTTCTTTTTTCATCTAATAGATTATCATTCGAAGTTACTAAAATGCTTTGTCGGCCAGGCCAACTCTTGTCCGGTTACGCGGGCTGACCTCGAAAAGTGGTCAATTTTTCGAGGCCCCCTTACCCATCGAGTTAAAGAAAATTCCTTTTTTCATCTAATAGATTATCATTCGAAGTTACTAAAATGCTTTGTCGGCCAGGCCAACTCTTGTCCGGTTACGCTGGCCGACCTCGAAAAGTGGTCAGTTTTTCGAGGCCCCTTTCCCAATCGATTAGAGGCTAAAATTTCGCCAGGTTAAAGATAATAGTCATAACTTGTCCTTTTTGTCTGGCCGAGCAAATTTATGTACGGAAGTAAGATTACGTGGTAGTTATTAATATGCTGTTTCATGTATGCAGTTAGTTCTATTAATAAGAAAATGAGACCGTTAATATGGGATGGATATTGAGTTTGTTAGGAAATTATTTACTCGATTGTCTGTGTAAGGGCGAGTCTGAGAAAAATTCTGTAAGAAGCTGGTTTGTAGATTACATAATTATCTTCAACTCTTATTTGAAACATTTTGGCGAAAAATTAGTATTTAAAAAATTATGATAAAATAAGTTAATTAGCCAGTGCGACAAATTTCGTCGTATAACTTTTCTATTTTCAGTCCAAACAAAAACGTGCTTCTAACCTCTTTGATAGGGTATTTACTGAAAAATTTTACCTAGTTAGTTTTTTTACGCGTTATATGCTTACTGACTTTAAGTGAAGCGAAAGTGGACAATGAATTTCGAATAGGAAATTTTAGGAAATTTCCTTACAATATTTTTTCATTTAATAAAAAAGTAATTAAACATTAAATGTATCTGTGAAGTCTTAGGGCTAAATTCTGTTAATTTTTAAAAAACAAAAATTTTTTGTTTTTACTACTTTATTAATTATATTGGTAACTACCTTATTAAAAATTATTTAATAATTAATTTTATACAATATGTTATGGTAACGTTCAAGGAACAACTGGATAGAAGTATAATAATATGAACAAATATTTAGGGCAAAGGGCAAAGATATACAATTTCGGTCAATTTCGCTTTCGCGATGTGGTCAGTGTTTGACCTCTTTTACCATATGCGATACTAGTAAAACTATTATACGAACCCCCACGAAGTGAACCCTCATTGTCTCAATAAGTGTGAAAGACATAAGACATAACTCATAAGATTTGAAAAAATATCAGTAGAAATATTTGTGCTAAATCTAAAGAAAGAGTGTCAAATTACTTACCAATTTAAAATATTTACAAACAAAATCGGCCTATTCAAAAAATGTAAGCAAATTTCTAATACAATAGATATACATATATTTTGTCTTTCTTATTTCTTTGCCATTGGGAATAGATAACATTTGACTGTCATTGATTTCATGATTGTTAATTTTAATATTTTGTGTAGGTACACTTTATTATTATTTTTTTATATTTGTAACCTTTTTTTTTTTTTAAAGAGAATTATTATGAAAACCCAAAATTATTTAAAGATTATGGTACCTTCTAATTAGTACAAAATGTCCTGCATATTAAAAATAAAACATTTATAAGTAACACATAATCTTACGTCCACAGAAGGTATAAGACCTGGCCGACCAACGATATAATAAAGACGACGATTTTGATAGAAAATTCTAGTTAATTTACAAATTTTACTATTAATTGTCAAACGACCCACAGAAAACGAGAAACTAGCAAAAAAAAAACACGTTTCTCGTTTTCGATGTGGTCATTGAACTACTTTCCCCAATTATATTTTAATATGGACTCTTTGTATATCATTTCTAATAGCAATTTAAAAGTATACGCTAACATGCTACCAGACTCAAATTTGTCCAAAGTGAAAATTCGACACTACTTCCCACTATTTTCTGTAGCTGCATACCTCACCTGTCCACTTTCGCTTCGCTTAAAGTCAGTAAGTATATAACGCGTAAAAATCTAACTAGGTAAATTTATTTTTTAGGAAATACCCTATAAAAAAGGTTAGAAGCACATTTTTGTTTAGACTGAAAATAGAAAAGTTATACGACCTTAAAATTTGTCACCCTTTGGCTAATTAACTTACTTTATCATAATTTTTTAAATACTAATTTTTCGCCAAAATGTTTCAAATAAGAGTTGAAGATAATTATGTAATCTACAAACCAGCTTCTTACAGAATTTTTCTCAGACTCGCCCTTACACAGCTAATCGAGTAAATAATTTCCTAACAAACTCAATACCCATCCGATATGAACGGTCTCATTTTCTTATTAATAGAACTAACTGCATACATGAAACAGCATATTAATAACTACCACGTCATCTTACTTCCGTACATAAATTTGCTCGGCCAGACAAAACGGACAAGTTATGACTTGGGAAACCAATCAAATAATAATATTAAAGGTTTTAACTTTAACCTGGCGAAATTTTACCCTTTAAATCGATGGATAAGGGGGCCTCGAAAAATTGACCATTTTTCGAGGTCGGCCCGCGTAATCGGACAAGAGTTGACCTGGCCGACAAAGCATTTTAGTAACTTTGAATGGTAAACTATTAGATGAGAAATGAAATTTTCTTTAAATCGATAGGTCAGAGGGCCTCGAAAAATTGACATCTTTTCGAGGTCGGCCAGCGTAACCGGACAAGAGTTGGCCTGGCCGACAAAGCATTTTAGTAACTTCGAATGATAATCTTTTAGATGAAAAAAGAAATTTTCTTTAACTCGATGGGTAAGGGGGCCTCGAAAAATTGACCACTTTTCGAGGTCGGCCAGCGTAACCGGACAAGAGTTGGCCTGGCCGACAAAGCATTTTAGTAACTTCGAATGATAATCTATTAGATGAAAAAAGAAATTTTCTTTAACTCGATGGGTAAGGGGGCCTCGAAAAATTGACCACTTTTCGAGGTCGGCCCGCGCAACTGGACAAGAGTTGGCCTGGCCGACAAAGCATTCTAGTAACTTCGAATGATAAACTATTAGATGAAAAATGAAATTTTCTTTAACTCGATGGGTAAGGGGGCCTCGAAAAATTGACCACTTTTCGAGGTCGGCCCGCGTAACCGGACAAGAGATGGTCTGGCCGACAAAGCATTTTAGTAACTTCGAATGATAAACTAATGGATGAAAACTGAAATTTTCTTTAACTCGATGGGTAAGGGGGCCTCGAAAATTTGACCACTTTTCGAGGTCGGCCCGCGTAACCGGACAAGAGTTGGCCTGGCCGACAAAGCATTTTAGTAACTTCGAATGATAAACTATTAGATGAAAAATGAAATTTTCTTTAACTCGATGGGTAAACGCTTTCTTATTACCGCCTCCCGGTCTATAATAGAATATAAGTATCGTCTACGAAATCTTTTGAAATGTTTCGATATATATACATCATTGTTTTTTTTTTCAAAACAAATCCAAAACAAAAATCTACATCCAAGAATATTGTACAAAAAAATTTTTTTAAGTGAAAATTTCTATAAGGATTGTAACTCTATTTGAGAGTGTAAGGAAATCTGTAATGGTTGGGAATGTATTCGACACGGGTAGTCTCGACTGTCAGACGCTGTATAGAAATTTCACTTCAATCATGCGACTTTCATGAGCATTTAGTGAACTTTTCTTTATAAAGTTTTTTTTTTTTTTTTTTTATAAACTCTAATGACGTAAGTGGAGAATAGAAAAAGTGTTAAGGGACTTCCAATTGGAGCTACCCTTTTCAAAAAAAAAAAAAATGATATCAAATTGAAATTTTGACAGAATTCAAATCGATCTGGCACCTTTAAGCTCTGGCACCTACTGACATTCGGTTACTTTGTTAGTAATTTTTATACTTAAATAAAGTAAAAAATAATGATGTGGATACCGCTATTAAAAATGTTATAAGTATAGTCCGAATAACGAATTAATTTTGAAAATAATTTTAGTTTGTTTTTATTTATTTTCAAATCTTCAAAAATTTCCAGATAACAGATCGGTCCCACATTATAGTGCCGCTCTTGATATGTTCTCGGTCCAGTCTTACTCCAGTAAAGTCTTGTTACTTTCACATTACAATACCTGTTACTACTCCTTCCCAACCTATACTATAGTGTCATTCTCGATACGCTCTCGGATCAGTGAAATTTTCTCTTAATATAACTAAATGATTCAGACTATCAGTACAAGTCATACCAATTCTAATCCCACTCTGATAAAATAATCTCTGAGAATTATAAGTATTGAACTGCGATTTAAACTGGACTTGGATCGTAGCAATGATATGAATACACTGATTGTTTCTTCTGTAAAAATATTTTACAGAACCGAGGGCGAATCAAGAGCGTATTGAGAGCAACATTAGGCCCGCCACACACGTACAGTTTCAACTGACAGTTTGAACTGAACAGTTTAATTATACAGTTTAAACTCTACGTGTGTGGGTATTTCAGTCTCAGTTCAACGCAACTGTACAGTTAAACCACAGTTTAAATAATAGTTTGTTTCACAAACAGTTAGGAAACGAGATGACGTACGAGTATCATTTGGAATTCAAAAATTCCAAAGGGTTATCCATGTCATGTACCTAAATAATGCATAACATTATGCATACTAATACAGTGAAAATATCATCACTAAAGTAAATTTAATTTAGAAAAATAAATTTGCAGGTCAAATTATTTTGCGAAAATTTATAGTTGATAATTATGTAAATTATTTAATTTTGTCTAAGTTTCACTGACTTTTTTAAAATTTTTAACAACGATGGCAGTGGAATTTTAACTGTCATTACATTTTTTTATTTAAAGCTTGTCATCAGTTATTTTTGATATTTCCTTGTAATTTTAGTGTGTTTTGTGATCTGTAAGATATTTCTGATATGTATTTAATTATTATGGTGGCTTAAAATGTCTGGTGATAACTCTTGTGCTGCTAAATTTTGTTTAAATCATTCAAAACAAAATTTCAATTTATGTTTTTTCTGAGTGCCATTTGATTCAAATTTGTAAGTATTATCATAATTTGAATGCTTATGTAAAAATACGTTAAATAATAAATAATTATTAATATTTTATAATAATTCAGTTAATATTTTCGATTTCGACAGTGGTTGGTGGTTGGTGCTAATAGGTCGTGACGATCTAAATTCTCGTGTTGAATACTGTCATCAATTTCGCGTTTGCTCAATTCATTTTGAAGAAAGTTGCTTTTAGTTGTTCATATAATTTAACATGACCATTATCAACCCTCAATCTCACATGTACAAACACATACAATCACATAAGTAAAAAAGGACATACATAATTGTTTGTACTTATATAAAAAAGGATAGAAAGTGCGTTTCGCTACTGCTTATGGTAATAATCTTTTATTTATACTGTGGTTAAACTGAGACGAATGAAATTTCAATTTTTGAAATTGAAAGGTTCAACTGATTGTTACGTGTGTGGGGGTTCAGCTGTACAGTTCCCCGTTCAATTTGTGTCAGGAGCACAGACCAATGATCACTATTATTATTATACAACTAGACAAAGCGTAAAGCCAGTTTGTAGGCATTGTTCTGGTGGCAGGTAACGGCCTGAGACGGGTGAGATTTAAGGAATATCATATATTATCCACTTTTCCGCAAATGCAACTATAATTGAAACGAATACACCACTCTTTTTCTTTCAAAATTTTGCAGTTTCTTCTCAAGAAAGTAAAATTTTATTATCAATATTATATTTTGACAATAATTATATGAAAACACTACAGAATACTATTAAGTCGTATACTGGCCGTATCTGGCTGCTTCATTTATAAATTAATAGAGTGAGTCTATAGGATATACAGAATATGTTGTTTGGTGTGTGGTCAGGAGCAAGTGCGTTTGATTTTTTTTTTAACAATATAATTTCCGCGGAATCAAAGATATTGCTAGGTGAAATTGTCCTGCTGTTTCCAATGCATTGTAAAAACTGAAGGATTGAACTGTACGTGTGTGTGCTTCTACAGTGTACAATTTCACCTGACAGTTTAAACTATTCAGTTCAAACTGTCAGTTGAAACTGTACGTGTGTGGCGCGGCCTTACAGTGTGGAACGGACCTAATAAGACTTACACATATTGGTGTCATCAGCAGTACCCTCTTTAAAATAAAGTTGTTCTCAATAAAATTATCAATAAACAAAAAGGATTAAATTTCTCCAAAATGTTTTTTCGATAACATTTTAATCAATCGAAAACATATTCATTTGTTTTGATGTTAATTCAATTTGAATTCTTTCCACTGGTAAATATCGAAAACAAACAAACATTCAGAAAAAAACAAACAACAAACAAAAATATTTAAAATATTCATAAAAAATCAGATATTCAAAAAAAAAAAATAAAAGAGAAGAAAACGAAATCTTCCCTATGGCGTGTTCGTTTAGTAACATTTGATTAATGAGCCATCTCGGTGGCCTGTCACAAATTCTAAACTTGACCTTTCCACAAACACTGGATTTAACTTACCATGTAATTGTGGTAACAGTTGTCTTCAACGGTGTCTACGTCACTATTTAATTACACGAAAACAAAAACAAAAAAAATTAATTAATTAATCGGTACAGTTGAGTCGCATTATAGTGAACCACGACTATGAAGACGTTTTTATTTAATTGTATTTTTAAAATTTGAATGTAACAATTATTATTTATTACACCCAACCTATAAACAAAGAATAATTAAACTTGTACTTGAGGCGAAATATATTTATTTCTTTATTAATATCCAAATAGGTGATAAAATTTTATTACATCTTATAATATATAAATTCAAATTATATGTTTAGATAATAAAATAAAATTAATGAATCGTGTATTATAAGTAATTATTAATAGTAGATAATAATATCGATTTGCATAGATATTAAATTTTTTTGAGTTAGAGTTGCGTCGAGACATTTGGTGAACTAAATTGAAATAGAAGTACATAGGGGAGAGGTGAGTCAACATAGATAGTCTCCTTACTAGCCCTGCTCCTGTAAACTACTTGTCTTATACCTACTGTTATACACATAAATGTTTGTAAACACAATATTTACTTCTAAACCTTTTCATTTTTGCTACCAAAATGATTTTTTGGAAATATGACCGATTACAATCTCTTTGCGGTTTCGCCTGCGGAGTGTTTGAAATTAGAGTATAGGTACTTAAATCGGGTCATCATTGAGTTATTTTTAAGGGGAACTTTTCCACTGAAATATAATGTTTTACATAAGTAAAAAGTATTTTTTATATCTTGCTCTCTCGTTTGATTAAGTTGATGAGGTGTGAAAGCAAGACAAACAAACTTATTTTCGTATTTATATTTTTAGTAAGGATTGAACACAAATCTTTTTTAAGTTACTCTAATTGTTTATTTTTGGTAAATATGGAATTTCAATTTAAAAATTGTAGCAAACTGATGACATCCTCAAGGTAAAAAATTTCATTTTTTTTCAAATCAGACTTTGCAGAAATGTTTTGAATTAGTAAAATTGGAGTGTGAAATTTCAGTTTTTATGAACTGATAAAATGAAATTATGTCGTAGTCAAACTAAGCAAGGGTTAGCCAGGTTTAATATTTACTTACGGTACTACTGGGATTGAGTCGAAGTGTGCTCCAAATAATTCTCTGATACAGAAAAATAACTGTATTGCAATAAATTTTTTTCCGTAAATAGTAAGCGATTTTCAATCTAAATAAAAGTCTTCTGATTAACCGTTACAAAATACCCACCAATATGGTCGGAGGGTTAAAAATTTATGACATAACAGCCAGTGAAGACCATCCTTACTTAAATCGGGCTTATTTTTTAAATACACTTTTTTATATAGTATACGAAATCCGATATTTTATTAACAATTTCCAAAAAAATAATCCTAACTTTTTTTCTTCACATTTCTATACAAAACAGGATGATTCATTAAATTAACCATTCGTTCATTTGAAATATATACGATACTCAATTAAAATATTCAACTACAACTGCTTACTTCGGTATCAACCGTTTACATTTAGGCTTATGTATTTTGTGTGTCTGAAATAATTTATTTTAATAAGTAGTTAACATTTAGTTGGTTTATGAACAAATGAAAGATACAGAGCTACTGTAAATTAATGTGTTAGAAAAGAACACCAAAATTGAACAAGACTGTGATAAATTGTATGAATAATTATATAAATAATAAGTAAAAAAAAATAGCTTGAATTCAATGAAAATCTAAAACAGTGAAACTTGTTTTACTCGACCAAAATAAATACTGTACTGTATGTACAGTAAATCGCATTGTTTTTTACTGGCCAAAGTTTAGTTCTTTTTATTATTAACTAGCGTTTACACCCGTATAGAGTATATTTGCAGCATATCACAATTGAGAGTTGTCATTTTTTTCTTGTGAATTTACAGAAACATTTTATTGGGACAAAAAGTAGCCTGTAGTATTCTCTGTTCCCCAGGCTATTTCTGCGCAAAATTTGAAGTCGATTGGTTAAGCGGTTGAAGCGTGAAACAAAATCAAACAAACAAATAACCAAACTCACTTTCACAATTATAATATTAGTAAAGATTTCTCTTTATATTGTATTAGTTCAATTCCTACAAATCACTTGAAATAACAAAATCACAGTGTAACAAAGGGATAAAAAGAATAAAAATTCGATTTTAGTAGACTAAAAATTGGTTTTGGTAACTCTATGACGTCAGCAAGTATATAAAAATTTTTAACACTGAAAATTGTAATTTGCACTAGCTAAGGAATAAGGCCGCGTATATTGTCTTACGACTCAACCGATTTTTATATTAAAGTGGTTTCTTTTTGTCTCACTATTATCTTACTTACGAATTCCGCAAATAAAGTAAAATATTTGAAAATGTATTACAAATTATTAGTTATCACAGCTAACTGAAGAGATAGCTTTTTCCCATTTAAATAATAGTAGTACAATTATTTGACAGTAATTGTTTTTCCGTTTTTAGTGAAATGAACAAACAGTTTTACTATAGATTTAGACTTTTGGGACCCGTAACTCAGGAACGAAACCTAATTTCTAAATTCGGGCTTGGTTAGGCCACCCCTATCATTAAGATCCATCCACCCAAAGTGAAACTTATAGAATTTTAAGGTTTTTCTGCAAACAAATATTGATACTCTCTTTTAGGTTAGTAACGATTAACTTAGTTAGTAGAATATGAGGTTTAACTGTATATTTAATTATTTATAATAAGGAATAAATATCATATACCGTAACTGACACTTTTTCCCGTAAAATTTGTTTTCTTATTTATCCACAGAGGATGACTATCGTTGAGTATGAAATATTTAACATCATTTTAATTTAGACATTTAAAAATGACATATGTCTTGAAATGTACTTTTTATCTTTTATTCCAATTACACTTTTTTTTTTAAATACAAAGAAACTGTATTAAAATTTTCTCGCAAAATTTGCGTTTGGTGTACGAATTAAGACTATTTTAGTGGCAGTTATCAAGCCCCGATCCCACTAGTACAGATGTCTGGACCTTTACCCACAATAGTTTTAAAATTTCATTTGTTATTGTTTGAACGTTCCGGACAACCGTACTGGTTGGGGCGAGTCTTTTTTAAACTTTTTGGTAATAAAAACTACACTTTTTTCAAGCAGGTATCCAATTAAATATTATTTTATTACTGCTTATATTCAGAAATAATAATTTATTTATTTTGACTATAAAAAATTCTACACCTCCTTTCAAATGGGCTGTTTTGTGAATGTATAAATGTCATTCAGCCAGTTTCAAGACCAGAGTTTTACTGTGGACTAGTGTGAAGTTGTGGATGACGTTTTGTTGGGTTCATACATTTCTTTTTTGTTCATTTTTAATTATATAAACAGACGTGAAGCTGTTTATGGCTATTATAATTGTGTTATGATTCAACATCCAATACAGGATTTGAACTGATATTCCACAAAGTACACTAACTTACAAAAACTTGAATCTCGTCAAAAGTAGACATATTAAATGTTTAAAATATTTAGAATTGTTCACAAACGTTCGCAAGCACAAATCGAAATTATTTTCAGCATTATGAGTTGTCAGTCTTAGATTGGCTTTTCTTGTACACTTGAACACTTCTCGGACTCTATTTATATGTATCTACATCATTTGGACTGAAGATTACAACATCATCTAAGTACACCAATCATTTGGATCCCGTAAATCCTGCTAAGACATTAATCAGTCGTTGAAACGTGCTTGGGGCGTTTACAAGGCCAAATGGCATTCTATTGAAATGATATTGCCTATCAGATACACTAAACTCGGTTTTCTCTTTATCTTCAGGTGCCACTTCCACTTGCCAATACCCTTGCGCTAGATCCAAGGTAGTGAATAATGCCGCTTCTCCCAATAAATCGAACGTTCCTTGCAAATCCAGTAGTAGATAAAAATCCTATTTTGTAATCTTGTTTAGGGCTCGGAAATCCACACAGACTCGTATTTTATTTTCTCCTTATTCAGATTTTTTAGGTATAAATCCAACAGGTGCTGACCACGGACTCTGCGACGGCTTAATTATCCCATCTTCCAACATTTCATCTAGTTGTTTACTCAATTGTGCTCGCAGTATTTAATAAAAGATAAATCCTAGTGATTCCAAATGTTTAATTTTGGTAAAAATGAAACTAACGACCTCGAAAACCTCTAGTTTGCTTCCAATTTTATCATTCTATTATTTTATTTAGAGTTGATTAGACACTGAAAAATTTTACTAAACCTAATAACGTCACTAAATTAAAAAAAATTTTACCTTTTCTCAATTCAAGCTTTATTGAACTGTTCTAAATTAGGATTATTGATCGAATTAGAGTAATTTAGGTGTTATTTTGTCATTTTTGCTGTCGAAATGACAAAATTACTTTTATAAATATTTGTCACCCCTAGAATTTGCTACTCGAGCTATAACCAGGACCGGCTTAACCCACTTTAGTGCTCTAGATATTTTCTCTTTACCAGGGCTCCTCCCTCTTCCATAAGAAATAGAGCACACAAGAAACAAATAAAACAAAACCAAATAATGTGAAAAAATAAAATTTTAAATTTTTCTTGTTTATAAACATTTTCAAAATAGACAGTTTGACCGAGCTTTTCACAAAACCGGGCCCTAGACATTTCCATTGACATCTAATTCCGCTGTAAATACACTATTAACAGTGTCCAACGCTCAACCAAATATTAAACAATTTTAAACGGAAATTTCTATCCTCAAGTGCTTCCCGGCGTTCCCACCAGAGTAATTTCAATTTCAAAATACGTTAAGTAAAATAAAATTAAAATATTTTATTATGTAGAAGTATGAAGCGAGCCTTTCTACAGCTGATGTTCTAATAAAAAATTTGGCACCTTTCTACCTGCAATTACGAAGCAAAAGTATAATTTTGGTATAACTTTTGAGAGGGTAGTGTATATTCAGGTGAACATATTATTTGAATAATACAAATAAATCTGTTCACATTTAATTGGGCTAGAATTTATATCGCATAATATCATAAAAATTTATTGCTATAACAAGAAATATTAAATACAGGGTGGTCCAGAATTATGTACCGTAATTGCTGGAGCTGATAGTATGTTTAAAAATAATGGTACCTTTTCATCTACACTTTTTTCCAAAACTCAATAATAAGGGTGATAAAGCAGTGGGGTAAAATGTAGAGGGGTGAACGAAACTGACCCCTTTTTTTAAAATTTTTTAGGCGCTTTTGATTACTGGATTAATATTCTAGGGCCACGTATAAACATTACGAGAATTAAATTTATGGTATCAATTATTCGATCATTTATGATTAGGGGATAATTTGGAAATAGATACTTCAACTTTAAATTACTCGAAAACGGTAATATTTATCGAAATGTAACAAGTATACCTACCTCTTTTGCCTGAAATTATCTGAGGAATTATATTATCAGGGATTTTGTTTAAATTAATTGCAAATTAAAAAAGAAAAGACGTCATAACTCACACCTACCACCCAAAACCACACCTTAGTCATGAGTGGTGGAATAAGTGTTGACATAAATTTAATCCTTCTAACGCAAAATAAGTAGCCCTAAAATACCAATCCGTTATTCAAAAGCGTTTGGAAAATATTTAAGAAATAATGGTTTTCGTTTCACCCCTTTACAGAGTTGTATCTCCCTTATAATTGAGTTTCGAAAAAAAGTGCACATGAAAAGGTACCATTATTTTTGAACGTACTACGAGCTCTGCCAATCACAGTACATAATTCTGGACCACCTTGTACATATATACATTAATTATTGTAATCATATACGAAAGCATTTAAAGCTTTTGTTGTATGCATTCCAATAGTAAATTGTAAAAATATTTTTGATTTCTTAAGGCAAGAATACCTTTAGAATTAACAGGAAAAAATTCAATTCTTTTTTTTTTTTTTCATAAAATATAAAATGAAGTCAAACATCCCAGAAATGTGCCCCCAAATTGTCAGAATGATATTCGAAATCCTTCGTATGTTTTAGTCTGTGAACATAAAACGCCCTCGAGAACATAAAATATAGCATTTGCGGCTGTTCCTAATTTTGTTTTAATTTTTATATACCGAAATTGTAAACACGTTTTTCTTGAAACAACATTTTTAAAATTGGCCGACGTTCTCACTCAAAAACTGTTTGATCGATTTTTTGAAATTTATACCAAATATACTTTATATCAGTGATTCTGGTGGAGATGATTCTCAAAAACAATTGATCACGGATCAGATGCAAATTTTTTGCGCATTTCTACACATTTCCCACACATTTTTGACTCCTTTAAAATTTTGATGTTCAAAAGAGGGTCGTGAACTAAAAAGTTTGAAAAACACTGCTTTATATTTTTACCTTTTTTGTGAACCAGACTAATTTGCATGCTAAATGTAATGCTAAAATTGATAAAAATTTCAAGGAAATTAAATTTTTGTTTCTAAAGAAACTACATTTTTACTTTTTGGTATTTTTTTTTACTTTTTTGATAATTTTCTTTTTTTAAGGTGATGAGTTAGAGTACCCTCCATTTGGGAACTTGTAGAGTGACACGCTCTAATGAAAGACTTCGACAACCAGTATTTTTTTATGTATTAAAAAAAAAATATGTTGTAACACTTTAAAGTTATGGTAAATAAAATCCCAAACTTTAAAAATACTATATAATAATTTTTTCCTTGTTAAAAAAATTCCGAAATTGCTTTTATTTTGGTCAGCGTAAAGATATTTCTTCGCTTAAACTATAAATTTTGAATATCTAAAATTCATTTTCTATTTTAATAAAATTTTCAATGGTCTTAGTAACAATGTATGCATCCTTCGATTCTGTTGCAGGCGGATGTTCCCGACATTACGCGTCTCATTCAGTGGTATTCGCCCGGAGCAACGTTACGCCGTATTGTTAGATATTGTACCTGTCGATAGTAAACGTTATCGTTACGCATATCATCGTTCGTCGTGGTTGGTGGCGGGGAAAGCAGATCCACCGGCTCCGTGTCGATTGTACGCGCACCCGGATTCACCGTTTAGCGGCGAACAATTACGAAAACAAGTGGTCTCGTTCGAAAAGGTGAAATTAACGAATAATGAAATGGACAAGAATGGACAAGTAAGTAAATTATTATTTTACTTTTTTGATGATTTTTTAGTGTTTTCATAAACTTGACGAAAGATTTCCGATATTTAATAGAGAAGAATGTTGTTTCAAAAACCATTCAAACTCCTAAAACTGTTTGAAAAATTTTAGTTATATTTATCGTATTTTTTCAAATTAATTACGCATATTGCGAATCTTTGCGCCTATGCTTTTCCAAACCAAAAAACCTGTCGATACGTTTGTGGGATTTTCTCTTTCAGGGACTGTTTTTTTAATTTTTTGAAATGCGATGCCCACTCAATTGAGCAGAAAAAAGCAAATCTGAAAAAAAAGAATATTTTATTTGGAATAAACTGGGGAATGGAGATTGGGGTTAGTAACTGACAAGGGATATTGGTATAAACATTATCATATATTAATTATATCCAGAAAAGATCTAGTGGAATAGAAATAATTCCACTCAAAAGGTTATAATTAGGTATACAAATTAATAGCTGCTTTAAACTACTGGGGGCATTTTAAAGGGGAGGTATCGGAAACAAAATTGTAAGAAATTGAAATTTTTGAAAACTACTTTATAAAATATTTTGAATGTTTGCAACTCCTCGTCCAGTTAAACGTACGTGAGAAATTTCACAATTTCAAATTTGGAAAAAATTAGAGAAAAATCAAAATTTTTCGATTTAGATTTCGATTAGTCACTAAATAAAGTGTATACCTACAAATTTTGACTATACCTATGATTTGGACATCAGCGTCAGTACATTCAAATATACATAACATAATAACGAGTACCCGGCATACGTGGTAATGTCACTCAATATTCTGCATAAATAACACACATTAGTTGAAACGATTTGTGCTCCATCTATTATAAAAATATTTGTACTAATTCAGAAACCTTCGCGAGCGTGCGCACAACACACCAACAACAATAACACTTATATTTACGATATACAGATATCTGTTGAAATGACTCGCGTGCCATCTACATATTATAAAATGTTTGTACTAATTCAGAAACCTTCGCGGGCATGCGCACAACTTACCAGAGTGTCATTACAACCAGATGAATGGCATAGAAGCGCATACTGGACAAACAATGAAACATACCTACATATCCGGAAAATTTCGACATTTTTTTTTTTTTTGCAGGGGGGGCTGTATGGTGTTTGTGTATCTTAGGCCCTAAGACATCAAGATTCGGTTAAAATCGTATGGATATACTAAAATTGATTTCGCTAGTCACTATAGTCCCACTATATAATATTCAAGAAATGCAAATTATTTTAAAGAAATAAAAGTAACACATTCCATATTTCGAAATGACAGAAACACACATTGCTGCAATAATGCGATATTATTTTCGCGTGTGTTGACAGCATACGCAGGTATCAATCAGAATGTTGATGATGATACTATACAGACGGCCAAGCGAGGCCATGCGATGCCATGCAATGTGAATTGTATTTTTCATTTAGTGACCCGCATGTTAGCTGTCAATCAGTTTATTATTATCAGTGTATCATGTTTATTTGTATACATATTATGTAGGTATTTTGCAACAGACAGATACTATTGCATTAATCATTTTCTCTTTAATAATTCATTTTTTTCTTTATCATTTATTATTAATAAATAATATTGCACTGAGCCAGCGAACACAATATTACAATACTTAATGCAGTAACGAAATGTTTTGTATGGGTATACAATGGCGGACATAGTTATTTTAACACCAAAATCTGAATGGGACACGCATTAAGTCTGTGTTTTATAGTCAGTTGTTAGAGTCTTTCACAATTTCCAGGATAAAATATAAGAAATTTAAGCATATTTTACGTATAATTTCCTTCGAAATAACTACGGAATTCTAATTTTAACTTAAATATAAAATCTTCATTCATCTTGAAACTAATATTTTACCACATAGTTCCACTATTGTTCCGATAAAGTAACAGTGTACAGTAGTATAACGATATAAGGACAACCGTAATAATTAGTTCGCTATTTGAAAGAAGTTCGGAATAAATACTGTATAGCATATTTTTTTAGTTTGGAAATGACGTCATTATCATCTCTTTCCAATTTATTACGCTAGATGTCCTTTAAAAAAATTGTACGATACTGATCCTTAAAATAGTACATAAATTAAGTTTATTTTCATTTTTTTCGTTTTCTCTCTTATTTCAGTTGACAAATTATAAATATAAGATGAATGAAAGTTAGAAGGATATAACATACCATTAAATTAGGTATTATTAAATAATTTTTACCAACAATTTTCTATTTGATCTACCCATTTCAATTCTTTTTTTTATAATACACTGTAACAAAAAATTACTATAATAGTAGGAAATAGGTTTCCTATTTTCATAGTAGTAAAATTACATACGCGACGTAATGTACATCTTTGTGACGTACACTAAAAAATATTACGTCTTAAATATGGAAACTGTACATATTTGTTGCTTACAATACGAATTAAAGATGTAATTATTACACATTTAAGATGTACAATACACAACAAGTATGTAAACTTTACACACATAATGTGTATACTTTACATCTCCTATATGTATTAAAATATAATATAATGTACTTACTATAATATAATATAAATGTTAATATAATATAATAATACAAAATATTTTAATAATTAGTACTTTCTAATAGGTACCTATAGGTAGTTGCAAAGTTTCTGAGCGACTAAAGTCCATTCCAGTTTTACTACAGTACTCCGTTAAATAAATGAAAGTAAGGGTCTACACCATTAAAAAAATCGTATTTATAAATACCAAAATATGTTATTATTACTATGTAAGGGTATTTTTCATAAAAAATTTTTTTGTTAGTATTTAATATTTTAAAATTGGTAGCGTTAAGTCGTTTTGAAACATTAAATTTCTTATCATAGGTATTTCTAGTTTTAATTATATTACATATTTCTTGTAGTTTAGAAACGTTTAATTTTTAATATTTTATACTTTCTGAACAATTTACTAAATATTGCAAATAATAAAACGGTCTACAGTTGTCTCTTTTAAAGTCTGTACTTTTTAGTGGTTAATTAATTGAAATGTATTCAATTTAGTAAACTACCTGATACAGTCATAAAACCTGCATAAAACCTACCTTTGTTAATATTGCTATTATTATGAATTTTTCAATAAAATCTGTTTATTAGTTATACAAAATTTGTATGTTTACAAATAAATTTGTAATTTTTAGAATCAGTACTTTTACTTAGCTTTGGCTAGTCAAGTGCTTTACCTGCGAGATACAATTTTCGATATTTTAACAATTTTTTTTTTTAATTTATCGTATTCTTGATTATTATTATACTTTTTATACCCTCTATTTTAATCGGGTTTTTATCTATTGATATTTAATTAATTTAAATATGGAAATGAATACGAGTATTAAAAATAAAATGTTAAGTCCACAAGCAAAACTTATCATTTTAAATGTGTTAGTGTTTATGAAAAGTGAAAGTGATGGTATGAAAATCCCATTAACTCAAGTTAAAAATCGTGTTACTGCAGCTACGGGTATATCGCTGGTAACTTTAACTAGAATACCTAGCTAGTGAAGCAAAAAAAAAAAAAATGATGGATCGGAAGCTATTTTTGCTGAAAAAGAAAGAAAAAAACATGTAAAACATAAAACAGATCTGGACAGCTTCGATAAGGGAGTACTTAATAACATTATACAAAATATTTTTACGACGGAAAAAATTGTTCCCATGTTGAAAAACATTCATAGGAAATTTATTTAATTTAAAATTACTTATTTAAGTAGGTACATCATTGCATTACTATATAAATAAGCAAACTATTTCAAAATCGATTACTTTTTTTTACAACGTAGTGTATTTTTATACATTGTATGTATCGTTCAATATTACCTGAGTGAGAGATATAACAACTAATAGGGGGAGTTTAGACATAATTACTCTATATCCATCTTTATTGCAAAAGTATTTTATCTTCTTAATATAATAAAATATGTATATCCCTTACTAAAAATACATCTTTCCTTTTTGTTGGACTTTGATACCTCAAAAACTCTGCAACTAGTTATACCTGTTTAATACTTTATTCTTAGTTATTTTTAAGTCTCATCAGTCCTGAAAATGCATTATAGAAGAAGAAACTATTTAGTAAAAATGAGTATTATAGACATAGATAATAACATCATGACTAAAATTCAGTAATATTGTATTTACAATATAATTTTAATTACAAAATATACTTCAACGTAATCCCTAAACTATACTCACTTTTTGTAAATAGTCATTATAAAGGGATAATTCAATTAAAATAACACGTTTTTGTAAAAATAATTTTATTTATTAACGTATATTTAATATTCAATAACATATATCACAAAATGAGTTCACCCAACCAAAGTTACAAATCTTAGAAGCTAAACATTATTTTGTTCAGTTTTACAACTATTATAAATATTTATATTTTATAGTCCACAAGAAGCACTGCTATCACTAGGTAAATTTTGCCTTAAATAACACTGAAACTGAATTATTTATCTTTCACCAAATATAACACCAAAGTAGATCCAGTGTTCAGTCATGTTGAATGCACATCTGTTGCCTGATTTTATACTGTTTAAATAAATACAATATTGAATTTCTAATAAGGATAATTTTCGAATATATCTCTTTATAATACTGAATTCGTAAACTCATCAAAACACTTTTTTACAAAAAAATTTTAATTGTTTAAAACAGTTTGAACCATTATGAAACTACATTGTATAAAATTAACCTCGAATGCATTATAAAATAAACTCCAAACATGTACAAGCCAACTTAAGTGAAGCCGTCAATTGCGCAGAATCAACCACGTGATATCAATAAGTTGCATCCAAAAGATGTAATATTACACAATTATAGTAGTAACTGTAAACATATGAACAAACCAACTCAAGTGACGCCGTCAATCGCGCAGAATCAATCACGTGATACCAATAAATTACATCCAAAAGGTGTAATATTACACAATTATAGTAGTAAAATCACTGATATATCTCAGAATACATCTCCGGTTGTGTAAAATAATCGTAATTACATATCAGTTACGTAAAATTACACCTCAAATATGTAAAAATAACAAAAAAATATTTTTGGCGTAAATTTACTACTAACTAGTAAATTTTACTACTATCATAATAGTAATATTGCGACTATAATAATAGTAATTTTACACTCATTTTTTACAGTGTACCTTACTGTGTGATACCTTACTACCTGTAAAAATTATTTAATAATATCCAATTTAATGGTATATTATCTTTTTCTAACTTTCATTCAGTATACACAAATCCGTAAGTGAAATCTTATATAAATTGTCAATTAAATTAAGTAAGAAAACGAAAAAATGAAAATAAACTTAATTTATGTACTATTTTAAGGTTCAGTATCGTACAATTTTTTTAAAGGACAGCTAGCGTGATAAAATGGAAATGATAATGACGTCATTTCTAAGCTAAAATAATATACTATACATACTTACAAAATACAGATTGATAATACAAGGGTTTCCCCTGAAAATGTTGATACCAAATCTTGGTGTTGATGGAGGGTTTATGACCAGTTTATTTCAATTGTGTATAGTTTTACGACTTAGGTTGTACGCTGAAACAGTACGATTTTTACGTTCACTGAAACTGCTGTACGAGGACGTAATCATTAAGAAGTTAAATGTTAAATGGTGGTTGGACCAAGTAAAGTGATGACCGACGTTACCAAAATTATAAACATTTCCTGGTTGTGACTATGAAACGTTAAAAATGTCACATTTTCAATAAGACTACGTGTAATTTTCCTATATTTTATAATGCAATTTTTTCAGCAAGATAGACTTCTTAGTCAACTATGATTAAAATTTATGTTAAAGTTTCGTCGGTAAACACTTTCTTATGGCCGATACTGAACATATGTAATATTTATAAGCGTACATGTGTTTATGCTTATTTTACGATGTGTATTTATCATTTTTAATCCATTAAAATTTTCTCACGAATTTTCTTTTTTGATGTCGTTAAACGAAAATTAATTATTTATAATTTTTTTTTTTTAAATAAACGACAAGTATTTTGTTTAAAACAATTAAGTAGCATGTTGTTTAATAACACTAAAAAATATTTCTACAGGACGATTTGGAATTTAAATTATTTTAACATTTTGGTCCTGTTTTCCAAGGGTTAGGAAAACGTGCCAAAGTGACCAAAACAAATCTTTTTTTATAGTTCAGACATTATGACCCACTTGATGCTTTTTTTTCGTGTCAAGTATCTTATTGTTAAGATTTATACCTGGTCCGACAAGTCGTTCTGGTGGTACTGGGACTAACACTTAAAATTCCTGTCGACAATTTTATAATTTTTATTATGTCGAATAATTAAAATTTACGGCGCACACTAGTTCGCTCCCGCGGTCAAAAAACCCTGAAGGGTCGTATACTAGTTCGCTCCCGTGACCATATACTAGTTCGCTCCCGCGGTCAGAAAACCCTGAAGGGTAGAGTATACTAGTTCGCTCCCGTAACTATATACACAAATTGAACAGCAAAATGAGAATATTTTTATTTTTGTTTTATAATTTAATATTAAATACGTTACAAATTTACTATTAAATACATTGTAAAAAATATAATATGTAATATTAAATGCATTATAATGGTAACTGTAAAATAAAGAATTCACATCCCCCGAGAGTATTTTGTGAAAATTAGTACCGGATTGTGTATAATTATATGTGTATAATTGTGTACCGGAAACAAGTAGCAAATTACGAATTTGGTGTTGAACGAGTTTTAGGTAGGTAGCAAATAGTGGGCGGGGAGATTAAATAATGAATATTACCAAAGATCTTTAAATTTAACTTGAATAATTATAAATGTAAGGTTGAATAATATACATAATTGTAGAAATTAAATTTTGATATTCACCATATTCATTACGGATTTTCACAAAGTAAAATTATCTACAATTTTTTTTTTAAATTCTACCATATGCTACTGACTTTGGTGCATCAAAAACAAATAAAATTTGAACTAACGTAAATACAACACAACACACTAAATGCCCATTATTAACAGTAATATTGAACTCTTTTAAAAATTCGAATTTTAAACAAATAAAATTTTAATTGTTAAGTTATTTAATTGTCATTTAGGTAATAAATTTTACCTGTCCTACCCTTTTTCAAGATAAGATTAAAATTTGACCGCGGGAGCGAACTAGTATACATCCCGGGAGCGAACTAACCCACGACCCTTTTTCAAGATGAGATTAAAATTTGACCGCGGGAGCGAACTAGTATGCACCCAAAATTTAATATAATTCTTTTCTTAAATTATCATATGAGTGAATTTAGTTACTGATTAGTTATTTCAAAAAAATTTAATTCTTATTAAAAATGGAGAAATTAAATGAAAACTTGGACCTCCGACTGTTTCAACAATTTCGACATTTATTATAAGTTTTTTTTTATCGTAGACATCTGGTCACGGTGTTCAAGCTAAAATAATCATTTTATCTTATTTTACTAAAACGAAATTAGATAAATCTAGCATAGATTACCTATGTCCCACAAGTAATTTCTCATTTTATTTTACTTGGACGTTTTAAAGATTTTTTAATGAATTTCCGTGAAAAATATCTTTCGAAATTTCGAGATACAATTTCACCTTTTTACTAAATTGATTTTTATATGAAATCTTTCCTCGAAAATCCTCCTACATAGGACAATGGTGCAAAAACTTATCTGATTTTCGACGTCTCTTTGCCAGGGTGTAAGAATATTTTTAGTTTAACAAATTTTTGCGAAAAACTCATTTTTTAAGACATCGCACGTGTTGAAGAACTCATCCAAGGATTCGGTACTTCCAACATTTCGTATATCGTTCGAGAGTTATCGTGCAGACATTTACATACTTATATACATATATAAATTTTAGTGAATATCATTTCGGCTTTAATAGACTTCAAAACCAATTTCAATTATAGTATCGGGCTCTAGTTTCACTGTGGCTGACGGCAGTGGCTGTAATAGCTGAATTTTCCATTCAGAACTTCGGTAAAACATAAATATCATACGTACAATATGGAAATTTCTAGTTTTAAAATTTCGTTACATTAGATGAAACCTCTTACATATGGAAATGACCTTTGAACGAAATGTAATACTCTCTTTTAAATTAGTCACAACTTACCAACATGTTTACATTTATACTATTAGCAGTTAACAGGAACTTTAGTGGGTGGATAAAATACTCGGCCTTTATAATACTTCCAAAATTAATTACCCTATATTTTTCAAAACTTCAATAAAAAAATAGGTAAATAATATGAAATATAGAAATGAATGTTTGTCATTCCGCGTTGACTGGATAAATATTATTTTTTTGTCATACCTACCAATTTTATTCTTTATTGATTAATCATTAAATAAAACAATTTTTTTGTATCACTATCGTTAGCTTAGTCACAATAATTTAATATATTATTGATTCTAACTATAATCTATAATGTTCATTGTTTTCAAGGTTCTTACTATTTTTAAATTTTGATTTTATCTAAATATCTAACAATAATTATAATTTAAAAGGGGTACGCCCCGAAAAATTTAAAACATGATACGCAACTATCAGAAATTGACAGATGTCGTCAAATTGACATGGGGCGTTTTTCAAATAGGTTTTCATTAATTGGAAAAATTACCTGAAATTATGTTATGGTAAAATAGGGTGACAAGTGACGTATCATGATAATTGGTCATATGTATAGTTGAAATCTGTACCTACATTGACGTAAACCAGTGTACCCCCCCCCCACCCCACCCATAAAATATTTTAGTGTATACATTAGTTTTCATTGTTTTCACGTTATCACCATTTCATGATCTTACCCATACAGCGACACAGATATTCAATACGTATATAGAGTTTAAGATTATACTCTGTACCCTCTGACATAGTAGATGTGTTTTTATGATTAAACTTCCTTTTGATAGAGAAATTTCTGTCTAATGATAATACCACTCTTAATAATGCCGTTCTTCTACATCCAGTAGGGATCCTAATCCACCTCTACCCAATAGACAATTTCGTTGATAGCGAGATTTTATATCGATCCATCTGGATAATACCACTTTCAATCTATGGAGTTTCTACTGGAGATCAACTGTATACTTGAAATCAAATTTTAATTTGAAAAATTGACTCCTTATCGTTTCGGGTCGTCGCCGTCTGAACGTAAGATTGTTTAATTTTCTCGAAGCGAATTCCACAAATATATAGATAAAGCAATTTGAGCAGAGTTGTGCGTGTAATTTACTTCCAGTAAATTACACAGTTTTTTACATATAAAAAACTTTGTAATTTACACATTGATAAAAAAAAAACTGTAAAAATGTAAAAAATGTAAAAAACTAACTTTTTTAAATTTAATAGATATGTAAGCGTTACTGATTGTATTCCATATTTGCTATTGAAGTATTTGCTATATTTGCAAAGTAAAACTAAATAATGAGTAATTTGAAAATTAAAAATATAAATGGGACAGACAGGAAAAAGAAAGGTTAGATTTGATAGAATAGTTTATTTAAGAATTCAATATTAAAAAGATTTTTATTTATTCAGTTAAATTTTATTAAAGGTATCAATCATCATCATCATTATCATCAGTGATTTTATTGTTATTATAATTTAAAGAGAGATAAATATGTAGTAGTTTTTTTAATCCATCAAAACTCAGTTTGTTAATTTAGAAATTTACAATAATTTGTAGTTAGTTGTGGATGGCCTTCCACCAGCACAAAATCATTTTTGTATCGACATTTTGTTTACACGTTTTTTCATGTGAACTTATAAAAAAGTAATAACCGTCAAAATAAATTGTTTGTCAGTCAAATGACAATTGATTTAAATATTTTACATTTTTTACAATTTTCTACAATTTTTTACGGTTTTTTACAGTTTTTTACGTATTTTACAATTTTTTACATAAAAATGTAAAAAACTGGTTTTTTACATCACGTCATGGCACAACTCTGCATTTGAGCCAGTCAGTGTCATGGGTATTAATTGTTACATGAAGATGTGTTTATAGTTTCTTTTAACAATTTCAGATAAATACCGAGGTATAGATTCTTTGAAAGTACGGTTGCAGACCCAATCTTTTCAAATGTTAGTCCCATTTAGTCTTTTTTTCTTCCACTCCAGTATAAAAATAATGACAAGCTGGCTTGTAAACATCTGTTAACATCTATTTGCTGAATATAGATGCAGTGAGTCCTACGGTCAGGTATGGACTAGCTAATATACTGATGGTGATTGATGAAGATTGACAAATATTCGTTAAAAACAGTAAAAGGACAAACGTTTAAAAAGAATTTTTGAGTGTAAGTATATGAGTTACGCGTTGAAAGTGAAACTTCGAGATGATAACATAAGTCTATTATGAATTTTATGACAACATTACTGTTTTCATTACATTCCAGCACTCATTAAAATTTCTTTACACTCTCAGATATTGATCAGGCTGTAGTAGAAATGTTCCAAAATTATTTGTTCAAATGTCGGTTTGACATATAAACATAATCATGTAAATACCTGATGTAGTATTTTATCTATGTATTTTTGATATTAATAAATTTTTTCTCAGAGGCCTGTAGACAACAAAAAATCGAAACCGGTAGCCTTTGGAAAAAAACACATTTTTGTTTTCCTTGATGACCACTACTCTTAAATACCTTTAAAAATTATACTTTCAGTGTCATCTAATCTAAATTTAAAGTTCCAAAATTATGTTGCGACTAAAAATATATGGCATTGGGTACACATACGCACTCACACACACGCCTTATTCGTTCTTTTATTTTTCATGTAAAGCACGTTAGAATGATTTTGTTGAGCGATAAGGGCATTTTTTGAAAAATTGAGATAAATTATCAAACATGTAAATTTAGACATAAATATAAAAATGTGGTTGGGATAATCATCTATTTTTTATTTCTACATTTTTAATTTATGTTTTCATTTTTACTGTAGACGTGGTGGTGGTGTAGGTACGTGCAAGTAAATTTTTGATTGTTTTAAATTTTAACACAAATGTTTTTCATTTTTATATTTTTGTTGTTTTTTTTTGTTTTTGTTTTATTATTATTATTAATTTATTTTTATTTATGTGTTTTTTAATGAATTATTTTTTTCGTGAAAATTTTATCAATTGGAAATATCTTTTATTTTAGTTTTATTTCTCTTATCGTTTCAAATTCATTTTTCATTTTTCCACAGCCACGAACAAAACAGTAGGTTGTGTAGGTTGTGTAGGTTGAAAATTAACTACTAGATTTTTTGCAGTTACACTGTATCACAAAATATTCGGTAGAATCAGGACAGCAAGATTACTGTCACGTCTCTTAGTAAATATAATTTCCAAAAAGTTCAGATAAATTTGAAAATATTTTATCAAAGTTAATGACTGAAACATCATTTTGAAGATTACATTCCCCGCTACTGACGAAAAGTAAACAAATAATTTAAAATTAATGTTTTCGTTCAAAAAAAAGAATGTAGAAGGAGCCATTTGTTGACAATCTGTCTAACATGCGTGACAGCAGTCGGTTACAGTTGCTTACACTGTGCAAAGAATGTGTGACAATGGGAAGCGTACTGTGACATGGTAACTGGAAAATGCTCAAATAAAATTGAGTAAAAAAAAAAAATAAAAATAAAACAATCGTAAACTACATTGTTTCAAAAAGTACCCAAATTATTTAAATATTTTAATTAATTTTAAAATATTTTTCAACAATTATTATAAACAATTAATAAAAATTTTCGTCACATGTTAAATATCAACAATAAAATTTAATTAGTCCTCATAAAAATGTCTCCTATTCAAATAACTTTTGAATATAAAACCAAATTTTATAATTTTTCGTTTGAATAGAATACACAACCAAAATTTGGCTCCTATGTTTTTAACATATTATGAATATCAAGAAAAAATAATAATACTTTTTAATAATTATAATAATAAAAGAATTTATAGAAGAAGCTTAAACACAGTATGGGGTTTTGAAAAAAACCAGCATGGTCTTTAAATGTCAACTTTTTTATTTTTTTCTTAAATTTTTGATATCCCATGGTGTTGAATGATCAACACTCGTCAAATGACTTTTTGAAAAAAATTGTTTTTTTTGTATACATAATAATAATGTGTAAAACCATCCGAAGTGATATGTGCAAGCGTGTTTAATTTTTAGGGGAACACGGGTTGAAAATTCACAATTGATAGTAAATATCTGCCATGAAAATAGAATAAAATTTTCTAGAATAGCCGGATAAGTTCAATGTACAATAGACGTAATTTCCCAGTATGCCAGTCATTGGCTCCTACAATTTTAATAAATACAGTGTAAAAAAAGAAAAAATGATCTATAAAAACAAGTCCTTTTATTGTCTTTAATATATATATATATATATATATATATATATATATATATATATATATATATATATATATATATATATATATAATATATATATATATATATATATATATATATATATATATATATATATATATATATATCAACAGAAACAAGTTCATCAACAGAAAAAAGTGTAACGTAAGGCAGTTAATTTGCGTAAGGAATTTGTAGAAGGGAAAATTTCGTTATTGAAACAAAATGTAATAAGTAGATTCGACTTTGTAAAATGTATGTCATGTAAATTTACACCAAATTTATAAAGTATTTAATATTAAATTATAAAACATAAATAAAAACATTCTCTGTTTGCTGTTCAATTTGTGTATATAGTTACGGGAGCGAACTAGTATATGGTCACGGGAGCGAACTAGTATACGACCCTTCGGGGTTTTCTGACCGCGGGAGCGAACTAGTGTGCGCCGCTAGTGTTACCATCCTATCATTTTTATTAACGGTTTTTAAAACATTAAAAAATTTTGGTAAACTCTATGACGTCATTAAGTTAAAAGTCTTTTTTTCCCTAAATCAAACTTTATAAAATTAATTCAAATAAACGCGCATGGTTGAATTAGAGTAATTTGGTTATGAGATTTTTACTTTTGCTATAAAAATGACAATATTTCTTTTAAAAACATTTTTCGCCTCGAGTTGCAACCTCCTGTTAATACGCCATTAATTGTAATTAAATATACATAAATTACATTTTTACTAGCTTCGCTGGCTTCGTTTAAAATTGAGCATTTTGTAATCTTTTTTTACAGTAATAAGATAGATTTTTTACAGTAATAAGCATAATTAAACTTAATAGATTTGAACGTTACTCTATGGCATTCCATATTTGCTACTAATAAATAAAACACTTTATTTTGTAAAAATACCACCTTTATCGCGATAAACTCTTATGACATGTTTCGGTCAATAAAATCATTATCAAACAAGTTTAAAGAACAAGTTATCAAAAATTGATTGATTCAATTTACCCATAATTCCTCGCGTTATTCGTTGATTCATATTTTCAACATTCTCCTTTGAAAAGTTAGTCTTTTTGAAAGGAATTTAATTTTATTTAACAGGGTTAATATGGTTTGGTTGATGTTGACAAGTTTAAATTTTTTTTTCGTTTTTCGAATATGGATTAACAATTTTTTTTTCTTATTGAAATAGCTGCTTAGATATGAAGAGCATTAAAAATTTGAATATTATATGTGTGTATTATATCTATAAATTTTAATATTTTTCCAAAATGAATATTATTTTTAATAAGCAATTTAAATTCATTCGTATATGTTACGTCATATTGTTCGTTCGTTACATAATGATAGTTTGACACTTTTTAATTTTTATTAAGAAAAAAAAAATATTAATATATGTTATTGTTGATAAATAAAAAAAAAATGATATTCTATCAACAGTGCTATAAAAAATATTATTTAAGATGTACAGGTGCTTACGGACATTTTATTGCTTTTCAACTAATTTCTTTTTAGTTAAAATTATATAAATTTGGTTATATTTTTTCCAAAAATGAATTATTAACTATTGGTATTTTAAGTAATTAAAAATAATAGTTTAAATACTATGTTGATTGTACTGTCGTGTCGAGCGATTGGAGGTGATAAACCAGTGATCCTTTGATCCCTTGATGTCGTCTTGAACAATTACGGAAAGTGGACCAATGATCTTCGATGCTTCCAGTTAGCAACTACGTTGACAATTTATTGGGCAGCTTGATATGCAGTTGCTGTCACCAGTTAATCAATTATTTTATTTGAGGATTAACACTCAAAGATGTATTATTTTTAAGTATAATCTTTTGATATAGTTTATCTTCGATTTTACTATTTTTCACTTTGATTCGAATTTATCAAATAACAACAATTAAATTTAAGTAATAATTAAATTTATTATTTCAAAAACCAAAAATTACAATATCCGGGCTTACTTTTGATGATACAAAAAATGAACAATATTGATTAGTTACATTGTCTTATATATACAAAATATTTATTTAATTAAGTGACGTATGAGGGTTGGAAAGTTGTTTTTCATGGTCAAAGGACAAGTAATCGAATGTTTAGGAATTTGGTGAAAGCGTAGCACCATAATCCTCCCTTTTAAGATGAGACTATAGACGGAATGGGCTGATTTTTCTTCTATGCCGGGAAGAGCTTCTGGTAGAACTTCTTCGTGGTTCTTCATATGGTTTTGGTACTGCCGGAAATTCTTTCTGGTTTTCAATGAGTGGGGCTGATGCGAAGTGGACAACAGGTTCATGTAGAGTTTCTTGACGCCTTTGGTCGTAGCAGTTATTGAATATGTTGATACACGGTGATCCCTCCTTGGTTATTGTTTTGGTGAACCATTTGAATAGTTGGAATATATTCAATTTCCATAACAGCCAGAAGATGAACGAGGAAATTAGTACGCAGCTAATGATTTTAATTGTAAACCAGTTACTTGCGGTATAAGTTTGTCCAAGGAAATGTATTTGATCGTTTACTTCTCTTGAAAATTTGTTGTCTAGTTCCTGGAGATGATGGTAGTTTTGAGTTAGCTTTTCCAGTGTCCTATATTGCAAATGTATAGGAGTTATGTCGGCAAAATGTTTGATTGTTTCGTTCTTGCATTCTTCTTCGGGTATTTTTATGTCAGGAACGAAGTCTTGAAATTCTTTGGTGTAAGCGACAAAGGTGGGTAACAGTGAAGTTGTTTTTGTAAACCCTTTACATTGACCGTTGATTTTGATGATGTTGGTATCTTGAATCTCCACTTGTTGTTTAGTATTTGGACATATGATTGTTAAAGCCGTTTTTTGACTGATTGAGCAAATCCATTCGTTTGGGTGGATCATTTCCCATATTTCCTGTTCGGCTTTGTAGGTGAGCTGCTCGCATTCACGTGGGATGTCGTGAGTGGTTATTTCGAAGAGTAGTGTTTCGCATTCTCTTGCTTGCGTCGCTTTCAATGTATTTTCTTTGCACAGGTATGATGACTTTTGGTATTCGATGCAGTTATCCATGGTGGTATCTAATAAATGATTCAATCTCGTCTTTGAGGTGAATAGGAAAGGTTTATTGACTTTAATGGTTTTATAAAGGTTATCATGGTATGGAATTTTTCTTGGGAGTGAAAAAATTTTATATACATCGTAGTCGTCGATAGTAGTTATAGGAATTTTTATTTCGATAACTATGGTTGTTTTGATGTTAATTATGTTTACTTCTGAAATTTTGTAATATTTATCTAGATTGTCATTATTGACCGGAAATGGTAAATTGACTTTATTAAATTGTGATAATTCTTTAATTAGGATTCTCGGTGGTAGTATGTTGAAATCAATAATTTTATGTTTTGCTAATATTATAGCAGTTTCAAATTGACTAATTTGTCTATTAATAATTGAAATTAGTTCTTTGATAAATAATGTTTGACTGTTTACCTCAATGATACGAGAGTTTGTATCTAAATTCTGACTTAAATTATTATGTTTTACAACAATTTCATTTAGTTTAGCTTCTATTAATTCAACTTGTTGTTGAGTATGATTAATGGAATTAATACTATCAGTAATTATTCTAATTTGATTTTGTATAATATTATTAATATCTTTTTGTTGCCTAACTAATTTATTTATATTGTCCGTAAAGAATTGTCCGTCATTTGCGTCAGGACTTCCACTAATTTTATGCCATATACTACCTATAGCGTCTAGCCATCCGTGTTCGTAAGAAATTTCTCTTTTGTCACGTTTGTGTGTGGTGTATATACTTTTAAGATCGTTATATTTAATTTGTAATTTTTCGTATTCATTTCTAATTAGTTTTAATGTTGTTTCACAATGTGTATCCATTGGCAATTTCTTACATAAATTATAATTATTTCCTAAGTGAAAAGGTATTGAGTTAAAAATTTTTTCTACATAACTAATATTAAATATATGAATTAAACTAATATAATTAGAAACTAATTTTGCTTCTCCTATGTGATTATAATAAATGCCAGGATTCTTGTCTACTTTCTTAATTACTAGCTGTGCTTGTACTAGGCTGGTCGTAGTCTGGAGCATTAATAGTATTAGTGTCATTAGCATGGTTTTGTCCATCTGAAACAAACAATTTCAAATGTTTGTAATGGAACCATTGTGTTTTCTTTCTTTTATTAGTGGGTGTGTCTAGACAAGCTACCTGTTTTTCAGGCCAAATCTTAATGATAGTAAAAGGCCCTTTGTATTGTGGTTTGAGTTTATTATCTTTGTCGTGAATATGACTTTTATTGTCGTATAATAATACTTGATCTCCTATTGAAAAGGTTTTGCTTTTAGTTTTCTTATCGTAACTTTCTTTAGCAATATTTTTATTAATGGTCAAATTTGTTTTTGCGCTTTCACGTATATTTTTAATTTTGTTATTAATGTCGTTCGCGAGGTTATCGTACGTGGGAAGATGGGGTTTATAATTTATTTCTTTGGCTCGTGTTCCGTATACTAACTCGTATGGCGTATAACCTGTATGTCGATTTTTTGTAGTGTTATAAGTATAACATGCGAGATTAGTATAAATATCCCAGTCATTTTGGTTTTCATTAACGTAATTGCGTAAATAATTTTTTATTTCCGCATGACTACGTTCAATCGAACCATTCGATTGTGGATTGTATGGGGTGGTTTGTTTATGTTTTATATTTAAAAGTTTATTTAATTCTTTAATTGTGGAATTAATAAAATTATTTCCGTTATCGGTCAAAATAGATGTAGGGAATCCATATTTTGTGCAATGTTCTAGTAACTTAATAGCAGTATATTCCGCATTGTTACGAGGTATCGCGTAAGCATTTAAGAATTTTGTTAATTGGTCTTGCAAAGTTAATATATACTTATTTTCATTTTCGGTTTCTTTAAATGGTCCTAATATATCAAGTGAAATTAATTCGTTAAAAGAAGTAGATGTTTCGGTAATAACCATTGGGGTTTTTGATAATTTTTGTTTTTTATTCTTTTGGCACTGTTCGCATTTTTTTATATATTCTTCGACGTCTTTATTTATTGATTTCCAAAAATAACGTTTTCTAATTTTGTCTATTGTGTTTTTAATTCCTTTATGACCGCTAAGAAGATCATCGTGAGCTTCTTTTATTATTTTTTGCCTATCCGTAAGATCTCTAACTATTTCTGTTGAAACGCGTAAAATATTTATTGTTGTTATATTGTCAACATTAAAATATGCGAGTAAGGATTTAAAATCTAAATCTGTTATATTAAGACTTAATTGGGGTATATCGTATACGTATATTTCTTCTACCTGTATGATTTCTAAATATTGAAATAAAGTATATAGAGAGCTAAACAGGTTTTCTAATGTAATGTGTTCATGGGCGGTTTCTTTACATATTAATAAATATAATGATTTATTATCATAACTAATGAGTTCAGTTTGATTTAAAAGGAAACTTTGTTTATTTTGAATTTTTGGTAAAATAAAACTTGAAAATCTATTATTTTCAGATTTATCGCATGAAAAAGGTAATACAACGTTATCTAAATTTTCTAACGGAAGGTTAACTATATTAAAATTGATTTCTTCGGTTTGGAGTTCCTGCCATTTTTTAAAATTTGCGTACGTTTTTTCAAGTGTGTAATCGCGTGCTATTTGCATAATGGGACGCGAGAGTGTGTCTGCATTTGTATTGGTTGATCCTTTTTTGTACTGAATATCATAGGAGTATTCCTCGAGTTTCAGTCTCCATCTAACAAGTTTGCTGGCTGGATCCTTACAATTAAACAGCCATTGTAACGGTTTGTGATCTGTCCTTATGGTGAATTTAACACCATACAGATAAGGCCTAAAATGTTTTACAGATTCAACAATGCCTAATAATTCTTTTTCCGTTGTGGAATAGTTTTGTTCTGTTTTATTTAATGTCCGTGAAAAATATGCAATTGGTAAATCGGTTTTATTATCGCCAGACATTTGCGATAATATGCCACCTATCCCTAAATTTGATGCGTCAGTAGTTAAAATAAATTTTTTGTTAAAATCAGGATACTTTAATATTGGTAAAGTTACTAATGAGTTTTTTAAGGTATTAAATGAATTTTGACATTCAGTTGTCCAGTCAAATTTTTTGTCTTTTTGTAATAATGTTGTTAATGGTTTGGCTTTATCGGAAAAGTTTTCTATAAATTTTCTGTAATAGCCTACAAGACCAAGGAATGACTGAATATCTTTTTGATTGCGCGGATTTTTAAGTTTAGTTATTGCATCTACTTTTTTTGGATTTGGTTTTATTCCTGTAGGAGTTAAGACGTGCCCTAAGTATTCTACTTCGTTTTTGACAAATTCGCATTTATCAGGCTGTATCTTAAGATTTGCTTTTTGAAGAGCATTAAATACATCATTTAAATTTTTGTTATGTTCTTCTATCGAACTACCGTAAACAATTATGTCGTCAATGTAGACGAAACATTGACTATTAAGTAATTTTTGAAGAGCTAGATTGACTAGGCGTTGAAAAGTTGCAGGAGCATTTCGTAACCCGAAAGGCATTCGATTATATTCGAAGTGACCCCCTGGAACTGTAAACGCTGTTTTATACTTATCTTCTTCTCGTATCTCTATCTGATGGAAACCAGAAGCGAGATCGAGTGTTGTAAAATATTTTGCGTTGCCTAATTTGCTTAAAATATCCTCAATGTTAGGGAGAGGATATTTGTCCTCTATTGTAACTTGATTTAGTCGCCTATAATCTGTTACAATACGCCATTTTTGTTTACCAGATGCGTCTAATTTTTTTGGCACTACCCAGATGGGAGCACTAAAGGGTGATTCACTAGGACGTATTATACCTTCTTTAAGCATTTTATTAATTTGTGTTTTTACTTCTGTTTCATGGATTTTAGGAAATCTATAATTTTTTACGAATATTGGAGTTGGATCAGATAATTTAATTTCATGTTTTAGAATATTATTAACGGTAAGTTGATCATCTTCAAGTTGAAATATATTTTGATTATTTAAACAGACATTTGTTATTGTTTCTTTTATTTCACCATTTAGATGGTCAAGTCTTAAGTTTTCTTTAATTTTATTTAATCGTTCATTGTTAATATTATTTATTTTTTGTGGTATTAGTGTTACTAAATGATTAGTTATATCAATTTTTGCGTTAAAAGTTTTTAAAAAGTCAATTCCAATTACACCATCTACTGGGGTTGAAAATTTTTCGTCAATAACTTGAAATACGAAAGGATATTTATTATTCCCTATTTGTAATTCTATTGGTGTTGATCCTAATGTATATTGAATATTATGTTCAATTCCACTTATGGGTATAGATTCTTTGTTATCAATGTGAGAATTTTTAAGGACGTTATTTTTAACTACCGAAATTGAAGCCCCTGTGTCTATAAGTAGATTTAATTTGTTCGAATTGCTTTGAGGACATGTAAATTGCATTTTATGTAGGTTATTTAGGGAATTATTGGAATAGCTGGATATGTAAAATCTTCCAATGTTATTGATTGTTGAGGGTTGGTTGATGTGATGGTTGGGTCTTGATGGGTTAGATCCATATCCACGACCCCTGGATTGGATGTGTTGGAGTTTAAATGATTTTCGATTTGTCTAATGGATTGGGGAAGAGGGGTTCTGTGATTTTCATTAAATCTTTTCTTACGACACTCTTCAATCACATGACCTCTATTTTTACAATAACTACAAAATTTAGATTCGTAAGTTTTTAACTGTTGGTTACTTGTATTATTATTACTATTGTTATTTAAATTAAAATTATTATTATTTGAATTAGGGTGGTTATTTTTCCTCCTACAATCCCGTGTGTTGTGAGTTTTTGTTTTACAATTCCTACAATATTTTTCTAACTGGCTATTAGAATTAGAATTTTTATTGAAAGTATTTAATTCTTGTAATTTATTTTCATATTGTAACGCGTAAGGGAAAATATCATCTATACTGGCAAATTCATATTGTGGATTCATAAGATGAATAGAAATTTGAGGGTTACATCCGACTAAAAATCTATTAGCAATACTTTTTTCCACAAATATTTTATTTTGCATGAATTGAGTGATATGTGATTCAGATCGAAGAATATTCAGTAGTTCATTTCTCAATGAATTTACTTTTGAAAAGTATGACTGAATATTTTCTCCGTGTGATTGCTTTAATTTTGCAATATCGTTTTCAACTAAAAATTGAGTGCGCGTGGTTTGATATTTTTGTTTGATGACTCGTTTAATTTCATTATAATTTATTTCAGATACATTCTCTTGTATAGAAAGAGGTAATTTATTATACGTGTAAGCCAAAATTTCGTCATGTAAGTAATCTGGAGCGAATTTCAACGTATTACCGACCTGAGTTAAAAAGTGTAAAGCACCTTCTGCGGTTGGGTTAAAATTGTCAATCCAATGTATATAATTAAAATTGGGCCTACGATTTGTGTGAATAGAGCTAGATGTGCCCGGTTCACTTTGTGTATCATCGTTAGTAAGGTTTGTTGTGTCCGGAATAGTATTGTCGAGGTTCATTTTGTTTAAATTGTTATAAATAGATTCTTGTGAAAGGGTTAAATATAAGGTTGGAGAATGTGAAACGGGAAGACGAGAATAACTTGAATCACTTACTTGTGAAATTGTGCTACTGCTGCCTTCTTCTAACGTTTCCGATTCTCTCCACGATGATGTTGTCGAAAGGATGTGTTCCTTGGTTGATCCAGTTGGGGTTGTATTCATGAAGTATTCACGGGTTTCGGTGCAGGTATCCCTGGGAGATGATTCCGTGTGCCTTTGATGATACAACGGTAGACAGCTGGATCCCACCGCTGTCACCAATTTTTGTCGTGTCGAGCGATTGGAGGTGATAAACCAGTGATCCTTTGATCCCTTGATGTCGTCTTGAACAATTACGGAAAGTGGACCAATGATCTTCGATGCTTCCAGTTAGCAACTACGTTGACAATTTATTGGGCAGCTTGATATGCAGTTGCTGTCACCAGTTAATCAATTATTTTATTTGAGGATTAACACTCAAAGATGTATTATTTTTAAGTATAATCTTTTGATATAGTTTATCTTCGATTTTACTATTTTTCACTTTGATTCGAATTTATCAAATAACAACAATTAAATTTAAGTAATAATTAAATTTATTATTTCAAAAACCAAAAATTACAATATCCGGGCTTACTTTTGATGATACAAAAAATGAACAATATTGATTAGTTACATTGTCTTATATATACAAAATATTTATTTAATTAAGTGACGTATGAGGGTTGGAAAGTTGTTTTTCATGGTCAAAGGACAAGTAATCGAATGTTTAGGAATTTGGTGAAAGCGTAGCACCATAGTACACCTTGTTTAAAAAAATTCTGTCCTTTGAAACTTTTTGTAAAAACATTTCAACTAAAAATTTTGTTTGACATACAATAGTTTTGAGAAATTTCTTTGAAAATGATTTCAAATTTTTTTAATTTTCACCCTTTTCTTTACAGATGAATTTTAAAGTTTTTCTAACGTTTCTTCAAAGAAATATTTTTCTCTATATTGTTTAAAACCTTGAAATTCATACCCAAGAAAGGCGTTTTGGTAATAAGTTAACTTTTTAACTTTCAAATCTTTTTTGAAGTACAGTTTTGTTTACAAAATTACAAAATTTAATTTAAAATTTGAAACCTTGACAATAAATCGATCAGTAAAAATAGTAAACCAAATAAAAGTAATGAAAGTGATTCCCAGTGGATGAAATTTTACAGAAAAGCATACTTTAAATGTTCAAGCTCAAATAAACTCAGGAAATTTTACTTTTTTATTTATTTCTTTAAATAAATTATGTAAATAATGATTTTATAGTCCAGTCGCCGCAGCCATTCTAAATACTAAAAGCAAAATACGAATAATGAAAATAATGAATTCTGATTGTAAATACACATTAAAAATTTTGCTTACGATTGACCAAAAATATATCTATGTTATTTAAAACATATTATCGGTAGCTGGAAAATAGCTACATTTTGTGATTTTGTAATCATGCATTAATTTAGTACAATTCCCAACACTTGTCAATATTTCAGTTACAATATGTGAAACAGAAAACTTCTTCAATCCTGAATTAAGCCATATATACTTTTGTGAGTACAACTTTGTGACCTCATACTATTCGTCTTGTGTGACTGGACTATAACTATTGATTGTGGTCAGTTGTTCAATTATAAGCTTCTACAAATAAAATTATAATTTTTGATAAAATTCCATAATATAATTAATAATATTAATTTGTACTTGAAAAAATAAAAATTCATTTTATATTTTTTTGTCAAAAATCAGTTGATTTATTATAAAATTTATGTCACAGTACGTACAGTAGATAATATTATAAAATAATTTCATATAATAAAATTAAAACTCATATCAGTATCAATTTTCATTCCAGATTTCAACAATCAGATAACAGCAAAAAAAAATTAATTAAACCTTTTAATCATACAAACAAATCACACAATTGTTATATTCATTTATCAACGACATATAACATAATTTTATGTCTTTGTTCACACTATATGAATAAAAAAGGAGACAAATAATCGTTAATGTTATGTATTTTTATCACAGCTCATTTAAATATGTAATATTCTGTTGGTAGTAGCATTGCACGGTAATACGCATGACAATTATTTTCAATGTACATTGTCTGTTTGTTTTCCTTTATTACGTATTATAATTTGTGAGTTAGATAAAGATATACGTAATAATAATTTGTAGTAACGATTATGTGTATGATCTAATGTTCTCTGTTTCATTTGAAATATAAATATTTGACAAAGATAAAATATACGTTACTTCTATAAAGTGCACCAGAAATGTTTTTTTGATTTATTGTAAGAGCTCCGTTGATTTGAAGTAAAAATTTTACAAAATGCTATACACTGCAACAGAAATTTTTTTAGTCTGTTTTTTATTCATTTTTTTGGAATTTTTATTGTCGAAATATGAAAAAATTCACTGTTTAAGGTTTTTTTAGTTTCATATTCGATTATAGAAAAAAATCCAAGTATCCATTTCTCAAAATTTGTGCCAACCAGTATTATTTACTGCTTATCAATTTTAAGCAATCGAAAATTCGTTCTAGTACATTTCAGCGTTTTAAGAGAAGTTGGAGATTCAGTCAGAAAACCTTTCACCGATCCCCCGATACTATTTTTGACCAAAGGTCCTGCACATTTTCACTAACCGCCAATACATCGCCATGAAAGCATTTTGATATCTACTCTTTTGATAAAAAAAAAAAAGAAAAAAAAATACACAATTTAAGACATTTCTGGCCATATGCTTTTAAAAGTCTTAATAGGTACTGTTTTCATATGAGATCTAAAAATTTTTGATTTCGTTTTAAAGTCATGTAATTAGTCCATTCCTTCGTTCAATAACTAAAGCACAGCCAATTCTCGTTATCAGTCCGCTCGTTATGAGTCCGCCGATTTATATTTCTATTATAAACAGTCCCCCTCCATGACTGAAAAAAATTCATTTCAGTCTCTCGTTATAAGACCGGAACATTGCTGTTGATATTTAATAGTGAAACTCATAAATCATCCTGTCAGAATCTTTTTATTCACTAAAATAATTTTTTTATATGTCCGTGTTTACATAATACATGTGTAGTTGACCAAAACAAGTTTTGTTCGTTCATCGCGCAGATTATATTACAAACTTTGTTTGATTAGCAATATTATTTACAATTTCTACAAAAGATTTTAAAAATTTTTTAATAAAAATATGTGTTGACAGTATCGTTTAAACTTCTATCACACAAACTTTAGAACGCATTTAGAAAATATTAGTAAATGTATTTATTAAAACTAGGTAGATTTTGTGCCGCTTATAACGAATGGTAATACTACACAACGTCCGGGCTATTTGATTATAAATAAGTACACACTCACACGCTTGAAAAATAGGGGAAGTACAAGTTATGGCGGTCTACTACAAAGCACAATGGGGAGTACAGGAATTATTAGAATTATATTCTCCTACAGCCCCGTAAGCGGACTGATAACGAAAGTCGCCTGTAAATGAAATAATTTTTTTCTGATCCATCTTATATACTGTTTATATTCGAGCAGTTTATGTGACAAGAAACGACATACGTTCCAAACGAAATTACTCGTTGGCTAAATAAAGATAAAATGACAAATTGCTTTTTATTTCCTATAGTTTTTTTCCCTCGCACATTTAAATAAAAGGAAATAATTTAATGGCGATTATAAGCATTTTCTCTCTTTCCTCTTTTTTCTTCGTTTTGATTAATTGTAGGCGTGTTTATGAACATAGAAAATGTAAAATATAAATATATTAATTTAATATTATATACCTACATACAAATTATTTTAATTCTTATAATTATTGCAAAAAATTATAATGAATGTACAGATATATCGCAACTAATAGAACCAGATTTCGTCAAGTAAGGCTGGTCGTACATTGGATGCGGAAACGTGCGAAATTTAATTCGAACGAATACGCATGAAAACGAACGAACGATCCCAACAGCTGTGAAGCTATACATCCTCGTCCATTGAAAGCGTCTCGTTCGTCCGTTTCCGTGCGTATAATTACAAGGTGCGAACAAATCCAATTTTGTTTGGATTTTTTCGCGCGAAGAAAACCGTTTCATGAGATTTTTATTTTTATTGAATTGAAACTGAAGGTAACTTACGATTATATCTGTGTACCTTTGCATATTACGTGCCATAAATTGTTTTTTACGTATTTTTATAGTATCTATAGCTTGAGAAAATTAAATACCCCTGTCGCAGCATCCTGCATAACATAGCGAATTTCCATTTACAAAAGTACGTTTTTCTCGGAAACTAGTTGATATAGAGTAATTGTAAATAAAAAAACCTTCTTTATGTGAATTTTCCGCCTCATTCCGCCAAATCTTTTTCACGAAAAATGTCCAAAACACCGTAAACGTTTTCACGAAATTTCACACTTAGTAAACATATATATATATATATATATATATATATATATATATATATATATATATATATATATATATATATATATATATAAATGTGTCCGCACGATAACTCAAGAACGAAACATCTTATTTTTAAGAAATTTCGTGAAAACGTTTACAGTGTTTTGGACATTTTTCGTGAAAAAGATTTGGCGGAATGAGGCGGAAAATTCACATAAAGAAGATTTTTTTTATTTACAATTACTCTATATCAACTAGTTTCCGAGAAAAACGTACTTTTGTAAATGGAAATTCGCTATGTTATGCAGGATGCTGCGACAGGGGTATTTTAGTTTCAGAATAAATCAATTTGGCACCAACAAACTCAAAAAATCATTTTATTTAAAAGCAATATTTTAAACAAATATGAGTCTCCACCCACCGCCGGAGGTTTCTAGAACCGCCTCGGTAGTGGATGGTGGGTCCAGAACTTGTTTTCTTATTTTCTCAAAAACTAGCTAACCTAGAATAATAGTTCAAAAACCTTTTTTATGTGATTTTTTTCCGTCTTGGCAATGGTGTAAAAAAATGTGGCGAAAACTCTTAAATTATACCAAATTTTGGCAAAAAACTAATTTTTTGCAAGAACAAAAACCATGTTCCTGGCATCCGACGTGCTTGGCTGAAGAACTCATCCAAGATTTTTGGACTTTCAACGTTGTCACCAAATTTCGTAAAGCTAGCAGTTTTTCCTGAAGAGCTATCGTGCTGATACATATATACATACATAAACCGATACATACATACATATATATATATATATATATATATATATATATATATATATATATATATATATATATATATAAATTTTAGTGAATATTATTTTTGGGTTCTAGGGGCCTCAAAACAAATTTCTGCCATAGTCGCGGGCTGAACTTCCACCATGAGCAAGGCTGGAATAGCGAGTTTCCATTCTGGAAATTCGCTAAAAGAAAAATATTGACGAATATTGGGCTACTGGACGGGCAGTAGACATACGAATCGTAGACGTTTGAGGAACCGCTATACGACATTTTCAAATTTTCTTAAAATATTCATATTTAGTTAAAGCAATAACAGTTAAACCATATGGCTCTTATTTTATTTTCTCTGAAAATGTTTTATAGTGGTTTTTGAAACTAGACGATTCATATCGTTTCCGAAAAACGACAAACGTGCGTAATCGTCTGAATCAAATATCGCAGTTGTCCGCAACCAATGGACGACCAGCCTAAGTGACAGAAGGGGAAATCTAAAGCAACCATAACATATAACATACATAATAATGTCTTATAGATTTGCATATAAAGTTTTTATATTTTTCGATGACATTTATAATACGAATATAATTAAATTATAATAAAAGTCTAAATATCAATTTTATTCGAAAGATAGCTTTTGTACTTCTTGTGGACACTATTTTCTTAATTCATATTAGGCCTCTTTACCTTGTTGTATATAACAGACACAAGGTATCGGACACTTTTAGTTACGGAATATCTGTAGCCGTCAGCAATTTATAACAGTGTACAAAAAATTGTAACATTTCTAATAGGATAAAATAAACAACAGTCTTTTTATGTAGACCAGTGTACTTTTTTATTAAAACAAAATAAAAGTATTATTTACATAATGTGTTAATTATTCAACGTCAACAGTGGCGGTTATTCCAGGTATGCGGGGTAGGCGCCGCTTACCCTAGCTGTTTCTTAAAAACTGAAATAAATTTATAACGAAAATAACATTGTTTACAAAATAATTTAAATATACAATTTCCATAAGATTTACCTTACATTATTGCATATATATTGCACATTAGAATGCATATATTATACCAATTATACATACCTAATTATGATATACCTAAAATGCATAAATATGGTCCACAGTACGTGTTACATATAGACATGATCAACAATAGACCTGGTAGCCAGTCTATGTAGCTGTGTATAGGACGTACATACGCATATGTACCTACTCAGCTATGCGATCATCATCTGAGCATATCCGTGTGTACTGAATCTGCATATGTATATTATGTATCTGTGCAGTTGTATTAGTGGTTTATTATACTGGTAGTCCTTTGGCATGGTAGGCACCAGGATCGGCGCATATCGTATATTCGATAACAGTCGATGTAATGGCTATACTGAATCTACATATGTATATGTATATGTGCAGCTGTATTAGTGGCTTATAATACCGTATAGTTCTTTTCCATCGTAGGCACCAGGCTCGGCGCTTATCGTATATTCGATAACAGCCGAACTAACCAAATCTTAACTTGTGCTCTAATCACCTCAGCTTTTAAATTTTTTAGCATGCTTCCTATACTTATAAATTTATCGTTGCTGTCAACTGTGATTTGATTATTAAGATTTTATTACCTACTGTCTTTTTTTTAAATGACTAAAAAACAACGGTTGCGTTATTAACACAACATAAAGTAATTAACACAACTTTTTTTAAGGAATATTGACGAAAATAATTTTTCTTTAGACTATTGAAGGTAATTTAAATCGTGTTTATTTAGCCTCATAAAAATATTGCTGGTGTTTTACTTTGACTGTGAAAGAAAAGTTATTCCATATTTTTATATTTTTCCTGAATCTTATATTTTCTACAACTCAGTTTGTTACAAAAAAGCGTTTGCACATCATTTTCCAAACTTCTTTTGATAAATATTCTAAAATTAGGTGGTTGTTTGATACCAAAAAAGCTTTTCTCTTGTATGTTATTCAGGCCCGGACTTAGCCTAAGTGGCGCCCGGGGCAAGGTCAAAAAATGGCGCCTCTGTAAAAAAAGTATTTCCTTTTTTCCTCCCAAAAAGCAAGTGACGAGCAAAAGAAGAAAAAAACCTCACATACCTAATTTTGGCGCCCCTCAAAACCTGCCGCCCGGGTCACGTGACCCGCCTGCTATTTTAGTACCTCTTTACACATTAAGTGTGATTTACCTTTTTGAAAGCGCATACCCAGTCTTAAAGCTCACGAGCCGCCACTGAACGTCAATTATTTTGTGCAGAATATGAATTACTTAGCGTTACAGAAAAACATTACAATGTAACGAGTGCTTAATGATTGAAATTACTGTAGTTATTTTTATTTTTTATTTTTATTATTTCTATAAAAATTATAACTTTGAACGAGTGAAAGAGAAGTATGTATTCTGATTATATTTAATTAAATTGTAAATACATATTAATAATTATAAATTACTGAAGTAAGAAAAAAGTAAGAATATATTAACAGCGTTTTAGTTTATTATTATTTTTATTATATTTTATTATTTTATATTTAAGTATAGGGTAAGTGCGGGAGAGATGCCGCAGTACCCATAGTTCGTCCGTTGATTGATAGATAGCGCTATTAATGATTTATATGTTTAAAAAAAGTTACTAACTTAAGCTGTATATGGTAACATTTATGATTAGTCCATCAGTTTAGTAATTATCCGATTTTTTATAACTGAAAAGTAAGTTCTTTAACATAATACCTATTTTATCAAGCATTTAATTCATTAGAATTTAAGAATGTATATTTCATTGTTTTAATGAAAATGAGTTTTGTTATTAATTTAGGTATAATTTAAAAGTACTGTATAAAATTTTAGGTTAGAATTCCGCACTATGCTTGCTATAGCTTCTTTTTTAGACTTTAAATTATGCCACGTAAATACAAATGATCCATTAACGGATCAGGAAGAGCCCTCATATTAGTGAAGATAACGAAAATAATGATGATTGCCTGTGTATTGAATGTTTTGAAAAGTACTCAGAAACAAAAAAAGTTGACTGGTTAAGATGTATAAAGAGCCAAAAATGGTAACATACGACATGCATCATGTATGGAGATCAGTAGCGGCTCGTGAGCTTTAAGACTGGGTATGCGCTTTCAAAAAGGTAAATCACACTTAATGTGTAAAGAGGTACTAAAATAGCAGGCGGGTCACGTGTCCCGGGCGGCAGGTTTTGAGGGGCGCCAAAATTAGGTATGTGAGGCTTTTTTCTTCTTTTGCTCGTCACTTGCTTTTTGGGAGGAAAAAAGGAAATACTTTTTCTACAGAGGCGCCATTTTTTTGACCTTGCCCCGGGCGCCACTTAGGCTAAATCCGGGCCTGAATAACATACAAGAGAAAAGCTTTTTTGGTATCAAACAACCACCTAATTTTAGAATATTTATCAAAAGAAGTTTGGAAAATGATGTGCAAACGCTTTTGTGTAACAAACTGAGTTGTAGAAAATATAAGATTCAGGAAAAATATAAAAATATGGAATAACTTTTCTTTCACAGTCAAAGTAAAACACCAGCAATATTTTTATGAGGCTAAATAAACACGATTTAAATTACCTTCAATAGTCTAAAGAAAAATTATTTTCGTCAATATTCCTTAAAAAAAGTTGTGTTAATTACTTTATGTTGTGTTAATAACGCAACCGTTGTTTTTTAGTCATTTAAAAAAAGACAGTAGGTAATAAAATCTTAATAATCAAATCACAGTTGACAGCAACGATAAATTTATAAGTATAGGAAGCATGCTAAAAAATTTAAAAGCTGAGGTGATTAGAGCACAAGTTAAGATTTGGTTAGTTCGGCTGTTATCGAATATACGATAAGCGCCGAGCCTGGTGCCTACGATGGAAAAGAACTATACGGTATTATAAGCCACTAATACAGCTGCACATATACATATACATATGTAGATTCAGTATAGCCATTACATCGACTGTTATCGAATATACGATATGCGCCGATCCTGGTGCCTACCATGCCAAAGGACTACCAGTATTATAAACCACTAATACAACTGCACAGATACATAATATACATATGCAGATTCAGTACACACGGATATGCTCAGATGATGATCGCATAGCTGAGTAGGTACATATGCGTATGTACGTCCTATACACAGCTACATAGACTGGCTACAGGGTCTATTGTTGATCGTGTCTATATATAACACGTACTGTGGACCATATTTATGCATTTTAGGTATATCATAATTAGGTATGTATAATTGGTATAATATATGCATTCTAATGTGCAATATATATGCAATAATGTAAGGTAAATCTTATGGAAATTGTATATTTAAATTATTTTGTAAACAATGTTATTTTCGTTATAAATTTATTTCAGTTTTTAAGAAACAGCTAGGGTAAGCGGCGCCTACCCCGCATACCTGGAATAACCGCCACTGATGGAGATGTGTGTAAAATGCAAAATTTTTAGTATGAACTATGCGGCGACTCTCCTTCTTCGATGCGGCATCTCTCCCATTGGTGTGGGAGAGACGCCGCTTTGCAGGCTCTACAAAAATGTTAATTATAAATCCTTTATGACTCAAAATTTAAAATTATTTATAAATAATTTTAAAGAACAATGTCTACATTTATTGTGTACCAAATTTCAAATCAATTAAATGCATACTTTAAGAATTATCAAGTGTTTTCAAAATGTGCGGCCACTCTCCCGCATTCACCCTACTTAAAGTTTTGCAATTAATCACAACATAGTAATATATATATTATGTAATAAATAATTCCATAATTTTTAATTTTTTAATTCCTTTAACCGCTTGATGTAGAATGATTAACCGCTTATTTAAGGAGATTAAACTACTACAGAAAAAGAGTTCTGAGTACTGCGACTCAGTTAAGAGGTATTTGAGCAACTCAAATTAGTTGCACAAATTTTCTTCTTCTTCAGTGAGTGGGTACGGTACGCAACTACCCTGTTGCATTCTCTCCCACTCTGTTAACAGTACTCTGACGCTTATTTCCTTCCGCGTTTGATCGAAGCGCATCCGAACGAGGGTAACCATTATGTTACCAAATCTGGGTTCACATACTTGGATAGTTTTGCAAAAATGATGAAAACCAGTTGAAATCAACAAAATGGGAACAATTTTAGATACGAGACTGTGTATTTAAGCGAATTTCCGAATGAAAAAAATCATGCTATATAGCCACTGTCACAATAAGACTTGAGTCCGGGATTATGATAGAAATTTATTTAAATGATAGAAATCAAAACGTCCTATTTTTACGAAATTTGATGAAAACATTGGATGAATTCTTCGGCTAGACAAGTCCGATGCCTAGAACCTAAAAAAAAACTGAGTTAAGCATGTAAAGTTTAAGGTGAAAATAATTAAGCTGATGTTAAAAATTAAATGAAAACATTTCTATAGTTTGCGAAACTTCAGTTCAAGCCAAACAAATTTCTGGTAATCGTGCAATTTGTTTAGATTGTCAACAAATTTGGTGCAGACTTTATTATGCGGTTTTAAAAAAAAAAATAGCTATTAAAGTGCATAATGTGAATCAAAAACAAGAGGAAGTAAGAAGCCTAAACATTAAGTATAGTAATTTACTTTGATAAAATTACTTATTGATCAGTAGGTGTATTACATAAGATTTGCATCATTAAGCTTTTTTATTTATAGATGTATTTATCACAATTTTTACAATATTATAAAAATGAAATAAAATCTTCTCATGTATAAATTAATGCTTTATCTTGTTTAAAAAAGTAACTTCTAAGGAATCGAGAAGTTTTGAACGTTTTGAGTTATGCATTTTCTATGATTTTTTTTTATGCGGTCCCGATCCACCGCATAAAAAAGGTTCAGCTCTAACAATAGACTTACAATATGTGTTAAAAGTGCAAAAGATTGTACATAGGTAATATGTTTGCTTATTTTTGTAAGATAGTGTACACTATAGTTCTTTCAATTTATCTAGGATACATTGTAGTATATATTTTAAAGAATCTCTGATGAAAATAATGTTGATAATTACTGGTTTTGCCGGATAAAGTGACCGACAGTGGTGTGGGTGGTGTAAAGGTTTGTGACCACAAATACATCATTTGGTGGTTAAGCCTATCGTAGATTAGTTGACAAGTTGGATTTTAATTAGTAATTAAATCCTGTAAAGTTATAAATGAGTTTAGATAATAATTTTAGTCAAACTGGCAATAAAATCCTAAGTAGTCATCGATTCGCATCTTATGGTCGCCGCATTCAAATTTTGATTTAAAGCCTAAGCCGTCACAGTAGGGGAAAGATTGTAACTGGTGTGTTTTTGGGCATTCAATCGCGCTAGCCCTTGTACTCAACTTCTTAAATTTATTACAAATTCGATGCATGCTTTTATGGCTTTGGTTGTTTGCTGAAAAAACACGATATTTATGTTCGCTGAAACAGCACGCGCTGTACGAGCACGTAGTCTTCTAATCACAAATTCCAACTTAAAACAAGTGAAGTCAACTTAGACTTTTAGCCTGATATTTGTAATCATTTAAAATATTTATTAATTACTTTAACATTTTAATTGTTGAATTACCTATATTAACTTATTATTGCAAAGAAATGAAGACTTTGAATTCCAAATTGTTATATAAAGTTACATAAAGTGGAATTAGTAATATCTTTAAATTCTCGAGTTGTATAAACTGCTTGGTTATCGATATTAAAAATTACGGATTTTAAATTATTGGTTTTTTTGTAATATTCATTTTCAACTTTATATACTTACAAATTATCCTAGTAGAAATTAAATGTAAACTGCGTCTCGCATTAAAGAGAAGATGTGTTTGATTGATTATCGGATTGGAGTGGCACTCGAACAATCGGTCGGTGGCCTAATTGGTAAGGCGCTTGGCTAGCAACCAAGAGATCGCGAGTCCCAGCCGATCCAATTTGATAATTTTTCAAACACTATGTAAATTTCAATTGGTAGAACCATCTTGAAATTTTCTGTTTGTCTTAAGAAATATAAAATAAGGATTAATTTAAAACAATTTACAAGGGTACAACCAAAGCCGGATTTACATAAGGGCATTTGGGCCACGTGGCCCAGGGCCTCCAAAAAATTCTCAAAATAGAGAAATAAAACGAAAAAAATAATAGCGTTTTCTATTTTTTTTTTTGCTCGATTCTGAAATTTTTCAGGAGGCCTTAACAAAAGGAATCAGAGACCCCCACATATGAAGTACTCAGAAGCTACCACATTAAAAGTGCCCCGGGACCTCCGCAAAGGTAAATCCGACCCTGGATACAAGTATGACGTCATTAGAGGGACGATTGTAACAGAATCATGGGAACTAACAAACACCATTTTAAGACTAAAAATTTAATTGACATCGCATAAAGGAATTTCTGGTGTACAACCTCTGGTGAGTTGACCGCGTAGGAATTATCAGATGATCAATCAAGTTACTTAAATAAAAAAAAAGAATATTTTGCAATGAAGCATTTTACAGAAAAAAATGAGCTATTAAAAAGCTATGGTATGGTGTATAATCATAAAGCTACAATTAACCCCTTGTTCCAACTGACACACCTTTCCACCCCGTTTAAAAATGAACCATTTATTTTAAGCATGGTAGGTACTTGGTTATACGCCATCATAAACAGAAATTAAGAAATTAATTACAAAATTTAACAGAATTTAGGTTAAACATTTCACCAAACATGTAAAAACATAATAAGTAACATAATTTTTATCGCATAACATACAATTTTCCACGTAAACTCAAACCACTGCACTGCCACCTTTTCAAACTTGCTCCACTTTCTAATACTTCCCACGTAAAATTAATCGACTCGATGGAAGCGTAATAATTTCTTAGTCGTTTTTCACATATACCTACCACGTGATATTAAATAAATACATAAACGTGGTGAAGGTGTTAATTTACCCGTAAAAGGGAATGTGGGGTGATTGGGGAATTATTAGTGCCAACAATGATTAACTGAAACTATGTGTTTTCATGTTTACTATGATTGACATTCACGTATAAAAATTTTAATCTTTGTTTTAAGGGGAGATTGGCGAAAAAAAAATCAATTTTTTTTCTTTATAATTATGTTCCTTAAGGTGTTAGAAATATTCTCCCAAAATTTTATTTTAAAAAAATAGAAAATCAAAGAGTTATGGACATTTTAGTGCACGCACTTTACCATAATTCAATGTAAAAAAAGAATTTAAATGCTATTTTCTCGAAAGTATGTTTTTCGACATGGTTTCTCGTGTGTTTCAAAAAGTGTTTGAGATATCGACATAAATCAAAGTGAATATTATTCCTCGATACCGCCATTTTGGCAGGAACTAGGATCTTTTCGTTCCGTAATATATTTTCAAAATGGCGGCTGTTTATAGTCGAGAAAAAGTGGTGATTTTTAAAAATTTAGGTATTTTCAAAATGCGATTTCTCGCTGGTTTTTTATTTTTTTTCTTAGATCCTAGTTAGTGCCAGAACTGTAGGTATATGTAATTTTCAGAAAATTCTTGATTTTTTTATTTTGATTCACTGGATTTCAAAACGCGAGGAGCCATCAAGGTGGAAAAATCTAGTAGTGTCGACTTCACAGCCATCTATACCAGGGTCATTTTTGAATTTTATTTTTAAAGAAAATTGTTTTGTAATCTCAATAAGTACAATATGTAGAAACAATGTTGTATATTTAATTGTTTAGTAAAATATTTGTTTTTATAAAAAAAAAAAAGTAATAAAAATGGTAGATTTTTGATGTTTTTTTAGCGAATCTCCCCTTAAGTTGTTTTATAAATATAATATGGCGTTTGTATTTTATGTAGGTTTACGTAATAAATTTTTATGCCGTGTGTGACTTTTAATAAACAGAATTGACCCCATTTAGCAATAGCAGACACTTTTGGTCATCAAAAAATTCTATAAATCATCTCTGATTAGTGAAAAATTTTGTGGGTGCGTTTCTTGTGAAAATTTCATGTTAATAAGCCGAAAAATGTGGTAAAGGGTGTAAAGGACAGACAAACGAGCTTGACGAAACTACAAGAGTTTCAATTTTTTTTTCAGAACTCGAAGAACACTGAAATGTTTAGTCCAGAAAATTGTCCTTAAATAGAACATCCTATATTATTATTGGGCTGGAAACTAAAATGATTTCATTTTAAATATGTATTTAAAATACCAAATGGCATTTTTCATTTTCTGTTTAAAATAAGTTCGGTCAAACCATTTTCCATTTTGTATTTAAAATGAAAATTTGAATTCATTTTAGGTACATTTAAAATGAAAATGCATGTATACTCAAATTTGTGTGTATATTTATGACACTTATGACTCATATTAATCATAGAACTCGAATTCAACGACTTGATGTCTAAAAAATTGTAAGTTAAATGTAAGTTGAAGCAACTGACTCAATTTTTTTATAACTCGAGTTATTATATAATGTCACTTGAGTTAAATTTGTTATTAGAGCTGCAGTTCTCTAAAGTCAAGCTTTTCTGACTCAAGTTGTGCGCTATTATCTTTAAGACACATCGATAAGAAATGTTTTGGTGTTTCGAATAGATGATTTTCGTAATTTAGAAGTCGCAGTTGTAGCGTGAAGCCAAGGTGCCAAAGTTTGAATATGAACGGTGAATTAAATTTTACAATATTTTTGAGTAATAATAATTTCAAGAGTTAAATTTCGTTTTCATATTACACAAACTTTATAAAATTTTCTCAGAAGGCTGCCCTTATTTAATTTCAGTACGTTTGACATTTTCTTGACTTTTTTTCTTTTATTAAAGAAAAAAAACATTTTGCATTTTGTAATCCATTTTAAATAGCTATTTTCCATTTTCTATTTTAAATAGGGTGAATGCGGGAGAGATGCCGCACATTTTGAAAACACTTGATAATACTTAAAGTATGCATTTAATTGATTTGAAATTTGGTACACAATAAATGTAAACATTGTTCTTTAAAATTATTGATAAATAATTTTAAATTCTGAGTCATAAAGGATTCATAATTAACATTTTTGTAGAGCCTGCAAAGCGGCGTCTCTCCCACACCTATGGGAAAGATGCCGCATCAAAGAAGGTGAAACGCAGCATAGTTCATATTAAAAATTTTGTATTTTCAACACATCTCCATACATAATGTATGCCATAAGTAATCATTTTTGGCACTTCATACATCTTAAACAGTCAACTTTTTTTTTTTGTTTCTGAGTACCTACTTTTCAAAACATTCAATATACACGCAATCATCATTATTTTCGTTTTTTTTTTTTACTAATATGAGAGCTATTCCTGATCCAATTAATGAATCTTTTATATTTACGTGGCATAAATTAAGTCCAAAAAAAAAAAAAAATTGTATAATTAAGGTATAACTCTATGTTTTTAACATGTAATATGATGCGGCATCTATACCAACTTTAAATGCGGCATCTCTCCTTTTTGTTGGGATAGATGCCGTATGTTGCTATAGCAAGCATAGTGCGGAATTCTAACCTAAAATTTTATACAGTACTTTTAAAATATACCAAAATTGATAACAAAACTCAAATATTATATTAAAAAACTTACTTTTCAATAATAAAAAGTTGGATAATTACTAAACTGATAGACTAATCATAAATGTTACCATATACAGCAGCTTAAATAAGTAACTTATTTTAAACATATAATCCATTAACAGCGCTATCTATCAATCAGCGGACGAACTATGGCTACTGCGGCATCTCTCCCGACGCGGCATCCTTCCCGCACTTACCCTATATGCAGCAAAACCATTTTCCTTTTTACATTTTAATTGCATTTTTGGAAACCATTTTTCATTTTCTATTTTAAATGGTTTCTGTGAATCATTTTTCCCAGCCCTGACTATGCTATCTGAAAGTAATAGATGAAACACCAATTACCATTATCGAACTAACAATTCGTTTGTCCTTTCCCGTTTTACGACACATAATTATTATTATTACTAACAGATACGACACCACCCCATCGATGACTCGCGCGGATACGAAAGCTCATTTCTCCTCCTTACCATTTAACAATGATATCTTCTACTACGTTACCCATTTCAAACTTTTTGGACATCTCCTCGATTCGACGACATCGAATATAGCAGCAGTAAGTTGTGTTATAGATGCGCGAGATCGGTCCCGACGACCGTTCGGCAACATCGAATGATAATGGGTAATATGTTGTTACCATGGTAACCACATCTCCTGGCGACGTGATAATGATTGGTAGTTTACACGGATACAATGTGAACGACTCCTGCCATATTTTCTTTTATTACTTCGTTATTTTAGTTCGTATAACACTATAGGTACCAAAGAAAAAAGATATTTTTTTTACGAGAAACATTTTATTATCAGCAATGAAAAAATTTGATATATTTTTACTAATTTTCAATCAGAATAGATAGTTCTAATAACGATATAAAGTTAGTTATAAAAATTTTATGTAACGAAAAATTTCTATTTTTTTGTTTCAGATTGTATTAAATTCTATGCATCGATATCAACCTCGGATACATTTAGTTAAATGGCGGGAACATGGATCAAACTCGAATCAAATCACCGACTTAGAAATGGAGGAGTATCGTACGTTTATTTTCCCCGAAACGGTATTTACCGCTGTAACAGCATATCAAAATCAACTGATTACCAAATTAAAAATCGATTCAAATCCATTTGCAAAGGGCTTCCGTGATTCATCAAGATTAACGGATTTTGATCGGTAAGTAATCCAAAAAAAATATCTTATTAAAATGTTTCCTATGAAACGTAAAATTCAACACACAATTATAATTGTGGTTATAGGTGTTTAATTCATATAATTTATAGCCTTAAGATTTATCACCAATTAAAAATATTTTAATACGAATATGTAACGAATCGGATAGTAATGTCTTTGTGAAAGTGTCAAGCATTTTTTTCCTTTTTTTGAATATTTAAATAAAATAATTTTATGACGACGTAAAAGATTCATATTTAATTGTTATTCTTCAAAGTAACTATAAAATATAAAATATTATAACTTTTCATAACTTTTCACTTGTAATTGCATCTTTTTTGTTGCAAATCTATACAAGGAAACTAGCTAATGATTATTTTAATAGTATATTTTAAAAATAATTAATTGTTAAGTCAAACCTTCTTAAACTGTAATATTATTGTGTTGTAACTCAACAAGTTAGCAAGTTAAAGGTTGCGTTACGCTTCACTAAAAATACACATAATTTGTGTTTTTGTTAAATCCTATCCATGGATAATCTCTTTTTCAAGGTTCTGTCGATAGAATTGATAAGAATCTAAAAAGTATAGTATCACGGCATCTGCTTAAGTGGATATTGATGAACTGAAGATTGCAAATGATTATGTAAATCATCCTTTAACCACTAAACACAAAATCATCTGTGGTTAATAGCATATTTCTTGTTTTTTTCAAGTCCGAACATAATTTGAAGTAAATTGTTTTTGACTTTTATAATGAGTTGAGAGATTTTTTTTTTGAAAATATATAAATTAACGCCAGACATTCGAGCCGCAGCAACTTTTTTTTACCAAATGAACTCAATGCAAGTGTAATAAATACAACAGAGGCATTAATTATTTCGTACACTTTTAACATTGTTATTATTATAGGAATATAAAATTTTAAGAGATAGTAAAAAAAAATGTTATACCTTCAGTACTGTAATTATTGAGAGATAATTTTTAATATATTTTGAAGAAATGTTGTTTTCAATATTGTTTGCCATTTTCTTAACAAAAAAATTCAACGATTAAATCATTTTAAAATGGAAGTGAAAGAACTAATCAATTTCTACTCTAAATTTAATGTATATAATTGAAGAACTCTCGTATCAAATTACTATAGTTTGCAACCGAATAATTTAAACATACATCTTGTCGCTTTTTCTCGCTGTAAAACTATGATACTGACAAACATAATTAAATTTCTCGCTAATTACCACAGTTTCTCACTTGTAAAATGTAAAATTTAATATAGTAGAATTTTTTTTTTAAATTATATTTTGTAAATTGTTAATGATTATTCGAGGCGACCTCAAAAATAGACAAAAAAAATTGTTACTAATTACCAGTAATCAGAAGCTTAATTACAACTTCAAAGCCATTTATCAAATGTGAGTAAATTACAAAATGTTTACAGTCGCTTACAAAAATATAGGTGTTTACTGCTGTATAGTGACGGGAGTTCCATCATTGTTCATTAAATTTTCCGAATTGTTCTGATTGTATTTATGTTTAGATTTTCGTAGAAAAAATCTCGGAGCCCTTGTAATTTTGTCATCTCCATTTGTCTGTCTTATTCTGAATGTTCTTGAATTTTTTCAGATTTTTCTGAGTGATTCTTCTAATAATGAGGGCCGAGAACACTAATATTACAGCTAAACCTTTTTTTATGCGGTACTTTTTTGTGCGATTTTTTAATGCGGCTTTTAAAAAAATAATAACTTTCTTTGATGGAAATAATTTTTAATGGTTTTTAAGCGCTTACAAAAGCGTTAAGAATATAAGTTATTGCATCATTTAATTTTTTTAGAGATGTATTCACAATATTCGTAATATTATAAAAATGAAATAAAATGTTTCCACGTGTAAATTAATGTTTGATCTTGTTTAGAAAAGCAATTTCTAAGAGAATCGTGATGTTTTTATGCGGTGGATCGGGGCCACATAATAAAAGTTTTTCTAAAATTTGGACTGAACTAAACCTTTTATAGCTATTTATGATATTTTAGAATATATTTTTTTGTGCGATTTTTTTTATGCGGTCCCTATCCACCGCATAAAAAAAGGTTTACCTCGATTGAATTCGTATTTTAATAAGCTTTCCTTCGATAGGTAGTCTACACACTTTATCTCTGTGCTAAATTTTCAATTTTCATTTCGAATGGTTTCAAAGAAAATCACCTGTGACAGACGGACAGACATCGAAATGATTGCATAAATGTTCCATTTTGCCAGTTTTAGTACGGACCACTAAAAATTTTAAATACTCGCACTTACTAAAATAATTCGATTAAATTATTTCGGAAAATTTTGATTCATAACTTTGGAAATTGCAGGCATAGAAGAATTTGAAAATATTGTAATTCGTTGCAGTATCAGTTCGACAACTTTTGTAAACGACCGTATACAAATTACGGTCAGTCCATTTGGGAAGTTCATAATATTTTTTTTTTTTATGAAATGTTCATTAGTTATTAGTTGGTCAATGAAATGAGCAGATAAACGAACAAACCATATTTATATATTGGTCATTACACACACACACACACACACATACATATGTATAAATGTGTTAACATACATGTATAGATGGTTATACGCATATGTTTATATTGAAACTTATATCTGTCTTCGCTTATTCAACTGTGAAAATTTTAAATATATAGTTGCGGTACAAAAACGTTGTGCGCGCCAAGTTTATGAGAGTGACCGACAAAAACGGTTAAAGGAGTTTTTTCACGCCGCGGCATCACGTTAATAACAGGGTAACACGTATACCAGATCCGCCTCTCAATATCTTTAGGCGAAAAGATGAATCTCGTCGTCGTCGTGTTATTTCAAGATAGGCCATTCATTTATTATTATAAATAGTGTAATATATATATTATGTATAATAGATACCGTGTGTATGAAAAGAGACGGAGGGAGAGAGAGAGGATTCATCTCGTAATATTACAATGTGAATAATATTTTTAAAGTCGATGTTACACTATTACAATTTAAAGTGTTTAAAAATATTAGGAGTGTGATTAATTGTATAGTTTGTCTTAAGCATCCCCTAGACCAGGGCTTCTTAAACTATGGGTCGCGACCCCATTTGGGGTCGCTTAGCGAAATCTTGGGGTCATAGCGAAAATTTTTTTATATGTACATAATATGGTACATATATTGTTACCTAATCAATAAATCCTTGCAAAATACTTATATATTTGTATTTGGGGTCGCGAATGAAAAAAGTTTAAGAAGCCCTGTCCTAGACGATATATTGATCAATATGCATTGATCAATACGAATTGAAGGTTCCATCAGTACGCTTCAATATAGCTTCAATATGAGCTCCATCAATACGATGACTAGACATTTTTGTCAGATGTGCGTTTATAATTGTTGGTTGTGTTTGGAAAGTTCGTGATCTGTTGTGCAAATTTTTATTTTTATTACTTATTTTTTCCAATATAAAGTAATGGTGTCTCATAGAGATTTAGCATTTCCTAATAATACCATGATTTTGGTTTGGGGATATCGTCAGTTGATGCTCCTGATCGCTTCGCACTTTCAATAGCCCTGAAGTCTTTATTGAAATTAGTAGGTAAAGTATTAATTTTTTTTTTTTGCTTGTCTACAGTAAAGTTTGGTTTTATGCAAATTAATGTATCAACGATCTTTTCCATACATATCCGCTTCCTAGTTTGATTAAAGTAATCTTTCGATTTAATTTTCCACAGTTCCGGCGAATTACGATAAAGCGTAATTAATAGTAACATAAACTCACGTTCGGACTCTGATTTTTCACTAGAGTCTGCCATCACGTAGGTAGTAAAATACATATACCTATTGTTAACACTTCGATATCTAAAACAAGACTAATGCAAATATTGGTCAATATACATTATAAACGTCAATATGAGCATCAATATAGCTTCCATCAATACGCTTCAATATAAATTTCTATCAATATGTTTCAATATGCTATTAATATGTTTGAAGCTCTCCTAAACGATCAATATAGCCTTTCAATACGTATTGATCAATGCATATTGATCAATATATTGATCGTCTACGGGGTGCTTTACAACTGAAACTAGTTATTACTTATTCTGAGTATCAAATCAGTTCTTTATAATGCTTCACTCCACTCCGAACAACTCTAAAATACCTACCCATATTCCTATTTCAACAGTAATATAGCTACCTTATTTCCTTACTTGACCTTTTAGAAATAGAAATTTTTATCCTTTTTGGGATTCCAGAACCGTGGAAGAAACTTCACAGGCAATCGCGTCCACTTTTTTTAGCAAAATTTTGTCAACATTATTTTTGGGGCTCCAGCGTTCTGCGGAAAAATTTTGACTAAACGTTCATCTTTCCCAGATCTAAATAGTATCTGAGCGAATATTGGTTAAGACCATCTCGGCCGTTTATTTTGGGCTCTTGTTGGTTTTTTTCAGGATCCGCCTGGTAGACAATTTTAACCTGATTTTCAATTTTTCCAGAATTACAATATAGTACTTAAGCAAAATTTGTCAAGATCAGTCCGTTCATCGTTTATTTTGGGCTTTTTTGGGGCTCCAGAAAGCTTTAAAGCGTTTAATTTTAATCTTTAAAGTGTAGTCTATAGTAAAACAGGGTATTTCCTATTCACTAGTGAAAGAATTTTCGAATCAGTTGGGTAGTTCTCGAAAACTTATTTATTATACCAGTTTTTAATTTACAATCAACGTTTATTTGATTTGACATTCACGTATACAACAAATTTAAAAAATATTCACGAAGAAGCATCTAAGAATTACCCCGAATAATTTCTAGTGATGAGCAAAATTAGTCTTGGTCTTGCAGTCTTGTCTTGGTCTTGCATTTTTTGCAAGACCAAGACCAAGACCAAGACTGCATTTTGCAAGACCAAGACCAAGATCAAGACTATAAGTATGGCTGCAAGACCAATACCAAGACTCAAGTGAGCAAGACCAAGACTATAGCAAGAAAAAAGCAAGACTCTTGCTAAATTATTTAAATGGTTTAAAAGTATAATTAATACCGTAAAGAGAGAAAATTCTGATTTTAGAAGGAAAAAGTTCGCTAATAAAAAAATGCAAGAAAGTGCAAGATTCTTTAGCAATATCAAGACCAAGACCAATACCGAGACTGCATTTTGCAAGACCAAGACCAAGACCAAGATTCCTAATGCAAGAACAAGACCAAGACTGCCAAGTCTTGGTCTTGGTCTTGCATTTGCACATCACTAATAATTTCTGAACATTTCAGCAAAATCGATCAAATATTTGGAATTATGCACCTTGGAAGGTTTTATAAACATACAGGGAATCCAAATTATTCAAAAAACTCTGAAACATGAAACGCCAGTGAAATTTTTCTGTTTTCAATTATTTTCATAAATTTTATTCCAAGCTAGTTTACCAGTTTTTAGTTTAACAGTTTTGATCAAAAAATTATGAATGGCAATCTCTTCGAAACTATAGAATATTTTTCCGAATTTTAGCAAAAGTTTTCACTCTTATCGATTTTTGTACTCTTCTAATGGTAGTATTATAGATATTATATGGCCTGACATTCACATTAGAAAATATAAAATTTTATTTTGGAAGTTGAATATTTTTGAACTAAAAAAACAACAACTAAAAGGTGAGATAAATCGTCGAAATATAATGACCGCTTTTGTTTTAATTTGATTTTAATATACATATTAAAATTTAGTTTCAATTTTTTATAATTCCCAACCCAGTCGAGATAAAAGACAATATCATATAAATATTATTTTAATTAATAGTGTTATCTCGTTTTAACAATTTCACCCTTTTTGTAGATTGTTTTATAAATGAAGAAAAGAAGTTGTTTCAGAAGCAACACCGCGTTGAAATAGAAAAAACTTCACAACGCAGACAGACATTCATATATTGATATTCAAATAAGACATTCTGTTGAAATATAATTTTTTGTTTTAAATAATTATACAATTTTGATTTAATTGGGTAGATACTTAGTAGCGATTTAACCCTTTTCACACGTTCTTTTCCAAAATAAAGAAATTAATAATTTCTATGAAAATTCCCCAAATCCACGATTTTTAAAAACCTTACATCTTTAACATTATATAATAAGAAAAATATATAAAAATGGACTCGATCATAAAACTTCGAAAAATTGAATTCAGGGGGCCGATAGAGGGCCTTATCGAATCTCCTCCTTATTGACTTGAGCGTTATAATAATTAATAATTATAAAACATTTTGCGACAATATCGCTCTTACTCAATTAATTTTGACATGTTTCGATCCATATGATCGTCATTAGACCAATGATGTTGTCTGAGTGAGTATTTTATTAATATTTTAGGAGAAATTTTCTAATACCGAAACAAATTTCGTTGGAAATTTCATTCATCAAATTACCTTTTGAATTCGAAAATTTTGTTATATATATTATCTGAAAGTTATCAACACCGAATAGCGCCGAAATAATTTTAATTGAGTATATTTTTTATAAGTTTGTTTTTTTTTTCAAAATTCTTGAATCTGTGGCTGAAAAATTACGGGTGGTGAGGGGACAAATATTTCACTTTACACCTTATTTAGTTGATGTTGCTGCTGCCGACTTCAACTCCACGGAGTTCGATTAGAGATATCCAAAAAGTCGTCCTATCTTTAAAAAAAAAATTTTCAGAAAAAATTTATGTGTTAAATGTGTTTTTAAAATTGTTTAACATATAATTAGTTAATGTCTTTCCTTTGAATGTCTTCAATTCTTTTAAATCTTTTTTTAACCAAATCAAAACGTATCATTCAATTAATCAAAACAATTTTATTTCTTTTAAAGAAATCAAAAATACCGAATCAAAAATTCAAATAACTTTATAATTAAATAAAATTATACATTTTAAAAGTTTATTATTTTTGTAACCAATAATTTTAACCAATGACTCTCAAAATGCTCTTCATTCTTTTTTCTTTTCGATAATCGTAAGTACCTGAAATGATAAACCAAAAATTCACCTTACATTTAAATTATTATGTGTTAAGATTAATACAGAATGTTTCACAAAGAGTAAACCAATTTTCATTCGATATATCAGGGGTGGCCAACCCAAATGATCTTGCGGGCCACTTTGGAAGTGCATCATAACTCCGCGGGCCGCATATAGAATTATGTGTCCCATATACTATGTATTTTTTAATACATTGGTTTTCACTACCTTGGTAAAAAGAAAATAAACCTAATTTGTATAAGTGTGATGACTCTCGCGGGCCAAAAAAAATTCAAGGCGGGCCACATGCGGTCCGCGGGCCGCGGGTTGGCCACCCCTGCGATATATTATCAATAAAATAATACGATTTAATGTTTTAAATGGAACACGCTGTACAATGTACATGCGTCAGATTACACATGTTTCTTGTACTTATTTATTTCTATGTGAAAAGATTGCAGTGGCGTAGCGAGGGGGGTGCAAGGGGGTCTATCATGCACCGGGCGCAACTCGCAGAGGGGCGCCAAATGTGCACCAAAGAAGCGCCAAATATTAACTATAGGGATGGTTCACATCAAATCAACCAATGCTCAAAACCTTATGTCTTCAGATCATTATAATATTTATTTTATATGATAGTACCTACTTGCTTTGAAGATAACGAATATAAATTTCTATCTTTTTATTACCATTATTTTTATACTAGTTATAACAATTTTTAAAATCCAATAACCGCAATTTTTCGGAGCGCTTTGAAATATTTAAACACACGTAGCTCAAAAACTATTTACCCTAGGAAGTAGAAACTGGTACCATTAATTTCAAGAATTAAAAGGGCTTTAATTTGACATATAACGTGATAATGCAATTCAAATTTAACCCTTTCTCCACAAACCAAAAAAATGATATTTATAAAAAATCCAAAATCGGAATTTTTAATTTTTTTGAAAAAAATATATGTTATACCCAACCTCTTAAGTAAGTTGTATACGAAGTTTCATGATGGTATTCCAATGGTAACACACTAAAATAATTTTTATTCTGAATTAAGACGTATGGAAATCTGGTACATTTAGTACAGTATATGTTACTAACAAGGAAAGATCCCAAGGACGGACCAATCGATTTTGTAGAAATTTGAATAAGTTGTAGAACACTAAAAAATAAGCGACACGTATTTTTTTTTATTTGTAGAAAAACAGTTTGAAGGGGTGAAATCGCTCTTCAAAAATTGGGGTAAAATTTAATTTTTCAAATATCTCGAAAACAGTAAGAAATAGGAAGAGATAGAATAAAAGTTTAAATTGACGATATTGCTCTTTTTTAAAGAGCTATCTATTGATATGCAATTTATTCAAATTACACCAACAGGGGTAGTTGGGGGTTAAAATTAGGGGGTTAATTTTGCGAAAGGAGGTTAAAAATTAAATAAATTAAAATTTTGTTTGCAGATTTCAATTATACGTAAAAAATCTAATCAACCTGTTTTTGTTCAATTTTCAAATATTAAATTTAGGAGTAGTTAATTAGGGGGTGACTGTGTCGACATAATCGTACTATTTGAGTTATTTAAAACTTCTTTTTTTATGGAAAATAGTTTAATGGTATCAGTTTCAACTTTCTAGGGCAAATAGTTTTTGAGCTACATGTGTTTAAATATTTCAAAGAGCTCCGAAAAATTGAGGTTTTTGTTTTTTTTTAAAATTGTTATAACTCAAATATGAATATTCGAAAAAATATAAAACTTGGTATTTTTGGCTACACTGATTGGAAGAAACTATTTACCCAATATCAGGCATTTTAAGAACATTGATGTTTAAAATCATGTTTTTATTGGTTGATTTGATATGGACTAACCCTATACGTGTTTCTGGTAGGAATGGGGGCGTCAATAAAGTATCATGCCCCGGGCGCCAGTTATGTTCACTATGCCACTGGTGAAAGTGTAGAGAAATTGCGAAATTTCATCCAGGTTATGACTTCAAAGATATAGACACACAAACAAAGCACTCTTGAGCAAAAGAAAAGGTGGTCAAGGCAACTTTTAGGAAAAAATTTAAAATACAAATTTACGAGATTTTTTTTCGAAATTTTAAATACACCGTTCCACTACTTAAAATTTTTCAAATTTTAGAAATAAAGGGGGGGCGCAAATAAAGTGTCACGCACCGGGCGCCAGTTATGCTCGCTACGCCTCTGAAAGATTGGTATCTTTATTGTCAAATTATATATTTGTAATGAAATATTATACACCTTCAGGTGATATTTAACAGAATATTGAGAAATAAAAATCTATTATTTAAGTATTTGGTAATTATTTAAAAAAATTATTTCATTCTTTTCGGCTTGGAATCTATTAACGCCTTAAATTTCACAAAACATTTCGATAATAGAATACGAATTTTAAATAATAATTCATTAAAATGTAAGCTCTAATTATTTATAATAATCCATAATATTTAATTCTTTTATCAATTTTCCACTCTTGAAAACAAAAAACGAAGGAAGCAATCTGTAGGGTTCCGAAGACAAATCTTGGAGCTTCTAGAGTTTCGTCAAATCTGTTCGTCAAATCCCATATTATTTCAGCTAAGTTGTGTTTTGCATCTACGTATGTTTGGGCATTATAAAATATCCACCAAAAATTCAAATTAAAAAGTTCAATTTCGTAAATAACTTAATTATAACGTTTTCGTCTCAAAAATATTTTTATAATTGTAAGACAAAAGAATGACCCGACACGGAATTGGTGAATTTCTTAGAAATATCTTTTTAAAAATTTTTTGAAAGTGAACATGTGATCCGAGTCTGCATTATTAGGCGAAATTTTGGAGAATACATCAAATTTTGGTTTTTCTTAAGTTTTTCCAGAAGTAATTCCACATACCCTATTATGTAGGATATCGTTAGAAGGATCTCTCAGAATGAATTTGCGAAATATTGTATTTTAAATTGATGGAAGGAATTAAATTATCACGTAATTATTTTTCGTCAAAAAATACACACAAGTAACATTTTTGTGTTAGTAAAAAAATTTACTTAAATTTCTTCCTGTTTTTTATTACAAAAGATGTGGAAACTAAAAAGTTCTAGCTACTGAGGAACCCTGATTTGATGTGTGTTCAACACGCACTTGATCAATTTTATTTTTATTCTAAAAACGAATAGTTTTTAATTTAAAAACAAAATTGATAATCAACTAAAATATTTCGGAACAGACATAATTAGTCACGCAACAACTGAATATTTTAACACGTTTCAAATAAAATCAAACTATGATTACTGGGTTTAGTTTGGTTTGGTTTTTTTTTTGTTTGAGGGAAATTACTTTGGTGCTAATAAACTGTAGAAAAAAATACATATTTATACACACAATAACTGGAATTTGAGAAATTAATTATATATTAGAAAAAAAAAAATAGTTGAAAAATATCAATTAGTAACATGCTAACTTCCTTTTCCCGTCTTTTAATTGATTTTATTGATTTACACTTTCGTTTTAAATTGTTTTTTATATTTGATTTAATTATATCAAACTAAAGTTAGGTAATTTTAGTGTTCAGCACCAAAATTGGTGAAACGAAACGCAAAAATTTGAAATATAGCACAGAGATAGAGTGTGGTAGCCTAATTATAGATAATTAGATATGAAGTTAAATTTCCATTCTGGTGATTAATTTCAAGAAATAACCTAAAAGGTGGGAGAAAAAATATTACCCGAAAAAGCATTGAGTATCAAAGAAAAGCTTATCAAAGCATGAATTCAATGGTATGTATAAATATAATATTTTGTCCATTTATTTTCCTTAGAAAAAACTCCTGAAAATTGCTGATCCCGACCCTTATTACTACATATTTACAAGAAGGATGGCTCAGAAAAATTTAAAAAATTCATCAACATTAAGAGTGAGGTGTAGATTGAATGAAAATTATCAGGACTGAGTTTTTTTTATGTAATTTCCTTGGTACATAGGGTGAATGTGGGAGAGATGCCGCACATTTTGAAAACACTTGATAATTCTTAAAGTATGCATTTAATTGATTTGAAATTGGTACACAATAAATGTAAACAGTGCTCTTTAATATTATTTATAAATAATTTTAAATTTCGAGTAATAAAGGATTCATAATTAACTTTTTTGTAGAACCTGCAAAGCGGCGTCTCTCCCACACCTATGGGAGAGATGCAGCATCAAAGAAAGAGAGACGCCGCATAGTTAATATTAAAAATTTTCTATTTTACACACATCTCCATACATGATGCACCCCATATGTAACCATTCTTGGCACTTTATATATCTTAACTAGTCGACTTTTTTTTGTTTCCGAGTACTTTTCAAAACATTCAATACACAGGCATCATTATTTTCGTTATCTTCACTAATATGAGAGCTCTTCCTGATCCATTAATGGATCTTTTATATTTACGTGGCATAATTTACAGTCCAAAAAAAAAAAATTGCATAATTAAGGTATAAGTCTATGTTTTCTACATGTGATATGATGCGGCATCTATACCAACTTTAAATGCGGCATCTCTCCTTTTTGTTGGGATAGATGCCGCATGTACTTTTAAAATATACCTAAATTAATAACAAAACTCATTTTCATTAAAACAATGAAATATGCATTCTTAAATTCTAATGAATTAAATGCTTGATAAGACATTATATTAAAAGACTTACTTTTCACTAATAAAAAGTTGAATAATTACTAAACTGATGGACTAATCATAAATGTTACCATATACAGCTTAAATAAGTAACTTATTTTAAACATATAATCCATTAATAGTGCTATCTATCAATCAACGGACGAACTATGGCTACTGCGGCATCTCTCCCGCACTTACCCTAGAAAGAAAACTTGATAACAGATTTTGGTTTGATCAAGGTGTTGTTAGTTAATAATTATATTTACGTTACGTTGAGCCGATATTTTAGTAATTTTTTTACAAAATAAGTTTCAGAAATTAAAAAAGAAGGAATAATTGCTAAATTTACACACGAAAAATATATTACAATTTCTGCACCTGAAAATTACTTAATATTCGTAAAACTTTGTTATAGTAGCGAATGTTCATAAACTCAGTAAATATCTCTTTCTCGTAAGCGAAAACAAACCAAGTAGGGAACACTGTTTGCGTAGTACAATTTGCACTTCACGACTTTTTTTAACTTTTTAGAAACTTTCCATTCTGAAACGAAATTAACTTTTTGGAAGACGAGACTCTGTATTGTAGGTAATATACAGGTTGATCTGTATATGCGATTTAATACAAGAGCAGTTACAAGAATACAATTTTTGCGTCGCTATGCAAGAACATGTACCTACGCTTTAACGACTTTATCAAATTTACATGTAGGTATAACACACATATTTATTAAAATATTTCCCAAAATTAAAGGAGATAATAATCACAGAATTAACTGTCGATCGGATCGTTTTGATCCATAATGCCGTATAGAGGGTGTTCTTCAAAAATATTAAATAAATCCACGAGACGAATTCTTGATTAAAGCTAAATCATATTCTATCATAGTTACATCCTAGACGAAGGGAGGATCAAGACTTGCAATAAACTAGCTAATTTCTGGTCACCAAAAATTGGGAATATTCTACTAGTCAATCAAAAACACAGTCTGTCGTTACAAAATTCAAAGTAAACTGGAAACAACAGGTACATTTCCTCTAGTACAAGTCAAAAATTAAATTTTAAAAGACTGCAATATTATATATGTGTTAGTAGAGCCACGACCAAGATTCTTACTAGAAGAATCCTATTTTTTCTCTCTGTTAAGGAAACATTTTCTTCAGAACTATATAAGAACAGTTAGTATACTGAAAATATTATAATCTTGTTAAAATTTCTTTAAGTTCTAATTTTTCCCTCTCTACATAGACAACGTAATATTTTTCAAGCCCCTCAACCTCCTCTGCTTGAACTTTGTAGTCTATAGAAAGCTCCTATTTGAAAAATAAGACTCTGGCAGAAAATTCTATGTCAGTGGTTTTCAAAGTTTAGCGAACAAAATTGTAAATATGAAAACATTCGATGGACCATATATATGCTAAAATCATATATGCCATAGAGGTATTCAACTTGTCGATCGCAGAGATTTTTTGCCGATCTTCTACAGAAAAATCACATTCGGGAAATGAGACACATTTTCTAAATGAACGTGGCCGTTTTTATAGAAAAATGAAAATTTCGTACACAGTCTATTGAAAATTTACTAATGAATTTAATTCTGTTCATTTTTGTAGCTATTAACTGAACTTTAAAAATTGAACGACGTCATCAATTATTCGAAATCTGAAATTTGAAACTGCGTGTAGATTTTCGATATTTTTTTTCCATTTTTCGCAAAATTAGAATTGTAAAAATAACAGAATAATTAAATGCGGAAGTTGAATCACATTTTCTGAAAGAATTTCAAAAGAATAACTTGTATAGTTCAAAGGCTAAACGCCCCTGATATAAATAATATCTATGTTCCAAATGGACCGCATTTTTGAAGTTTGGACCACGTTGGCCCCGCAAGCGGGACTTTTGGAGCCCCTGTTCTATATGCTAAATGCATGTAGATACCTATTTAAAAATCAACCTGTACATATATGTTACATATCATAGCTACATATCTATAAAAATAATAATTCGATAAATATATTGCTTCTAAATTATATTATTAAGAGGTGTTTTTGTAATGATTTAAAACGCAATATAGATAAATCATTTTCAGTTCGAAAAGAAAAAAAAAATCAAAATACTCAAAAAATTTGTATTCTTTTGTTCGTTACGTTTGGGTATCTACTATGTACTCTATATTGTGGATATCTACATAAGTAGTGTTATTTAATAATGAATGATGAGATTATTTTTTATTTTCATTTTTGTGGTTCTGTTATTTCATTGCATGCCGCTCTATAATTTGAGGCAATCGTTGTCTTCCATGATGATCCGCTGACGATTTAATGATCAACTCAAAACTTGCTATTATTAACTATAGCGACGCACACCGTTCTCACACCTCACCTACATACATATACCGTACGCGGGCAAGTATATACTATCTATAATTTTCAACTACACAGTTACCGGATGTTATAAACATAACCCACCAATATATTGAATTAATTTTGCATATAAACTAGAGAATTAGCTATACTTATTGCGGCTTCTGTTAAGTAATTCATAAAATTTCAAGTCTGTTTGTAAAGAAATATCGCGGACCCTTTTGTAGCTCTCGTTGAAATAAATAATTCGCTATGTTCTAAAAAATCTCTTACGGCATGGCTCGTAAAGCGTGTATAAAGATAAGTTGGGGGTAAGGAACCTTCAGAAGCATGTGTCGTTAACGAAACTGTTCCCCAACTGAGATAAAAATTCAACGATAACTTGTTTTTAACTTTTCAGTGTACCTTTTTGTGGCGGAGGTCATGTTTTTTGATTTATGATATTTTGTGAGACCTTTCCACACTGATGAAAACATTGGTAATGAACCTTAATCGCACACGTTAATTTTTTTTAAGCTGAGAGTTAGGCGTTACCATATTTTATGGTTTAACAAGCCCACTAAGGCGGCTACAACACCGAGTGTCACTAGAGCCCTTGTATTTAAATCCTTAGCCTTACTTGGCCCAATTTTGCGAAATATTTTTAGTCGAATTTTCTCCGAAAAATTAGACTTATACAGTCTATACGATAAGAGCTGCGAGAGGCGAGAGTAGGGGCGCTATCCGTTTTCGGACCCGTAGAACACGAATATGTAGAAAAAAAAATGTCTGATATATATATATATATATATATATATATATATATATATATATATATATATATATATATATATATATATATATATATATATATATATATATATATATGTATATTTTCCCGCCACCTTTTAATTTGTGTAGGGCCCCCCTATGGAAGTTAAGAGATGAAATTTGGTAAATGGGGCTCATTTTCGAGGCACCTCATACTATCAAAGTGGGGTCAAATTTTGGGCAAATTTTTTTTCTGACCCGACCTTTAAGGGGGTGGTGGGGGGCGGAAAAGCAATAAAACTTTTCCAAACCGGTTTTAAATAATGTTTCGGTCAATTGTCTACAACATATCCAAAATTCAGCTTCCTAGGATGATATGGTGGGAGTAGAGGGGGGAAAAACGATTTTCGCTGGATCTAACAGGCTCCCAGCCCCCCAGAATTAACGTAAAGGGTTGAAATTTGGTGTGTTGATAAAGTTCGTACCTAGGTTGTGCTTTTTGGAGGTTTTAATATTTTACCCCCACCCCCCTCATTTTTAAGCTACAATTTCATGCATTTTCGACGTTTTCGAAGTTTGTACCACTCGCACAGGTCACCCGAATAAACCTAGAGGGCTGAAATTTTGTATTCGGATTAAGTTAGTATCAAGGGGGTGCCTTTTGGGGGTCTCGACTTTTAACCCCTACCCCCACCATTTTTATACCCAAAAGAACATGATTTTTCTTGTTTTTTAACAGTTTCGTTCGGGTCAAAATCTCCCCAAATAAACCTAGAGGGCTGAAATTTGGTGTACAGGTTAAGCTAATAGCCAGACACTGTTTTTTGGAGGTTTCAACTTTTAACCCTTACCCCCACGATTTTTACGCCAATATTTCCTTAATTTTTTTGCTTGTTTTCTAACATGTCTAGAGACTCCATAAGAAAACCTAGAGGGCTGAAATTTTGTACGTGTATTCAGTTAGTAGCCAGCTAGTACCTTGTAGGGAGTCCGCATCACTTTTCCCCCCGCTTCTCCCATTTTTACATCGGAATTGAATGCTATTGTTAAATGTGTTTTAAAAGCATTATGTTTATTCTAAATACAAGTAGGCGAATAGTAATTTTAAAAAATTTAAAAAAAAGTGAACTTACTTTTATGACAAATGAAATACATACATATTAAGTAATTTAAAAATGTTATTAAAGTCACTGTTTATTTATAAATTAGGAATTTTGGATTTTTAGTATTTATAAAATAGAAATTTTGGATTTTGTTGGAAAGAAAAAATATCTTTATAAAGGCCTTCCAGTTTACTATTTAAGGTCCTTTTTTAATTTTTAAAACTAAAACATAAAGGCAATTAGCGGATAAACATGGGCAGGAATGTCCTCGTACGAATTGTGTTGGCTTTTTTTCTGCTACCTGTTTTCGGCACAAAATTGAAATTTACTGAGATACAGCCCTTAAATACTTAAAACCTTTTTTTAAAGCCTCGATCAGCCGAACACTCATCACCAGTTTTGAAACCAACAAAATGACAATTCGGTTGTAGACTTTCAATCACATTTCGCTTGTAGACATTCAATACCGAAGATGAAGGGGAAAATTCGACTACCGTGATGGGGCCCCGCTGCTCACGGCGTTTTTAAACATATATTTACTAATTCAAAGGCGTAGATTTTAAAAATCTGTGTCTCATTTTGGTCCAAGATCGCGTTTTGTGTGTTTTTATAGGTTATTTAGAACACCGTGTTTTGGAGAGCTACATGCACTGTCTTATGGAGCTCTTAGAACCCTACATACATATATATAATACTTTTGCACTTGAAGGGAAGGAAAGTGAAAAATCGGGAAAAGTCCAAAATTGAACATTTTGGTACAACTCGAAAACGCAAAGTTACCTTGGTCTAGTATTGCAGCTATGGAATACATGTGCAAGGGCGAACGATACTATGGCACTCCCGACCCAGGTTGGGCCTTAGGCAGATTTACCTATCTTATCCGGAGGGATTCTTTCCTGTCATCTCATTTAACGTTGCCAGATGTTACCATATTTTAGATCAGTAATTTACTTCTATAAATATACTTACTACACTGAGAAAAAAATACAGTAATTTTTACTGAAATTTCTGGTAAAAAATTACTGAGCTCTCTGGTAATGCGGACATAAGTGACAGGCTAAGCAAAAAATACGATAATTTATAGTAAAAATTTTAAATTATCCTATAGCTCAGTAAAAATTACCGTATTATTTATAAATAAGGCTTTTTTTTATTTATTAATAAATAATTGAATTAAAATAGTTTAAAAGGATATTGATAGAAGGGTAAGCATTAAAATCAAATTATTATTATAGAAAAAAATTTTTGTGGTTTTTTATTATTTGTGGAAAAAAATATATAAATTCTTTATTTGACATAGGTATTACATGATAAAAATTTTTAACAATAAGCACATTACAATAATTTGTATAAAAACATATTTCAATTAACATATCAAAACTATACAAAAATTCATGAAACAACAATTTTTTGTTTTAAAAATTTATTATAAAAAAAAACACTATATAAACATTCAGTCACGTTGGTTATTGAACAACTAAATGAACCAGTCCTGGTTAGTTGCAGTCTGAAGTCGTGTTGGTCGTGTTATTGCGCATGCTCGGTGCTATTGCGCATGCTTGTTTTATTTATTCTCAGTTTATGTGATGCTTGGCTATGCAGTGGTGTGTGACAAATAACAAATGCACAACGACTCAGTAAAAATTATTCATATGTCCAGTATATTTTACAAAAAATTAAGTAAATTTTCCCGGTGTCCACTTGAAATTTTACTAGCCCATCGAATTTTACGCAGCTGTATAGGAAAAATTCTTAAGGTGTATAGGAAAAATTCTTAAGGTGTACAGGAAAAATTTTCAAATGAATCGTAAAAAATAATGTTTGAAACGCATTTTTTATATTTTTGCTTAATAATTTCCTACGGACTAGTCACTTAAGACTCGTTTACCGGAGGCAGCTCAGTAATTTTTACTGGAATTTTTTCTCTGTGTACTCACAATATTTTCCAGCATTTCCCGTAATTGTCTGAACTTAAATTTCCGCAGAATGTTTTGAATACCGAAACATGTTTCCATACAAAATTTCATTTACCCATTTTCTTTCTTTCGAAAGTTTTTTGTCTTTAGGTCCGAAAATTATGGACAGATTAAGTGTTCTTCGCAAGCGCTAGTGTTGAAAATTTTCATGTCCATTTTTCAGTGCAAGAATTGAAATTTACACCTGTACTATGTATATATAAAATTTCGTGCTCGTAGGCCGAAAACTATAAAAATTATGGCAGATATGACAGACGAGTTTCCAAGATTTTTTCTTCGGAACCCTAACAGTTATAATCTCTCATTATAATGTTAGTATAGACTGGATGTTTCTTTATAATTTATGATAATTTATTTGTTAGGAATTTGTTAACACATCCTGTAAATCAGATAAAAGACATCCAACCCAAAAACTATTTATGTAATTCTTCATCATCTCGTGGTTAATTTTTCTCTCGGTGATGACCGCCTTAAGACGTATAAGTTAGCTGTTGTTGTTCTTCATCGTTTGTGTGTGGTATAAATACAACAAATCTATAACACTTATTTATTTTTTTTTTTCATTTTCTATATTTTCTATATTTCATTTAGATACTTGCGTATGGTCGTATGTGATTGAGATAATACACCTACGTTTAACTTATTGTAAAATAATTTTTTAATTTCAAAATAATTGATAATTTTGTCTCTTTGGAATTTCAATAAGTTTTTAGAAACATTTCCCGAAAGAATTCTTTCTAAAAGTCGGTTTTTTCATAGGAGAACGTAGCCCAAAGCAGGTATGCTAAGGTTGAAGGCCCAAAAAAGTGATTCGTGGTCTCAGTAAGTGGGTAGTTTAAATTTCCTCAATTTGCTCGAAAATTTTTTAATTTTTGGGGAATTTTCGAATAAATTGAAAAGGCTTTAAAGTAATTGGGGAATTATTCGAACTACTGCACTAATCAAAACTGCAAAGAACTAAATACAAATTTAAATGCAGGCAAAGTGGTTTACCTATTCGCTTTGAACTACCCACTTTATCCAAAGATCTTTATTAATATGATTTGGTTAACAAAAAATTATTTCAAAAACACATGTCTGTTCTTTTCTAATGTCAAAATGAAAAAAGAAATGATAAAATAAAAGTTTTTGACTAATCACAAGATTAAAACCAACAAAAATCTTTGATTTCCTTTAACCAAAACATCAAATGACTCTAGTATTCACGTAAAAATAACTTGACCCGAAACTAGTTGATGTTCGATTAATTTCGGCACACATTTACCTTGTGCCTAATGTTTGGTAGGTATACAAGCCGCTTTGGGCGATTTTTCCCTAAACATATTTTTTTTTTGAAACATATTTTAACTCCCCAGTTTTAGTCGACAATCATTAGCTAATTGTTTTTTTTTAAACGTTTTTGCTAAAATTATATATCAATATGCAAATTTGGTAGTTGCTGGTTTTATAATATTCAAAAAAACTGTAAGCAAAAACACAAAAAAAGAAAATAAATTTAAGATTTTATGATAGATAATTATTATTAATCTGAAAAATCTAAATTGTAAATTGTTTTAAAGGCATATTTAAATTTATTTTAATAGTTTATTTTAATTAATAATAATTAGTACTTATTGACAAATGATTATTTACTGAAATTAATGACTGCAAATAATTATCAACTAATTTAACTCTAGTTGTTGAGGCAAATATTTAAAAAGGTAAAAAAGAAGAATGTAGAACTGGTTATATACTACAGTTATTGGCGAAATAATTTTAATACAAATGATAAAAATATCAGCTTTACCTCCTGTGAAGTTTCTTTTCACCATAATGGTACAATATCTTGATATTTATAATTTTGCAATAAAGTAAGAATTTTATAGAACAAAATAGTTAGGTGTGTCATTGGTAATTATGAAAATCATAAAATAAACACTTTAAAATGTGTTAAATAATTTTTTTTGCATTAAAAATTTATAAAACTCAAGAGAATAACCGAATACAGTTATAACGTATTGGGTTGGATTTATCCAGGCTGATTACTGTCAACTATAGTTTTAAAAATTATAGGTATATGACATTATTTTGAAATCTCTTGCTGTTTCCTCCTCATTTAATTTCAAGTAGGATAATAATTCGCCAATTTTTTTTTACCAACGCTTCTCTGAATTTTTCCTAAACTTCTGTATATATTTTTTACAGCAGTTTAACCTATTTACTGTGCAAAATTTTAGATTTTTAACATCATTTTTAAATTTTTTATTGAAATAAGTATAACAAAAATTTACCGTTTTCCATAAAAATACATTCAATTTTACCATACATTATATTTTTTTCAACTTTAAATTTCCTAATCAGGGGCGCATACAGCCGAGCTTCTTGTGGGAGCGGGGCGTTTTCGGATGCTTTCGGTAAAAATTCTGTAACTCGAAAACCACCTAACTTAGAAAAATTAAATTTCGGTGAGAAAGTAAAGACTAAGGAGCAGTAGGTATTTAGACAAAAACAATAAGAGCTACTTTTTGAATTTAAATTTACTGAAATTCTTGTATAATTTTGTTTTTTTCTAAATTTGTCCAGTTTTGCTACTTTCAACGGATTTTCATCGTTTTTTTTTTTCGTAACAGTCCGGACTCTTGAAAAAGTTTGTTTTAATTGATGGCAATCAGGCGTCCGTGATTATGTTTATTATGAACTGTTTGTTCTTTATTTTCAGTTATATTTTCAACAATTTTACAAATACATAGATGAAACTAATGTTAATACTAGATGAATTAGTCTATTCGTATATGAAACTTATTGCGTTCTAGTCAGTTCAAACTAATCATCAGGCAATAAATAGCAATTTTATGAAACTTAAGTAATAGAAATAGATGTAATTATTGTTTATTAGCCATAAAATATATAAAAATAAAAATTTTTATATGTTAATTATATTAATATCTTGCTAGTACATATTATAACATATACTATACTAAAGATGAAAGTTGAATAATTGATATGTGGTGCAAGCACCAATTAGATAATTAATCAAGGCAATTATAGCAACAGTAAAGTATGTTTATGTTTAAATTAATAAATATTTATAGGCTTCCACATATGTCAGTCACATTTATGTCGGCAAGTATTAATACTTTACGTCTAAAAGTGGAAATATTTAATATGCAAACTTGTAAATGCTAGTTCGTGATAGTATCAATGTTAATAAATGTTCAGAAGCACAATTATTATTGTCTAGATAAAATTTATACAAGACAGTGCTTTGATCATAAATGAAATAAAATAATTTGCTAATAAAACGCAAAATGTATACTAAAAATAACATTTTTATGATCACATATTTCATTACACACTTGAGTTAATCAAATATTTGTTCTTGTTGTTTCAGAGATCCAATGGACAGCTTCTTCATGGATCAACACTTCTTACGATCGCCGTTACGCCTCTACACTGCCGATCCGTTAGACACAGAAAACAACAATGCCGCAAATTCTCTATTCTCAGCGGCAATGATGGAAAAGGCGCGTGCCCATCTACAACTATGGGGACGAGCTGGCACAGCAAGTGGATACTCCCCGGCCGAATTACACGCAATGCTGCTCAGTTCTGGTGCCGCGGCCCAAAATCAACATTTATATAACATGGCAGCTGCAGCCGCGGTGGCTGCAGCATCCTCACAACAGGGTCCTCCAAGAGGTGCGCCAGTAACATTGCCAGCACACTTGTGGAACCATCAGCAACCACCCGCATCGGAACAACCCAGTGGTAATCCCTGGGCATCATCCCCGACGGCTATCCACAGTGGTCTGCCTCCTGGATTACTGGGCCCGCCGCCGCCACCACCTCCACCGCCTCCCACATCAACACCCAGTTCCTCCGGTTCACCAAGTCCATCCGGTTTGAATGGTTCAACCGACTTACGAATGCCAAAAGCTGTATTTCCTAATTCGTTACATCGATATAGTCCGTATTCGTTAGCACAAGCACAATCGCGACAATTATCACCTGGTGCTGGAGGGTCTAGTCCGAGGCCGCGTTAAATTTTTTGGAAAATTTTTTCGTTTTGTTCGTTATTGTGATATTTTTGTTTATTCTATTAATATGCTGTCTAAATTATTATGTGTTTATTTGTTCGAAACCAAAGAAGTCTTTCCTATATGTTTGAATAAAAATATGAAAATAGAAGACTTTAAAAAATCATTGTAAATAAAATAATAATTAGTGAATGTAAATAGTTTTGTAAAAATTAAAGGCATTCCTTTATTTTTGTTTTTGTTTTTGCTTAAATTATTTGTTTAGTTCGTCACCAAACAGTATTATGTTTATTTAAATTCAATACAACAACAATATAAAATTGTATCAAAATTTCTTGAACAAATTCATAAATGTATTAATGTATATAAAATGTCTTCTTTCCAATAACACTATAATAAAAATATCCCAGACAAGAAATTCTAGCTAACTGTTGATTATTATAACAGACAGTTTAATAAACTATTTTTAATGGTTTTTTGAAAAATTTATTAAATATTATTACAATTTTCTCACTTCTTTACCATAATAAATTCCTATACGCATGATATGTTGCAACGCCTTCATAAACTATAAATTCTTGTCAACTATGGTCAAAACTGGTCGTTTAAAAAAGTGAATGTTGTTTTCTAGTAATATTTAATAATTTTTGTTAATTGATTGTTTTTTCGACGTATATGTATTACTTATATGTATGAATTTTAAATGGAAGGAAAATTTTTAAGTATTTTTGACGGACAGGAATAAAAATTAATCGTATCTTTGAAATATAATTTAAAAAATAATAATTAAATACAAAATTTCAAACGGAACACTTAAAGAAATTTTAAAGAAATAGAGCTACTTTCATTTAGAGCTTTTAGCTCGGTTTCATTTAAAAAAATTATCCTGTCAGAGATCTGAAAAGAGGCTAAACTGCCAAAACAAATTAAGTCCATTTTTTGTTTAGTAGTTCAAATTTTTATTCTATTGAACACATCGTTTGTACAGTCAATAATTTTTTGAAAATTTTACAAATTGACACGCTTAAACGTACGCTAACTTTACTTAAGTTTTTTTTTTGACAATTCAATAAAATCAATGGGACAAAATTCAATAATCAATTTCGGGAATAAAAAACAACTATCGATTTAGTTCTTCAGTTAGTAATTTAAACTAAATCTATTAAGGTAATTTTATCGGGAAAATAGTTTTCTCAGGAAAATTTCAAATTTTTGTGTAATTATTTCTCAGGATAAACTGATTACAACTTATTCTGACGAAAAACTAAAAGTATTTACTATTTGAAAGCAAAAAAAATTGATGTAAAAGTATGCGTCGAAATTTGTTACCCCATTTAAATTATATTATTGCTTAACTCACTTATATTTCATGTTATTTAAAAATAAGAACTCTAACAATTGTAAAAAAAAAAATGTTACCAAACAACTACACATGTAAAAAAACAGTATAAAAAGACTGTAAAAAAATGTCATTAATGCACTTTGTATATTTATATATCCCAATAGAATTATCTAAAGTTTTTAAGTCAATCTCAGTATACTTTTAAGCGTGCGCAAAATCGTTCTATCGCTCACTTATTATTAATATTTTCCAAAAACAAATCTCATCTATTTTCTAAGACTATCAAGGCAGCTACTATCAGAATTCGTAATATTTTGTCAAAAAACATGAACATAATTCAAGAAAAATATTTTGCAATCATCAAAATGTTCTTAATAATCGATTTATTTCAATACTCTTGGTACTTTTATTAAAAAAACTTTAAATAAAATGTACTTAAAAGTATCATTTAAAAAAAAAGAATAATTTTTCGAGTTTCAATTGTGATTTCTGTACTTAAAATAATTAATTAAAATAATTTTGTAAATAGGTATATTTATAATTATATAATGGATTGATTATATAATATAAATACAATGTAGTTTTTACTAAAATTAAAATACATAGTTAAATATAATTAATTATCAACTCTGTAAAAAATTTAATAGAAATTAAATTAAAAATATTTTGAATGTGTAATATTGCGCTAGTTATATTCATTACAATAAAAACTAATTATTAATTATGAATAACTGTCATATATAAAAATATAAATAATAAAAACAAATAATATTATTAATTGAATATGTTTTTAATTTTTAAAACCTTCCATGATTTTGGTACCATTTTCAGTACAAAAAAATACAGTAGAAAACATATTAATTAAAAGTAATTATAAGAGGGTAAGTAAAATTTATTGGTGGAAATTCCACCTTCTATACACAGCAAGTGATTAATTAAATATGAAATCAATATTGAAAAGGTTTACTTTGTGGAAATCCATATTAAAAACATGGGATCGTTACTTTGTCACTTTTCACACTTTTCACATCCATTTACGACATGTCGTGTTTTTCCCAACTTACTTCAGTCATTTTAATGAGATTACACTTAACCTTTTTAAAATAAAATTCGCTGTAGGTACCTATGCAAATAATACAAAAATTTTACTTTCATCGAAAAAAATTTGTTAACTTGGGATTTCCCTTACATTTGTTTTGATATACTTATATCTGCCTGTATCTCTAATATCCCCCACTAATATATTATTCACTTCATTTTTATAATATAAATAGCTTCGCCTAAAAGAACAGTTTTTAGTTGTGTTTTTCACCTGAGAATGGCGTAATGGCCGAAATCGACTCGTGTTTATACGATTTTGGTTGTGAAAAGTGACAAAGCAACGATCCCATGTTTTTTTAAATATGAAATCGTACAATAATTCTAATGCCATTAAATAGTTTACTAATACCTAAAAGGAAATTGCGCTTCAGAGACAGATTAAATTTTCTGAATTTTTTCCAACTTTGACAAGGAAATTTAGCCGATTTTATGGAATCTCGATTTGTTTTCTAGCTTTTTATTTATTTATTTATTTTTTTTTTTTTTTGGTGGCACCAAGCGCGAATTTTTTGGAGTAAATTTTTTTTGGTGGCACCAAGCGCGAATTTTTTGGAGTAAATTATAGTATGACATTAAAATGTACACATAATTAAATAAATATTTCCTAATTTGTTCAGTTTTGACTAAATTTAAACTGCAAACGATTTTCCATGTTACTTTTCATGTTAAGTACAGCATTTGATTTGTCGATCGAAAGGGGAGAAAAAATTCCACTTAACCGTGCTATAAAAATTCGGCAATAAAATTGTCAAAATTAGAAATAATTAGAAAATTAAAGTCGTCTCTAAAGCGCAAATTGCTTTCAGTAAATTATTATGTAACATTAGAATTCATATTTAATTAGTTACTTGCTCCGTAATGTATTTATTTCTTGACCGAAGCCTAGAAAAATCTTCAAAGATAAATGTGATATATGTTCTATCGATGAAATGAAAGGGAAAAAGAGCCACTTAACTGTGCCAAAATCTATTTCACATTTAATAAGAAAAATCCAGGTTCGAGATCATACTCAAAAACAGGAAATTATAGGAAAATTCTAAGAAAATATTCAAATTCAACATAAAAAAGTACTATCAGAATGTCTAGATAAAACTCTCCTAGTTTTTTCCAGTAAAAAGTTATTGAAACAAAAAAAAATTTTGAATTATGGGAGTTTTTTGGGTATAGCTTCTAAACTACTGTAGTGTTTCTGTATAATTTATCTGCCTAAAACTGGTTACCTCAGCCTTTACGAGATGCTGGCAATTTTGTTAGGGTCACCTTGCTTACGTACAAAGATAAGTAGCCTTCGGAGTCTTGATAGATTGAAATTTAATTGTTAATCTTACTCCCTATAATGATGTGGGGTGACTCCTTTGAGATATTGTATTCAGTATTCTATTATTAAAACAATTCAACTGAAAAATAATTATGACTAAGAACATATGTGTATTATTTCATATTTGATCGTAATCCATAAAAAAGTCATTAAATGTTTGAATAGTTATTTTTAGACAAAAAAGAAATACTTAGTTAAAAAAAAATAGTATTAAATTATAGTGACCCATAGAACAGAATTTCAAAAATCTGTTATGATTTTATGACATCTTTATGTGAATAAGAACAAATTCAGAAAAGGATTTGTTATATTTGAATAATGGACCCTCTACTGTGACAAAAAAATTTAGTTAATTTACTGTGAAGTCCATAAAAATTTAGAAAGACAATAAAAAGTTAAATATAGTTGAAAAAATATTGACTTTCTCCAACATCATTTTTAAATACAAGCCTTCAACAAAATTTTCTTGCTAGATTTTATCAGTTTTTTAATTACACGCCGTCACAACTGCTTATGTTATGGACTTAAAAATTTAAAATGTAATGCGAAAAAATGATTCAAACTTGATTTCAAAAAATTTAACTAAACTGTAGCATTAGCTCATAAGGGGAGAATGTAACCGGTTAAATAATACAGATGTTCAATCCTTTTTACCAAAGCCATTACTTACTTGCTTTTTAGAATTCTGAAATTATATTCCACTTGAGTTTGAGTTTAAGACAATAAGTAGTACCTACCTATAATTTAACTATTTTATATTTTTGCGAGCAGTGAACAAATTCAACGTATAAACTTAGTCTTATAAAAAGTAAAAGATCAAGGCCAGTAAATAATATGCATATTTTAACAAATCAAGTACCGAAATTATAAATATGATTGCAAAACCGATGCTTTTGCACAACCAAAGGATTCGAGTGAACAAGTTTAAAAAAATACAAGATTGTTAGCAAAACAAAATAAAACCATACTGTAGAGATTTAGCAATATTTTTACTAAAATTTTTGAAAATCCTTCAGTTTAAAATGCACGACTGAACGAAATCACTTTTGCTCTCTTACAGTCCTTTTGAACAATTCCAAAAGTAGAATTGAACTCTATTACTTCACAACCAAGATTAGAAATAGGTTCAAAACCAAGATTACTTGGTTTTAGTCTTGATTTTACAACTTACTCTCCACTAGATCAATGTGAATGCGGTCGTATAGCCAAGACCTGTTTGAACTATCCTTAAAAATTACGTAGAGGAAAGTCGAGATGCTTTCAACTATCGTCCTATTAAACTTAATAGGATTTCAACAACAATTAAACTAAATATATTGTTTACAATTTTTCAAAAAAATTTTCTATTTATAAGTGATTTATGATCCCGACAGAACAAAAACAAAAAAAAGGTATCAATCTCTAGAGAGTCAAGGCCAAACAATAAATAAACATCCCAAACAATTTTTTTTTTTTTTGAATTGTAGAAAATCTCATTGACTTTTTAAAAATAAACACATTCAAATTATTGTTAAAAATTTTTACAAGGTGGTTTTTAGTTGATATTTTGAAAACATTTTCATTATGAAAACGTTATCCATTGTGTTATTGATCTTTGGACAAAACTGGATATTATATTCAAGGATTCATCCATGACGAAATTTTATTAAATGTAACCACAAACTCTTTAGGGGGTGGATGACTTTGTTGAAGAATTTTTATGATTTGTAATAAAAATGTACAAACATATGCCAAACTTGAAATGTGATTGGAGTAATTTATGACTTGTTCCGGTTAAAATTTAAAACTTCCAATTTGAAGGATCTGTATACATTTACATACTGTAGCATTAAAAAAATTGTATTGAACTTTTCTGAGAAAAAGTTTATCAGAATTAAATTAACCTTAGAATCATACGTACACGTCAAAACGACGAACGAACTTCTCTATCTGCTCCAATACTACAACTTGTCGGTACCTGCTTGCTGTGAGATTTCTGTTATCTAATTTATTTGTTGTTATAACACATAAGACGTATTTATTTTGTTTACAGTCATTGTCGTTTTGTTTGTATTGAAATAGTGTCCGTCAAAAGGACGTCGATGTATGATTACGCGATGTTTTTTTTTAAAGATTTTGTACTTCACATATAAAAGTTTTCCTAATTTTTCTAAAATTTATTAAAGATATGCATGTTATAATTAATTTATTCAATGATTATGATAATGTGAAAGATGATTACAGCTGTTTGACTTATAGAGACGACATAATACTGAAGTTTTAATATATTGAATCGAAAACCAAAGAATGCGTTTCAAGTGACTTAATAAAAGATTAACAATTTATTTTGTGGAAAGTATTTTACTTTTTATTATTGTTTGAGATCTTATTCGAAAAATTACTAAACAATTTTAGAAAATTTACAAATGTGCCTAATGGAGAAATAACTACATATCTATAGGAATATTTATGACTGAGAAATTTCACATTCTGTAAAGTCACACATGTCCACTGACTCATAATAGTTCATAAATTAATTTTATTTGAAACACATGTTTTATGATACAACTGATATATTTATCTATTTTTTAATTTTTGTAATGAAAATATGCTTTGATAAAAAGATTAAAAAAATTAATAAATATTTACATTAAGAAATTTTTCCAAATCCAATTTTTTTTTAAATATTTTATTCGCTTTTGTAGTATTGTTATGTAAAGAAAATGTTTTTTGCAAATAAACTCTAAAACTCTCCGTAAAAAGTCCATCCGTCAAAACGACGTCGATGTATGATTAACGTTTCTCGTAGACCAACGTATGATTCTAGGGTTAATAACTGAAAAATCCATAAAATTTTCATTTATCTAAAATTTTAGTAAACTTGATGATGTTCAAGTTTTATGAAAATAATTTAAATTATAGGGTTATTGGTTGAATTAGAAAAATTTTCATGTGAACTTTTCATTTTTATCCTCTTGGTAATATAAGTGAGGCAATATTTAAATTTAGGTACCTTCAATTAGAGAAGGGCATCACGCTCCCATAATAATCTCCATGAAAAAATGTAACTCATGTATATTAACAGCAAAATTTTTTTGGAAAAACTGAATTTGCCGCAGTTAAAAAATTATTTAACAGCCATAATTATAATAAATCATTTCTATAATCTTACTAATAATATGTATATAAATATTTAAATATTTTTGACGCTTAAAGCGTTATTTTAGTTAACATAGTATTAAATAATATTTAAAAAAATAATTTTAATAAAAGATTTCCGCACATTTCCAAAAGCATTATTTATAATATAATTTTTTTAATTATCTACATTAAATAATAAATATTAGGTTGTATATGCAACTAATGACTCTGTGTCCGGCCCTGCAAGCAATTTTTCAATTAGCAGAACCGGATTTATGTATTTCATTTAAAATTATATAGGTACATATTTTAATTTCAGTAGCTGAAAAATGAAATTTGTCTGCATGTATTCATTTAATAGGGTAGACTATAGATGTTGGTAATTTAAATAGAATTTTTACATTACGTCGTATAAAAAAATCACTTTTACTGTCGCCAGAAGCAAAATCAAAAATTTTATTAATTTTTTTCATATATTTTTACGCTTATCCGCTAATGTATCTTTCTTAAAATTGAAATCTGGTGTTAACTGTAATGATTTTACAGATGTTTAATTATAGATATTTAAAAAAAAAAATTAAATATTTTTAATATATTAAAATTTAGATTTCGGAAACGCTGGAAGGGTTTCGCTTGTTATATTCAATAGATTTAAATGAAAAATTCATAGGTACTAATATAATAAGGTCCCAGTTTAAAAAAAAGTTGGGATGTGTACGGCCCGAAGATATTTTTTCAATCATTTAAAATGTTTTTTTTTTCTGAACTGCTATTTTGTAGGCGATTTTTTACTATAAGTTTTAATTAGAATATGTCGAAGTTTTCTCAACAGTAGGTTTCCTAACAACATGATTTCCCAACCAGTTCTGTGTCATTTTTTGATTTCTATTAATTTTCATCACTTTTTCCGTAGAAACTGACCCGACTTAGGACTATAGTATACAAATTTAGTAAGTAAATTTTGTAATTAGTATATTATTCAATGAGCAGATAATGATGGCTATTACTAACAAAGGCGAGTGTCATATTCATCTGAATGAATACTATACTTTTTCTACGACTTTTTCCTTTTTGATTTAAATAAAATTGAATACAAAATTTCAGTTAAAAGAAGATAAATGTCCATACTTGTATCTATGAAAACGATCAAAGTAAGATAACTGCAAATCCATTGACTAATGTTTAATACGGTGATTTCATTGATCGGAAGGCATTAAAAAATAGTCATTCCTCCGCACCTTTGAATAATACATATATAACTTTTTCAACCACTGATAGATATATAATGACTCTATTCTTCAACAGGAGTACTAGAAAAAAGTACTTTTCTTCTGTCACAAAATGTACATTTCAAAAGAAATCCCTCCCTCGTTAGTTTGTGGATTATCAAATGAATTGCGATAACAATTTTTACATACATCTAATATTTCTAAAAACTGTAATTATTATTTTTATCTATTTTAGTTAGAGACATGAAAATGCCTTGTATCTATATATATACGTACCTGAAAAAAAATTATAAAATAAAATAAAACTAATACCCATTTCCTTATAATAATTTATAAACAAACATAATTCATATCATTTTTGACAATTTAATTTTTATTTACAACCATTTTTTATTTATATTTATTTTATTTTAAACAATAAATATGGATATAGTATTTGTACAAACGATGGTGCTAGGATATTGCCTATCTATACCACCGGCCTCTATATTATCCACACAGATGGAGTCATTTATTTTGGTTATTAAATTTATGGAAACACAATAATTATTGAGTAAGTCGACTATTTTTTATTACAAATTTTATATTTTGTTACAACCCCCTAAATATGTATATAAACAATGAAACAGTGGCGAGATCGTTGGAAGATTACCGTGTACACCGAGTCTAATTGGAGGGCCTAATATCACTGTTTCAAACTCAGTGAAGTGAACAAGCTATTAGTTTTTCATAAAATTAAAGCTGTAAGTGTGACCGTAAATCAAGTTGTAGAATGTATAGCACTAAAAATTGTCTAGGTACTACTATAGTATTTTTGATGCAATTGAGAAAAAATTCGTTTTTATCGCCAGCTGACGCTAAGCTTGCTAATCGTTCAGTTGTCAGTACGATTAGGGTCTGGTCTAGCTATAGACTGGTTCGAATTCAGTTTACCGAATATGAATTATTTAAGTGAAAAAAGATATGTATAAGAAATGCGCAGACCCTACGATTTGTATAACTATAAAATATATCCCAAAAACCATTAATTTTAGAGTTACCATATAAATTTCATGTTCCCATATCGGGTTTTCCCAAGTCCCATATCGGATTTTCCAATTTTTCTAATGATATGATATGTGTGCCTATTATGGAAAAATGTTTCGGATAAGTCTCTACTAGCATTTATTATAGAGAAAATATTTCTTTCCTGCAAAATTAACAAGAAAAAAATGTACCGTTCCTTTAAATCAGCGTTTTTAGCAGTACACCCCTGCTCCGGTATCTTTTTCGAATCCGAATATCTGTTCATTGAAACCTGAAAAGTTGGCAAACCTGACTGACGTGTAGATCACATTTCATCTGCCTGTCTAAATAATTTATTCAAGAACTGTCACTGTTTTTAACCCTAAAAACAAATTAACGATTATAAAAATAAAACAAAAGATATTAAACTGTTTGTTTTTAATGTTTTTCTAAACTCTTTCAATAAATAAAAAACAAAAAAAGAAAAAAATATTAACAATATAATAGCGTTAATAATTCTTTTTAGTTTTTAGCAATAACTTTTTTATTCCGAAACCAAAAACGGGCAAATAAAAACAAAAAAGAGAAAACTAACTTTAGTTATAACAATAAAAATTTCATAGTTTCAATTTTACGCACAGTTAACACGAAAAACGATTTGTTTATTAAGTAACAGCGTATTCTCTAATATCCTGTCACAGTTGACACGTTTGTACGTCATATATTGACTGTTTCTAAAGTTCCTGAACACTAACTTTCAGAATCTGAACAAGCCCAATAATTAAAAAATGTCTCCATAAAGCTTGATTTGAAGAAAACTAAATTTTTATCAATTTACTAACGTTATCATTTTCACTAGAATTTTTAATAAATCTTAAAGAAAATTTTGAAAGTATGTCGGGTCAGTAGAAAGTCTTCTCTTGTATCAGCCATATTTCTAGAAGTATTGTCGCCATTTCGACCACAAAAATGAAAAATTCACACTGAATTTGCTGTAATTCTACTACTCATCCTAATTCAATTACTTCCATAAGTTGGATTAGATAAAAAAGAAAATTTATATTTTAGTGACGCCATCAAAGCCTTAAAATTTGTAATTTAAATCACAGAATTATAAAATTGGAAACAAATTGTAGACTTTCCGACTCGTTCTTTTCATTTTTACCAAAATTAAGCATATAAGACCACCAGAAAAAAGACTTCTGTCGAACCATTCATACTTTGAATAGAAATTTCGTTGGTATTGATTGCAAAAATGAAAAAAATTTATACTCAAATTAGCTTAACTGAACCAATCACTAATGTAACTCACTTGTGTAAAGCTTGGTATGACATAAAAAATTGTTTTTTATAACTCATGCGGGAGAAGTACTAACTTGGCGCACACATTTCTGTACACAAAATAGCTGTTTGCCCACTGTACTTTTCCCGCATACTTTTTTGCGTGTCGAAAGTAACTTTCCACACGCAAATTGACAATAAAACACGCAAAATTTAATCAAAATACGCAAAGCCGCCTCTTAATTTTTCATTTAATAAATATTTCATAATTATTTCTATAGAAACCACCAGCAAAGTAATTTAACCGATAATTAATTCAGAAAAAAAGACGAACACTTAAAAATATTATTTTAAAAAGTAATAAAAATGTTAAAAATAGTGATAATAATAGAAAAAAGTATGTGAAATTTGTAATAAAAAATACTATGTGCAAATCGTGCGGGATTGTCGATTGTCTCACTCAAGCGAATGAGTGCACTCACTACGTTCGTGCGCTCAACTTCGCTTTCGTGGGCAATCGACAATTTCCCGCACTTATTGCACAATATACTATTTTAATTTGAAATCATATAAAGTTTACGTTATTAAAAATGAAGAAAGCCATGTATTTTACCTACTACTTATTTATCTGTAATATATATCTGATAAATCTAGTAATAAAACCCAACCATATTTAAACCAGTTTTAATACAACACGGGATTACTCAAAAAACCACCAATCGTCTAAAATTGGTGAACAAACAAATGAAATGGACCGATCAAGTATTAAATTGAAAGAATAAATTTACTATAACAAATAAAATTCACGACAACCAATTTTCCAGGGAGAACTTTAATTATTCTTAACGTATACCTATAACACTGTCTGACTAAACACACGCCAATATCCATTATTTCCCGAATAATTATATTTTTTAGCGCAATGCACCGATTACATACACATAAATAGAAAATTGTTAAGTAATATTATAACACAAACAAAACACAAACATTAACAAAATTCAAATAAAACAATAAAACTTATGCCATTCAATTGTCGCGCAACTTATTCAATTGTTATTTATAAAAGTAACATATAAATTATATGTATAAAACGCAAGTTGTTTGGTATAATGTGTTGTTGATGACCGGATATAACAATAATTTAAATATCTAATCATGAAGAAAATTACACAAGTACTTAATAATGTTGAGTAATTGCAAATAAAATACTTTTAACTTATGTAATAAAAGAAAAGGATCCAATCATCTAAGCTTAATGTTAATTTTTAAATGCAATAAATTAAATGAAAAACTCAATAGCGAATTGTTTTTTGTTTTTTTGTTTTTAAACGTTCGTATATTAGGGTTTCGTAGCGCAACAATGAAATCCTTTGACGGATCATTTTAGAAAAAATTAACATTTTTGCAGTTGTTTCGTTTAGGCCAGAAAAGTGGTCTAATCATTTCCGGATATAGGGAAAATGACTTACACTATATTCTCGCGCTATCTCAAAACTCAATAGAAAAAGGGAAAAATTAAAAAAAATTCTAATTGACTACTTTCCAGGGAAAAAGTGAGCACGACAGAATCTAAACAAACGATGATAATAAAAATAAATTTACCTAGGAATTTCGCGCTATTTTCGCGCTGAATAATTGCTATTCAAACTCTTCCAAAGCCTATAGTCTTCCGGAAAATCGGAAAAAACTGTTCTGTTGTTAAAAAGTGGGACATTGGCGGCCATTTTGTTTAAAAATTAGCAATTCTGGCTGCCAGCCATTGAGATGTATATGTATATATGTTTTTTTCTCTTAAATTATTAAATAACATAAAAAGATTTAATTAAAAAATAAAAATATAAAAACTATATTGTGTAAAAAGGGAACTAAAACGACGGAAACCAGATGAAATAGAAAAAAAGAAATGTGAATAAAAAATAAAGTAATCGGAGGCCTACATCGAGTTGAACAGAAATGACTGATGTTTTTATTCATTCTTTTTTTATTTCATCTTGTTTGCATCGTTTTAGTTCCCTTCTTACGCGGCCGGACTTTTTTTATTTAAAAATTTTTTTAATGTTACTTTTTTTTATGAGAAATCATAAAACAAGTTCTTAAATGTCTTATTATGTTATATTATTTCGAAAGCCATGTAAAACTTCAGCCACTAAGGTACTCTGGTTTCAGGGGCGATTCTAGGATTTTTATTTTGGGTAGGTCCGAACTTTTCTGTATTGTAAACAGATAACTTATGTATATCAATTTACTTAAAGGTGCGGACATTTTTTTATTGAATAATTTTAAGAAAGCCTATATACAACTTAAGAGAGCCTATATATAACCAGGGACGGATTAACCCACTTTGGGGCCCTAGATATTTTTTTTATTACTAGGCCCCCTCCCGCCCTTACAAGATATGTATATAGCACACAAATTATAAAATAATAAATAAAATAAAACTAAATAATGTGAGAAATATATTTGTTTGAGATATTCAAAATAGATATACAATCCACTCTCGTTAATTCAAACCTGCGATAATTCGAACCTCTCTATAATTCAAAGTTATCACGAGTTCCCTACGAAATCTCTTTATATTTCGAACTAAATCAATACATTTTTATGCACTTGGTAATTCGAACGAAAAAATCATTGCTACGTAACAAAAGGACGCGTTAATTCAAACTCATCGGCGTCAAACACTCGACAATTCAAAGTTGCAGAGAGAAAGAGACAGAAAGATGGTAAGTATATTTTGATTGATTTTGAATACAGTGTACATTTTGATGTATTTTGATTGAATTTGAACGATTTAAACCATTTGATATTTCAAACACTCGATAATTCGTAATATTTTAAGAGTCCCTCGAGTTTCGAATTAACGAGAGTCGACTGTATCTTTATTGATTCAAATATTCAAAGTAGATAGTTTGACCAGACCCTTCAAAATATCGGGCCGTAGCTATTTTTTTAATTTGTCAAGGCGATGATCCGATTCTGGATCTAATAATAATATTACAGATAATGATGGAAACAATTTTGGGCTACAAGAATTATATTTAAAATTAAAGAACTGCATTTAAATATTTCTCTGATGCTTAAAAAAGTTTCGATATTTGTCTGAATTAGATGGTCGGTCAAATGGTCGGAAAACGACATTTCATATTACACAACTTAATGCTTTGTTCCGATATGAGTAATGAGTTCTATGAGTTTGCCACGTGAAGTGTAGCTAATTATTATATCTGTTTTTAGTATTTAATAATAAGTATAATCTTAAAGATCTGTATCTTTAAATATCTATGTATAATGTCAATATCTGTATGAATTTCTCTAAATTATTGTATTACATCTCTATGTTAGCACATATAGCCATAGTAGCTGCGCCGTGTACTTCAATAAAAAAAAAAAACTTAATGCTTTTCCAATTAATGACGGAAACGATTCCAGGCTACAGGAAATCGATTTAGTATTAAATAATTGCTTTTAAAAATTGCTATTTGTCTAAATTACATGGTCGGCCATGTGGTGGGACAGCGACATTTCATATTACACGACCTAATGGTATTCTAATTAACGGGGGAAATGATTCCAGACTAAAAGAAATCTACTCAGGGATAAAGAATTTATTATTTTTAAACATTTGACATAAAGTGTCTTTAAGCATAAAGTATCGACAGAGCGGGTTAATCCACTTCGGGGCCCTAGACATTTTTTTCTTGCTTTTTTTCATTTTTCCAAAATTTTTGGGTAGGCCCAGACTTACCCGCTAAAATTGCCACTACCTGGGTTAATGATAAGGGTCGTTTCGGTTTTCAGATTCTTTTCTTCGGTTCCAAAAAAATACTCTGAATAACGGTGGTACATTACTGCTTTGACCTATACGTGGCAAGTAAAATTTGGGCACAAAATTTTGTAACACACGATACAATTAAAGAAAAAATTACTCATTAACGATATACATATTAGATACCTATTCGTTTTTATATTCTTTATAATTAATAATCAAACAGTGCAACATTTTAAATGAGTATACTTACAAAACTTCATGTACACATTAATATAATAATGTACATGGCGATCATAAATAAATTTATTCAATAATTTAATTATATATTGCTCTATACAATTATCACACCTTTATTATGTTAATTCGTATGAACAGTGTTTTAGTTTCTCTGTTCAGTGTTCACTTCAATTATATTTATCTATAGGTACATAAATATGTACATATTACACTAGTGATCTGATTGAGAGACAGAAAAATGCGTATGTATTGGTCACCCGGATATAAAAAAAAAACATTAAATTTTTTTATATAAACAAGTTATTATATATGTATACAGGATGGAATTTTAATAACTCTTATACCTTTTGGTGAATTTCAACAAAACTTTACGATGACTTAGAACGAAATTTGTTGGAAACAACATAGCTATGTTGTTTCCAAGAAATTGTGTTCTAAATTATCGTAAAATTTTATCAAAATTCACCAAAAGGTAAACGAGTTATTAAAATTCCACCCTGTATACATATATAATGACGTTTACATATAAAAGAAAATTAATGTTTTTTCTTTATATCCGTGTGACCAATACATACGCATTTTTCTTTTTCTCAATCGGATCACTAGTGTAGATAATATATACAGAGGGTTCAAGGTCAAAAGAAGCACTAATATTATATTCATGGATAAATTTTTTAAACTATTTGTCTCATTCATCTTTGAACACATTGTATAATATACTTATGTGCATCTGATGTATAACATACATACCTCTGACTTGCTTGCAGTTAACTTACTCCGGTTTTTATTTTTTTTCATGATCTAAAATTATTTTATTTTTACAGTGCCTACCTATGTAAGTTGCGTGTTCACAGCCAAGACATTTGATTTCCTTTTTATAAAATTAATACATTTATAACTGTTTCTATTCTAAATATAAAATAAATTAATAGGGGGCGACTGGGACACAAGATTTCTTTAATATTTTAATAAAAATATAAAAATTTAAATCTGTGATGTCATCAAGTAAATTCGACCATTTAAAATTTGTAAGAAGAATTTATAAGTCTATACTGTTAGTTACAAGTTTTGGCGAGAAATTTTTTCAAAAAATTATAACCGCAAGCCTGGCTAAAACTCAATTTTTTTAATTTTTTCCATTTTTTCCATTAAGAAATGAAAAATTTGCCCAGCAGTTGTTAAAATTCTATTATTGTTAACGCATTAAAAGTTCGTCGTTATGAATATCCACGTTGATAACGTCATTAAATATTGTACCTATCTTTTAATCATAATTGGGCATTTGCTAACATTATTGGATAATTCACCTTGAAATTACTGACTTCGAATCTTTCTTGACGAGGCCTCAGTTTTGAGATGCTCCCATCGAGCCCAGTAATGCTTAACTTCTGATTATTCTGAATCCCTTCTCTACAATGTTTATTTATGTTTTTTGTTTTTTTCTGCTGGATATTTTCTATTTTTCTCTAAAATTTTTACATTTCTAAGCGTAGATCTAAAAAAAAACTCCAAAGAAAATGAGAACTCAAACGTAGTGATTGAACAGTGGAACTCGGAGTTACACTAATTTAATTTTTACCGCCCCATCTATTTTTATAACTTTGCACTATAATTACATGAGCTTATGACGTCAGTCCAAGGTTACTAGTACCAGAAGTCTGCTGTACTTCTTCCTCTTTTGCCGTGTCATTCAATTATTTATCCTTAATAGTTTTCTATCCATAATTTAGTAAAAAATTATTAATTTTTTTTTCTAATAAAATCTAATCTACACTTTTTTGTTCCACTTTCAAATACTGCAAGGTTTCCCAATTCCATCGTCAATTAAATAATATTCAAGTTACTTTTCTCACGATATTTCTCTTGTACAGCTTGTAAATTACACCGCTAGAGGCGCTCACATGATATTTATATTATCAGCTTAACTTGATTAGACGAATACATGAATGATTTTCCAATTTCTAATAGCAATTTCACCATCACATATGTTGCAAATAACATTAAATCATTTTGACAATAGGGGATATCTGTACAAAATCGTATACTAGGGTAAAACAGTATAGTAGGTCTATTTTGGCTATTAATTAAAATTTCCGAAACGGAAGCCGTTCAACAGCGTCCACCAATGAGAGCTATTTGTCAACAAACACTTGTAGAGGTAAGCACGAACGTTTCCAAAATATTTCATGTTAGTGTTTTTTGATAGACTTGATCTTATTTTTGTGAAAATTCAAGGGAAAATAGTTAAGTTTATGTGTACTACAAGTTAGTCTCCAATCAGTTATGTTAAAGTGTGTGTATTTACTCGTAATTTACAATATCTTTTCGGCAAAATCGATTTGCATGGGTGGCAGTGAATTATCTGTTTACACATAGGTCTCCGGGTCAAAACCGTACAGGGTAAAACCGGCCTATATATGATTTTGACTTGGTCATATGAATATGAACTAAACTGATTTTTTATTATTAGTTGCAAAAAAGATGGCACCTAATCCTAATATTACTATTACTAGTAAAAAAATGGGATTGGGATAAGATGAGAAAAGCCGCTGAAGCTTTTTTGACGGAACTATGGGGTACTTCAAAACTGCTCGAGCATGTCAGGTCAACAAAAATCAACATTATACAAGACTGAGTCAACAAATTCGAACAAAAAAATGATTTGGGTTCTTCAACGCGCAAAGGCTTAAGATGATTTAAATCGATTCTTGGGTGTTGAGTATTGTATACGGTTTTGTCCATGTATCGGGGTAAAACCGTAATAAATAATGGTTTGAATTTTTTGTGTTATTTTTGTTTAATACTGGGATTATCCGAAATATATTGATCTGATTATGTTCCTTAGGAAACTAACTAATTATAAAAGTTGGTTTCATACATTTACGTTTTAAAATGAATGATATACAACGTTAAATCCTTAGCTATACGGTTTTGACCCGGTCTCCCCTACTTAATTCGTGAATCATCATTTGTTCAATTGACCCAACTCTCCCTAATACACTTTTACCGTACGTATAAAAAACTATGTACAACAAAAATGAATTATGTTTGTGTAAGATTACATAGAACTTATAATGTAAAGAGATGTTTAATTTACGAGGTCAATCACCAACAACCAACAAATGTGTTATTATTATTTGTGGATATTTATAATATATTCATATAATTTAATATGATTAATTAATTATACATAAAAATTAACATTTCATTAATAATTTTTCTATTCTAGAACAGGGGTACATGTACATCAGTACAAAGCTGCTAAGCATGTTACATTGATACTTAAGCGAGTAGTAGTGAATATGTACTGTTTACTCTAATTTGGTATTATGTGTACAAACAAAATTAATTGTACTTGTAACGTTGTTATAAATAATTTAACAATCAATCTGTATACAATAGGAACTTTCTCATAGATACATCAAAGGGATATGATAGGCGTAGTGTTAAGCCAACAGGGGGAATTATTACTAGAAGTGAATTACAGACTCTCGAAGTGGCTCTTTTAATTTTTATCAAAATTAAGCAAGTAGGACCACTAGAAAAAAGACTTCTATCATATCAATCATATTTCTAATAGAAATTTTGTCATTTTGGTAGCACAGATTAAAAATTTACACTCAAATTATCGTGCTTCAATCTATCTCCCTAATTCAAATCACTTTCATAAAGTTTGATTTGAGAAAAACGACATTTTTTAATTTGATGACGTCACCAAGTTCACTAAAATATTTCAATACTCTGAAAATGGTAAATGAAATGACAAAAAGTGATGAATTTATCGTTTTCATTCTTATAAAGATTAAGTAGGTAAGATCCTAAGAAAAAGAGATTTGTGTTAAATCAGTGATATTTTGAAAAGAAATTCACAACCAAAAGTTCACACCCAATTTCGCCAAATTCAACCAACCGCCCTGTCTCAAGTCACTTGATCTGAAACAAAAAATTTTTTTAACTTAATTATTCATCAAATTCATTAAAATTCCTCAGTACCTTAACAACTGTTAATAAAATGGTAGAATGACAAAACTTTTTTTTCATTTCTACCAAAATTTGGTTTCTAATACCACTAAGAAAAGCTTTTGTCAGATCAGTTATATTTCTAAAAGAACTCTGGTTAATTTGATAGTAAAAGTTGGAAGTTCACACGCAAATTACCCTACTTCAATTAATCGTTGCAATTAGGCACATAAAATTCCAGGTAAATAAAGAGAAAATAATGGCAATTTTGATAATTTGATAAAATACGTAGGTATCCTAAAATAATTAGATAAAACTTGGATATGACTTTTTGGCTTAATATGCTAGTATATAATGTGGTCCTATGGTAAGTTGCGATTAATTTAGCAAATTAATGTAGTATACGGTATACGGTAAATACCTATTTTATCCATTTTTCTATTTACAAATTTCTGTTATTTTAATTTCATATATGCTTAATAATTATTGTGAAATGGTAAATTTATTTTTAATACGGGAGCCATAACGTGGAAATCAAAATTAAAATACAAATCTGAAAAGAAATTCCTAAGCGAATTTTCAAATTTTCATGTGATTACAATTTTATGTAAATAAATCAACAAATCCACAAATTTTTGTTCACGTAAGCTAAAAAATTTTATATTTTACTTTAGTTGAAATATAAAAGTCAAAATTCTCCTAATAATAACGACTTTATCAAAAGTATACACCGATAATATTTAAATTATGTGGTGTTTTTTATTTGGTAGCACTATCTATTCAACCCTTATGATTCTGAATATTGTTTTTCTGTTTTCTAACGTTATTGGTTGTTTTTTTACGAAGTGTAACTATACAAATAATAATCAGAAGCGGTTTTCCATCACTGAACTCGAAAACTTGTTTGCTTGTGTGGTTCTTGAGCGTCTATTAAAACAAAAATTACTATCCCCAGCGCTTCCGCCATGGTATTTTATTTTAAGTATCTCGATAGTAAGTGACTCTCTTTTGAGTCCCAGGACCCAGATCCCAAATAAAGATACCCGATTCAAAATTCTTTCAGGAACCACTTACTTATCTCCCTTCTAGTTTAAATTCTATGTTTAACAGAAATTAAAAGACATCGAAATAAGATAGCATAAGTTAGGAACCAGTTTAATGCAAAAATACAAACCATGTCTTGAAGTTGGAAATGTTTGTAAAATATTTCAATTATATTGTGCACTAGCTGTACCCGCGACATCGTTCGCGCGACGTATTGTTATAAAATCAATGAGAAGTATATAAATGTAATGTAATAATTATACAAAACTTGCATAGAACAATAATTTTTGCATAGTGCATGCACATGTTCAAAATGGTTTTTATATTTTCCCAAGGGAAGAAGACATTTCCCCGGAATAAAAAGTAAATTAGATGTTGACCCAACTAATAAGTTATCATCACACCAAATTTCATTAAAATCCGTCCAGTAGTTTTTACGTCATGTGTGCACATGCTTAAAATGGTTTTTCCATTTTCCCGTGGCAATGAGACATTTTTCCGGAATAAAAAGTATTTTAGATGTTGACGCAGATAATAGGTTACCATCACACCAAATTTCATTAAAATCCGTCCAGCAGTTTTTGCGTGGTGCGTGAACAGACAGACAGACAGACAAAAATTTTAAAAATCGCCGTTTTGACATCTACATCGATGACTATTTACAGTACCAAAACAATTTTCAAAAAATATTCCATGTACAGAAATGGTCTCGTTACTTTTAGCGAATTTCCAGAAAGAGTTCTGGAAATTCAGCTATTACAGTAAGTGTCATGACGCGACTTGAGCCCGGCAGAAATTTGTTTTGAGGTCCCTAGAAACGGAAAATAATATTCACTAAAATTTATATATATATATATATATATATATATATATATATATATATATATATATATATATATATATATATATATATATATATATATGTATGTATGTATGTATGTATATATGTGTCAGCACGATAACTCTCGAACGAAATGTCCTAGGTTTACGAAATTTGGTGACAACGTTGGAAGTCCAAAAATCTTGGATGAGTTCTTCAGCCAGACACAGACGGATGCCAAGAACATGGTTTTTGTTCTTGCAAAAAATTAGTTTTTTGCCTAAATTTCCACTTATTCAAAAATTTTTGCCAAATTTTTTTACATCATTTAAAAGAGGAGAAAAAATTACATAAAAAAGGTCTTTAAACTATTATTCTATGTCAACTAATTTCCGAGAAAAACTAATTTTTATAAACGGAAATTCGCTATGTTATGCAGGATGCTGCGACAGGGGTATTTTATTATATGTATAGATTATTTATTAATATTTTTATTTCATTAGCAATGGTTATACCTGTACACACACGTTTATTGTAATCGACGTCGCAGTATTTATATTAATATTCATTATGTGTGGTCTAATTACACACTCTGAAATAATTAGACGAACGAACACAGACTGAAAAAAATTAATTTTCAAAAAGTAACATTCATTGTACGGCAGTTTACTATAATATACTGAGTGGTCACTTGGCCGGATACCTACCTACCTGAATAAAATTGAGAGGAAACTGAGTTGCGGCATATTTTTTTAAACAAAAACAGTAATTGAATAATTTGCATATGCATAAAGAATATAAGCAATTAATTTATTTATAAAACATACCGCTGTAAAATTTACCGTCTCAAATGAACACTAGCTACCTATGTACGCACAATACCGAGCATTATTGTGAAGAGTGTTCGAGAGGGCTCATATACTTATTTTTCTACCAGTTCAAAAATGGATTTTTGGTCTTATTAAAAACTTCGGTATTATAACAACACTGGAGAAAAAATTATTTTGTATGAATCACAGAATAATCGTTATGAAATGTAGAATAGGTACTGAAGAATTGAAAAACAACTTATAATAAAAATAATTACGGATATATTTTATCATATTTTATCTAATGTTAGAAAATGTAACCACGTTAAAATTCACGCATTAAATCGGGACTCTTCAGTGGCAAGAGATTTTTTCAGTTTTCAAATTAAATAGAAACACGGTTTATCTAAGAATTCGACAAGAGACCCAGATTAAGTCTCCCGTAGCTGTTATATGTAGTGGAAAATGAATAAAATGTTGAAGTTAAATATTTCGTAAACGAGGCTTAAAAATGGAAAGTGATTAGAGGAATCTAAACTACATTTTAAAAGATCTTTCGGGTAATATAAAATTATGGATCCATACTTAAATGCACGTTCAAGTGGTTCAAGTGTATATAATTTGATTTGATTTTTGAGTTCTATACGGAGCTAATTGTATCTCTATTGAAAATATTAGGTGTAAATATTACTAGGTAAATGTTTATAAAATAAAGAGGAATAATTGAATGGTATACTTCTACATGATATTTATAATTTTCATCTAATATGCACATATTTAAACATATATTTAAATGTAGTTACTGTAAGTAAATTTCTTCTTCATTTTTTTTCAAACTTTAATCGAAAACTATGGTAAAGTTACGTGTCTGTACAATACTTGTTGTAATATGGCACCAGTTTCCTGGTAATGATAAACAATTTTCTGTCAAACACAAAAAACCCTCTTTGACTTTGACATACATGAAGATACGTGCATATTTAAATATGGATCCATAATTTTTATACTACCCGATCCTTCTAACATTATGTTGTACGATAAAGTACGTGAAATTATTTCTGGAGTTACGAAAAATGAAAATTTTGTGCATTTTGCAACATTAGATTTAAATTTTTGAAGCATGTTTTCTAACAATAAAATACACCTCGAACTCAATGCTTTAATTCATTAGGAACCATTGGGAACCCTCAACTATAAATTACTTTTTGAATTTTCGAAAATTTACTTACATCTCCGAACTTTTCAATCACGACTTATCCGATACAATTTTAATTGACTGTTTTTAGCCAACGCTGGTATCTGTAATTTTTAAAGATTTTTTGAATCAATTGTTAAAAAATTATGGAATTTGAAGTATACAGTATTTCGGAAACTGACGGTGAAAATAAGAAGTGGTACAAAGAATCTCATCTTCATTCTAACAGTCCCTCTTAAGGGGAGGTTTACTCGAGAGTCCTTAAAAATTATGTATTTTTCTAGAATTTTTTTCTCAAGAACGGAAATAAATATCACTTTCAAATTTTGTACACATATTTATTAAGTATTAAGCTATACAAGAAAAATTTTTCAAGGAAAAATATAAAAAATTGTCCATTTTATAGATACTGCAGTGTGACGATCCGAAAATCCAATGCCTTGTTGGCGGACATCCTAGCGCCGGTAATAAACCACCGAAATCCAAAAACAAAAAAGATTTTTAAGATATATGAAGAGTATTGGCACCTCTACCTATAGTATCAATAAATTGCTGAAAGAAAAAAAAAATGGCGGATGTGTGAACTTTGAATTACGATTTTTGTTTTATTTTTCGCTCTTTAAAGTAAATTTAAAAATAAAAAAAATATTGAAAGTGTATCGGACTTAGGTAGAGGTGCCGAAGAATTGAATTATCTTTAAAATAAAAAATTAAAAAACAGGATCCATCGAATAGTTTTTGAGTTATCGTGTCCGCCAATTCCAAAAATGTAGTTTCGAGATATTATAAAATATATATAAAGAAACATTTATATTTTCAAAATTTTATATTTAATACTCATTATTGCGTGAACTACGTTTTTGAATTTTTTTTTTATAGAAATCTGGATTCGGTTAATGTGCAAGAATCTTGTATTTAAATTATTTGCAGTAAAATCACTTTGGGAACATATTCTACACATAATTTGCTATCAATTTCGTCAAAAAAAAAAAAAAAAAATCGATTTTTTTATCAAATCTCAAGTAAACCTTCCCTTATATTACTTTCAGCAAAATCACTTTGGGAACATATTATACACATAGCTACCAATTTCTGTAAAAAAAAAAAATCGATTTTTTTATCAAATCTCAAATAAACCTTCCCTTATATTACTTTCAGCAAAATCACTTTGGGAACATATTATACACATAAATAGCTACCAATTTCTGTAAAAAAAAAAAATCGATTTTTTTTAACGACTCTCAAGTAAACCTCCCCTTAACGATATCCCACACGATGCGGTACGTGAAAAAAAAATAATTTCCATTTTTCTGTACGTGCTTCAAGTAATTAAGAAAAGAAATTTCTCTGCTTATTGATTGAGATTCACACCTGCAGCATATACTTGTAAAATTTCACGATCATAGGACTCATGCAACCGAACATGATAAAATTATAAACGTTCCAAGATTTTTACTTCGGAATGTTGGAAAAGAGATTTAAACGTTTCTGTGGCGTAACGTTGCACGTAGACCGCCAATGCAATTTTCCGGTTATTGAAACTGTGTCGTCATCCGTTAATATAAACATGGAGGAACCGAATGCAATATACGTAGGGTGTCTAAATGCATACAAATATACACCTTCCTCAACGGCGAATACATATATGAGAGTGGTAACAATATCCAGCGTGTTCAACAGACGCCATTTAAATGATCAGCATTATTGAAACAAATGTATTATTATACAATAAAATTTCTTATCAGCAGTCTAGTCTCTATTTCACTATGATATCACAAAATGTGTTTTTATAAAATTTTGAAAATATTATACAAAATATAAAAATATTATAGGTTGAAATGTCTCCTAAAAATTCGACAAGTGCGCTTTAAGTCAAGATTTTATATTTCAGTAGTTAGAATTTTCTATAATTCTCAGAATATAGTATATTGTGCAATAAGTGCGGGAAATTGTCGATTGCCCACGAGAGCGAAGTTGAGCGCACTCACTACGTTCGCTTGAGTAAATCGACAATCCCGCACTAGTTGCACATACTTTTTTTTAGTACGAATTTCACATACTTTTTTCTACTATTGTTACTATTTTTGACATTTTTATTACTTTTAAAAATAATATTTTTGAGTGTTCGTCGTTTTTCTTCAGAATTAAATATTGTTTAAATTGCTTTGTTGGTGGTTTCTATAGAAATAATTATGAAATATTTTTTAAATGAAAAATCAAGAGTTGGCTTTGCGTGTTTTATTGTCAATTTGTGTGTGGAAAGTAACTTTCCGCACGCAAAAAAGTTTGTGGGAAGAGTACAGTGGCCAGACAGTTATTTTGCGTACAGAAATGTGTGCGCCAAGTTAGTACTTCTCCCGCATGAGTAATAAAAAAATATTTCTTTCTTTAATTGAGTATTAAAATTTACTTTTAATGTGTTAATAACATGATTATTTGAACCTTTTTTATTTTTTATATGGGTTTAAAAAAAATGAATAACACCGTCTAAGTCTATTAAATTGCGCAAGGTCCGACAGCAATTAGTTAAAAGCAGTCAAGTGCAGGTAAAAGAGAGATGTGATTATTTTAATACATTGACGGTCATAATTGTTAATGACGATACGCTCAACTAATACGTTAATTTGACAACTAATACACTTTATGTGGAATTGTTGACGCGGTACAGCATTGTGTCGTAATTAGTCAAGTTCAACTTGTCTCTATGCAGCATCTATAACCATTATATTTTTTCAAGTTAAATTTTCAGTTCATTTTTTAAGTTATAAAAAAGTTAACTATCAGTTTTTAAATACGAAAAAGTCAATAAAAATGTTGAATTTTCACCTACATATATTATTGTTTTTATAGAAAATTCAAAGGGACATCATATTTTAATTTTAAGAAAGATCTTTTTATTTATCGGATTACAAAAAAGGGCTAAAGACTACGAATTATATAACTAATTCGTACAAAGAATAACATTTGGGATTACTTAAATGAGCGATTGAAAAATGTTTTCAACGTTAATAAATTATTGGGTCCACTGAGCCCCCTTATTTTTATTTTTTCTAATTGTAATTTAATTGGTTGACAGTCATAACCTATACTGATAAAACGCCCAACTGGTACACTATTTTGATAGCTAATACATTTTATACGGTAACTGTTGACGTCGTCAGGTTTCACTTGACGTCTTACGACGTCAATGACCGTCAACCGGTTAAAAGATTAAATATATTAAGAATAAGTATACTAAAGATGTTGATTTTAAATCAATTAATCGAAAATCGATTAATCGAAGCTTACAAAATCGATTCTTTTTTCGATTTTTTTCATTTGAATCGATTCATGAATCGATTATTAAAAGTAAGAGATCGATAACCGATTTTATCCAAAAATAATTTCATTCTAATTGTAATTCTACAAAGACACATCTGTTAAAATAAAACACCAAAGACATTATTTTTAATTGTCACTTTTTACTCGTTGTTATCAGCGAACTCCTCATATGGCTCTATATGTATAACTACATACATATACGTACTATCTTGTCCAGTAGAAGACTATTAATACAAAAGGAAGGAAGACCACTTATCTGCCAAACGAACCCTTTCCCACAAAAGCGACTTATTTAGAAAACATTTTTTTGTCAGTTTGTTTGAAATTTTTGAATAAACTTGGTTCATTCCGTGGTATTCGTCCTACATATTCAATTGTGTTATTATTTTGCTATAATTATAATTGAAAAGTTAACTCATCGCCTTTACAGAAATATAATGTAAGGCGTTTTTACACGATATTACCTATGTACTACCAATTAAGTCCCTTAACAAAAACTATCAGCTAATTTTATTAAATTTTTCAAAATTTCGATTTTTTAGATCGATCTCACAGAATCGATATTTTTTAGCCGATTTTTTTTTTGAATCGATTTTTTTTTTCGTTATCAAGGTCAAAGTGACGTAATTTGCTACTTAATAAAGGCTGACTAACTATTGCCTCAGAAAAAAATTAAAATAATGATTAACTTTAACTAATTAAGTAAAGATAAATCTAAAATAAGAATTTTCTATGTCAAATTAATTCCTTTCTAATAATAAACACGTTAAATATGATACTTTGTTTTATTTCCTATAAGTACATATCTACAAAATATCATAATCATATTAAAACTCTAATGTTAATACTTACCCCAACGTTGTTAAAACTTGCCCCAAAAGTGGGGTAAGTATTAACAAACACATTTTTTAAGAAAATGGGTTTTTCCAAAGAAAGTACAAGGGATATGTAAGTTTTTTTATCAAAAATTATAGACAGATATTTGATGCTTCATAACGTTGACAAAAAAAATCGTTAACTAGTTTCATTTCCGTTTAATATGCAAAAAAGTAAAATCTGTTAGTACATGCCCCTGTCTCCCCTACTAAAATTTTCATTAGTATTTAGTGTAGGAATGAAACATTTTATTTGACAAAAAAATCATATTTTATCAAAACTGCTTGAGTACCACTGATTTTCTGTATTCAAATCGTTAGAATACGATTATAAAATAATATAGGTACCTATAGAATACAGTGAATCGGCGAAACTAATTTAAATCTGAACTCAGAAGTGTGACGGAACGGGAAGTTGCAATTTAAACAACAAAAAAATAAGCAGCTAAACGAAACATTGAAAAAAATACACATTAGTAAATATACAACAATACATATTCAAAATAGATTAAATGAGTTTAAACGTTTTTTGTTTAAATTCTTTTACTTAGTTAATTTCTTTTAATTGACTAATTACAATTTTTTTTTTGTTTTTGTTTTAATTAGAATCAGAATTTGGTTTAACAATTAGAAGATTGTTCGAGCATTAAAATTTCTAAAGATTAAACAAATTAAGCTGTTACAATTAAAAAAAATACAAAATTAACGAAATTCTGATATCAAAGTACAGTCAAACTCTAATATAAGGAATCTCAAGACAATTCCAAAAAAAAGCGTTATATCGAGATTAAGACCAACAAAATTGTTGAAGTTTATGGTACCGACTGAGATGTGAAGGGGAAAAACATGGGATACTAAAGTTGTTACTTGGACAATTCGTTGTACAATGTAAGTTAGATTCACTATATAGAGGATCTACGGTATCCTCACATACTTTCTACGGGAGGATTTGTAAAAATTATATGTTTTTCTTATTTTAAAAATTCGTTAAATTGGTTTTTTTAACATGCTTTATTAATAAAGCCGGTTCTACACGATGCTACGAACGTTTATTCCAACGTTCGATCGAACGTTTGATGTAAGTAAGTTCGATAGTTAGTGCTGCGAATGTTCCTGCTACACGGTGAATCGAATGTTTGATCCAATACATATGATGATGTGTTGGTACAAACGTTTATTCAGTGGACGAGGATGTTATCCGTCTAATTTTATCTCTCATGTTATACACTGATGTTGTCTCTCTCCATATGAACGAGTCGTGTAGCCGTTGAGTCGAGCCAACGAACATTGTCCTTCAAACATTCGAAGCATCCCTTTGACTCGGTGCAAGAATACCGACATCGGCTGGAACATGACCAAATGCGAACGTTCAACGCTCGACATTGGACGCTCGTGGGTTCGAACAACAGCCACAAGGTGCGACGAATCATCAAACGTCCAGTGTTCGTAGCATCGTGTAGAACCGGCTTAATAATTTGTTATATTAAATTTCGGCTGTACTGATGTTTATTATCAAAAATCTTGCACATTCAATGACAATTATTTAGAAGGGGTTCTGGATATCTTAGGATATTTTCTTTCCAATTAGCTTCTGCCAGATTTAAAGTAATCCTAAAGATTAAAATATTCCCAAAACATATTTCAAAACGATATAAACAAACAAAAAGAATTCGGACGGTTCATCAACTAGAAGCCTAAACGTAATCAAAAACCATTTAAATTAATCTGAATCAAATTAGGGTATTGGATTATTACTAAAAAAAACAAACTTTTTGTAATTCTATAAACAAATTATGAAAGATTCATCAAAGAATCAAACCCAAATCGCTTTGCCAGTATTTAATTTAGGACAATCTTTATTTTACTTTTTCCTACAATATGGTTAGTCTTGAAAGAAAACCAATTCCTGGTATGTTCCATCATTTTTACGATAATTAGTAACCACATTCAGGGTCGTAGGTATTTTAGTAGGTACCCATACCTTTGATACTTTTATATCAAACCATACGTGTCCATGTATATTGTAGCCAGACTACTTGCATAACATGTATGTGTATTACCTCAATTGGCTATAACAACAGTTACAATAAAATACAATAAAATAATAAAAGAAACAAGTAAAACTATTTAAATTAGTAATTAATTTCAAATATAATGACAAATTATTTTCAGGATGTAATTAAGTTTTTAACATTTGTGTTTAATTACAAAAATAAAAATAAATTAAGACATTTCAATACAGAAGTAATTTTAATTTTATATCGTCATATTAAAACGAGTTTTTTTTTTTATGTTCTTCTTTCATTCAATTGTTATTATAGTTTTTTATTTGTTTCGATATTCATATGTTTGGTTTTAATGATTCATTTGTTTTAGAAATTAATTAAAACCTTGTTTTAGTAATCAGTAATAAATAGTATTAGTGATACGTCAATATCACTAATTTGCAATTATTCGTAATTAGTTAATGGTTATTAAAAATACTAAATTAGTATTTTAAATTGTTTATTTTGTATGAGCGGTTTCTTTTTGATGTAGACGTAAATAATTATAAAAGTTTTTTTTTTTTAATATTTTTTAACTAAAATACGTGCCTACACTTTCAAAACAATTTCTTTGCGCTTAAAGATTATAAATTTCTTTGATTTTGTCTTCTTTAAAACAAGAAAATAATTATTTTAATCAAAAAAATATTTTTTTGAAATATTTAGGGAGGATTTTTTTTGACTCTTTCCAGTAGTCAAAAAAATATTTCTTTATTCTCAATCGGCTCCGAAATCGCCATACAAGCTTTCATTTCAATCGTGTGGTCTTAAACATGTTCATAATTTTTCTTTCGTAACTTGTCTTTTTTTTATTCTATCAAAATGGCGAAATTTCTTTTAGAAATATGACTGGCGAATTCTACATAATATAGGGGAGACAGGGGCATGTACTAACAGATTTTACTTTTTTACATATTAAACGGAAATGAAACTAGTTAGCGATTTTTTTTTTAGACGTTATGAAGCATCAACTATTTGTCTATAATTTTTGATAAAAAAAACTTACATATCTCTTGTACTTTCTATGGAAAAACCCATTTTCTTAAAAAATGTGTTTGTTAATACTTACCCCACTTTTGGGGCAAGTTTTAACAACGTTGGGGTAAGTATTAACATTAGAGTTTTAATATGATTATGATATTTTGTAGATATGTACTTATAAGAAATAAAACAAAGTATCATATTTAACGTGCTTATTATTAAAAAGGAATTAATTTGACATAGAAAATTCTTATTTTAGATTTATCTTTACTTAATTAGTTAAAGTTAATCATTATTTTAATTTTTTCTGAGGCAATAGTTAGTCAGTCCTTATTAAGTAGCAAATTACGTCACTTTCACCTTGATAACGAAACAAAAATTGGTAAATTTTCAGTCTTCGATAGACAACCACAATCGTTTAATATCTTCTATATTAAAAAATATTTACTTATTAAAAAATTAGTCTTCGTCTTATTTAACATTATTATAATTCTTGAAATATATGATAACTCAGATCAAGCAAAACTCTTCCTCTGCTTCACTGCAGAAAAGATATAAAAATTAAAACCATTTAAATTGAACACTCACATATGTACACACACATACATGCAGAGATATTTGGCAATGTCACGAAAAAAATTTTGGTAACCTCGAAGCATGAAAATGACGATATTTGGATTTTTAACGAGATGTTATAAAATTTAAACGAGGTAAATGTTAACATGTTAATACTTGCCCCGAAGGTAAATTTTTTACAAATTTAAATTTTTAAAAATAATACGTTGATAATGCGGTAAAATTTAAACAAAATACAATACCAGATGGAATATGCTACCGTTTGAAATAAATTTAGTCTCTTTTAGGTATACAATCATGTTTCAAATCAAAAAACCGTCGACTTAAAAATGTTCTTTTACCTAATAAAATCTACGCCTTACTCACAACTTTGTTTTGCGGCAACCGGTCGAAGACTGATTGGTCACAACGAGTCCGTGGTCATTTACTGATGACAGCAACCGGACGTACTTAATTTTTTCATCCGTAGTTTGGCGGAAAATGGCCTGTTAATACTTACCCCCGTTAATACTAGCCCCTGTCTCCCCTATAGTTAATTTTCGTAAAAAGGAAAAGAGTGACTTCGAAAATTTATAATTCGTTTTTAATTTCAAGAGTCTATCCACAGAGTACAGAGGAAACACTGCTATTTCTATACTAATGAAACAAGTGTAACAAAAAAGGATAGAAAATATCCCACCAATTTCTTATATATGTGGACTGGGTTTAGTTTGTATTTGTGCCATCTGTGTTGTGTGTGTGTGAGTGAGGTGATCCATCTACACTCATCCATTGCCATCAAACGAGTGTATACTAGGTAAGTAGCCTAGCTTGCTCAGAACTGCACACTGCCGATTACGCAATACAGATAGCAGTGAACGTTCTGTATGCTGTGGTTCTGTTATTTTATTTACCGTTTCTAAGGCACTGAAAATTTTCTGTAAACTTGATGACGTTATCAAATTAAAAAATTTCTTTTACCCATATTTAGGGCGTGGACTTTCCATCAAAATAACGAAGTTTCTTTTAGAAGTTTTTCTCACTTATAAAATTTACCACTTCTGACGATTTTGTATATACTTAAATTAGTTACATTTTTATAAATATAATTATTCCAGGAAAACTTAAAAGGAAGGAAAATTGTTTATTGAAAATTTTAATTAGAAAATCAGCCCCTAACAAGTGAAATCATTCAAAATGATTAAAATCAAATTATTCATACACAAAATTTTCAAAGATAGTAATCATTAATTTGTAGATCAAAGAGAGAAATATGTTTTCTACTTGTTAATAATTAATGACAAAGAGAAATTTCCCTTTGTAAACATCGATTAATAATAAAAAGCTTACAAGTCATTAATTCAATTTTTTAATTTTTGAAACTGATACCCCCGGTACGTGTACAGAATATAATGCTTTTTTTGTTCTATAAAAAATTCAATTTAAATATTATAATAATAATTAATATAATTAGTTTTTAATAAAAATACATTGATCGTTAAATTAGATATTAAATACAATGTGTTTAAAAAATTTTCATTAATATTTCCTAATGTTAAGGTGGTTGTAGCGCTAAATGACTAGGGCATTTTAAAAATTAATGAATAATTTTTGGACACATTTTTTAGTACTTAGTTTGAAACCGTTTACAAAACGCACTGTTTATAAAATTAAGTTTTCTAGTACGTTAGTAAAAGTAATACACAAAACACAGTGAGAACCAACACTTAATTGGACAAATTAAATGATGGGAAACTTATTTCAAGAAATCTTTAGTTTTTTTTAAAACATTTAAAGAATAAAATAAATAAAATCTGGCTTGCAGTATTTTAGTAATTTAATATTAAAGATTGGGAAATGTATCAAAAATTTATGTCAGTCATACTTTTCACTTCAATCTTTCTTTTCGATTTCAGATTTATTTTTTGATTTTTGTATAACTTTTAGTTACCGGTTGAAGTGATCTGAAATGATTTTAATTTGAGGTTCTAAACTACGGACAGTACCTACAAAAAAGTGTGACAGACAAATTGAGGCAACAAAATTATAAGGATTTCGAAATTTACTTTTTCAGAACCCTAAAAAGATTTAAAACTTAAAATATAAAGGGTGAAGAGAATTCCCGAAGTAACAACAGTTAACAGAATTTTTTTGGAATTTAGTATAGTTACTCAACCGATAATACTCAACCTTAAGTTATGATAATTCTAAAACTCTATTCTAATTTTAAAACACTTGGTAAAGTTAATTAATTTATATATGCAAAATTTTTTAATTACACAACATAAAAATTTAAAATAATTATTTCGAATATGTACAGTTTTTATTTATATTTTATTATACCTACTAGATATCACAAAAAAAAAAAAAAATTGTTATTTTCCTATATTATGCATCTAAATATTACTAAATAATATGTATAAAAACATTTTCATGCGTGCAGTATATTTTACAAAATTTTCCATGGCTACAACGATGATCCAGGTGATACCTAGACCCGTCAGAAGAAATTACACCTTACATAGTCTAATCATTTCCATAAATTTACCACGTAACTTGAACAGATGTTAAAACCTTCCCTCTCTTCGTATATAGTTATGTATGTGCTTTCGATTATACCGAAAGTAGTTTTAATTAATGACGGGATAATTCGAATTAAAAATAAGACAAATAATTAGATTTTTTAAACAGTTGCTAACATCCGATTATAGAAATAATTCGAATTATATAAATCGGATACAACAATGTGATATAGAAGAATTTATAGTATATTATTCAACGAGAATAAAATTGCAACACGAGCCGAGTTTACGAGGCGAGTGTCGTAATGCATCTGAGTGAGTAATTGCCATTGCAGGCGAGTAGAATACTATATTTTTTCTAGGACTTTTTTTCTTTTTGATTTAAATAAAATTGAATATAAATTTTAAATCAAAAGAATAAAATTTTTAATCTATCTCTAATTTCATTAAATGTTTGTATATGGAAACGATCAAAATAAAATTAAAATCGTGTTGTTTACTTACACGTTACACGCAACATATATGAAATTAAAACTCATAGATATATTATTCACAAAACAATCGCAAACCCATTGAATAATGATTAATACGGTGATTTCTTTGAATAATGCCTAACTTTCTTTACAATTAACGGATATGTAATGAGTGTGTTCTTCAAAAGGAGTAGCAAAATACTTTTTTCTACTCCTAGTATTAAAAGTAACATTTTGCGCACGGCTAACTATATGAAAAAATTAACTGTCCCACTGTGTGAAAATAGCCGTGGGAAATTATTTCGCACGGCTTAATATAATAAAAAAAGTTGGCTATGTCTGATTTAATATATAATGTCATATGTAATTCTAAAAATATACATATGTATGTTGATTATTTGTTATTGTTTCCATAGTTTCAAAGTATGCTTAGGCAAAAATTTGAACATCTTACCACTGACATTATAAATTTAAAAAATTTTTACTACTCATTTAAATTTTATTTTAATTATTGACGTTAAATTTTACGAAAAAAAATGTGCTCGTAGAAAAAGTAGGTATAATGTAAAATACGTGGGAAAAGCTTATTTATCACTCATATGAATTTGTTGCGCGAGCCCGCAATATTCGTGAGAAATAAGCCTCTCTTCCCACTTATTGTACAATATACTATTTCCTCTATTGATAGAATTTTTCTAGATGTATGAAATAAGGGACCAAAATATATATTTGTATATAGCATACAGTTAAATACAGTGTAGAAGAATCAGAAACGACTACGTATAGAAAAAGACAGTATGAATGTTCTCTTTGAATGTTAGTCCCAACTTATACCTGTACAAAATATAAAAGTGGGAAAAGATTCTTTCAAATTACTTATAATTCAAGAATACAATTATTAAAAGAGTACAATTATGCCCATCACTATTTTTAATTTAGCCTCATAATTTATGGTAGAAACAAAAAAAAATTAATAAAGTCAAACGTGAAATGTTGGTTGCATAATGCAAATATCTCAACTTGCTGTTGTTCACCAGTCCAAGGTTCATACATTTGTAATTTTTATACATGTATATGTGCATATGTGTGTGTATATATTAAAGTGTGTAGTGTTTTAGTTAGTTTAGTGGTGATATTTAAAATACAAGTAGGCGTAACGGAGAAGCCAATTAGCTGCGGGTTTCATTTACAAAATTGTGCACATTGTATAAGCTACCTATATAATATTAACCCACCTAGACTGTGTAAAGTACAGCCGTAGAAGTCAATAAGCAAACGATTTCGAATTATTGAAAATGAATAGTTGATACTTATTTGTTCTTGTTTGATATCCGTCTGTCCGTTCGTTTATCACAGCAATTTTTCCCTGGCACCCGGGCGGAAGTTGTTTTGATTTTTTAAATATTTTCATTTTTATTCAAAATAGGAAATTGAAGTTTAAAAATGCGATAACAAGCTCACGTATGAGCGAGAAAGCTTCATTTACACATTTAAATAATATATTCTTTTAGAATTTTCTCCTTTTCAAGGTAGCATTTCCCTTTCGTTACTACCAACGTTTATAATTTGAAATGTTTGAAATCATTCCGGGAAATAAAACGTTTACAAAAAAAAAAATAAATCAGCGGAAGAATCGAGCGTGCTTACTCGCACTTACAGACTGGTAGGTTAAGAGTTCGAATCCGACGACCGGCTATTCTCGTGAAGGTTTTCTGTACTTTCCTTTCACAATTCCAGATGACAATCGGAATAGTTCCTTAACAAGATGGCTGCAGATGCATTCTTATCTACTCCACCCACATCATAATGTATGAGTAAAGTTAGCAAAATAATGATGTGGATGGATGTTAGCAAATATGGAATACCATAAAATAACTCTCAAGTCAATTAAAAATTTGATGAACCTTAAGAATTAGGTGTAAATTGAACAAAAATTTTGAGACTAAATTTTCTTATGTGATTTCATCGTTACATAAAAAGAATGCTTGATAATATATTTTGTTTTGATCAAGATAATGTTAGCCAATTATTATTTTGATATTATGTTAAACGGGAATTTTAATGAATTCCTTAGAAAATGAGTTCTAGAAATTAAAGAAGATGGAATGAATAATATGTCCTGGAAAAGAAATTTTATCTCTTAATACATGTTTTATAATAAATAGCGTTATTAATAACTAAGTATTAAAAAAAATACGGGGAGTATTTACAGATTTAGCAGCTGGTAATCGTATAAATAAGCCAAGATAAAGGTACGATCGTTTTGAAATCAAAAATTATAGTTTATTTCAGGTCAGCCGCTAAGTTTATAGTCATCTACCCTCATATGTCATTATATCAAATCCATAATAACAACTGGTCGTACTATTTACGCAACTACAACATAAGACCTGACGGCTTGTTAGTAAAAAAAATATTAAATTTTTGACTGTTAAGATAATTTTCACCACAACTGTAATTTACATATGGCACATGATAGTCGGAACATACCTATTTACCATACGTATAATAAATCTAGATAGGAATGGTTTCTGGTCGAAATGTGGGCACAACTTGCCGACTTGACAGGAACATTACAGGAACATTTGTTACTAAATAGACCACACATGTGTATATCGTTCCCATGGGATGCAAACTGTATGTTAGTTTACTCTACACACACTCTCTCAATATTCGAATCATACCTATTACACACATTTTGCAAAATATAGGTGTTATAAGGTATGTTACAATTATAGCGTATATAAATATTTTAGACTTTTCGTTATACCATATCGTGTCATTTTGGTTCCTGTTTAGGAGTTATGTAATCGGCATGAGATGTCCAAAAGTACCTATTTTATTACGTAACAATAATATTCATTTATATCAAGGTTTTTTTTTATATATTTTTATTGTTTTAATTACGTAAAGTGTTTTTTTATTTTATTTTTAAATTGTCGATTATATAAAATTTATTTGTAAATGTATTTAATATTGGTTTTTATATTTTGTATATTTTTTTACTGGAATTAATCCTGTGGGAATTAATTTGTTAGTATATGAATTTTTATTGGTTCATAAACGCTGAATACCTTTAAGAGTATTGACCCAGAATTGACTAAAATCGTACGGAAAATAACATTAAAAATTATTAAAAATTTTATGTTGGATAACTTGGAATATTTGAAAAATTTAATTTCCACACAGTTCTAGCCTACACAGTAAAAAAATTTGTGTTAAAAATAACACATTTCACATGTCCAGAACGGTCCACTCAAGTTTTTGTGTTATTTTAACACAAAGCATATGTGTCAAATCTTTACACAGGATTTGTGTCAATGATTTAACACACAAGAGGACATGCATCACATACATTTTTGTTAATTTTTCAGATTTATCAGACTTTTAGTTGTTAAACTATTTTATTCAATATTTTTTACTTCCGCTGTAGCTTAAGATATTTGAAGATCGTCAAAAACTGACGTTTTTTTCATGTTTTATTATTATAAATGAGACTCAAAGAACGTGAAACAAGTCAGTCCTTTGTAAAAGTTTCTACTTGTTTCCGTATATATACCAATATATATATATATAATAAAAAAGATGAGAGTAGTTTTTATTATTAAACAAAACCGAAATATTATAAGTTTTTTCAGTTATTGACGAATATAGTTTTATTGAACGTTTAAAAATGAAACAATTGTCTTACATTTTAAGGTTATTTTGTTAGAGATTCAGTTACAAAAAATCATGTGAGCTTAAAATTGTATATTATATATACAATCTCAAGTAAGCTTACATGATTTTTTCTAACTGAATCTGTATCAAAATAACCTTAAAATGTAAGAAAATTGTTTCAATTTTAAACGTTTAATAAAACTATATTCGTCAATAACTGAAAAAAGTTATAATTTTTCGGTTTTCTTTAATAATAAGAACTACTCTTATATTTTTTATTATATATATTTTGGTAGATATAACTTACGATATAACTTGGTAATTTAACTTACGTACTTATAACATTCATTTGCTCTGCACAACTGTTGTGTTACTTCTTTGTTATTCAAAATAGGTTAACCATTTTTATTCTGTTAAATCGAAACTTGTGTTAATTAAGGCAGGGTTGTGTTACTTATTTAACACAAAAATTTTAACCACTAGTTTTTTTTTTACGCAGATCACAATTTTTTTTACTGTGTATTTCTTTAACCTTTTAACTCCCTAGCTATTTTAACATGTTAACGGTCATGAAGAATTATGGTGAAACGCCCAAATGATACCTATTTTGACAATTAATAAACTAACTGTTGTTATAATGTGCATAAATAAACGTAGTTGCTCTCTACCTATAGGCACTATAGATGTGCTAGACAATACGTAATAAATTGTAGTTTATATACCTTATTGGTGTACATTTTATATGGAATTCCTAATGCACAATAACGTTGTCTCGCAGTTAGATTGACGACGTGCAGCATTCGTGACTGTCAACGTGTTAAAAAAACTAAAAACTAAAATAATGTGAAACAATTTCCAAAATATTCACTTATTATTACACTAGGGGCTTGTATTTTTTGGAAAATTTGTGTTTATATATTATACCTAACGAAAAATTGTTGTACCTATGGCAATTTAATGAGTCGCCATCTTGTTGATGTTGGGTACTTAACAGTTCCTTAAGTTAACCACTTATTGCATGAATTGTGAAGAAAAAAATTTTTTTTATTGAAAATGTATTTCATTTCTTTTATTTTAGTAGTCAAATTAAGAAAAAAAAATTAAGTCTTGTTGTTTAGAAATTACTTAACGAAGCCATATATGGGCTTCGTATGCATTCAAGTATTATAATAAAATCGATATATGACTTCGTATGCGTTAAATAAAAAATACAATTATGTTGCTATTGTTTGCTATTGTAACATAAATAAACTTGACACTTTCCACATTTGGCGAATGAACGGAATCTTGAGCAGTTTTGAGATAATTGTCAATTTAGTTTTGTCCATTCGGGGAAATGGTCACCTTATCTGATCGCACAGAATTCAAAGGGCGGTCTTGATGCCTAGTTGGAGTTTTTCGTGCTTTTTTAATGGGTATAAGTCAGTCGGATAAGCTAGATGGAGTATCTTCTCGGCTTGTTGCAGTACGTTTTCTGGCCACCGAAGTTGATGGACAGCCTTGGCTGGTGGGAGTACTAGGGAATCAGAAGCAAAATCATCGTCACTCACGAAGCCATCACCAGGAATAGAATTGACATGTTTGGATGTACTATAAACGCGATTTGAAGTCATATATGCCCAATAATAATTTGGATCAAACGCATACGAAGCCAAATGTGGCAACTTCAAAATAAGCCCCAAAAATCGAAGAAAACAAGAAAAGACACACGAATTGCAACTATTCCATGTTCTTGAATATATAAAGAATGTGTTTTGAAAATTTCTGATTTTAATACTTACCGTTTTATTGTTTAGTTTTCACAAATAAAATTAGCACCAATAACTTGCACTGTAACAGTCGAACACTCTGAACATAACTTCAAATAATTTGACAACCCGCACTTACCAAAGACAACAAAAATTACGTTCCGTTACTCGAAAGAGTATAAAGTTAGGATTTAACATCAGCTTCGAAAAAAAAATATTTTAACACTATGAGGCCCGAGCACTTTCATAGTAAATTTCCCCGGAAGCCGGCAATATTTAAAAAAAAAAAACTATATAAACAAATACATAAAATAAAATGATTCAAACACACAACACAGTTCCACACGTATGTATGTGTAAAACTGTAAACAGACGTACTACGTGATACGTACATACATACTACATTACACTGGCATTCAAATCAATTTTATTTAAAAATATAAATTATATTTTTTATGTATTTTTTGTTTATCTTAAAATTTTTTATACATAGAAACCAAGAGAGTAGTGTTTGTTGGTATGTATGTGTTTGTGTGAATGGGAACACATCCGTGTGATGAAGAATGATAAACATGATAAAGATCGCACACATACTGAGTAATCAACTAATCAATTAATCATTGATCGCGGTCGGCCTCTGGGGAAGTTTTGTTTGGTTTCGGATGCCGAAGCCGTGGGACTGAAAGTGTTAATATGTTGAAAAAAAATAGTAAAACTTGGAATCCATATATGGCTTTGTATGCGATACGGGGTTAAAAGTTGAGATACACAGTGCGCTGAAGAAATTTTTAGTTCCATCTCTTATTAAAATTGATACATTTTACCTGTATTTATTACAAATAAGAATATATTTAAAAATTAAATATTAATAAATAATTCCAGAACTTAAAAATTGAATCATGTTTCATGTATCTATCTGATTTAAAATCGTTTCCTGTCTACAAATTTGGAAATCTTATTTTGGGAAATTTTCTTCATACTTACGAACATTTTTATAAATTATTAAACAAATTATGGGAAAAAGCTTAACCCTAGAATCATACGTACTCGTCAAAACGACGAACGAACTTCTCTACCTGCTCCAATAATGTGACTTGTCGGTACCTGCTCGCTGTGAAACTTCTGTTATCTAATTTATTTGTTATTATAACACATAAGACATATAAATTTTATTTATAGCTATTGTCGTTTTTTTTATACTGAAATAATGTGCGTCAAAAGGACGACGATGTATGATTAACCTATATTTTTTTTAAAGATTTTGTACTCCACATATAAACGTTTTCCTAATTTTTCTAAAATTTATTAAAGATATGGATGTTATAATTAATTTATTCAATGATTATGATAATGTGAAAGATGATTACAGCTGTTTGACTTATAGAGACGACATAATACTGAGGTTTGAATATATTGAATCGAAAACTAAAGAATGCGTTTCGAATGACTTAATAAAAGATTAACAATTTATTTTGTGTAAAATATTTTAATTTTTATTATTTTTTGAGATCTTATTCGAAAAATTACTAACAAATTTTAGAAAATTTACAAATGTGCCTAATGGGGAAATAACTACATATCTATAGGAATATTTATGACTGAGAAATTTCACATTCTGTAAAGTTGTTATTTTTTAATTTATATATTTTTTAATTTTTATAATGAAAATATGCTTTGATAAAAAGATTAAAAAAAATTAATAAATATTTACATTAAGAAATTTTTCCAAATCCAATTTTTTTAAATATTTTGTTCGCTTTTATAGTATTGTTATGTAAAAAAAATGTTTTTTGCAAATAAACTCTAAAACTCCCCGTAAAAAGTCCATTCGTCGAAACGACGCCGATGTATGATTAACTTGACTCGTAGACCAACGTATGATTCTAGGGTTAAATCATTTTTATCAGTTATGGCAAGATAACTAACGCATTATTTACAAATTCTATTGTAGTTATTTAAAGTCAAATAAAAACAAAATTCATTAAAGGTATAAAAAAAAAATTAGAAGCTATAAAATTATTGTCAAATGATAATAGAATTTTTATAAATAATTTAAAATCTTTACAAGGAACATCTTGTACAAAATTCTTTTATTTAATAAATTATAAATTATCCAAAACAAAATATTTTTATCTACTCAGTGCCATGTTTAAGCTTGTAAATCACTTGGAAACTGTGTGTGAAATTCAATAAATCAAATTGTTTGACTTTCATAGATTTTTCGGAAATTATTTTGAAGAAAAATATTTTAAATTCTAGACAAAAACATCTTACACCACAAATATTTTGATTTAAAAGAATTTATGTCTGGGATTCGGTGAGTCGCTTGTATGTGTGTGTCCCCTTTGTATTTGACACCTCAAATATTTTTTGGTTATTAATTATTTTAGTTACCATCGAATTCCTACTTTTCCAAAAAAAAAAGAAATTTTTCTCTTAAAATGCACAATTAAACACTTACCTATGTATGTATGTGATGTTTGAAAAAAATTATTTTTAACAAATTTTTTTATTAATTACATTTGATCATATTAAATTTTCTGGTCTTGTAGAATTTGACAATAATTTTGAATAATGGTTTTTACGTATGTAAATTTTTTCAGTGACTTTCAAAAAGTTTTCGTTCGAAGTCTTTCCAAAAATCAATGACTAACTCAACCATGTGGTACTAAAAACATCTATAATAATTCGTCTATAATAGTGAAATCGATATAATTGGTACCTATATTCGAAGTTAGTATCACTAATAGAATAAATTTGGAAAAATTGTTGGATAAACTTCAAAAGATTTAACTACACACATCGGCATGATTAGCGGAACATAAAAAAAAATATAGAAACCAATTTATTAAACAAAGTTGACGGTTTTTTTTTTTTTTTTATTTTTACTTAAAATAATATTGAAGTAACGAATCAACTTCAAATGCCGTTTCTTCTCAATATGGTCGAGCTTCAAACTGCCGTAATTGAAGAATGGCAAAGACTGTCCCAGGAAACAGCACGGGAGGAACAGGCTGTGTTTCATTTTCTATTTGTTAAATAATCTTTAACTTAAATTATTCTTAGACGACATAAGATTCCAAAAATTTGCCATTTTATCGGGTTACTTGTTTTGTTACCAAAAATAAAGGTATATCGACTTGTGAACATGTAATTTTAAGTGAATAATTAAATAAGATTAAAATTTTTTGAAATTAAATAGTTTGTTTGATTTTTACAGATATTTTGTATGTTCCGCTAATTCTGCCGGTGTGTGTATATAAAAATCCGATTAGAGAAGTCGGGTTTGTATAATTTGAAAACATATAGGCGGTTATTGGAAATTTTTGCCATTCTGCAATTAAGGTTATATATGACATTATTTTATTTTTTAATCTTCCACCATGCTTCATTTAATGCCACGTTGCCAAATATTATCAGATTTTAAGTTAATAATACATTTACTCCCAGAGTTAATTTTTTTCTCCAAAAAGCATTAAAATTAAAGCAGTAAAAATTTGAAAATTTTTACATCATTTTTCACTGGAATATAACAAAAATTCCCGATTTTCCATAAAATTGCGTGTAATTTTGCCATATATTTTAATGCAATTTTTCTTAACCTTAACCGTAAACTAAAAACTGTGGATTTTGTTAATTTCAGCTGAATTTCATCATTTTTTCGTAGAAGCTCAACGTCTTTAAATAAGGCCGTGTCATTTGACTTACACTATTTATTTTTCCTTTTTATCAATTTTTTCGATGAAAAGTTATTTTGGTTTATAAATGCGTACATGAAAAGTTTAATTTAAAAATAATTATTACAGAATATACATTTCGATATTAATTAATTAATATATCTCATTTATCATTAAATTTTAAAATACAAGATGGCCTAGTTAGTTAAATTTTTACATTTTCTAATGTATTTAGCTATTATAAAAACCAATACATCAGAAAAAAGAGAAATCTAAAACGAAATCATTTGATTAGATTATAATTATTTACTAAACTCCACCCAGACATGACTATTTCAAATAAATATTATTATCAAACTCCGCCCAATTTTTAGATTATCAAAAATAATAATAAAAAAAAATTATACTATTTCTTAATATGAAGAAATCATTTTTACAATAAAAATTGTATTTCGATATCCATATGTTTCTATTACACTAAAGAAAGTAATTATACCAGTACACATTTTAATAAAATTTAAAATCTATTTTTTTTTTCATTTCACGGCGCTTACACCATAACATATGATGAAAAATTGAACTACATACGCAGCCACCTACAATTGTGATTGTGTAATATAAGCTCTTACTAATGTTAAATTTTGCTAGTAGAGGAGTAAAAATTTTTTTTTTTTTTTTTTTTTTTATTGTTTAGATGCGCCACAACTAAGGTGATATGCATCGTTTGGTAATGTACTATTGCTTTTGGTGTTGTTGATGTGCTATAGATGATTGGTGCGGTATGGTAGTTTGATGATGATAATGTATCTCCCCCGGCCGGTTCCGAACTCACGATTTTATCAGTCAAGAGCGGAGTTGCTAACCACTAGACCAGCTCGGGGTCGTAAAATTTTTGAAAAAGCTGTTTACTGTTGTTCTAGCTCCATATTCTACTCCATCAGATTTTGTTTCACTCCTGAATAATTCCAGCGTTTGGAAAGAAAAAAAATTGTAAATTCAGGTCGTTAAGTACATGTATACCTAATTTGATTTATAAATTAAGTATTTACTCTTTAAGAATGGTATTCAGATGGTGCAACTAAAAAATTCATACGGAGTGAAACTGTGTGACAAAACCGATAGGATGCCCACGGAATTTTACGGAAACGGCTTTATTGCGAATGACGTTAATGAATAATTTTATAAAAAATCAAAAGTAAACAAGTCAAAACTGTTGATGTACACGCGACTGTACACCAATATACTCTATAGACTGAGTGTAACAATGAAGAAATGAAGACGCAAGATACACTCAAAATACGACCTACTGCTACTTTGTAATATTGTAATCAGTACAGTAACCGTGGTATCGGTAGTAACAATTTTTGATGCCTTTTCAGATAACTATTGTAAAAATTTAACTATTTTTGAGATAGACTACCAAATTTGAAAAAAAATGGCATTCGTTTTATATTCTTTTTAAATTTTAAAGAAAAAAAGGGCATTCGTTTTACAATGTACAACTATGTATTAAGGGGGACCACTAGTATGATGTTTTCAAACAACTGAAAATTTTTTTTGCATGTTTCGATAGTCTATACCTTTAAAAATAAGATATTAAAATTTCAAGCGAATATCTCAAATAGTTTTCGAGTTACAGTCATCCGAAGAGTGGATTTTGATTTTCATTGTTAACTTTGAGATATTGAAAAATGTATGAAGGTTGATAGTTTGGGAGTTTTTTGACGTGGCTGCCAGTCACATGTTGTGGAGAAGGTAGATCCTGGCACATTTGAACGACTCATCTAGTTTTACTATTACCGTTATAGTCAGTACATCTTAAATAATTTTAGTAAAAATTCTCAGTGATTAAGACTCAAAGGTAAAATTACGAAAAACTACATTTTTCAAATTTGCTGCAGTTATAACTCGAAGACAAATCATTCGATCGATTTGATTCCTATTGCAGCTTCTTTTATATATATTTCTTCGTACCATGAACCTCCAGTTTCCCGATCGAATAAAAAATGTAATTTTCGCAAGCCAAAAACCATCAAATTTTCACGCAAAATTTGAAACTTTTCTTTTAAAAACTCCGCCATTTTATAAAATTTCAACTTTTTTTTTCGATTGAGGTTCACGGTACGGACCATACCTTCTAGTTTAATAGGCTTTTTGGTTTTTTTGATTTCAGATAGTGTGAAGGCCGCTATCACTGACCAGTGGGAGAACTGTTTTTTGGAGCCTTGGGAGATCTCGAATAACTCACTGAATTTTAAATTTTTTGGTACAAAAATTTTATCATGAATTTATTATATATCAAAGAATATATCCTTAAAATATTAAAACATTCCATACGGTAGTTTTCTTTTAAAAAATTCCCAAACTTCACCTTTTTTTCAGACGGTCACACTAGTGGTCCCCCTTAATCTATCTTAAGGACAATCGTTTTACAATTACGTATGTGTCCAAATTTTGTGTTGCAGTAGATATGACCTTGTTTAGTGAGTAATAGATAGTACATTGTATTCCCCATATCACATCGCGCTATAGTGGCTTCAATAGTATTGCTTACAAGCTGACTTTACGCGCCATTTAGTTAGTGTTTCTTGATCTACGGTGTAGATCAAGTCTAAAAATTATCACGAGATTCGTTGTTGAAAAAAATTAGTTCTTGTTATCACTAACTTAAAATCTGGCAATATTTGGTAAGATCTTTATTTAAATAATCTTGGCAGTAGATTACAAATCGCAGTTCAGAACAAAAAAATTTTGTAGCTTTGTCTGACTAAAATCAAACTACATAAACAAATATAACTACTTTATAAGACTAACGAAAAAATTCCACCCTATACATAAACAGGCCCTTATAATACCTAATTATGATAAAATATCAATCATTTATAATTATAAATGTTTTAATTGCTCAAGAAGCAAATTTCAAAATTTCTGCAAACAGAAATCACTTGCATATTATTTTATGGCCTGATGTTACCAAAAAGAAAAAAACTATATTTGTATCAACAAACATATATTCTACCGAATCAACAACATTAATGGCAGGTGTATTTTTTATTACGTTCAGTAAATTTGTGTCTGTAGCGCAATCCACAAAAATGAGCGAGCGATTTGCAAATGTGTACAAAAAAAAAAGCCATTCGATCCAACTGCCCTACGCGGTCTTACATAAAATTACAAGAATCCGGTTCTAGAAAGGCTCATAATCAAAAATTACAGTTCCTGAATTCCTATAATGAACTGGTACATAGCTAATATACTTTCTATGGAAGCGTTCACGTCGTACAACATGGTGTATGAGTTACTTAGGTTTCACCTGACGTCTTATGACGTCAATGCCCATCAAGGTGACAATTTTCTTTCGACAAATTTGCCAACTGTAGCCACACTGTAGCCGTTCTTTGTAAAGAATGTTAAATGGTTTTTAAATGATGTAATTGTCGTAAACACGTCAACGCAAGTTTTTTAACACTAATCAAACCCATTTTTTTGTTGAGTATACAAAGCATTTTTGATGGCTATATTTCTGTCCCGTAATCGTGCTCCATCCAATTTTAAACTTCCTCACAACGTATAAAATTGTTGCGAATACTTTTCGGCGTTTACCAAAAAACGCTATTATAAAATTAAGATGTTATGCAATTAAAAAAACCATTGGACTTCAGTTAATTGCATGTTATATAAATATAATTGGTATACAGTATGTTTACTGTGACAATATATTTCGTAACCAGTATTAAAAGGTAAAGTAGGTGAAATAATTTAACGTAAAAATTTATTTTATCAAAAATTAATATATTAATATTCTTCAGTGATTATATCTGTATACCACTTGTTTTTTTTTTAAATTTCCGCACGCTTATGTTGTTACAATATAAAAACATTGTTGAAAAAGCGTTGTAAAAACGTTGTAAAATGATGTTTATAAATTGTATTTCAAAAGCGGCGTGGTGAATGATTTTTATTTCTTATTAAATATCGTTTGTAACTCTCTATTTTATAACATATGAAATTTTTTTCAAATTCCTCTGGCACATTTTCATTTTATTCAAAAAAAAAAAGTTTTCCTATAAGGGCCCGTGTTAAAATTACAAAACTTTGAAATCGTTTTTCTCAAAATTGGGGTGGTCAATTTTTTTTTCGGTAAGTTTCATTTAAATCCTTTAAAAAAATCGTTTTATCGAGCAACTACCTTAAAAAAAATTGTATGAAACATTTGAGTGACTTATAGCGTTGAGCATTTTTCGGCTTGAGTGTCTTATTAGAAGAAATTTTATTCTAATGTTATAAATACTCGTATCACTTTGGGCAAAAAATTTTCCCTTTTTCTATTGACTTAAATGGTTTATTAATATTTCTAGAATGACATTCAAAAGAAATTATGATTGCGAAAATATTTTAATAATTATTTGGAAGTCAATTTTGAACAACAACATTGTAGAATCTCTGTGTCCGGTCTGCGCCTACGCCGCCATTTTGTTTTGTAAATTGGAACAAAAAACTTTTTGTGTACCTCAAGTCACGTATAATAAACGCTGAAATGTTTTATAGAAATTGCGTTATTCACTATGGAGAAATAAATTCTCAAATAAAACTTTTTTTTCTGACATTTGAAAATAATGTAACGCCTTAACCATCAACCTGAAACTTTTCTCAGAAATTACTGCTGGAACGAGAAAAGACATATAGGTTACCTTTACCCTAAGAAAATGTCCGATTCCCGGGAGAAAACGTATTTAAAATACACAACAACAAACATCAGCCAATTATCTGATAAAATCATTTTTATCTAAATTTTACTAAATAAAAATATTAATTAAGTCACGTGAATTTACAAGCTGAATCACCTCAACCCTTTACAATGGCAAATCTATACATATAATAAAATTGTAACGAGACCATTTCTGTATATCGCATATTTTTTGAAAATTGTACTGGTACTGTAAATAGTTATCGATGTAGATACCAAAACAGCGATTTTTAGAATTTTTATCGGTCTGTCTGTTCACGCATCACGCAAAAACTATTGGACGGATTTTAATGAAATCTGGTGTGATGATAACTTATTACCTAGGTACCAACATCTAGAACACCTTTTACTCCGAGAAAATTTCTCATTCCCACGGGAAAATGGAAAAACCATTTTGAGCATGTGCACACATTAGGCAAAAACTATTGGACGGATTTTAATAAAATTTGGTGTGGTAATAACTTATTACCAGGGCAACATTTAAGATACTTTTTACTCCTCATTCCCATGGGAAAATAGAAAAACGATTTTGAGCATGTGCATGCATTACACAAAAATTTTTATTCTTTGCAAGTTCTGTATAATTATTACAATTACATACTTCTCATTGAGTTTATAACAATGCTTTACGTGAACGACGGCGTTGGTACGGCTAGTATTACAAAAAAATGCTCTTAAACTATTTTTAGCGAATTTCCAGAAAGAATTCTGGAAATTCAGCTATTATGGTGTTAGCCATAGTCGAAGTTCAGCCCGAAAATATGGCAGAAATTTGTTTTGAGGTCCCTAGAGCCCAAAAATAACATTCACTAAAATTTATATATATATATATATATATATGTATATATGTATTTATGTATTTATGTATCAGCACGATAGCGCTTCAGGAAAAACTGCTAGTTTTACGAAATTTGGTGACAACGTTGGAAGTCCAAAAATCTTGGATGAGTTCTTCAGCCAAAAACGTCGGCGCTCAGGAACATGGTTTTTTGAGCATTTTTCGTGAAAATGAGTTTTTGGCCAAAATTTGCTATAATTTAAAAGTTTTTGTCAAATTTTTTTACACCATTGCAAAGACGGGAAAAAATGACATAAAAAAGGTTTTGGAACTATTATTCTAGGTTAGCTAGTTTTTGAGAAAATAAGAAAAAAAAAAGTCAATTTATTTTCTATAATTTTAGTGTGTTTACAACTGTGGTGTATGTGTATAATCATATAATGTGTATGTATGTATATAACTCACTATAACTGCAATAGTATACGTATATCTATGTATGTGAATGTATTTGTACCTCTAATATACATATTTTTCAAATAAGTACATCACTGTTGACAGTTTTAGCGAATGGAATTCGCTATTACAGCCACTGTCATGACGCGACTTGAGCCCGGGACTATGGCAGAAATTTGTTTTGAGGTCCCTAGAAACCGAAAAAAATAGTCACTAAAATTTATATATATACATATATATATATATATATATATATATATATATATATATATATATATATATATATATATATATATATATATATATATGTGTGTGTGTGTGTGTGTGTGTGTCCGCGCGATAATTCTCGAACGAAATGTCTTACGTTTATGAAATTTGGTGAAAATATTGGAAGTCCCAAACCGTTGGACGAGTTCGTTAACCAGACACAACCGATGCCTGGAACATGTCTTTTTTAGCAATTTTCGTGAAAAAAATTAACTTTTTGCCAAAATTTCCTCTTATTCAAAAATTTTTGTAAAATTTTTTTACACTATTGGAAAGAGGAGAAAAAATCACATAAAAAAGGTCTTCAAACTATTATGCTATGTCAACTAGTTTCCAAGAAAAACTAACTTTTATAAACGGAAATTCGCTATGTTATGCAGGATGCTGCGACAGGGGTATTAAACTTGATTTGATAATTTAAAACAACGCTGGCGAAGCGCTAGGTAAAACTAGTTTTATTATATCAGGCACATCAAACACCCTGTATAAATAACTACCCTTCATTGAAAGCAGTACAAAATAATTAACACTGATAATAAATGGTAATATTTTCATGTAAGTCAATGATAATTTACCGGTACAAAATATATATTTTTTTTACAACAGTATTTTAAAATTTACGGCTCGCATCACCTGACATTTTTCCTTCAATAAAACTGACATTACTGAATTGAAACAGTTAATTCTGATGATGAATAAAAATATTTTATAGTAATTAAAAGACCATTCAGTACTTTTGTGCTTTTATTATGTTACGAAAGGCAATTTAAAATTATTTGCCTATATAATTTATGTATTCCGGTTTTGGTGGCAATTATGTAGAAGGCAATGTTAAAAAAAAAAAAAAATTCGGTGGATTTTGACTTAAATACAGTTTTTATTAGTGTCTTTTGATCCTAAATAGGGGACTAATTAAGTTTGCTATAAATTGATTCAGCTTGTAAATTCAACGATTTTTTTAGCGTAGCAGCTTGAATTTAAGCTTAAAAACTGTAAATGGATTAATAGAATGATGAAACTGGAATCGAATTGTAAATTGTTGAAAACGTTGTTTTCATTTTCGTCAAAATTAGGCCTGTAGGAGGACTAGAAAAAGACTTTTATCGAGTCAGCCATATTTCTAAAGAACATTTCGTCAACTTGACAGAAAAAAGGAGACTTACACTTCCAAATTACCCTCATTCAACTTGTTATTCCAATTCAAAGCGTCTCCATGAAGCTTAATTGGGAGTAAAGGGATTTTTTTGAATTCGATGACGTCATGAAGGTTAAAAAAAATTTTTAATGTCTGAAAAATCGTAAAAAAGTGATAGAAGGATGAACCTGGTAACAAATTTTAAATTTTCGGCGTCCTTCCTTTCATTTCTGTCAAAATAAGACATGTAGAACCAAGCGCCGATACAGACGGAGGAGGTCATAAGTACATTTCTTAAAATTTTTCAGACTGAATCCGCCTCTGACGAACTAAAATGTATACAGGGAAGTAAACAATTATGCAATTAAAAAACAGAAATTATAGAAACAATTAATTAAATTAAAGCTACCTAAAACAGAAAAAGCATTTTCATAAAAAAGCAAACCATTTTTTAAAATTATTTCTACGTCCTTTTTTTTATTTTTAGGTAATCAACTTAAAAAATACAAGCAATAAAAAAGCACCATATTCAATATCAAAAGAAATAGAGGCAAAAAAAAACCAGTAGTAAATGTAGTTATATTTATTTTTTTTATGTTGAGTAGCTCTTTTTCACACTGCTACCAACATAAATATCAAACGGAAAGATAAGATACCAACATATAAGTAACAAAATGTTCTAAATATAACATTTACTGACTCGTATATTTGCCTTGTAAGATAGAGTGTAAAGTTGCAACCATTAACGTCTTATCGCTATGTGCACATATATATTCATGTATGTATATATTTTACAGTACGATTACAAAAGTATTATCCGTGGGGTAGAGTTGGAATACTTATAGAAAAGGATTGGGCCATACTCAAATGGCGATATTGTTATTTTTAGTTTGAATTTAGTTAATATCTCTCTAATTTTGCTTCTCATACTACTAAAAAAGCGGAAGCATTGTGACCACTTTCAAAATATGAAAAATTTTCCCCTCAAAAATAACAATTTTCACGCGTATTGAACATTTTGGAACTTTTTGAACAATTTTGATTTCGTGTCGATTCGCTCATTTGCTCCAAAGCAAATGGCATAGCTTCGAAACTGTTCGAGATTGTTTTTGACGAAATCATTAGAAATTGTGTGGTTTGATTTCTAGACAGTCTCCTACAAATTTCGTCGCAAATGCAGTGCGATAGCCGTGAAAGCCTTTTAAATGTCAATGTCTTATTTGCTACTAGTCCCATTTCGCTCAAATTTTGAGAGTATTTACGGATTAAGCCATTAGTAGGCATGATTCTTTCTAAATTTCAATATAAGTAGAGTAATGATAGTTACTGGGTACACACAAACGTAAAATATGTTCACACTGAGTGCATCGAATAAACTTCATGTTTTTCATATTACTTAAATATTTTAATTTTTTGAAATTATTTAATAGTTTGAAGGGCCAAATAATGTCTCTTGGTTTCCTTTCGAATTCTCTTTGATTTGACATTTAGGCCGTCGAAAGGACGGAGTATCCAGGGCCTGGGTTCGAAGAAGAGGCCCGACGTTTCTGTTTTATTTGTTTTTTTTTGTTTCCAATTATGAGATAATTTTGTCCTTTTTTTACCCTTTACTCTCTCCACGGCCCTGTTGACATTTCAAATGAAAGTTATGTCGTTAGTCTTTTCGTAATTTCTAAAAGTTAAGAAACAGTTTACCCTATTTTTGTCTTAAAGGTATTCTTCTTTCAAACAAAACATCAATAATATGTTAAGACACGAAATTTAAGGTAAGATGCAACTTAAGCACAAAATTACCTTAATGGCTGAACAAACGTCTGTTTCGAGTACGAGGAAGCTGTGTGCCACCGCCTCTCTCATTGACATTGTACTTCTCAACTCTTGAATCAGTTTCTTACTATACTTCCGTAATATCAAATTTTCATAGCAGCCCTCTACTTCAGCCAGTATATTACCGTAAATAGACCAAGCGGGTTTGAGTGGCGATACCATTTTCACATTAAATAGAAACGAATGGTGGTGAATGAAGCACTGTATGTGTGTGTGTGTGTGTGTGTGTGTGTGAGAAGAGAGAATATGGCGGCAAATGGCGTGGGATGGCAAGAGGCGGCAAGAATGCGAGGATGACGAAAATGAAAGAACAAGCGATACAGGCAAGTATAGGTAGAAATAGCTCGAGAAGGGGAGGAAGGGCACTAACCGAAATTGCAGTCGTATTTCTTCACACTAGTTGTGAGAAGAGAAATATCGTCCATAAGTATAACTGCGAACGTTCTCTGAAAGTAAGTATAGATAGAGGAGATACTACGACTTCGACTACTACAACATCGTCGTATTCCCGGGGTTGATATCTCAATAATATATCGTCGCGAAATATATAACTTGCTGTTAGAAAATTCTACGTGTGTATATGGCGGAGAGTACAGCACGTTATAAGTATTATAAAGTTCTATTTAAAATGGATATATATTTTGATTTTTATTGTTTTTATTATTATTATATGTTGTTGCATTTTGTCTAGAATAATTATGTCCGTAACATATATTTATAAAATTGAATTTAAAATTGTTCAAACATCATAACATCTTAAAACGAAACGTTCTAATCATTTCACACACTGAGATATACAATGACTTAAATCCTAATTATATAGCCAGAGATAACTTATAAGTAGACTTGGGAGAACAGTGGTCCCTAACAGAATCGCCATATAAAATATTTTGAACTGGGGGGCTATAAATTTTATTACAAGGCTGAGGATTTTCCCCTGGATTTGATGACTAGCCTAAGGAAGCTTTAAAGAACAAATCAGTAAAAATCAAAAATTACCCATTTTTCATAATTTAATGTATAATTTTAATTTTAAAAATAATTTTAAAAAAATTAATGTTGAATAAATAAGTGGTCGACTGTAATCGAAATTAATTTAGACGAATTCAAAACATTTATAATGTAAACAATATCTCTATTTCCTTTGTGATTATTTAAATAATATGTATATGTCACCTTCTTTATACCTGCTTTAATATAAACAAAATTAATTGTATTAGTAGATTGTATCACTCTAGTAGGTCGCTCACAAGATTGAACATGGTTTTGTTTTTGCATTAGAAAACTATAAAGATATGTATGTACATATAACAAGCAAAATGATTCATAATATTGACAATTAAAAAACACAAGCAGACACAAAATAACATTAACGATGTGGTATTAATAGCAAAACGTCGTAAAACTGATTTTTAGATTAATAATATTTTTACGTTTTATGACAGCCCTCCAGTTCTATTATGGCAGCCCCCCAGTACAAAATATTTTATATGGCGACTCTGTTAGGGACCTTTTCTTCCCATCTCTGCTTATAAGCAATCGTGGAATTTAGATATGCGAAGCAGTGATGAAATGTACCTTACCTACTTACCGAGAACCATAGGTGTTGATTTTGTGACCACGAATGCAATTTAAGTATCCGAATCATAAATTCTCAGGCACAAACAACAAATACACAAGACACAAAAAACAAATAAAAAATAACAAAGCTTAAAGAAGTAATTTTAACTTATTTCTACAAAGAAATCTAATTTTTATAACGGTAAGCGATTACTTACGTCCTTAAGGAGACAATAAAATTTTTATGACTTCTTATTTTTTGTGATTATTGGAACCAGAATGGTAAATGTTGCTTAGACATCAAGTTACCTGCTACGTTAAGGCCAACTTACGATTCAAGTGGTTGAAAACATAACTGCTGCCGGTAACCAAAATTTGTTTGGACAAACTGTCATATTTTTTAAATGACTAAATTTTTTCCAAATAAAAACGGGTAATTTCAAATTGTATCAGTTCCTTAGCTTTTAAAAAATATAGGCACTTTGGAGTCAAGTTTGAATCAATGTGCAACATAATTAATAAAATCTTGAGGCGTTTGATTAAGTTTGGTAACTACTGAGAAGTAAAGTAAAGTAGCTATTTACAACTGAAACAGAAATAGTTAATAATAACGCCTCAAGGCTATTATAAATTATGCTGTATATTGCTTCGAGCTTCTCTCCAAAGTATTTTATACTTTTTAGTCCATTTTTAAATAAAAGCTTAATTTATTAATTTTCCAATGGATTTTGACGATTCTAACCCTGGAAACAAACATATTAAATTTTCTACTTTTCACAACAAAGTATAGTACGCACCATCATTACATCTTACAAAACAATTTATTTCTCTAACAGCAAAATAATTTTAGTACAACCCAACTAGAACTCTATAAAATTTGGCAAATTTTTTTTTATTAAGTATGAGTTAAACTTTGGTGGTACTTTGTGATGGCAGCTAACACCTTTATCCGATTGACAACGATAACGGTAAAATGGTACCGAACATCGAATGAATAAGAAAAGGGTAAGCGAGATAGCACACTATCTCCATTCTTTACCACCCATCAACAAATTTCTCTAACCTCCTTGTTCGTGTAGCTATTCGAAATTGTTTGGATGGTGTAGGTGAGTTTATATCTTAACGAAACTACCTATATTCCTGAAGGGTTTTCTCATTGCACGAACAGGTTCTATTACCTAACGAGGTGCATGACTCGACGCCGTGCGGCGCCGATGGCGTCCATAGCGTTTACAAGTGTAAAGAACACCCATGAGATATTTATCCATATATAGATTATTCACATCAAATGGCTATCAACTCTTTCGTCGTCGTGTACCAGTGGCTATCTCTCTATACCTGGCTATGTAACAGAGTAAATGTTTTAACAAATTTTATCTATATTGAAAATTGTACAGTTATCAATCGTGACATCGGAGTATTTCATCAATTTAAATACAATTTTCTAAAGTAGTAAACAAGTGTAAACAGTTTACGAAATGTTTTTGCACGGAATTATTTTCAGACATCTTAATTTACAATTTATGAATGCGATTAAAATTGTTCGAATAATATGATGACTCTTTTTTACATCTGACTTTTAAAACAAAAAGCAATATTTCATATGATTAATAATATTAATAACAAGATAATCAAATTCTTAAAATATTATTGATTGTATATTATAAAAGTTAATTGAGTTTTTAATAAGAGGTACAGAAAAAAAATAACAAAAAAACGACACAGTTGTTAAAATAAAAATTTACAAACTGTAAAACCAGTTTCACATGATCGTAATTTATTGAGATTCCGAAAAAAAACTAGGTACCCCTATAATTTCAATATGTTAAACCGTCAGTACATTTTTTAGACCTATTCATTTTTAAACCCCATTTACGAAATATTATTGAGTTTCAAAAGAAGATTTATTTGGCGTGTCTGTTGATTTAAAAAATCTGAAAAATTACGAATACTAGTACTTACTAAAACACTCAATTAAAATTGTTTCGGCTACATTGTGATGGTAACTTTAGAGAGTACAAGTAACGAAATTTTTGAAAATTCAAATGTTACTTTAAAGTAGCGAAAATGGTCTTTATTAAATGAAATGTTGTATTTAAGTCCAAATCATTTAGGGAAGTGCTGGAAAACGGATAAAAAAATTTTTCGTTTTTTGTAAGTAAACTTTTTACTCGTTGTAAGCAACTCAAAAATTGAAATAGAATCATATGCCTAAAATGACTAAAATGAGTAAATGAATCATATCTAAAATGAGTAAGATATGGAGGGGTCAGTGTAAAAGTGAATTTTTTTTTTAAAAATGCCTTTTTCGTTAAAGAGTTGTAATTTCTTAAACTTTAAACGTATTTTCAGAAAAAAAATTTTTTATGGACTTGGTTCACTTTAGCACTGACCCCTCCATATATGATTCTATTTCAAGTTGCTTACAACGAGTAATAAGTGTATCTCCCAAAGTAATTCCAAGTACCCATCGTGTGGCATATCGTTAGAAAGATCCCTTCAAGTTTAATATGTATAAGGGATGACATCACGTAATTGACTATCAAGTAAGACGTTCAAATATACTTATCTTTTCGATAATAAACGATAAAAAATGTACTTAATCTGTGAGTCGCCAATTCCATTAATCCATTAAAACACTGAAGAACCCCTAGTTTATTAAAAAAAAAAATTTGTTTGATAATTAATAACATTTTGGACTAATTTGCCACCTGAATTAAGTGTATAGTACCAACTTTCTGAATATAGTTTAATTAGTTCCATCTACATCAGTATTTTTGTAAACTGTAAAGCTTCTAGCTTAAAAATAAAATAAAAAATTTTGACTGTGTGACTATGTCTTTATAAAAATAACATACATTTTGGAAAAAGAGGAAACAGAATTATAATATAACATCAACCACTTCAACTAAGTACATCGATGAAATTGGCACATTTAATTATACAAAAATAAATGTATTTACAAGTAAATAAATTAAATATGATAATTTTTAATTAAATATAAATATTTTACACCTGTAATATTTAATCATTTTTATTTAATAAATATATTATTTATTTTATTCGATGTTGCATATTTAAAAAAAAAAATTATTTATTATTGAATATATATCTATTATCATTTAAAGAAGATATTACTTGCGTTTTTAATTACGTCTAATAAAACTTAGTTATCTATCGTCAAATAGATAATAATATTAATTTGAAATTAAATGATTATCTAGAAAGCTTATAAGCTTACCACTGTTATAATAATTAGCTTAAGTAATTATAAACATATGTTTTTCAGTTTGGTATCAATTTCAAATAATTTTAATCGGATAATCTAAATTAAGAAAACATAGCGGTTCAGTGTAAGTCCCATAAAAATTTAATCCACCTGTATTCAGGTTTCTTTTTCATATATATTACCTAACACATTTTGACCTGATAAATTATTAATAATATCGTGCGAAATTATGTTTATAAGTAGTGTACTTTATTAAAATCAAATTTTTAAAGTACCATCACAGTGTGATCGGCCGAAAGGAAGTAAATTTTCCCGATTTTTTTCGGATGGATAGGATGGTGGAGTGGGGATGAATTTTTTTTACGATTAATAACACTATTTGACAATACAAAAATATTTTTTTTTATTCATTTTTATTTATTTTTTATAATTATTATAATTTTTTGAAAAAAGTGTCTTTAAAAAAGGACAGATATTGGTGCCCACAATTGCAGCCGCAGTTTTCATCCGAAAAAAAGTAATTAAAAAATCAAATAGATTATCAATCTGTAGGTAAGTCGCTATGTACCTATGAGAGCTTTTTTTTTGAAATCTTTCTATTTTTCCACACGGAAAACTACATATAACAATTTAATACTTTTTGTTCAAACCGTGCCCACAATTTTTCAAATTGCGAAGAAAAAAAAAGCTGCCAATAGTACATAGCGGTTTACCTACGGACTGCTATTTGATTTTTTGTTCCAAATGAAAACTGCGGCAGCAATCGTGGGCACCACGGAGTAATGGAGACACAGCAACTATTTCTATCATGAAATCTGCAGTGTGAATTTTTGTGTACCTAAGGCTACTAAGTAGTCACTCGCTCAGTGGCACTCACTGAGTATAGGTCAGTCAGAAAACAATGGATTGGATTGTTATGTTGGTTGTGTTGACATTTTTACATCCCCACACATAGCGTCGTGATATTACACATACGTATGCGAATACGATCACGTGACGGCCACCATTATCTTAGATTACGCACACATACACAGTTTAGCGCGCCAATACAAAGTAAACACCGTGCACGTATATAACATATTTTCTATCTCTTACTGGTTACACTGGTTCCAGTAGTATAGAGATAGATATGTTGTCTCTGCCTTACTCTGTGTTGGACACCAATTTCCGTTCTTTCTTAAAGACACTTTTTCCAAGAAATTATAATAATTAAAAAAAATAAATAATAATGAATAAAAATAATATTTTTGTATTGTTAAATAGTGGTATTAATTGTAAGAAAAATTCATCCCCCTTCCACCAACCTATCCATCCAAAAAAAAATCGCGAAAATTGACTATTTTTCGGCCGATCACACTGTAATGGTACCTTTAATAGTTCTACGCATCTAATTTCATTAGATAGAAAAAAGGTAATACTGAAAACTTACAAATAGCCTCAAATTTCATGTCTCTACGGGAAAAAATTTATGTGTTTAATGACGTCACCAAGACAAAATTTTAACTTTCTTCAATATTTGTTATTAACTTAAGTGATATCATATATTTTTGCATTTTTCGTCTATAACAAGAATCGTTTTTTTTTCATCAATAAATAATATTAAAACACTTTTCTATGATTTAATAAATTTTTGTAGGTAATTTTAACTTATAAAATTACTGTGTAATTACCAAGGTTGTAATTATTATATTTTTGTAATAAATAATAGAATTTTTTTTTGTTAACTTATTATATCAAAAGTAACAAGTTCTCGACTGAAAAATTTTTTAACGCAGTCGTTACAAATGTTTCCGCTATTTATGATTTATTTCTAGCGAACATGAAAAGTTCATACAAACTTTTCAAAAAATAAGCTAATAATAAACTTGGTTATTTGCATTTATTATAGAAAAAAATAATCAAATGCAGGTGTAACCAAACATCGAAATTAGATAACTAAACTTATATGGACAAACTTTAAAGGTATGCCATTTAAAACCAATAATCTTCTGTGATTTTTGTGGTTAATGGTTTATGTTTGAAGACAGTTGTATCTGAGTTTGTCGCAAGTTGATCACATTATCAAAAAAAAAAAAAAAAAATTGTGTATGTAAAATTAGTAGTGAAACAGTGCAAGAATTAGGTTATACAATTTGTTTCGTTTATTGATCAAAAACCAGTTAAATTTAAATTGTTAGTTTACCAACTAATAATAGTATTTAATACCTAAAATTGATAGTTTTCTAGACATTTCTTATTAAATTCTAATTTATTCACCTCAATTACATAGACTGAATAGGGTTGACAATATTTTAAAATTTTTTCGCAAAAACAAAAAAGAAAAATAGATTTTTGAAATGATAAAAATGAAAAATAAATTTACCAAAAATGAAATATGTCCATTCTATGTCATCTAATATACTAGAATACAGGGTGTAAAATAAATGACTCGTTCTTTTGAGGGGTGACTCACAGCACCCTATAGACACTAAAACCACAGGAATTTTTTCGAAATTAAGTTTGAGAAAATGCAAATTGACGTATGGCCTTGAGTAAATTATGCATAAATACCTTCTTTATATCAAAGGTACAAAATAATTTAATTGACTAAAATTCAGTAAAATTTTGTAAATATGTTAAGGTCGTAAATGTGTTTCCCAGATCTTTTTTAAAAAATAGAAAATTTATTTTACAAACATGAGATGATCAGAGCCGGATTAAAAAAAAATTTAAGTGCCCCTTTTTTGGCTCATATTTAGTATCAAATTTTTTCTGTTACAAAACAGTTTTCGTTCAAATTTATTAGCAAATATTAATTACTTGGGTGAGACCTACCCACTGTTTTCATAGCGAGATTTATATAGTTTACACCCTGTATGTATAGAAATCGAATAAACTTTCAAAAAATATACTTTTCACTTCGGCATACCCTATCTACATTCTTAAAGGTGGATATCATAGTTCACGCTAAAAATCGGTGTTTGGTCATTCATACAAACAATAATCCTAATTTATACATACCTACATAATATTCTTTTAATACATAATTTAAATTATTTAAAAAAAAAAATTGGACAAGTGTGTTAGACATGCGTTAAGTGAGGATTTCGTAGTCATTAGCTAGAATTTTTCACAAGTTCCGAAATAAAATATTTCTTGCTTTTATTTAATGTTACAATTAGCCTTTAATTTGTTAATAATAAAATTAGAAGAATCTTTTACTTTTTGTACAAATTTTAAAAAATCAATAGGTATAACAGTTTTCAAACAACAACACTGTCTGTTAAATTCCATAAGACCCCACACTGATTATTAGAAATAGGCCTAGTGCGGGTAGGCCACCTAATGCAAATGTAGAGACATGACGAATTTATAAGGATTTCATTTTTGTATTACGAAGTCCTAAAAATACTGCATTTGGTCTCCACATAAAGCTACAATCTACCATCCATATATCTATAATTATAAGAAATAAATAAAAATTAAAAGAAACAAAACAAAAAAATAAATAAAAAATAGAATTAAGCATTAAAAAAAAACACAGCCCCAAAAAAAAAAATCATAAATTAAAAATATACCTATTTGAAATTTGAATGACCGCCCCTGTACACTAATATCTTAACATCTTTATTAATTTCAAAAAATATGTTTAATGTGGTTTTAATAATTATATTCGGGTGATAAATTTTTTTTTTATTTTCTATACGCATAGACCGGGCATTGCCTAGGTTAATTAAAATTATATACTGAATGGGCCAAAAATTGTAGTCTTGAATTGTTCAAACATAAAACAATAGATACATATCTTAATGTGTTTTTGAGCAATTTGATTTCGTCTAAGGAATATATCTACAACAAAATTTGAATATATTTTATTAAGAAATTTCACATATTCGTGTAAGTATAACCATGTATTTTAGAATTTCCATTATCTACTCAGAGGCAGATTTTATTATTTTATTGGCTGTGGGCTTTTAGTGATTCGTTAAATTAAGTTCTGGGGCGAACATTTCATTTTTGCATTCAAAATGAAAAAATTTCTTTTAAAAATATGACTGATTGGATGGCAATATGTTTTCTAGTGATTTTACGTGGTAGGAAGGTAAAAATGAAAACAACGAGTTTGAAAGCCTATGATTCGCTTCTAATTGCATCATTCTTTCATTTAATTGACAATTTTTAAGGTGCAGAAAAAATTTAATAAGCTTAGCGACTAAGCTTAGTCATCAACCTAAAACGATTCTTTTTACTCAAATCGAATTTAATATGGAAATGATTTAAATCAGAGTGAGTGGTTGAATCACGGTAATTTAAAGGGGACCACTAGTGTGACATTTTTAAAAAAAAAAAACTTTTTTTACATGCTTCGATAGTCTATACCTTTAAAAATAACATACTAAAATTTCAAGTGCGTATCTCAAATAGTTTTTGAGTTACAGCCATCTGAATAGGGGATCCTGATTTTCATTGTTAACTTTGAGGTATTGAGAAATGTATGAAAATTGATAGTTCGGGAGTTTCTGGACGTAGTTGCCACTCACATGCTGTGGAGCAGCTAGACCCTGGCACATTTAAACTACTCATTTAGTTTTACTATGACCGTTATAGTGAGTATATTGTAAATAATTTTAGTAAAAATTCTCAGTAATTAAAACTAAAAGGTAAGGTAAAGAAAAACTACATTTTTCAAATTTGCTGCAGTTGTAACTCGAAGACAAATCATCCGATCGATTTGATTCTTATTACAGCTTCTTTTACATATGTTTCTTCGTGTCATGAACTTCCAGTTTTCTGATCCAATAAAAAATGTAATTTTTGCAGGCCAAAAATCATCAAATTTTCGCGCAAAATTTGAAACTTTTTTTTGAAAACTCTGTCATATTGTTAAATTTCAACTTTTTTTCGATTTGAGGTTCATGGCACGGGCAATACCTTCTAGTTTAATAGGCGTTTTGGTTTTTTTTTATTTCAGGCACTGTGAAGGTCGCTATCACTGCAGCAGTGGGGGAATTTTTTTTGGAACCTTGGGAGATCGCGAATAACTCACTGAATTTTCAGTTTTTAGTCCAAAAATTGTATCATGAATTTATTATATATCAATGAATGTATCCTTAAAATATTAAAACATTCCACACAGTAAATTTTCTTTAAAAAAATTCCCAAAAATCACCTTTATTTCTGGCAGTTATACTAGTGGTCCCCCTTAAGTGTGAATTTTTCATTTTTACTCTCAAAATGACGCAATTCCTCTTTACACGCCTAATTTTTGTAAAAAATTAAATGGAAAATTTCGAAAACCTATGATTTTCTCAGTTTTATCACTTTATCATCTTGTTTGCAATTTGACATTATCAAATTAAGAGATTTTTCCTCAATTCAAGCTTAATGGAAAGTAATTTAGGTGTAAACTTTTCATTTTTGCTATCTAAATAACGAAATTTCTTTTAGAAACATGACGTATTCGGCGGAAACCTTTTTTGGTGTCGATCCTATATGTCTAATTTTGGTAAAAATGAAGAAATCATACTTTACATCTCCTTCATTTTAAATAACAGTTAAACACTCTATATAATTTCAATATTAAAAATAAAATGCACATTCAGTTTAAACAGTAAACAGTCGGTATTGAAAAAAATACAAAACAATTAATAAAATTTTTAAATTTTTTGTTTTTCAAAATTGGTTCAATGGTAAATTTAAAACAATTGTAATTAAATACCTAATACAAACAAACTAGCAACGCGTACTGGCTGTACCACCGGGCAAATAGTTAGCTGGCGGTATTTTTGTTTAATAAATAAATGCCTACATAATTTTAATTCAATGCATACATATTTAAACGCGTTTTACTGTAATTGAATCAACAAATGTGCGCGCATATACTGGGTGCCCCGGCCGGATGTATACATACGATTTACATGTTAATTTGTAACATTGGATTCCCATAAGGAAAAAGTTATGTCACAAGAGTGCTTTGGATAAACATATTCCTATTTTCGCTAATTTTCTTTTATGAAATAATTTTCTTTCACCAAATTATCTGCACTATTTCTTCAACAGAACATTTTTTTGCTATTTTTATTATATTAATATGTATTTATTTTCAAGAAAATAAAAAATACCTTTTTTTTGAATTTACAGCAGATGACAGAAATATTAATTATGTAAAAATGTGAATTGCTTGAAAATTGCGACATTCATTTCTTTATTTTACTGCATTCTTATTGTTAAAGCTATAGTAACAGTAGTTATAATACTAAATTAGTATTATTAGTTTGTTCAAAGCACTCTTGTGACATAACTTTTTCCTTATGGGAATGCAAAGTTAAAAATTAATATGTAAATCGTATGTATACATCCAAATGGGACACCTAGTATACTCACATATGCGTACAATCTACAATGTACGGAATTTATTTAATTACTCTTTATTACTCAATCATTTTGTAAATACAATTTAATAACGGAACGAATTCTACGCGGGCATTTTTTTTCGGTATTAAATGAAACGTCGATATTGTTGGCGCCATCTATTTATTACTTTATTACCTATATACAGTACTGATAAAAACATTTTTAAACAAACGCCGAATTAATATGGAAATTCAAAAAAATCAGCAGAAAAGAATATTTTTCTTTTACTACTAACTGAACTGTACTGCTAACGATAAAAATGAAAACTTCCAAATGAAATTCGTGCATAATTCCTTTGACGCCCCTGCGTACAATTTATTTTTCGTCCCAAATTTTTACGAGGCCGATAAATATTAGGTAAAAATATTGGGTGAAGCTTTTCCCTTCAGACAACTTGTAATTACTTCCTCAAAAAATAAAATTCTGCTTAGCAGAACGCTTAATTACGTAACAAATTCATTCTATAATAACATGTCAATATTTTAATTTCTCTGTTTATTAAAATGCGATTTTGAAAGTGAATTAATAATTTGAATTTTATTCGAACGATCAGAAAAATTCAACAAGTTTCATTGATACACACTTTTCACAAATGTTTAACTGTTGATTGAAAAAACGCGTTCTATGGCGTAAATTGTTTCTGTCTTTGTTATAAATTTTCAAATTTTATGTAAGTATCTGTTATTCAGCATGTACTGATTGAAAAACTATTATATGGTTTTTTTTACTGCATGTCTGAGCACAGAGAAAATCGATGTAAAAGTATGCGTGGAAATTCGTTACTCCATTTGAATTACATCAGAGTTAGATTCACTTACATATATTGTACATTATGAAAAAATAAGTAGGTACTCTTAATATATGTTCATAAAACATTGTGTCAGAACGATTCACTGTTTAGTTTCTGAGCTAATGCAATAATATCCCTGTCATAGCATCTAAATAATACATAGCAAACTCCCATATCGCACGCTCTCATTAAGCAATTTCGTCGCACAGAAGATGTGTATAATGGCACCCCTCCGTGTTTTAAAGAAAATATGTTTGAATGTGTTATACCCGATTTTTCAGTGGCCGTTTAAACTTGAGTTAAATCGCCGATGTTTTACAGTGTCAATATTGCCGTAGTTTATTTAAACGGAGTTTAAACTAAGTAACCATAGCAAATTACTACTTTTAACTTTTTTTAATAGATGGCACAACAGATTGTTTGAATTGTGATGCCATCTACTATTTGAATATAATTTAAATGTATATATTTGAATATATTTTTAAAAATTACATTAGGCTACTATAAATTTTTAAAGCGTGTCATAAGAAAAGGTATTGGACTGTGCAATTTGTTTGCATTTATCAGAGTTTCTTATTCAGTCCGAACCGTTATATTTCTAATTTCTAAAGCAGCAATCACTTCAATCCAAACCAACATCATTTGTTTTTGGATTAAAAAGAAGGTTTTTTGTTAACGATTGTACATAAAACTTGTATTTTATTTTATTTTTATACAGATTTTAAAGAAATCTTTTCGCTGATGATGTCGTACAACTACGACGAAATATTCGATATTGTTTTATTGTTAAATGTATGATGAAATATAAATTTTGTCATCATTTGAAGTATGGTTCTTTTTTTCCAACTTTTTCCAGTTCTGTTTTTTCCTGAATAGAAGTGCGTTGGAATTAGGAGCCAAGTTAAAAATCAAGGGGTATTTAAGGTGTAATTATAAACTAATCGTATATTTATGTTCCCCTAAATATTTTATATAATTTTTATATTTTATTTAACCAAAAATTATAAACACAATATTTGACGTTTCCTAGGTTTAAACTAAATGTGTAGTTTAAACCAGGAATATCGGCCGTTTAAGTTAAACGTAGTTTAAACTAGCGGCCATATTTAAACTCACACTGTAAAACTGAAAAATGACTAACTCGAGTTTAACTATAATCTTTGGTTTAAACCATCACTGAAAAACCGGGCATTAGTGTCTAAGCAATAGTTTGTAACAGTAAATCATACAAATATATAAATCAGAAACATTGACGCCCGTGATCTTTAACTTTCTCATTTAGCAATTTGGTCCCAGTGGATTGCGTGAGGGGAGTTACCTATATATAGCAAATTTTAAAAGATTGGACACTGACCGATCTCATATAATAACCTGTATCCTTCCAAAATAGTTTAGCTCTCTAACAGCGAAAAAATATTCAAAATCGGTTAAGTAGTTAATTTTTGGCGGTTAAGTAGTTAATTTTTTAAGGCCCTTTTGAAACCAATTCTACTCTTTCGGATACCATAAGCCGGTGCAAAAATAATGCCACTCCATAAAAATTTATATAAAAATGTCAGCTATATCAACGGATACCAATTTTATAAGCGGATTACTCAGGCGCATCGAATTTAGAGGGATGGATGGTGTTTTTACGTACCAAACAAGTGCTACATCATTGTTACAGCGCATCTTTATTTTTACTTCTGTTAGTGTTCGATAACACAACCGTTTATTCCAATTAATCAATCTAGAATTGGAGTGTACTTTTTCAAACAAAGTAACTAATATCAATATATTTTAAATCTAGATTCCACTAAAGTGCTATTGAATCTTGCTTCTCTCCATTATAAATGATTTCTTGTAAAATTTTTTTTTTTTTTTTTTTTGGACATGGTTGAAGTGAGATTTGATCGATTGGCTTGTTGTATTGGTGTGGTCTGTTCATGTTGATGATCAAGATCAACAAATCTCTTTATAGACGGAGACGATAGATGGATCGATCGGTGAATCCACCGCCATATAGCTGCATTTAAATCCGAAGCATATAGTGCCACACTGACTAACACACTCTAAAGTGTTGGTTGAGATCAACACTTTGATATCACGAATGAAACACAATTGGGAATGGCATTTACGATATTTCAATTTTATTTTTATTTTTTATTAAATGTTATTTTTTAGACGGGACAAATTTTAACTTAAATGTGATGGTAATTGTGAATTTGAAATATCAGGCCAGACTATTCGGCATCTATCCACAAAATAATTTTGATTAAAAAAATAAAGTTTAAAACAAATTTCGTGATTCGCAAGAATGATTCACGCACTGAAAAGTCCGGGCAACACTATTATCCCATTTTTGTGTTAAACATATTATTTTGCTAATCTAGTGTGTTAAATTTTTTTAAAACTTTAATGATCAGAGCTCCAATTCGAGTTAAAAACTGAACTAATCGATTCAAATTTAAGCTAAAAATAAAACTACAAACATTGGTACTTTTGCAGTTATAGTAAAATAGTGGTAAAATTTCAAAAATACCCAAAAAAATTATTTCTTCGTACTTTTTCAATTTAATATTGAGAGTAAAAATTTCCCCTGCAATATCAAAAAGTACTTATAGAAAATTGATTCAGGTTTTCGAAACCAATTTTAAACAAGGAAGTCATTTTTTAACAAAGAATGTACACGTTAAATAAAATATATATAAGTAAATAAAAGAAAAGTGAAAGAATTTTCTCCGTTGTCCAGGAAACATTTACTTATGGATATGTTTTAAGCTTCAGTAGGTGCACACAGAGATAACAGCAAACATTAGCTAATTATTTTGTTTACTTACTTATGATCATCTGTACCTCAATCAAAAAACCTTCTCGTTGAAATTAAAAAACAAAACTACAGCACTATGTCTTTAAATTGTGTGTAATTAGCCGCCCCTACACGCTGAATAATATTGTGCAATCAACTTGTACAACTTATTGAACGCTCCTCCAAACAGTTCAATAATTTTGTTAAAGAAATTTGTGCAATAAACTAAATGTAGGAATTGTACTTAATTAAACTATTGTTTAATTTTAAATATTAAGTGATAAAGATGTTGCAAAGCAATAAATAGTTATTCTTGCAAATTAATAATTCAAACTGGTTCAAATAATAGCCATCAAATGTGACATTGCAGAATAACAAACAAATCAAACTTAAACAAATAGTGACATTGCGCAATAATATCTACAGAGCCTACAGACGTTACAATATTTATTCATTGCACAATATATTTCAAACTGTTTTCGATCAGCACAATGTATTGTACAACCCTTCAATATAACCTACAGACGATCCATAATATTGTACAACCTCAGATTTTGTGCAATATTATTGAGCGAGTAGGGGCGGCTTAACTACTTTTTTTATGTATTCCCCTGCACTTCCACCATTTGATTAAATTAAATACTATACAACCCTACAGACTACAATGCCCTTTTGACAACCCTGTAGACAAAACACTGAATACCTATGTATATTATAAAGTAATTACACTGTAACAGTTTATACAGGTGCCATCTATTAAGTAGTGCCTTAATTAAAAAAATACATATATAAGCTGGTAAATAAAAGTAGGAAATATTTTTTTTATAAATACGTGTAGAGTATTTTATTTTTTGTTGGTATTACTGCATACATCGAATTCATCCTTAAGTTAAATTTTGTATTATGTATTATTATTATTATTAATATAAATTATAATAAACGTTTTAAAAATATGTAAAGGCATTGAATATGTCAAGATGTTATCGTTGTAAATGCATTGCAATCACGATAAATAAAACTAAGTCAACCAGCAGTCCTCGACCAAATCGAACTACTAAATGTACACATGACGTATATTCACATATATAGGTATTTCTATGTATAATATAGACGCAAATACAGTGTGTCTACATTTTGTTCAGAATTAAAAATATAATTAGATAAGTGAATATAATTTATGAATTTTTGCTTTCGACACTACTAAAATAGTGGAAGCATTGTGATCATTTTTAAAATATAAAAATTTTCTTCCTACGAGAATGAAAATTTTCATGCAAATTTTACATAATAGAGCTTCCAGAACAATTCTAGTTTTGTCCTTGTCTGTCTGTCCAAATTTTGAAGAAATCTTCAGAAATTATACGGTCTGGGTCCTAATGATAGCCTCGGCATTTTTATGAAATCCTATTGAATGTCGGTATCTTACTGGCCACTAATCCTATTTCGCTCAAATTTTAAGAGTATTTGGGGATCAGGCCATATGTGAATCTCAGTTAAATCAGAACGATGATAGTTACTCCTTGCTTGTTACAATGAAAACAAAAACTTTAATTATAAAAACCAAAAACTTTTAATTGTAATTATTTGAAATTATTTCACAGTTCGAAACGTCAAAATAATGTGTACTGATTTCCTTAATTTTTTCTACGGATTAATTTGACATTTAAAGAAAAGCCATAGTTATATAGCCGATTAGGAAAGGTTAAAAAGCAGTTCACATTATCTTTGTCTTAACTCTTAAAGTTTTTCTTGTTTCAAACATAACGTTAGTATTTAGTAATATGATAAGACAAAATTAAGAGGCAGTTTAAGCACAAAAGTACTTAAGGGGGACCACTCGTGTGACGTTTTATAACTTTAAAAATAACATACTAAAATTATAAGGGCATATCTCAAATAGTCTTTGAGTTACAGCCGTCTGAAAAGTGAATTTTGATTTTCATTGTTAACTTTGAGGTATTGAGAAATGTATGAAGGTTGATAGTTCGGAAGTTTCTGGACGTGGCTGCCAGTCACATGTTTTGGAGCAGCTAGACCCTGGCACATTTAAACGACTCATCTAGTTTTACTATGACCGTTATAGTCAGTACATCTTAAATAATTTTAGTAAAAATTCTCAGTGATTAAAACTAAAAGGTAAAATTACGAGAAACTACATTTTTAAAATTTACTGCAGTTATAACTCGAAGACAAATCATTCGATCGATTTGACTCTTATTGCAGCTTCTTTTATATATATTTCTTCGTACCATGAACCTCCAGTTTTCCGATCGAATAAAAAATGTAATTTTTGCAAGCCAAAAACCATCAAATTTTCGCGCAAAATTTGAAACTTTTTTTAAAAACTCCGCCATTTTGTTAAATTTCAACTTTTTTTTCGATTGCGGTTCACGGTACGGACCATACCTTCTAGTTTAATAGGCTTTTTAGTTTTTTTTGATTTCAGGCAATGTGAAGGCCGCTATCACTGCAGCAGTGGGGGAACTTTTTTTTGGAGCCTTGGGAGATCTCGAATAACTCACTGAATTTTCAATTTTTTGGTCCAAAAATTTTATCGTTTATTTATTAGGGTGAATGCGAGAGAGATGCCGCACATTTTGAAAACACTTGATAATTCTTAAAGTATGGATTTAATTGATTTGAAATTTGGTACACAATAAATGTAAACATTGTTCTTTAAAATTATTTATAAATAATTTTAAATTTTGAGTCATAAGGAATTCATAATTAACATTTTTGTAGAGCCTGCAAAGTGGCGCCTCTTCCACACCTATGGGAGAGATGCCGCATTAAAGAAAGTGAGACGCCGCATAGTTCATACTAAAAATTTTACATTTTACAGACGTCTCCATACATGGTGCATGCCACATGTAACCATTTTTAGCACTTTATACATCTTAACCAGTCAACTTTTTTTTGTTTCTGGATACCTTTCAAAACATTCAGTACACAGACCATCATCATCATGTTCGTTATCTTCACTAATATTAAAAATTTTGCATTTTACACACATCTCCATACATGATGCACGCCATATGTAACCATTTTTAGCACTTTATACATCTTAACCAGTCAACTTTTTTTTGTTTCTGAGTACCTTTCAAAACATTCAATACACAGGCAATCATCAATATTTTCGTTATCTTCACTAATATGAGGGCTTCCTGATCCATTAATGGATCTTTTATACTTACGTGGCATAATTTACAGTCCAAAAAAAAAAACTGCATAATTAAAGTATATAAGTCTATGTTTTTAACATGTAATATGATGCGGCATCTATACCAACTTTAAATGCGGCATCTCTCCTTTTTGTTGGGATAGATGTCGCATGTTGCTATAGCAAGCATAGTGCGGAATTCCAACCTCAAATTTTATACAGTACTTTTAAAATATACCTAAATTAATAACAAAACTCATTTTCATTAAAACAATGAAATATACATTCTTAAATTCTAATGAACTAAATGCTTGATAAAATATTATCTTAAAAAACTTACTTTTCAATAATACTAAACTGGTGGACTAATCATAAATGTTACCATATACAGCTTAAATAAGTAACTTATTTTAAACATATAATCCATTAATAGCGCTATCTATCAATCAACTGACGAACTATGGCCCACTGCGGCATCTCTCCCGCACTTACCTTATATATCAAAGAATATATCCTTAAAACGTTAAAACATTCGATACAGTAGTTTTGTTTAAAAAAATTCCCAAAAATCAACTCTTTTCAGCCGGTCACACTAGTGGCCCCCCTTAAAAGATTGGATAACAGTCTATTACGACTATTACGAGTATATCTACTTACAAGCTGTGGGTCACACTCCACTAATATATATTTTCGTTCACATGGTTAAGGCGCCGGGTAAACTATAATGATATAAATTTGCAAACTGTCGTTTAAATTATCAGTATTAACAACTTTTCTTTAATTTTTCATTTTCTATAATATTCGTCTCTATCAGAAAACCATCCACATCGTTAGGATTTGAAAGGTCTGAACTTGCGATCGAAGGATTATACCGACATTTATTTAGATTCATGCAAAAATCACAATCAATCAACCCGTTGAATATTTTTTTATTTAGACACCCTGTATACTTATTTAACAAAATATTAAATTAAGAATAATAAAAACAGTATATAACGTTACTTTACCTGTGTTAAAACATTTTTTATTCTCATCTTTGTTTAACACAACCTATTTATCGCCAACAAATTTTTATGCACGATAAAAATTTGAATAAATTAAAAAATGATTTTATACACAAGACGGAAAGAAAATAGACGGATGGACATGTAGCAAAAATTAAAACGCAAACGAATTTGCAGGTTTGTGAGTGACTGAGTTTCTTGATGTAAGCATGATTTAAGAAAACATAATTTTGACTCAGGTTGAAGATAAAAAAGTTAAATGTTGTTAAATTTAATTGATCCATTTGTTGTTTTAATGTGTACAGTGCAAATTTTGATAAAAAGTAGATACCAGAAAGATGTTAATTACTTTTAGGTAAGCATCTATGTTATTTAATTTGCACCTTTAAAAGGAAGTGGCTTGTTAATGTCTGAACTAATTATGCATTTCAGTTAGATACGTAAAGAAAAATAAGCTAAGAGGCCATTTGCCAAATTTTGAACGAGTCGATCTCAGAAATTTTATTTCATTGTGTTCGAGTTCAATTACTTCTAACTCTACTTATTCATCATTTTCGAATTAATTACAAGAATTTATTTTCAGAATATTACGAAACTCGAATTTGTGTGTGATTTCACACGACTTAGAAGAATTTTTTTAATATAAATTGTAATCCAAATGACCAGGGCAAGAGCGGATATAGGCGGGTGATCATGGAGGTCATGACCCCCCCCCCCATTCCTCCACAGTAGTTAGTTCAAGTTTTATAGTGGTTTATCTGCTTATATCATCAGTTTTTCAGTGAATTTAAAATCATAAATACCCCTGTCGCAGCATCTTGCATAAAATAGCGAATTTCCGTTTATAAAATATAGTTTTTCTTGGAAACTAGTTGACCTAGAAAAATAGTTTAACGACCTTTTTTATGTAATTTTTTCTCCTCTTTTGAATGGTGTAAAAAAATTTCGTAAAAATTTTTGAATAAGTGGAAATTTTGGCAAAAAATTAATTTTTTGCAAAAACAAAAACCATGTTCGTGGCATCCGACGTATCTGGCTGACGAACTCATCCGAGGGTTTGGGACTTCCAATGTTTCTACCAAATTTCGTAAAAATTGGATACTTCGTTCCTTCGTTCGAGAGTTATCGCGCGGATATATATATATATATATATATATATATATATATATATATATATATATATATATATATATATATATATATATATATATATATATATGTCTCCGCGCGATAATTTAGTGAATATTATTTTCTGTTTCTTTCTAGGGACCTCAAAACAAATTTCTGCCATATTCCCGGGCTCAAGTCGCGTCATGACAGTGGCTGTAATAGCTGAATTCCATTCTGGAGAGTCGCTAATAAAATGACAGAGTGATAAAACCGGAAACGAATTACAAGTTTTCGAAGGCGTTCTTTTCGCTTTTACAAAATTAGGTACGTTGGTACGTCGAACCATTTCACACTACCTCAATATGGTTTGCTTTGAGAAAAGAATTTTTTTAATTTTGTGACGTCATTAAGTTTAGTAAAATTTTTCAACTCTTTGAAAACCTTGAATCAAATAATAAAATGATGAAATTGGGAGCGAATCATAAGTTTTCGATGTCGTTTTTTCCATTTTTTCCAAAACTAAACAAATAGGATAACTAGGAAAAGCTTTCTGTTGGATCAGTCACGTATGTACGAGGAACTGGGTCATTTTTTAAAGCAAAAATGAAATTGAAAAGTTGTAACTGCTTCTCGCATTATAGAGGGTACATACACATAGGTGATTGAATGTTGTCTGTATCGGGCGCCTGGCGAGCAAAGGACCGATGGTGTGATGGATAGCACACCTGGCTAGTTACCAGGAGATCCTGGGTTCCATTCCCGGCCGATCCGGATAATTTTTTCAATCACTTTGTGATTTTTAATTTACATATATGATTTTTGGTCATGTTAACCAAAGGAAGTCGTGTGCTTAAAGTTTCAGTTTAACTGAACGATAAGTGAACATATGAATACTACGTGTGTTTTAAATGCAGACAAAAGTCTGTCATACGTAGTAGTGTTTCACAAGCACTCGATAATATTTGAAATTGAAATACCCCTGTCGCAGCATCCTGCATAACATAGCGAATTTCCGTTTATAAAAATCCGTTTTTCTGTGATTTTTCACCCTTTTAAGTGATTTTTCCTCCTCTTTCTAATGGTGTAAATAAATGTCGAAAAAAATTTTTAACTTTAGAAAATTTTGGCAAAAAACTAATTTTTTTCACGAAAAATGGTCAAAAAAACCATGTTCTAGGCATCCGACATGGCTGGCTAACGAATTTGTCCAACGGTGTGGGACTAAATATAAATTTAATACATAAATTTTAGTGAATATTATTTTTGGTTTCTAGGGACCCCAAAACAAATTTCTATTATAGTCTCGGGAGATTTATTTCGGAGCTCTAAAAAATAGAACTTTCTTCGGAACCCTAAAAAACGGCATATAAGTAACATACAAACATATGTATACATATGTATGACGTATATGACTTATATACAATTTATCTTCCTGTACCACAAACACATTCTTTCATATAATTATGCATATAGGTTTACCCCTGTCGCAGCATCCTGCATAACATAGCGAATGTCCTTTTAAAAAAATTAAATTTTCTCGGAAACTAGTTGACATAGAATAATAGTTTAAAGACCTTTTTTATGTAATTTTTTTTCGTCGTTTAAATGATGTAAAAAAATTTCGCAAAAATTTTTAAATAAGTGGAAATTTTGGCAAAAAACTAATTTTTTGCAAGAACAAACACCATGTTCCTGGCATCCGACGTGTCTGGCTAACGAACTTGTCCAACGGTTTGGGATTTCCAACATTTTCACCAAATTTCGTAAACCTAGGACATTTCGTTCGAGAGTTATCGTGCGGACACATATATATATATATATATATATATACATATATACATATATATATATATATATATATATAAATTTTGGTGAATATTATTTTCGGTTTCTAGGGACCTCAAAACAAATTTCTGCCATGGTCCCGGGTTCAAGTCGCGTCATGACAGTGGCTGTAATAGCGAGCTTCCATTCTGGAAATTCGCTAAAATGAAATGTTTATACCAAACTTATCCTAATTTATCCCCTAATGCAAATCACTTCACTACAATTCGCTTCGCGAAAAAGGGAATTGATTAATTTAGTCGTCAAACTTATTCAAATTTTCCAGTGTTATAAAAATTTCTTTGTGTACTTTGAAGAAATTCGACGCAAATTTGATGACATTAAAAAAAGGAAATTTCATTAGACTTTATAAATTATTTATAATATTATTATAATTACCAGGGCTGGGAACTATTTAAAATGATTTAATTTTAAATATGTAGGTATTTAAAATACAAAATGACATTTTGCATTTTCTATTTTAAATAAGTTCGGTGAAACCATTTTCCATTTTGTATTTAAGATGGAAATTTGAATCCATTTTGCATTTAAAATGAAAATGCATGTAAACTCAAATTTATGTGTATAACACTTATGACTCATATTAATCATAGAATTCGAGTTGAACGAAGTCTAATAAATTGTAAATTAAATGTAAGTTGATTTAATTGACTCAAATTTTTTATAACTCGAGTTACAATGTCACTTGAGTTAAATTGGTTACTATAGAGCTGCAGTTCTCTTAAGTCAAATTTTTCTCACTCAAGTTGTGTGCTATTATCTTTAAGATACGCCGATAAGAAATGTTTTGGTATTTCGAGTAGATGATTTTCATAATTTAGAAGTCGCAGTTGTAGCGTAGTCAAGGTTTGATTATGTCAAGGTTGAAATAAATTTTACAATATTTTTGAGTAACAATATTTCAAGAATTAAATTTCGTTTTCATATCATGCAACCGTTAGAAAATTTTCTCAAAGGACTCCCCTTTGAGTAGTTAATCAATACGTTTGACATTTTTTTAACTTCTTTTTTTATTAATATATCAAGATAAAAATTTATAGTTAATAAATTTAAAGTAAAAAAAACCTTTTGCATTTTATAATCCATTTTAAATAGCTATTTTCCATTTTCTATTTTAAATATGTTTAACAAAACCATTTTCCATTTTGTATTTTAAATGCATTTTTGGGAACCATTTTCCATTTTCTATTAAATGGTTTCTATGAACCATTTTTCGCAGCCCTGATAATTACTGTTATAAATATTACTTTTATTTTGTTATACAAATTACTGACGGCCATAAACTTATTAAAATCACATAAAAATTTTTCCAGTTCAATCATCCATTAATTTTACAAACATATTCATGTACCATGTACGATCTTATGCCGTTTGGTCGTGTGTTTTGCTGACTGGCTCCGGTACCTACACGATTAAAAAGTAAGTAAATCATTTTAATAATGTAACAAATATCAAAATATTACACGATTTTCGAATACGTTCAAAAACAAAAGTACCGCGCACTCATTATTACCTATCGCTTGGCGCGCTCATAGTGTTGTTGTCGGGGCCGACACACTAATTCACACTAATAAAAAATAATTTCGGAGATATTTTTCAAATGATAACGAACCTATAACTAATAATAATTCATATTAAAGTACCTACCTTCACGAGACGATTAATAATAAAATGAGGGCGGGTATGACCTGTGTGTGTGTGTATCAAAAGCCAGCGCAGTTAGAGCTAAATATCCGGGCATTCAGTAACACTGAATACTAAATATAGAATTTTTAGAAATAGACGATCTGAATATCAAGTCTTTACTGTACAGTAGGGGAGAAGTGGTATGAAAGGGACACGCATTGAAAGAGACAATTCAAATTACGCTCTAAATACAAAACCCGCCAAATCAAACGTATTTGTGTTGTGTGACAGCACCAATGCAGATATGTTTGTACCTGACTACAAGCTACTGTCATTTCAAACATCGTAATGCTGTGCTTGTAAATTTTTTTTTGCACGATCGTGTATTTTCATGCATTTACCGATGCTGTTGACAATGCTGGTAAGTTACATTTCCCGAACGTTTGTTTATATCCATGGAAACCAAAAAATAACAGTGCGGTAAGTGAAATAGATGCGTGGTAAGTAAATAGGAGTGTGGTAAGTGAAATTAACTCAAAAATGATTGTATTTATTTATTTATATTGAAATTAAAAGTACAATTTGAACAATTAGGAAAATAAATCGATTAATATGAAAATTTTCACTAGTTTGCACATTATTATTATTATTGTTGGCATTAATCTTCTTATTTTATTGACATTTCAAAAGGTCGTACAATCATTAAAATTTTCTGCGGTTTTCATAATCTTCCTTTCATTTTAAAGGAATCAATTTGCAGCCAAAAATAAAATGCTTCAACAATTTCATTATTCTCACTAATATTATAGTTTAACAAACTATTTTCCTCAATTTTTTTAATAGAAAATTCAATAATGATATTCACGCCAGTGAAATATTGACACTTAATTTTTTATTTACAAATATAGTTGTCAGTTGTCACTACAAAGATTCGTATTAGTTGTTAAAAATATTTATTAATATTTATTCATCGCATTCTATGTCATAATATAGAAATATAAATTTCACCTATATTATCCGAATTTTATTTTTTATTTAACATAATATTTTTATTCTTTGATTATTTTAAATCGATCGTGCAAAAAATATTATACAATACACGATGCGTTAAGTGCATTTACTGATCTCGAAAATTGCAAAAACTCGACCCTGCGGGTCTCGTTTTCGCAACATTTTCTCGATCAGTAAAAGCAACTTACCGAACTTATATTGTAAAATACTATTATGTTCCAAAGTCATTTTTTTTAAATTTTATGGAACGTTTTTTGATTTACTTATTGTAAATATTTTTTGAAATGTTTGTAGCTATAGACAGTTAGTTATTCTTTCAACTAGAAGAAAACAACAGATTAATATCTTTTAAATAAAATTGTAGATTTAGAGGTTAAATTTTTAATTTGGGTGTCATATTTATGAAAGGGACAGAGTAAACAGTTATGAAAGGGACTACCTTAAGACTAGTGATTTCGAATTAGTTTTATTTGAATATCCACATGTCACAATTTTTTCTCTGTTATCATGTTTTCTTAGTGTCAATAAATAATTTTTTTAAACTTTCTTCTTGTTTAAAATTTTCGAACAAAAATAATCAAATGAAAAACAATGATTTTAATTATCGATTACTAAAACCACACAATTAATAATCATCGATTACAGAAATCATTTGGTTATTCCTATTATTGAGTTAAATTTATTAGTATGTAAGTTCAGTAAGATGACCTGCGCAACAGTATGAACCGTATGTCTTATGCACATAAGGCGGAAATTTGAACAAGATGAATGATATTTAGTATTGTCCCTTTCAATACAGTCTATTTATGAAAGGGACAAAATGCACTTTTTTTAAATACTGAGAAAAATTACAATTAATAACAAATAAATGTTTATTATTGGATTTTATTTCAAGAGGAATATAACTGAAGTTTCTAATTCCGTTCGTAACTATTTAATTTGTTATCTCGTTTATTTACTAGAACCCTCAAAACTAAAACGTCGCTTTCATCCTACTTCTCCCCTATTTGTGCAGTACTACTTTGGCTTCTCTGCGCGCACTTTTAAATGGTGTGCGAATTATTACTCAAGTGTAATTTATCGGAATTTAATTTTATCTTAAACGTTTGATCTAAATTTCTCATACTGGTTAATATGTATGTGCTACATACTTGCAAAATTAACTGTATCCAGCCTTTTCAAAAAAAAAAAAAATTAAATATCATGAAGAAAATTTCACATTAATTCTTTAAAGAATTAAGATGCAGTGATCAGTGCAGAAATTGAGAAATTGTAGGTATATTAAATTAAAAATACATATATCTGCTTGTTACATAGGCCAACTATTTTTTGAAATTCATCAGATAAAGCTTATAAGCTTCATGTATTGTTTCAGATTAAGCTATTTATTAACGTAAAGAAAATCTATTTTTATTCACTTCAATTATTTCAGGTACAAGAGTATATCTCAGCAAAAAAATTTTCTTTTATCAAAAATTAAATAATGTATTCATATTTATCAGTTAATATATTTGTATGCCACTTGTTTTTTTTAATTTCCGCGAGCTTATATTGTAGCAATATAAAAGCTTTGTTGAAAAAGCGTTGTAAAAACGTTGTAAAAACGTTGTAAAATGATGTTTATAAATTATATTTCAAAAAGTCGTCAAGTGCGTGTTTGACACGCATTATTTAGGGCTACTCAGGAATTATGTGTTGTATGTTGTATGAATCATTACATGTTGTATGATTAGTAAGAAACCTGCAAAAAATTTTGATAATTATACCATAGCTACAAGTTAAGGATATTATGGAGGTACTTAAAAATGGTGACAGTCTTATGAAAATTTGTGCGAATAATGGTTTTTCTAAATTTAATCGACTGTGAAAATTTAAATTAGATTCACTACAGCGTTTAAAAGTTATTGCAGGTTTAATTTTTGCTCACTTTTAACATGCAGTCTAATTGAGTTTTCAATAGAAACCGAATATAAACCAGCTTTTAATGCTTAGAAAAAATGGTGATAAGGCTCTTGTTTTTGTTTTAGATGTTAGGAAAAACGCTTATACAACTTTTTTTACCCCCAAATTTACCAAAATAGCCCCTCTAGTAGGTCCGACTCTGGCTTTGTATATATCAGTAGAAAGCTCTCTAAAAATGAAGTGTTGTGTCAATTTAAAATTTTTCTTTATCTGCCGCAGTTTTCAAGTAATCTAGCAAAATTGAAATTTTACCCTAATTTTGAGGGGTAATTTCACTTCTTAAATGGCGACTGTGTCAGATGAAAAAAATCGGGTCCGTTATTTTGGTCGACCCTACGGGTTGTCCCCATTTACTCTTTTCTCGTCTCTTTTGATCCCAATTTTTCATAGAGAAGAAATTATACGATTTTTGTTAATTTTTCAAAAACCACCAATATTTTTAAATTTTTTTGGATACTGCTGATAAAGTGACCATCTTCGCGTAAATTTTTAATATATTAAAGATTAGGTACTCATAAAATAAATACAAAAAAATACGGTGTGAAGTCTGAATGCGTACCTATTCATCCTTGTCTACGGTAGCACATTTTTTATTGACATAAATATTAGAAACGCAGGAAAAGAGACCAGGAATCAACATAGAAGTGGATTATGGTACGATATATTTTCTGAAAAAAGTGCTTAGGACCAAAGTTATAGAATTCAAAGTGATGCACTTGATGATGACTTTGAAGTTGACCTTGAGGTCAATTTCCAAAGTCATTTGAAAATCATTTAATATTTTTCAAAAGGAGTAGCTTACTTTTCACCCCTAAATGGTTCAAAGTATATTCGAACGAATTTCACATGCAAGATAGAAAATAAGTGATCAAGAAGTAATTTTGAAAAATACTTGCTCAATCGCAATCGGAAAAATAATAGTTAATCATATGTTCAATTGAATTCCTAATATGATAACTATAGAGTAGCAATAAAAATTTTAAAAAATTTTGAAAATTTATAATATAACATAAAGTTAATGTTTAACTTACAATTAGAGTGATATTAAATCTTTTCTTAACTTTACTTCTAAAATTACTTACAAAAATGTTTTCTTCTAATTTTTTCTATAAATCAACTTTGAAGATAGATTGAGTCAATACATGAAATTACTGCTTATAGGTACAGGATATGGTCAAAGTTCGGCAATGGCTAATCATTTTCAACTGACCTTGAAAATCGATTTCAGGGTCACTATCAAGTGCATCGCTTCAAATTCTACAAATTTGGTACTCAGCCCTTTTTTCAGAAAATATGTCGTTTCAAAAATATCTAGCTATAACTGTTTTCATCTACAGAGGTTGAATGGTGTTTTCTACCCCTAAAAAGCGTATTTAGCCGAAATAAAAAAACACGTATTTAATATTTTTCGCTGTTTAATAAGTATGTTAAGTTTCATTCAAATTGGCAAGTATTAGTTGGGTAGTGTTATTTGTCAGAATGTTTTGCCGATCTAGTTTTTTCAATATTTCTTTGCTCGTTTTCAGAATTTGTATTTTAATTTCTACGGACAAATAACTCATTCTTTTCTTCGATTTGAGTAACTTTTATTTGCTGATGTTGACCATTAATTGATCGAAACATATCAAATATTTTTCAATGATTTTTTTAGCGAATGTCGAAAATTTTGAAAATTTTTTCACCGTTAGTAAGTTAAAGTATTTGAATTCATTAAGTAATTAAATGATGTCCACAAGAACCTTACGGACTACCATAAGTTATATGAGATCCCTAGGACCCGTTTTTTACTGTTAGGATAAACTTTTTACTAAAATTATTTTAGATGAATAAAGGTTATGTTGTATGATTTCCGCCAGGGTTTACTGTTCCCATTATTGTAAAAAATAAACTAACCGACCGATTTTGAAAATTTTTTCACTGTTAGAGAACTAAATTATTTTAGATGGATACAACTATGCTGCACAAAGTCCGTTCGGGTTCTTGGGTCACAAAAATATCAAAACTAATTACCCAGCCGATTTTAAAAAATCTTTTACTCTTAGAAAGCTAAACTATTTTAAATAGGTACAGTTCTTAGATGAGATCCGCCAGTCCCTAAAATTTGGAAATTCGCTATGTTATGCAGATGCTGCGACAGGGGTATTTAATCTGACAAACACAAAAATATTGCAGATCCATGGTAACGCGATTTAAAAATGAAATATTATTGATCAAAAAGTGTCAGAGATCACATTGATCCTGAGAAAAATTTCTCACCATACTTGCCCCACGTTCGATAAATCTGTTTCCAGCCTGTATATGTAACCGTGTATGTATTATTATTAAAAATGAGTGTATGTTAACTAATATGTAATTTAAGAGGGTGACTCACCCCCTCTCCAATGTTGCTCAAACTGAATTTTGAAATCGAAAATTTCATTTCTACGTTATTTCAAATGTCTTAAACTATTTTCCATGAAGAAGAACTTCTTAAACTACACAAGTAGTACGACTATTCGACACAGTCACTCCCTAGTTAACTACCCCTAGACTTAATATTAGGACATTGAGCAAAAATAGGTCAATTAGATTTTCTGACGTAGATTTCAAATCTGTAAACAGAATTTTTATATTGTTTAATTTTATCCCCTTTTTGCAAAATTAACCCCTAAATTTTAACCCCCAGCCACCCCTCTTGACACAATTTGAACGAATTGCATACCAATAAATAGCTCTTTAAAAAAGAGCAATACTGCCAATTTAAACTTTTGCTCTATCTCTTACTGTTTTCGAGATATTTAAAAAATTAAATTTTTACCCCAATTTTTGGAGGGCGATTTCACCCCTTCAAGCCGTTTTTCCGCCGATAAAAAAAAATACGTGTCGCTTATTTTTTAGTGTTCTACAACATATCTAAGTTTCATCAAAATCGATAGGTCCGGCCTCGGGCCCTTTACTTGTAAGAAATACGTATGAGCAAATGACAGTTCCAATTCCTTTTGGCCGTTCATATTTGTGAAATTATTTATTTCCGGCAAACATCGAAATTACAGTTGACGTGCTATACAATTTACTCGTACCTGGCGACTGTATCCGAACGTGTGTACTGTGTACAATCTAAAGCAGCAAACACTCTCGGAAACCGCGTAATGTTATAAAAATTTTCTTTAACTTGCGCCTTTTCGACGTCAGTTGTTGGAAATTTAATGAATTCTTCACGCAACAAAGCAATTTTGTGTGACACTAATTTCACTACTTTGCTAGTAGTAGCTTTGAAAACTTCTCCTTAAAAAAAACATTATTTCTGAAGATAATGTACTATTCCTAAAAAAAAGATACATTACTGCTTAGTTGAAATACTTATTATTTAAAAAACAGCATACCAGTTCGTTTTGTGTTGTATTCGTGGGCGAATTTTTTCCAAAATAAAAATTCCTTTCGCATTCGAAATTTTGTGTAAAAATTCAAATCGTCGCAAATATTAAAATGATTTGGATGAAAACATATTGTTTTTTTTTTACATAAACGTTAAGTCATACAAATAGGTTATGTTATAAGAATCTTTTGACAAAAAAAAAAATAATTTATTTTAAAAAGATTATAAAGGTACGGACACACGACACGCTTTTGGTGTAGAAGTTTTTTTTTTTTACAAAAGGACAGAAAAGTTGATTTAAGATACTACCAACAAGGTAATCCTAAATTGTGAGACGCATCCAAAAGATAATACAGAGATAATATTATATTACAACTCTAAGAAAAAAGTAAACGCAATAAAATTTTACAAGTTGGATTTACACTATAGCAAAAAATGAAATAAATTATTTTCAGTACGAAACTGCCGTCTTGCAGCAACATTTATAAAAATATTAGTTTTCAATTCAAAATAGAATATGGCAATACAAAATACGATTTAGAAATGTTAAATTATAATCTAAATCAGGTGTTGTGTGAAATGTCTGACACTATTCTATTCGCCGTGTGTGACACTACTGTGTAAACAACCTCAAATATTTGCTAGAGAAGTCTAGCAACTCGAGTGTATACAACTGTTCTAGCCTGATCTAGACTGCAAATTTAAGCCGCTGCTACACGATGCTACGAACACCTTCCAACATTCGACGTTGGATGGTTCATAGCATCGTGTAGCCGTTGTTCGAACCTACGAGTGTCCAATGTCGAGCGTCAAACGTTCGCATTTGGTCGTGTCCCGTTCGATGTCGGTATTTTTGCACCGAGTCAAAGGGGTGCTTCGAACATTTGAAGGTCAATGTTGGTTCGTTGGTTGGTTCGACTCAGCAGCTGCACGCTCGTTCATGTGAAGAGAGACAACATCAGTGTATAACATTAGAGATAACATCAGACAGATAACATCGTCCACTGAGTACCAACACATCATCATTCGTATTGGATCAAACATTCGATTCACCGTGTAGCAGATACATTCGTCGCACCAACTATCGAACTTAACTGCCTCAAACGTTCGATCGAATGTTGGAAGGAACGTTCGTAGCATCGTGTAGAACCCGCTTTACTTGAACGTGTAAACCAACGGGCCAAACTACTATATGATAGTTAGTATTCCGACTGTAGCAGAAAGGTGACGTAAAATCTCCTCCACTTCGCATCACTATGCTGTGTAAGTACAAACTGTTTGTAGTGGTTTAGGCTTGATGTTTGCTTCTGTGTGAGTATTTACACACACAATTACAAAACACGTATTATCGGACAGAGCAACGTGCAGGTCAAGTAACAATGGTCTTACAATACATAACAATCGTAGTGGATTCGATGACCGACACCGACTGACTAAATGCCTTAAGCTGTGACAGACCAACAAATGACTCCAAGCGAACTAAACTTTTTTGATATTAGTTTGCTTCTAGTGTTCTATAGTGTAAACATTGCACACAATAATGCTAATTTAGATGTCGCGTTATTTTGATGTCTCGTGTATCCGTAGCTTTATGTACATATGTTGTAGGTACCTATCATGTATTATATACTGTGTGATACAAGGGGACAAACTAGATTTGCAGTGTATTAGTTTGGTTTTTTGTAGTAGTATGTGTATACACACATACAATCACATCACACGTATTACCAGAGAGAGCTGTTCAACGTGCTCAACTAACAATGGGTATATTGTTAATATAATGGTGTGTTGACTCGACGACGACTACTGACGGACTAATGTCTTAAGCTGTGACTGGCATACAAATGACTCCAAGCGAATTTCACTTTTTTTATGTTAGTTGGCTTCTAGTGTTCTATGGTGTGACACTTTCAAAATAGAGTATACTCACTATATATATAGGTAGCATGTGTAAATTACGTATGTATATTTTGAGTAAAATTCAAAACGTCAAATGTCAAAAACTAATATATTTAAATAGCAATTAAATTGAATTTGAATGAATTTAAAAAATATTGTTAAAGTTTGCATTTTTTTGATAGTAATTTACTGTTAATATGTAGGTAATATTAAAATCATTTAGGTAATTTAATATGTAGGTAATATTAAAATCATTTAAATATCCATAAACGACACAGTAATAATCATGTACCTAATAGTATAGGCGTCAATTATATTTTTTTTATTTATACCTTACTGCTAACAAGAAAGATTAAAAAAAAATTTAGCAATTAAGAAAAAAATCTAATTAATTTCTAATTCTATACGTTCGATTATTAAACAATTAGCAGTTAGGTCCAAAATTAATGTCTTAAATTTTTTATTTTTGTAATTAAGAAAAATATCCCCTTTACTCCAAAAAGTTGGGGAGCTGAGTTCAGCAAACAGAAATGCAAGTTGGCCACACATTAGAATAGTATTTTTGTGAAACGATAAGGCTTACTCAGAGGTTATGACCTCTGAGTAGCCTAAAAACGACATAATTTTTATTTCTTATTAAATATGGTTTGAAACTTTGTATTTTATAACATATTAAATTTTTATCAAATTCCTTTGACACGTTTTCATTTCATTTAACAAAAATATAGAGTTTTCCCATAAGAGCCCGTGTTAAAATTACAAAACTTTGAAATCGTTTTTTTCACTGGGAAAGTCAATTTCAGTCGCAATAGGCTCGTATTATTGGTTGAATTAAATAAATATCTAGAGAAGTTTCGTTAAAATCCTTTGAAAAAATCATTTTATCGACAAACTACCTTAAAACAAATATTTTAATTTAAGTAAATGTTAATAATTGAAAATCATCTTTCCATTTTCCATTAAACCCTTTCAGTTTATTTCGAAATTTCCAAGAAAATATGGAGCAAGTGCAAAATAAATATTCTTTTACCCGTCGTTGGCCAACTGTTACGACTTGTGAAAAAATTACCTCGATTCTGCTTCCTGTTACATAAATAACTATTTTAAAAATTTTACTTTATTTTCTGATCTTTTAAGTAGAAAAGCAGATCTAGTTGTTTGAAAAACAAAGAGAAATCGAAATAAAAACAAAAAAAGAAAGATTAAAAAATAACATGGCGGATTTTCAAATAAAAGAACAGATTTAAAATCCGTTCGACATTGTTATATAAAATATAAATTCATTTGTTCTCATATGTACGTTCAATTATTTTTTTATTTTTAATAAAAAGAAAAGAAATGATTTGTTCCAATAAAACACTTTACGGATGATTGGTTCGTGGTAACTTCTGCACTGTTCATTTTATTTGTATTATCTTGTGTAACAGCAGTGTATCTACCTAAGATGACTTAACAGAACAGCTAGAAAATAAGAAAAACCAATATGTCTGCCAAGTTAACAATTTGAATGACAACAACTAACTTCTTACTTGTCAGTTTATTCGTTCTAGACAAAATGTATAAATACCTATAGAATAATGTCTATCATTGTGGAACGAATAAAACGTCTTGAAATGTACATCTACTATCAAATGACAATGTCATTCAAAAATTTACGGTACAATTATCAAATCATTTTACGAATTATGTCCGATATTTTGTATTGAATTTTTCAATTAACCCATATTCTACACCGTCTTTCATAGTTCTAGTACCTAATACCAGCTTTCTCGAAAATTTATATTCTTATCGATTCAGTGACTACCTACTTAAACTGAGAAGACATTCAGGATCTAATGTAAGATGGTCAGGATCTAATTATTCTGAAAGAAAACTCGAGTCTTACCAAATAAGTCAGCGTCCATAACTACACGGAGAGAAAATTCATATAAAAATTACGGTGCTCAGCACTACAATCGACGTGTAAAAGGCGAACATATTCAATTTTGTACGATATAAATATAAAAATTATAATTAATCATAGAAAATTTAAAGGATAGAATATTGTTTCCGTAATATTAGCTCCGTAAAATTTGTAAAACAGCACAGTAAAAAGTTCCATTGCCGACAAAAAAATATTTTTTAATTGTTTTTCTTACAAAAATTACCATGCTGTATTATAATATTTGAAATGCTATCTGCTAATAGTAGAAAGAAAAAAAGAGAAAGAAGGTTGTGTGTGTTGTGAACGCTGTTGAAATGTATCTCACTCATAGCAAGTCACATAGCCAACCATAGGTGTGGACGACCAACTTGGTCGGACGGGTCGGACCAAGCACCTTGATTCATTAGACTCTCTTACAAGCAGCAAGCAGTATTCATTACATTGTCTTAGAGGACGGGGATGTCACCGTTTAATTCATCATTTTGTTACTTCACTATCTTTAGTATTAGAATATATTGTTGGCAATCATTTTTGTATGCATCATAAAGAATCGAAAGTCGGAAAAGATCGGGCATCTTCGAAGTTTTTACAGGTACAGCCCAAGCAACATAAGGTTGCGGGTCAGATGCTCAAATGAAAGGGTACTACAACAAGAATTAAACTATAACATATATGCATAAGAGTGTGATAAAAGTTGTGTTAGCACATTAAATTTTACCATGCTAGCACATATTTTTTATTTTGGTCGTCGATCGTGCACGCATTATAAGAGAGCATGGTAATTTTTCTGAAATTTTATCTACAAAAATTATATGATTTTTCTCTCCGTGTATGGAGCCTGGTTGGGTGGAGACAGAGATTATGTAAATCTACGCTGGACTAGATGCGGGGAGGGAAAGTAGGAAAGTGAGAAAACTACAACAAATGAAACCGCTAGATGCAAATAAGTAACCAATGATATGTGCTACGCTCTCTTAAATTAACTAGTAGCAAATCTATTAAGATAGGTACATAATAGTATTTATAAAAGACGCGATTATATTAAACAGTAACATTCTAACTAATATTTTTAATGTGAAATGAATTTTTTGCCTTTCACGCCTCAATCGCTTAACCAATCAACTTAAAGCTTTGACCGAATATGATTTGGGGAACAGAGAATGTTGTAGACAACCTTTTACTCCGAGATAACATTTGATTTCTTTGAAAAAATTCTCAAGATAAACTAACAGCTCTCAATTGTAACACGATACAATATTCTATACGTATTTGAAGTAACTTGATGTCACAATTTCAAACATCGCGAACTCGAAACCATAGGTAAGTGCTAGTTCAAAATATGTAAAAAACTCAACTAGTTAAACTCTAGTAAATGGATCCACAATTTTTAAATACTATTGTACATGTCCGCATATTCTTTCTCACCTCTATATAGATACAATTTTAAAATATATTCTCAGAGTAGAATTATTTTATTATTGTGATTGCGTACATGTAGTTTATTATTATTATTATTATTAGTATTAGATTGTTACGTATTGATAAATGTTTAAGCCTAATTGATTGCCTTTTTTTCCTATATCAACTACTTTATATCAACGAGAAATCAGCTTTTATTTAAATGTATACACTTTTATTGCCAGCCTGATTTGGCTTGTATTAAAATATACCTATGTATTATATAGACGATTTGTTCGTTTAATATGTAGCTATATAGTTAAAGTTTGTAAGGTTTGTTAGGTTAGACACATTTCACTTAATATGTCATATTGGTATTTCGTCTATGTTTAATAAATGATATGTATTTATATTTTTACCGCTTCAGGTTGATTTAATTTTTATATTAAGAGGATACGTACCTTCAAGATTTGCCGCATATTTTAAAAAAGACTCAAGGGGCAAGTAAAAATTTTGTTTCAGCACTTTACGCCTCAAACTGTGTAAGCATAGTCGTCGTATATGAAGTTTCTCTCCATCATTTTTTTCATTTTTAGGAAGTGGAAAGTGAAATTTCTTTCCTTCCTTCCAGTACCTTTTCGAATCTTTCAGAAGACCTTTTAAATTGAAGTCGAGTTTCCTTTAGAGATAGAACACGCAGGAATTATAGATTCCTCAAAAATAGAAATTAAACTAGGTCAACCTCTTTCTGAAAAAGAATCACGTGAACAACCCCTTAAAATAAAATATAATAAAAAAAGAAAACACGTTTTTTGAAAACAGTACCTGAACTAATAGTGCATACTCCGTCTCCTTTTTTAAGTTATTAATGTATATTTCTTATGAAAACGTGTGCCAATAAATTTTATGACCTAGTCCACTGGGGTGCGATATTAGGTACAAAATATTCAATAATATTTAAATTTTAGTTTATTTTCTGACGCGTAAGTTTTGCTATCAAATTCTAATATATTTTTTCAATTTTAATATATTTATAATTCTCTTCGGTTTTAAATTTTTAAATTTTATATTTTTTATTAATCATTTTTAAATTTTAATAGGTATTAGTATTATTTTTTATCTTTTGTATATAATTTTTAATTTCTTGTACATATTTTAATATTTATAATTATAATTGTCTTAGATTTTAAATTTTTAAATTATTTTTTATTAATCAGTTTTAAATTTTAGTATTCTTATCTTTTGTATATGATTCTTATCTTTTGTATATAATTTTTAATTTCTGTACATATTTTAATATAGTATTATTAGTACTTTATAATTTTTCTGTTTATATCAATATTTATAAAAGTTTGCAAGCTGTAGTGTACATATAATTTTTTTTTTTTTGTATTTTTTTTTAACAATGCTTGCAAGACCAAAGAGAACGTCAGTAACAGAAGCTGAAAAAGTAATAACAGTTAATTTATACAAAAAAAAAAAAAAATGTCAGAATATGATGTAAAACCGTTGTCTATAAAATCGGTTGTGAATTATATAACAGAAATTGTAGGGGTTACAGCCCAAACAGTTTATCGAATTATTAATGAATATAATGAAAACAAAACAGTTTCGGCTCCGAAAAAACGATGTAGCCATGTACTTAAACAAGAAGAAAAAATGTGGAGTTTAGATGAAAAAGTGGACAATGTAACAGACCGTTTCATTATTTCGGTAGGTGACACTTCTTCAGAAGAAATTTCAGACAGTGAATAAATTTGTATAAAAGAATTGAAATTAGTGTACATATTTTTGTAATTTTTATAAATTATATAATTTCACCACTTTTGTATATTTTTGTAACTTTTATAAATTATGTAATTCCACTACTGTTGTATATTTTTGTAAATTTTATAAATTATAAAATAAATAAATTCTAAACTATATAAACATTCACTAATAAAATCAAAAATATATAAATGAAAATTAATTGCATTTAATAGTATTCATATAATTACACAGTAGCATACATAATGCTATTCAAAAATAAATATTTTTTCCGTAGTACGCACTCGAGTATACAAGGTACAGTTGTCATTTTCAAAAACATGTACGAAACGAGTGATTCGTTGACCTAGTTTAATTTCTATTTTTGAGGACACTATAGAAGTGTGGATAATTTTACTGAAGCACAACGAAATGGAAGGCAAAGCAGACTTACAAATTCAAAATTATATAGGTACTGTTTTGCAGACTGTCTTGCAATTTTAGTAGCTAATAACAGAAACGCAGCACCAAATAATATATTTACAGTAAATATTTTAATTCTGTATTTCTTGACTTTTGGACAAATGATTAAATCCATTTATATAGGCTGTTAAAAAATTTATGTAGCCTCTTAAAAAATCTATTTACTGTACAGGTGTTACGCGGTGATTAAATACCTCCTTAATCAAAATTATTTTTGCCTCAACGGATAGATTTAGTATTTTAAAAATATAATCCTTCGAGGATTGATAGTATATAGTCATGGCGTCATGGTGGTCTTCAAAATGAACTAATGAAAAAAAAGAACTGTCGATTTGAAGTATTTGAATACGTTGAATATTTACGTTATCTGATTGGTCGTTCAGCAAAAATTGTAGTGTTATTATTTCCAATAAAAAAATTTTTTTATCAGATTTTAGTGTGTAATAAACTTTACTTACTTACATACAAGCACTTAGCGAATTTCTTAAAATTATTTAACGGTATCTTTATATTTTGAAATAGTTTATTTTATGGATTAGTTTCTTTGCATAACCCAAATTTGTATTTGACAAACATCTCTACTAGTTTAGCATTTTGAGCCAATCCAAAATTTTACCAAATTTTTTATACTCTTGATAATTTGCAGAAATCTGGACGAATTTACGTACAGTTTTTTGGCAACTAGTAGCCAAAAGTAAAATATTTGTGTACTTAACTATTTGAACGTTATAAAAATTTTTTTTTAATTATTAGTGGTATGATGGCGTCACTTGGATGCGCATGTTTATCAACAAAGGCTACTGTTTATTGCCAAGAAGAACTTCTCTGGTGTAGATAATCTGGTATAATTATTTTTTTTTTAATACACATATAATTTTTATTACTATGTTTATAATTGCCTTTCTAGCGCCATCTGATGTAAACTGAAGGAGTATTTTAAAAAATTTTATAATCTTATTTATGTGTTTTATAATAATAATTAATAAATTAATTACTTATGACTCTGACGTAGCACTCTCATTAGATGCACATTTTCAGTTCTGTTTTAAACTTTAAGTTCGTTTTTTTTTTATTTTCTTTGATTATCATTACAGTGGAATCACTAAAAACCGATTTCGTTAATTGAAGAAACTAAATATCACCCTATCTCGATTAAGTTCCCTATGAAGATACGAAGAGCATACGGCCGTACGGGATCACTGAAATAATATAAATGAAAGAAATTCATTTAAACAGAAAATTTAATTTTGAAACTCAGCACAGACTAATTTCAGATGTTTGTCCTATCACAAAACTGTGAAGTCTAAGGCTGGTCGTCCATTGGTTGCGGACAACTGCAGTATTTGATTCAGACGATTATACGCACATTTGCCGTTCGTCCGAAATGATATGTCTACTGTTCGTCCACTAGCTCAATATTCGTCAGTATTTTCCTTTTTAATTTTTTTTTCTGAAGCTATAAATGCTATAAAAATACGTACAAAACAATTTATGGCACTTAATATGCAAACGTACACAGTTATAATTGTAATTTATCTTCAGTTTCATTTCAATAAAAATAAAAATCTCATGTAACGGACTTCTTTGCGGGACAAATCCAAACAAAATTGGATTTGTTCGCACGTTGTAATTATACGCACGGAAACGGGCGAACGAGACGCTTTCAATGAACGAGGATGTAAAGCTTCACAGCTGTTTGGATCGTTCATCCGTTTTCATGTGTATTGGTCCGTATTAAACTTCGCACGTTTCCGCATCCAGTGGACACCCAGCCTAAATGACACCGCATAAATTTCAAATATTTCCAAAGTTTCGTACAATATATTTCTTTTAAATGGGTTTCACTGTATTATGAATTATTAAACAAAATATTATATTAATTTATATACTGTATACTTTTCTTTTATACAGTAACGCAATTAAAAGAATATAAATTAAAAATATATCGTCTTATTTGAAGTGAATGGTTTTGTTAAATTTGAGGTCCAATTTAAACAAGATAACAATTTTTTTTCAAATACCATATTACGTAGTGAGGCCTGTTAGTGCTATTTCTGTGGCGTCAGATGCAGATTGAGATTTACAGAGTACGAATACAAGACAAACAAAAACAAACAAACAAACTCACTTTCACATTTATAATATTAGTTAGGATTTAGAAATTGTGAAGCTTTTAACGCTATTGTAATCAGAAATCATACAAAATAATTAATATTTTCTCTTGCAAAAAACGAACTAATTGTAAGCTAAAATTATAATTCTAGCAGGAGTTTATAAAAAACTTCGAAATTGTTCCAGATTGTATATTATGTTTGTCTTTTCTGTAAACTAGCGAAAATTACAATACATTTTTATTTTTATGATTTTATGATATTTTTCTATGGATTTATTACATTACGTCATAAGCAAAAAATATATGTATAAATAGTATATGTCTATCAAATCATAATCAATCTTCATTTGTTCACATACTTAAATGGGGAAATTTTTTTGTAAAAAAAGGGCACTAAATACGCTTTAGTAGTGAACGAAACGAAATAAAAATCATAGTATTCCTTGTAGATTATCTTAGAACGGTAACGAAATTTCTGAAAACGTAAAGGAGAAAAATAGATGATAGATATCATATAGGTCAAACAAAGTTAACATAGATTTTATATTAGAATCGTTACGGAATAGCATATCCGTTGTTTTATAACATATAAATAAATCTGATTATTAAATAGCTTGTCATTTTAGGGTATAGTAATTCATGCAGCAATGTGGACGTCGGTCTTCCATAAATTTATTTTGTACTTACCGTCCTTAACACAATAATAATAATAATAATAATAATAATAATAATAATAATAATAATAATAATAATAATAATAACAATATAAGGAGTGATGTGACAAACCCGTCCGTGAATGTACTACGGTACTTTTACGGATTGGTTTGGCACATTACCCTTCCACAGAGCCTAATACCTTGCATAATGCCGGTATAGGTGAATGTTACCCAGTACTGTCCATAATAATAATAATAATGCTGGGCTAAAATCCAACCTTCACGTCCCCGTTCGTGCCCGGCGGGCAACTGTTAGCTTCGGCTAGCAGGCTGACGAGGCTCTGGTATTTTTTCGACGAGGACAAACGTCGTATGACCGACAGAGATATCCACCGTATGAGAAAAACACCACCGTCTGATTGTACGATAGCTTTCGCCCTGATGTCTGGCAACAGGTCGTGTGCGTTTAGTATCCGTATGCGTGTGATTATCAAAGTCGTGATTTGTGTTCCGCCAAGTCGAATGGTGATATTTTTATATTGTGATTTGTGTAGTTTTGTCTGTGATTTCGTGCTGTGATCCTGCTTTTTTATTTGTTTTTAAATCTTATAGTGTCCCCTGGATGGTGCACTCCAGTGGACACAAAAGTGATAAAGTGATTGGCTGTGTTATTGCGTTGATTTTTTGTTCCTGTGACTTCGACGGATAGGAATGCGGTACTCGACGCACTCGTTCGCGTCATGCAGGCGTATGAGTCGACATCTGCCCGAACAGCTTGAGCGAGTTCGCTTAGTAAGGAGATGTCGTCTTTCCTCATACGGATGCGAGCTTGAGCGCCCTGGGACTGCTTTTGCCCCGTCGGGGTCATAGGGACATAAGTCAGATATACTATGATACTCTGTGGCATTGTCTCGTTCTCTGTAGCCTCGACTCGGACGAACGTGGCCTAGTCATCGTACCGGTCTCCCGTGTAGGTTGACCCCGACATCTGACAGAACGGCACATGTACCCAGTAATCAGTTATCTGACAGAACAGTACGTGTTGCTCAGTAATCAGATGTCACTGTCCCTACACGTGTGAGCTCCTAGGTGTTGACGAAGCCATTTCGGAATTGTCGAGACTATGGAGAGCGGAATCGTGTCACAGAGCAAGAAATATTGTGAAACTTGTGATATTGCTGTTTTTGTTTTTTAATAAGGTTGTGTTTAATATGTTTTGTTTTAACGATGTACCACTGAGGGCGTTTTCCACCCGAAGTGATAAATCATCTTTTATTCTTATCTGTGATATTTTGTTGTGCCGCTGTGAGGTTGTTGTTGTGGCTCTTAAGCGGTACTGTTTTAACTACTTATTGCGGCACTGGTCGGCCTGTAGCTCCCCAGTGACGTAATAAGATTTTCATTTCTATATTTTTTTTTAATATTATCTGGGATATTTCTAGTCAGTTTTCTCCATTCCGAGGCCCTTTACACCTCAGAGTTTCATCGCTGGTTTTCAGATCTTGGTGACCGGACACTTTGGCTAGCACTTAGCGTACCGCCACCGGGGACTGTCCACTCTTTGTGAAGCCCTGGAATGGCAGGGTCCATCGTTGAATTTTATTATGTGTATGCTTGTCCTTTGTCTATTGCATTTATGTGTTCCTGTCTTTATGTGTTCCTGTCTTTATGTGTTGTTTTTATCGTTTTTTCTCGTTTTGGCGGCGCATGCCCATAGATGGCGATGCCGCCGGGTGCTGCTGACCGCGCCATTCACCGGCAGCAGTACCCCAATTTTAAGTAAAAAAAAAAAAAAAAAATAAAAAAAAATAATAATATTTATTTCCGTATAAACTTAATACAGTTGTGGAAAAAGTTACACAGTAATTACATTTGAAAAAATTTCTGATTATAAATATAATTCCCAATTTATGCTATAGTAATCACTAATATTATATGAAACTTCATTAGTTAACACATTCTTTAGTTTTTTCCCTAATTTCACAGGTGGCAAATCAAGTATATGTTTAGGTGTATGGTTTCATATCTTTATTATGGTGTTGTACGTATTATTTTGAATAGCTGATAATGTTGTTTGATCTGACTGCAAATTGTACTTATTTCGCGTATCATAAGCGTGTATTATGCTACGTGTAGTAAAGTAAGATTGTTCTTGCTTGTAGAACATAACGGCTTCTAGAACTAGCATTCCGAATACTGTAAGAATTTGCAAGCTTTTGAATGCGTCTTTGCAACTGTCTCGATCTTTTAATCCGACTAGTAGTCGTATTATCTTTTTTTGAATGAGGAGTATCTCTTTTACATAATATACGAGTATACGATAATAAACGACAAACACAATGATATAATTTAAGGGAGCTTTTTATTTTCGTCAAATTAAACAGCTGATCTGATCTTAACACAATTTTATGAAAATCAGATATGCTATTGAAATATGAATACAGCTAATTTAAAGTTGTTAGGCGAGCGGTGTGAAGCACTATAAAGAACTGATTTTCTACAAAATTTCAGAATATAAAATTTAAATGAACCTGTGGTAAAAATTGTCCGTTAGTGCCACCAAATAGGGTCCAAATTAAAAAGTCTGACGAAATCCTCATACTATTGAAATTTTCAAAAAAGATGAAATTGAAGTCAAAATGATGAGTTTTGGTGTCCCAAGAAGGGTCTAAAATAGAAATACTTCTAAGACAGTTGTTATATGTACCTATAACCTTTATCGTACCTACGAATTTAAAATAAAAAAAATAATCTGGTTTTAGAAGTCCGGTAGTTGTTATGGAAAAAGAATAAATAAAACAATAACAGTGTCACTGGCAAAAAATTGTCTTGTTTTTAGAAGAAATTGTTCAAAATTTTCAGTATTTCACGTCGAATAGGATATTCTGATTAAATTGAAAATTGTTGAGGAATCAGTGTATTGAAATTGATCAATTTTTTTTTTAAAACATAATTGACACTAAATAACCGTCATCTCGTTTTAAAATGTTTAAAAATATTAATAAGATTTTATTACTAGTATTACTAATACACTGTATCACATTGAGCTACGGATTAAGATTTGTCCAAGACGCTATAGAGGCCAGTAGAAAATTTGGACCTATAACCGTGGCACGGGTTACAAATCCAGGTAAAAATTAGTGCACCTATTATACTAAACAAAATAACATTTTAAACTTTTCTTCTTTTTTTCTAAAGCCTTGAATATTTGTTATATCCAGAAAAAAGATGGTTCCTTCTTGAAAGTGCCAGAAAATACTACGATAACCGACCAAGAAGATTGCATTCAATTCAGTTGTGTTTCGGCGCTGGAAAATGTAATGTTTAAATTCGCTCGAAGGTAGTAAATAAGTAAATCTCGGCGGTAAAAATTTATCGTCTAAGATATGTGTCAACTTACAGGTGTTTACCTATATCAATTGAAGATATAAATTCTCCAAATCGAAGCGAATATACCATAGTGTCTGATAAGACCAAAACCTGGCCGAAATGTTGTCCGTACCCACTGTTAAAGGTGGCTGTAGAGAAAGGGATAAATGTTGACGAAAGAGATAAAAATATTTTGGTCGATATTGGAACAGCGGATCGGCCTAGTCAATCACGAAATCTGTAGTATGTGCCTACCCAAGTATAATACAACAATTTACCATTACCCATATAATACAACAATTACCCATTCTTACCAATACCGAAAAATTAGTGACGTATTTAATAACCTATAAAATAGTTTTTCTGAAATGAAATATTATAATTTTTACTGTACCGTCCATCTAAGCTAAGCTACATAGCGAAGCTATCGCTATAAGACAGGAAAGTATGATAATCAGGTCAACAGATCTTGACGAAAACCAAAATACTAAAAATCCAGATAGGAATGTTCTGGATCTGGACTTTCTGAGTTTTGTTTAATATAATCACAGTCAAGATTCAAAATAAAGTATTTTAGGATGCAAAAGTATAAAGTATGTTTGCGAAAAAAACAGTAGGATACGTTATTATAAAGTATGGTTGGCAACCCTAGCTATTTCTCCACTTTCAAAACGATTTCTTTATTAAAAATTCAAAAACTTCTTCCATTTATTTTTTCAAAAATCTCTTTAAAATTTTCTTAATAAATCTCTAACACTGACTGACTGACTGACAGACAATACGCACAGCCGTAATTTAGGTGAGCACTAAGAAAGGATTTCTGAAAATTCGCTCCCTAGGTGGGTTAAATAGGGAATGAAAATTTGTATGGTAATTCGTCATTTTTGAAGTTAGAGATATATAAAAATATGTTACTATGGCTATTAAAATAAATAAGATCTTAGTTAATAAATCTTTAACACTGACTGACAGACAACGCACAGCCTAAACTGTTGGGTTTAGAAGGACGAAATTTAGCACAGGAAATATGAAAATTGGCGTTTAGGCTTCTACTTATAAATAAAAGTCAGTTGTGTAAACGTTTCTGGAAATATATTCCCTAAGGGGTTAAAACAGGATATGAAAGTTCGTGTGGGAAGTTCGTCATTTTTGAAGTTAGAAACGTGGATATTGATTTCTGCTTTTGAAAAGCATTAAAAGTGAGCAGAAAGTGAGTACCTAATAAAAATATGTTGTCGATGGGAAGTCCCATCGGGTATACGGCTAGTAAAGAAATATTTTTTTTAATTTAAAGAAAAAAGTAAAAATAATATATCGTTCTTTTGAACGATATATTATTATTAAAATAAATTTTAATATTACCAGTATTAAATTAAATACCTATTTTGTTATTAAAAAAATATTTTTGTGATTCAAAAAAACATTTTTTTTTATTTCGAGAAAAAAATCAAAGAAATTTTTAATCTTTGAACAAAGAAACCATTTTAAGAGTGATATAACATAATACATATGAACTAAAAATTAATATTTTTCTAGACTATTGTCAAGGTTCTGTAGAATAATCTGGGATTTCTTATAATTTCCTCACATTTGTCTATTTGGCCATCTTGTACAGTGCGTGCTGTCTCAGCGAACGTAAAAATCATGCTGTTAACAGCGAACAACATAAGCCATAAAACCATACACAATAAAAGTAAAACGGTCAGATGTTTATAGATACATACATGTCTTAAGCATAAAATCACATTAAAAATTATTCAAAAGTCGGTTGTGATTACGAGGAAGCTGTGTGCCACACTCCATGGGCAGCGTATTTTTCTTCGCTGACATAGAAATGTCATTTTTTATTATCTTATATTTTTTGGTGTTTGATGTCAAAAGGAACGTTTGATAAAGGAGGTTAGGGTGTAGAGTAAACAATTTTTGACTTCACTAAAGTGTAACTTTTTTTTATTGTGAACTTAATACTTATATTGAACCCAGAACTGAAATCCATAACATAAGGAATTAAATAACAAGATGTTTCGTTTAAATTGTGCAATAACTGTATTTTTTAATAATTGGTAGCCTTCTAAATACATAAATTTTATTATTCCATCGTAATAACAAAATTAATAATTTGACAATAATTTAAAACGGAAAAGAAACAAAAATTTCAGACTACTATTTTTACTAACAATAAAATTATATTTACAAATTCGATAATAAATTCAGTAGGAAATCTTACACAAATATTAAGGCTATAAAGAAGTGAATATACTCAAATTACTTGAAGGTATTAAATTTATTGATATTTTTATTTAATGTTTTTAAATTTGAAAATAATAATATATTTCACAAAAAAAAAGAAAGATAGAAAAATGGTATTTTAAAATACAAAAAAATAATAATCAAAGCTACTTCTTCTTTAAGTTACATTTTTATGTTTATTTAATAAACAAATATTTACTACAAAATAATAATATTGTAACCGATTGAACAATTGAACAAACAAGACATTTATTCTATAAAATTCTTGTGTTAAAATATAAAAATATTTTACGGGCTGAATTTTCATATAATTACAAAAATTATTAAGTTTAAATGCAGAAAATTTTTCTACTTCTTTATATCCTTGAAAATGAAAAAAAAGGTGTAAACAAAAATAAAGTTTTAATCCCACTTTGTACATAATTTTACATTAAAGTATTTTTTTTTATATTAAATTTCGTTTTTTTTTATTTTTCTAAAATTTCTAATTACAATAATGAACTGATATCACAATTAGGGTGTATATTTATTTATTTATTTTATAAATCTAAATCTATTTTTTTTTAAATCTTAAAAACTAAATCTTAAATATTTCAATAATTTCCATTTTTTTACTATTCACAATTTTTAATTAAATATAGCGAAAATAATTTATTAATTTTTGGTTTTGAATTGTTTTTTATAAGTACGGTTTTGAACAAAAATCTTTTCAGGCGTCTATTTAAACATTTAATTTACACGGGACCCTCAACAAAGATTTTACGTTGTCGATTATCGAAAGGCCTCAATATATTATAGTTGATGAGGTTTGGTGGAATGATTTGTGGAACAAGAACATTTCTCAAATACTCAAAAAATCTAAAATAACAGAATATGGACGGTGAGTGTCGAATAGGTGTCGAATAATTCCGAAATAATTTTCGTTTGCAAAAGCTCTGTTAAAGCGAAATTATCTTTCTGTTTTAGCGAATTTCCAAAATGGAATTCAGCTATTACAGCCACTGTCATGACGCGAATATATATATATATATATATATATATATATATATATATATATATATATATATATATGTCCGCGCGATAACTCTCGAACGAAGTATCCTTTTTTGACGAAATTTGGTGAGAACATTGAAAGTCCCAAACCCTTGAATGAGTTCGTCAGCCAGACACGTCGGATGCCAGGAATATGGTTTTTGTTCTTGCAAAAAATTAGTTTAAAAGACAAGAAAAAATTATATAAAAAAGGTCTTTAAACTTTTTTTCTACTTTTTAGTGTTTGTTTGGTGGATTTTTGTGTAAGATTCATTTTTAAACCACGGTGGAACAACTCCTAAAAATTAAAAAGTAAACTTTTTTTCTATGTCAACTAGTTTCCGAAAAAAACTAATTTTTATAAACGGAAATTCGCTATGGTATGCAGGATGCTGCGACAGGGGTATTTGTTTTTGTATTCCTTTATATTGTACTTTTTGTTTTTAACTCAGAATACATAAAACCAGCATTTGGACAGCGAAAACGGAACATAACGTAAAATAAAAATTGATTTAGTTGATATCCGACAATCCCGTTCTTATTCTATTTTAAAATTTTGATATGTTTCCAAAAAAAGAGGAAAATAAATATTCATTAATAATTACAATTTCAATTAGAAATATTATTGTGTTAAGAACTGATTAACTTTTACGTTGTCTGTGGACTGTGCGGTGATAAATCTGTCGCACTATCCCTAGCACTGTCTGGAGATGACGGCGAGGCTCTACTACTACTATTCCGACTATGATTTCCACCTAACACGTACGGCGCAAATCGATGATGTGATAATGGCGTCGATGGTGATGGATATATCGGCGGTCGTGGTGGTATACTACCACCGCCACCCCCCGTATTGACCACCACCGGTGACGTGTGACCACCACCGCCGCCACCGCCGCCATGTGAACTTTGATGATGTAATGCCGCCGCCGTGGCTAATTGATGCTGGTGTGCCGCCAACAGTGATGGACCAAGACATGCCCATTGACCCCATAGTACACCTGGTGGAACACCGGGTGGTAAAGCGGGCGCGCCACCCGCTGCGCCGGGGGAATTTAGCGCGGCTGCCGGATTGCCGTACAGAGTTGTGATGGGATTCATTAGGGGCGCATAGGGCCCCGCGGCTGCTGCAGCAGCCCGTAGGAAGAGTTGAGATCGTGCCGCGAGTAAAGCTTTCTCCTCTAATGTTAGATTGTTGTTGTGATGAAGTTCTAAGTCACCGAAGGGACGTAGCGGGGAACGAAGGTAGTGTTGCTCGGCCAACATTGATTCCATCGTTTCTCTGGAAATAAAAGACAGAAATTTAATTTGTGAGAAAAGTTAAAATAACAATTTTAGAAGATTTTTCAAAAAAATAAAAAAAAATTTGAGCGTGTTGTTAAAAAATTAGTCTACTTTACCTTTCAGAAACATACCTTTCAAATTCTGTAAGTCGTGACGAATCTCGAAAACCTTTGGCGAATGGATTGCTGTCAATTTTTAATTTTGTAATCTGAAACAAAAAAATTATCGTGTTATTTTTTGTAAACAAAAATTTGAATTAAGTATAAATTTAATAAGTTTGAGCGTTACTTTATGGTATTCCATATTTGATTTTCGTAAATAAAAACACTTTACTTTATAAAATACCACTTTTATTGAATATAAAACTCTTATGACATGTTTCGGTCAATATGACACACGTTTGAGAATAGTAATATTGACCGAAACATGTCATATTTAATAAAAGTGGTATTTTGTAAAGTAAAGTGTTTTTATTTACGAATATTGAATTAAGTATATTACAAAATTTCTCAACGAATATATTAAAACGTGAAATTAAAAGCCTTTTTTCCTCACAAACAACAATTGCTATTGAACTGAAATTTGGGACAGTCGTAAAAGTCGTTTGTTGTCATCAATTCCAGGTGAAAAAATTATAAAAAATATTTTTGTTTTTATTCAAAAAAGCGTTCGAAAACTAATTTTTTACTTTCGAAAACTAATTTTTTACTTTCGAAAACTAATTTTACTTTCATATGATGACGAATAATATTTTCAGAAAAAGGAGCTTTGAGCTTTGAACTTTGCAAACACAATGAAAATTGGCAGATAGAAAATTTATTCTCGCAAGAGTTGTAACAAATGGTACTACCAAAACTACCATATTCGAAAATGATTATTAGTTTGTTCGTTAGACAGAGTCGAATCCTTTCCGTCTATGGCGTAAAATTAGTCCGTCTTATACGGTACAGGCTGTCCCTAATAAAATTGCATATATGGGGATCTCGTAAACGATTTTCATATAGAAAAGTTTCATCCGATTTAACCGAAACTGTATCTCTCACTGACAACTTTATTAGGGACACTCTGTATACAAAATTTCAAGTAGCACCCACTTATTCAACTACTCTATCTATAACTCTTCTATACGTATTATAGCTAACAAATATTTAGAGTCATATAAAATTGTAATGTATAGTGAGAATTATGTTATAAAATAAAATAGAAATATGCAATATACTTAAATAATATTAACCAACACACAATGATATGATAGTTATAAAAATCATATTTATAAAACTCGTTTTCTTTTCTGATCGTCACCAGAAAAAAATTTATACAATATGTATAAAGAAATAAGAATACTCTTTCTATAGTCCATATACACAATATTAAAATATTGTATACGTAATATCTGGTGTGCTGGTATAAACAGTTAGGGATAATTGGCCCACCCTGGGTGCTCTGCCCCCGCTGTCAGTCATCTTGACTGTTTATTCTGCTTGTTAGTGCCCAGCGGGATAGACTAAACCAGTATACTGTGCTGCCCGTGTTGTTGTGCATAGAAATCTTTTTAAACTATAAACGTAATCAATGTTTAAAGTCATCTTATAGACGGTATAGATTTTCGAAATATTAATAATTCTTTTGCTTTGAATGAATAAAAAGTAAGTACATATATTTTGTATGTAGTTATAATGTTCACTGTGTAATACAGTGTAATTATTATCTCTCTTTGTTTAGATTATTTTAAACAATGGTTTTTATTTATGACTGAAATATAATAGCCAGGGAGCTGATGGCAATTTCGGTAGATAATTTCATCGTCGTTTATAGTAAACAGTAATATATTATGTATAGTTTACTACTGTGCGAATAAGCAAAAATTAGAACGAAGCTCAGATGGTGTTGACTTTTTCTAAAAATTTAGAAACGTCTAATTAAGTCTCCTTAAATTATATCATCGTGTCTTTCATTGTTATAGTGTATTAGTTAGTAGGTATGTAAATTTGTGGGAAAAAAATGACCATTTAATTTAAATCATTTCATTGTTTTTTTCATGTGTATTTTTGGATTTAATATACTGTATACTTCCTAGCAAAAAGAAATAAAGAAGGTAGAAAAAGGGACATCTAATTTTAGCTACAATTCTAAAAAACATCTGTCGCAGCATTCTGCAAAACATAGTGGAGTTCCCTTTACAAAAATTACTTTTTCTCGAAAGCCTGTTTACATAAGATACACATAATACCTCACCGCCTGTCTCATATGATTTTTGCCGCTCTTTACCATGGTGTAAATTTAATTTTGAAAAAATTTTTAACTTTTGCAAATTATAGCAAAAAAGTTATTCGTATGACGGAATTATGTTTATTTTTCTCGAAAATCCGTTTAGATAGGATAATGGCTCAAAAATTTATGTGATTTTTTCACCCTTTATTATGGCATAAAAAAGTGTGGAAAAATTTTTAAATTTAAGCAATTTTTAGCAAAAAACTAATTTTTGACAGTGTAATAATTGTTGAAAAAAATATTGTAAATAACAGTAATACTATTTGTTAATATTTCAGCACAATATTCGACAATTTATGCATTTTTCAGTTATGACAAGCGAATTTGAATAAGATTTAAATATATAGATACATATATAAATACAAAAAGAAATAGATTCCATTGACTGCTCAGTGTACGAGACCCTAGCTGAGCGAGCTCGACTCGCTCTTGGTCGATTTTATTTCTATTATATCACATTTTTTTGATACCAATTTTATCGTCACGGATTTTTTCAACTATACCCCACTCCGTAAATACATTAATGTTAAAATTTTCTTCTCATTCTGTTGTCAATTTTTACATATTTATGCAAATATTTTGACAGAATTATATTAATATGCACTATGCCATGTTTTCTTTAAAAACAGATAAAAATGTATTTTACATGCGTAAGTTTTTTATTTAAAGAAGATGAAACTTATTTTGTATATTTAGGTATGCACATGCATATAAATTATGTGAGTTACAAAAAAAGAGAAACGAGGGACATTATTATTATTATGAAAAAGAAAAAGAATATTATGCCGGCTCGTTAAGCATTCACAGTAATTCGTCAATCGGCAAACACATTTACTGACATTTTTTACAACTACAATTTTTTTTTTCGTCTTTCATATACATATGTCAACAGAAATATAATTTTTGAAAGTCAATAAGAGGAACTTCATAACCACCAAAGAGCCTAATGATGATTATGGCGCTTATACACACAATTAGAAAATATAAAGTTTTTGTCTAAATTCAATGAAATACAGTCAGTGACTGTTAGTGGGAAAAAATTTAATCCGAAGTATTATAGCAGTAAGTATATAGACCTATTCCGAATATGAACGTGCTTCGTACAGTACTTTTTCAGCAATCGCCAACCAGCAAAAAAGGAGCATGGCATACTTTGTTTTAATTAACAATGAACAGTGGCGTTTTTATGGTAGGAGGCGACTAGTAAGTGGACAAAAGGAATTTCGTTATTCTGATAGCAAAAATGAAGGATTCATATATAAATTAACATTATTCAACCAATAATCCTAATTCGTATTACCTCCATACAGCTTAATTTGAGAAAACATTTTTTTAAATAAGATGACGTCATCAAGTTTAAAAAGATTTTTCAGGATCATAAAAATCGCAATTAAATTCAAAATGATAAAACTAGAGGTGAATTATACAAGTTTTCCAAGTCGTTCTTTACATTTTTATCAAAATTTATCAAAAATAGGACCGTTAGAAAAAAGGGTTTTGTTGAATAGTCAAATTTCTAAAATTAATTAAAAATCACATTTAAATTAATACAATGATTTGGTCATGTGTATGGTGAGTTGTGTATTTAAGTTCAGTTTAGCTGGACATTATAATTGGTGAATATTAACCTATATACGTCTAAATCGAACAAAAGTTCACCATACGTTGATAATGTTGACAATGAGGGCTGATTAATTAATAGCAGAAACGGAATAATATTAGCCAGACTACCTACGCCAATAAGTGTCCAACTCTCGTAAGAACTATGATACATACTATGTTTGAAAGTATTAACTATGTAAAATTAAAAATTTATAGGGACAGAACCAGAGTAAGGCTGGTCGTCCATTGGTTGCGGATAACTGCGATATTTGATTCAGACGGTTACGCACGTTTGTCGTCCGTCCGAAATGATATGTCTACTGTCCGTCCACTAGACCAATATTCGTCACTATTTTTCTTTTTAATTTTCTTTTTCTCAAGCTATAGATGCTATAAAAATATGTAAAAAACAATTTTTGGCACGTAATATGCAAAGATACACAGTTATAATTGTAATTTACCTTCAGTTTCATTTCAATAAAAATAAAAATGTCATAGAACAGACTCTTTCGGGCGGCAAAATCCAAACAAAATTGGATCTGTTCGCAAGTCGCAATTATACGCACGGAAACGGATCGTTTGTCCGATTTCATGCGTATTGGTCCGAATTAAATTTCGCACGTTTCCGCATCCAATGGACGACCAGCCTAAGGACACCGTTAATCCAGCGGCGACAAAACCCTAAAATCGTCTATGATTGTGAATAACAATCACAGTTTCAACGGATATAAAAAACTACGACAAATTTTATCAAACATAAGAACCCTAAATTTTTGTATATCTACTCGAGAAAAAAATTAGAAATTTGACGAATTAACTTGAGCATAAAAAAAGACATCATTTAACTGATGCATCTGTTATTAGAGACACATTTTATATGTATCTCTTGTTTGTACCTATACTACATCAGTTACATACATAAAGAATACGTTCTCTGCACATTCAAATAATATAATGAATGGGGGTTCTGAAGGAGCCACACACAGTGTTTTCGTGTCACCCTGTCCTGTCTCATTTAAAAACTATTATTTATGTTTATATTTAAGGAAGAAGATGTATGGAGTGCCATACTTATTTTATTACCTCTCCAAAAATACAAAATATATCTTTTTACAGTATCATTAACAAAGTAACAAGTTCACGAGACGGCAACAAGGTGGCAGCAGTAACAGCAACTTAAACATATGTATGCTTGTACCATGTATGTATGATGATAACACCCGTTACAAAATATAGGAACCAAAAAAAAAAAAATGTGAGACAAAAAAATATACTTTATGTGTTGCACTGTTTTTAGGGTACTGAAGAAAAAGTCTCAGAACCCTTATCTTTCGTCATGTTTGGTCCATCTATCGGCCGACAAATTTTTCATAATTTCTCGAAAAAACTTTTCCGTATGAGAAAGTTAATAATGCAAATGAACGTTTTCTCATATAACGTATTTAACTTGAGATTCGTTTTACAATTTTCCATTTTGAAATTTCGTTTGTGACGTATGAAGCTTCAAAGTGAAAACTTTTACCCCCGGCCAGTAACATTTCAATCGTGCGTCCCAGAAATTTGAAAAAAATACTGATACGAGCTAGGGCTGTGTAGAGTGTGACAATAACCCATATTTTTTAAAAATTTTCCTCTAAATATATAAATGACGAGCATAAAAAAGTCTTTCTACTTTTCCCCGGATACCCTATCAACAGCTACGGGCCCCCTCTTCAAGCCCGGACCCTGAGGCTCAACTAGTGATGAGCAAATGCAAGACCAAGACCAAGACTTGGCAGTTTTGATCTTGGTCTTGTTCTTGCATTAAGAATCTTGGTCTTGGTCTTGCTAGAGCAGTTTGAGTCTTGGTCTTGGTCTTGCAAAATGCAGTCTTGGTCTTGGTCTTGGTCTCGGTATTGCTAAAAAATCTCACACTTTCTTGCATTTTTTTATTAGCGAATTTTTTTCTTCTAAAATCAGAATTTTCTCTGTTTACGGTATTAATTATATTTTCAAACTATTTAAATAGTTTAGCAAGAGTCTTGGTGCTTTTGTCTTGGTTTTGCTCACTTGAGTCTTGGTATTGGTCTTGCAGTCATACTTTAGTCTTGGTCTTGGTCTTTCTCTTGGTATACATAGTCTTGGTCTTGGTCTTGGTCTTGCAAAAATGCAAGACCAAGACTAATTTTGCTCATCACTAGGCTCAACTCCGGCTACCCTGCCTTCTCGTCGGGCCTGATACGAGCACTTGAGAAAAAGGTTCAATTAAAAATCATTTTGGCTAAGTTGTGTCAGTAACTTTTACAGATATATGTATATAGCCAACGAAATTTTTCCCAGTGTGGTAAAAATAGGAAAAAGAAAATAGACTCTAGTTAGTGGAATTTAGCTTGGAAATATCAGCGGAAATGTTGAAAAATGAATGAAATTTTCGTTTCTGGCAATTGCATATTATGTAATATTACCTAAATAATGTTTAATACCATATAGTAACATAAGTGTTTGCTCGTTGGCCTATGTTCAACATGTTTTAAAGAAGATAATATGTGCCAAGAACCAAATTACCACGTAATTGACCCTCGCACTAACACTAGTCGTAACACATGTACAAGTAACATTGTGGAATATATTTTTCTTTTTTTATAATAAACCATCCTATATTTTATCCCGAAAACAGTAAATGAGGAACCCTGAATTAATGCGTATTCAACACGCGCTTGGCAATTTTTTCAATTATTCGACAAAAAAAGAGAAAAAGCATTAATATTAAGCATTAACATTAATATATTTTTAATGGCAAAATTTTGCTTATTGTATATTTACCTTCGAATTAACCCAAAAGAATTTTTTTTAGGTTTGTTATTACCCAGATATCTCCGCGTCCTAAGAAAATACCTCTACTCAAATAATGTTTAGACAAATATGTATTACTTTGATAATTTATGAATTAAATTCTTAAAGTATGATTACGATTAAAAAGCCTAGATGCAATTTTCTTCTTGGCTTAAATAAATTTCTCAGTTCACACATAAATAGTCTTAAATCAATTCTCTAAGACTTTCAGACTCAATTTTCAAAAGACGAGAAAATTTTCAAAATGAAAAATATACACATGAAAGCTTTCAGTTAATAAAAATATTAACTATGAAAAATTTTTGTTACGTTCAAGTGCTAACTAAAATAAATTTTGTGAATCTGTTGAAATAAATATATTCGTAAAATTTATCGAATCGTCGAGTTGAATTGGAAGGCGTTACTTTGCGAAAAACATTATTTGATATTGTATTGTAGAGGAAACTGGTCTAAGTGGTTGTGGAAAATATACAGATACAAATAAATGTGAAACTAATCGAATTATCCCCTATTTGTTAGACAATTTATTTCAAAAAATATTTTTATTCAATATTAAATAAATGGCATTGCGCCAATTTGTTTTACATTTTAATGTTTCCAATTGATTTTATGGTGCTTGCAATCAATTTTATTTTTGCTATTCAATGATTTTTTGCAATTAAAATAAGCAATATTTTAAAGTTACATCGTCCAGAAAAAGATATATTTCATCAGTGTTAAAACTAGGTGAATATTATAGCTTTCAAGATGATTTTATTAGTAAAATATTTTTAGCTTTTTTGCAAGTCAGTAGTACAGTAGAAAAAAATGATTTCGAGAACCTATAATACGGTTCCTTCATCATTCTATCATGTTTTTATGATTTCTGAGGCACTGAAAAATTGTAGTATATTTGATGAAGTAATTTTGGGTATGGACTTTTCATTTTCGTAATTAAAATAGGGAAATTCCATTTAGAAATTTTACTGATTCGACAAAAATCGTTTTCTTAATGGTCCTGTAACTGGCTTCCAGTTTTATCATTCTGCTATTATTTATTTGCAATTTTTAAGGCATAGCAAAAACCTTGATAAGCTAAAATCAGTTTTGTTATTTTTAAGTACTTAAGAAAATATTAAAAATCTCTCAATCTCAGTGTCAGTATTTGCCGTCAAATTAAACAACATTGTCATTTGTTCGTGATTTTTTGACAATAAAACCACAATTACCTAAACACTGTTTTAAAAATAGTAATTTTTGTCAAGGTAAAGAGAAAATTATGCTAATGGTAAATGAAGATGATAATTTTTTTGTTAAATAATATATTCAAGGTTTAAATTTTTAATATCCTTTATTTAATTGCATTAGTTTTAATATATGTATTTAGTAAATTATAAACTGTTAATATATACAATTTTTTGGCAATATTTCGCAACAATAATTTCTATTAAAAATTAGACAGGAATTTCTAATTCCAAGGGAAATTTACGTAATTACCGACTAGAACAATTTAAATTTAAAGTTCTTGAACAGCGAAAAGTAACGCTACTTTACATTTTCATATTGTATATATATGAAAAGTTGTCGCGAAAATTACCTACCCAAATCATTTTGAGAAAAAATAAATTTCGAAGGAAACATCAATTTTTAAGAAATTTCATGGAAACGTTGCAAGTCCAAAAATCTTAGATGAATTCTTCAGCCAGACACGTCCGGTGCCCGGAACATGATTTTTTAGGCGTTTTTCGTGAAAAAATAAGTTTTTCTATAAAAGTTCAGAAGTTTTTGCGATATTTCTTTACACCACATTAGAAAGAAGACAAAAAATCACATGAAAAGGTTTTTGAACAATTATTATTATTCTATTGGTTGTTCAGAAAGTAATTTCGTTTTTTTAGGTGAAATTGAAAGACGATTTTCTTATAGCACGTAAATGTTTTATTGAACTATATATTTTCCTATTTGGTTCGATACTTCTTATTATTTTTCTAGCAGAAGCATGATTCCAATGGCTTTATTTTATTTCCAAAACGTTGCACCTTCAACATCAAAATTTCCAAAACGAAATTTTGTAAAACAGTTTTGACACTGGTATTCTGTCAATACATCTTCCCCATACACTTCCCCGTAATGTTTTCCTTCCCTCAACAGCATTTTTACCTTTTCGGTAATAAAAAAGTAAAATATGCCGAAAACAGTGCTTTCGATTTCCCATATTTGATAGGCCACAAAACAAAAGCTATTGCATAGAATTAAACAAACTTTTCCACAAACAAACCTTGCTATATCAGCTGTCAAAATTTATAATTACAAGGCGGCTTGTACCTATGTGAAGTTGACTGTAGAAAATGGTATATTGCACAATAAGTGGGAAAAGAGGCTTATTTCTCACGTATATGAGTTTGTTGCGCCAGCCCGCAGGGCGAGTCCAACAATTCATATGAGTGAGAAATAAGCTTTTCCCACGTATTTTACATTATACTTTTTCTACGAGCACATTATTTTTCGTAAAATTTAACATAAATAATTAAAATAAAATTTAAATAAGTAGTAAAAATTTTTTAAATTTATGTCAGTGGTGAGATGGTTAAATTTTTGCCAAAGCATACTTTGAAACTATGGAAAAAATAATAAATATTATACCTATGTATATTTTTAGAATAATTTATATAAGACTAGACATATACCCGATGGAATTTCCCATCGGCAACATCTTTTGATTAGGTATTCACTACTCACTTTCAATGTTTTTCAAAAGCCTAAATACCAATTTTCACGTTTCTAATTTCAAAAATGACGAACTTCCCATACGAACTTTCATAAATTTCCAGAAACGTTTATACAACTGACTTTTATTTGTAAATAGAAGCCTAAACTACAATTTTCATATCTCCTGTGCTACATTTCGTGCTTCTAAAGCCAACAGTTTAAGCTGTGCCTTATCTGTCAGTCAGTGTTAAAAATTTATTCAATAATATTTATTCTAATAGCCATAGTAACATATTTTTATATACCACTAACTTCAAAAATAACGAATTTACAGTGTACCAAATTCGAGAAGAAAGTTGACTGGCCATAAAATTTTAAAAATTGTGATTGGCTGTTATTAATAAAGGACAACGAATATGGCAAATCAGATAAATTCATCTTTGTCTACCTGACCTAATTTCCAAAGTAGGATTTACATACAAAAAAAAAAAAAAATCGTGCAGAAATGAAATACATTCAAAAATTGATGTTTAAAGTTTTTAAAACAAATTTTTGGAGAATAACAAGAAATAATTAATAAAATAATTTTGTACACATACATACAATTTGTACAATACATTTGACACTTATGTGGCATAAATTAAAATTTTTAAATTAAAATTTAACCATAAATTTGAAAATAAACACAAGACAGGAACAAAAATTGATTTATTGGAATTAAATATACATTTTTTTCTGTATTTGGTTAAATATTTACATTTGAATTAAGAAATGTAGCTTAAAGGTAAGTAGAATTATGACAGAAAAAATAGCACATTTAAATTGAAATATCTTTTAATATAAATTGAAAAATCAAAATACAAAATCGTAGCAAACAGTTACCGTAGTGACTGTAATTTTAGAGCAGTTAAGAACAATGTAATGCCTGACAACACATACCCCATTTTATTTTTGCTAATCGATCACATTATCATATCGAAAACCATAATATAAAGAAAAAAAAAACATCCAACATCCATTCATACCAACAACTAAATTTTATTATTAGGTTTATTAGGTATATAAATTATCTGCATATTACAATTATTTCACCTATACTGAAATTTGATATAATTTTCGTGTTCGAGTTTACGCATTCAGTTTTATGAAAAAAAAAAATATGGGAAAGTTCAAAATTATGATTTTGTACATACTTTTTTATCTTACTTACATGTACTCAAGTAGGAACTTTAAAAACGATGTTTAACTATATATTCACTAAATATTTTGTTCCAGTGTAAAACTGACTTGTAAAATTTTATTGCCCTTATTTTCAACTCAGATTTGCTATATTATACATACAAATTTTCATCTCCTAATAATTCGTCCCCACTTAGGGGACGAATTTTCAAAAATCCTTTCTTAGTGCTCATTTACGTTACATAAGGAACTCCTATGCAAAATTTCATTCTTCTAAACCCAACGGTTTAGGCTGTGCGTTGTTTGTCAGTCAGTCAGTGTTAGAAATTTATTAAGTAGATTATATATTAAGCTAAAGAAACAGCCAACTTTTTTATTATATTAAGGCGTGGGAAATTATTTCGTACGCTATTTCCGCACGGTGTGGGCAATTGTTAATTTTTACATATAGTTAGCCGTTAGCCTACTTGTAATAGTAGGAGTAGAAAAATATAATTAAGTTCTCTATTGATGAAAAACGAAATTACATTCCGAACGACCTAATATGTCAATTTGTTTCCGAAAATAACTAATTTTTACAAACGGAAACTCGCTATGTTATGTAGGATACTGCGACAGGAGTATTCCACTTTTTTTTACAGAATCCTAAAAAGAAGAAAACCTTCAAAAAAATTTATTCTCGCCTTATTTGAAAGTTGGTTTCGCCTCTGATCGTCCGAAAACAGCAATACCAAAAATTTAACCATTAGTTAATTTTATTTTTTTTACTATTTTCTGTGTATGTGCATATAGAAATTTTTCCATATATGTACTTATACCCACATTCTATATTTCTATAATATATTATAATGTTGGTATACATATATCTATTTCTCTTTATCTGGATATAGTTAGTATATTTATAGTTGTTTAGTGTCCGAACCGGATGTTGAACGCTTGTCGACGTAATGATGACGTGTTGGTGGTCAACAACGCCCGGGAGTATTCAACACATATACACAAATCATGTGGTACGTAATGTCGACACAGCACAACACTACATACAGGAGCAGAGCAAACGGATAGGTTAGCTGAACAGGATAATACAGGATAGGTGGAAGGATCGAGTCAGAATGGTATTATAGTAGTATGTATATGGGAATCAAACTATACGTTGTTTTATATGTATATTATAATAAATATACAGATATAGGCGAGCTTGAATTGATGCACGAGTGGCCGAAATTATTCGGCCACGTTTTTAGGATTCCAAAGAAAATCTCGGAATCCCGCCTGTTTGTTATGCCTATTTATCAAACCTCCATAATTCCTACATCCTTCGAGCTACGAACATAAAATTTTATATGTACATGTTACAGGTATAGATCTCAGTTATAATAATATAGTGAAAAAAATTTCTTAATTTCACATCCAATGGAATATCACTAGAAAGGGTTCATAAAATGAAGCTGAGGTTCCTTTACCATATACTTTTCATTTTTAAGCCCCACTTGCAATGTACTGAACCCTCTACATAATTTTTATGCTGTTAATCCAAAAAAATTAAAAACCCCTGTCACAGCATTCTGCACAACATAGCGAATTTCCGTTTACAAAACTTAGTTTTTCTCGAAAACTAGTTAACACAAATTTTTTCTTCTATTTCCAATAATATGAAAAAATGTTACAAAACTTTTGAACTTGGGGAAATTTTGGCAAAATATTTTCTTTTACGAAAAATACCCAAAAAAACACGTTATGGGCATCGGACGTCTATGGCTGAAGAATTCATCCAAAAATTTTAGATATTAGTGAAATTCATTTTCGGCGAAACAAAACAAATTTTTGTCATATAGTTCTGAGCTCAAGTTGCGCCATGACAGTGGCTATAATAGTTGAATTTTCGATTTGAAAATTCGCTAAAAAATTAAACAGACAGGTATACTAGCTCTTGTTAAAAGCACTCATTTAAAATTATTTTGACTAAGTTGTACCGGTTACTTTCGGAGACTTTATAGTAGAAGAAATGGTCTCCAATAAAGGAAATTTTGCATCAAGGTATGTTTCGAGTATTAGAAAAGAACTTCCAAAAATTCAAGTTTAAATCATTAACGGCCGGTTTTACATTCATAATTTTAAAGGTTCTTTAACTAAAGCTATTTTTAATTTAAAATCGACTTTATTTTTAGCATTGTTTTACAATGATTAGGTCTGCTTACTTTTGTTAAAGGACTTTTAAGTGTTGCATGGATAAAACGAACTATGAATGATCATAGCCAATCTTACATTTAAAAAAAATAACTATAGAAACGAAAATATCAACATAATTGAATTTCAAAATATACGCATTTCACTCGTTTCGCTACTGCCAGTGAGATTGGAATATAAAACTACATTATTTCTTTTTAAAAGAAATTTATCATAAATACAATGAATCATAAAAGAAATCGCGGGTAACCCAGAAATCGTTCAGCCAGTTTAACCCAAAAGGAATGTTTGATATTAATCCAAGACGTAAAAATAACCAAAAATATTATTGAAAATAAGCAAACAAATAAAATTATTATTTTATTTATTTAAGGTACGAATATTTTATAGAAAAATTATGCTTATAAACAAAATTCAATGATAATAATCGGCAATAACAAATATGTTAAAGCCGACTTTAAGTAGTAAAAGTCGAGATAATTCTTACTTTAGTTTAAAGTCGACTTTTACACTAACGGAGCTTTAAATCTGATTGTAAAACAGTACCAAAAATAAAATCTGTTTTAAAGTTGGCTTTAGTGTTAAAGTTGGCTTTAAGTGTGAATGTAAAACCGGCCGTGAGGGAAATACTAGGACAAAATTTTTGTTTCTCGTAAATAATTCTAGATAATTTTTGTTACGTATATCAAAACAACAAAATTATTTGACTTTAGAAACGTCTAGATATCCGTGACAACGCAACGTCATAAAAATAATTCTTGCAAAAAAAAAAAAACGTTATTCAAATTCAAAAACTTACCAGTTGATTTTGATATGCTGTGACCGCCGTAAATACTGATTCGGGGAATATGAACGTTTTATATTCGGCATTTTCTAAGTCGACAATTTGATTGGATGAACCATCCGGTCGTTTCACTAGATGTATTCGGGGTTGATATTTGTGCATCGAATTTAATACCAACTGTAAAGAACCAAAACCAAAAAGTAAATAATGATTCTAATGCCTTATCTAGATACATTAATTTAACAAAACAAAATTGTGTTTCTATTTTGTTTTGATTGAATAGTACATGTTTAGAAATTATTTAAAAAAATACAAAATCTCCCAGATACATACATAATTATATTAATTTCCGAAAATAATTTCAACAATTCTCATAAATATTCATTTTTGTCTACAAAAAAAAAACCTTCACTTACGCATCAATTAATTAATTTCATAACAAATTAAAAATTTATTGATAACACACTTTCTCAGTTTTATAAATAATTAATTCAATAAAAAAAATTTTGGAAATGCTCGGATAGTGTTAGAGCGCACTATTAACCGTTGTAATTAACCTTAGCAACAGACAATATAATACACCACATTACATGTCCAAACTAATTTATATTTTTAACTAATTATTTCATATATAATTCAGGTAGATATTTAATTAAATAATTATCTGTTTGATTTTTATTTATTTAAATTTATTACAATTATTACGTGTGTGTTTAATTTCGAGTGGGCCTTTCTATTAATAAAATATAATTTAATCGGATTAGTCTGTAATTATTGGGCTTCAGGAAAAGCGTACTGTAATATATTCATACAGGGTGTAACGATAGTAAGTCATACGTTATTGATAACATACAAAAATTTCCTAAAGTTGAGATATTAAGGTACCATCACAATGTGATCGGCCGAAAAATAGCCAATTTTCGCGATTTTTTTTTTTCGGATGGATATAGGATGGGGGGAATGGGGGTAAATTTTTTTACGATTAATACCATTATTTAACAATACAAAAATATTTTTTAATGCATTTTTATTTATTTTTTATAATTATTATAATTTTTTCAAAAAAGTGTCTTCAAAAAAGGGCGAAAATCGGTGCCCACGATTGCGGCCGCAGTTTGCAAGCGCAAACGACATAATCATAAAAAAATTCTAGTTAGTTTGTTTCATTTTAAATTTTTGATAGTTTTATGTCTTTGGAAACGTCTAAAAGACGAATATAGAATCAGAATTACATATTCGGTTATAGCTGATTTCTTTTTATTATAGAAATGACTCGTAAACTATTGAGTATTTATCCAATCATGGATGACCTTAAATGCTATTTGATTCTTTTATTTTTTTTTTTTTTTTTTTTTTTTAAATAATTTTATTTTATACGAGGTGCATTAACTGCATGGTTATGAGCACCTCTTCAAAATACATTTATAGTTACAAGATTTTACATATTTTTACAAAATATAAATAATATTATTCTATATTGATATTTTTAATTAATTATTATCTAATAATTTAATTGAAATTAAATATTTCTTTCAGAGCAGTTATTTGCATATGTTTAATCCATTAACAAATTACATCACTATAATCCCTTCATATGTACTGACTAAGTCCGATTTTTGCAATGTATGATAAAATTTTTTTCTCTGTTTCTATGTTATCTTTTAAGCACTCTTTTAGAGTAACTGGCAATTGTAGTGATTGTCTAATTCTATTAAATTTTTTACAACTAATTATTATATGATTTACTGTTACAGGTTCCTCACAGAATTCACAAATCGGTTGTTCTGATTGGTTTAATATATATGAATGGGTTATAAGAGTATGCCCCATTCTTAGCCGAGATAAGATTCTTTGTTGATATCTTGATCTTTTTTCTTTTTTTGTTTTCCAATCACCTATTGTTGCTTTAATGTTTCGTAAATGATTGTTTTGTATTTGAGACCATTTTTCTTGCCACAGTTCTCTGATTTTGTTCTTAGTTAGCGTTTGGATTTCTTCAGTTGTCACAATTGGGTTGAGGATATTTCCATCCATTGTACTGGCATTTTTTGCAGCTTCGTCTACTAATTCATTTTCGGTTATTCCCACATGAGATGGTATCCATGCTAGGTGGATTTCATTGCCGTATTCGTTACTTTTGTTGATTTCACTTTTTATTTTATTAACCAAATTCGTTTTTGATATAAATTTTTGCAAGGATAACACTGCACTCGCACTATCCGAGTATATAATTACTTTTTGGTTTCTTTTTTTATTTATATGTTTTATTGCTTTGTAGATTGCGAATAGTTCGGCATTACAAATGTTAGTAAGCTGGTTTAATTTAAACTGATGTCTGTCATTTCCGTTTAAAAATGCAGCTCCTACGCCTCGTTCTGTTTTTGATGCATCGGTAAAGACATTTGTATATTCAGAAAAACGACTTTTTAATTCGCGGAATAAAACTTGGAATTCAGTTGGATGAGTATTATTTTTATCTTTTTTTAATAGATCTAGATGAAATTTGATGTTTTTAAGTATCCAAGGAGGCTGGCAGCATTTATATCTTGGCATTACATTTGTGCTGATATTTACTTCATCTGTTATACGCTTCAGACGAATGTGGAATGGCGCTGATATTTTTGGTTTTTTTCGGTACAGTTCTTGATAGTTTTCATCAAAAACTGCTGAGTAGCATAAATGTTCTTTTACTGCGTTTATTTTAATTGCATAGTTAATGGTTAGCTGCTTTCTTCTGTCGTTAAGTGACATTTCATTGGCTTCTACTAAAAGACTTATAATGGGGGTAGTCCGGAATGCGCTCAGTGCAATCCTTAATCCATTATTATGAACGTTATCTAAAATTTTTAATGTTCTTTTGGAGGCCGATCCATACGCTATTGCGCCATAATCAATTACCGAACGTACTAGCGCTCGATATGTGCTCAGCATCACACTTTGGTCAGCACCCCATCTATTATTTCCGATCATTTTTAGTATATTAAGTCTTTGGATACATTTCATTTTTGTTTGCATTAAATGGTCTTTCCATGTCAGTTTTTGATCGAACGTTAGTCCCAAAAATTTGAAGTTACTTACAAAATCCAGTGTGTATTGGCCTAGCTGAAAATCTGCAATCTGATGTGCTTCACGTCGGCGAGAAAAATGCATTACTTTAGTTTTTCCAGTTGATATTGTAAATCCATGCCTTTTTGTCCAAGTATATATATTATCAATAGTAGACTGGATGTGAGTATGTAGAATTTTCAGATTTTGACCACGACAATAGATAGCAAAGTCGTCGACATACGCCGATATTTTTACCGGACTATGGACGTTACTTATAACTCCATTGATAGCAAGAATGAAAAGGGCTACGCTTAGACTTGATCCTTGTGGTATTCCGTTGTCAAGTCTTTCCGGATTAGATAATTTATCTCCTATCTTTACCTGAATTTTCCTTTCGGACAGAAAATTTTGGATGTAGTTGAATACTTGACCATCTATGCCTATTTCTTCTAATGTTTTAAGAATATGATATCTCCATACTTTATCATAGGCTTTTTCCACGTCAAAGAAGACAGCGACAGTGTCTTGCTTACATACAAAACCGTGTTGTATTTCAGTTTCAAGTCTTACTAAATGGTCCGTTGTACTGTGTTCCGATCTAAATCCACATTGTTCTTTATTTAAACAGTTTTTATCTTCAAACCACCACATTAAACGTCTCGCTATTATTTTTTCTAATATTTTGCTGATGGTGTTAATTAGCGATATAGCTCTGTAACTGTCGATTTCTAATTTGGGCTTTTCTGGTTTTGGGATGGGAATAATAATAGCAGTTTTCCATTGTTCGGGGTAGACACCTTCATTTAATATTTGATTGTATAACTGAATAATGTAGTGATGTGTTTCTATGTTGAGATGTTTTATGAAACTATATGGCACATTATCAATGCCAGGACACTCACTTTTTGCTTCATTTAATACCGCATAAAATTCCGCTTCCGTTACCGGTCTGTTCATTGGTTTATTGTTAATTGTTTTTTTATGTATTTGGTGTTTCTCTCGTTCTTTTTTTATTGTAAGAAATTCTTGATCTAAATTTTCATTTCGTGAGTCGAAGGAAAACTTCTTGGCGAACCTATTCGCTATTTCTTGATGAGATGCGATGACATCGCCTTGAATACTTATGTACGGAATGTCATTGCTAGTACGTCCCTTAATGTTATTGATTTTGCACCATACTTCTTTGAGTGGTGTACCTGAATTTATCGTTTCTATGTATTTGATCCATGATTCTTGTTTACTTTTTCGTACTGTATTGCGGGCTATTGCTCTGGCTTTTTTATATTCGATTAAGTTTACGGTTGTAGGATTACGTTTATATCTGTTAAATGCGGATTTACTGGCTCTGATATGTTGACAGCAATGGTCATTCCACCAGGGTACTATTTTAGTATTCCTATTTTGAGATTTTCCAATACTAGATTCACCGGCTGTTGTAAGTACGTCGGTTAGATCACTAATTTTATCAATTACACTCTTATTCACATCTACCTTTGTTAGTAATGTTGAAACTGTGTTTTCAAACATTCTCCAGTCTGCATTTGTTAATTTCCATCTTGTTTTAGTACTTTGCTTATTTAAGTTTTGTTTCAGGACAATTTTAATAGGAAAATGATCACTGCTATATAGTTCGTCAAGAGTATCCCATTCTAAGACATCTGCAATACTAATTTCGCATATTGATAAATCAATTGCAGAGAATGTTCCATTTGCTGTGCTAAAATGTGTTGCTTTACCGTTATTTAATAAATTTAAATTATCGTATTGTAATATTTCTTCGATTAATTTACCCTTTGAATCTGTTTTATGCGATCCCCATATTACATTGTGGGAATTAAAGTCTCCTACTATTAGGAAAGGTTTTGGTAATTGTTTTATTACATTTAAGATGTCGATTGATTCAAATTTCTCATTGGGAGGTATATATATATTACATATGGTTATTTCTTTGGGTATTTTTATTTTTGCTGCGACTACTTCCAGATCTGATATAACAGGTATTTCTTCATTTTGATACAAATTTTTCACGAATAAAGCAACACCACCACTTGCTTTATTAGTTGTGTTAGTTCTATTTTTTAGATAAATATTGTAATTTTTCATATTTGGTTTTGAAATTTTTTGGAAATGAGTTTCTTGAATTGCCAGCACAATGGGATCAAATTTAGTTTTAATTAATTGCAGATGTTCGAAATGATTGTAGAAACCGTTCATATTCCATTGAATGATGAAATTTAATTCCTCTTCACTATTAGCCATATTTGTTTTAATAGGATGAATTGTCTACTTCGGAGTCTGATGTTGTTGGGTTTGATGATTCTGCTCTAGTTTTCTTTTGTTGTTTTACTTGATAGTCTAGTTTTTTCTTGATTCGTGTAAATCTACCTTTCATTTTTTTGTCATTTATTTCGTCATATAGAACTATATACATTTTTATGAGACCTTGAATATCTTCTGTGTACATTTTTGCAGTTTCCAGTGGGTCAACTGCACTAAATAGTTCTTGAGTGCACAATTTAAAGTTATCATATGTAAGTGGGAATTTCGAATTTTTGATTGTTGTTTCTAGTGGGGAAAATATTTCGTCTATATGGCTATCTTCTTGTTCAATTTCCATTTTTCTTTGTTTAATTTTACAAATTTTCTTCGTTCGTTTATTATCCTCTGTTATTATTACTGAGTTTTCTGAGTTCTCTCTATCGTCTATAGGTCTATCATTTTCTTCTTCTGGTATTTCCATGATTTCTGATGTTGAGGGTGCACTTTCTGAGTTTAAACTATCTTCCGCCGCTCGTTTTTTATTTCTGTTAATAACATTGGATCTATTATTATCGATATTATTTGTACTTAGCGTGGTTAATTGTGGATTAATTGATTGTGGATTACTTATTTCTTTGTTCTTTGTAATACTGGCGTATGATGATGGCAATACGTCCATTTGAGCTGCTGTTTTCTGCTTTATTGTACAGTTTTCTATAATGTGTTCTTCAGAATTACATAATTTACATGTTCGAATTTGTCCTGGATATGTAACTAAAGTTTTTCTTCCCAGAACCGTTACATATGATGGAATGGGTTTTTTAAGTTTAATTTTTAGGATCCGCACTCCATTAGGGACTTTGTAAATTAAATTTCCCCCCCATTTTTCGTTTTCTATAGTTATTATGTCACCGAAATCTTTAAAATACGTTGCGATTTCCGAATTAGGTATGTGTATAGGTATTGCATGTATTCGCACTGTTGTTTCTTGATCCTCATGTACTAATGGGATATTAACTATTTCATTGTTTACTGTTTTATATTGTATACTATTTCCGAATAATGTTAATATGTCTTCTAGAATTTCTATATTTTTAAGCTTGATGAATGTTTTATTTCCAATTATTTCCAGTGCCTCCACATTTTCGACAGGTAATTCAAGTGTTTTGGCTATTAATTCATGTATCTCTGCGTAATTAAGTCTATACGGTATACCGCTCAAATTTAAACTTATTGTATTTTTCCGTTTTATGTCTATGTACTGAGACATTATGACAATGTTTGGTCTACACCAGTTATTAGGTATAGACCAACACTAAGTGTACTTGATTTCGGACTTTGTAAGTAAAATTTGCAACACTACAACAATACTATATGAGCACAAATTTATAATAATTAATATTTTGTATGAACTTCCTCGCGTACAAAAATAACTGGCTATTTGATTCTGTTCGTAGTAAAAAGTCTCGTTTAATTAATAGAAGCTGTACTTACACATATCATTAACAAAACTAATGTAAAATTAATATAAGAGGTTCAGAATTCAAAACAATTCTTGACTTAATAATATCATTCTTTAAATTCTTTTATTTATTGTTCTAATTTTTTCTTCATTTTTTCGAAATTTTTGGGTACGGCCGGGGCTACTCCGCCTACCCGCTAAAATCGCCACTGGTATTCACTGCTTTTTAAGTAAATTTTTAATGTTACAATTAATGTCATTACAGGGGTGATTATAACAAAGTTAAGGGAACTAGGGTGAAAAAAGTTTTAAGATAATATTAGTGAATTAAAAAAAAAATTTTATTTTTTTTTTTTTTTTGTTCTATAAAAGGGCCTAAAAATATGCCGAGAATATGTATTTGAAATTTCAAGTAAAAATTCAAAGTAGAAAAAAAATTATACCGACTTTTGTATAGTCATGTCTTGAGGTCTCACTGCATCATGGGCGTGATTCATAAGAGTACTCTCTTGAAATTTTTCGACATACAAACAATCGACCTGGTACTTCACCAAAAAATTGGTCGAAAAATTTGTTTATTCGAAAATATACTCAAACATGTTTGCATACTTGTGGAGCATATTGTACATACACTTACATACAAGTACTTTAACACTACAATTGTGTTCTTCCAAAAAATTAATAACCGTATTCCCTTTGTTATTTTTTCGTTCCTTTTTAGACGATTGTATATAATTTTTATAATTTTTATAATTAAAATAATACCTATACTTATGAGAATATCAACATAATATAGGAACACAAAAAATTTATTCTAAAATTGTTCAGTTAATTGTAATGGTCGTTTTTAATAACTAATACCTATTGTTACTAAATTTTATTACTAATTAAAACAACTAAATACATAGTCTGGCTCAATATAAGTATCTACGTATAACTAAGAAAAGCGTTGATGCTGAAAGTAATTATTAAATCATGTAGGTATTATCATAAAACATATGTCGAATAAAAATTAATTTTTATATAAAAATAAAATTGTATTTCATTTGAGGGTTTTACGTCTTAATTAAGGCTAAATTATTTGATCGGTGATATTTTATAATGGCCATAATTATGGGTACTTTTCAGGGCCGGTGCGAACATATAGGCGAACTAGGCGATCGTCTAGGGCGCCAGCAATCGAGGGGCGCCAAAAATCTGGAAACGTAATAATTATAAATTTTGCAAGTACCTACTGTATGCAGGTTAACTTTTGTTAACTAAATTCACTTTGACCAACTTACAGGGAAAATTGAAAATGACGAAATCTAAACCAAAGGCGATAATAAGATGAACTATACCTAGGAATTTCGCGCTCGACATAACTGCTATTCAAACCTTTCCTACGCCTATAGTTTTCCGGAAAATCAAAAAAATCCATTTGACCAGCTTACAAGGAGAAAGTGAAAATGACGAAATCTAACCCAAAGGCGATAATAAGATGAACTACATCTAGGAAATTGAGTTGTAGAAAACACTTTATTCAAAATCAAATAAATTAGCATAGATAGGTATAATTCATATTATTATTTAGTACATTGTAACTATGGTTCTGAAATCAGTTCATTTTACCAATACAAATTTTTGTTTCATTTTTATCGTATTTACCTACAATGAAATGTTTTGTACCATTTTTTTCGCTGTAAAAATCTGTTCTAACTTTTTTTCCATGGTAAAAGTGAAAAAACTACAATATTTTTAATGGGACTTGATACACATGCGCTAAATTGTCAATACTATTTATATAGACAAACAAAATAATATGAATTTTATGAATTTTGATATTTCGATAAAATTAATGAACATATCAGATTGGTAATTTTACCCAAATAATTATCGAAAAATTCATTTTTAATTACAAAAAAAAAAAAAAAAAAAAATGATTAATTATATAGTTGTACAAAATAATGTTATAATATTTTAACTGTTTTAGTTGATTGCTACATAGTAATAACAAAAATTTATAACTGGTGTTTTATTACGTTAATGTCGAATTAGAGCAGGATATTTGGCAAATAATTATATTTATACAATTACATTGTTTTTTTCGTTAATTACTTCATTAAAATTACATTAATAACTTTTCATATATTCACACATACACACACATACACACACGGAATTGTTTTTGTATGTGTTATAATTATTAATAATATAGATTGTTCAATATTATCGATTAAATGACAGTTTTAATCTAATATCAATAGAGTTTATAGTATTTTGATGAATTGTTATGATATTCAAAAAAATGTATATACATTATTGGAAGAAATACCATCAGAGTGCGGTGATTCTGATCTCAGTTTTTTTTTCTACAACCTTAATTTTTCACCCACATCTCAAATTTGAAATCATTCTTCTGAAAAAACAACTATCTACTTAATAAATCTCTAACACTGACTGACTAAATGACAGACAACACACAGCCTAAATCATAGGGTTTTCAAGCATGAATTGTGTACATTAGTTCCTTATATAACGTAAGTGAGCACTAAAAATGGAATTTTGAAAATTCATCCCCTAAATGGGTTAAATGGAGAATGAAAATTTTTATAGAAATTTGTTGAAGTCAGAGATATATAAAAATATGTTACTACATGGCTATTAAAATAAATAATATCTTATTTAATAAATTCTTAACACTGACTCTCTCAAGTTTGTTCAGTGTAACTACTATAAAAAGCGTTCACTTCAAATTTTTTTAAAGAAATTAGTATTTTCTGAGATATGGCGCCATCTGAACTTGAGAGAGTGTGAACTCACGCATCATACTACGCCTTGAGTGCTACCAGAAGTCTTTAATAATTGTGAAGTTTATTCATAAATGCCAGAAGCATAATGAAGTATGTGTATATTAGTGATGTCGAATGACTAATCGATTAATCGGTTTAGTCGACTAATTTTGTTTACATTTAGCCATTTTTTAGTCGACTATTTTACCCTCGACTAAATGACTAAAATGATTAATTTTTTTCTAAATGACTAAAAACGACTAATTTAATATATATTTTTTTTTTTAAGTTAGTTATTGGATTCCAAAAACTGAAATAAAAAATTATATGTTTATATGATTCTTTATCTTTATGTGATTAACACATTGCAATACGTCTTACCTTTTTTTCATTTAAAAAAGAAAATGTTAAAGGTCAATAATTAAATTCAAAATGAAACATCGTTTTTGAAAGAGTTACATATAGGTTAGCCTATTCATGAATTCGACTAAAAATTTAGTCGATTAGTCGACTTTTCTATGCTCCATATTTTTAACTAATGACTAATTTTGTATGAAAAATACTTTTAATCGATTAATCGACTAACTGTTCCTCGGCTCGACGTCACTAGTATATATACCGACATAGGTGACACAAGCAACGAGTCACCGGTATAGTTTTTACGGGAATGAATATTTTAGTGCGCTTAATGACGTCATCATGGTAAATATTTTAAATTTCTTTAACAATATCTAAAGCAGGGATATATTTGTATATTCGTATATATGATAGAATAAGAAAAAATTTTGTGAAAAATACGCAGCCAAGGTTACTTAACAAATTTCAACAAGCGAAGTGAGCAACACATGTAAGAATGGTCCAAATTTTTAAATTCGGTTTTATTCATGAATTTTTTTTAGAGAAATCAAACATGGAATAAAATTGGTTATTCATTTCTGTAGGAACGAATAACCAATTGATAATATATCAGATAATTATGCTACTATTATTCCAATGGAAATAGTTATCACATAAAAGTACCTACCTACTTAATTTCAAATACAATTTTATAAATTTCATTTAATTTGTACAAACCGAATCAATCACTTGAAATTACCAAATGGGTTACTATTTCTTGATAAGGTTCTAATGTTATTAGAGAAATTTTGGGGACAAACTGTTATTTGGGTAGGCATCAAGAGACATAACGTAGGGAAAACTAAATCAAAAATCAAAACTCCTAACGCAAAAAAGGTTTATGTCAAAAAAAAAATTCTCTATACCTTAATTTTATTTGTTTTTCCGTCATATTTCTTCATCATTTCAAACTTATTTTCCACATTTATTCAAATATATATTTTCAATGAAACATTAACGATGGGGCATGACACATTAAATATCGATATTATTCTATAATAAAAGAAAAAATGATTCAGATACTTACATGTCCATGTTTATCCATTTCATTGTTGGTCAATTTCACCTTTTCGAACGAGACAACTTGTTTTCGTAATTGTTCGCCGGTAAATGGTGAATCCGGGTGCGCGTACAATCGACACGGGGCCGGTGGATCTGCTTTCCCCGCCACCAACCATGACGAACGATGATATGCATAACGATAACGTTTACTATCGACAGGTACAATATCTAACAATACGGCATAACGTTGCTCTGGTCTGACGCCCGTAAATGATACCCGTAACGTTGGGAACATCCGTCTGCAATAAAAATTATATTTGGTTCTTAGTATCTTTGCATTTTAGTCTTGGTAACAATTATTTATGGTGGGAACTTTGGAAAAAGTGTTGTTTCAAAGGGGTTATAATTATGCACTTTTTGCGAAGAAAAATAACAGATATTAACTAAAATTACAATTTATTCAAATAAAACATATACCAGTATTTAAGGAGTTATTCACTGTTATAGAAGAAAAAATCATGATTTTTTCAACCGGAATTTTTGTTCCTTTATATCCCAAGAAACCTCAGTTAAAATTTGAAAACGGAATATAAAATGGTCGCCAAGTTCTATGTATTGCACTAAAGCAGTGTTTTTCAACCTTTTTCATGGCGCGAACCCCCTAGTATGGAAAATATTTCGCGATCCCTACTCTCTATTATTTTTAACTTTTATTCTATGTTATAAATATCGAATCCGTTCATCATTATTGATTATTTTCAGTTAGGTCTCAACTAAATACGTAACAAAGGACTTTAAACAGGCATATTTTATATCGACATCGAAGTTGACGACTTATAGTACCTTACGCACGCGTGACTTGTGTGAGCGAGACATAGCGCAACATGATGAGCGCTGCGTGGAGCATCGGGCGAGTAAAGGATGACACTTTTGAATTCTTTGAATTGTGAATTCGCTTTGAATTGTGTTTAAATTTATTGAATTAACTTGTTGTTTGTTTAGTAGTTGGTTGCTCACTGTCTTTTATTGTCTAAAATCCAAAATTCTGTGGTCATTGTAATTATTGAAAATGGATGAGTTTCTGGAAAGACATACACAACTGTCAACTTCAAGTTTCAGTGAGAGTAATAAAACAAAAGCAAAGAAAAAACGTCTCTATGACGACAATTAAAGACTTGGATTTACTGTTATTGAAAATAAACAGTTATTTGTTTTGAAATTTTATCAAACGAAAGTACGAAACCATCACATTAATGCAACCTTTAATTAACCTTTTCTTTATTAAATATTATATACTGAATTAGAATGGTTTTATTGTTAAAGTAACTGCATCCCTCTTAATAAGCCTTCGCGACCCCCCAGGGGGTCGCGACCCACAGGTTGAAAAACACTGCACTAAAGTGACTGAATTGTCCCCTTGAAAGATCAAAATCCTTATTAAAATTTTCTGATATGCTGGGATTTAACATTGGGTCGCAAGAATACAATTACATTATCAAAAGAGACAACGAACAATAAACTTAAAAGGGGGACAAATACGACTACCTGCAAATATTAAATCGAATTAGCAAATCAAAGACATGAAATAACCTAACATGCTTCAACCAATCAATTGGCCATCATCAGAGAAAAATTTGTGGTAAAAAGCACCATGTTTGTGAAAAAGCAAGCAAACAAGGTGACAACGAACGTTTAAAAATTTTGGAAAAACGCTGTACTTCAAAGTCATTTTTTCTTACAACAGCATCTTCGATCAAACGTTTTTCTTTCATGAACCGGTCACTGTATTCATAAATGAGTGTGCAAAATTTCAAAATAATCGATACAGTAATATTTTAAATAAAAATCCGATTTATCGTATCTATGAGCATGAACCTTCAAAAAACCGTCTCTGAGAAAAACACGTTTAAAGTTGTTGTACTTTAAAAATAATGTTCTGATTCTTATGAAACTTTGTGGAAAATATCTCTAATATTATTTACTCAAAGTAAATGCAATAAAAAAACAAATATTTCCGGAACAAATAAGTGTACATAACCCCTTAATTATTCTAAACAAAAACATTTGTTACCGATATTATTCATGAATTTTGATTTATGCGTATAATATACGTCATAATATAGAACGTACGTAAGTGTGATGGAATCACTACAGAAATGTGTTAAATATAATTATTGTATGTAGATACTTAAGTTTTGTGCATGTGTGTATTCATTTGTATTGTATACATATAATGAGTGTAGCAACAGAACTAATTGCAATGAGCCATCAATTTATGGATCATTACATGAAGAATTGTCGCTGTCACATGCGTTATTATCAAAAACACTTTTAGACAAATTTAAATATGCATATAGACAATCAACATAAAAGATACACACTCGGTAATGTATACCGGGTGTTGCTATTTAATACACAGTGTATCACAAAACATTTTACATGTGAAATGAAATGAATATTGCTTAACAGAAATCAAAATTAAATTAAAGATGATTTCGAGTGCATATTTTGTCTTATTACTAAACTACTTTTTATATTAAAGCGGCTCCTTTCCTATTCCAACCTTATTTTCCAGTCAGCTGACTTGCTGCTAAAAATAAAATTTAAGAAAACGAAGACTACATAATAATAAAATTATTTTTCCCCTTAAGGACCCACAAAAAATAAAAATATAAAAAATATTCGCTAGACCGGTTTCGACTACTTTTATAGTCCTCTTCAGTCAAATGGATTTTAAATAAACAATATAAATAACCATAAATATAAAATATCAGAAAAATCATAAAACTGATTTTTTGTATTTATGGCTATTTATTGTTTATGCTACCGAAGAGGACTGCAAAAGTAGTCGAAACCGGTCTAGCGAATATATTTTATATTTTTATTTTTTATGGGTCTTTAAGGGGAAAGATTTTATTATTATCTATAATCCAGCCCACAGTACGGCTAAACATGTGATTTGAAAACGAAGACTGGTAACCTGAAGTTTGTCGCAAAGTAGTGAAAAATTGCATATCTTTGTGAAAATTTCTATAGCAGTGGTAAACTCTAAATAAGAGGTTTTTTTTGTTTTTGTTTTTATTTTTTTATAATTTATGACAATTGACTACAGTCGGGACAATAAACTACAGTCTGTCTTAGGTTAGTAAAAACTTTCAAATTAAAAAGTAAGAAAGCACAGAAGTAAAACATTTAACAGAAACACTTAGGAATAAACATAATATTAGTCAAGAGGATCGGAACACACTGGTTCGCTCTCGCGATCAGATAACCCTGAACTACTAATACAAGTTCGCTCCCGTGACCGTATGCTGGTTCGCTTCCGTAAGAGCCCAAAAAATATACTTCAATTTTTGATATAAAAAATAGATGGTGAGCTTATTTTTTTGTTAGTTTTGACAAAATACTTCGACTTTTTATATAAAAAGTAGGTGGTGAGGTTAATTTAGTTAGTTTAGACAAACTATTCCGATTTTTAAGATAAAAACTAGGTGGTGAGGTTGCCTGCCACTGATTAGCTATACGTATCCCTTATCCCCACCGGCATTTATGTAATTAATTTTACTTGTAAGTAGATAGCAAGTCGGGAGCGAACTAACCTACGACCCTTTTTCAAGATAAGATTAAAATCTGACCGCGAGAGCGAACTAGTATGCACCCAAGAGGATCATTTCGAAATTATAATGGTGGTGGCGCCGGTGATCAAACAAATACAGATGCCACGAAAGCTTATAGTGTGTTACAATGTCAAACTAATCGAGACTGAATTGTTTGAAAAACCAACCAATTAACTGAATAAAACCTAAACATTCGGTACACAACACACAAGTAAATATCACATAAAAAGTTTTAATAAATATTTATATATATTCAAAAAGTGACAGGACAGATTTAATTTGTTGTATTTTGTTACTTTTTTATATCTTTTCGTTCTTCTTTCTAAGAACCGTATGACTACAATTGAGCTAAAGCAATTTAAACGAAACATTTTGCTATTTTTTGTACTCAAATATATTAATTCTCATTAAAAGACAAATAAGTTTATAACTAAACGTATATTATGTGTTTTAAATATTCTTATGTGGTTTATTTATATAGCGCGGAACCAAAGTGGCATTGAATCGTTTGAAATGGAAAATTGGAAAAAAAATTTCATTTTTAGATAGTTTTAATTAGAGGTTGATAAATATAAATTATTATTTTCAAGTACCAATAGCAGTTTAGGAAACAAATAGTCATTTTTTGATTCGCAGCGATACATTTAGGGATTTTTTTTTGTAAATCGTAAGATTTGTTATGTAAGTAAAACTGAACGATTAAAATAATTACAGGATTATCTTCGTAGCTGTGAGTCTAACAAAAGCTTGTAACGACCTTTTTATAAAAATAATATTATTATATGTGAACAATTTTTATTTGAAATTTTTTAGCGAAAAAGCAATATTAAAATATTATAAACAAAATCATTAGTTAAATCTGTTGTGCGCATGCCCACGAAGGTTTCTAAATTAGTACAACTATTTTACAATAGGTGACGCGCGAGTTACTTCAATAAATGTATGTACTTCATATATTTTGTTACAATGAAACTTTGGTGAGTTGCGCACTCTCGTGAAGGTTTCTAAATTAGTACAGCCATTAAACAATAGGTGGCACGCAGGTCGTTTCAATAAATGTGTGTACTGTGTATATCACGACTTCTCTGTCCCAACCTCGTATATCAAAAACTACATGTTTTAGTACAAACAAAAACATATTAAATACTGTATTTATATATCTACTTTTCTATATATATTTATATAATATAGGTAGCCAACATCAAAGGGTGTAATTAGCATAAATCTTAAGTTCATAGTGATAAAGACACAGATTTATATAGGTACGATTTTTTTTTGTTTGTCCAAAATTTGGGAGTTTTCAGATACAAGGTTGGGACAGAGAAGTCGCGATATACTTTATTGCAATGAAACTTTAGTGTGTTGTTGTCAAAAGTTTTCGGTGCGAGTCGTATTTACAGTGATCATTGATCATAAACAAAAATTTGGAAAATCAATGTTTCTCACATAAAGAGCTGTATGTGATCTGCTCAGACATTGGAAACGCAAACACTTTCTTTCTTTGAATTGCATTGCAACGCTATTACGCTATTTTAAAATATTACACGAAAAGTTCATATGAAAATGCTTTATAGCTAAAGGTAAAAAGAGTAATTCGAAATCAAAGTCCCCAAAATTGGTTTTTTGAAAATAACTCGTTTTTTGTTGGTCCATACTATTTTCACTTTTAACTACAACGTACAAATATAATTCTACACGGAGAGAAAAATCCTATAATTTTTGTAGAGAAAATTTCAGAAAAATTACTATGCTCCCCTATAATCCGTGCGCGATCGACGACCAAAATAAAAAATATGTGCTAGCATGGTAAAATTTAATGTGGTGCTAACACAACTTTTATCACACTCTTATATGCATGTATATTATAGTTTAATTCTTGTTGTCGTACTCTTTCATTTGCGCATCTGACTCGCGACCTTATATTGGTTGCACTGTACCTGTAAGAACATGTATACAAAAATGATTGCCAACAATATATTGTAATACATATACTAAAGATAGGTAAATAACAAAAAGATGAATTAAACGATGACATCATCCTAAGAGAGTGTAAAAGCAACTGACTACTAGCTACATCAAGGTGCTTGGTGGGAGCTGTCTGACAAAGTTTCTTCCACAGTCCACACCTATGGTTCGCATGTGACTCGCTGATTGAGGTACATTTCATTACAGCGTTCCCAACAAAACCAACCTTCTTTCTGTTTTTTTTCTTTCTATTATTAGCATGTTAGCATGGAAATTTTTTTAATAAACACAATTAAAAATTATTTTTTTGTCGGTAATGGAACTTTTTACTGTGCTGTTTTACAAATTTTACGGAGATAATATTACGAAAAGAACATTCCATCCTTTAAATTTTTTATGATTAATTATAATCTTTATATTTTTACCTTACAGAATTTAATATGTTCGTCTTTTACACGTCGATTGTAGTGCTGAGCACAGTAATTTTTATAGGAATTTTCTCTCCGTGTAGCCATCCAAAATTTTTGTTTGACAATGTACATTACCCATTTACATTATTACATTAAGACTGAAACATTTGTTCAGACACAATTGTGATTTATAATAAAAATTTCGCAATAACTAAGTAACTGATGTGGCGGTGTATTTTATTTAATACAATAATTTCATTGCACTTTCACACCATAAATGTAATTATATGTTTCATCTTGTTTTATTACTCGACGTCAATAATAAATATTAAAATTTATTACAAAGATGATGGGATGCTGGCTCTTTGCATGACATAAACCTTCTTATAGTCAACGTTATTGTATAGATTATAATAAGGTATGGAATTTTTAATTCGTAGCGAAATATTTGCAACCGTCAGAAAAAGATGTACTTGATTTAAATTCAAATTTGAAAAAAGAAAAGAGAGTTTTGTATGTGAAAAGTTTTTGGATATTATCGGTTAAAGCCTTACATCACTTTACAAAAAAAAATTTCCCCATTTTTTTCTCTTTCAATTAAAGTTAACTTTTTAATTCAGAACTAGCTCTACCCGCAACGTCGTTCGCGCATAAAATCAATGAGAAGTATGTAAGTATAATAATTATAAAGCATTTGCGTAACAGTTTTGCGTAATGAATGCAAATGCTCAAAGTAAATCTTGTATTTTCACGAGAGAAGGAAACATTTACCCGTAAGAAGTGTCGTAGAAGGTAATAAGTTTTTACCACACCAAATTTCATAAAAATCCTTTCGATATTAACCCAGGTAATAAGTTGTCACCACACCAAATTTCATAAAAATTCGTTGAATAGTTTTTGCGTAATGTGTGCACATGCTCAAAATGGTTTTTCCATTTTCCCGTGGGAATGAGACATTTTCTCGAAGTCAAAAGTATCTTAGATGTTGACCCCGGTAATAGGTTATCATCACACCAAATTTCATTAAAATCCGTCCAGTGGTTTTTACGTGATCCGTGAACAGACTGACAGACAGTTAGTGATGAGCAAATGCAAGACCAAGACCAAGACTTGGCAGTCTTGGTCTTGGTCTTGTTCTTGCGTTAAGAATCTTGGTTTTGGTCTTGCTAGAGTAGTTTGAGTCTTGGTCTTGGTCTTGCAAAATTCGGTCTTGGTCTTGGTCTTGGTATTGCCAGATAATCTCTCACTTTCTTGCATTGTTTTATTAGCGAATTTATTCCTTCTAAAATCAGAATTTTCTCTGTTTACGGTATTAATTACACTTTCAAACTATTTAAATAGTTTAGCAAGAGTCTTGCTTTTTTCTTGCTTTTATCTTGGTGTTGCTCACTTGAGTCTTGGTATTGGTCTTGCAGCCATACTTATAGTCTTGGCCTTGGTATTGCTCTTGGTATACATAGTCTTGGTATTGGTCTTGGTCTTGCAAAAAATGCAAGACCAAGACAAGACTGCAAGACCAAGACTAATTTTGCTCATCACTACAGACAGTCAGACAGACAAAAATTTTAAAAATACAGTTTTGTTTATTATTTGTATAGATTACAAAAAATAAATTGTTGCATCGTAGAAAATTCTTCCGCATGAAATGAAGTATCGAAAATAAAAATTTTACCTGCACGCTACAGATCCGTATTAACAAAATTACATCGTGTTGAAGTAATGATATACGAAATTTGGGCACTTTCGTCGATATTAATTGAAAAGATTTACCAGTAGATAGCATGTAGGTACACAGAGGGCCGGCGAGATGGTGGTGGAGCCGGGGCAATTGCCCGAGGGCCCGCAGCCTCGATTAGGCACCCGAAGAAAGTGAGACGACGTTTGTTTTTTGCTAGTCAATTGTATTTTTCGTAAAAAATGTTTGAAAATTTTTTGTTGTACCCGGGGGCCTGTCATTTCTCTCACCGGCCCTATGAATACACGCAAAATTTTGATTGCAGTACCTACACTACACAGTCTAAATCCATTTTTGTCTGCTACCATATATTAACTTGTAAAATATGATTAAATTTTTGGTGGTGCCCTGTAGGTACTGTTACACTATGTGTACCGTGTAACATATTAATTGAAAAAAGGCACTATATAATTAATTTAAAAATGATGACGATGATGCGCCCGATGATGTATTATTGAAATAAGTTTTTCAAAACATACTATTTTAAATAAATATTTCTCGAATAAAAAAAATTGTTAAGCCACATGTTAATGTGTTAAGACCTCACACAGTAACACATTGTTGGCCGCGCTGTTTGTTGTGTTGAACATAAACAAAATGGGCGTTACATGTTCCGACCGACAGACGGACATTTACACATCACAACACGCTCACTACAAAACTCACATCAATCTTATATATTTCGTTTTGGACATTTATTACAATTTATTAGAATGTATACGTACGTATACCTATACAAAATTATACTTTGTATATAATAATTAGGAGTAATTTTTATCGCTAGACTTCCACCGTTATTTGTGAAATGCTCACTTCTGAGGCTCACTTATATATCTTTAAAATTTAGTTTAAAATGTTCAAATTTTTTACACTGATAATACTGAATTGTTGGGGCGCATGTAATTTCCTGAACTGTTTGTTAATTTATGTGGTAAATTCCGCACTAATCAGAAAATTAAGATAAGTATGTACACGAAAAACCTATATACCGGGTGAGCTTTTTGATAATTGCCTTTCCATTTATTCCTAAAATATTCACAAAAAAACGAAACTACTTTTTTAGAAATTTGGACGAAAGGAAATGCTAATATGAAGGTGATTAATATTCAGCTAGCTCCTTATTATCATGAAAATTTACGCAAAGGAAAACGCTAAAAATGCTAATCAGACAGGTGACTCATTTTCAATGAACTGCTTTTATTTCATAAGAATTCGGGCAAAGGGAAACTAAACTAACCAAACCTTAACTAACCTCACCACCTAGTTTTATGGTTAAGTCGAAGTATATTATCAAAACTAAGCTAACCTAACCTTAATTAAACTCACCACCTAATTTTATATAAAGTCGAAGTATATTATCAAAACTAACTAAACTAACCTAACCTAACCTTAACTAACCTTACCACCTAGCTTTATATCAAAGTCGAAGTATATTTCAAAACTAATTAAACTAACCTACCCTATCTTCAAAAAATATTCCATAATTTAATGTTACGTGTTTGGTACTAATGAACAGCATTTTTAAAGAACTTTCTAATGATATAACATAAGTGGGGTCTTACAATTTAAAAAAAATAGGATTGAGGTGGCTGAAAGTCTAAGGAGTTGGTTGTAAAAGTTTCCCATGCCGGTCATAATGGTTCCCCCTTCATGTTCTAGAAACTGTTTTAACAGATTTTAATTACCTGTTACCGTTCTAAAAATATAAGGCCTGGCTTGTTTTTAAATTGACACCCTGTTTACGTATCATATACACCAGTTAAATATAATTTTATCAAAAAATAATTTGTTTTATTTTCAATTGTTTAGTGCGGAAAATACACATAGGATTATGATAGTTTCAAAAGATGAGTGCCCAATTGACCAATTCAATTCGAAATTGCTGCCCTAGCAACTTTTTTATAATTCACGATACTATAAATATAGTCACCCAAAAAAATAAAAATTGGTTCTAATAACTAAATAGGTTTGAACAAAATAAATCAAAATAAATTTACTACAACAATTTTTTGTAGTCATTAAAAACATTATCTTTTAGTTACGGTAACTAAAAAAATTGATTTAATGCCATATTTCACTAAGAATTTAATAATTTTTCGATTCTAATAACTACCAATTTTTTCAGTGTAGGTTAAGAAATAAAAAAATTGCTGGTAAAATCAAAAGTGCACACCCTGTAAGTTGTTTTAATAAAATTATTATACAGCTAAAACGTTTTTTATGCGGTGCTTTTTTATGCGATTTTTTTATGCCGTTTTTAAAAAATTGCCATTAAAATGCATAATGCGAATCAAAATCAAGAGATAGTAAGCAACTTAAACATTTACTATAATAACTTTCTTTGATAAAAATTATTTTTAATGATTTTTAAACATTTAATCAGTAAATAGCATAAGAACATAAGTTAATGTATCATTTAATTTTTTTACACATGTATTTTTCAAAATTTTCATAATATTATAAAATTGAGATGAAATGTTCCCACGTGTAAATTAGTGTTGTATCTTGTTTAGAAAAGCAGCTTCTAAGGAAATCGTGAGGTTTTCCGTGTTTTAAGTTATGTATTTTCGATGAAACTTTTTTTATGCTGTCCCGATTCACTGCATAAAAATATTTTTTTTTTTTCAATCTGGACCGAACTAAACTTTTTATAGCTCTTTATGATATTTTTGAATATATTTTTTTTGTGCGATTTTTTTTATGCGGTTCCTATCCATCGTATAAAAAAAGGATCAGCTGTACATGTTTTGCATATCTATTAGAGGCACTGCCACTTAAGCAACAGAAAAATGAATATGAATATAATATTATTATACATACGTTGACTTCCAAAACTGAAATAAAAATACAGGGAAAAGAAATAACTAAGGCTCAAAAGTTAAAGATAAAACCAATAGTCAATAGAGTTTTTTGAAACACTCAAATTCATATCCAGTAGCTAATTAAATTAATAATAATTTAATAGAAAGTCGCCGACAAACATAAAATTTAATTTATTAGAAAAACCATACATCTTTCGTCTCTGTCTTAATAATTCTTAACACCATCATAAGTCGCCGCTAATCATTTTCAGTTTTTGAATGACTGTGTTTTAAAATCATTTTATTATTCTTATTTTCAACATTTTTTTTTTTCTATTCACTTTTTGAAACACATATGTTTTTCTTGTCAGTAATTTATCATTCTAAAGTATAATTCACACTTACAACATTCATGAAATAGGGAAAAATAAACGAATATAAAAAATTAAACAATTGAAAATTTTCAGAAAAAATTTTTTTTTAAGTATAACTAGTTTGGGTAGTATAAAAATTATGGATCCATGTTTAAATGCACGTTCAAGTGGTTCAAGTGTATATAATTTGATTTGATTTTTGAGTTCTATACGGAGCTAACTTTGTTGAAATTATAAATATTAGGTGTAAATATTACTAAATGATTATAAAATAAAGAGGAATAATTAAATGGTATACTTCTACATAATATTTATTTTATAATTTTCATCTAATATACATATTTAAAAATATATTTAAATATAGTTACTGTAACTAAATTTCTTCTTCATTTTTTTCAAATTTTAATCGAAAACTATGGTAAAGTTAGTTGTCTGGACAATACTTGTTGTAATTTGGCACCAGTTTCCTGGTAATGATAAACAATTTTTCTGTCAAAAACAAAAAAAACCCTCTTTGACTCTGACATACATGAAGATACAATTAGCTCCGTATAGAACTCAAAAATCAAATCAAATTATATACACTTGAACCACTTGAACGTGCATTTAAACATGGATCCATAATTTTAACCCTAGAATCATACGTATTCGTCAAAACGACGAACGAACTTCTCTACCTGCTCTAATACTACAACTTATCGGTGCCTGCTTGCTGTGAAACTTCTGTTATCTAATTTATTTGTTATTATAACACATAAGACGTATAAATTTTGTTTATAGCTATTGTCGTTTTTTTTATACCGAAATAGTGTGCGTCAAAAGGACGACGATGTATGATTAACCCATATTTTTTTTTAAAGATTTTGTACTCCACATATAAAAGTTTTCCTAATTTTTCTAAAATTTATTCAAGATATGGATGTTATAATTAATTTATTCAATGATTATGATAATGTGAAAGATGATTACAGCTGTTTGACTTATAGAGACGACATAATACTGAAGTTTTAATATATTGAATCGAAAACTAAAGAATGCGTTTCAAAGTGACTTAATAAAAGGTTAACAATTTATTTTATGGAAAATATTTTAATTTTTATTATTTTTTGAGATCTTATTCTAAAAATTACTAACAAATTTTAGAAAATTTACAAATGTGCCTAATGGGGAAATAACTACATATCTATAGGAATATTTATGACTGAGAAATTTCACATTCTGTAATGTCACACATGTACACTGACTCATAATAGTGCATAAATTAATTATTTGAAACACATGTTTTATGATACAATTGATGTATTTATCGTATTTTTTAATTTTTATAATGAAAATATGCTTTGATAAAACGATTAAAAAAATTAATAAATATTTATATTAAGAAATTTTTCCAAATCCAATTTTTTTAAATATTTTGTTCGCTTTAGTAGTATTGTTATGTAAAAAAAATGTTTTTTGCAAATAAACTCTAAAACTCCCCGTAAAAAGTCCATTCGTCGAAACGACGCCGATGTATGATTAACTTGACTCGTAGACCAACGTATGATTCTAGGGTTAATGTCACCTCATAGACCCACTAGTTTTGTTTTTATTTTAATTGTGATATACCTATTTAAAGTTGTTGCAAAGGTAAACCGATAAAATTGTATACAATACTCTTATTTGACAGTGTTAACTGGACCTTATACTGTTAATTTTAACATGTTTTTTAAAAGTATCGTTTATCATTTTTTAAACATAATTTTACAAATGTCGCCGTTATATACTTTTGTTTATTTAAAAAGAAACATATATAATTTTTAGTAACGCTTGTAGATCACATTATGAGACTCAAATAAAAAAAAAAATAATTTATTTACAAAATAATTGTCAAAACTAATTTCACTCAATTGAGACGTTACAGTTTATGAAACGAAATTTATTAATTCGCTTTCACTGAGTAACTTACTTTGAGTTGTTTGGATTTTTTAAAAATGCTGAAATTTTTACGTCTGGGCGAAGAATAGCATTTCCGGTACAAAGTATTTCATTGATATATTTGAAGGGAAATGACACGGTAAAATTCAGTCTGACAAAAAATAGACTAACTATTATAGCGAATTCATGATCATATTACATAAAATCAACGATACTGACCACCTCATAGAGTGAGCTAAAAAAAGTTATTTACCACAAGGTGTAAGTAACCCTTCCATTAATCCTAACAATTAAATATGTTGTAAATATGTAAATATGTGGTATAAAACCAGTAAACATGTGATATAATGTATAAAACTAGGGTAGCCATAACTATTTTTGAGAAAAATAAGTATCTAATTTTTAAATACGAAAAAATAAAGTATTTGTCAGAAAAAAAGCATTTTTCAAATTTAAGTTTTTATTGCCTTTAATTCATTTTTTTGTGTTTTTAGCATATGCCAACAATTTTTGTTATCTAAGAACGTTTCATAGCTAATTTTACAATCTAACAATAAGTTTAGATTTAAATAAATAAGTAATTCATTTTCTATTATGGAGGATGGAGGATCTATTTCTCTCTGCTCGCCACTTCACATTCATTACCGAAAAAATTCTCAATGAAAGCTAGGGTTGTTGGAACCGAAAGCAAATAAGAAATATTTTTTAGCGAATTTCCAGAATGGAATTCAGCTATTACAGCCACTGTCATAACGCGACCTGAGCCCGGGACCATGGCAGAAATTTGTTTTGAGGTCCCTAAAAACCGAAAATAATATTCGCTAAAATTTATATATGTATATATGTATATATGTACGTATATATATATAATTATATATATATATATATAATATATATATATATATATATATATATATATATATATATATATATATATATATATATATATATGTATATATACCGGAAGTCCCAAACCGTTGTACGAGTTCGTTAACCAAACACGCCCGATGCCCAGAACATGGTTTTTTTGGCAATTTTCGTGAAAAAAATTTGTTTTTTGTCAAAATTTCCCTTTATTCAAAAATTTTTGCAACATTTTTTGAAACGAGGAGAAAAAGTCACACAAAAAAGGTCTTTAAACTATTTTTCTTTGTCAACTAGTTTCCGAGAAAAACTAATTTGTTTAAACGAAAATTCGCTATGTTATGCAGAATGCTGCAACAGGGGTATTTTTATATTTGGTAAGCTATCACACGCTTTTTTAAGTATATTTTGCCGTTTGTCAGCAACATTTTTCCTTGAAAATTTGCAAAGTCTTTGTTATTAGTAGATTTTTTCAGAATTTTTTTTAAGTATTATTATTGACTCACAATATAGCTAAATCATTCATCTTAATATTTAATAAATCGTTTGGGAATTAAGTACATATCGGAGAGTTTTGTTTAGTATAATCACAGTTAAACTTCAAAATACAGTATTTTAGCATACTTTAATTTTATGCAAAAGTATAAAGTATGTTTGTGAAAAATAAAGTAGAATACTTTACTATAAAGTATGATTGGCAACCCTAAACATAACATTTTGTGACGTCCTATAAATTCTGCTAACTGATTGGCTTAAAAGAGCAAGTAAAAGTATTTCTAATCGCTTGGCTAAAATATAAATTTTAGTCCCGGAATTGCAAAAATTCCGTTATGGAGAGTTTTCTTAGGAATAATAAGGAAACCAAACGTTTTTTTAAAACTAAATAATTCTAAAATCTAATTTAAGGAAGCAAAGTAAAAATTTGACTCTAAAAATAACTAACATTATTATTTTCAGAATTTTTCCCGTATATCTATCAACACTACGGCACCTGTTCTCAGAAGTTATACATAGAAAATCTGTATCAAAATAAATAAAAATTTCGATAGTATATGCCCGTACCAATTTGATATTTAATTATGCGTGTACGTTCAGTAATTTGCCAACATAAATTGTCTGGCAATGATCTGTGGATCCCCAAATTAAACCGACCATTGCTAATTATTCTAATAATAAGTAATTATAATTATACATACTGTACAAAAATACATTTTAAACAGTCAAAAAAATTTTGTTTTCAGTTTTCTAAAACATTATTAAAATTAAACTGAAAAAATTAAATTTATTATACTTTTACCTAATACTGAAATTATTGTATTAATAATAAAAAATACAGGATGATTTCACAAAATAGTTTTCATTTTTAGAAGTGAAATTAATATTTTATTTAACTAGACAGAAAAACTAGGCAGTTGGTGAAACCAATCAAGGTGGTAACCATGTTTTCCTCTTTGAAACGATAGGATATTAGGAGTTTAAGTCATCAAAATGAGAAAACAAATATGTTAATTTTCTGCTACTAGTTTCGAGGTATTAACGCCATCTTCATGTCAGATTCTTTATTATAAAAGTAAGCAAAAACATTAGAAATGTCAAAAAAAAATTTTTTTTATAAAAATATCAATAATTTAAAAAAATTTTAGAAAAATTTTTTTAAAAAACAAAATTTCTTGATACAAATTTAGTTTTACAAAAAACTGTTTAGTAATCTTGGAGGTGATGCCAGGAGATAGACTTAGCAGAAAATTTGGGTTATTTCGATTAAGTTCAGTCTAGAAAATACTGTATTATACTAGTAAACAAAGATATCCTTTAATAACTTAGCTACGAAAAAGTGTTTTATGAAAACGAAAGAAGCTACAAAATGAGATTTTAAGGGTTTATGCTACATACATTCAGATACACAGGAAAAATTTTTTCAATGAAAAATAAACTATTATTAAACACAACCATACTAAAAAATTGGACTCATCCGATAGACTTGAAATTTAGCTACCGTTTCGTAGAAATATAATCTTTTACAAAATAATAATTTTTGTAAATAAACTAAATTCAATATCTTTTCAAAAATTTTGCGTTTGTTCCAGACATGTTCAAAAAATGCAGTTTCGGAATAATCGCGTTTACGCCTTCATGTTCGTGTTTTTTTTTTTTTTTTTTTTTTTTGTATGCCTGAATTTAGATACGAGTATTGTACAATGAACTTTTAAAATCTTGTTGCTTTTTTCTTCTTTAAAAGAAGTTCGATTTTTTCGAAGTTTGTCAAATAGTCAATTATGACGGGAGTGCTGATAAGAAATATTTATATTTCTTCTTCTTCAATTTTTAACACTATGAATTAAAATTCACCTAGTGTTTGAAAAATTATCAAACTGCACCGGCTGGGACTCGAACCCGGATCTCTTGGTTGCTAGCCAAGCGCCTTACCAATTAGGCTACCGAACTGCCTACCATTCCAGTCCGATAATCAATCAAACACATCCTCTCTTTAATGCGAGACGCAATTATATTTTGTAATTGTAAAAAAAAAAGAAAAAACTTTGTGATGGTATGTGAACTAGTAAATTTTCACTTGACGTCACAGGACGTCAATAACCATCAAGGTGTGTTTATTCACATAGTTTATATTCATCCTGTAAACACTATTTTCAATTATACGTGTTGGAATATTTTCACACTTCAGTACACTTTGTAAAACTAAAATTAATAAGAGACGTCCATACGCTCTTCATATGTATGTATGTATGTTTAGTGTATTTTATGTATGTATGTACGGACGAACTGGGCGATATTACAGACCATTACCATTAAAATATGAACGAGTTAATTAGTGATGAACATTGAGAAATCGTCACAAGATCAAAGTGAAAAATAAATAATAATATTTGTATATGTTATGTTTTCTTCTTTATATCCTCTCTATAACTCTGGCACGACTTTAGAACGACCAGACCAAACCAACTAACTAACTATTTGCTATCATTATTCTGTCTTCATGGTCGCCTTCTTTCATTTATTCCTGATGATGCCAGAAATTTATAAAGCTTTTTTTATTATAATTGTTACAATTCTAATTTTAAACTTGCCCAAATAAAATTTTATAAAAATTAATATAGTACAGACTTGTTGGTCTATACGTGCAGAAAATATTTTGGACAATCACTGACGTCTTACTTTTTGTTAGTCGAAATTTACTCAAAATTTTGTACAGAATTGTTTTTGAGATGAATTTCTTTTTCTTATGTTTTCGAAGCAAGGTTTTTGTGTATGATTCTTGGCTATAAATTTAACTGAAACAGCGCATTTTCGGATTCTTTAAGTGTTTGGGTAACCCCAAGTATGGGATTTCACATCGTCTAACTGCATCAATTAATGTCAATGAAATACAACTGCGGGGATATTTTGCACGTAAAAATTTTCGGACTTTTTCATGGTTTCTGAAAACCATGAAAAAGTCCGAAAAATTGATGTAAAGAAAAACAGTGCAGTACAAAAGTCTTCGAAATTTCACAATAATTCCAGTTTTTACTTAATAAAATCAAATTTACCAGATGAAATTTTCTTGCAATAGTAATGGAAACTTTCAATCATCATTTGGCACTTATCAACAAAATTCTAGGATTCTAGCAGGTAAGGTCAGATTCAGTCTTTCTTTAGCGAATAAAAACGGAAGAAACATTTGTAAATGCTGTACAAATTTTTGTGTTTAGTGTCTTCGTTCTCTATGTTAAAACTCTTAAAAGAATATCGTCGTTTTCTGAAGAACCAATTACAGTGCTTGCTCCCACGATGTGAAAATAATCCTCATTTGTGTGGTACCCTTATTCAAGTATGTTTTTGCTTAGGAGAAAGCTATGTGCCACAACGCTTAACAGTGTATTTTTGGAATATTCTTTAAAATTTTAACTAAAAAGATAACCGTTACTTCCAGCGTTAATTAATACCTACATATTTTTTTTAATTCATTTGTTAGTTAATAAAAATTTTAAAATATAGCAATTCAAACAGCATTAAATTGTAATAACAGTCATTTATTATTTCTGTATTTCAATTCTACCATTTAGATCCGAAATTGGACAGTGTTTTTGATTTTATAATTGTCTAGCATAAAAGAATTCATTAGATTTAAGTAATGATTTTATAAAATTGTGCTTTTGATCGAGGTTTTCAAGGCTGATTTATGTTAATATTTTAAATATTAATAAAACTTAATCATAATACTGAGTTGTCGTGTCTTTAAAAGTTCCCGTAGATACTTTCAGTCCTGTTACATATATAATTATAAAATAGTGTTTGGTTTGGCTCATTAACTTTTTTAACACCCACGCGTATATAATTTCGTACATATATCATTATATTTTCATGTAAAAAGCAGCATAAAAAATTTCTCCACAACCGAGACCTTATGTTTATAATATATATTTCCCTTTTAAAGCATAGTTCCAACAATTTTTTTTTTAATATTTACACCTAAAAACACTTGCATGCTCAATTTATTATCAAACGTGTAAAGTAAGCGTAAATTGCCACATTGAGCCGACAACTAACACATTTGAGTTAATGTCTGGAACCGTTTGTACGAGCGAGCTAATAGTGTAATAGGTGTAATTGAAACTAAATTATTTTTGCATTATTTTTAAAATATCTATAACCGATACTTTTTAAATTCGATGCATTGTACAGCACTAACGTCAAAATGACAAAATATTGAAAAATATTTTAATTATTTTTCACACCTGAAAAAAGACTCAAGTTTTTAGTTGGATACGCCACCAAACAATTTTTTTTTAGCTACCTTAAAATTAAATTGCTATTGGAACATCTATGAATCGAACAAACCAGTATGTATGTATTTTTCTCTAATTATATACCGCGCTTTTATCGACTGCACCATAGGACCATCAATACTGTTGAATCTTAAATACAGTTGAACCTTTTTTTATGCGATGGATAGGGATCGCATAAAAAAATCGCACAAAAAAAGAATATATTCAAAAATAGGTATCATAAGTAGCAATAAAAAGTTCAGTCCAGATTATAAAAAAAAAAAAAACTTTTTTTATGCGGTAGATCGGGACCGCATAAAAAAGTTTCTTCGAAAATAAATAACTCAAAATGCTCAAAACCTCACGATTTCCTTAGAAGTTGCTTTCCTAAACAAGATGAAAAAATAATTTACACGTGTGAACATTTTATTTAATTTTTATAACATTATGAAAATTGTCAAAAATACATCTATAAAAAAAATTAAATGATGCAATAACTTATCTTCTTAATCAATGTAGTGATTAAATGCTTAAAAACCAGTATTTTTATCAAAAAAAGTTATTATAGTAAATATTTAAGTTTCTTACTGTCTGTTGATTTTGATTCACATTATGGCCATTTTTTACAAAAACCCCTAAAAAATCGCATAAAAAAATTGCTCAAAAAAAGTCGCACAAAAAAGGACCGCATAAAAAAGGGTTTAGCTGTATATGTTCGTATCTCTATAGCTTTCTAGCTTTCTCAATGTGGACAAAAGCTTACGTCACAAATGACCTAATTTCTTTCCCACACCAAACGCACAACATGTTACAACATAAATCTCGTATCAATGTGTCCGTGATGTACGCTTGTGTGTGTATCAACGTCACAGTCTGCCTGTACAAAGAGGGGACTGCACTGTATATGTACGCCCGTGTTTCGGTACTTGTGTATTCGTTTATTGTTGCAAGTGGGATAACAATCGATTTGAACACGGCTATAGTTGTTGTGTGACTGACACACTTAAGCGGTATCGAACCACACTCAGGCACACTGCTGTTCACAGTTTTTTACACATACGCTTATGGCTTGGTTGTAAACATATAGTCAGTTAATAAATTTGGTATTCAAACTTTTTTAGTTATCGCAACTAATTTTTTTGTTTGATTGACTTTGTTTATTGTACCGTGAACTACATAAAGTTGTTAGAACAACTATTTCAATTTAACTAAAACTTTTTTAGTAACAGCAACTATACAGTCTCTTCGTTGTAATATTTAATTTGGAAAATATGAACCACCAACGTCCTTTTGCCCTATGTACCCGTCATATACACACACATATCATATCATATTATGGAACCAATTAAATAATAATTTATTTCTTACCCATAACTCTTGACATATTCCTAACATTTGCACATCAACCGTCATTGTTCGAGTCCTGTGCTGTGTGAGTGATCTATGCGCTGCGCATCCTTGTAATTAAATTCATGATGAGGATAACGATATGGTGTTAACTCATTTTAACTTGTATGTAAATCGATTCATCTATCTCGCTTATCTTTTGGATGTGAATGGTGTGAAGTGTTTAGTACATTCCCAATGGTGAAATGGTGTACAGTAAATGATTATAGATATCATCAAATTTGTACAGGACCAATAAAAAATATTCACTATTAATTTCGATCAACACTCGAATTGAAACTCGAATATTTCAAAATTTGACTTGTTTGAAGAAATATGTACAACCATTGCAACGTCTTAATCTAGTTGCGAATCCAATTTTTTTGAGGGGGTATTCTAGTCTAGAAATTCGAAAAAATCGATTTTTTTCTTCATATTTTTAAAGTTCAGACCTTTAAGAATAAGCCTCTAAAAGGATTTACGAAAATTCGAATTATTTTCGGAGTTATGGTTATCTTTTCCTGTGTACTGTGTATATTTTCAGTGTTAAATTCAAATTTTTAATATAAATTACTCCAAACAACTTTTTTCGATACGATTGACATGATATCTCAAGTTCCAATGCGCCGATTTACTTAAAATTTGGTACAGACCTTCTTAATACTATCAAAATTGGTCCAACGTAGGGGTTTTTGGAATTTATTTTTTTTTTACTATTTTTAAAAAATTTCCAATGTTGTAAAAAGAAGGCGAAAAAATGATTTTTCTTTTTAAATAAACGCCATTTTGTGAAATAATTTATTTTTTCAAATCGGCTACGTCTAACTAATTCTACATCCTTTTTTATTAAGTATTAACTAAAACTTTATGTTTCAGATCACCAGGAGGGTTGGAATCATGGCAACCGGGAGACACCTTTTTTTGAGCCCCCCCTTTGCCAGCCTGTACAGATTTCAATTTTGAATTTTTTTCAAATTTTTATACATTTTTATACTTTTCAAAAAAATGGGTATTAAAAATGTTTACTGTTTTGTTTGTTTTTATTACGCCCGTAAAATCAACCCGTAGAATCGAGCCTCTAGACTAGAATATCCCCTTAAGTAAAATAATTTACCATTGGGTGAAATTTATATCCCCGAAGTTTTTGAACGTTAGTATAAACTAATGTCTAGGAACGATATTAGTAATTTAGTTGGCAGCATTGCGTTCTGTTAATGATATTAACGTCAGCATTGCTAAACTCCCTAAACATGACATATTTATCGAATTGATATATGATTAATGGAAATTATCCGAAACCATTTTGTATACAAACGCAATGTTTTGTAAGACCTTTTTGGTTCATTTATGATTATTATCAAATTACGTATTTTTGAAAGTTAGTTTATTAACATGTAAAAGAATTAAGAAGAAAAGCGTAACAAAATATACCTTAGTGCAGAGTAATTTAAAATAAGCTTGATTTTCAACAAGAATTAAACATTTTCATTAAAACTTCAAATTGGAATCAATATACGTAGCTCCTATAGTATCTACCTAGTTTTAAAACTAGCGAAATCTACTAAAAAAAATAGCTAATCTACCAAAAAACTAGCGAAACTGGCTAACCTGTATAGTATAATATACTTACTAATCAATCAAATGATCTTGCCTATAACCTATGTTTGATAACATATATCCAAAAAGCTGGATTCGAACTTAGTCAAAGTCTACCATCATAGTAATTCCAAATTTATAACAAAATCTAGAGTCTAACACCGCTCAGAATTAAACTTTCAATAGTCAAATACAAACTCAAGTTAAGGGGGACCACTAGTGTGACCGCCTGAGAAAAAGGTGATTTTTGGGAATTTTTTTAATGAAAACTACTGTATGGAATGTTTTAACATTTTAAATATATATTCGTTGATATATAATAAATTCATGATAAAATTTTTGGACCAAAAAGTTGCAAATTCTGTGAGTTATTCGCGATCTCCCAAGGCTCCAAAAAAAAAGTTCCCCCACTGCTGCAGTGATAGGGACCTTCACAGTGCCTGAAATCAAAAAAACCAAAAAGCCTATTAAACTAGAAGGCATTGCCCGCGCCATGAACCTCAATCGAAAAAAAAAGTTGAAATTTAACAAAATGGCGGAGTTTTTTAAAAAATATTTCAAAATTTGCGCGAAAATTTGATGATTTTTGGCTTGCAAAAATTACATTTTTTATTCGATCGGAAAACTGGAGGTTCATGGCACGAAGAAACATATGATTTGTCTTCGAGTTATAACTGCAGCAAATTTGAAAAATGTAGTTTTTCTTTACTTTAACATTTATAGTTTTAATTACTAAGAATTTTTACTAAACTTAACTGCAACAAATTGTAAAAATGCAGTTTTTCTTTAACTTACCTTTTAGTTTTAATCGCTGAGAATTTTTACCAAAATTATTTACAATGTACTCACTATAACGGTCATAGTAAAACTAGATGAGTCGTTTAAATGTGCCAGTGTCTAGCTTCCCCACAACATGTGACTGGCAGCCACGTCCAGAAACTTCCGAACTATCAACCTTCATACATTTCTCAATACCTCCAAGTTAACAATGAAAATCAGAATCCGCTCTTCGGATGGCTCTAACTCAAAAACTATTTGAGATATGGACTTGAAATTTTAGTATGTTATTTTTAACGGTAAGAACTATCGAAACACGCAAAAAAAATTTTCCAGTTTTTTCAAAATGTCACACTTGTGGTCCCCCTTAATTAAAACCGTTTAATTATGTTTTTTTTTGACGCAGAACCCTCTTTCAAACAAACTTTCGAAACTTATGAATCACCCCTATATATTATGATAAATAAAATGGCGGTGACTTTATTTACATACATCCATCACAAACTTTCACTAATTATTAATTTCTTTTGTCGCTAATGGTACCAACCTATCACATTCAACTAATTCAAACGCGCTATATAATGTTCCTACGACCGCAACCGTTCGCTCAATAATTTTCATTCGATTACATAATGGATATTTATCATTAGTTTTCGAATGAACTGTCATTAGAGAGTGTATAGAATACATCACATACAGACAGACAGACAGGCAGACATCGCGACATTAACGCATTATGTAACGTCGATAGGTATATGATAATGTATCATTATAATAATATTGTTGTTAAAATGGTAGTCAGTCAGTCGGTAAGATATAATGGAAGTCCTCGAAAATGGGGACGTTTGTCGATGTGTGGCGGGGTTACAATCGGTAATTAGATGAATATAATGTTTAATTTAGTCGAAAATGTTGTTTACATAAGTCAGTTATTATCTAGAATGTTAAATATTTATGTATGTATATATGTACCTTATGAAAGTCAAATTATTGGGAGTGCTGTGTGGCGTTTAAATTGGATGGAAACCTAATATACACGGCGTTTTGTTAAAGTGAGTCACAGAATTTTTAAACCATTTATTCGGAGGTACTTTGCCTTAAGGTAGTTGGTCGATAAAACGATTTTTTCAAAGGATTTTAACGAAACTTCTCCAGATAGGTATTTATTTAATCCAATACCAATAATACGAGCTCTTACCAAAAAAAAAAAATTGACCATCCCAAGTTTGAGAAAAACGATTTCAAAGTTTTGTAATTTTAACACGGGCTTTCATGGGAAAACTATTTTTTTTTTTTTAATAAAATGAAAACGTGTCAGAGGAATTTGATAAATATTTAGTATGTTATAAAATACCATGTTACAAACCATATTTAATAAGAAATAAAAATGATTCACCACGCCGTTTTTGAAATATAATTCAAAAACAACATTTTACAACGTTTTTACAACGTTTTTTCAATAATTCTTTTAAATTGTTACAACATAAACGCGCGGAAATTAAAAAAAAAAACAAGTAGTATACAAATATAATAACTGAAAAATATTAATATATTTAATTTTTGATAAAAGAAAATTTTTTTGCTGGGGTATTCTTTTGTACCTGACTATCTCAGAATAACTACGTTAATGTTTTATTGCTGAGAATAATTTTAGTAAAATTTAATGGTACCATTGCGGCAATGGTAAAAATTCAGGGTTTTGTAAAGGACCCATATGCAAGTTGATTTTGTATTTTAATAAACTTACTCCAAAAACACTACAAGTTGTGTAAATTTCAGATTTTTATTTCCAGCGCCATCAGAGATACAGGGGCACAAATTTCCAAAATTTGGAAAAAGTCAATTTTTCGAAATTTATAAAAATTAAAGGATACAAGTTTCATACTTGAATTTTTTTGGGTAGTTGTACCCATATACAACTATTTTCATAAAAAATGCCAAGCTCTATATAACACTACTTCGATGAGAAAAAAAAATGTTCAAAAAGTGAATGTTGCTTAGTTTTGATATCTAACTTTAGGTGAAGTTTTCTTGTGGAAGGGAGGAAAATAAGGCACACATAGACATAACGTAAGAGAGATAACATAAGAGAGATTTATTATCTTTAAAATAGTTTTCATTTCAACCTTTTAGGATGAACGGTTTATGAAATATATGCAATGGAGTAAAAGACTGCACACACAAAAATAAGCGCAAATTGGAAAACAAAAATTGCTGCCACGCTTAAACGGTTTAAGATAATTTTTTTCAGAATTATTCTTAGTACCTCAAATACAATAGAAACAACTGGGAGAATTATAAAAATTTTTTCTAAAATGGTCGAGCAACAACCTTGGGACCACTTCATATGGATTAACCTGTATTTATCTGCTTTAGGTGGTAAGATCTTAGCAATTTTGCGATAAAATTTGTTTGTCATGTTTATGAAAATATCAAAGCTACCGATGAAGAAAATCGATCTTGATTTTGCAGTTTTGCCTGGGTCTTCCATTTTTTGTAAAATCATAGTATAAAAAGAAAAAAAACTAGAATTTTACCAAATATCTTTATTAAAACTCTTACAAAATCTTCAGTTGATGGCTTATTGATTGATTTTTACTAGAATTTTTAAAAATTTTTAGAAATTGGAACTATATAAGATTCAAATTATGATATATATGTTAGCAAAACCAGACCAACATTACTAAGTTCTTGATCTTAACAGCATTATTAAGCCAAACTAAGCAACTGAGCAACATTATTACGCCAAGTTTTGTTGTTTTCGAGCAGCCAGTATAACCAACTAGATTAACAAATAATTCATAAAATTTTCAAGAATACATCACATTTATTTCATATTTTCGAAACAATTATTTCCATTAATGAAATTAAACGTTAATGAATCCTAATTAAAAATTAATGTTTCCCAAAGCTATTTTCCTCGAAAAATAAAAATAGTTCAAATATAATTTTCACAGAAAAGAAAACATAATACATTTTATTCTACACCACCCCACTATTTACCACATTAAATAATAAATCAAAATAACTGCATAATTACACAAGCCGTCTAAAAAGTCTAAATAATATGTATACAAGACTACAACACTAAATAAACGTCTCTAATATTTTCCACCTTAGTACCTATAAACTCGATTTATTTCTTTCTAACAAGTATATTAACAATATAATGCTGTCTTCGTTTACTCTAAAATTGCCTAACATCACGGTGAAAAACATCCCTTCATCATTCATATATTTATGTCGCCCCATGTTTTTTCCGTATCTTTTTTTCTGTTTTCCCGTACCAATTACCAATTTACGTCATCTCTTTTAGCTATTATCTTGTTCGAATGTTCCCATTTCACTCCCCTCTTGGCATCAACAATTACCTACCATTTGACTAATATGACATTGTTTAAATTTGTATTCCCAAATGTATAAGTGGGTGATTCCTATAAGTTTTCAGTGGCGGTTCGTCTATATGAGTTGTCGGATTACAGCAACTTCAGTTCACAATGAGAATTATTATTAACTACCCGTACCCGCGACGTCGTTCGCGCAAGGCGTTGTAATAAACTCAATGAGAAGTATGTAAGTGTAATAATTATACAGAACTTGCAAAGAATAATAATTTTTGTGTAATGCATGCACATGCTCAAAAGGGTTTTTCTATTTTCCCGTGGGAATGTGGAATTTTCCCGGAGTAAAAAGAATCTTAAATGTTGACCCAAGTAATAGGTTATCACCACATCAAATTTCATCAAAATCCGTCCAATAGTTTTTGCGTAATACGAGCACACGCAAAAAATGGTTTTTCTATTTTCCCGTGGAAAGGAGGCATTTTCCCGGAGTAAAAAGTACCTTAAATGTTGCCTTAGGTAATAAGTTATTTTACCTTTGTTGCCCTGGGTAATAAGTACAACCCGCGCATTTGCCCGGGGCGGCAAATTTTAAGGGCGGCATTTCTGTAAAATTCAAGACAAACAAGAGGAAGAAAAGGCGGTATTTTTTTTTACAATTTCGATAAAGAAAAAAAAAGTCGCCGCTTTCGTCGGGGCGGAGATTTTTCATTTTGCCCGGGGCGGCGTAACCGCTAGAGCGGGCGCTGATATGGGGAATAGAGAGTGCTGTCTATTACTGATTAAACGGGACCATAATTATTGTAAAACTTAATTTGTATCCATACACGTTTTGAAAATTAAACCAATACTATTTTTTTTTTCAAAATTTTGCAAATTTTTCTCAAAAAAAATTGAATTTTATTATCAGTATTACGTGAAAATAATTATTTGAAAAGGCACTGAAAATTGCTACTACAGATACAACGGTTATTGCCCTGACAATAAAATAACAGTTGTTCCTATCTTGAACGTATATTGATGCTTCATTTATACATTGGTATACTAAGTCTACACACTATATACATATGTTAATTTACCTATGCATACAAGCTATTAGTATAAGTCCAATATTAAAACTATCTTTTTTACGGCAAACATACAATATTTGCCGTAAAAAAGATAATAACAATCGAGTTTAATGTCCGTTCTTCAAACTTACTTTATATAAAAGACACCACCCACGTCATTATTCTTTACTATATTTACTCTATACCATATTTATGTTATCTTACATTGTCATGATATGAGTAGAGGGCAAGAATTTGGAAGGTAAGCTACTGCAGCTATCTTTAAAAATACTTGTACAAATATTGATCTGGAATTGTAAAAGGAAACTGCAGAAAAGCTTTCATGAGCACAGCCAGCCGTGGGATTCGAATGCTAGATCGACTAGGTCTAGGTACCGGTATTTAAACAAGCTCCATCACTCGACTGTTATATGTATATGTCAGTATTATGTAAGTACCTATTATATTATGTAGATGTCCCTTTATTGCACTAACGGAGCAGTGACTCTTTTCGTCCGGTTTCTATAACTTAATTATATTTTGAAAATAATTATAGAAAATTGATCTGAATCATTCAGAAGTAGTGATGAGCAAATGCAAGACCAAGACCAAGACTTGGCAGTCTTGGTCTTGGTCTTGTTCTTGCATGAATCTTGGTCTTGGTCTTGCTCACTTGAGTCTTGGTATTGGTCTTGCAGCCATACTTATAGTCTTGGTCTTGGTCTTGCTCTTGGTATACATAGTCTTGGTCTTGGTCTTGGTCTTGCAAAAAATGCAAGACCAAGACAAGACTGCAAGACCAAGACTAATTTTACTCATAACTATTCAGAAGTCAAAAAAGCAGAAGAAAATAATCAAAAGGATTCCAGTGGTGATTCCATTCGGTTAATTCTCACCACCTTTTTAAATCAACGAATCTAGAAATCTTTCTAGAAATCTCCGTTTACCATAATTTATATTATACAAATTCGGTTACTCAATAAATATGATTTCTATAGAACCAACATCAATTTATTGGCAAAAGACAGTTGTAAGGGGATAACGGGGAAGGAAAGGGGCCACAGCAGCAGAGGGTAGAAAACTTAATGACGACATGACTGTAAATGTCGAGGGTGTCGAGAATGTCGAGGATGTTGAGGATGTTTGGTTTTGTCGTCGTTACTGTTATTGTCGGGGATGAGTTGCAAAAGTTAATATCAGTAAGTGAAACGGCGGCAGCAAATGTTTATAAATCGACCTTCTGACAGTTTCAATAACTGACAACTTTATTTGTAATGTTATTAGATTTTGTAGTCAAGTTTTATTTGATTAAGTTGTACAAAATGTAGTAATACAAGTGTATTAGTATTATTAGTGACTGCTTGTTGGGTTCTCCGCGTTTACTGTGACTTCCCATCTTCCCGAAAATGGTGTCGATGTCAGAATGTTCATAATTTTTAATGGGTTTATAATTGATATGTTAATGTATTAAAAATTTACTTTTCATAATTTTAGATATGTTTATCTAGTTTTTAGCGAATTTTCGAATCGAAAATTCACCTATGACAGCCATTGTCATGCCGCGACTTGAGCCTGGGACTACGGTAGAAGTTCGAACTCGAACGAAATGTCCTATTTTTATGAAATTTGGTAAAAATGTTGGAAGTCCAAAACCGTTGGACAAGTTCGTTAGCCAGGCATGTCTCATACCGGAAACATGATTTTTTGGGCATTTTTCGTGAAAAAAATTAGATTTTTGGCAAAATTTTCCCAAGTTCAAAAGTTTTCCGCGACAATTTTTTCCATTATTGGAAAGAGGAGAAAAAATCACATAAAAGAGGTTTTTAAACCATTACTCTATATAAACTGATTACCGAGAAAAACCAATTTTTATAACCGGAAATTTGCTATGTTATGGATGCTGCGACAGGAGTATTTTTTCTTTCAAGAAGCATTTTGCTTCCGAGACTACTAAAGTAGCGGAAGCATTGTGGTCACTTTTGAAAAATAAAAAATTGTTTCCCTCCAAAATAAAATTTTTTACGCACACTTTTACGTTTTAGAGCTTCCTGAACAATTTTGGTTTGGTGTCTGTCTGTCCATCTGTCTGTCGCCAATTTTCACCAAGTGGCATCACTTCTGAACTATTCGACTGTTTTTAATGAAATTTTCAGAAATTATGCAGCTTGGTTTCTAGATGAATTTAATCGAAATCGGAGTAACGGTAGCTACGCCACTACCATGTCATTGCATTAATATACTAAATTGCACCAAGTGGCATAACTTCTGAACTTTTCAATTCTTTTTTATGAGATTATCAAAAATTATGCGGTCTGGTTCCTAGATTGTCCCCTACAAATTTCATTGCATTCAGAGTAATAGTATCCACGGCGTTACCATGAAATCCCATTAAATGTTAATATCTTATTTACTGCTAGTCCCACTCCGCTCAAATTTTTAAAGTATTTTGGGAGTTAGTTTCTAAAATATGTTTGCTATTATTTTATAATTTTGCCTTTAAGTATTTTGAGTTACAACGATTTTTTATGAACTTTAAGACGAAAATATAATTTCACAGTAGGTACCTATATATATTTGGTAGAATAGGTACTGTTTTAAAGTCTTTTACAAGTACGAGGAAGCTGTGTGCCACACCCCATTGGCAGCGTATTTTTATTGCAATATATTGGGAAACTACTGTCAAACCGGACACTTTAAACATGTTTCAGAAGTATTTTGTAGGTTGTTTTTTTTTTTTTTAATATCCAAAATTTTTATTTTTTACTCTAATAATAGTCCTCTACAATGTGTCCTTTGTCTATCGAAACTTATATGAATAGTAAATAGTTTTAAACTTAACATACTTACAAGCATTTATTGTAAACTTTTGATACTTTTGGTACGTAATTTATCTTTTCCCCGCTATATTCTTCCAGCTATAATTGTGGTGACATGAACAGTGGTGCCATCATCATGCTCTGTGGTGAAGCATGAAAACACACAGACACCGAGTACGAAGAACGGTCGGGTACCTACCTAGCGAGCGAGTGGCACGGGTTAATTGTGCGCCTCGAACCGCATTATCATTCTCGATTCTCGAAAGAACAGAATAATACGATACACTTTTAGTAATAATAGGAATATACACATATTGTATTACTGATTATGTTAAAAATATTTAAAGTTTGGACGTTTGGAGGTTTGGACCTCAGCGAACATGGTTTTTAGAACGAATCGATTTATTATTTAAAAGCTTCAGTTGAGACAAGAGAAAATCTCATAACATCCAGGACGCGCGTGACCATATAGGCGAACTAGGCGATCGCCTAGGGCGCCAGAAATTGAAAGGCGCCACAAATCTGCGGACGTAAAAATTATAAAATTTTCAAACACTATACGCGTTTTTGTTAGCAAAATTCACTTTTCAAACGATTTTAATATTTATGTATTTTTATGTCAAAAAGATTGATCAGATATATTGTATATAGAAAAGTACATTAACAAAGGGGTCAGTCAACCTTTTTTTAAACAATCTCTTTTTATATGACTTTTTATTAAAATATATTTTTAATGTTCAAAAAAGTGTCAATGTTTATTTACATTACATGATTGGCTAAGTGGTCGGAAAACGACATTTCATATTACACGACCTAATATTATTTCAGCCAATGGTGAAAATGGCTTCGAGCTACAAGAACTCTATTTACAATTAAATAACTGTTTTTAAACATTTCTCTAATGCTCAAAAAAGTGTCAATGTTTATCTTCATTTCGTGGTCGATCAAGTGGTCAGAAAACGACATTTCATATTACACAATTTAATGTTATTACAATTAATGACGGAAATCATTGTAAGCTACAAGAAATCTATTCGGAGTTAAAGAATTGCATTTAAACATTTCTCTAATGCTTAAAAAATTGTCGATATTTATCTACAATTACATGGTTGGCCAAGTGGTCCGAGAACGACATTTCATATTACACGATCTAATGTTACTCCAGTTAATGACGGAAATTATTCCAGCCTACAATAATGACGAAGGGAAGACTGGTAGGCTTGGCTACAATATCAACTGAACAAAAACTAGCGCAAATAATCGTCTAATGAACAAGTTTTTATATTTTCTAAGCTTTAAAAACGGGAAAAGTAAAATACAGTCTTTAGTTTTTGTTTTTTCTGTTTTGTTATACTTTGTTTTCTCTATCCTTTTATTTTCTTACCCTTTTATTTAACTGCCCATTGTAAGTTATTGTAATGGGTCCGATTTTACAAATCGCTAATTTGGACATATTTCTGCGTTTCAAGGTCACTAGAATCCGAATACATCGTTTTTAGCGTGATGTCTGTGTGTGCGTTCGTTAGTTCGTTCGTTTGTGAATTTTTTCGTCTCGCATATCTCGAGAACAAATGATGATATCAACTCCGGACTTCGGATTTCATTAGACGAGTAATTGAAAAATGAAGACCAGATAAAGTTTTCAACAAATTCGGATTAGCGGTTTGTCTTTTATAGTAAAAAAAACGAAATTAAAACTTTTTGTGAAATATTTATCATCTCGCATATCTCGAAAATAAATGATAATATCATTTGTTTAATGAGGACTGGAGTTCCCCACGAGATACAGGGTGCGAAGCCCTCCAGTGGGGTGCAAGAAGCAAAGCCCCTGTCGGGAGTTCGTGCGGAGGCGCCTCCTGAAATGGAAAAACAATTATTTATGTACAGTAGTCTCTAGTCTTTAAGCCTTAAGGACACCCAATGAGAAGTTGACAGTGTGGGTTGACCTGTCCCCCAAAATTTTTTTTATTTATTATTTATAAATAGTTCATTGTAAATAAATAAGCATTAGCTAATTTAATTGAGTTAATATACTTTGTGAAAAACATTTACACGTTAAAAGTTGAAAATTCATTGTATCATTTTTAACTGTCATTATATCTATAGTTCGGGGGGCGCCAAATGAAATTTCGCCTAGGGCGTCAAATAACCTTACGCTGGCCCTGATAACATCATGACATTTACTAAAAGTTCTCATCACCTTAATGATGAAATTGGATGTAAATTTTAGGTTTTCGAAGCCATTCGATGAATCTTAACATTATTAAGGCTATATGCAACTTGACATTCAATTGTTTTTCAAAACTAAACTTGCCTTAAAAACAACAATAATGCAACAAATTTAATCAGCGTTTTAAGTTATGACGAACTGCATTTAATCTTCTTTCTGGCTCTTAAATGCGGAGATTTATAAAATATAATATATGTATATCTACCTGCCGCTATGAAATCTGTGTTAAAAATAGGCGGTTTAATTAAGACGATTTAATGATACGTTTCACAGGTAATTTCACTTTGAAGTAGACCCACAAAGCCACAAAAATACACCTTCAGCTATAATTATAACAAATGAATCTACTCTAATAATAATATAGTTTTTGATAATATTTTTTTTATTATATAAATTTTAAGATTACAATTTCATTGGTTTTTACGAGTTGCAAACGTAAGCGAAAAAACTATTGAACAAAATTGATTTCTAATAAAACCGGAGAAAGCAAAATATATTTTTTTTAGAGATAAAATTTTCTTGATCATAAATTTTGGTCTTTGGTTTAATAAAATTTTATTGGAAATTATATTAGTTTCGACTTTTTCGAATATCTTATATGGATAATGTAATTACAGTACAGCTCAAATAACTGGATTATATATGAAACTTTTTGAAAAAATAATAAATGTAGAGAACGCCCTTGTTTCTAGGGTTCCGAACAAAAAGTTTGTAAAAGTATAGTTCACATCAGATTGTAAAAAACTTCGGTCCCGATTCATCGCATATAAAAAGTTTTATAGAAAAATACATAATTCAAAATGCTCGAGACCTCCCGATTTCCTTAAAAGTTGTATTTTTATAGTATTATAAAAATTGCGATAAATACATCTGTTGTTATGCGTGTCCGCCAAGCACTTGGCAAATTAAAAATATTAAAATAAAAATTGAGATTTTGGCCTTTTCCAATCGTGTTGAAAGCTACGTAATTGTAAAAAGCTCAAAAGTTGTAGTCGGTTAACCTAACCAAATCGATTTATCGTATAAATAAATATGATTTTCATGTTAGATACCTATATATAATTTGCAACACCCGGTATGTCTAATATTCAATAAATTAAAAATTATTGAACAACATAATAACCAAAAAGCCAGCCTAACGACATTTAAAAACTTCACGAATTACATACATAGATATTACACTACACGAATCATAATTTAATCACACATTCACAATAAAGAGAAGATTTACATAGCATATAAAATAAATAAATTTTGTCAACATAAAAATACAGACACAGTCACACGGCAGCACCTAGTTAAAATCTATATTTTATATCACTTGTGAATGTGACTCTACCGCAAGCGAGAAATTTTCCAAAAGATTTATATAAAAATAAAAATATCATTTAACAGTTTTTATACATGACATGTTGCATTTAAATCTGTCAGTGTAACACGATTTTGTCTGAACGTAAACATAAAACCTGAAAAAGATATTATTACTAACATTTCATATATAAATGAATTTATATGTACATATTTACATCTGTGCAATATTTTCTTGCTGTATAGAACGGGACAAATATAACCGTACCATTCCATGTGATAGAATGAAATAAATGATCATCATAAGATAATTTACAGGCCACACACACTGTTTTTTGTTTCCGAAATAAAAATTTTTGTAACATGTAACGCCTTCCTATTTTTTTGTGAAGTTTCTCGTTCGTCCGGCAAACACAAAATATTATGTATAATTTGATATGTTAGAAGGTTGTTATTTTAAACGTAACACATAATTTATTCTCTATAATTATCGGTCAACAGCAAGAAAAAAAGTTAATTCAGAAGTCATCAAGTGCCTAATATCAGAGATCCTGTTACGCCACATGAAACTAATCAGAAAAATTATTAATTTAAAAATATAATTACAATTGATAGTTCAACATAAATACACGAACTATTTAACATTATGTTTGTAATATATGCAATATTGATTGCGTTAGTGTTAAAACAGTTGCAGACAATCTGTCTATAGAAACTGTATGCGTGAATATTACAAAAGTTAAGTGAAACTTCTATAATATAAGGCTTCTCTGTCCGTTTGAATCCGAGAAAACCGTTCGTGCCCATCGAAGCGTTATTGTTTTCATTGCACTCCCAACCAAAGAGGTTTCGTTACTCTCACTGTAGAAGTTTCACTTCAAAAATTGAGCAAGTCTAAGACGTACTTGCGCAAATAGTGTTCCGTACCATAAATTGTTTCAAAACCTAGATTTGTACTCGAATTTGTCAATTCTAGTAGTCCTCTGGTTTAATATTTATTAACTTTTTTCTAGCTTTTCTGAGCGATTCTTTCGGAGATAAAAGTAGAGAACAAAAATGTTTAAGTGTTTTCGCCGAAAGATGTTTAAGGGGGGAGTTCACGCCAGAAACGGCTAATAAACTAATTTTTTTCGAATCTCGCTTTTTGTTTTTATTTTGTTCTGTGGTTCTTTACAAACACAATTATATATAAAACATGACCAAAAAAAATTTTTTCAAGTAGAAAAATATTTATTTGTGAGTCGCTGCACAGTCAAGTTTGTGCTCCTTTGCAGACAACGCTCGCGCCCCCCCTCGTAATTTGGTCAGTATTATTTAGTTTTGGTGTGTATATGATGGTATAGTATGTACATTATAGTATGCACTGAGATAATGTTCTTTTATTTGTATGCTCTTGTAGACGTTTTAATAAACAGTGAGTAAACTGCTTCTTTTGTTATTATTTTTGTTTTTTTCCGTTTCCCGAAAGTTATGTTTTTCCAGACAAGGAAAATCATATCTCAAGTTCTAAAAAAGATAGAGACTTAATTTTTTTTAATTTTGTTCATAAACATATTGCGCATAAAGTGGAGTATGCTTTTTCCATTTGAACAATTGTAACTATTTTTAAACATTTTTATTAAATAAAAAATTGGGTTTTATAATTTTTAGAAGTTTGGGATTACAATTTTATGGTTAATTTTTAAAATTACCTGAAACCGATACTCAGCTTTATGGACAGGTCGTTTAGGAATAAAATAATGAAAAAATATTTAAAAAATATTCATTACTTTTTGAGATATGGCGTTCCTTGTAAACGCTTAAAAACTTGTGAAAAAGGGTCCCCACCCCGCACAGGGAAGAATAATGAATGTTTCAAAAACAAAATTTTTTATTTGAAATCCTCCTTAATTTGAAAAAAATTCCAACAAGCAAAATAATCATAAATAAATAAGTTGCTTTTTTATTTGAACTCTTCCCCTAAAAAAAACATCATGTATATTTTTGAATTCAGGTTTCAATAAGCTTTTCCTTGATATCTATGCCAGAAGTTTTCAAAGTTTTATATCGGCCAGTCAATTGTAAGTATCAGAATATTTAGTGGGCTAAAAAGAAATTTTAAAATAAGGACGAACACAAAAGAAAATTTGTTTGTCTACTTCAATTTCGTTGTTTTGGTGAACAAAAGGCATTGTGAGCTAAATTTTTAAAGTTCACCAGCCATATTTTGCCCACGAATCGACCGTACTTTAGGAACTGCTACCCTATATAACCCGCTTTAAATTTTTTTAACTTGTTCCTTAAAATTAACGCCTAGAATCAAAATTCAACTTTTTATACACACCCTATCTTTGCATACTAATTTTCAAACTTTTACGTCGAATGGCTCCAGACAAAGTCCTTACATATTAATAGGGAACACTAAAAACATTATCCGCAATTTTTGAATATGAAATATGAAATTAGTCAAATTTTGGCGACAAACACACCAAAACAAAAAGAAAAAAATATCAAAATTAGGAAAGAGTACGTTTGTATCTTCCTAAACACGCGAATGATTTTCGCGATTTTTGTCTTCGATAAAATGTGTGTCAATATGTATGGCCATAACTGTAGAAAAATTTATTTGGATGGTTGCATAAAAAATATCAAAATTGCATCTTGAAAACATTTTCTTTATATGCAAATATATACCTACAGCAAATTATTGTTAACAACCCAAGTGAAATCTTCAAAATATGAAACATATTTTTCCTTTTTTATTACATCTGTTACAAATGAATCTGTATCAGATGGTGAGTTAATATAAGTAAAGTTGTTATAAAAATATAATATTACAAAAATTTATTACTCTCTTCCGGGAGATATACTTCTTTTGTGCGGACTCTTTTTTCCTCGCATAATAATTGTCGGCAAAAATCAACAGCCAACAAAAGCCGACATATTATACATAAAAAATTCCCTTAAGTATCTGTTAAACAATTTTTAACCCTTTTCAATCTTCAAATTTTAACACTTACCTTCCCGTTTTCGTGATAATCATCTCCGTGCCTAATTCATTAAATTTATCCCATAGATCCTTGGTTTCTAAATGACACGTCACATGACGCAACTCCTCACAAGTCCATCGTTCTTGGAGCAGGGGATTTTTTGGAGTTTGTGAACTGGAGGAATTATTCGATTGATTTGCTTCACTAGATGTGGATGAAACGTCCACCGGGGAATCGCGACCAATATCATCACCTTCGACACCTGGTGTTAAGCTTGGTGCAATCGGTGTCGACGGAGATGACGCCACTGACGATGTCGTGGAGGTTTCGACAAACTTTTCTGAAACAAAACGAAACACATCTCTGTAAAAACCATTTAATAATAACATGATACGCCAGTAATTACGGAGTCCAGTCATTAAAATACAATTTTTTAATGAACTTACAGAAAAGTTTTGTCAGTCATCACCAACAGGAAATATAACGGGCCGTCTCTATAAATTATTGTCATTCATCCACGCAATGTAGATGTGCTTGGAGACACTTGCGGAGGGTCTAACTTAAGTAACGTAATAAAATGAAAGCAAAAAAATTTAACGTACTTCTTTGTTATTTAACACGAAAGTGAAGATTACTAGAGGCTGGTGAACTGGAATATTTCTCAGGTTAACACCTTCACAGTGTATTCACCGGATATGTGACGTTAACATAAAATTACTATATTTACGTGAAGAATATCTGTACCAAAGTTGATTGCCTGTTTTTATAAAGATGACTTCTTACCTTATTGTCATATACTATTATTAGTTGCTTTTTTTAAGTTGATTACACAATTAAATGAAATTTATAAAGACAAAATTACTATTTTTTTCGGAACGTAAATGATTTCTTAACACTTTCAGTCCCACGGATTCGGCATCCGAAACCAAACAAAACTTCCCCAGAGGCCGACCGCGATCAATGATTAATTGATTAGTTGGTCACTCATTATGTGTGCGATGTTTATCATCATTCATCACACGGATGTGTATTCACACAAATACATACATACCAACACACACTACTCTCTTGGTTTCTATCTATAAAAAATTTTAAGATAAACAAAAAATACATAAAAAATATAATTTATACAAGGGGACAAACTAGATTGGCTTTGCCTCTGTTCCACTTGTAATGAGTTTGTGACGTAGTCTGTTTGTGTACATACACACTGTTTGCAGTGTATTAGTTTGGTTTTTTGTAGTAGTATGTGTATACACGCATACAACCACAATACACGTATTACCAGAGAGAGCTGTTCAACGTGTTCAACTAACAATGGGTATATTGTTAATATAATGGTGTGTTGACTCGACGACGACTACTGACGGACTAATGCCTTAAGCTGTGACTGGCTTACAAATGACTCCAAGCGAATTTCACTTTTTTTATGTTAGTTGGCTTCTAGTGTTCTATGAATTTATATTTTTAAATAAAATTGATTTCAATGTCAGTGTATATGTAGTATGTACGTATGTTTACAGTTTTACACATACATACATACATGTTGAACTGTGTTCAATCTATTCAGTGTTTGAATCATTTAATTTTATGTATTTGTTTACATAAAGTTTTTTTTTTTTTTAATATTGCCGGCTTCCGGGGAAATTTACTATGAAAGTGCTCGGGCCTCATAGTGTTAATATTGCTCTACGAATTTGTTTAAAATTTTAAGATTTTCGATCTTCAATCATTCGCTTTTTCGTACCTTAGAAGGTTGGGTTGCTTCGAAAAAAAAAAAGACAAGCAAAATTAAATTTTTTGTATTTTTGGATATTTAAATCTTATCCACATTTGCTTGTGATACTTCAAAAATTCATGAATTGTTCCACATTGCACTGAAACCTTACTAAAAATTTTGTCTATTATTGTGTCTGCATTATTCGAAAATTATGGCTAACTTCAAAAATGCATCACTGCTTGCATGAGGCAGAGTTAAAAGTTCAAAAACGCATCAGACACATCACAACGGAAAATCAAAAATTAATTTTTGCATTTGATGCGTCAAAACAATGCATCAAGAAATTTGGTGATGCGTGTCATGCGCATAATGTAATATCGCAGCTACTTACATTTAAAATATAGGTGGCTGTCGTAGCTATGGTAATGTGAATAAAAGATGATGCCAGTGGTCCTATGACCATAACGGTTATAGGAATAATTCCGAAAAACTAAATGTTAAAAAAGATGAATTTATTTACCTCTCATTAAAATTGTTTAAACTATCTGAATACATCTTGCATTCAAAATATGAAATATTTTTTATTCAAATAATTTCCATTTTTTTCAAGTGAATTCAAGTTGAAATTCAAAGATAATATATACAAGGACTGAATTGCTATATTATCTACAGTCAAATCAGAGGTTAAATGATGCCAATATCCCGTTCAAAAACATCTAATGTGCATCAAATTTCAAGAGAGCATCAGCATCGCATCATGTACCTAGTATTAGACGCATCAGAAAGGTCATGATGCTGCATCGATGCGGTAAAGTTTACATTTTTGAAGTTACCCTATGTATAGTAAACAGGTAAATCTAATTAAACATATACAGAACCGTGGAAAGAAATGGTGGGCCCCGGGAATAAGCCGAATTTTTTTAAAATTTCCTCAAAAAAACATAAGTGGTATTCAAAAAAAAAAAAACTTAACTTTATTCCCGGGCCCTCTCTCGATAGCTACGGGCCCCCTTCTTAAGCCCGGACCCCGGGGCTGCAACCTCGGCTACCCCACCCTCATATATAGGAACTTTCAAAATAATGAGAGGTATTATTGAAAAATATAATTGATTCTTGGAGTAAATGAATTATTAACCTAAAATCCGGCTACGTCTAATGGCACGACAAACACGCAGAGGCGTAGCTATAAAATTTGCGCTCTGGAGCGATTTTGATCAAGCGACCCTCTCTAAGAGGTCGATTTTTCCCAAAAACTAGAACTGACGATGAAAAAAAAATCATTCCTAGTTTTCGGAATTTTTTAAAATTTTTCTCTTGTTTTATCCAAACATTCTCCTATTTCGCCCTATTCATCATGTCCCCTGGAGTGACTGCTCCACCTTAAACCCTACTCTATTGTAATTATGCTTCTGGAAACTCGAAAAATTTCCAAACTAAACAGCGAAATTAGACTTTACAAACACAATTTCCTTAAATTTTTACATGATAATTAGTAAATTATATCATTAAAAAAGAACAAAAAAAACATACGAGCATTAAATTTAAATTTTACTTTGTCATGTATGATTAGGACAAAAAAAATTTGTTTCGTGATGAATTGAATCTAAAATAATAACTAGTGAACAAAAAAACTGAATTTTCTAACAAAAAAATTTTATTGTAATATAGTATACCTCTATAAAATTTTTGTAAACACGCAATTCCTGGAATCGTAGGTTTTTTTTTTTGGCGAAATTAGTAGTTGAATAGTGTAACAGAGGCGACATGTGTCTTATGAACCATAGGCCAGTGAGTTGATTTATTTTACCCACTCCACCTGCTGAGACAAAGGCAGGTCTCTTACTTCAAAATCTTTTAGCTATACCAGTAATGTTTGACAATTCGTCGGAAAAAATTTATAATACTGCAACATTCTCTCTCTGATACGTTTAAATTACTGGTGCCTTCACCTTACTGTTGTGTATCATTTATCAATTAAAATATAACCAAATATTATTTTGCTGGTAATTTAATGTTTTCATAATTACTAATGTTGTCACGACTACTTTTATTTTCAACCTATACTGGGATAGATATGAAATTCAATAGAAACAATTCAGTTATTTATTTTATGATTTTGATAATCTGATTGTATTTTCATATCAGATCTATGTATGATAACAAATAAAAATTGAACATTACATTATGTATATATATGAATGTACATATATTTAGTTATTGTATTATATAAAATTATTAACTTTAATATAAAAATAATTTTTCTTCCTTTACTTTTTTTTTGTAAATAGATAAAAATCATCAAAATTGTACCCAAACAAAAATTAATGTAATCGTTATGACGTTACTAATGTTATAAATTACAACTTTTTTATTAAAAAAATGGTTTTTTTTTCTTTTGAAAATGAAAATTAATAAATTTTTTATAGATATTTAATGTATATTCATACAATATGTTCCAAATTTACTCCGATTATATAATCAGTAATTTTATACGTAAATATTTTTACATAACACTCATTTCTGTGCACAGCAAAAGATGATTTGTGAAATTTTTTGATAACTTATCATAATAAATGCTGAAAGCACTATCTGTCGCTGTCGCTAGGCCCATACTTAAAAAATTAAAAAAAAATTCTCCATATTGTTCAGAAAAACATTAAATCATGAATATGTTTTATAGTTCACTATGTTTTCAAAGTTACTTGGTCACAACCACGTAACTTTAATACATTCGTTCCAGTTGTCATTCTTCATGAGTAATCATTAAGTCCCTAAATTAATCGGTGGCGCTTTCCACTAAAGTTAAAAAGGTTAGGCAGTGAGATATTCTTCGTTTATACAAGTATCTCCTCTTTACCATTTAAACTTTCTCTACGTTCGTTACTGTACTTCTGCGTTTAGTTTGTTTTGGTTTTTATTAGTTCAGTCTCCAGCCATCGTTTTTTTGAATAGATAGCAGCACGTGTCAAATTGAAGACGTAAGGAATGTTGCTATCTAGTGACGTTGGATGAAACCTTGTGAAGTTTCCTAACTACTCATTGATGTTTTTATTTTTCTATATTTAACCGGGACAATTAATTGAGTTTCACATGATTATTTTTTTTAAAATTTGAACTCTTCTCATATCTCAGTTACATAATTATACCTATACTATGAAATTTCCTACATTTGATTCTAAAAATTGTGAAAAATTAGCTATTGACTACGGAACTTTGATAATGCGTGTCTGGAATTTTCCAATTTTATTATCATCCATAGAAAAATTCATGAAAAATGAATGTTACTACGAGTATGTCTTTAATAGATATACCCAGCTGAAACTCCAAAAATATTTTAATAAGAATTTTTTCTACTGCACCCTAACCCTAAATAAACCTAGTTTAAAACATTTTCTGGTTCAAAATGAAATCAGAAACCTACTTCCATTTGAATCTTTTTCAAAAGGAAACCTACTTTTATGAGATTAGTTGACCTAACAGTCTATTGTCTTTCCTAAACAAAATTTGTTGTTTAGATTTATATCTACTTCAAGTAGAAATATATTTTTGCCCAAACTATACCCAAAACCTGAAAATGGTGGGAATATAAATACCAGGAAAAAGGGAATTTTATGACACATACTCTTTTCAGTGCCTTAATTTAAAAAAATCTTAATTTATCCAAAATAATTTCAAGAGATTTTTGTCAGTTTTAAAATGTGAAACATTCGTACGCATACACAGTTTTAATGTTTCAAAAGGTTTCTTTTATGAAATAAACTACCATATTTCATTCAATAAACATCTTTTGTGAACTGAATTGTAAAAAATCACACTATCGGATAAATTCACAAAATAATTTGTGTTGAAAGTCAAACGAACATACCAACTAATGATTTAAACCTTTTTTTTAAGGTAGAAACGAACAAATGAATACAAAAAAGCAGATTAAACATACTGATAAATAAACAATATAATAATTGTAATTATACCTATATTATTATTATTATTATTATTGTGATTATTTTGTTTATTGTAATTTGTAATTTTATACATTTGTCATAATAATAGATATTAGTGCTGGTATATGCAACAGCGCTATCTGTTGGCTGACATTCATGTATTCCATTAAGGTGACCAATGTTTTTTCTAGTGCGGTTATCTGATCTAACCCAACCATCACGACACAAAGTGCAAATTAAATATACCTACCTAAATATTTTAACCCTTAACATTCGGAAGTGTTTCCAACCATCTACAGTTTGCCCGATTAGGGCACAGTTGCCTGTGTAACAACCGGTAATTTGACCCTACGAAAGCAGAAGTTGAGCGGACAAAAACAAAACTAAATAGTTGAATTCCATTTCCATTTCCTCGTCAAGAAATTGATGAGGCCTTAGTGGCCTACTGCGACCGCTAAGGGTCAAAATTACTGTTCTTTAATCGAGGACACTTCCAAATATAATTTTTAAGTAATTTTTTTTGTCTGCTAATTTTTAAATAATTGAATTACCAAAATTAAGCAAATAATAGCCACTAATTACTTAAAATTGGTTATAAAATAATTACCTAAGGTGTCGTGATTTTTCTAAAACTTGAAAAGTAATTTAGGTAGTTAGTATTAATTATGTATTTAGTAAGAAGGAAAACACAATTCGGAAATGCCACAAATTTTATAAAATATATTGTAATTTTGACCATAATTATATAAATTAAATTCAACTGAAAGATTTGAAAGATTTACGTTGGAATAATTGATATTAGAAAATATGCTCTCTTTCTTTCAATGCTTTCTTTGTCATTTTTCATCAATATATTACGAGTTTTTAGAAAATTTAAGTTTTTTATTTTACTTGTCAGTTTATTTACTTCAGTAAGGAAACACCCTGCTGACATATAAGGTAAAAGCATTTTCGGTAAGCACTATAAAATCCTGTCACCCTGAATTAAATCTGTATTCGTACTAACACTAGGGCAAAATTCGAAAATCGACCGGTAATCATGTTATAGGTTTTAAAATCCGACCGTCTTTCGACAATTGTTTTAGCTCATAAAATGATTGTGGATATCAAAGAAAGTCGAAAAATTGCTTTATTAAATTGAAATTAGGCAAGTCAGAAGTTGAGTGTTTGGACAAAAGAAATATTATCTGATGTAATGAAACAAAATAATTTATTAAATTACAACAAAAAAAGAAACATATAATTTTCAGTTACATTAATGAAAGAAAAAAACCTCCAAACTCACAAGTAATTAAGTTGTATATTATACCAAAATAGATTACACATAAAAAGTACATTTGATAATTTAATTGAAGAAACTGTCAAAGAGTGAAAATAATTATGAAGTAACAAAATTCCAAGAATAAAAATAATAAATTAAAATTAAAAAAAAAAAAATTGGACCTAAAATCAAAACTAACATCATTTTTGTTCTCGCCTGTCTACCAGTAATTTTACAGATGTACCTAGTGAACTGTCCCAACTTTGGATCTTAACATTCAAATATTTTTTTTTTTTTAAATAATTTCTTTTTTTATCACGGTGTAAGCGCTGAGTAAGAAATCTTAATAGTGTATTTCTTATCGAGGCCCGTAAGTTTTACTTTTATTTCAACCAAAAAAATTATGAATAAATTGAGAAAATGAAGTAGCAAAAATGAATTAGTATGGGCATCTATAAGTAACTATTTTCATAGAAAAATCTATTTACTAATTGATGGTAAGCGATTAAGAATGACATCCATAACATCTTAAGACGTTCCCTCCATAACAGACGCCTCTAACATCATTATAATTGTATACACTTACATTATATACATTTATGATGTTAATGCTCTACTGGGGGGTCAATAAAAAGTGGTGGAAAACCATGGATTTGGAAGATACTCTCTACAGCCGTCTTTCCCATCTAGAATTGTAAAGGAAAACTACATAAAGCCTTCACAGGCATAACCTGATAGAGGATTCAAACCCTCTTTCGTCCAATTCGGACATTGCAGTTGTCTAACCCGCAGTGGTTCTCAAACATTTTGGCCCACGCCCCCCTCCTCGTACTAAAAAAATTTAAAGGGCCCCCGAAATATGTAAAAATAGGTAGGAAATATGTAGAAAATGGGTACATAATTGTTCCTGCGACCACCATCCTGCGTTTTGAGAACCATTGGTCCAATCTAGCTCAATCGTTCGGTTAGTTCAACAGTGACTAGCCAAATGGCCAATTTTGGTAATTATATTAGCAGACCAAGGTCTTTCTACAGTTTGCATCACACAATACAATACAATAAAGTTTAAATAATAATATGAGTGTAAATTAAAAATCACAAAGTGATTGAAAAAATTATCCGGATCGGCCGGGAATCGAACCCAGGATCTCCTGGTAACTAGCCAGGCGTGCTAACCACTACACCAACGATCCTATATGCTCGACAGGCGTCCGAGCCGGACACCCATTCAATCACCTATGTGTATTAGTACTCTCTCTGATTCGAGAAACAGTTACAATTTT